>CM062290.1:250458080-251843080 GCA_031216915.1 Pictodentalium vernedei | reverse complement strand
GATCTGCGCAATATGTGCACGCAAAAAACATGTGTACCAAAGTAGGTATAAACGTAATTCAACACAATACGATCTTATGTGAGCAGATTGATGCAGGATTTCCCGCGTTTGATAACCATCTGTCCCACATACGCTTGATTATACCTGCGAGACCAATTCTATCACGCTTGATCTGGTGCAAGTAGTAGCACCAACCCCACCCCATTCACGGGGTGTTTTCAAAACGTCGAAAAACTAAAATTCACACCTCGGTAAGTTTGTTTTGGTAATAAATATAGTTTATATCTAATTAGTGATCACTCGTGAGATGTTTCTGCATTTAGAGATCAGTTAAAGATTCAGGCGGTGGGTTTTCTGCGTTCGGTGAACAGAGTTTAGTTTAAACAATATTTATTCAAGAATTTGTTATTTGTGTACATTAAGCTAAACGATGTATACAACACGAAATACAACAGAACACAAAATAACAAAGATATACAAATAAATATGGGTTGCTAAAATCGTCAGAGAAAGGGTCATGGAGGATTGTAACCGTAATTGGCGAGAGGGGGTCAAATCAAAAAGGTCTTTGGGTGGCCTGCGTGATAAAGAGAAGTCAGGTTTTGAAGAGTACCTTGATGGCACCTTTGGGGGGTCACTGTTGTTCAAGCTGAGGTCGTGATCCCTGGAGCTGAGGGGAAAAATTAAGAAAGACGGTGAAAGGGAGTGCCAGATGTGTAACTTGGACATGGTGGAGACCCTGGAACACTTTCTTCTAGAATGCCCAAAGTATCAGCCTAAAAGAATGAGATTTACTGGGAGTATAATGGGGAAGTGGGATGGGAGAATGAAGGACATGTGGTTAGGGGGAGACTCAAAGGAGAGGGTTAATATGCTAATCGGAGAGATTGGGAAGAATGGGACAAGGGATATTATCAAGCAGTTCGTCTCCGAGTGTTGGGAGGAGAGGAGAACCGTGGGAATAGGGAGGCAGTTGGGAGTACAGGGGTAACCATGGCCTTCTCGCCCGAGAACCGCGACAAATCAGAGGCTGGCCAAAGTGTTATTATGTTAGGTAGGGATTCGACAGAAAGCTAATAGCTTATGTTAGTTGTCTCCTTAACAGGGTTTACAGAGTTGTGTAAGATATATACAGTACGTGGAGAGTGGATTGTAACTAAATCACCTGGAGAGTAGAGTTATCACACAAAATATCACTTTCAAATTCTGTGCATGTGGTCAAAAATTACAAGCAATGTTTCAGCCAATGGACCTCCGGGTATAACCCGGAGGTCCATTGGCTGAAACTTTGCTTGTGCTTGTTATGGTTTGCAACAATTTTACAATTATTGCTTGGGTGGAATCGCCACTCTGTGGGTGATTTAGTGATAATACACTCCTCACGCACTGCATATACGTAAAAGTCTTTGGTGTCCATGTCAATTTTCTGAAGATAATCAGAGGTTAAATTTGGGAAGCAAACAAAGACGCGCTTCTCAAGCTTTACAAATCATTCAAACGTCAGTGAGAATTACACAAAATACATCCATGGTTATTCCCCACGGTTGTAGACCCTTCCCACAGAATACCCGACCCTAATTAGATATAGACTATAGCCTTAAGCCTATTGTTCTCTTGTGTAAACACACCGGTACAGATTTTCATATTTTCGACGTTTTGAGATACAGCCCCCGTTCACATCCTCTCAGGGGAAATATGTTTTAATAAGTATTATTTAATTTTGACTGCATTTATTAATATTGTCACCTATATAAAATACGAAGCTGTAACCGAATTACTGGAGAACAGGCGTTGTTTCTTTTTTTCCCTGGTTAATTGGGAGAAAGGTGGCTCAGTGGTTTAGGCACTGCAGTTCAAACAGAATGGTCGACACCGATCAGCGGTAACTGCGTTGTGTCCTTGGGCAGGGCACTTAATCATCATTGCCCACATGATGCACGGTGGCGCTGTATACTACGGCACATTGCACGTGATAGTGCACTTGCCTCCACTAAATGTTAACCCTGCCGAAATGGTGGTACTACGTTGGTTAGTCCGACAGTTTCTCGCCGTTGTTCGGTGGTTCTCCGGCTTCCTCCACCCGTAAAACTGTCGGACATGAGGTGACTCTGGCATGTTGAAAGTGTCGTTAAACCCCAATCAATAAATAAATATTCTATTTTATTTCATTTCAATATTGTTATATTTTAACATTTCTGTGTAATTGTATTTTTATTTTATATCTATAAGCAGAGTAATGAACTTGAACAAATTGTTTGTAGTTTTCTAACTTTATCGAGGACTATATAAACATTTACTATTAACACCTTCCCAACCGTGGGACCGAACAGGCTGTCAGCGTCACTGCACCTGATATCATATCACATCAGTTAATTCTGTTTATTCCTGGAAGCCACCACTTGTTTCTGGTCCATTAGGTTACTCCCGTTTGTCCCAAATCCTTAATTTAACATCCGATTGAGTGATTGCTCTTCCCGGTTCTCCCCCTGTGCTTAAGACAACAGGCTATAGTTGCTTTCATAATTTAGACAACACTCACATTTGACAATGGTGTTTTCGTTTTATCATCTAGGAATCGTGAGTTAATCTTTTGAACCCGAGAGACCGCTTTTCCGGCTCAGGAACATGGCGCGTCACAATTTCTGTTAAAAGTGAATGTGTAAGTTGACCAATCAATATTTTCAACGTGCAGCCCTGAGGCTGAACGTTGAAAATATTGTTTGGTCTACCCCCAAATAACGAACACTGTCCACTTGCGGATTACGACGACTGTACTGTAATGGGTGGAGGCAGTTGTTGCTATAAAAAAAAAACAATGCTCAACAGAAAAGAGAAGATTTTTAATTTACCAACGCCTCGCAATCGCTTTTCACAGAAGTATAAAAAATGATTATGTTGTTGATGTGCACATTTTTGGCAATAAAAATTGAATACAACATATTTTCGTTATTACTGATAAAAGATTTGTCGAGATTGTAAAGTCGATACCGTGTTACTAGATTCCGTGCTAGGCTTTCGTTTGACGTTTGATGGCGTGAAAGCTGTTACACTGTGGCTACAGGCATAGCCTAACAGCTTTTTCGTCATTATCGTCATCAGTGAGAGGAGTTACAGCGTTGATTGACTTCACGCTATCTCTAGGGGAGAGGGCAAACTGAGTTGTGACGTTTTTCGCTGACTTTCTATCAATCTATAGAGATCAGAGGAGATGCGCTATTCAGGATACTGCAAGGGATAGGTGGGTGTTAATTTGGGCCGAGTGGCATCAGGCACGTGAAAGTGGTGTGTTCGCTTGAACGGGGGAATTTTCACTATTTTGGATTCTAACCGAATCCTTGTCCTCTCTACCCCGGGTCTGTAGTCGACACCTTGCGTCGTGTTTGCTTGTCATCCAAAAAACGAGTGCTTCACACGCACATTAACTCCTAGCACTCTGGTAGTATTTCAAAATTTCTGCCATTGACCCCATATTGCCCATATGAAGCATAAAAATTTAACAAATTATATCTTGTTTGACAGAGCTCAATGAGCTCTGTCAAACAAGATATAATTTATTAAATTCTCTGTTGCATTGTGGGAAACATTTGCTACTGAAAACTTTGGTATTTTGACAACAGTGTGCAGGGGGGTTAAGAGAATGAGATTGGCGCATCATACAGTGGACCCTTTTGTCAGAACATAAATTTTGTTTTTTAACAAATACTGTTTAAATTAATAAACACGCCCAATTTATTCTGACTTCGTAAGTAGATGGCCGACCTAAAACCATTCTTGTAACTTGCTAATATTATCGTATCGGTCCGTCGTGTGTTCTATCGTATTAATCAGACTGGATAATCACAATAACACATAATCACAGATTTAATGAATTCAATATTATCCTTACATATATCAGTTTACAAACCATATAGTTCGTATTGCTTTCAAACATTGCAACAAATTCACAGTATGTCAAATTGACTCTGTCCTTAGCAAACCACAAATATGCAATCGTTTCCGTTTCAAGACAATATCATTAAAAATATTGTCTACATGGTTTTCTTTTTACAAAACCACGTCACTTCGGGGAATAATCTCATCTTTGCCTGACTGTGTTAGCCACAATCACGTTTTATTTCAAAATAATTATCGACATTGAAAAAAAAAATTTAAAACTCTTCTCTGACTTTTTGAACTCGAGAGGGCGCTTTTCCTGATCAGGAACATGATACGTCAAGCAGGAGTTCCACCAGGCAAAGTCCTGGCAGCGCACCACTGGATTAAAAACTGTAAAGCTTTTCGGAAGGTGGCCCTGACCGGAGTCGATACCCGGTCTACGGCACTCAGTCGCCTAGCCATAAATGCTCTGCCACCATACCAACTGAGCCAACGGCAACCTTAAAAAGGTTGTAATTAACTCAGCCAATATGTTAGCTCACATTTACAACCCACCCCGAGACCGTTATTCGAGAATTGACAATTACTGAATTGTTGAAGTTGTTTTCTGTGTTTATTCGTAATTGTCAACAAGTAGCCTGTATTTTATTGTGAGATTTACCCGTGGATCGTTTGCCTTAGCATCTAATGCAACTGGAACAGATTACTGTTATAATGGTCTATGGTCCCAGCTTTTAGACACATGAATCTCAATTAATGGAAGATCTGTGAGTATGCAACAGCTTGGGTTTAATTTATATCACCTAAGTCAAGTAGGAAGTTTACTAAACATAGGCCTAACACCGCGCCACTGGATGGAAAAATGTAAAAATGTCAAATGGGGAAGAATTTGAGACTCTTTTTATCACATAATGTGTAATTTAACCTATTAGCTAACGGAACTACTAACGCAGGCAAGCGCAAAAATCGCCATCCAAACTTTATTATTATTTTTTTCAATTATTCATAATACATCCAGCGCTTTTCGAAAAAATCGCCATTCATATTTCATTATTTTTCGCAGTTTTTGCCTCGGAAACATAGCTTATGATCTTACGTTGGAACGATCTCGTTCCAATGGGGCATAAGCTATGTTTTTTAAGGAAAAAATGAAAACTTTTAATTCTTGTATACTTGTTTGCAATTGTTGTCTTCTATTGGCGTCAGGGGTTAAGGGTCGAAAGAAAATGTACGCCACATTTTTCTGTCACAACTGTTAATTATAACATCTCACTCAAGGGCCTAGTCAAACCATCCTCACATGCTCCAGTCTCCAGACCCGCGATGCTCATATTGACTTCGCTAGTGGTAGTCACTACTTATCCACCCTCACTTTTTTATTTCGCTCACACCAGCACCGCAACACTACTCACCCCGGCTCTGCTTGACTCAATGAAACTTGAGTCATAGAATGACGCGGACTTGAAATACCATCTCCAGTCAAAAGGAATTAAATTTCACAAATCCGGCAATGTGAATCACTCACGCTGAGTACTAAAACGATAAAATCAGTTCTGTGGTATTTATCGACCCGTATAAGGTAAAAACAAAATATTATATGATATGCTCTGGTCATTAGATTTCTCGGGAAGGACGAACTATTTGAAAGATTTCAAGGAAATATTCCATCCATTATCTACTTTTGTGATTAACAAGCAGTCCATGCATTTATTTCCGTGTAAAATATTTTATACATCAAGAGGATTAAATTATTATTGAACCTCTCAACAAGTCGTCGCCTGAGTGCTAGAATGTCCTATGTCCCATAGGGGACATAGGACATTCTAGCATTCAGGCGACGAAGTGCAGAATGGATGAAACTAACAACAATCATCATCATCATCATCATCATCATCATCATCATCATCATCATCATCATCATCATCATCATCATCATCATCATCATCATCATCAACAACGAAGACATGAACAACAAGTACAACAACACAATTTATTTATTTATTTATTTATTTATTTATTTATTTATTTATTTATTTATTTATTTATTTATTTATTTATTAAGGTTTAACGACACATTAACAGCCAACGTCATATCGTGTCGATGACAGTTTTACGTGTGGAGGAAGCCGGAGTATCCGGAGAGAACCACCGAGCAACAACGAGCAGCTGCCAGCTCCCCAACATCGTAACTCCTCACCGCAGTACAAGCGGGGTTAGATTGGTTGAAGACATGGGCTCCATCGAAGTGCAGTACGCCTTAGTACACGGCGTCATCGTGCCCACATGTGGACACCCGGGGTTAAGTGTCTTGCCCAAGGACACAACGCGGAGTCCGAATCGATCGCTCAGATGGTCACCCATCCAAGCGGGCTCGACGTTGCTTAACCGTTTACCTAACGAATCACCTGCATCCGCCTGCGTAATATGTAAACTGAGCAGTTGAAAAAAGTAAATTCTTCAAAATATTTCAACAAAACAATATCATGTACCCCTCATTGCAACGAGCACATTGAACTCGTTCCAATGAGGGGTCACATGATATGGTTTTGTTGAATATTTTTGAAAAAATTTAAAAAGTTATATTTAAAATAATAAATTTTGATATCGTCTGCGTTGGGTAAAGGGTTAACTTTGACAACAACACGATACAAGTCACAAACACCTGTAGCATGATAAAATGGAGGCGCTGTCGCTCACTGGTTGGCGCAATGGACTTGTGATTGAGGGTTCGATCCTAACCCGAACCACTTGCTTTTTTTTCTTAACCAAGCCAAATCCTCGAATGATGAAATGGGAGCGCGGTGGTAAATTGTTTCCTTCAATCGATGTGACCAGGACTCACACACTGTTTGAGCTCGGGTAGAACGTTAGAAAGTGCTCATGAAATGATTACAGATTACAGGCCACCTTCAGTGTAAACTGACCTTTTATCGAGCCTTAAGATATGCCCAGTTATCGGCGTTTGGGTCTATTTTTAAAAATTCCGGAGCCCCACTGATATGGCAGTGGTCGTGGGGGAATCCCATCTCACTCCTTAGCCTAACCCAGGCTTCCGTACGTCCTGATATCTCTGCATCATATCACATTGGTCCCCCCCCCCCCAAAAAAAAAGAAGCCTATGTCCCTCCCACCTTAATATAGATTCCTGACTATGCGCCTGGTATTATCTGGTTTCAGAAGTTAACACTTTCTAATCTGACGGCCTGATTGTTACCGCCCAGTGCAATATTGTTTTCAGTGAAATGGACGAATCCATTCTGAACTTGTTGGGGGTTCAGTCATAATTTAATCCTTAGGCCCTGCAGGACTGTAGGATTAAAACATCACCGATCCTTCTCATCTGAGTGGTGTTTATTCTCTTCTCTGTTCATTTCCAGTAAGACAAATTGTGTTGCACGCAGGATTCACGACTAACGCACGAAAAGCGTTAAAAACGTAATTTTAGCTACACGGTTAAATGCTATCTTCCACGAGGTTGTAAAAACGAGTTCATCATTTCGACAGGTTCATTTCATCCACACTGGACATAAATGCTAAAGAAAACGCGTAATTTATTTTATCGTAACCAGATGGACCGAATGTGTTTGCGATAGTGAACATTAAGATTAAGATTACCTGTCAATAAAATATGTTTCCCACCAGCAGTCTATGGCTTAAACTACTTTATAATTTCAAGAATGGGAACTTTATCCACCTTACATTTGGAATACAGTAGGACAGAAATTTAAGCAAAGAGAACAATCATAAATTACGAAAGCTTTTATGGCAGAAGACCCCACAATTGGTCAAGTACCCCAGAACTAAATACGATTTTATATTCTTTCTTCTTTCTTCATTGGTATGCAGCGACAATTTCAAAAGCCAGCGTCATGTCAGTTACACGGTAAGAACCATCGAGCAGTGGTGAGTAACTGTTGGACTCTTCAGCTCAATAAACCGGCACAGGTAGGGCCAGCATTGGTTAAAGACATGTGCAGCATCAACTTGCTGTACACTTCAGCACACTGTGATGAGAGCGTCGCCGTGTTTTCGTTAGAGCAATTCATTGCCTTACCCATAGACACAACTCAGATGGAGAGTATCATTATCAAACTTACGACCTTTGGATCAGAAGTCCAATCAAAAGACCAATGCGCTATACAATGGGCTATGGTGCTTCTAAAACATTAGCCATATACGACGCATAGTCTTAAGCATCATGTATTTCTCTATGTGTGTGGGGGAAGGGGGTGGTCTGTGTTCCCGATATTGTGAGAACCTAGATAACCTAAACAATAGCGTTTGGGATCCCATAAAGATTTCCTTTGTTTTCCCCGGATCCTCGGAATGGTTAAGGCTTTGTCTTCCCGATTCTGTGGGGACTTGTTTGTCACTGAGAACAAAAAAACCAATCCAGCAAAAGCGGTTAACCCTTTACCTAACACGAAAAGCAGACGACACTTGAAGCACTATTTTTTTTTATTTTTGTGTCACAAACATAGCTTATGACCCCTCATTGGAACGATCTCGTTGAGCTCGTTCCAATGAGAGGTAATAAGCTATGTTTTTGTGACAAAAAATGAAAAGGTAATAAAAATTGAATGGTGAATTTTGTGAATAGCGCTGACCGGTTTTGGCCATTACGTTGGTTAAAGGGTTAAACAAGAGAAGAGGGGGTTAGTACTTGTATGTGTGTGTTGGGGAAGTAGGGGTTGAGGGATGGGTTAATCTCCAACGTATAAATTTTTAGTCTCAGTTAGCAAAAACACATAACATACACAGTGTCTTCAATGGCAGAAAATTGCACAAGACTTTGTGTAGCCTGTTGGACAGTCACACACTCAAAATAGAGATCCGATCAGGGGCGTCGCGAAAATGACCGATTGGATATGAGTGTTGGGGGGAGGGGGTGGTTGTAAAACTGATTTGTCCCGACCGTGATGGCACAAGTCCCAACTGACTAATTTTCCAACTACGTCATGAAGGCATGCCTTCGTCTAAGGTACGCACTGATGATGTAGTTGGAATATTAGTCAGTCGAGATTAGGGCTAAAAAGCTCAATACCTTTTGGAAATTCATTAGTGAATAAAAAAAAATTATGTAATAGTGGTGACACAACTTCTTACTCTATTAACATGTACTGTACCATGTACAGAGTGAATTGAGAACTGAGAATGTCATGGAATGAACAAAGGGTGTGTACCCCTATGATATAGGGTGAATGTAAGTCAGAGAGCACTGCAGTGAATTCTAACCGTTAATATTGCATTATTAGTATTATTATATATAATTAATATTATTATTATTATTACCAGTACTCCAAACGATCCGAATCGGTTACTACAGACCTCTTTTCGTATGACCGCCTGTGAGTGTGTGACACAAGCCCCCAGCATCAAATCGAATCTTTTAACCCTTCACCTAACACGAAAAGCAGACGACACTTGGCAATAAAACTCTTGAATGACTATTTTTTCATTTTCTGGCGTCAAGAACATAGCTTATGGCCCCCTCATTGGAACGAGCTCACCGAGCTCGTTCCAATGATGGGTCATAAGCTATATTTTGTGATAAAAAAGTGATTTTCAAATCGAGCAGTCAAAAATTTAGTTTCAAACAATTTCAGCAAAACAATATCGTGTGACTCTTCATTGGAACGAGCCCAACGGGCTCGTTCCAATGGAGGGTCACATGATATCGTTTTGTTGAAATTTTATGGAAAATGTGAAGAAAAAAAGAAAATTAAAATAAGAAATTTTGATATTGTGTGCGTGCTTTGGCACAGGGTTAAGGAGAAAACTGCTCAAATTGTCTTGGCGGAGCAATGCAAGAGACTATTAGCACATTTTTGTATCCAAAATACCCTAATAGCCGAAAAAACACAGCTCTTCAAAGGAAAGCTACATTTCTCACACAACTGAATTAAGTGTGTGTTTTGTAAACAGTATTACTCGTTGACAGATTTTCTTATACACTTGAAAGAGCTGTTAATAAAATGTGGGTCTTTTGAGTACACAACACTCTCACGTCAATTGAAAATTTAACCCTTTTGTAAGAAAATGTATAAATCGAAATATCATTGCCTTATCAACAAGTGAAACCTGAAGTAACGAGAGTGGTGGTAGGAAGAAGCCTCCGGCAGCTAAATTTTAGAATAGGCTTATCCAGTATTGAACATCGAGTGCGATGTCGGTTCTCTTCAGCAATTACATAGTCCAAGTTAGACACTTGAAAAGCCAGACTTCAGTTTTGTTCTCTGCCTTTTGGGGGGAGTGATACGTACTTGATTCAGTAAGGATGATGTGGTTCTGTCCTTTTTTCTAATTTTAGATTATGACTTGTGACTGGAATTACTCACCGGACGCTCGATTCATTTCTGCGACTATACTTAATGCTACTCGGTCGTTCAAAATGCATTCTTCGAACGATATTCGATCGAAACCTAACATCTCGCATTCATTAGAGAATTAATTCTAGTTTTTCTTTGGAAGACTTTTTTTTATCAAGTTTTCAGTTGAGTTAGTATTGGATGTTTGAAAGGATGTTCACTTCATCATTAGTGTGTAAAGCTGCAGTCTTTGTTCAGGTAAGTTATAAAGACATAACCTCATTAAACATGCAGTTAACGGTTTCACTGCCGCAATCTTGTTCACGTCGTTGGCAGAAAATTCGTAATGCGTGCCTTTTCCAACAAGGCCTGTAATGTGAACGAAGTTTCTCAACCATTTTCCAACAATGTGTCATTCAAGAAGAATAAATCACTTTATGGCAGGGAATCCACATATGAAGTTCTAGTATTTATTTATTTATTTATTTATTTATTTATTTATTTATTTATTTATTTATTAATTTATTTATTTATTGGTGTTTAAGGTCATATATTTTCTTAAACACTAATAAATAAATAATTACTAAATATTGATCGTTCTTGATCGCAAACCGATCAAGAACGATCAATATTTATTTTTTTATTTATTTAGTTATTTATTGTATTCAAGGAAATATGTGACCTTAAACACCAATAAATAAATACTATACATTGGTAGTTCTTGATCGGCTTGCGACTAAATCAGTTAACTTGTTCTCTTGACTAATGCCATTTTTTTCCATTCTTCTCCGGGGGTGACTGACCGCCTCGTACAAATAAATAATTCGTGACTGGACATTTTTCCGTAAGTAATGTAGGAAAGAAAGTCGATCATGTTTATTTCATGACTATTTTCACAGGTAACATAAGGAATAACCATTGGAGTGTGCTGTCGAATGGGGAACGTCCCAGCTGTAAAAATGCGAAAGTGGTATCTCTTTACAATATGAATCTGTGCCATAAAAGATTGGCCTAAGCGGGGAGAAAAACTCTTCTTGTTGTATTGTTACAAGAGCTGCCCACCCTAGAGCTGGGCGGTATGGAAACTTCAAGTTCGGTATCTGTATCCGTATTTTTACAATGATTTACCGCGGTATCGGCAGGTTATTCGGCGTTGATAACATACCGACACCAACGCCAATATCGTTGATATTTTTAGTATACGGCCCAGCTGCATGTCACATTTTTACAGTAGTCAGAGGCTCAAAATGCTCGTATTAAACGTATAGACCCTCGTGGACAGGACAGGAAACCAGTAAGTACTGTATACTGGCGCCAAGAGGGGCGGGGGGGGATAAAGGGGGGGGGGGGGGTGGGACAACTGCCCACCAGGGAGCGGGATTTTTCGTGTTTTAAAAAGCTGAAAGTCGTGGGAAGGTTTTTGATACGGACCTCCGACGCCGGGGGAGGTGACAAGAGTACGTAGTTGCATTACTGACCAAGTTCCATTTATATTAAAAAAACACTTGTTTCAGTTTGTTGGTTTTCCGCCGGTCTCTCCTGTATCGCGGTGGTCATGATTATCTTTGGAGAAAAAAAATGCACCATACACACAGATATACAGGTAATACATTACCCAAATCGTAAGGAAATAATTGAGTAGATATTGTCAAGAAAATGCAAGAGAATACTTCTCCTAACACTTGCCTTCGGCGCTCTAAGGACCCGTAACGCCCGTTCTACATATTGCACCGGGGCCCATCTTCGCTCTCCGCGGCCCTGGGACTGTAATATTTGTCAAAATGATGGAAATAACACAGACACTCGCCACTGGTCATTTGAAGTAACAATAAAACTGAATGAAAGTACCAGGATTATTTTCTTTAAGCTTTATTGTTACTCCAAGTGACCGGTGACGAGTTCCTGTGAAAGAACTAGACCATGGGCTCATTCTATCTGAAATTTTGGAAAATATCCTTCTGTCTTATCTTTATTTTTAAGCTAATGTCAGGAATATTTTTCAATACCGAAACTTCGGTATTTTAAGATTCCCTCGTTACGGTAAATCGGTATTGGCGCGATATCGATTCCGCAGGATATTTACGGTATACCAATACTTTCACCCTATCTCACCCCACTCCGAGTGGGGTGTCTAACAGTTGCTCGCCATTGCTCGGTAGTTCTTCCCGGGTACTCCAGTTTCCCCCACCCGTAAAACTGCCCGACAAGATGTGACCCAGGCTGTCGGAAGTGTCGCTAAATCCCAATAAAATAAATAAGTCATTAAGTTTAACTATAAATTAATAGCACTTCAAAATAACGAGAACATTGAACCGAAACTCTTATTTTATGGTGCGGTGAAATGAAATCGAATGCAGTTAGAAGAAAAGTAATAAGAGACAAGGGCATCATTAAGAGGGTGGGTGGATGAGGGGGTTACAACTCCCCCCCCCCCCACCCCCACCAATAATTTTTCCAATCGGAAACATTTTCGCCTGGATGGGTGTCTTAGGTATCGATTCGCTCTGGATTGTAATCATTCACCTACAAGACAAGATTTGATCCCTGGACTTATGTCACACACACATACAGTCGGTCATACAAACGGACAGTTGAGGGCCCAACCTGAACATTTGGAGTATCAATGCAGCATGGGTTAACCCTTTACCCAACGTAACGGCCAAAACCGGCCAGCGCTATTCTCAAAAATCGCCAATTAATTTTCAAAATATTTTCATTTTTTGTCTCAAAAACATAGGTTATGACCCCTCGTTGGAACGAGCTCGTCGAGCTCGTTCCAACGAGGGGTCATAACCTATGTTTTTGAGACAAAAAATGAAAAAATTTAGTTATTCAAGAATTTTTTTTGCAAGTGTCGTCTGCTTTTCATGTTAGGTAAAGGGTTAAATAAGGGAGAACTTGAGCTACGATTACTTCATGTACATTGTATTTATCCAAAAATAAATTTCTTGAGTTTTTCAACAATGATCCCGACTGACTAATATTCCATCTTCATCATCGAGGCATGCATTCAAATAAGGCATGCATTGATATTGTTGTTGAAATATTTGTCGTGACTTGGGACAAATAAGGTCTACATACCCCCCCCCCCCTCCCCACCCTTGTCGGTAATCTTCGCGACGCCTTTGGATGAGATTGAGTGCAGTTGGAGGAAAACTCCTTAGATACATAACTGCGGGGGCGGGGAGGGGGGGGGGGTGAATTTTTTTTTGCCTCGCCTGCAATAGTCGGTAGAAACACTGATCGCGGATAATTCGCTGCCAAAGTCTTACTCCTAACCCGAATAGGAAACGTGGGTTCTAAAATAAATACTTAACCCTTTACCTAACGTAACGACCAAAACCGGCCAGCTCTATTCTCAAAAATCTCCAATTAATTTTTTTCATTATTTGTCTCTAAAACATAGGTTATGACCCCTCATTGGAACGAGCTCGAGGGGTCATAACCTATGTTTTTGAGACAAAAAATGAAAATAATAGTTATTCAAGAATTTGTTTTGCAAGTGTCGTCTGCTTTTCATGTTAGTTAATCACTCAAGATTTTAATTTTTCCCTAAAATGGTTAGGGCCATCAAGCTCGTTCCAACGAAGTCATAAGATATGTCTTTAAATCAAAAACTGGAAAAAAACAATAGTATTTGAATTAGGGCTCCATAATGCTTCGAAATTAGATCCGGACAGGGGACGAAACGACGGCTATTCCCCGACTTCTGTTCATGATAGTACTGTACATGTCGGTACTTTAAACCATGTTTTCCGACACGACAGAACTGTGGCTGTTGAAAGTGTCGTTAAACAATAAACAAACAAACAAACAAGCAACGCTCAGGTTGTATTGTGAGTATACATTCGACGAGTGGAGTTTACACCCAGTTGATAAGTCACGTTCTACGAGAAAGAGTGAGAAGTGCAAACAAAAGGCGCTAATCTCTTTATAATGCACTTCATGATTTTAATTGTTTCTGCAGCTCAGTGCAGTTGCAGTTGTGAAAATTATGTTGGATTCATTTTCTCGTTCATTGAATGTGGGGCATTTTTCCAAATCTACCGACAACGGGGTCACAATATCGTGCAACATTTTTCACAGCAAACATATTGGGGTTCTTATCTATGTCTGATAAGCACAGCAGATACGCAATCAATGGGAATATTACATATCGTAGGTGTAGAGAGATACGGGCATGTATATATATATACATATGTTTGTGTGTGTGTGGTGGATGAGAGGGCTTTGGGTGGGGTGGCGGCTTTTCGTCGTCCAATATTGACAGTATATAGAACATAAGAAACATCCATTGCATATCATCATTCACAAGCGTCGAGTGTGGCGGGAGAGGAGGGGGGGGGGGGGGGGGTAAGGGTAATAACTTCCCGGGGACGGGGATTTTTGGTGTTTTACAAAGTCATGGGAAGGCTTTTGGTACGGGCCTACGACGCTGGGAGAGGTGACAAGAGTAGGTAATTGCATTATTGATCAAGTTACATTTATATAAAAAAACTTGTTCCAGTTTGTTTGTTCCGGTGGTCTTGAGTATTTTTGGAGAAAAAATCCTCTATACACACAGAAATACAGGTAATAAATTACCCTAACTGTAAAGAAGTAAAGGAGTAGATATTGTCAAGAAAACGGCCCTGCCATCATTTCATCATTGGCTGTCAGAATATCTCGAAACTGGTCTGACAGCCAATGATGAAATGATGGCAGGGCCGTTTTCTTGACAATATCTTCTCCTTTACTTCTTTACAGTTTGGGTAATTTATTACCTGTATTTCTGTGTGTATAGAGGATTTTTTTACTGGATGGTTGTTACTCGTTTTTGCCCAAGAAAGTTGAACACAAGATTGTTACATAAAGGCACTTCTATATAACTGGCAGAATGCCAGATTAACAATTTAAATCCTGGTGATAATTTCCAAGTATAGTTCAATGGCATCAGCTACAAGATTCCATTTTCATTATTTGGGTATACAGTAATTAATACTTACAACGTGCAGCCCCAAGGCTGCAGCTGGAAATATTGAATGGTCTACCTCCCCCCCCCCCCCCCACCCCCACCACCACCACAATTTCAGTGAACAGGACGTATCGAGATTCAGGCCCAGAAAAGCGAGCTTTCATACTCAAATAGTTAATTGATATAATTCCGATGTTAGTCAGAATTTCGTACTCTGAAGATGTTCTGTCAGATTTTTTCTAGTCGGGTAGGGATGCCGTTGGATTTCTCCGGAGTTGGAATTTTTGAAAGCACACTTTCTACCCGCTCGGCAATCTACTGAAAACACCTCTTAAAAGAAAACAAAGTTCTCCCCGACGGCAATCTATGCTTGTTCGCCACTTATTATGCCCCCCACCCCGCCCCCATTGGAATGGGCTCAACGAGCGCGTTCCGGTAAGGGCCATAAGCTATGGGTTTTTTAGGCATGGACCGTGCTATCTGATTAGTTTTAGTTACGGAAGGCAGAGGGTTACGCACTGAAAGAAGAAAGAAATAAGGATTTCGAACACCCACTATTTAAGCCGGATTTTCACCTTGAAGAAGTGTTCGCTGCGTTTCCTTTCTCTATTTGCAAATATATACATCAAGTTTCACCAACAGCATTTCGAGATAAGCTTGCCGCTTGAGTTAGACCGGACAAATAATACTCTGACCGACTTCTGCCCGGTGAGGCCATAAATTCTAGCGTCGGGTGGGGTGATATCAGGCTGCATCTCTTCCAGAATTCTCGTTCCTGATTATAATATCAAAGCATAGTTGTAAATACACCTGGTGAATAGTAAGTTATGTATATATCGTATAGTCAAAACCAGGTGTGGAGAAGGCTCAGCGTGACTTGTACATTTGTTTTATTATTTCTTTTCTTTAACAGCATTGCCTCACTAGAGGCATTCCCGTCAAAAACCAAAGGCCCACTTTCATCAAACCCAATAAGGAATTTAAAAAGCCAAAATTCATTGCACGAGGTCAGATGGACTTTTAGATGAAATCATATGTTTGCTCATCGTTAGCTAGGTCAATACAGCTGATTCATTATGTAGAGTTTTAAAGGTGATTTCAATATGTTTTTATATTTTTTTATTTATATATTCTCGAAAGGGGGCGCGGTAGCTCAGTATGTAGAATCCCACCTGCGGCAACCGCGATGTGTCCTTGGGCAAGACTCTTCACCCCGATTGCCCACGTGGGGACACGGTGGCGTTGTGTACCAAGGTGTACTGCGCATCGATGGTGCACTTGTCTTCAACCAATGCAAACCCTGCTTGTGTAGAGTTAGTATGTTTGGGAGCTGACAATTGCTCGCCGTTGCTCGGTGGTTCTCACCGGGTACTCCGGCTTCCTCCATCCGTAAAACTGTCGTGGTCATGATTAGCCATTGTGCAGAAATATGTGATCTTAAACACCAATAAGTAAATAATAATATATTTTCGAAGGGTGAAGGCAGGATTTTTCAGGGTGGGTGTTTGTGTTTTTATGGAATCTATATGACCAAAGTTCTCTCGCGCCTTTAACAGATGAGACCTGGTGAGGGCACAGGAGAGGAGACCTCTTACAGAAATATTTTGAAATTTCAAGCTCATAAGAGTGAATCCATTGCTCTCTTCAGTGAATTCAAATGAATAGATTTTGTCGACTGAAATAAAATAATGGTTTTCTACAGTATTGCTGGGAGACCGTAACCACATGTTTACCAAGTTCAAACTTGGATCCAAGGACTGTAATATAATTTTTTGGTGTGGACATACCACACCAAAAATCATACTAAAGCCTTTGGGTCCACGTCTGGACTAATGTTTACTGTAAGTGAGCTCCTTGAAATGGGGATGGGGGTCACATACTGCCTGGTTACACCCTCGTTCTCTACATGATTTCTACATATCATATGTCATATCTGAGGGGTATGTGCATATCATCTAACTTGCTATTTTTATTTTGAAACGTGCATCTGAACTTATATCACGGACAGGAGTATTAACTGGTTTGAGTGCTAGAAGCCACTATCAGGGCTGTCAAAAAATGAGGGTACCAGATTAAAAGCAAACATTTTCCTTGTTCATGTTTCATATTCAGTCAAACACAAATTATATTATGTTTATATAAATTTGTTTATTACAAATTATTGGAGAGTGCCTGGAGGCACTCTCCAATACTTTGTAATAAACAAATTTTGATGAACAATTTCAGAAGACAAAAAATAATCTAGCTCTCAACCAGTTAAAAGTCCTTGGGCAAGGCACTTAACCCCGATTGTCCACATGGGGGCACGATGCCACCGTATACTAAGGCGTACTGTACGTCGATGGTGCGCATGTCTTCAACCAATCTAACCCTGTCTGTGCGGAGTTACGATGTTGGGGAGCAGCTAGCTGCTCGTCGTTGCTCGGTGGTTCTCTCCGGGTACCCGTAAAACTGTCACCGACACGATATGACCTTGGCCTCTAAAGTGTCGTTAAACCATAATAAATAAATACTGGCTGTAATAATGTAGTTCATCAGAGGAATTGACTTCCTTAGTTGCAACGGACGCGGCGTGTATTGGGTTAATTTAGGTATATGGATAATTTACGCCGACCTCGTTAACCTGTCTGGAAGAGTTTGCACCTGTTTGTTCCTATAAATCAGAACTGAATTACTTTATAATCCAGACATGGTATAAAGAATACTACACGTGCAATGTGTTTATAGAATATAAACATTTCTTACCTAACCTCTTCCCTGCCACTGCACTCCATGAGAACAACTATTTGCTTTATAATTTCACAAACCCTCAAAAATATTGTGAACACCCTTTCTTATGGGTGTAGATAAATATATCCGAACCCTTTCACCCCTGAGATCCCAAGTGGCATCTTACTGCAGAACGTTAATACAATAAGATGGCCGAATCTACTTTTCTTTGTCGGGAGGTTAGAACATTGTGAAGCTTCGAAATTCGAGTCGATTTGAAATCTTCCAGATGATTCCATTTGATTCGAGTCGAGCTGATTCGGAAAGTTTCGAATCGCCGAGATGTACTCAAAATTCTACCAAGTGCTTCATCTTGAGTTTTTTTTCTATCATCAGAAGGGCGCAGTGGCTCAGGAGGTAGAGGTGCAGGTTGCAAGCTGAGAGGTCCTCGGTTCGAATCCAACCTGCGTCAACCGCGTTATGTCCTTGCGCAAGACACTTCACTCCCATTGCCCACGTGGGGTCACGGTGGCGCTGAGCAATAAGGGTACTGCACGTCGATGATGCACTTGTCTTCAACCAATGCTAACCCAGCGTGTGAGGTGTTAGTACGTTGGGGAGTCTGACAGTTGCCCACCGTTGCTCGATGGCTCTCTCCGTGTACTCCGGATCCCCCCATCCCGTACCGACACGGTGTGACCCTGGCTGTCGAAAGTGTCGTTAAGCCCTAATAAATAAATAAATAAATAAATATATCGAATAGTTGTCCATTAATCCCTTCATTCATCTTTTATCACGAGACTATCAAACATCGGCGAATGTCCGATTGCCCTTTTTGCCTGTTGGGAGCGAATATCGGATTGTTCAGGTTTCTTCGTTTCCACAGTTTACAAGCCCCCAGTCCCTTGGACGTTTCTACGACACGTCATTCCGGAGAAACTTGTCTTGTGCGCCCTGATAGTCTCATCCATATCACGTGTGGTCATTCATTAGCTGTGTCGCTTATTATGCAGCATTTCCCTCTATTGGACTCTCAGAGGTACAGACTAACGTGGATCGGCCAAATGGGCAAAATGTAATAATCGTATATTGGCAAATGTACGATTACCCTCTCTTTTAGACGAGGGTGTGGTGGTGTGGCCACTGTCGGGTCTATTTCTTCTATTTCATTCATCTTTCAACCTTTCGAATTGGAAGATGGTTGGAGTAGAACAAACGGACCGAAGCGACCACAGGTGTGATTCTTTGGTCAAATTTGTTTGGATTTGCATATAAAATATTACAGGAATGCCCGTATATTGACAAGTTTGCATGTTTCAATTTTAATACTCATTGTGCAACAGCGTAACTTATCTGTGGAAAAAGTGGAGGGACACGTGTCCCCTGTGCCCACGCACCCTGGGTTTCGCCGCCCCTGATTGGACTTCAAGACCAAAGAAAAAAAAGTACGTTTGGAAGGTGACCAGAGTCCAAGCGCTTTCCTACTTTTTAAGGACACACATTTAACCTCGACCTAATTGTCCCTTGGCATTTTCTGATCCTTTCAATTTCCTTTGCATTTCACCACGAATAAATTTTGAACTCGAATTTTTGACTTACTCATTCTAAATAATTCGGGCGTGATCCTCTTAAAATGGGCACTCCTAGGGGGGGGGGGGGGTGGGGGGTGTCTGAAAACTATTTATTAGACACCCTTTGCTGAATTTACAACGATTACGTGGGGTTTTGTCTATTTTGAAATTTTCACCAGATTGCATTAGAGCAATCCCGATTTACCTAGGTGTTTGACGCGCGACGTTCGTGACGTAGCGCGTGACTGTCAAACCGGGCTACAAAATTAGTGGCGTGGCTGAATAGATGAAATCATAACAAACTGACCGGGAAACAATTAAAAGACTGGCCCTTGGCACAAAGGAATATCGAATGCTGTAATAAATATATAATCACATAGGTAGGTGAATGAGGTGAACGCCATGGCACCAGTTTGTAATGCCGCCGCAACTTGAACTGATGGGGCCATTGTCCTAATGGTGTCATTTTTCTACCTATCTAACTCTTGACCATGAAATAAGATTTTGCTACATGTCTCAAAATAAATTGAATCATACTACCTCAACAGTGAATTGCCTTCCAGAAAGGAGGCCATTTTAACGACTTTTAAATTGTAATGGATTAATTGCCGAATTATTTGCGCGATTTGTCCACGTCTGGAGAGAATCATGGAGGATACGTGATAACCGACACCAACCACCCCGACCACAAAATATTGATAATGGTAAGTGGCTCTCGTTGTAAGGCTGTGTCGTAACAAACTCGTGGGATAACATTCGCCTCATTCACATTTCTGAGCTTTTCTGTTTTGTTTTTTTTACCAACACTCTACAGCTTGTATCCTTGCACGTTCTTCATAGAAAGTTCACATGTGCCATGTGAGTTCATGATGGACTGCAGTTCTTAAAATGTAACTCAAAATTGTGTCCTCTCTGTTTTTGAGGCACATTGTCGACTAGCAAATAACACATCTTGGCACTTCCAGAGTGTGTCTATGTCCTTCTTGTGCGATTAGTCGTTATTGGGCCAATTTCGGTAATTTTATTTATTTATTTATTTATTTATTTATTTATTTATTTATTTATTTATTTATTTATTTATTTATTTATTGGTGTTTAAGGTCACATATTTCTGCACAATGACTAATCATGACCACGATAGTTTTACGGGTGGAGGAAGCCGGAGTACACGGAGAGAACCACCGAGCAACGGCGAGCAACTGTCAGCTCCCCAACATACTAACTCCACACAAGCAGGGTTAACATTGGTTGCAGACAGGTGCACCATCGACGCGGTAAGTATATACACTCCGATTAAATCGAACACATCTTCAGAACACACCTCTTCAATGACATAAGTCTTTCAACCCCATAGTGAATACGCCACCATAGAAACCAAGATGGCGACCCCATGATACAATGGGTGACGGAAACGCGTGCCACCCTAACAGCACACGCAACCTAACACCACGTGCCACTATGGTAATGACAACCCAACAGTGCCCCTCGTGTGTTTTATCACAAAACTCCACGTGACACCCACAAAGCCCCGTGGTATGACATCTCTGCCAGGGTCTTCCGTGGGATGCCCCCAAATCAGGCACGTTTGGGCACTGACATACTTCTTATTTTAATTTGACTGACACTTGTCTAGTTTGGTACCCGCGTTTGTATTAACCCACAGTGCAGAAAATTGTGGCCTACAGTTAAAACTAGAAGTCCTGTCACGAACTGTGCGCTCATCTAGGCTTATTTGCGCGTAGGAATTGCGCGCAATTGTCATTTCGAATGGCATCCAAAGCACGGCAGGTTCTCCTGGTTACTCATAGGAAACACAGGCAATGTTTCTGACAATGGACCTCCGGGTTACCAGGAGGTCCATTGGCTGAAACATTGCTTGTGCAAAGGCCATATGTACAGAATTTGATAGCCTTACTATGGTCATAATGCGTAGATTAACGCACAGATCGACGTGCTATTTGTGCGCATTTCATGACAGGACTTCTAGTTTTAACTGCAGTTCTATGAAAATGCCATCGGCGCTGGAATTTGTTTGGCTATTGGAGTTTTTGGATCTAACCTCGATGGCATTCCTCTATTATCGGCATCAGTTTACAACCCGAATCTATATTAATCTCTTTAGAACAAGATGCCTCTTCGGGTTTATTTTTTGCCAGTACTCTCTTGTTTGGCTTGGGAGCTCTAGTTTCCCAGGTTCGCCGACTTCGTTTCTTTAGTCCATGGGGGGTAAAAGAGAGACAATTTACATCTCGGAGCGCATATAAGGTAATGGGTGTTTCACCTGTCACTCATCACCCTGACCCCCTTACCGTAAATATTGCATCGCGCGACAAAGCGTCCACTAGGAAACTGTCCCCTTGTAGGGTCTTGATTTAACACTTGCGTTAGTGTTTCCCACGATTCACAGTAAATTATATAGCAGTGGTCTGGAACAACCCAAGGTGAATCATTCACCTCGAATAGTTCCGACCATTCCGATATACCGATATAGTTGTTTGTAGTGTGCAAATCAAATCGCCGCATCTCGGGAGGCTGAGAGTCTGAATTTATTTGTTTTCTTCAAACCGCGGAAGTTCAAGGACTTTCTAAATCTTACGTAACATTCACCTCATGTTTATAAATACACATGGAGTACACGTACGCCGACTCTCTCATATTTAGAAAGACGACCTAGATTCAAACCTCATTTGAAATGTGCCAATTCAGCTTTAAGTAAAGCCACAGTTCTTGTGAAAGTGATACATAACATACTTTTTTTTAGTACAAAGCACTTATTTTTTTTTTGTTGCTTTATCATAACACAGCATTGCTATTAATTATATTCACTTTGCGTATGTCAAACCTGACTTTTCGCAAGATCGCTTTTTAACGACCCAGGACCCAGAAGTTTGATAATTAACAGAGGATCTGAATGCAAACTCTCAGTTCTCAACAACACCTGTAACCCGTCAAGTGGCGGGACGGATTTATTCGTTCAGCTTCTGCTGTGCGGGCCTAGCGATTGCCACATCTCGTTTCCATAGTACACAGCTGAGCTGTCTCCGGCACCTGGTTCCAGGAACAGCAGAACTTGGAGGTGTAGAGACAAGCGAGGTGATGAAACAATGAGTTTAAAGATTTTAGGCAAAGCAGTTGTGAACTTGTGGTATATACATGCATAACCACAATGCATCATCCATAAATATGAACAAATTAGATCCCCTTGAAATATGGTTGATGTTGGATGAATAGACCACACCGGCGGTTTCAATCATATGTCAACCGGACGTATCACCTACGGAATGGAAGCCTGGTAAAGTAGAACGAAAAAAGCCAAATAACGACCCGACTGCTGCATGCACACCAGAAAGAGGCAAAATCGAATATTGTTTTTACATTTGGTAGTATACTGTTACTGAATTACCGGTAGCTGGGGGTATATCTCCAATCTAAACATACTTTTGTGTTGGGGAAGGACCCTGTGAACACACACACTCTTTAACCCTTTATCTAGCACCAAAGGTAGACGACGCCTGAAAAGAAAATTTTTGAATAACTAATTTCTTTTTTTATTTTTAAATCAGAAACATATCCTATGACCCCTCATTGGAACGAGCTGAACGGGCTCGTTCCAATGAGCGGCTATAAGCTATGTTTTTGGGACACAAAATGCAAATATAATGAAAATTGAATGGTGATTTTTGAGAATAGCGCTGATTGGTTTTGGTCCTACGTTGGGTAAAGGGTTAACGCCTTACGCTGACTTTCTCAAAACCAGAGAATTAAAAAGATGGCATTTCTGTTAATCCAGTTTTCATTCTCCAACCGGGTCAAACCATGGTAGGGCCCATTCGTCTTGTATATTGGACATCCTCTTCCGCACACTTTTTGGGGGAGTACGGTGACGCAGTGGTTACGGCATTGAACTTCAAACCGAAAGGTCCCCGGTTCGATAACTGTGTTGTGTCCTTGGTCAAAGCACTTGGTCACGATTTCCCTGTGGCACTGTGTACTGAGGCTACTGCACGTCGATGGTACACTTGTCTTCAACCAATTCTAACCCCGCTTGTGTGGATTTAGTACTACGCTCACCGTTGCTAGGTGGTTCTCTCCGGGTACTCCGATTTTTTCACCCATAAAACTGCCCAACAAGAGGTGACCCTGACTGACGAAAGTGTCGATAAATACCAATAAATAAACAAATAAATAAATAAATAAATAAATAAATAAATAAATAAATAAATAAATAAATAAATAAATAAAAATAAATATCGCACACTTTTATTGGGCTACCGTCACCTCTGCCTCATGCCCAGTGTAATCATATTTTTAAGCTAAATGGGACAAGTATTGGACAATGTTTAATTCTAAAGACAACAATTTCAAATTATTGCAGTGAAATTGAATACACTTTGTTCATATGAAGTTTTTCCATATGGTGGTCACTGGTGGCGCCTCAAAAGTGTAGAAAAAATTCATAGGGATATCGCTCTTTGTTACATAGTTGGATGTCACAATTTTCACAATCCCAAATATGATATGACGCATGGTCAAGATTTTTAAGTCAAGAACTCTTGAAATCGTCTGTCCACTCCTAACCAACGTTATGACTCATATTCTGTTGACACCAGGATGTCCGCGAAACGCATAAGTCTGCACCGTGGCTTTCATAGAGTGCATGAGAAACCACATCACATGGAAGGTAAATGAAAATGCTCCCTTCCCAGCTGTGTGTACGATAGTTCAATTTGCTACTGAAAAGACTCAAAAGAAATAAAATTACTTTTTCTTTGTTTGCCAACCGGGATCTAAGAATGGACTATTCCAGTTAACTCTTTACCCAACGAATCGCCCGCATCTGCCCGCGTAATATGCAAATTCAGCAACTGAAAAAATATTATTTTTCAAAAATTTTCAACCAAAACATATCATGTGACCCCTCTTTGGAACGAGCTCGTTGAGCTCGTTCCAAAGAGGGGTCACATGATATGGTTTTGTTGACATTTTTTGAAAAAAATTAAAAAATGATATTTAAAATAATAGATTTTGAAATCGCCTGCGTTGGGTAAAGGGTTAAAAATGGATATGGATAGAAATGGGTCCCTCCTAATTAACACTATGCACACTGATGTCGAAATACTGATATTTCAACCTGCAAACCTCCACCGTAATTTAAATATGAATGTAAAGAAATTCAATCTTGTTTGAAATAGCATATTGACAATACTGATTTGGTTAAACCTCCGGTTGCATGTTGGGAAAAATTTGGCGTTTGATATTTCCGTATTTCGATATCAGTGTACAGAGGGCTACGATTTCGATTATGATTGGAGATAAATGGGAATTTTTCTCTCCTACTTGTATGTACGATATTTTCCTTTGGAGCGACCCAACACAAATAAACTTACCTTTATTCTTCTTTTCCTACCGAATCAAAGAAGATTCCATTTACAGCTGCCGGAGAAGTTCAATGACAGCAGTGACGTAGGTATCGGAGGGGGGGGGGGGGGTTCTTCTAAAATTTTCGCTACCCCCCCCCCCCCCCCCAAAAAAAAAGACATTGGCCCAATGCACGTTTCACGCAACATAGAGCCCCCACATTGGTCGCCGATATAGGCGGGCCACTCATGCTACAGGTTCTCTCTTAGGCCAAGAAAATTTTGCAAAATGTCCTCGGGTGTGTGTTTGTATGTGTGTGTGTGTGTGGGGGGGGGGCATGTCCTAACTAGGGCCCTCCGGTATTTGCCCCTCCCATTTCTCTTTAGGTAAGTGTGATGAGAAGAATCCTTGTTAGGACTAGGGGAGGCCCTTAGGACTAGGGGAGGCCCCCAAAACCTCACACGACGGCCTTTCAAATATATTCTTTGCCCACCCCCCCCCCCCCACCCAAACTGGCAAACTGGCTAGGGGACCCCTATTATAGAATCCTGGGTACGCGCCTGAAGGATAGCGCTCATAGTGTCGGTTCTGTCGGCAATTTTAATTTGCTGTTGTACATGTCACTTGTACTGAAATGTCAGTAAGATAAGAATTTCGCAACCGGTTTCCGATCTTGCTGGTTGAAGAGCTGTCAACTGGTTATCCTCAATATCTATAACAGTCGACATTTCGCTACCAAGCTCTCAGACCACAAGTCTAATTTCGCAAGGATCCGGCGATGTTCGTTTACCTATTTTTCGTGGAATTGCGCGCAGACCACCATTGATATAATGCGATGTCCGTTCAGTCATAAAGATATACAGATATTCTTTCGTGCTCCAGTTATAAATATTCCAAGCAACAAGTATTTATTTTGACTTGGAAACATCGAAATATTAACATAATTATCGGAACTACTCGACGTAATCATAAAACTACAGCCGTGGTGAGTCTTTATTCATAAGTATTTAGGCCTGATGTTTGGTGGAATGTGCTTGTGTGTGTACAATTCGCACGTAGCACATGGGTACATCTTGGATGTGCCGATATGTGCTTAGATGCTAATGCACAATGTGCGCACATCACACGCACTTTCCACCAAGTACCCGTCCTACGTTCCACGCAATCGCTTTCTAACTGTGCCAATAGAATTCCTTTTTCATGTTATGTGCCTATGCTGTGCACACATTGCACACTAGCACATGTCGGTACATCCATCATGTGCCTAGGTACAGCATGTGATGTGTACACAATGTTGCATATTGCGTACTAGCACATAAGCACATCTTGAGTCGATCCACATACAGTTTCTTATACGCAATGTACCCTGTTATTGGGGAAAAGAGGATTCTGGGGGAATCTGTACCAAATAAAGTGATTTTAGACAGTTTTTGGCGATTTAGTGTGATTTTCGGATATATTTTGGTAACTAGATTTACTCTTATAGAAAGGAACATACCCCTTTCATATTAGAGGGTTTGGGGTCACATAGGAACTACGTCCCCGCACAGAAACGACGATGGCGGTCTCCAGTATACAAAATGGACGACGGAAACATGTGTCACGCCAATAACACGCGCTGCGCATGCGCACTGACAATACGTATCGCTATGGTAATGGCGTCACAACAAGGCAGCTCACGAGGGCTACCTTGACAACCCAACGTGGCGTCACTGGGTCACGTGTCATGACGTCACTTCCGGGGGGTCCTGCACCTGAGTCTTACAAATGTTGACCCATAACCACATCGCATACTTCTCTGGTCCGTCCGACTCACATATCAGCTTACTAGCAAGAACCCGAGAGAGTTTTATGGCTATGCAGGGGTCTTTGAACATACCAACCGTCGAGCCATAACACTCTTCCTCACTACTGTCCGACGAGACAAAATAAAAAATTCGAGCGAGGTCCCACCTCCAGGATTTATGATCCTCGCCGAGTACTACTTCATCACGCGTGTAGTGAACATACAAATTCGATCAAACAGTATTTACGGGTCATCATTCCCCATGTATGCGCGTGCCGTTGCCGGATAATGGATTACAGAGATTAATTAGGAAAGTTAAGTTTCGTGTCTAAAACTTAAGTGAGCAATTATCTCCCCATATCGAATATTTCTTTTCATTTATTTCCGCTCGCACTGAGATATACTTGAATCAAACGTCGAGTTTCCGAGTGCGATCACCCCCAGATGTTTACCAACTTACATATAGATAAACATTTTCGAATATTATAAATCCCTACTCGCTGCACGGGGAGACGAAATTTTAACGAAATTACATACGGGGTAGAGCTACCACCCAGAAGACAATTATTCTTTGAAATGATGCGTTAGATATATAGATAGTCTTAGGTAATGGACGTTCTAGGCCAACCCGAAGTTTCACTGGTAGAGATTTTGCTCGTGGTTTCAACATCCACGGGTGGATCGTTCCAATGAGCTCGTTCCAATGAGTGGTCATGATCTATGATTTTGAGGCAAATAATGAAATTTTTGAGTTATTCACGAAGCATTTGTGCAGGTGTCGCCTTTTATTCGCGATTATTGGAGGGTTAAAAGAAATTATACATCAGGCCCCCTCCCTGGGGAAACGTGTGTCTCTCTGGCGCCCATATACAGACCTTTGATTTCGTCACTGTTCAAATCAAAATGTTCTGCAGTAATTTCAGTTTCTTTTAAAGTTGATAACACAGACGTGGTACATCAGAGTTAGATCTGAACCAGAAGTTCCATCTTGGCAGCACAGCCCTTACCCCAATGTAAGAAGCACTTCCGATCAGCGCTATTGTCAAAATTCGCGATACATATTTTATTAATATTCTACCAAACACAGCACATGCCCCCTCACTGTGACGAGAACCTTTTTGACACTTATCTCTGTGCAACTGGATTTCTGGAACGTTAGCAAAAAATATGGCAACACAATCTGCTCCATATGAATGGCGTCAAATCAGTGTGCATAGTGTTAATTAGGAGGGACCCATTTCTATCCATATCCATTTTTAACCCTTTACCCAACGCAGACGATATCAAAATTTATTATTTTAAATATCATTTTTTCAAATTGTTCAAAAAATTTCAACAAAACCATATCATGTGACCCCTCGTTGGAACGAGCTCGACGAGCTCGTTCCAACGAGGGGTCACATGATATGGTTTTGTTGAAATTTTTTGAAAAATAATATTTTTTTCACTGCTGAATTTGCATATTACGCGGGCGGATGCGGGCGATTCGTTGGGTAAAGGGTTAATCTATGCGATACTTCCCTCAGCTCGATGACTTTAGATGACGTAGTCACAGCCAAGCAGTCACACAGCTTTCACTTCATTAAAAGTAATGGTTTACCTTCAGTACAGTCGCAGTGGACTGGCCGTAATCCACGAGTGGGCAGTGATGTCCACGCTGAGTTTACCAAATAATATAAAAATCATCGTCGGCAAAATTTTAATTATTATAATCATCAAAAATTTAATTAATGACGCACCGGGTACAACCCGGTGCGTCATTAATTAAATTTTTGGTGATTATTTCTATAATTAGTGTTTGGAATCTAATATTATTGCGTCCGTGGAAAAATTGCCCACCTGTGTAAAGTGACCAGTCCAAGGCGGCCGAACTGTAACATGAAAACTAGTAAACTGTATCAATTTTCAATCGCAGTACTTGTTTCTTGTCGGCAACGACAAAAATATGCTGTAATATTCAATTTGTATTGACCGCAAAAAATATGCTCAATTTCACCATATTCATTTTCACAGGCATCAAACTAGATAGATAGTTTATTTGCAATTGAACGCCCTTAAAAAGGCAGGTTGCTACATGATAATATAACATTGACATCAGAGCATCTTGAGTACAAACAATTGTCAATATAATCAAGAGTTTAAATGTTCATTGAGGAGAATTTTCTTGAACACATAATCTACCATACGGCGTTAGGTGGTAAAGAAGCCAGAACTGACTCCCTTAATTTGAAAAACCTGTAGACCATGTTACAGACTGATGCCCCTGTAGTTATTTGATTGTTTTTGCATAATGCTGTTGAACTGGCTTTCCCTGTTCATCCCACTAAACTCTTCATTATTGTGCATCATAATAACAAACAGTTCATTTCTCAGGGATGAATAGGCTGGACAGTCCATCAGAAAGTGCATCTCATCCTCGATTTCTCCAAGGTTACATACTTTACACAGCCGTTCTACAACCGGGACCGGGGGTTGTTTATGGCGACCCTGTTCAATCGCGAGAATGTGGTTACTTATTCGTAACCGTGTAAAACATGTTCTCGCCTCTATCGATTGAGTATGCACCAAATAAGGCTCTATTTTATATTCTGCTTTAAATAAGCGGTACGTTCTGAGTTTATTTTTACCAGAACGTCTGTTATCGTCATGTATATCAGCTCTGAAACGAGCATAATGTTCACCTATCAATTGTTCTTTCAAATCGTGCAGCCGTTTATCAAAATTTGGTGTGCACTCTATGTTTTGCAACCCCAGGGTCTGAGTTTTATTGAAAATAGAGTCATTGATCCTGTTGCGTTTGCATTCGAGCACCGCTTCGCTTAGCAGAGAAGCTGGTTCGAGGTGTGATAGTTTGTGCACCAATTTAGTCATCTGTAATATAGCGTCCAGGTTAATGGGATACCGTCCAAGTTCTGCCCGAACGGCATGATTTGTAGCATTTTTATTGACATTTAAGAGCAGTTTACAAAATTTTATATGAACCTGTTCACAAGGAAGTTTATCTCCATGTTCCATATTGACTTCAGCAGCCCACAATTCACTTCTATATAACAATATAGGCTTAACTAATTTGTCGAAAAGTTTAGAAAAAACTATAACTGATGGTAGACACCTAGCTTTGAAGGACTTGTGTAATTGATACATTGCCTTCAAACTTTTCATTGCTAAGTCTTTTTGAGCGAGCGGCAATAGTGAGGGCTTGGAAATTAAAAACCTCGGAGAATGTTTGATTTGTTGAGTATTTATACCTCCTCCCTACCCCGCCATCCTCACCAATATGGCTGTTATACACTTTTCTATACGTAACCAATGAGCGTTCCAGCAATCCAGTTGTTTTAAGATCAGTGATGTTTGCGTGTGTTGTCTACTAGTCTTGTTCGGTAAGGATTTGGTAATGTTATCTGAAACATGGAAGGTTCATCGACATTGCATTTGTGAAGGATTTTTTTTTTGTCTATAATTACATTGTTCTAACCTATGCTGGTGTTCGTTAGAGACTATACCTTTGATGAACTCTGAAATAATTGGTTGTGTTTGGTGTTCTCGAAATAAAAAAAATGGACAACCATCAAAGAACCACACGGAGTTAATCTCGTTACAATATTTTTTTACACTACTTCCAATTGTTACGATGTTTTAATTACACGGCAAATTGTTGCAACAACCCAGAACATTAAAAAGAAGAACACTTGTAATGAAAAAAACAGTATGGAGGGCAGAATGAGTCTTTGTGTGACTTGTTAAGTTGAATACGAATGCATTCGTGTCAGATAAATAACAAGCAGAATGTTGGCAAAACTCTGCTTTGTACAGATATTAGCATATGTTACATTGATAATTAACTTCCTTTTGAAAGAGTTTTCCTATTTAACCTGCTCTGATATTCTTTTTGTCAGTCCCAGTCAGGCGACTATTAACTACATACACCTTTCTTACTAAAGATGGAACTCTGGAAGGAGAGGTGGTCGATAAAGATGCGATGAATTGTTTTATCGGATGGTCACCAGGCATTGATATTAGAGCTATCCTGTTGTTGAAGTTTTCTTTGTTAGCTTAGGCCACACTAGTAATTATTTTGTTCCTTTGAACCCGAAAACCCGATTTTCAGAGACTGGATCATAATATGTCTGGACTTCAGTGGATGGTCATTGAATTTAAACCCTTTACCCAACGCAGACGATATCAAAATTTATTATTTTAAATATAATTTTTTTAAATTTTTCCAAAAATTTCAACAAAACCATATCACGTGACCCCTAATGAGCTCGTTCCAATGAGGGGTCACATGATATGGTTTTGTTGAAATTGTTTGAAAAATAATATTTTTTCAACTGCTCAATTTGCATAGTACGCGTGCGGATGCGAGCGATTCGTTTGGTAAAGGGTTAAGGATAGACCTACCAATATTTTCAACGCGCAGCCATTCGTCTGTTTCCAAATAATTACCATGGGCTCTGCAAATTGATAGCATTGTACTGACATGGAATCTACAACCAGGGCTGAAAGGGTGTTAAGCTCTGGTCAACCGTTCTGTACGTGATCCAACTTTACTGATGGATTCATTTTTTTACCTTGTCATCAAATGGTCGTCACAACACGTGTCACCAACCTTGTGCATTTATCATTACCTATACACAACCTGAAAAATATCTCACTTGGACCGTCCCTCATTGCCGGTTGTTGTTTATACCATGATAACCTATTTTACAATATATGAAAAGCCTATGACATAAATTTTAGCTTTACACACCAACCATGATGAACACGACAACAATGGGATTTCAATAGTAAAAATTTACACCAACAGTAAAACTACATCCAAGTTGACATTTGGTGACGTCGACCTGAATGCAAACCTGTCTAAATTTATCGCACGTCGCCTCGCGAAGAGTGAAATGAAAGCGCCAATTATTTATTACTTTTTTAAATGAGTTTACCCCATAAGACACCAAAACTTAACAAACATACATTGCCTCATGCTAATAAAGCATCCATAACTCGAAATGGTATGTTATTATGCTATTAAAATGAAAAAGGCCCCGTTTCATTTTTCATTTCGTTTCGGTGTAAAAGTGACAGCGGAAGTACCGCCCGCCGATGCTCATGTAAACAAAAACAGATTCGCACGTATAATATATACGTCTGGTGCTCAGTAAAATCGAGAAAAAATAATAGCGAGTCTTAATAATCTGACGCTCATGGTATAAATAAAATATACCCAAAGTAGTTTGTTGATTGCCGAAGGCTCGCGGCTAACACAACTTCACCACTCGTGGTGAACATTTGGTACACCAGTCTACTATGCATATATTCTATATATAACATACCCATCCGCAAAATATTTTTATTCAACAACAACAGGATTGTGATTGGAGGGATTTGATACACATGTTTCTGAAGAAATGATTTATTTAAAATTTCCCCTCTTTACTTAGAGAGTTAACATATGGACCGACATGTAATCACAGGAGTTTGATTTGAACACATTTGTAAATTAACACGTGCAATGATATTCCATCCGATTAACGTGCCGGTGTCTTGTAATATTTTCCAGGACTGACTCTCATTATTATTTAGCTTCCCAAGTCAATTGAATATCAGTCAGCGTCTGAAAGTTGTATTTGGCTGTGAATAGATAGGGAATCCTTTTTATCTCACCTGGCCCAAAAGGCCATGTGAGCTATTGTCATCACTTGGCGTCCGTCGCCGTCCGTCACCCGTCATCGTCCGTAAACTTTTCACATTTTCTTCTTCTTCTCTGGAACCGCTGAGACTTTGTGAACCAAATCTGGCAGGAATGATGAACTGCAGGTTCTCTACAAACGATCCTCATTTTTTCCCGTCGGATGAAAAGCATGACCGCCAGAAGCATTCTTTGGTTCTGGTTGGTGGATTTTCAAAAATCTTCTCCTCATCTCTTCACATTAATGATGACTGGGATCCTCATTTAATGTTGTTCGGGTTACAAACATGGCCGCAATTGCGGCTCATAGTTACCACAGAAACCCTATGGGAAATCACATTTTCATCTTCTTCTCTGGAAATACTGAGCCGACGTGAACCAAACTTGGCACGGATGGTCTATGAGAGGTTCTCTACAAGCGAGCCTCGTTTTATTTCTGTTGGATAGAAAACATGACCTCCAGAGGAATTCTTTGATTCTGATTGGTGGATTTTGAAAAATCTTCGCCTCTGAAACCACAAGGTCACATATTTTGAAACTTCTCATGATTGATGACTGGGACACCCTCTACCAACGATCCTCATTTAACGTCGTTGATAGGGTTGCAAACATGGATGCAACTGCGTCTTATAGTTACTGTAGAAATCGTATGGGAAATCACATTTTCATCTTCTCTGGAACTACTGCGCCTGACGTGAACCAAACTTGGCAGGAATCGTCTATGGGAGGTACTCTACGAATGATCCTCATTTTATTCCCGTGGGATGGAAAACATGGCCACCTGAGGCATTCTTTGATTCTGATTGGTTGATTTTGAAAAATCGTCTCCTCTGAAACAACAATGCGAAATGTCTTGAAGCTTCACATGATTGATGACTGGGAAACCCTCTACTAACGGTTCTCATTTTATGTTGAACGGGTTACAAACATGGCCACAATTGCGGCTTATCGTTACTATAGAAACCCTATGGGAAATCACATTTCATCTTCTTCTCTGGAACTACTGAGCCGATGTGAACCAAACTTGGAACAAATAATGTATGCAAAGTCCCCTGAAAGCATTCATCATTCTGCTTCGCGCAGATGAAGGAGATAGTAGCTAGCTGCTTTCCTTGATTTTGATTAGAATAACTGAGGGCTATGTAGTTCTGCCAGATGAGCGATTACATGCTTTTTGGAAATTTCTCAAGGGAAATCGACTTTTATTTTACACCTGCAAAGTGGAATAAATTATCGAATGGTTTTAAAGGCTGTTGCATTTAGAAGGTACCAAAATATTTTCTAAATTACCTTTTTAATTTCCGCCTGTGCTTTAATCTATCGAAGTGGGAAGAAAAACACTGCTGCCATTATACTAAGGTCTCGGTTTGGGTCAATCCTGACCCGTAGGTTGATAAAATAATGTAACGACCCCATCAATGGTAATCGGAGCTTTTTACAAAACAAATACAATCTCGCTCGACATTAAAATGAGATAAAAACTTCTGTATTTTTTATACTGAATATTCTAAAATAATAAAGTTGACGAAGGAAACCGGAGCTTCGAGCAATTATTTTTTTCTTTCAGTGGTGGTGGGAAAATCGCAGTTTCGTTCATTTTTCACTCTATAACTGTGGTATTTACAACTTGGCGATCTGATTTTTCCGGCAATTTTGTGTTCATAACAGTCTGTATTGGTAAAAGATGCGCCGATATTGATCGGAAAACTGGCAACATATCACTTGGAAAATAGCATACTCTAGGAGTCAATGTTCGGCCCTGTGTGTCCTTACGAAACCTTTTACCATATAATACATGTTCTTGAAAAAATTGGATCTGATAACATATACTGACGGAAAAAAGAAACGCAAGTTCAGTTTTGGTAATATAATTTTTTTATCCGAAGACCAAATGGAGTAAAATTTGACACTGTCTAAAGAGTCATTGGTTAACCCTTTACCTAACATGAAAAGCAGACGACACTTGCAAAAAAATTCTTGAATAACTAATTTTTTTCATTTTTTGTCTCAAAAACATAGGTTATGACCCCTCGTTGGAACGAGCTCGACGAGCTCGTTCCAACGAAGGGTCATAACCTATGTTTTTGAGACAAAAAATGAAAATATTTTGAAAATTAATTGGCGATATTTGGGAATAGCGCTGGCCGCTTTTGGCCGTTACGTTGGGTAAAGGGTTAAAATTCAGTCAACCATGACCACGTGTGACGCTGCATGCTTTCAATAGATTTTTCGACAAAGCGTACATCCGGGGCATTCCCACGCGCCATGGGCTTGAAAACCACACCAAATCGAAGTTTTCAACGGTACACATCGATTCCACAATATTTCATTTCAATTCGAATGAAAAGCAAAATGCCGCGAATGTCCGACATTCATAGGGGTAGGGCTATTGCTCTAATTATGCAGGGCCAACAGCAATATCTCGTCGGCCAGCAATTTTGGAGTACATGAGACAACGATAGCTCATTTAGTTGGGCGTCTCAGAGCCACAGGAAGATTACCTGACCGCCCCAGGAGCGGACGTCCGCGCGTTACGTTGTCGCGTAAAGACAGAGGCATACGCCTCCCACATCTCCGTAACCGATTCCAGACGGCCACGGAGACGGCGAGTCAGGTTGTAGGCACACGTGGTACCCGAGTGTGTCCAAGAACAGTTAGGAGTCTGTTGCGGGAGTTCACTTTAAGGCCACGGCGTCCCTATGTTGGCCCACAACTTATATCCAGGCGACGTCAGCGTCGATTGCAATGGGTGCAGGCACATGCACCAGATCGGTTTCACCGGGTCCACTGGAGTTTCGTATTACGAATCTCGATTCACGTTTTACAGGTCAGATGGACGACAACGTTGCTACCAACGTCGAGGTGAGCGATATTCTGGCGCGTGCGTTAAGTAAAACGACAGATTCGGAGGAAGGTCTGGTATGGGTTTTTTTTTTTTTTTTTGGGGGGGGGGGGGGGTCTCATGGCGTGAAAACACCTCTCGTGGTCATCCAGGGCAATCTTACAGCCGTAAGCTATCTGATCAGGTCCCCTCGTCTCATGTCCTTCTTCTTATCCACGCGCGTAACCTTACGTTGCAGCAGGATAATGTGAGGCCGCACGTTGCTAAGTTTGTCGTGACTACCTCAACCAAAACAATGTCCCAATTCTCGATTGGCCACCCTACAGTCCATATTTGTCCCCGATCGAGCATTTATGGGACAAGCTGGACAGAAGGGTCAGGAAGCGCGTGATCGTCCCGAATAACGTCGCTCAGCTCACGCAGGCCCTTCTTCGGGAGTGGAATAACATCCCACAAAGGACCGTAAATAACTTGATGTGGTCATTGGTAAGGAGAGTTAGAGCGGCGACTGAAGCCCGGGATGGGCACACCCGCTATTGATTTTGATCAGGAAATGGCGCAGGGTACCCATGTTTGAACATTGTCCATGCAAACGCTGTATTTGTTAAGACAACAAAACTCTTCAAAATTTAAACAGTTATGAAGAAATAATATCGAAATCCAAACAATGAAATAATCATCCATACCACATTTGAAATATTCACCACAGAAAAAAAACTTTTTCCGCTAGTATACATACAGAAGCTGTATATTGGCAAACATACAAAAGCGATTGAATGAATCTAGACATAATTATCTTTCGGAGCATTTGTTTTGCCATATTCAATCACATCTTAAAACGTTTTCTCATAATAATATTTTCTGCCAATAGTTTATTAATTAATTTATCCAGAATTGAATTACTCATGTTAGCTATCCCATATTGAACAATCGGTCGACGCAACACTATAGGCTCTATCGATAAATAGGTTATCTCCACCTGATTCCATGAACTCTTCTACGCTGTTCATACTAATATGACTTACTTCGGGTTGGTATGCGAAATTTTTTATTCATGCGTGTTCGTTTGAGTACATTGTGATTCAATTAAATAACGTTGTAAAAACTGCGATCATATTGATGAAAAAAGGCTACCGCGTAATTGTGTGTCATAATTACAGTGCAGTCCCCGTGGCTTGGTCGTAACCCACGCCTGGGCAGTGATGTCCAGTCAAGAGTTTACCAGGTAATAAAAATCATCACCAGCAAAACTTTAATTAATGAAGCACCTGGCTGTACCCGGTTCTTCGTTAATTAAATTGTTGATGATTATTCCTCTAATTAGTGTTTGGAATCTAATACTATTGCATCCGTGGAAATATTGCCCACCCGTGGAAAATGCTCATTCCACGGCGGTCGTATTGTATATTCGAGTTGTGAAAAACAAACGTTTTCTTCTAAAACACACTGGGTTAACTCTTTACCTAACATGAAAAGCAGACGACACTTGCAAAAAAAATTCTTGAATAACTAAATTTTTTCATTTTTTGTCTCAAAAACATAGGTTATGACCCCTCGTTGGAACGAGCTCGACGAGCTCGTTCCAACGAGGGGTCATAACCTATGTTTTTGAGACAAAAAATGAAAATATTTTGAAAATTAATTGGCGATTTTTGAGAATAGCGCTGGCCGGTTTTGGCCGTTACGTTGGGTAAAGGGTTAAAAAATGATAAAAACGGTTTGTCAAAACAAATCGGAATCGTAGTAAGTGAATAGTTCTGTGATTATGCAAGAGGACAGAGAATTTCAACTGGATTGCAACTGAGTAGCGATCCGGTCGAGATTCTTTGTCCGTTTCCTTCCCAAATTGTAGAATCCCACCTATCGGAATGAATTTTTTATTGGGGTTTAACGACGCTTTCGATGGCCCGGCTAGCCTCGTGTTGACAGTTTTACCGGTGGAGAGAACAACCGATCAGTGGCGGGCAACTTCAGACTCCCCAACGTACTAACACCACACAAGCAGGGTTAGTATTGGTTGAAGATAAGCGCACCATCGACGTACAATGCACCCTAGTACGCAGCGCCACCGTGTCCCAACGTGGGCAGTCGGGATTAAGTGCCTTACCGGACACAACGCAGTTACCCCCTGGCGAGCATCGAATCGTGGACCGTTCGGTTTGAAGTCGAATACCGTAACTGCCGAAACGAAATGGAAAAAGAAACAGAGCCTTTTTCGTTTTAATAACATAATAACATACTATTTCGAGTTACGGATGCTTTATTAACATGAGGCAATGCTCGTTTGTTAATTTTGTGGGTCTTCATGAGGTAAACCCATTTCAAAACGTAATATATACTTGCTACTTTCTTTTCACTCTTCGCGAGGCGACGTGCGATAAATTTAGACAAGTTCACATTCAGGTCAACGTCACCAACCGTCAAGGATGTAGTACTACTGTGGGTTTAAATTTTAACTATTGAAATCCCATTGCTGACGTGTTCACCACGGTTGGTGAGTAAAGCTAAAATTTATGTCAAAGGCTTTTCATATATAGTAGAATAGGTAACCATGGTATAAATAAACATAATGGTGATGGTGGCTGTATCTTACAATATCCAGCTGTAGTGTCAACAACTTGATTAACTAGCCACTTAGTTTAAGATTCCAAAAAGACTTGTGCAAAAACGATATGTTGTTTAAACACGAATGCTTCCGACGATTCAGACACATTCTCATGAAAGTAATGTGGTTTAATAATTTAATAATTATCCTCCAGAGAAAATTTTTTCCTTGTTCCTAACTTCCTATGTAGAAACATACACGGTCTCTCAGAAATGCCTTTCGAAAGAGTGTAATATTCTATAAAAAAATAACGTAAACAAATCGTGGCTTAGCACGCGCTTGTATTATGCAGCTACAATATTTATCAGAGACCCCTGGTACGCGATGCATTTAGGTAATTACGTACACAATATATACATATTGTAAGAAAAAGAATAAATATATAGTGTGACAAAATATTTTGTTTCCCTCGCGGTTATGACTAGTTATTTAACCGGGTGGTTTAAATAATTAAAGCTACTGGTGGGAAACAAAGTTTATTTTGATCTCAGGCCACCATTCAAATCACTCTTATTGGCTGGTCGTTTACCCAGGCGACGTGGTTTACTTGTCCATTCATAACGGTCTTGGCACGGAAGCAGTTGAAAATATCGAATCGATGAATATCAGATAGACTGCATGTATAAATTCAGCACCTACAACCAGGAGACGATGTACTCCATTGCGTTTATCTTCAAGTAAGTGGAATGTCTTTTAGAACACTGTACTGAAATTAATTTTTATAATAATTCCTATATGTGTTAGTGTGAGGCACAATGGTTCAAGTAAGCGAGGGATGTGTTGTGAAATATGTATCCTTCTTTCAAGGGTGAAGCGGATTGGATGGGGAGCAATCTCATTTTTGGAGATGTTCCTATCGCAGTGTGAGGGTGGGATTTTTACGTGAACTTTTGTTTTCAAAAGTCTTTGAATAACGTCTTCTCAGTCGATTCCCTGGAATTATCAAGTCAGAAAACCTCATTACTTGAGTCAAACGTCCATACATTGTGCCAATTTCACACTAATAGGATGTACTTGAAAACCATTAGCTACCAAAAGCTTCTTCAGAGTCGTAGTTTATACTGTTAAAACACACAGGTATATTAATTATGGCGCAACAGAATTATGACTCGTGCACAGAATTCTTTGTTTCAATTTTCGACCATAATTCGATTCTTAGTAAGAGTGAGGCGCAACACCGAATGCTGTTCGGTTGCACACATTAGTGCCCAGCAAATCTCACAATTCGGGAAGAATCGAATTAGGCAGAATATTTCGAATAGTATCGAATCTAGGATCGAATCGCACCACTTTTAAATTGTGGATATTGCACCCTCTTACAGACGTGCACTCTGAAATCAGTTGGGTTGAAAATCAATCCAAATCAACTGGGTTGAGTGAATATGAACGCAGTTGGGTTCATATTCACTGAACCCAGTTAATTTGGGTTGATTTTTAACCTAACCGATTTTAGAGTGTGGAATGAAGTAAATATTGCCAACTCCAACTCGAATATTGTATTAAACTATGACTCATTTCATAAGGCAAATCGATCAAGGATAAAAAAGTGGAATATTCCAGATACGGAATCAAAGTACTTTCGGATACGGAATCCTCTTGGGCTCTTCGTTTATCATCAGGTCTCCCGTGCAAGAGATCTGATGACAGAAGAAGAGTTCAAGAGGAAACACTCGGAAGGATTTTGAGAATATTTCGTCCATTCGCAAGTCTCGAATTGGTGCCATTCGAATCGAATTAAATCATCGGGAAAGAATTTAATTGGAATGGAATCTCGAAGTTTTCCGGCAACACGAGATAAAATGAAGTGGGGGAAATATTTTTTCCCGCTTGTAGGATTGTGTTCATACACCGCTGTCCTACTTCAGTTTTCGAACCGGTATAGATTTTACACTTTCGCTCTTAACAGGTGCGGGTCTTCCCAAAAGAGCCATCTCTTCCGTTTGACTCAATTAACCTTTAACGATTACGGATATTAAAAATAAGAATGTTTGATTGCAAAGGAGCGTATCTTTTGATAGCTATATCAGTTACACTATGAACTTTAATGAGTACGACTATCACTGCAACACATTCAGACATTCAGGTGAATCAAGTCCGCATGCAGTGGTGTAACATGGGAAGTGGAGTCAAGTCGACAAAGAATCTCTACGTAAGAAGTGAGAGCAGGGTGAACATTAAAATGCAGAAGAGAGATAAACAAGTGATATACTGTTTTAGATACTTTTCCCGTTTGGGCTATTTTACACAGAAACGTCTCGGTTGAACATACTCTTCGAGCCGAAAACTTCAGACCATGTTACCGTCAATTCATCACAATAACGTATACTTTTCAAAAAGACCCTTCTCACAGCCCAAAACGCACATCGTGAAATGAACAAGGCCACTTGAATGAACAAGGCAACATTAAAGAAAACAAATTTAGTAAATAAACCTCTCATGCACCACATGAGGTCACAGACTAACAAAAAATGAATAACTTAGATAAACGTCGAAATTACTCTCTCTCAGTTCAAATCATGAACACCTTTATAAGTGGGTTGTGAGTATACATTCATAGAAAGATCCCTGTCCTCGAAAAATACGATTTTATAGGCAGTGTGCACTTTGAATCTCCTCCCATTGTTATCATCTTTTCAAATATTTCACTTGGTGACGTCAGAAGGTGAGCCGTAAACATCGAAAAAAACCAGAGGGCGAGGATTGCACTCTCATGGGAACATAGTAAACTGCTGACCTTCAGTTGCTGGCAGTATCACCATGGATGTTACAACTTTTACTGTGTGAAGTGTAATCAGACGATGTCAGGAGGGCCGATCTTGAGATGAGATAGGTTTTCCGGAAATGATGTATTCAAGACTTTAGTTTCTGTTTTTGTATTGCCTGGTAAAGTGCTAAGTTATTTTTGATTGTCGAAATTTGTTCATATGTTTTCACACGTGTTTTCATACGTATTTCACCGTTCCATTTTACGGTGGAAGTACCGGTGTTTAAGGTCACATACTTATGCACGATGGCTAATCGTGACCGTGACAGTTTTACGGGCGGAGAAAGCCGGAGTACGCGGAGAGAACCACCGAGCATCGACGAGCAACTGTGAGCTCCTCAACATTCTAACTCCGTTCAAGCTCCGCTCAAGCAAGGTTACAGCGGTTGAAGACATGTGTACCATCGACGTGCAGTACGACTTAGTACACGGCGTCGTCGTGCCCCCATGTAGGCAACTGGGATAAAGTGCCTTGCCCAAGGGTACAACGCGGGTCGTCCCGGACGGTGATCGAACTCGGGACCTCTAGCATAGAAGTCCAACAGTCTACCATTAAGCCACCGCGCAACCTATTACCGTATTTTAGTGATACCTTTGCACAGAGGTAGAGTCAAACATGCGTGTATTCCAGTTTTTCAAGTAATCATTTCTGATTACGAACAAGTTTCCACAACCCATGGCCACACCAATCTACACCAATTGCTATTATGATCAGTCGGGTACGACAACATACCGATATGGCTATGGCACAAGGGCACACTTCGAATTATGCACATCTCTCTTGCATGAACGTAAGCAATAAGGTATAGAGTATTTTGAATTGGCCTACGAAGACGAATCAATCACATATTGCACTGTGTGGCATAAGATAACCGCTTCACGTTCAGCAAGTAAGAAATCTACCATTCGTTCATTATTGCAGATGTTAACTCTTAGAAGCCGGGGAATCAGAATGAATTTATTGAACATGACATACCGCGAAAAACTTACAGTAAAGCAGGTGCTTCTAGTCAAGTGTCGTCTGCCAATTTAGGCAGACGATACTTGACTAGAAGTACCTGGTCAGTGTTTAATTCTCCCCAGCCCAAAGATGGCCGAACCGTCACTGCCAGATTACCTGCCGTATTACATCACAGGCAAGAAAACTCGACTACCGGCTTCTAAGAGTTAATTCAGAATATCGGAAAACTTTCGATAAATCATATCTTTTATACGTTTTGTTAGCGACCTAATATAGTATATGGTGTCAGTAAATTCCATATTGGATATTCGCGTGTAGCATATTAGGTCACTAGTAAATTGTGTGACTAATTAATGCCGTCCCGTTCCATCACAACTACCACACACCTCCACACCACACACCGTGCGGTTACTAGAAACAGATTGGTTCTATATTTGAACCGCCACTATACAAATGAACAATTGAGCACCGTGGCCGCCGACAGTTGTAATGCATCAAAGTGTACACAAGGCTGTTTAACATTTTATCATAAATTACCTGTCACTGAAGCAAAACTTACGAGAAAAGATGCACTTTATTCACTAAGACCCTCAGTACACATCCATACGTTAGTCATGGGATGAAAATAAGTCCCGTTACTTCTCTGCACTCGTTTGATGTCTGAGAATCAATGTTTTCAGCAGCATTTCCCATAATGCATCTTGGCGTTTAACCAATATAAGACAGGATAATATTTTACTGAATCATTGTATTCAACCTGACGATTATAAAATGAATTAGCAGTCGGAAAATCTCTTTGTTTTCCACTTTAATATCAACTTCTAACACAATAATTTTGAATATAACGATAGAAAGGCTACCTGTTAATGGTGACCAGTTGGTGTATGTCCGAAGAATTATATATTTTTTGCGGTGTCGTCCAGAGCAATAGTATCGACGGTTTGGAGACGAGTTGGAATTATTCCTGGTGTACAAAATTTCGAAAACGCATCTAATTGTGATGCATTTATCAAACAGTCAATCAAAGTGACATTTTTTAATCTTGTAGAGTAAAATAATGGGCTTTATTATTTTAAAAGGGGTTATTTATTATGGTATAATACAAAAGAATCCCCAAAATAATAAAGACAGTGATTTTACTGCTTGACCAAAGACACATGAAAACGTTTTCGAGTTTTTTTCCCTTTGTCTGTCCTAAGCGTCAGCTTCCTTGAAGCGATAACGAAAAAATGCCACAAATACACAGAACGACACGCGTGTGTTAATGGGTTAATCGATATGGCACAAGTGCCATATCGATTAACCCATTCACACACTCGTGTCATTCTGTGTTTTTTACACGCCTTCACGTCTATAAAAAAACATTATCAGAAGGACACTCAGCAATTCATTTGACAACTATCAACAAAAAGAACACATTTTATCGCCAACCAAATTTGCGAGGGCAACCCGTATTACTATTTCGTCCCCTGAGTTCCAATGTGTTTTATATGCCTACTGGCACATAGAACACATTGGAACTCTGGGAACGATTTTTAGCTATCGCTGGCGATTCAAATTGTAATCGCGATGCACGATTTGTAGAAAATTCCATGGAAAGTCCGCTTCTTTATAAAAATAGTCCGTCAACGGTTTCCGTTCCGCACATATGTGCGGAACAGATTTTCATTTTCCGCATGGTTTAGTGTTGCTGTAGATGGAGAATTCATTGACCAAGCGTGTAATAAATACATGTAGTCCACCATCTCTAGTAACTCTGTAACTTCAAACGCCAAACAGGGTTGTATCTATGCAGTTGTTACACAGATTCAGACAAGATACTCCGATATCGATAATTTTCGCGTTGTTTTAGATTAATTTCTTTAATCAAATATCATCAATTCAATCAAAGAAATGATATTACAATAAAAAAGGTTGTAAACCGAGTAACAATCTGTAAGCGAATTAAAGTTTCGAGTGCGAAGTACGATTGACTTTAAATTCGCTTACAGATTGTCACGAGGTTCCTACCATATTGATTACACCCCAGGAGACCCGAGGAATGCAGTGCGAGTGCATGTCAAATTAAAAAAAGCATGTCCCGATTCACCTTCAAGCAAGTCTGTCATTACTCCAGGGCTCGTTAAAACGTTTGTGTGGTAGAACAATTGTTGCTTAAAAATATATCATGTTTTAAAGAAGACGATTTTGCTGATTTCTCTGATATTGGGGAATCTCAATTGGTTACGACATTGAATCAATCAATTATTGACATTTAAATAAGGTATGCTCATAATACATAGATCAAGATTATTTCTTTAGTTTATTTTCAAATTAAGTCATGGCTGCTGAGAAGCAGCCATGACTTAATTTAAAAATAAACAAGTGCAATAATAAAAATCCTTGGAAATCGACGGCTAAAGGGTTAATTAATAAACTGCCAATTTCTTTCTTTCTTTCCTGTTTTTCATTTCTCTGTTCATTTGTAGTGTTGCTGAATTGAAAGACAAAAGTTTGTTACATTTAACACTGTAAGTGGACAAAGAGTCCACTTATAGATCTGCATGTAACTTAAAGACGTCCGATTCCAGCCATATTTTTGGCCGAAGGACGCTTGGGGTGTTATAATGGAGAGTTAGACCTCAGAACTGAGGTTGGCAGTCAAATTCGATGTTTCCTCAAAGGTTCAAGCAAACACAATACCTTGGATCTTCCTTAATTTGTCTTTCAGCTGAACATAATTCCCGAGTGCGACCATCAAATCAAACATCAGTACATCAGTACTTACGAAAGTAAATATGATAAAATATTCTTGGAAATTATCATTAAAATTCCAGTCGGTATGAGCTTGTGTTAATTGCCAAATATATGTTTGACATGGGGGTCAGATATTTTATTCCGCGACGCAATTGAACTCGATGAATGTTCAGTGAAAAGTGACTGATCAGTGCTCATATGAGGTTGCGGCTTCGTGCGATGGCAATTTTAATCCTATTTGTTGCCACCGGTAATACTAAACTTCGATATTATTTCGTGGAAAACTACAGTGATGATATTTAACCCTTTGTCTGCTTACTGATTTTCATGCTCAGACGAAAAATACTCATTACGTAGTAGAGTTCTTGCCAATACTTTGTAACAATTAGCTCTAAATCGACAAAGAGGACTCAAAAAAATTGTATTGTTCCCACACTCTTTATTTAATATTTTTAATCAATCAATTCATGGCTGATTTCCAGCAGCCATGACTTGATTTTATAAAATATGTTGAAGAAAACACTCAGCAAGCAAAGCGTTATGCATTGTCGCTTTCTTGTTTTAAAAGCTCACCTTGACAAAGTCAAGCTGAGCTAATACCATAGCTCTCCGTCGTCCGTCAACACTATGTTTTGGTCTTCTCCTCCAAAACTACTGGACCAATTCAAGTTAAAGTTTGTGTGAGTGATGGATCCGAAGGGGCATTGCAGTTTTGTTCAACTCAATTTGCCCAGCTCCATAGGGAGAGGGTGGTGGAAAATGCTCCAAAATATTTTCAAAATCTTCTTCTCATGAACCAGTGAGTACAATGACTTGATATTAGTTATGGAGCTTCCTGTTGAGGTGCAGATTCAAGTTTGTTCAAATGAACTTTGTGAAGCCATATTTGGCTTTGTTATGGCAGGGGTTAGATTTTTGGCCCCGCCCAAAATTTCTATTTTCAGAACCGATGATCCCATTTGAACCAAATTTGGTATGCGGTATTATTGGGTCATAACCACTTGACTCGTATAAAAAATTTCCCACATCCCCCATGGCAATCCCAGGAGCTAAAAATAGAAATATTTTCAAACGCCCATATTTCCCATACCACACGGAACGGAGAACTTTTATTTGGTTTGAAGCATCCTTAGGACTAGTAGAATTGAATGGTAAAAAAAATTGCCATCGGTTATGTTAGGGTGTTCTGTAGAGGGCATCGAAAAATGCTGAGTCAGCATATTTGCAAAAATTAAAAAAAATCTTTTCTCCAGAACCAATGGTCGGAATCTTTTGATATTCGGTATTCAACATCCACAGGGGGATAAGCCCGAAAATTTAACTTAGGCAATATAGGGAATATTCTTTAAAAACCTTCTTCTTTAGAACCACCAGTCAGAATTTTTTAATGTTTGATATACATCAATGTTATGAGGGGCAGATTCAAGATTGTTCAAACCAAGTCCCTAGGGTAATATTTGGTCTTCCTACGGAAGCCGAAATTTTAACTTAGTTCAATGTGGGGAATAATTTTTAAAAATCTTCTTCAGATCCACCAGTCAGAATGCTTTCATAGGCAGGTTAATATTTGGGCTTTAACTTAATGCAATATGAAGAAATTTCTTTAAAAATTTTCTTCTTCCGATCCAACAGTCAGAATGCATTCATATTTGGAATACAACATCTCTGGGGAGGTCAGATTCAACATTGTTCAAATCGAGAGTCTGGGTTAATATTTGGGCTCCCTGTGAGAGCCAGAACTGGACATATAGCTGAAGAATTAGAAATTTTGTATTCAATACCCTCTAGGGAGTGCAGCTAAGATTAATCCACAAGGGGTTTCACAGGGGAGCTCCACATTTTACATTATGATCAACTGAAGAAAAGGCACGATTCTCGGACTATTTTTGTCACTCCTGAGGGGTTCAAGGATTGACAATGTATCCTACGAAGATGGCTTGTTTAATGTAGACTCATTCTTGGACTCTGTTTATAGCGTTTTCTGTTCACGGTGAGCGCTTCATGTCCCGTGTGGCCTCTTGTTATGATGAATGATTGCCAAATAGGGCTTTTCGATTTGTTTGTCATTTTGAGCTTTGTTTTGGTCAGTGACGTAGTCGATGGTACTTGGCAAAATCTTACAGATACGATGTATTTTTTCAATGAACATCACAATTATTAGCTAAGTAATTAGAACCACGAATCTACGCAGTAAACTTTCTTGATGAGTATATCGTGTCTGGCAGTCCCTTTAATACTAAATCCTGTATTCGCTTTGATTATATGGAACTGCGCAGTGCCGATTGTGATTGATGTGGCAAAAGTACCATTTGAACGCGATAGGAGCGGTTGGTCCACCTCGAGGAAAAATCTTGGGAAAGAGGCACTTCCAAAAACTCCAGTTGATAGCTTTCTGGCACTTGATGTTCAATTGAATCTACTTCCGGGTAACATTCAATTTTACTTTCTGTGTCTCCATTTGAATGAGCATAGCAAATGCATATCAAATAAACACTTAATATCTCGCAAACATTTCAAATTAAATAAAATGAATGTCTTAAGACACTACGTCATTTGTTTTCAACATATCAGAAAAACCAGGAAGAGTAAATGAAGAGGGATGTAATGGACAGTAAGTATCAAGAATGGGAAAAACGACAAAAACAAAAATATAAGAACAATAAGAAGCATCAACAATTAGGCCAAATCAAAAAATACATTTGGCTCTCAGGCAAATTAATTTTTCAATTTAATGATGTGGGGTCCCTTAATTAATTAATTAATTTATTTATTTATTTATTTATTTATTTATTTATTTATTTATTTATTTATTTATTTATTTATTTATTTATTTATTTATTGTTTGTTTGTTTGTTTGAGCTGCATTTCTAAGTGCAGATACCACAACTTGAAGGTGTCATAGTTTGTGGATGTGGAAACCTTATCTTTGAAGTGAATTTATTTCAGCTGTATGCCTACATGGGGGCACGATGATGCCGCGCACTAAGGCGTACTGCACGCCGCTGTAACCCTGCGTGAGAGGAGCTTGAACTGAGTTAGAATGTTGAGGACCTGGCAGTTGCTCGTCGATGCCCGGTGGTTCTCTCCGGGTAGATCGGCTTCCTCCACCCGTAAAATTGTCACGGTTACGATTAGCCATTGTGCATAAGTATGTGACCTTAAACACCAATAAATAAATAATAAATAAATATATATTTCAGCTGTATGGGACTCTCACATAAACTGTAACAAGGCAAAAACATATGGACATACTTTAGCCATCAAGAATAAATTAGTACTCTACCAGTTAATATTAACCCTTTACCTAACATGAAAAACAGACGATACTTGCAAAAAAAATTCTTCAATAACTAATGTTTTTCATTTTTTGTCTCAAAAACATAGGTTATGACCCCTCGTTGGAACGAGCTCGTTCCAACCATAGGTCATAACCTATGTTTTTGAGACAAAAAATGAAAATATTTTGAAAATTAATTGGCGATTTTTGAGAATAGCGCTGCCCGGTTTTGGCCGTTACGTTGGGTAAAGGGTTAATAAAGAAATATGAAATACATTTGTGTCAGTTATATTTATGCACCCTTTTATGGGAGCAAGTTAGCTCAGTGGTTTCAGCATTGCATCTCAGTCTGAAAGGTCAACATTTAGATCACAACCAGGAGTAACTGCGTTGTGTCCATGGGTAAGGCACTTAATCCCGACTGCCCACGTGGGGACACAATGGCGCTGTGTACTACGGCGTACTGCACGGCGATGGTGCATGGTACTTGTCTTCAACCAATGCTAATCCCGGTTCTGTGGAGTTATTAAGTTGGGGAGTCTGACAGTTGCTTGCCGCTGCTTTGTGGTTCTTTCCGGGAACTTCGACGTCCCCCACCCGTAAAACTGTCCGACACAAGGTGACCCTGGCTGTTAAAAGTGTCATTAAACCCCAATAAAAAATGCACCCAATTAGATATATAAATACCGTGCATATGAAATCTGGATTACTTCATACAGGACCAATCAGAATGGATGTTTTCCAAAACAATTATAATAAACAGATACTGTATTTTAATCATGATTTGTTGCTAAAATGTACCAATAAATATACTCTAATTAAAACAAGTCTCATGATTTCATACTAATTTTGGAAAACACTGTGAGCCCCCAAAACAGCTAACATCCTTGTCTTGTATTGTCATGAAAATCGACTTTTGATAAAGTTATCGCCCTTTAACTTACTGGATGCGGGAAGAAGGTTCTATTTAGAAGCAAGAAATTGTTGAGAAAACAGTTTTGATGTCGGTTGAAAATAAAGCCAAGTTTCCTTTTTTGATTTTAATAAACGAATACAACAGCTCCCCACGGATCTATCTGTTGTTTTCGTTTATTAAAAGTGAAAAGGGGGATGTATTTTTACATTTATTTGCAAGTTTTCATTCTTCCAAGGAAAAAATAGCAATCTCACCGCCTGGACGTTAATAGTAATGGAAAGGATAGTGCCTGTATTATATTTCACAATAAGCGAGCTGTTGGCATGAACAGAAAAAAGGTTACAGAACAAAAGGTGGTGAAAACGCCGTTTTCTTATTTTTAAATGGGTTTCATCAGAGAATAACGGTTAAATGTTCAAACTAATTTGAATAAAAATTGTAAAACGGCAGCTACTGTATTTTTAAAATATTTTACAGGAAAATGCCTGATTTTGGTGAAATGATGTGCACGTCGATGATACAAATTCACTAACAATTTAATTTTAATTTTTGTATGGAATTCCCATACCATTAGTGTTAAATTTACTGACATATCGTCACCTGAGTGCTAGAATGTTCTATGTCCCCTATGGGACATAGAACATTCTAGCACTCAGCCGACGATATTTAGGAAAATAAGGGGAGCTAACTTTCCCGTAAATCTCTTCAAATGACGAAAATTGTCAGTCATGACGAGGGTGTTAATTTTAATGAGTAACATGACCCTTTTCGCCCTTACCTTTTTATTGAGAAAATAGTATAAATGGATTTGAAAATGGCTGGAACGATGCTTCTTTTTTTAAATTCTCGCCTTGAACAGCTTTTTAGATTACGATTGTAGTTTTCTGTCCACGGAGAGATAGAAAGATACAGCTTGGGTAGTAAAAACGGGAACCACAAGAGAAATTTCGAATGAGTATTTTAATGATGTTGGTTGTGGTCGATTTGTTAAGTGAAGAGTTAGAACAAGAATTAATACTGCGGATGCTACCCACTGCTTCTACTACTATACTGCTAATACGACCAGTATTTTACAACGCTCTAAAATCAGATGGGTAAAAATCAACCCAAACCAACTACGGTCAGAGAATATGAACCCAAATGGGCTCATATTCTCTCAACCCAGTTGATTTGGGTTAATTTTTAACACAATTGATTTTAGAGAGTTCTGATTGCAAGATTACAGCTACTCTTCACATTTTTAACTTTTTGTTCATTAAATGAGCAGCATTAATCTCTCAAATATAATTTATAACGCTTCCTTCCACAGAGACACCTTCTCTCGAAGAAAAGGCACACGTTTTCTTTGTAGAGCATTGACAATGTTGAGTTCTTGGCATTTGCTGTGTTTAGTTTATTCAAGAAGAATAGGTCGGTATTTTTGTACATACACAGCATCGTCAGTTAAAACCCTTTACCTTACCTGAAAAGCAGACGACACTTGCAAAAATAATTCTTGAATAACTAATCTTTTTCATTTTTTGTCTCAAAAACATAGGTTATGACCCCTCGTTGGAACGAGCTCAACGAGCTCGTTCCAACGAGGGGTCATAACCTATGTTTTTGAGACAAAAAATAAAAAAATAATGAAAATTAATTGGCGATTTTTGAGAATAGCGCTGACCGGTTTTGGCCGTTACGTTGGGTAAAGAGTTAAGTTTAATAATAACGCTGAGCGAATTTTTCTGGTTCTGAGAACTGGAAAAGATGTGCGTTATTTTTCATCAATAAACATACTACATCGATGCCGTTCTATATCGATACTGAAACGAGCAGTCGCTATACCGCTTTGGCATTCTTGCAGTTGCTGCTTCGCTTGCAGCTGAAAGTTTTGTTTTGACGCCTCACGCACACCATCATAATCCATTGCGATAAGATATTGAAAGGGAGATGGGGGTCGGGATGGGGGTAGGTGACTGATGTTTGCCCGACCATGACATGAATTTGCTTGACGGTTCACAACATTACTGTGCATTACTGTGTACAACTTTTTGGCGAGCTATTCAAATGAAGAGTCTATAGTCATCATATTTAGCTACAACAATCGGCAGTGTCGATGTAAACGTAACAGTAGCTTTCTACAGCTCTTACCATGGCATTGTTGACTGCCGTGATAAATAGGTCCGCCTCATATATACCCAGAACGTCACGACATGTGCATGCGTTCGTCAATACGACACGAGTGCCAGTGCGGAAAGATAGAACGACAGGTGCAGCCTCGAGTTCTTAGCTTCTGTGATGGCATGAGTGCCGTTTTGACGATCGCATTTACACGTTCTGTGTTTATTACACACCTCTGTGACATAAAATCCATTAATTTAAAAAATCGGTTTTATTTGTAGAATTGGAACGTTCTGACGTCTTCTTGAAATAAAAACAAAAACAAAACTCCGATGGGATTGGCAAACACGTGTGACAAATCGATATGAAAACAGAAAAATACAAATGAAAATTAATCCCAAACAAGTTATTTATATATATTTTTCAGCCGTTATCAGAAAGATATTCACTTCAAAGTCAGAACTTGTGTGTAATAAAATCACTCCGCATTTATAGAATGCGTTTAATTTCGTTAATTTGGGTGGTCTTGTACAGAATCATTTTTCAATTGACATTTATTGTCTGTTACTGCAGCTTCCGAATTAATCTAGGTCAGAATGCGACGTTTCGATTGGTAGACTACGGAAATGAGCGGAGTTGGTTCTTTTGGTGGATTCATGACGTCAAGTCCACAAATAGTCCGTCAGCTGAAATCAGTATGGAACACGTGTTCCGGATTTGTGAATATGGAACTGGAGTAAAAGTAGTAGGCGTGTAATAAATCACCAGACTAGAAAACACTCTTGACTGTTTTATGCCCAGGCGGATATATTTGAACAAGCCAGGCTTCCACACTGTTTTCATGATGCCGGGCTCTCTGAGCAGCTTAAATTCCTGCGTGGTTATCTAGGAGCATGTGTTCTAACTTCGAATCTGTTTTTGCAGAGTGCTGTGACTGTCTATTCGCAATGTTCTCTTTCATCATGCATACTCTAACAAAAGTGAAACTGTGTGGCTAATTGATGCACGACACGTATGCAACTACACTCGAATATCAGTTGGGTTAACAATCAACCCAAACCAGCTGGGATGAGTGAATATGAACCCAATTGGGTTCATATTCACTCAACCCAGCTGATTTGGATTGGTTTTTAACTCAACTGATTTTAGAATGTAGAACAGACAACTGTTGGGTATAAGTACACTTCTGGACCACTCTCCAATAAGACTTATGGGGGGAGAGTTGAGGGGACGAATCTTGTGGAGAAACCAGCCTACACCAAGGGTTTACCCCCAGCTCTCCCACTACTGCACCTTCATCCATTCGTTTGACAATCCGGATCAAAACTTTTTTATTCACTTTCAGGTTGTGATTCTATTAAACACTGTCAGTGCTCAACTAACGCCTAGTGAACTCTCACAGTATGGTGTACCACCGAGCGGATTCCATAGCTTCAAGCCTTATACCAATGAGACAATAGATGAAATTCTCACGCGTAGTTTGGGCGGAATTGGAGGTAAGTATATATGGTCACAAAATCAAACCCCCTTTATACAGATAGTTGTGCATCCCTGGCAGATTTTCGTCATGAAAAACGAATTTCAATAATGTGATCTCTCTTGAAATTTAAACGCGCGAGAAAGGTCCAATTTAGCAAGTAATTGTTGAGAATATGCCTATGACATCAGTAGAAAATAAAGCCAATATTCACTTTGTTACTTTTAAAAAAACGAAAGCAACAATCAGCTCCATGTCCACAGCGTTGCCATAGTGCATTTGGATCGTGGAGAATGGTTATAAATGATGTTCATTAACCCTTTACCCAACGTAACGGCCAAAACCGGCCAGTGCTATTCTCAAAAATCGCCAATTAATTTTCACTATTTTTTTCATTTTTTGTCTCAAAAACATAGGTTATGACCCCTCGTTGGAACGAGCTCGTCGAGCTCGTTCCAACGAGGGGTCATAACCTATGTTTTTGAGACAAAAAATGAAAAAAATTAGTTATTCAAGAATTTTTTTGCAAGTGTCGTCTGCTTTTCACGTTAGGTAAAGGGTTAAGGCAATTTGGAATTAAAACAACAGGTATGCAAGTGCCGTTGCCTGAAAATATCAATTCGATTTTAAACACTGATTGCTTCATTTACTTTGCAATGCACACGTACCCGATACACACGAAAGTGTTCAACACCACATCTAAAGACTTAATAGAGTGGTGAATGTACGTAATGTTTGACGAATATGCCCGCAAATGCCGATTACGTCTACAAAATGCGATTGTGTCTGCAAGCCGATTACCTCCACAAAATGCGAGTCGATTGTGCCCACAAGTCTGTCTATGGACACAAACAGCTTGCGTCTTGTGGACATAATGGGCTTGCGGACACAACTGCGTTAAGTTTTCTGCATGTAATCGGCACGAGGTCTATATATGGAGACAATCAAACGGAGAAAGGCTTGTGGACAGCATCTAAATTCCGGACCTATTCTGCCAAAACATAATCCTGTTTGAATGCAGCCTGCAAATAAAATCTTTATTCACTTAGAGCATTGATCAACACGTAACCCGCCTTAATGAGAGCTGGACATTGAAAACATTGTCAGCTGCAACGAGAACGTGAAAGTGGAATAAGGGAGGGGGTGAGAAGGTGTCTGTGTTGATACCGAGTATGGGGATTCGAATACCCAGATTACACTAGCGTTTTATAAGGTAACGCGGCCAACTAACCTAGACTTCTCCTCCATGCCTTATGGGCTTACGGATTTATAAATCCACATTCCAAATATGATATTCCAAATACATTTGATTTCTTACCATATTTCCAAAATAATTAATATCTGTCTTTTGAGAATACCGCAAACAACTAAAGTCATGAGGTATACGGATCTTTTATTTTTCATTTCATCCTCCTTTATTGCATTCAAAATTCTGAATTCTTTGGAAAGGCTGAACTCGACATTTTCGTAAATTTATGAGAAACATTATTTCCAAAGTCGATATGGCAAAACCCTAGAGCATTGGCCAGGTTTTTACATGTATTCCAGCAGAGATAAGGTCTGAGTTTCTCAAGTCTGAACATAGCAACCGACGCTGTCCTAGCTTTGAGAGAGACGTAATGCTGAAAAGTCAGACTTGCATGGAGGTGCATACCAAGGAGCTTCATTTTATCTGATCTCTTAGTATGAAATCCAAAAACATCGTTGTTTGAATATTTGGCTCCAAAACATAGATTATGACCACTCATTTGAACGAACTCGACGAGCTCATCCCAATGAGGAGTCATGGGCTACGTTTTGAGACAAAAAATGAACATTTTTCGTTACTCAATACAATTACGCCAAGTGTCGTCGACTTGTCGGCTCAGGTAACAGATTAAACCAGATAAGATATCGTTCAGTTTATAACCATATAATTATCTTCCTGGCATAATTCCCAGCTTTTCACTTTGCACCTGTCAAGCACAAACGACGAGGCCTGTCATTACCAGAGAAACCATTCACCCGGATGATTAGCTGATATTTTTGACTTCGCATCCTTTGTATATTTGACCTATTGTGTGATTATGAAATTTATTCATTTTTTTTCTGCCTGGTTCAGAAGACTGGAAAAGATGTGCATAAGTTGGATAATCAGGTGATATGGTTGGGTTTCGAAACTAAACATGTAGAGTTTATGGATCGTGGCTATTAACCCGTTGAACCCCAGAGGCCGCTTTTTCGGCCGGATCACAAGCTACGCGATACTGTCGTTAACTGGTTGAGTGCTAGAAGCCACTATCAGGGCTTTTAAAAACAAGAGGGTACCCGAGCAAAATCCAACATTTTCCTTGCTTATGTTTCATACTCAGTCAAACGCAAATAATATTTTGTTCATATCAATTTATTTTATTACAAATTATTGGAGAGTGCCTTGTGGCACTCTCCAATAATTTGTTATAAAATAAATTTTTAATACCAAATTCAGACCACCAAAAATATTCTAGCACTTAACCAGTTAAGATGGATGGCTATAAGATAAGCGTCGAAGTTAAACATAAGCTCCGAGCCGCAAACCTCAGACCATGTTACCGTCAATTTATCACAATAACTTATAATGTCCAAAGTTTTTTTGCAAGTGATACATTCAAAGCTATAGCCGCGAGTAATTTAAATGCCACTGCATCAGAACCCCGTCATATAGGTTCTAATTGATGAAAGTATGTTGCACATAGGTTTTATGCACTGGTCCAAGACGGAATTTCCACACGGAATACCTTTGGTTGTGTTATGAATAAATTGCTAAAGCTTTTAGAAACAAGTGATAGGTCATCTACTTGTTACTTGCGGTTCAGTGGTTCGAAATGGACTTATCAGCAGGCACGTTGATCCTGGATACAGGCAGGTGGGAGATACAGATCTTTAGTAAGATAACAGTAGTATTGTAACAATTGGGAAGTGGATTCGATTCGGGATTCGATTCGGTTTTGAACCGTTTACCTGATTCGATTCGAGATTCGATTTGAACGACAAATCGCGATTCACATGGGCAATAGATATCTTCGATCAGATAGCAGTTCAATCGAAACAATTGGGAAGTGGATTCGATTCGAGATTCGATTCGGTTTCAAATCGTTTGTCTGTTCGATTCGAGATTCGGTTCGAACAACAACTCGTTGTCATGATTCGTCGGGCACTAGATTGGCTTGAATTTATAACTCTTAACCCTTTACCTAACATAAAAAGCAGACGACACTTGCAAAAAAAATTCTTGAATAACTAAATTTTTTCATTTTTTGTCTCAAAAACATAGGTTATGACCCCTCGTTGGAACGAGCTCGACGAGCTCGTTCCAACGAGGGGTCATAACCTATGTTTTTGAGACAAAAAATGAAAATATTTTGAAAATTAATTGTCGATTTTTGAGAATAGCGCTGGCCGGTTTTGGCCGTTACGTTGGGTAAAGGGTTAAAGACTCAAATTAATTTTTCTGATATTACTTCTTTATAAGCAAAAACATATTTGCAGATAATATGACACCGTTCGGACTGTATAGGCAGCAAACAATGATATAAAAACATGGCCAAAATAAATGCAGCCTATCTGTTGAGTTCTCAAGGAAGGATACACTTGGGAACAACTTTTACCAAACTAGACTAAAAATATCAGCCTGTGGCTGTATAGAATAATAAATATGTACGTTCAGGGGAGGAACATCTGGGGGTGACACCCACAAAAATTTCCCGATTGTGAGTTTCGTCGGGCAGAGGTTGGGCAAGAAATTATGAAACACTAAGTTGCGCAGACGTCCACACTTGCCTGACGGACATATACTAACGCTTTGTTGCACTCATTTGGGCAAAATCTCTTTCTTGCCCAACAAAAATATACACACACTCTAAAATCAGTTGGGTCGAAAATAAACCCAAATCAACTAGGTTGAATGGATATGAACCTAGTTGGGTCCAAACTTAACCCAGTAGATTTGTGTTGATTTTTAGCACACCTGATTTTAGCGTACAGATTAGAAAATGCAGTAAATGCCCTACTCACTATATCGGTAGAGTTCCACATCTAGTGATAGGGTGACTAATACTAAATGATTTTTATGACGACGACATGTTGAAAGCACCGAAATGGTCGAGCACCTCTACCAAGCTGGTGCGTAATTGACAGTACTGTCGCAAAACTCTAATAAATCCCCTGCCATGTAAGTATTTTATCAATGGAAAGTATATTTGTAGCATATAAGTCTTTGATAAAATCAATTAGGTATGTTCGAAATAGTTGGGCGATATGACCGAACCGTTGGGCACCGACGTCTTACACACCCCAAATCTTTGTTAGTTACGGTCCTGCATGCGTTCAAACCGAATAATGTTTTAATTGGTACACAAAAATCATTTTATATTTTAACTTTTTCAACTCTGTATTTCATGTACTTACCTCATTATAATTACATTTAGTCAAGCCTGGATACAGGAGCAAAGAAGGTATAACTTTTCGCTTGATAATACGGTGGCTAGGGTACAGTAGATTCTAATAGTATTTCTGCCGATTGACTATAGTAGCTCCTATTTCACTTATCCTGCGTACATTATAGATTCTATTTTCTGTAGCTACAATACGGTAGATTCTATTTTTTTATGGACAGGGTTTGTAAGCATACATTTTCAGTGACTGGGCAACAGGCGATTGTATTTCATGTGGGTAAGAAACGGGAGATGCTGCAATTTGTAATTTGGGTACACAAGATACTGTGTTGTGTGGTTATGAAACAGTAGAGTCTGTTATCTGTACGCTCTAAAACCAGTTGGGTTAAAATTAATCAAAATCAACTGAGTTAAGTGAATATGAACACAATTGGGTTCATATTCACTCAACTCAGTTGATTGGGGTTCATTTTTAACCCAACTGATTGTAGAGTGTAACCATAGGATTAGTGGATTTTTTTCTGTAGATATGTACTATCTTCCTTGCTGTTTTAGTAGAATGCCTAATTTTAGAATGTGCCTGCATATCTTTTCACTCTTCATGTCCTTTTCATCAGCATACCAAAAGTGTACCACGTAAAAGCAAAGGACGGCTTGATAACAATCTCAGTGCTTAACCCTTTACCTAACATGAAAAGCAGACGACACTTGCCAAAAAAATTCTTGATTAACTCATTTTTTTCATTTTTTGTCTCAAAAACATAGGTTATGACCCCTCGTTGGAACGAGCTCGACGAGCTCGTTCCAACGAGGGGTCATAACCTATGTTTTTGAGACAAAAAATGAAAATATTTTGAAAATTAATTGGCGATTTTTGAGAATAGCGCTGGCCGGTTTTGGCCGTTACGTTGGGTAAAGGGTTAATGGAGTTTCTAGATGTTCAAAATGCTTTATTCTCGAAGAGATCATTGTGTACTTTTAGGATACGACCTCATCACTGCAGCCAAATTCCAGCAAATGATTCTTAGGTTAGGATCTCCTCCAATGATCAGGGGGTGTTATAATGACTGAATTAATTGTCTTGTGTGTGGTCAAATGCTAATGCATGACATGCAAGGTTTTTGCTTAAATATTTCCGAAAGCAGGCAATCACACTCTAAAATCAGTTGTGTTAAAATCAACCCAACTCAACTAGATTGAGTGAATATGAACCCAATTTGAAATAACTTTCGAAAACGGTATGCCTCATTTTACTCACGAATCGTACGTACGAACTGACATGTGACTCTCCAAACAAATGTGCCCTTCGTCAGTCTGTTAGGAACGAGAATAATAAAAAAGTATCCGAATTTACTATTGGTTAATTGAAAGCATTTTAATTAAATGAAATATCAAACAATATGATTGTCACACCCAGCAGTTAAATTACATCCATCAACTGAAGATTTATACTGGTCACACCTTTGAGGTTGTTTTTGAAGTAACTTGCACGTTTTCAATTCAAAAAGGAAAACAAATGTTGTAAATCAATTTCATATCTCGCGAGAGTATATTGTCTATCCGCTCTCCGACGATACGGTGTCATTGAGCAAGGTACTTAATCCCGTGTGGCACGGTGGCGCTGTGCTCTAATGCGTTCTGCGCCTCGATGGGGCACTTGTTTTCAACCAATACTAACCCTGCCTGCGCGGAGTTAGTATGTTGGGGAGTCTGGTAGCTGCTCGTCGCTACTCAGTGGTTCTTTTCGGTTCCTACGACTTCCTCCGCCTGTAAAACTGTGCGACACTAGGTGACCCTGGATCTAGAAAGAGTCGTTAACACCCCCCCCCCCCCCAAAAAAAAAAAAATCCAATTTTCAAATGTGTTTTGCTTGAACAACAACAGTCGCATTTTCTTATCAGTTCGTTTGAGAAACAAATTTATAAAAGCCACTTTAAATATTTTTTTCAGTCAACGAAAACCACATTTCTTTGATTCAGTGTTTTTCAATATTACGAAATATTATGTTATGAATGTTAAATTCACTGGCACGCTTAACGAACTGGGGAAGATAATCGTTCAGAAAGTTATTGTAAATGACAGAATTGATTGGGCATGACCCCAATACAAAATAGAGTAAGTCTGTAAAAAAGCATGAAATGTTAAATGTTATTTTAAAACCCACCTCTCGGGCATTTATACAAAGTATAAGTAATATTTTGCTCCTTCAGTGGAACTTAGCGCCAACTGCAATGCTTTGGCATTGCGAACGGTGCCTTGTTCCTCTCAAGTGACGGTTTTTGTGTAAACAATCCAATTAGTAAGTGCATGTTCAACCCTGCACATTGTCTTTGTTCGATGATCATAATCAGATTACAGACATTTCACCGCTTCAAAGAAGAAATAGTAGAAGATTAACCGGTAAATTATAACATATATGCATGATCCGTGGCGCTCGCACCACGTCTACACTCTAAAATTGTTTTTTTTTAAATTAACCCAAATCAACTGGGTTGAGTGAATATGAACCCAGTTGGGTTCATATTCACTCAACCCAGTTGATTTGGGTTGATTTTTAACCCAACTGATTTCAGAGTTTAGTATGTAATGTTACAGAATGTTATAGCTGCGAGACGTGATGAGGATTTTCATTAAAATGAATAAGCGATAGCAATTCACGAATTAATCACGTTGAAAGTCAATAACGCAATCTCTTTTGACATAAGGTTAAACCTCGGCATTTAATATTACAGATTATTTATTAGATATGATTTTCTTTCCCTAATTGCCCATTATCGAGCTCGGCTGATATGACTTCTAACTCGGCCGATATGACTCACATCTCGTCCGATATGAACCAAGCCAGAGTCATTCCCTTTGAGGCCTCGTCACCAGGTACAGCCGATTTGTTTACATTGGAACCGTAACTCATCGAAAGCAATCGAAAAAACTGGTCTTATACAATGGAGAGGTTTGAAGTTTTTGAATGACGAGGAATTAATGACGGCAATCAGGCTGATACGAAGTTACGCAGGGCTGACATATCATGAAGTTACATCGAGCTGACAGGTCGTCTGATATGAAACTAACTAAATAATATAAACCTCAAAGCAATATATCCATGCCAAGTCAATTACACAGACGATGCATTTATCAAAAACGAGTGGTCAATCAGGGAACTGCTAATGTTCTTGGTTACTTTCGACATAATTTAATCAGTAATAGTCGTTTTGTTTCAGCACAGTAGAGAATGCCGACAGCCATTCTCAAATAAAGAATAATAAAACACAGTTATACATGTAAAATATTGTTTGCCAGACCTGAATATGAAGCGTATTCCAAAAATGTGATTCCTTTATCGCACTTTTTTCCAATACAGTATTGTTGGTAGCGTCTGTTACGCTATTACATTGCAGGTAATAATATGACCCAGCGGCCTTCAGGCTGTTCGCCGAAAAATAAATCACCTTGAGAAAAATTCACTGATTAGCACTTTGATTTTATAACATTAAATTATATCATGGTGGTACTCTGCTGAAGGAGTTTAATCTTGTCAAACCAAATGGTATGAGAGTACAATGGCTTAATGGTTAGCGAAAAATACCTCATATTGAAAGATCATAGGTCCGCGTCACCCACTTTGTGGCCTATGCAAGAGGGGGACGTATCCCAAATGCCAAAGTGAGAGGATGGTGGTGTAGTATGCTAATGCATTGATGGTATACATAGAACTAACGTTAACTCTTAACCCGCTGAGTATTTTGAAAATATTTTTCACAAAATGGCTGCCGAGAAGCAGCCACGAGTAGAATTGAAGAAAAATTCATGAACGAATTGAGTCAAGAAATCACTGATGAAAAGTCGTTAAAAATTTTCAGAGAAATTTGCTAAATTTTTATTGATTGTAATGGCAAAAGATCTCCTGTTCTGTGCAAGAATATCCGCCAGCATGCATGGAGTAAAGTCTGCTAATGGTGGGTTAGCAAGTTACAGACTCTGACAGTTACTCGCCGCTCCTCATTGGTTCTCTCCGGTTACTAACACTTACTCTCCCTGCGAAAGTTTCCAACACAACGTGGCTCTGGCTGATGAGAGACGAGACTCCTCAATCCCCAACCAATAAACATGTTCAATGTAATACTGTCTACGTCACACTGCTGATAAATTTGCATTCGGAGGAAGGTTCAGGATTAATTTAAACCTTCAGCCCCCAAAGGGTTGTAGCGTAGATTCATTACTGATCATCCCTACCAGTTTCATGTTCACTGTGTTGTCTGCTGCCGGCTACTGAAATTATGTTTACGTCAAAATTTTGTGTTAACCTTAACCGAATATAACGACTACATTTCCCGGTGCTATTCACAACAAATCGTCATTTAAATTGTATTGTTTTCAGATGTGACCACCAAAACATGGCTTATACGAGCTCATTTCAATGGGGATTGATATTCTATGTTTTTAAGAAAAACATGTAGATGTTTCGATGTTAAAGAATTGTGTTTCACTTCGTAGCCTTTCAGCTTGGTAAAGTGTTAGAAGTGCGCATTATATTTCAGCCTGGTCAACAACAATAGACACATCAGTAAACCAGGGGATAAGTACAAAATTGATTACTTTCCAAATACATTTGAGTACCATCAAAGTTTCTGATAAAACTACGTGCGTTCCCAGCAAAAGTAACTACAGTTGAGAACACAGACACGAAGTTCGTGCTTTAACTCATATTTGATTGATACAGTATATTTCCGCAGAAATATCGCTAACACATCGTTCAATGATTTCTCAGAAGTAATTGCTCAGTTCTATTTTAGTGTGAATGAAAATAATTCTTCTTAAAGTGCTATATACGCAATGAGAAATTTAGCTTGAAAATCGGGAACATGTTATTTTCGATGCCATCTAAAATCTAACAAATGTGGGTTTTTTTTTATTTTGGTGTTCAAAATCGCGACGAAAATTGTTCATAAGTAAAACTGTCACAAATTGTTATTTTGTTGAGGTTTTTGACGACATCGAAAATAACCTATCACCTAATTTAAAGGTAACTTTCCTTTACTTATAGTACCTTAACCTTACCAAAATGGCATGCATAATTTTTGGCGTGAAGAAAACAATGACAGTGTTGATGAGTAGACGACAAAGTGAATAACACATCGGCTGTAGGGATCAGTAATAATTTAATCCTACCGCTCTACCGAGTTATTACTGAACCTCCCTACAAATACAGAATGGGCCCGCTCCTTGACCATAGTCAGAAGTGTATGAGACGATACCCTCCAGAGCGACATTGTCGAAAGTGTTCAACTCATAGTAATTGTTTTGGCTCCGAATTCAAATCATAATACAGCAAGAGAGAGTGATACTTACAATCTGTAACTCGGGCATTCCAAATAACACCTGCGACATCAAGTATACACACATACACGGTTCGCAGTAAATGGCAATGGGTTTTTGTGAGACACAAACATCTCCAGTGCAGGTACACTTACCTCTTTCAACTTTGTATTGAATAAATCCGTTTGAGATTTCTAGCAAACATATTAAGAAATATAATCCTCTAGCTACACGGGGTTCCCTGGTTGAATTTTTTACTTTGCTAAATTACTTAATATTCCTTCAAAAATCTAATTGATTGGTAATAATGCGATTCTATAAATTATTACCAATCCTCCTTCAATCATAATTCAGAGAATAAGCAATAATATTTAGTGACAAGTACTTGGTTAGTTTCATATCGGCCGAGATATCATCCCGAGGTAACTTCTTATCAGCCTGATTCTGAGAAGTTACCGCGAGCTGATATCTCGCTCCATATAAAACTAACCAAATAATAACCTCTTTATTTATTACACCAGTCAAATAATTACAAAATGTTCTCAGATTTGTTACAGTTTTCTTCTCCAAGTTCAGCTATTCGAACGTCTCGGCTTCCCCTCTGGGAAGCCGCGACGTTCGGATAGCTGAACTATGTCTTCCCCCACTTCGATGAATCTCTGCTTTCTACTCTGAATCTTGAGTGGCTTTGAATCTTCTGTACAACTCTCTTCTTTCTTCGCCGCCTTCTTATAATCCCCACTCATTGCCGTCATTAATTTATCGTCATTCAAAATTTCCACTTCAAGTTTTTCTCGATTGTGTGCAACGATTAATAGTTTCGATGTGAAGAAGTTGGTTGTGTCTGGTAACGACGTATCAAGGGGAACCACTCTGGCTTGGTTCGTATAGGCCGAGGTCGGCGTCATATCAGCCAAGTTCGAAGTCATATTAGTCGAGCGTGATAATGCTGATGATAACAATTCTGGAAAATATCACATCTAACAAATAAATATATATAAAAGCAAGTGACGTGTTGGTGCAAAATTATGATTGATACCATTGACATAACTTCGTTTTCAGCATCCATGTTCAGTGTTCACGCTGAAACATATTGATGACAAGCGGAATTTGTATTCAATGCAAATGAATTTTTTGGTGCCAAATGTACGATTTTAGTGCCAAGTGGAATCGGATTGTAAATGAGTGCAAATTAACCATGTTGCGTCCTTTGAGTGCAACCAGAGACCATCTGCAATACTACAGCTTTGCAGATGGCGCCTTGTTTATTCAAAGACGCTATTTTAATTCAGTATTACTCGGATCTTTTAAGTATTGTGGTTGATAAAGTATACATAATAAAAGTAACAGGCTATTATTAACATTTACAATATAAATTCAGGAATATTATTTATTCACTGTTTATTCACTCCAAGTAAACTAGTAGCAAAAAATCTAGGATCTTCCAGAAGGATTATGAAAAAGATTAAGTAAGATAATAAAGATTAAATACCAAAGAAATGCTTTGATAAAAACCAGATTAAATGGATAAACTCTTAATTCAGTTCACCCATAATAAAGAGCCATGATTATAATTGTTGCCTATAGATTACTTAACAGGCGTGAACTCTGTCTCGTATGTGTCGTCAGATAGCGATTTTATTGAAAACGACGCACAGAAATAAACCACGAAGTCTTTGAGACCACCAAAAATATATTTTTCGGGTCACATTTGGGTGTCAAATGCTATACTTGTGGTGTCGAACCTACTTTTTAGGGTGATTGACACCACTGGCACCAGACAGCGTGAAAACTAGATTCATGTTAACCCTTTACCCAACGTAGAAAATATCATATTTTTTTTTATTTTAAATACTATTTTTTTTAAATTTTCAGAAAGAAATTCAACAAAAGCCTATCAATTGACCCCTCACTGGAACAAGCTCGTTGAGCTCGTTCCAATGAGGGGTCACATGATATGGTTTTGTTGAAACATTTTGAAACATTTATATTTTTCAATTGCTCCATTTGCAGATTACGCAGGCGGATGCGGGCGATTCGTTGGGTAAAGGGTTAAGCAGATATTGAGGAAAATGATTGTCAAAACACCCGTACTTTTCCCTTCCGATTAAGTTCAAAGAAAATGGTCTAAGTTAAAAGCTGATAAAAGCGGTTCAGAGTACCCAATCGCCATTCTTTTGCTGCTGTGTCGTCATTCAGGGGACACGTTAATGCCTTAGGCTTGGTATTGAGTTAATCATTAACTGGCTGGGTAACAGTAGCAAGGATGGAGTCCTATAGCATGAATAGCTATTTATAGTCAAATGCCATCCGCCTGAATGAGCAAACGATACTTTAACTAGAAACTACTCTAAGGTTGTTAGTCTTGATCTGTTTTAATGTTCATAACAGTTGTGACAAGAATTCCTATCATGAATTGCCCGCATATGGCACGTCATTCTGCGCATTGCTCAGCGTGAAATGTCGATAGTAAGGCTATCAGATTCTATACATATGCCCCATCCACAATCAATGTTTCAGCCAATGGACCGCCGGGTGTAACCCGGAGGTTAATTGGTTGAAATATTGCTTGTGCTTTCTATTGATAACCAGGATGCTTTGGGTGCCATTCGATGGGAAATTTCGCGCAATTCCTACGCGATACGCGAAATTATGTCAAAATATGTGCAAAGTTCGTGACAGAATTTCTAGTTTTAACTGCAAATTCACAATTATTCCTTTGTCATATCAATAAAATACATTGATGGAAATGGTTCAATATTTCCAACAGTACGTCCATTAATGATTCATTGACGAAGAATGAAACAGACCACGACTCTCTTACCACCATCTAAGGTAGATCATAAAACTGAAGCATTCGAGCTTATTTACCTCGGTGGAACAAATGGAGCAAAATTCGTTTGTTCGAGAAATACACTTTTATGAAAAAGTCAAGTCAACAGTAAATAATTAAGAACTGAATGCCATTTTTATAATCTTTATTGGAGTATGAACGTGTGGGAATGGGTACAAATTATGTATGAATCCTTCGGGAACGTGTGGGAATGGGTACAAATTATGTATGAATCCTTCGGGATTCATACATAATTTGTACCCATTCACACACGTTTATACTCCAATAAAGATTATAAAAATTGCATTCAGTTCCTATAATTACATTCCGTAACTGTTTAAACTACTTTTTACCAAACCACAAAGCAGAAAGACGAAATAAAACATGTACCAACGAACGAGGCGAAAAACCACCCTCACACAAAAGGCAAAGCGCACAACTCTGAGTCACCAAAGAAACAGCGGCGGAGTTGATCACTGCGAGAGGCGCTAAAAGTTAAAAACCCGCCCAAACACCGCCCGAATTACATTCTGTCAACTGCGCTCTACCGCAAATGCGGGTCTAAGTTCGACCAAATGTATTCATTGGAAAATGAATTACATTTGGTCATGACGTTTTCACCCAGCTGTCCAATGTGAATTGAGTATTTGAACTCAAAATGTATAACAACGTAATTATTAATAAATGTATGTCAAAATTATCTAGGTATGGCATATAACATATTACATGACGTAACGGCTATTCCCATCAAGCATTTTTCATAAATCCTCATTTAAAATTTTTGTTATTTTTTCAATTTCTGCCTACAAAACATAGCTTATAACCTCTCGTTGGAACGAGCTAGTTTAGCTCATTCCAATGAGAGTCCATCAGCTATGTTTTTGAGGCAAAGAATGAAAAAAAATTTTAGTCATTCAAGAAATTGTTTGTTTTTTTGCAAATGTCGTCTATGGACCGTGTAAGGTAAACGGGTTAATGCAATGAACATCCCGATAACGATAAGAGATATTTTAGGATATCAAATAAGTGAGGTTCAAAATAAATGAACCCTGTAAAAACTGCTGGCAGGGATTTTGGAGAGTAATGGATAATGGACTTAACTATTCCAAGTTAAAATCTATACCAACACTTTTTTCACGGCCGTACGTCTGTAATCATGTAATATTTATAATGTGCTGCCAGAAGTAAATCGTCCAACATATCTTTTCATTTTTGTTTCTTTAGATTTGTCACTTTTTTCTCGTAGTGTTTTTGTTGATCTATTGCTGGTGGTGGAAATCTTTTATCGCACGTACATTTTTACACTCATTATTGCATTAACCACCTATTAACAAATAAGCTTATTAGTTCTGGTGGCGGTGTCTTTTCTTATGAACCATCATCATCATCATCATCATCATCATCATCATTGTTGTACCAATACCTCAGTTGAATCGCGCTAGATATCCTAAGTTTTACATTTTCAATTTGCATACGAAATTTTCACCCTCAAATATATTTCATATTATCCTCTGGTGTGTTTATCAACTTTGCGTTTTTCTGCTGAGAGAAAACCTGTAGTTGAGTGGTATAACGGTATAGATAATCATTAACCACGTGAGCACGTAACCATTAAGGTGGGAGATGGATTTTTGTTGATAAATTCAAAGCGATTCATGATTCGCAAGAACACCTCTCGTATTTGGCGGAAGAATTGTGCTGCATTTTTGTTTTTCATTGTTTCTTGTCCTTGCCTTAAATTAACTTTCGTGTGTCCACAACAATTTCACTGTAGACAAAGGGGGCAACTGGGCACATTTCAATTATTTTTTTCCAAATTCAGTCCTTTTTAACTCCTATTATTCAAAAGATTAATTTTCGAAGCTATCAGTAGTCATATATACATATATATCCCCAGAAGTCCTTATGGAAATTAATTCAAACTACACGGTTTGAGGTATAAAAACTTGGTCAAACAAGTTTGGGGTCCTATGAATTGCAAATTTTTTGGCGAATCGATTCTCGAATCGAATCACGCATTGGGTTTCGAATCGAATCCAAAGTTAAATCGAATCTCGCCGCTTCTTAAATTGCAGATGTTGCACTTTTTACAGCCAGTGGCGTAACGCCCATACAACGAGATTAGGGCGTCTCCTAAGGGTCCCCAACAATTGCACGTTTTCAGGGGCCCCCAACAATTCCAACATTTTTGGAAAAATCATTATAGGGTCTCAAAACAGTGTAGGTGAAACATTGAGACTGGGTGCTTCAATACCAGCTTGCATAAAGAATCTGGGCGATATTTTCTGAAACCACTTACGGGGTTGTGAACGTGGCACATGACAACATGAGACAGCAGCTCAAATGACGAAGCATTTGTAATTTTCATTCATTTACTAATGTGGATGCATTCTGTACAAGTTGTTACACCAAACCGTAGAAGCAGTATCCGAAACCAACCAATGCCAACATGACTCCTTTTCTGTTGAGATGCTGACAAAGTAACGAAGGAACGAACACAGAAACGAACGAAAGATGGAACGAAATTCACTATCGGAAAAATTTTAATTAATGAAGCACCGGTTTACACCCGGTGCTTCATTCATTAAAATGTTGAATATTACTCCTATAATTAGTGGTTGGAGTCTTATATTAATGCATCCGCTGAAATATTGGCCACCCGTTGAAAGTGACCAGTCCACGACGGCCATACTGTAACCATTAACCATCACTAGAATTTATTAACCCTTTACCTAACATGAAAAGCAGACGACACTTGCAAAAGAAATGCTTTGAGTAACTAATATTTTCCATTTTTTGTCTCAAAAACATAGGTTATGACCCCTCATTGGAACGAGCTCGACGAGCTCGTTCCAATGAGGGGTCATAACCTATGTTTTTGAGACAAAAAATGAAAACATAATGAAAATTAATTGGTGTTTTTTGAAAATAGCGCTGGCCGGTTTTGGCCGTTACGTTGGGTAAAGGGTTAAGCTAGTCAAGGCCGAATGGATATTATACTGAACAGAATGTTTGTACCTAGTCACTGTGCTAGAATATTATTCGTTACACAGTTTGTTGGTGGCCAAATATGGCATATATGGTGTCAGTTAATTCCATATTGGACTCGATGCAGCAGTCGGTAAGATATATTCGCTGTAACGAATATATCTTACCGACTGCTACATCGATATACAGAACTAATAACAACAGCGATCAAAAATAAATGAGAGAATTCTCACAATGTGTTCACGTGTCTTTGCCTTGTTACAATTTATGGGAGAGTGCCTGTAGGCACTCTCCCATAAATTGTAACAAGGCAAATTCATACATACCAAACAGTTTCATTTCGAAGGTAACATGACACACATCCACAGAATATGAAGCCTTTTAAGTTGCCTAACCTGCACGTCAGACCAAATATGGGCTTCCAACACTCAATCTTTCAACTTGAAGCGTTTATCGACCGCCGCCATTTTGAATAATCAATGAACAAAGGGGATATTACCCATAGCTGTCAGCGTATATTGACGTTGACAGGCAGTATGTGGTTTTATATGCAATGCAGTCTGCATGTGATGTCTTTGAACCAATGAATATCCCAGATACTTGTAGGAGGTCAGATATAACATCATAATGTTCTGACTAATTACAGTATGTGGCCTAAGGGCCCCAATATTACTGTTACGCCAGTGTTTGCAGTCATGCATATTGTTGGTCTCCACTTACGTGTTGTATGCAATGGCGTCTTGTCTGTCTGGGCGAATCAAACAAGAATAGTTTCGCAAACAGACTCTCCTTGATCTCTTTATCTAACACCAGGTCTCCTGTACAGGAGAACTGATGGCAGAAGAATAGTTTAAAAGGAGACAGTTGTTGTGATTTTGAGAATATATCGACGATTCGGAAACTTCAGAATCAGCGCGACTCGAAATCAAATAGGGCTAAATTATCACTGACTCGTGCCTCCTCGTGCCTCCTCCGAGGTGTTCATTATGTTGGTCAACTCAGGGTTTATCAAAGTTTGCTTTTCGCAAACAGTTTTGCATAATGGGTTGAGAGGTTAACGACTTAAAACACCAAAACAATTAATTACATCTTTACCCTGCTTTACCGTCCATGTTTGGACAAGAGCGAGGCAAGTTGACTTCCCATTTCAATCTTTGTCAAACTGAGAGAGAGTTTTATTTTTAAATTTAATTACACTTGCTTTTTGTGGGCGGGTGTGTTTTTTATTTAGTGTCTCTTTTTGTCATTCAGTTGTCGTTTAGGTCAATAGTTTGAAAAGGGTTTCCTGGACCCAATATTCAGTATATGAGTTATATTATTAGTTACACAGTTTGTTGGTGGCATAATATGGTATATATAGTGTCAGTTAATTTCATATTGGACGAGAGCGAAATTAACTGACACCATATATACCATATTAGGCCACCAACAAACTGTGTAACGAATATATATTACCGACTGCTGCATCGATGCACAGAACTAATAACAACAGCAATCAAAATTAAATGAGAGAATAATGTGTTCACGTGTCTTTGCCTTGTCACAATTTATGGGCGATTGCCTACACTCCCAAAAATTGTAACAATGCAAATTCATACACACCAAACAGTTTTATTTCGAAGGTAACATGACACACATCCACAGAATATGAAGCCTTTTAATTTGCCTAACCAGCACTTCAGACCAAATATGGGCTTCCAACACTCAATCTTTCAACTTGAAGCGTTTATCGGCTGCCGCCATTTTGAATAATCAATGAAAAAAGGGGTGATTACCCATAGCTCTCAGCGTATATTGACGTTGACAGGCAGTATATGGTTTTATATGCAGTTTGCATGTGACATCTTTGGACCAATGAAATTCCCAGATACTTGTAGGAGGTAAGATATGAACTTATATCCGTGTCACTTCTCCAGTTTCAACACATCCGCGAAGAAGGACCTCTCTCCGAAACATTCTGCCATGAGTGCAGTCACACTACATTTTGTTGTCGCATTATATTTTCTTATTTCACGGGGTTGTGATATTTGCATGTTATAACAGGCAGGCATCGTATCGCAATGCATAAATTATCGTAACTACATTGATCTTTGTAAAGTGATCCTAATGTTTCGTTTGATGTTGATTGAGTACTCAAGTCATAATTTACGTTATATTGTAGAAAATTGTTATTGGTCGTTTTTGTTTTGGCAGTTACATCTAAATTGCAGCAGCTTATTTGACCGAATGTCAGTGGGGCCATTTTCCACGCGTGCCAACAAATATAATTACGATATACAATGTACTTTATTCACTGTTGTAATGAGTAATCAGAAAGGAAATTAAAGTCTATTTTTTTCACAAAGTCCTTCAATACCAGTTACATTATTATTTTTGGTCATTTAACAATATTTTAAACAGTCAAGGTCATATCGTTGGGGCAGTTTTATCGGCGGAGGAAGTGGGAGGAATTGGAGAGAACCACCGATGAGCGACTACTAGCTGTTGGAATTCGACCATTTACTAACACTGCGCAATAGCATCGAATGAGAAAGTTTGGAACACCGATGTGCAGTACGGTTTAACGCACTGCGTCACCGCTCCGTGCTCGCACTTAGGCATTTGGGAGTAAGGGTCTTACACTACCATGGCTGACAATCTTTGTCATTCGAAGAGATTTATAAGAAGGTTAGCCCCCCTTAATTTCCTAAACCTGTCACTTTTTATAACACTAAAGGTATGAAAATTTCTTATAAAAAGTGAAATTTCTAAATATTACGGTCTTGGTATCATCGATGGGTGCATCATTTCACAAATTTCAGAAAGTTTTCTGTAGAGAGGTATAAGGTTACAGAAACTGGCTTTTTACAATTTTCTTCCAAATTCGTTTGAAAGTTTGCCGATTATTCTCTGGTGGAACCCATTTAAAATACGAAAACGGCGTTTTCGCCATCTATTGATGTTCTGTAACGTTTTTTCTGTTAATTATATCAGCAGTGTGCGTAGCGTGATTTATAGTTCAGACACTGTCCTTTACATTAAGTCTAGGAGGTGATAAGTGAGAGTCTTTTTTTCTGGGAGGAATGGAAACTTGCAAAGTACTGTAAAACCACATTCGCTAAACAAAGCTCAAAGGTGGACACTTAAGTGTTGGTAGGTGCGATACTGATAGATATTCTTAATGGTGGATTATCTGTGAACTAATTGTTTCTAATTGACCTGCCATAAAAGTCCATGCTCCTTCTGTTACTTTTGATAAACGAAAACAACAGACAGCTCCGAGAGCTGTCTGTTGTTTTCGTTATTAAAAGTAACAAACGGAAACTTGGAGTTATTTTCACCTAATGTCATAGGTGTTTCCTCAACAATTACTTGCTTCTTAAGTGGGCCTTCCTTGCTCATCTACTAATTTCAAGGGAGATAACCTTATCGAAAGACGACTTTCATGACGAGATGAGTCTGGGGTGATAAATTTCGTACAGGGTCGAGACTCATAAGAGATCATCTGTTTTGTATTTCTGATGTCTTTATACAAGGGAGCTTGGTAGTTGATTGGTTAGAACGCTGAACTTCATATCGAATGGTTGAAGGTTCGATCCTGACTGGCATTATCTGCATTGTGTCCTCGGGTGAGACGATGAAACCCAAATGCCTACGTGGAAACACGCATCCCTGACTTTTCTGCAAATCTCACCTCCTAGATTTTTATATTGATAGAACGGACAGTGTATTATAATATGTCACGATGCACACACTGTTGATATAAGAAACAGATAAAACGTCCTAGAACATCAAACGATGACGTAAACGTCGTATTCTCATTTTTGAATGAGTTTGTATTGAGAATATTAGCCAAATCTTCAAAAAGATTGAGAACAAAATTGTAAAACGGCAGCTTCTGTACTTTCATACTACTCTCCAGGAAAATGCCAGAAATTTGTGAACTGATGCTCACATCAATGGTACAAATTCACTAACTTTCGAAATTTCAATTTTTATATGAAATTCCCATATCCTTAGTGTTAAATTTACTGACAGCTTTTGAAAATGAAGTCGGACGTTAATTTTCTTGTAAATCTCTTCCAATGACGAAAATTGTCAGCCATGGAATCGCGCTCACTAAATGCGATTTGAGCCGAGGTGAGGGAGAAAGCTAAGGCGCCCGATATGAGTGGGTGATAGTTTTCGACAAGGTAACTAACACTGCAGGCGGAAAGCACTCATGAAGTGTAATACATTTAAGTGGGGATGCTTTCCAATTGTAATCCTCCCGAGATCCCCGTGGAAATTGTGTAAAAGACTGACGCATGACCAATAAAATGAATGGTATTTGACCCCAGTTACTTGAGTATTTTCCCTGCAAGAACCCGGGCAAGTGGAGCGATGCTCCTAAACAAATTTTGCTTTTCTGGTAATACTGGACCCGGAACCAACGCCTGGTGTTGAAGCTCTCTAAAGTCTGCAGAGTGAGTTTACATGATTGTCTATACTAGACTTCATGCCTATGCTACTGGTAGTGATATAGTCATAGTAGCAGAAATTGATCATTAACACCAGTAAATATACAACTTGAGCAGTATACGTTACCGATCATTACATTTGTGCAGGAAATATGTACGTACGTAAAATGTCATTGCCATCAAACATATCAGCAAAAAATTGTACAGTTGAAATGTAAGAAAACAACAATAAAATAAATGAGGTAGAGTAATACCCTCTTTACTATACGCTAAAGGATAGATTATCGAAGAAATTTCGGAAAGATAGAAATCGTATCCCTCCACTGTGAAGATACAGAAATTTTCACTTTCACGGTATCAATCAAAATGGTGACTTTCAAAGCATCACTTCAAGGTGAATACGAGCCAAATTATCACTGGAAATGATCAATTTGTTCTAGAAACGTATAATGGAAAGAAAGTCTAGTGTTTTTGAGTGGATACTGATCATTTCAAAAGACGTACCAAACCAAAAAACTTATATTACGGACGTTCAGACCATGTTTGGACTGGAAACCCGCCAACTGAATCAAGACGCTATCTATTCCGGGTATGGATCAAATCACTTCCGCGTATCAATGATTCAATCCGCTGTTTACTATCACGCATCACGTCATGGTTGAAACGAGTGGAATTATCAATTTTTATAAAAAGCGTATAATAAAAAAGAAAATCTAGTGTTTTTGAGTGGATACCGAAAATGATCTCACTTGTGACCGAGACAAATGGCTATTTCCGCTCGCGCAAGCGCTGGAGAAAAATAAACATTTCGCTCGGTCACTCATGGGATAATTTTCGGTATCCACCCCAAAAAACTAGATATCCTCTATTTATTCACATGACTCGTCCGTTTTGTTCACTTTAAAACATTTGATATTTTGTTTTCATATTAATCAGTGATGAATAAAACCTTCCGTCAATTTCATTGGTCAATTTCAAAACTAGACAATTTGATTGGCTGAACAAAATACAACTGGGGTACATTTTTCATAATTTGCATAATTAAAGTTGGGAGCTTTCATTGGTCAATTTCAAAACTGGACAATTTGATTGGCTAAACAAAATAGAAGTGAGTCACGTTTGTATAATTTCAGTAGGGAGAGTTTACGTTATCTGTCCTATTTAGGGTGGGTTATATTGTATTAATATTTTACCTACAAGAAAAACGCTATTCATTTTTTTTATATTTTCACTTTTTGCGACCAAAACATAGGTTATCACCCCTCATTGGAACGAGCTCGACGAGCTCGCTCAATGAGGGGTCATAACCTATGTTTTGGAAGCAAAAAATGAAAATTTTTAGTTATACGAGGATGTTTTTTCCAAGTGGCGTCTGCAACTCAAGTTAGGTGATGGGTTAAAAAGTCATACTAAGTGGCTAATTTGTGCGTGTGTGTGTCATATGATAAATAGAAAATGAAATATGAAGTCGTCCGAATTTTACGTTTGGGCTCGCCAGAGGCTCTCCAAAACGGAAAATTCTTAGACTCGTTTCATAAATATTATATGAGAAAAACACTCATTCCATATCCTCTATTTATTGAATAACCGCATTGCTAAATGATTTTTTTCAAATAACAGGGGTATTCAATCATCTGGGGTTTTGTCTTTTTCTGTATTGCAGTGAAAAACGTTGCATTTATTCTATTTTATCCCATAAATGGGTGTTTATTCGAACAATAAAAGTCTTGGATAAATTTATGCTTTATTCATCTAGTAGCAGCTGCTAGTAGGGTGATAAATTTTCCCCGTAGGTTTAACATTGAAAGACTTTATTCCTATAGCAGAGAAGGACTTGTTGACCTCTGACCTCTGACCTCTACCTCATTCGTGTTGTCGTGACCTGTTTTACGTTTGAGGGCGACTTAATGAACCGACGTTAATCAAACGTTGCTCGTCGCTGAAATGTTTAGTTTTAGAATATATGACACATTTCAACTCTGTCTAACAATAAAAGGAACAACAATTAACAAAGAAAATACAAAGTAAATCAAGCGTTGAAAAGCATACAAGTTCGTTTGTGAAAGGCGGGGACATGATGAGTGATGTTTCATTTACCAAAATAGGAAAGTGTAAATAAATAAATGCACGTGTCGTCTGCTTTGTTTATAAACCGCAAGTTCAACCAACGACGAGAAAAACAACAATATACAACGAAAATAAGAAGATAAACATTGTTCAGTATTTTTGCAACTTTAGCTCAAGTTTGTAGGGGAGTCACTTTTAGACAGAAATGCAGCACTGCGCCTTGTTTATTTTTGGCAGTTTTGCTTGTCGATCGAATTGGTCCAATGTGCTACTCACTTCTCGCAGTGTTTTGTAGCGAGTAACAGCACGATTTCGCCGCGACTGCCCTGTAAATGATTTATCGGATAAACAAAATAAAAGTATAGTGTTTTCAAGTAAGAAATTTATTCTACTTTTAGGATTAAGAATGAAACGGACTCGCCAGAGGCTCGTCGGTTTCATTCTTAGTCCTACTTGTAGAATATTTTTTTTACTTGAAAACTCTATACGTTTATTCAATATGTAGTTCCAGAGAGATTTGTCAAAGAAGATGTAATTGATTAAATGCCTAGATTGTATTTACTGAGACCAAATAGGCCCAAAACATTGGGAAATTTGCTGTTTTGTCGGATTAATTTTTCGATAAATACAAATTTTGTTCATTCAAGAGTTATATTAATACCCAGACGAATTTAACCGATCAAATTTGTACTAAAGTTATGATAAATAGTTTGGTGTTTATAAGTTATATGAACTTAATAAGCTTATTTAATTAGAAGATATCAAATTAGTATGAAATGAAGATAGAAAATGTTCGAGAATTCCATATATGTTTTCTCATTTACGTTGCCGTGATCAAATAATTAGGGTCTATTTTGTAACATGAATGACGTTGAAGTACAATTTCATGGGTAATGTACGTTACCTATGTCATTATTTCCGCTAGATCAAAAGAAGTGAAATCTTTTACTTCCAAAAATGCAACTAAGTTCAAAGCCACTATTTACAGATAATTGTGGTAAAATCCACTATTCACCATGGACTAGAATCAGTGCACCCAACACACTTCTTGGGTTTCGGTGGATCCATCTTCTAGTAGCTTCTGAAGGAAGTGAGGCACTGGTGACTAGTTGACAGAAGAAAGACACTTGCAAATAACTACACCTAGACGACCGGTTGAACCTATTTTTCCAACAATCCACATGCATCGACAGCATGCACTCATGGGTATATGGGTATCATAGCATATTAACCCTCCTCCACCATGGTCTTACATCATTAAAATCCTTTACCTAACATGAAAAGCAGACGACACTTACAAAAAAAACCTCCTGAATAACTATTTTTTTTCATTTTTTATCTCAAAAACATAGGTTATGACCCCTCATTGGAACGAGCTCGATGAGCTCGTTTCAATGAGGGGTCATAACCTATGTTTTTGAGACAAAAAATGAAAAAAAAAACGAAAATTAATTGGCGATTTTTGAGAATAGCGCTGGCCGGTTTTGGCCGTTACGTTAGGTAAAGGGTTAACTGGTTTCATGTTCAGTCAAACACGAATAATATTTTGTTTATATAAATTGTTCTATTACAAATTACTGGAGAGTGCCCGCGGGTACTCTCCAATAATTTGTAATAAAACAAATTTTGAATAACAGATTGAGACCGCTAAAAGTAATCTGTCCCCAGTCAGTTAACATGTGCCAAGGACTGATTCAATATACGAAATACTGTACCTAACAAGTGATAAGGGCAGAAAACATTCATTTGAAAGCACAAATACTAAGGGTACCTTTACATCAACAGTTACTTGATCCCATAAGCAAAACTCCAGGCGTAAAAAGTAGTACTGGCAAACTCAATACGTTGAAGCTATCTCAGTACTAAACATTTTTCCCTGAGCGACCATTATAACGTTCAGGCGAAAAAAATATGACCGCATCACTTTAGTTTTGGCATTCAAATATCATTGTCAAGTATAGCCCTTCAGACAACTTTTCCTAACTTGACAACAGGGGGTCATGCAACAAATAAGAGAGAAAAACTGACAGGAAGGGAAATACCGGTAACGTGCACATAGTTTTCAAGGAATTCCCAACAAAAACAGACCAATTGTCAATTGTATCTTTAAGGTCCAAACAGTCATCAAATCATCCTCTTTATTTATCTTTCATGTGATAAAAGACTCATTTCTGCATTAGAATTCAACTTTTGGCTTCTGCTGAGTCAAAAACATGGGATTTTTTTCCAAACTGTGTCAAATAGGCTTTAAAGCTGGTATTGCCACCAACAGATTTTTCTATTCTGTTACCTTATGAGTAAGGTGGGAGGGATAAGAATTCACAGCTTTCTTTGAAAATTACCCCAACTCCAAAATAAAACTAAAATCTTCATCAGCACACAATACTTTTTTAAAAGATCTGTCTTATACAACCATACGGCAAGATAAATAGTGTTCTACCATCACGAAACAATATGAATGTCAAATTTGTTTCAAAATTGGGGCTGCGACTATATAATTCACCAATATCAATAGACAGTGCCATTTTATCCTAACAACTGATGTCAAATGATCTTCTACCAACTGATGTTGTAAAATATTGCTCTGAATGTAGTCCCCGGTATGATCCTTTTCATCAAAAACTATGATATAATTCCTAAATTATTTGACATTAACGCAAAACAAACCGGTATATTGAATTTAACATTTGTTATAGTTTTTAAATAACATTCTGACTTCTGACGACATTTCACATTGTGTTCGATGAATATTTTCATTTTTTGTAAAAAAAGCCTTCGTTTTCTTAGTTAATGCACCTAGAGACATTGGTATGGCACTGACAAAACATAAAACACTGACTTTTTTTTTCAACAGTGTGACCAGTCATATCTCATAACGCTGTCAAAATGCCCAAAACCATCAAATATTGATTCTGTAGTGCCGTGCTTGTGTTGCAAGTATCCATAAGTGCACTTTCACAACATTGGCTTTAATCTTCACAGATATCCATTCTGACAAAAAGAGTGAAATTGTAGAAAATATGTTTCCAAAGAGGATGAATCAGATATTTGTTTCATGAATAAGGTCCTCTTTGATGTTTAATATATTTGTACAATGTATGTGTGTGTGTGTGTGGGGGGGGGGGGGGGGGGGGGTAAAAGGTGAAAGATATCAGCTGCCAATTATTGAAAATGTGGAGCCAGGCAAATGAAAAGCAAAGAAACACTTTGTCTGATGGACAGACAACCAGACAAACAGAGAGACACACAGTCACACATTTTGAAAGTCTGCATATTAAGTGTACTGACTGTCATACAGTGTCATACAGTGCAAAATATAGTGAGAAGAGCCAGGGTAACGTTGTCAAACAGAAGAGAAACTCAATGCCCCAATGAGTGCTGGAGTCCCAAGGCAAACCTCAAGAAACTGAGAGTGTATACTTATTAACTGGTAGAGTGTTGAATTATTTTTGGTCATCAGAATTTGTTCATGTGGTTTTGCCTTGTTATAATTCATGAGAGAGTGCCAATGGGCACTCTCTCATGAATTGTAACAAGGCAAATGCTAATAGACAAAATTATTTAACTTCAAAGGTAATATGAACCTCATCCTCCAAAAATGAAGCCTTTACGCTGAAGCACCTTCATTTCAGAATAAAGCCCAAATATGGGCTTCCAGCACTCTACCAGTTAACTTCAGTCTCCAAAACATGCTGTACAGACTTTCCAAATGTTTCTCATAAGCTGTGGGGTTCAGTGTGTTTAAGAGGGGGACTTGTTTCAAGGAGAGAACAAATTTGTTACTGTAGTTTTGTGCTGTAACATGGGAATCCTGACAGCACCAGTACCAGACTACAATACTGGTAGCTATGCATAAATGTCATTCATTCACATTTGTCACTTCATTATGTTATTGTTTCCACTTTAGCACCCAGTCCTCTCATGAAATTCGTGTTCCAAATTACTCTTTCAGTGAAGAATTTGTTTTGGAATATATTTAACAAAATAATATGGAGAAAAACTTCTAAATACCAGTAAATAAAAGTGCAATATAGGTTTTCTGGCTGTGTGTTTGAATGATGATTTAGGATGGGGCTGAAAGGTTGGAATCCCCCCCCCCCCCTCCCCTATCCCTAGTACTATAAGGGGGGACGTATGGTTAAATAAATGTGTTAATACGGTACAATTGGTTGTTATTTTGGCATTTGCCAGGGGTTATAGTGTGCTCCTGGGGGCTACACTTGCTTAAAATGTGAGTTCGCTTGCATCAACAGACTTATTTTTGGCAATATATAGTCTTTATTGCTGACTGTGACAACAATATAACTTTTCGAAACACTAAAACAAGTGAACATTTAAATGTGAAATAATCTCCAAAAATAATAATTAAATCAAGTTTGGAAGCCCAAAAATGTATTTCCTATAGGTATCACAGTACTAAATATTTTCCCACAGGCGACCATTATAACTTCTGGGCGAAAGAAAATATGATCGCATCACTTTTGTTTTGGAATTCAAAATATATTTGTCAAGTATTGCCCGTCAGAACACTTTTTCTGACCTGAAAATAGGGATTCATGCAACAAAGGGAAAAACTGACAAGAAGATAAGGACCGGCCACGCGCCCTTTTTCAGGGAATTCAAAAAACACACCAATAGTCAACTGTATTTTTAGGTCCAAAATGTCATCAAATCACCCTCTTTATTTATCTGGAATATTCAACAATAATGGAAGATTTCAGTAGAATGCTTCAAATGTTTATTGACACAATATATTTTCCCAGTGTATAATCCCAATTTATTTTTGGTGATTGCTTCATTTCCGGGAGCAACTTTTCAAGGCGGATAACTATAATTCAAATATTTACTTCAGTGATACTTATATAGAAGACATGCTTCCATAATGGCTACATCAGCAATTCATTCACCACCACCTTTGTCAAGGTCGCTGATCAAGTTTTAACATTGAATAACTTAAATGATTCTCAGCTGCTCAAGTGCTTTTCGACTTTGTATCAAGATATCGAAATGAGAACAAGCTGAATATTGGCCTAATACATTAGCTGTTCCCCTTCTCCAAATGGAATGCTGTGCATGACAACATCCTCTGTTACACAAGTTTAGTGCTATCACAGGATACCAGAAGAAAGACAGCACGTGTACCGTGGTGAAATTACTCCCCTTACCATATACAGTACGTGGAGAGTGGATTGTAACTAAATCATCCTCGAAGTGGAGTTATCACCCAAGCTATAACTTTCAAATCGTGTATATATCGACAAAAATACAAGCAACGTTTTAGCCAATGGACCTCTTGGTTTAACCCGGAGATCCATTGGCTGAAACTTTGCTTGTGCTGGTTATGCTTTGCAACAAATTTGCAATTATTGCTTGGATGGAATCTCCAATCTGCAGGTGATTTAGTGATAATACACTCCCCAAGTACTGCATGTTACTATCTGAAGATACCCAAACTTAGTGGTGGATGAGGTGATTGTGGAATCTCGGGAGTTGAAACTAACTGCCCCCAGGTCTAGTGGGCTGCACCACCCATGGAGATATAACTGACTGGGCCTATATCCCAGATCTATGTTTGTTGGTCTGGGTGTGGTGGAGAACATAGAGTGAGAGGTAAGCGACTTTCAAACACACACATTGGTGGCCATGGATACATGTATATGTTTCAAACAACATTGCTCATATAACCAATTAGCAATTCTGCCCCATCTCCTGGTATCAAAGGGACTGTTTATTTGTTGCATTTTCTGTGTTCGTATCCTGGTTCGTTGGCGGGTCCCATAAACAGAAGTTAATCAGTCCCCATCTCTGCACCAATCTCAACCAGCCCATTTTGATTTCGCATACCCACACACTTACCTGCTACTAATTCAACACTTAAGTTTCATTGATGACTGGGGGCCTCGTAGTGAACTGTAGATATTTCATCCTAAGATGAACCCTCCCCTCTTCCCATCCTATTCCCCAATCTCATTTGTTATCTAAATTTATTGAGTTCCTCTCAGGTCGGGACACACTGAGACCTAAAACCTCTTCAGTCATTAGAGATTTCTCCCAACGCGAGCTGTCACTATCCACACGGATGATACCGACACAGTGGTCTGTACGCTACCACAACACATACAATGGGACAATATACTCTTATATTTAATAGCACACCAATGCATTCCACACCTACCTGCAAGTTGGTCTTTGTTCCGTTTCCCCATTATTTGTGTTTATGGAGTTGCATAAATCTTTATTTGGTTGACTGAACTTAAACTGCAATGATTTATAGCTTTCTCTGACTGGCGTTGGCAGAAGAGACCAATCAATCTCCAAGCAGACTAGAGGTTAATTCTCAGAAGTACCAGAGCAACTCCACGAACAGAATCTAAAATGGATCACAACTGGCGTTTATTTTACCTACCTGTCTTGTATGACAATAATGCACACATTTCAGGGCACAGCTGTTTACTGACTCATCGAACATATAGAGTATTACTCTCGTCTATTCCACAGGTATCACTAATTCTCCTCCACATATTGCATAATGATTGCACAGTTGTCCATAAATCACATTAAGGGATTATCAAACTCAGTGTTACTGCAAACAATACAGTACGTGGAGAGTGTATTATCACTAAATCACCCGCAGATTGGAGATTCCATGCGAGGAATAATTGCAAGTTTGTTGCAAAGCATAACCAGCACCAGCAAAGTTTTTTTGCCGATATGAACAAAATTTGAAAGTTATAGCTTGGGTGATAACTCCATTCCGCGGGTGATTTAGTTACAATCCACTCTCCACGCACTGTAGAATCCCATGGCTGCCAACATACCTTCGCCCCACCCAAGTCCTACTTCTCACAATTGTAACACACACCCGAATGAAGTGTAGTTGAAGGGGGGCAAACAACATCAGAAGCACAATAAAGCATGTAATGTACATTGTAAATGTCACTGATCTGAAAGTTGAAAAATTACGTTACAACGCGTTACGTTTTTAATGAATGCCAAGGATACTTATATTCCAATCGTTACTCATATATATTTTGGTGTTAAAATAATGGGTAAGGCAGGGAATATATACTCTCCCAAAAAAGAAAGTGTGCATGCTAAAAAATAACACTAAAAAAAGATATATATCATTTTCATTCATGGAAATTTTATTCAATCACAGATGAATCAATTTGTGATCAACACGAGAAATTTCATTACGCTACGACGAATACTCTTGGTGCCATGGAGAGTCAAAGACACTAAGGGTCAAACACAAAAGTCACACACTCAATATCTGGTATGACCTCCGTCTACATCAACTACTGCTGTGCATCTACGCCTCATGGAAGCGAACAAGTTAGCATGGAAGTGTTGCGGGATGTTGTTCCATATTCTGATAAGCTGTCTTTGGAGTTCCACAAGCGTTGACGGTGCATGGGGAAGCCGGCGTAACTGACGTTTCATTTCGTCCCATACGTGCTCAATGGGTGAGATATCGGGCGAATTTGCGGGCCAGGGAAGAACATCCACTTGTTGTTGCTGCAGATACTGTTGAACAACACGAGCTGCGTGGGGTCGGGCGTTGTCCTGCTGTAGAATGACGCCGGGGCCGTGACGTTGCAGAAATGGGACAACAACAGGTGTAAGCACTTCATCACGATATCTGGCTGCATTGAGATTGCCATCAATAATGACCAGCTCAGTTCTGTTACGGGCAGTGATGCCACCCCACACCGTGAGAGACCCTCCCCCATAACGGTTTCGCTCCACGACACATGGATCTGCGTAGCGTTCGTTTCGACGTCTGTACACTCTCTGGCGGCCATCTGATGTAAGGGATGCCTGAGATGTTGTCTACACCACTGCAGTCGAGCACGACGATGACGTAACGCCAAAATCGGACGAATTGCAGGTCTTCGAGGACGTAAGCCGTATTCTCTCAGCCGGTTGATTACTGTTTGAGGGTGTATCCGTCTCAGGTTAGGGATGTTCCTGGCTGTCGTCGTTGCCGTTTGTTGCCGGTTCCGGAGATGGACGACACGGATATACCGATCTTGTGCAGGGGTGGTAACTCGGGGTCTCCCGGAGCGGGGTCGGTCTCGAACGTCATCATGTTGTGCATGTCGATGGACTAGCCTGCCTACAGTGTTACGGTGGCAGTTCAAATGCTGGGCTACCTCTCTGTGTGTTCTGCCAACTCTAATCATACCCAGGGCAAGGAAACGTTGATTCATTGTCAATCTTGGCATGCTAATGTGGAGTCGTTTTAACAGCAGCACAAGTTTGAATGTGAACGATAGGAAGGCCTTACTTTAGTGTTTAAATACCCAAGGATTCACACTGCTGCATGAATTTTCAGACTCTCCACGTGCAAAACATGCCTTTTCACAAACGTGCAGCACGTCATTTAACGTTAATGCAATTTTAACGGGGAAAGCTGTTTTTGTGTTCAACATAACTTATTCATGAACAGGTTAACACTCTTTACACCTACGAATTTATTTTTTTGGAGTTTGATCAATTTCTGCAATGCACACTTTCTTTTTGGGGCGAGTACCTTAAATAACCAAATGGTTAACCATTTAGGCAAGCGAGGGATCATTGGTGGAATCAAAGTATCTCGTGGTTTACATTCTCACGTTTGAAAATTTCCTCGATTACGTCCAAGAGAATCAATATCTCCCAAAAATTATGCCACACCACGATAATGTCGCTAAATTCTAGGACCACGAAATATTGAAAAACGAATTTTAAAACACCCATTTGCACTCCAATAAACAATAAAGATATCGGGTTAAAATTTCACAGATCGGAACGTGGACGCAAGACAGGATTTTATGTAGTAAGAAATTTACCGATTTCAGTCGCGAAAGGCGCAAAATTCTTGGATGTACGAGATTTATTGACGTTCCGATAGGTGAAAAGTTACGAGCAGAGGGAGATAACTGATATTATTTTTCGAGCCCCATAAGGTTAACACTATTCACAAGAAAACACGTGGTAGCCAAGGTAACCATGGAATAAATTCATAGTAAGGCCCAGAATATACGATGGATTTCTGACGCGTCGAATCTAATGTAGAAGAGTGGCCAAAGATCGGTCTGCAGCCAATTTTGAAATCAGTGATGGATTTTTGACACGTCGAATGCAATGCAACTCTCATTAATTAAGGCGGGGTAACTTGTGCTGCCTTGTAATCAGCCGAGAGTTGTTGAATTAAAATTTATTTCTTAGTTCCAATTCCGGTAACTTTAAAAAAAGGAGGAATGTTGACCAGTTCTGTATGAGTGGTACAGTTCTCATGTTTAGAAGAAAGACTACCTTCTTTACTGGGACCCCAGTAATGATGCATGCTTTTCTTTTGTTTCGTCAAATCAAATATTCTCCATGACAATGTACATGTGTATTTGTTCAGGAGGTTGTGTTTTAGGTATTTATTCACTGTGAAGCAAAATATACCTTCCAATCTTCTTATTGTTAAAAATAAGATATTTTTGGAAATTAGTTGGTTGGTAATGTCCACGAGAGTGATGTTCACTGAATATTTTGGTTTAACTGTTTTGTAGACTTGACAACCAAATGAGGCTGGAGCCTGTTTTCCAAATTAAAAAATTAAAAGTAATTTTTTGCGTTTCAAAATTATTTTTTGACTCCTTATTTACTCTATAGGTGTACATAATATGACATTGGCCCCTTTGGTATGCAACATCAGCAGCTAAATCACGTACTTTCAGCGATCATAAGCTTGCTCTAAAGAACATATTCAACGTGGTAAAGAATGAATTTTAATCTGCTGATTTGACTGCGAAAATTAACATTGAGCTTCAATCTCAGTGTTATGTCTATATGTTAAAAAGAGGGCTTGCTATTTAGATAGAGACAAAGGTTGCTTGATATCAGTGCTTCACAATTGATAACATGACCATACATAAGCTTCATTAGAATCAATATTCTTGGAATTGGTAACCCATATTATTGACAAAGAAATAGGGCCAACATGTAGCTTCATCTCAGAACATGAGTGGTTGGGTACTGGGAAAACACAACAGTCTCTTTTAGTGTTAGAAAAACAATTTCTTAAAAATTTTGTGAAGGAATGCTGAAGACATCGATAAATACAGATAATTTTTTCAAAACATTCTACTCACCTCTCAAAATCCTCTTCGGTGATTTCATTTTGATCCATGCCTGAAGTGGTAAACTCTTGAAAATGATAATAATATCACGAAATTTCTAAATGTTTATTACTGGAAGTGGAAGCAAGTAGCACCGCCAAAATATGGGAAAACCAGCGTTTGAATGACGAAACACAGGAATCCCAGGACGAACTTCCGGGAAATCCTCTTCATGTAAAGGTATTTCCCGCAGGCATATCATTAGCATTCATTAACATTCGCTATTCGGCATAAAGGTCGTGTGTTTCCGTGAGTTCTAATAGATTCGACTCGTCAAAGATGCGACGTCTATTTTAAACTCGCATTTTTGATGCATCAGCAATGGAGATTCGTCTGCACTTGACGGAGATTCGTCAAAGACGCGTCTCACATGAAATGAATTGAAATATACGTCGCATTTTTGACGAATTCTATCCAAGTATTGGATTCGACGCGTCAAAAATCCATCGTATATTCTGGGCCTAACTCATAACAGTAAGACCGTCGTAATTATGAAGTTTCCCGACTGTTCTTATTTGCACACATAACTATTTTTTGACGAGTTATTTAGACGAGGTGATTACAATCACCAACATTCGCATTGGTCATCTGAAATGTCGTTGTTAAAGCCGTGGTGGACTGCCACGACTATTACCACACCATTCCGGAACACCATGGTCAATTTCGATTGCTGGCCCGACCCCAATATCAGCATCCCGGCAACTACATGTAGCAGGTTTATACCTGTAGGAAGGTCTTCAATGCAATTACAAGTATAAAGAATACAAAAGGATACAGATAGTTATTGGCATCTTCAGGGGGCAACGTGGCTTATTTGGCCGTTTCCAGTCGCTTCCCAGAAATAATACACTTACAGTTCATACTCAGTCAAACAAATAATATTTTGTTTATATAAATTTGTTTTACTACAAATTATTGGAGAGTGTATGTTCAGTAATTTGAAAAAAAAAATATGAATAACAAATTCAGACCACCAAAAATAATCTAGCCCTCAATCAGATAATCACTAATGTGAAAAATGTCTTGTTATTTGTACTTTCCGAAGTTTGACGTCGTTTGGACGTCAGGATAATTAAAGTCGCAAAGGGTTAATTATCCTTTCATCGTGTCCGTAGTTTACGACTCGCATAGAATATCCACACTGCAGCGTAAGTGTTCAGAGCATATTTTTTACCCATCGTATTGATCAAATAAAATAATTCAATGTAAATATTAAGTATATGGTCCTTACCCAAAGTTCTCAGTTATAAAAAAAACTGAATTATTTAAATTTGAATTATTTCACCAGTAAAATGATGACCAGTTCGATGAAGACGTTGAACTCAAGGACTAAATAGAACGTGCACGACGCTATAAATGTTACGCAAAGGGTTAGGTATATTCATTCACGAGCTATTCCAAAAAACCCAAACAAACCACCATACGTTAGAGTTTGGAAATGGCTGTTACATGGCGAACAGCATTTGGTTAGGAGTTGGAAATTTTCAGCATCTCGACAAACTAATTTTGGATTACTTGTGCTGAATGCCAAGTGCACGTGAAGTATGCCGTGTACAAACATAATGTATTAGATATGATTTTCTTTCCCAGAATTGCCTATAATCGAGCTCGGCTGATAAGACTTCAAACTAGGCTGATTTGACGCCGACTCAACCGATATGAACCAAGCTAGAGTTATCCCCTTGATGCCTTACTAGACGCAGTCAGATTATTTAGGGCGAAATCTTTCAACGTTATTCGTCGAAAGCAGTCAGTTTGTAAAACTGGTGCTACCAGGTATAGGAGGATAGTGTTTATATGGTGATGAATTAATGATGGCAATATGTAAGGATTAGGTGGATGAAGAGAAGAAAGAAGAGAAATTACAGATCTGAGAAATTTTGTAATTATTTGTTTTTGTTTGTTTGTTTTGGTTTAATAATGAGGTTATTACTTGATTAGTTTCATATCGGCCGAGATATCAGCCCGGGGTAACTTCACATAACTCTTCGACCTTCGGTCTTTGGCTGATATGCTGTTACCTCGGGCTGATATATCGGCCGATTAGAAACTAACCAAGTAATAACTTCTAAATACACATTGTAGCTACACAGAATAGAATAGAACTTTATTGCAATAAATCACCCGCACTGGGGCAGATTGCATGTATAATAATACAATATTAGTATAATTAAGAACATTTGATACACCATCACCAGCAATAGAATATCCTGTCATGCCTTAATATAGCCCTTTTATAATATATAATGAGAAATATATAATGATATTTTGAACACATGTATATACACATGCACACATAAGCATACACACACATCTATACACTTGCACTCCTACACCCAGACACACCCTTCACACCCTTCACACACGCACACACACACACACACACATGTGAGTGTAACGGTAAATGCGTGCGTGCGTGCGTGTCTGCGTGTGTGTTAGCGTGTATATGCGGTTATGATTATATATATACATGCTTTCTTCACTGTGTGCATCCTTATCACATTCTTAGGCGTTTCTTCGTTGAAGCTCAATTTCCCATGGCGTCGCCTTCCCGTAGCACGAAGAAACGTCGGATCATGTTTCAGATAGGATTGCACAACCTGGGGATGTTGTTTTAGATAATGAATTTGATCATTATTGACCCATCGTCGTCATCCTTCAAGTGACCAATTTCATTTGTTACCAAGTCGAAGAGTCCCTCCCGTAATTGACTATAGTGATCACACTCCATATAGTGATCACACTCCATGATGAAATGATATTCATCCTCAGTTGCCTCGGAACTATACCGTGTTTGGACATTTTCGTTCATTAACCGGAATCAGGGGCTTTACATGTCTTCCCTTTTCTATCATCAGATTGTGATTACTGATTCGAAGGCGAGTAATTATTTTTTGTGCCTCCCAGGATGTCGTGTGTTCTAGATATGGTTCTAGACTATACTCATTTTTAATTGTACGATATGTTCTCAGCTTGTTTTTTCCTTGTTTTTTGTTATCGTCATATATATTTTCATAGAAATATTCCTCATACCTTTGCTTTCCTTTCTGAAGAACGCATTTCTTTGTAGTTTTTGGCGACAAAAGTTATTCCTCTTGTAGATCTAGGAGTTCGTGTAATACAGTTTTGAATTTCTTTAAAGCATGCTTATCTGCTTCTGTATAAGCCACTCCAAGTTGTGAATCAGTTCCTGAGACAGCAACTTGGAGTGGTATCTCGTCTGCTGTGCTACGGTATCTAGGAACAAAGGATATCTCCCTAATTCAGAGCGCACAGTAATGTTGGAGGCATTCTTATTTATCCCAAGTAATAATTTACCAAATTTTATGTGAGCGTTTTCACACGCGGTGCGGCTTTCGTTTTTATAATCTAGTTCTGATGCCCATATCTCACTACCATACAGTAGTATTGGTTTAATTAATTTGTCAAATAGACTAGAAAATATGGGCATCGTTGGGTGGTATTTCTGTTTAAATGACGCTTTTAGGGAATAAAGTGCTCGAAGTGCTTTCATGCTCAAATCTTTTTGTGCATCCTGTAGTTAACAATTTTGTGAGAAATTCAATCCTATGTAATTATAGCTGCTAGTTTTCTGGAGCCTGGAAGATCCGAGGTATAAATTGGGTACTGCGGTCGATTGACGTGTCCTAAATACAACACATTTTGTTTTATCTATATTTAAACTCAGGTTGTTTTTTCCGAGCGTAGATATCTAATTTATTTAAGCATTGTTGAATACCATCTGGGGACTGATAGCAGCACGAGGTCATCTGCAAATAAAAGATGATTTAATGGGTAGTCACCTAATGAAACTGGCGTACATTTATCATTAAATATATTTGCTATATCATCTATAAATATTTTAAAACGTGTCGGGGAGAGATTACACCCCTTACATGTGTTTCTATCTCAAACATGCACTCCACAACTATCTAGTTATTTGTGCAAAAGAATGTCAACATATGTGTTAATTAATATTCCAAAATATTGCTATAGTTATTGATAATCTACCAATGATAGGCCTCTCCCATATCATCGGCGTATCAAAACCTCATATCCACACGATATCTGAACAAAACAAGTAACAATATTATTGTTTATAACCTGTTATTACAAGAAGGGGGATTGAATCGTTGTACGCATAGTATAATTACTTTCTCCGCTCAATATATTCCTTCCTAAAACAAAGCTTCCTCTTTCCTGTAACCAAATAACTTTAATTGTTACAATCTACAAAGTACCGATTCTTTTACATAAACATATTTGAACCACTATTTATTAAAAACAATGTTTAATAATTATTGAATACGGCGTCAAAGAGTACACTGCAAAAATATAGGTTCTCTTTAGAACCCAAACTGGTTCTAATCTTGTCCCTGAGATGGAACCAGTTCTGTTTAAACAGTATTTATTTCAAATCAAATAAATTTATAAAGATTAACATTAAATATAAACAGAATTAAACATAAATTCAGGGGGGTTCAGTAGTAAATTTAGAGTAAATTTAGAGCTCATACGAGGCTGTCTCAAATCATTATTAAGCAAAGGAGATATGAACAGTTGGCATATCGAACCAATTTTGGTTCTATACAGAACCAAACCTGGTTCGATATGCCAACTGTTCAAACCTCCTTTGTTTCAAAATGTTTGGCGACTGCGTTGAATAAGCTCCAAGTTTACTGCTGAATCTACTTCAGTTCATGTAATATTCTGTTAAAATTGAATGCTAATCTTGGTAAATTTATTTGATTTGAAATAAATACTGTTTAAATAGAACTGGTTCCATCTCAGGGACAAGATTGGAACCCGTTTTGGTTCTAAAGAGAACCTATATTTTTTGCAGTGTATGTGCATTGATTTTAGTATGCATACGTTTTGGCAATGAACTTTACATTCTAAACAGGTAACTAATCACTGTAATGATTTATGATGTTACAGTAGGGACTGGTATGGGAAAGAAATACTGGTAGAACACGGAATTGTGTATTCATGAGTCCTCAAAGCATCGAGAAAATGTAGAAATTGGAAGTACGTAAAACAACTTCATCGAACAGTATTTTAATTTCGTGATTTCCATATGAAGATTATTAAATTTTCGTTACATAAAAGACATTCAAAAAATATACAGACGAGAGTCCACCTACCTAAAGACTAATTTTGATAGTTTGTTGCTTCAAGCAATCTAGTAACTTTTCTTTCCTTCTCGTGGAAGTGTGACTTTCTCGCAGGCTAAAGGAAGTTAGGATTTCGTTATAGGGATCACCCATTATCTTTAAACTGTTGCAGGGGGGCATTGCAGTGACTTACAGAACTATGCTGTGTTTTGCTTACAGAAGCAGTCACATTTTTAGGATATTTCGTGTCAAATCTTGCAGTTTTATCATTAAAAATGTCAATATTTAGTAACACATTTTATCGGATTGATCTGTGAAACTCCGAAAAGATTTGGGACACAAATTGTGGTACAGTTTTAGCTGGAAATTAATCTCCCAAAGAATATCCAATCGCATAACGAGAGTCTGTTGGTGCTGTCATGATATCATTCATGGGCATACACATCAGAAATGGCGACACGACAAATTCTCTTGAACAGCAGACAAAACCAGAGGCAAAGTGCAACTTGTTCTCCAAAGTCTGAGGTGGATTCTTGCTCGTAATCATGTCCTTCCTTACAAGACTTCAGTGCAACAAGACGCCATCTGCAATGCTAAAGCATTGCAGATGGCGCCTTATTTCACTCAAGGCACGATTTAATACTTGGACATATGTCACAAGCATAATCGGTCACACAAACAGACTGCTGTGGTAGACGATTCAGGCAGTTGCGGGGGCGCGGTGGCTCAGTAGGTAGAGGTGCAGGCTGCAAGCCGAGAGGTCCTCGGTTCGAATCCCACCTGCGGCAACCGCGTTGTGTCCTTGGGCAAGACACTTCACACCCATTGCCCATGTGGGGGCACGATGACGCCGTGTACTAAGGCGTACTGCACGTCGATGGTACGCATGTCTTCAACCAATCTAACCCTGCCTGTGCTGCAGTGCGGAGTTACGATGTTGGGGAGCTGGCAGCTGCTCGTCGTTGCTCGGTGGTTCTCTCCGGGTACTCCGGCTTCCTCCACCCGTAAAACTGTCGCGGTCATGATTAGCCATTGTGCATAAATGTGTGACCTTAAACATCAATAAATAAATAAATAAATAAATAAATAATCAGGCAGTTGCGGGCCCAGTATTACCGATTTAGTGTAAGGTGTGCGTTAATTAAATAAGATCAGATCACCGAAGTTCAGCAATTTATTTATTTATTTATTGGTGTTTAATGTCACATATTTATGCACAATGGCTAATCAAGACCGTGACAGTTTTACGGGTGGAGGAAGCCGGAGTACCCGGAGAGAACCACCGAGCAACGACGAGCAACTGCCAGCTCTCCAACATCGTAACTCCGCACTGCAGCACAGGCAGGGTTAGATTGGTTGAAGACATGCGCACCATCGACGTGCAGTACTCGTGCAGTACGTATGGTTCTCTACGGGTACTCCGGCTTCCTCCATCCGTAAAACTGTCACCGACACGATATGACCTTGGCTGTTAAAGTGTCGTTAAACCTAAATAAATAAATAAATAAAATCCAGACAACAACAAAAATATTCCAATGAGGGGTCATAACCTATGTTTTTGAGACAAACAATGAAAAAATTAGTTATTCAAGATTTTTTTTTCTTTGCAAGTGTCGTCGGCTTTTCTTGTTAGGTAAAGGGTTAACATTAATCCCAACTGACTAATAATCCATCTACTTAATCAAGGTGGAGGAATATCTCAATGATGTAGTTGGAACATGTTATTAGTCTTTCTTGAGGCATCACAGATGGACAAATCAGGTTAAAAACCCTACCCCCAATCGGTAATCTTCGGCTCACTCCGTATCTGATTATAGTTATTGAGTTCTGGTAGTGCGAATGTACTTTTACCGATTTATCCAGTCTGTTTCCCAAGGGTCGTAAAAAGGCTACCACCTGCCAGTCCGCTTAACACTTATCTTATTGCCAAAACTTTGATATATTTGAATAGAAGCTGTATATTTTCTGTACATCGTTATTCTGTCGAATTGCACAAGGATATAATTAGGTAAATTCGTGTAACGTGCGTAAATACTGCACGAGACGTATGCTGCCATTTTTTATTAAATATATTATTGCACCTGTCATAATTTACTTCTCATTTCGTTGGCGTGGAGATTCAGATGTAAATTGAGATTCCACCAATTGAAAAGAATGACGTATTATTCAAGGACCATGACAAAATATACAGTTAACAAATTTTCCAGCGGTACGGGCTGTCAACGTACAAAATATTCAGCGCGCTAATAACTCACCCAGAATAACATATGTAATTCCAGAAATTCTTCGTCATACATATTTTTTGCAGTTGAAATTATTCAAATTTTTAGCTTTCCGAAAAATTGATCTACTGCAATTATGTGTTATTTCATCTGAACTTCGACTGAGAAAGGATTGCTTATTTCGAAAAATAGCATCCACCCTTTTCCGACTGAAAAACTATTCATTCAAATTGAAGTCAATCGTGCGTTGCACAAACTTTATGCATACACTAAACAGGGGGAAATTAACTGGTAGAGTGCTAAGTTATTTTTGGCCATCACAACTTCAACACAGGTCTTTGCCTTGTTACAATTTATGGGAGAGTGCCTATGGGCACTCTCCCATAAATTTTAACAAGGCAAACCATTACAGACTAAAGAATATCACTTCAAAGATAATACAAAGCACATCTACTGAATGTGAGCCTTCAAGCTGTGGTACCGGCACTTCAGAATAAAGCCCAAATATGGGCTTCCAGCACTCTACCAGTTAAGTGAGAAAGTATTATCATTTCTGTTTCCCATTTAATTCAAAAGATTTTCCCCTCAGCCAAATAGTTCTATGTACACCGCAGTCTCAAGTCTAAGTTACTGTCCTTGCATAATCCAACGGAAACCATCCCCGACTTTTATCGTCATGAACACCGGCTTTCGATAAAGTTATCTCCCCTGAAATTATTACGCACGAGAAAGGCCCAATTAACAAGCAAATAATTGTTGAGAAAATACCTATGTCCTTTGACATCACTAAAAAATAAAGCCTAGTTTCATTTTGTTATTTTTAATAAACGAAAGCAACAGACATCTCTCTAAGCTGACTGTTATTTTCGTTCACAATAAGTAACAAAAGGAGTATTGTTTTTTGTGACAAGCTAATTAAAAGCAACAAGTCCACAGATATATTCGCCATTAAGAATATCTATCATTGCCACACCCCTCAACACTAAGTCTACCTTGGATCTTCGTTTAGCGGGTGTGTTTTTACAGTAATTTGCAAGTTTTTATTCTTCCCAGGAAAATATTAGCAATTCTCATCTCCTAGACTTTTATATTAAGGGAAAGACAGCGTCTGTATTATATGTCACGACGCGCACACTGTTGACACAATGAACAGAAATATTGTTATACAACTTCAAAAGATGGTGAAAATGCCGTTTTCTTATTTTTAAGATGAGTTTCAACAGAGAATAATAGTCAAACATTTAAAGTGATTGGGAAAGACATTGTTAAAAGCCAGCTTCTATATTTTTATAGTACTTTCTTATCATTTTCGATATTCGTCGTAATTTGCTTTCTCACGGGCCAATACTATAAAACTTTTACAATTGTATTTTCTAGAATTGTATTTTCTAGTTGTGACTTCAAATGGGTTGAAATGAACCATTACCATTTTCAAAGATGTGGCAATTTGTCAGTTGGCAAATTGCCATATCTTTTAAAATGCTAATAATTCATTTTATTCAGTTATATTAATAGGTACAAAATACAATTCCAGAAAATACAATTGTAAAAGTTTTATAGGATTTGTCCCATGAGCACAAAGTTGAAGTTTGTGTACACATGTTTTATTAGCATATGCGGTTTTGGATTGTTATTGACGATACGTGTTCTGTGGGTTTCATTAGAAGTAGTATAATTGTTCTTTAATTAAAGCGACACTAAGCTGTTGATCTAATAAGGTCCTTTTATTGCTAAAATGATGCACAGTTGTTGTCCGTGACGCTAATTCTTTCGAACACCAGCAATGGTGGAATTATTTCAACGTGTATTCAGACATTATGTCACGGTGTTGTGTTTACTTGTTGGGAATTCTTCCGATCACTTTCGGGCAATCCACTTCTGTCCTCGCAATATCCCATCTTCTGAAAATTCGTCTGCGTTAACGTAGTTTCGCGTTGCTTTTGATGTTTTGCACTTTCCATACAGGTGTTTTGTTCAGTGCTCTTTCACATCCAAGCAAAATGTTTGAGTCGATATTTTTTAAAAATTAACGGCTTATTGACCCTTCAAAACCTTGTACTATACCCCCTTACGGGTATGTTGTCAAAGATGACATTCTTGGTGTACATACTGTTATTCTTGATTATACAAAGGAAGCCTTTAAAAGCCTTCAGCTTGGAATAAGACATTATTTTGTAACTATTTTCCTTTATTCTGCCTGCACCCAACCCAATTCCGACTGGAAGCGTTTATCGTCTATTTACCACCCGAGTCGTACCAGTCGTTGAGATAAAATAACCAATCAGATTCCATCTGTGCTTCAGTATCGGCCCTGTCCTTCTCTCTGTTGTCCATTTCTAAGGCGTGGTAACTGGTCATTCTTGTGAGTTCAAAACTAGTATCATACCTTTGTCTACTATCATTAACGTCCGCCCCTACTACAGCTAAGATGTCTTCTACGACAAAACTCTTGCTGGCTCTTACTACTTCTGTCGGAGGGTAGAACAGCGTTCTTCCCCTTTACCACATGCGCTATCTACGAAGACCATTAAAACTACTGACTCAAGGTTGCAAATATTGATTAATCTTCCCCAAAAACGGACTGTCCCAAGACAAGTCATTTTTCGACGTGCATTTTACTATTATACGACAGCAGCAATTACAGAATTACGTTACCGCATACTGAACAATCCCTAACTGGTACATGTGATTACACTTTAATCGGTAACCATTGCAGCTGTAAAATCCTTCTTTAAAGGATCTGTGGCTGGATGCAAGTATTTTATCGTATATTCAACAGTTATTTCCAGCAAACACTTAACTCCATCACTTCACGAATCGAGGCTAACAATTTTCGTCCTTCGAAGAGAATTACAAGGAAATTAACTCCCCTTAATTTCTAAAGTTGCCAGTAAATTTATCACTAAATATATGGGAATTTTAAATAAAAATTAAAATTTCGAAATGTCGAAGAAATTGTACCATCGATGTGCGCATCATATCACGAACTTCAGGCATTTTCCTGAAGAGTAGTACAAAAATACACAAGCTGGCTTTTTACATTTTTTTCCCCAATCAGTTTGAACGTTTGACTACCGCGACAAATCAGCGGCTGGCCAAAGAGTTACTATTATTCTCTGTTTACATCCATATAAAATAAGAAAACGGCATTTCGCCATCTTTTGATGTTCTGTTACTGTTTTCTGTTAATTATATCAACAGTGTGCGGAAAAATAAAAACTTGCAACTTACTGTATTTTTATTTAAGCTTTTTTTGTTTTACAAGGATTGGCGAACAAGTTATCCAACTTATATTAACGCCTCTCCTTGGCCCAATGACACAGATATGTGGGATGACCTTCGTAGCGGCAACTTCGTGGCCTCTCTCTTCTCGAATGCAACGAAGGGATCTTTAGCCTGAGCGGAATGTGTTTCTCTCCGCACAGAGGACAGCCATTTTACGTTCCCATCCGATAGAACGGAACGCCGTGACAGCATCAACACCACAATTGATGCTAACATAGAGTGTTCGGACACCTCGAGAACTTTCCTCGGCCGGGGATCGATCCCGGAACCTCTGGCATGAGAGATAAACGCACTTATCCACTCAGCCACCACTCTGTCAAATTTCTGTAAAAACACATTCACTGAACAAAGAGCCAAAGTGTGACATTACTTTTTTGCTTCAAATTAGCTTGCCATAAAAAGCCAATTTTTTGTGACGTTTAACTGGTAGAGTGCTAGAAGCAACTATCAGGGCTTTGATATGAAGAGCAGGTACCCCAGCCTAAAGGTGTCATATTCTGTGGACGTGCTTCTTTTCATCTTAGAAGTGAAATTCCTTAGTCTATATTGGTTTGCCTTGTTACAATTTATGGGAGAGTGCCTCTTGGCACTCTCCCATAAATTGTAACAAGGCAAAGACATGTGAACAAATTTTAATGACCAAAAATAACTCTACCAGTTAATACACAAAAACAACAAAGAGCTCAGAGAGCTGTCTGTTGTTTGCGTTTTTTTTTAAATGAAGGAAAGGAAACCTGACTTTATTTTCTACTGGAGTCATGGATGCTTTCGCATCAATTGCATGCTTTTTAAAAGAACCTCCCTCGCTCGTCCAATAATTTCAGGGGAAATAACTTTATAAAAAGTCAATATTTATGACCTGATAAGTCAGGGATGACAGAGAATTTACTGACGTGATTACCATGCATTTATTATAAATGCTTGAGGTTTTAACAAAAATAAACTCTATTTTTCAGCTGCTGTGCAAAAAATGCTGGCGCCAAATGGTTATATATTAGCAGAATTGGATATGCTTCTGACGCCACCACAGTTTAACGATCTGTTTGCACCGACAAGGTTAGTAATTGTTGTTTGAGGCGTCTGAAACGGGCGGGGCAGGGCAGGGCAGGGCGGAGCGGTTGAGGGGTGGGCCCAGAAAACACGCTTCGCTATGGCCTGGTTATGTTTCGATTGATCAGTTTGGTTGGAAACTTGTTGAAGAAGATAGAGAGTAGAAAGTGGAATGTTTTGGGCCAAATAAAGTAAATTCGTTATTTCATCGACAGGTAGTTTTTATCTTCACTTTAATACATATGTATTGACTCAAATATTTAATGCCGTGGAATGTATGTGTGAAAAAGTATGTACTTACACGTGTCCCCAGTGCCCTTCCCATCCCCCAACCCCACCCTTATTTAGCCGCACCTGTGTAATTGCAAATAGCAAACACCTGTTTCATGCTCATGTCCAGTGATGTTATTTTAAGATACAGGGGTGGGGGTGTTCTTCCTATCGCCAGACCTTTCGACTAAAACCTGTTAGCAACTGCTATATCTTAACAACAGTGCGGTGATGTGGTAAAATGATTTCAAATTCGTCGTAATTCTAAACAACACTATTTCTTAACCTCGTCAATGAAATGAGGCCCTAGTGAACTCGTTTCATAGTTTGTCGAATAGAATCGAGGCTCAATACTTATCCAGACTTCTCATGCATGAACGAAAAAGTGCTTGCATAATTAAACCCTTTATTAGTCCATTCGGCTACATTAACCAATGAACGGCCGTAAACAGTGACCGAGGACGTAGGACTACGCGGACATTAATGGTCAACATTGACACCATATTTAGCGATGAGCGGTATTGGGATTTTGAGTTCAGTGTCGATTTCGGTATTTTTAAGGGGGTATTCCTCGGTATCGTGGTCTGTGTTCGGTATCTGACTTAACTGAGATTTACAGATAAAACCAAAGATGAATTCACATTAGGAAAAACAGAATAAGTTGTTGTGATATCATTCTACCACAACACTATAAATGACACGGCCAATGAGCTCGACGGTGGCATTCTTTTACGACCACACATCACATCTACAGTAATTGTGTGACTTGTTTTAAACGCACCTTAATGTTTAAAGACCTATTTCAGGCTTTTGCGATCTCAGAGCGTGTGACCTGACCATTCCACTTGTAGGATGTTCTGCTGACAGTAGACAAAACCCCTGGGCATTGTTTCTAGTAAAGTCTTAGCTGCCTTAACCGAGTAAATCGCTACTGAGCAATTGGACATGTGCAGGTTATAGTCTGGTGGGAATTTAGGACAGTTGCCCAGCCCACTGAGGATTAACAAAACTGAAAAGAAAATCAGTCACTTCTTTCTTGAAAATAAACCGTTCAACAGTGATCAAGCCTCAACAGGATTTATAAATAGCAAATGTTCGAACTTTCAGTCAGTTTCGGTATTCAAAGATGGTTTCAATTCTGTTTTGTGGTGTACCCATCATATCGGTATCGGTTCGGCTGTTCGGTATATTCCCCATCTCTACCCATATTAACTTTTTACCCAACGCAAACGATTTCAAAATTTATTATTTTAAATACCATTTTTTAATTTTTTTCAAACAAATTCAACAAAACCATATCATATGACCCTTCTTTGGAACGAGCTCGACGCGGACGGATGCTGGCGATTCGTTGGATAAAAGGTTAAGTGAATGTACCCACAACGGTGGTATACTAATTGTCAATGCCCGCCATTTTGTTTTTATCTAAAAAATCCCAGCCTGAATTCGGCTAATTTGAACTTTTGAAACATTGTTTTCAGTTCAAAACGTCGGGAAGCAGTCAGAATGGTAAATGCGCCAAATTTTGAAGGTAATAAATCAATAATTTCTTGGCGATCAATGAGATGCTGAGTTACTTCCGTTGCATCGCATCACTAATCACTAGTCGCCTCGTCTGGTTTTGTAAACAAGTGAAAGTCGATAGGACAATTTAACGAAACATGAAATGGTTTGAAAACACTTCGTAGGTTGGTATAGTAATGCGTTATGGGAAGTTTATTTGATGCAGTGTAACATCCGGCTCAGCCTCGCCTAATATTGTCCTCACTTCGCCTCACTTGACATCGTATCAGCCAAATAAACGTCCCGTTACTTATATTATGTAACCATCATGTTTTATCGTTTATTTCAGTTTTTACTTTCGAAACATAGCTTATGATGCCCCATTGGAAGGAGCTCTATGAATTCGTTCCCGTGAAGGCCATAAGCTTTATGTTGAGAGCTAAAATGAACTTTTCGGTTATTTAGGAAAATGTTTAGCATTTACAAGTAGTGTTGAGTTAAAACCGAAAATATTACTATTGAATTCACACCTCTCTGATTCTGTATTGCAGATGTTCTGACAGTGTCAGATAGAGCAGCGATGAAGAAAAAAGTCTAATAAACTGAGCATATATTCCCTGTCTAGTATCATCTAGGGTCGTTTCCCAGAATACCACAGCTGACTGAGAGCAACTGCTTGTTCACATGTTTTGATATTTTACACAGCTATATCCCTGACATGCACGAGTTAATGGATGTGTAACTGCAGTACAGTCGCTGTGGAGTGGTCGTAATCCACGTGTGGGCAGTGATGTCCACGCATGGGTTTACCAGGTAATAAAAAATATTCACGCACGGGTTTAGCAGGTAACATGATCATCAAAATTTTAATTACTGAAGCACTGGGTTGCATCCGGTGCTTCATTAATTAAATTTTTGATGATTAGTCCTGTAATTAGTGTTTGGAATAAAATATTATTGCGATCGTGGAAATATTTCCCACCCGTGGAAAGTGACCAGTCCACGGCGGCCGTACTGTACTGTTTCTATTAAATATACTGAAAGACAAGAGAAAGTTCCCATTAAACGAAACGGGAAATTGTTATCAATGGAAGCTGTGTAAAAAATTTTTATTTTTGTAAAAAAAAAATGTTATGATTACACTGTGCCTGTTCCGAAAAACATTGAGTGAGAGCTTCTATCCAGTGAAATGGAACATCGGTGAATCTTGCAGAACAAATTGACAGAATGAAGTTCAGAGTCATCCACTATCGTGTCTATTCTCCTTCTGTGCGTGTTCTTGCAATCTGTCCACCCTTTCCTCCTCGCGTCCACTAATCTCTCGAACAAAGCTTGGGTCATGTTTTCTATTCGCAAACATGTGCTGCTGAACTTCGATGCCAGTCTGTGGTAACGTGTTAGCATGGTTTCGAAGCCATACCTATAGAGATTGATGCGCGATGCATCACCGTAATATTGGTGCGGGGAAGACTAACACAGACACTCGTGAAGGCTGTGGCAAGCAATGTCCCACCGGAATGCTTGTATATGAGGATCCCGGACAATTAAAAGAAGAGCAAGCCTTGCCAAGGTCCCGTTCTGTAAATTTGATCTTCTGAGAAAGACATTGCAAGAGGACATGGCGTAGAAGTCGCACACGCGTCACATAACGTAATGCTGTTACCTCCCCATCTGTTCCTCAGTGATACATCGCTTTGCCTATAGCACAACGCGACGTCTCTACACTCAGATCTGACCATCAGCGTGCGGCAGATGAAATGACTCCAGTATGAGAGCCAATATATTTATTTACTTATTTATTTATTTATTTTTATTTATTTATTTATTTATTTATTTATTTATTTATTTTATTTATTTATTTATTTATTTATTTATTTATTTATTTATTTATTTATTTATTTATTTATTTATTTATTTTATTTATTTATTTATTTATTTATGCACAATGGCTAACCGTGACCGTTACAGTTTTACGGGTGGAGGAGGCCGGTTTACCCGGAGAGAATCACCGATCATCGACGAGCAACTGTCAGCTCCTCAACATTCTAACTCTGTTCAAGCTTTCTCAAGCAAGGTTACAGCGGTTGAAGACATGAGCACCATCGACGTGAAGTATGCCTTAGTACACTGCGGCATCGTGCCCACATGTTGGCAACCGGGAAAAGTGCCTTGCCCAAGGACACAACGAGGGTCGTCCCGGACGGGGATCGAACTCGGAACCTCTAGCATAGAAGTCCAACAGTCTAGTGCTGAGCCACCGCGCTTCATGAGAGAGCCAATACAATTTGTGAATGTGCTAATTAGCCAAATTCAAATTAACCTGGAGTAGATAATACCATCGGCTTTGAAATATTCAGCTCCCACCCAGTCTTCGCCAGAGTCTGCCGCAGCTAGATGAGCCCACATGGGCATAGAAGGGGTGGAGTTTAGTAGAGAGTAATTAAATAATGCAATATGCCACGGTGGCGCTCGAACGATACAGTACAGAGAGAAGTTCGAAACGCTATCAATTAAATGTTTGTTTCAAGGACAACATACGAAAACAGCATAATGCCGATATCGTTTTGGTTACGGCTTTAATAACCCTGGGTACCATCTGAGATCAGGTCGGCCAAATCGAGACAGAGGCTGACATTTTCAGAGCTTTTTGGTCAGAAATACTTTAGTTATGGTCTTGGTTGTGCAAAAAACCTTTCAGATTTTTTTCACAAGGGAAGGTAAGGACATTTATGTCCCATGAGCGCCTTCTCTCTCGTATCAGTTTTTCCCCATGAAGCACACTATACTATGGTTATCCACAAAGATCCAAATGTAAGTGCTCTTTTGGCAGAAAGCCATTTTCCATATTCGTCTGATATTTCAAATTCCAAGAGTCCATTTTTTTTATAATTCTAACTTCAACTTAACCCTTTACCCAACGCAGTCGATATCAAAATTTATTATTTTAAATAACATTTTTTTTAATTTTTTCAAAAACTTTCAACAAAACCATATCATGTGACCCCTCATTGGAACGAGCTCAATGAGCTCGTTCCAATGAGGGGGTCACATGATATGGTTTTGTTGATATATTTTGAAAAATTAAATTTTTCCAACTGCTCAATTTGCATATAACGCGGTCGGATGCGGGCGGATGCGGGCGATTCGTCAGGTAAAGGGTTAATGACTGCAGGTTAAAATTTTGTTAGATATTCATCAGACGTTCTGGTGTTAAAATTAGCACCGTGCTAATGGAACCAATCTGGGATCTGGACCTTATCAAGGGCTAATATGATAAAAAATACTTGTCATGAACTAATTGTTCAATTTTATTCCTCCAGTTACAGAGAAAAGAGAAAAGCTGTTCGTGAGAAAAGTCTAAGATGGACAGATGCTGCACTACCATACGAATTCATCAAAGGAGATTTCAGTATGTAATGCTTTATCACATTTTTATGGAAACTCACCAGGAATTAAGGAACTGTGGGTAATCCACTCATCTATTTATCCACTTTTGATAAACGTTTGACGCATCCTAAAATAAAGAGCATTCTGGAGATTTCGTTGGCCGCGTGGTTAGTTTATTATATTCTAATTTGCTTCTACGGTACGTGGAAAGTGTATTATCACTAAATCACCCGCAGAGTGGAGATTCCACCCAAGCAATAATCGCACATATGTGGCAAAGCATAATCAGCACAAGCAAAGTTTCAGCCAATGGACCTCGGGTTAAACCCGGAGGTCCATTGGCTGAAACATTGCTTGTGTTTTTTGTCGATATGTACACAATTTGAAAGTTATAGCTTGGGTGATAACTGCACACTGCGGGTGATTTGGTTGCAATCCACTCTCCACGTACTGTATGCTTCTAGACCATTATTATTTTGGTGCGAAGAGCGTCACATAGAGTGTTAGGTCTCAAGTCGGCTATTCGACCAGAGAAGATATTACAATATAATATTTTTCATCGGATGTGCAGAACAAGTATAAAGTCTGTGAAAAATCTACCCGCTTAATTAGTAGAGTGCATAATTAATATTGGCCGTCTGACTTTGTTGACATGGACACTCTCCAATAACCTGCCACAAAACAAAGCCAAAATTCCACCTCCAAGAGAAGACGAATTTATCCACACAAATGAGGTCTCATTATTAAGGCATCAGTACTTCTTAATTGAGCCCAGGTGTGGGCTTACAACACCCAATCCGTTGAAGCCTCACCATTAGAGTGTGTAATGACGCTCTTGGAGCTAGGAGAGGTCTGAATAATTCACACCAGTTTACGTCATTAGATTTTAAAACGTTTTTGCAGTGAAAAGGCCCGCATAAAAACATGCAAATTATGTGACGTTTGATGTTCCGCTCAAGATAAAACTATAACTTGTATAAAATAGAATAGCTCGTTCCAATGAAAAGACACAGGATAGGGGTTTCTTGAACATTTAAAAAAATGAAATAATTAATTTTAGTATTGTCTGCTTTGTGTGAAGGGCTAAACGCACGAGGCATGAAAAAACGTGTCACGGTCATTCAGAACGAGGCCATAAAGCAGCACGGAAAATTCAAAATTTAAGTTTTCTTTTCATTTTGGGGCATATAATTGTTCCTGGATTGTTTCTTTCAAGAGATTATGTACTTTGTCAATGTGAGGCTAATTTATCCTTGGCAGCTTAGTGTGATGTGCAGAGAATGGAAGCTCGGTACTGTTGTAAATGTAATTTGTTTACCTTTACAACCTCTTCTCCTGCGCCACCCTCCACCACAAGATTTGTGATGGTGTTTTCATTTTTGTTTTCGTAAATGTACAATAAGGAAACAGGAAAAGGTAGATAACTTAACAGCATTTATTAAATTGTACTCAGAAGTTCAAACAGTGGATTTGGTTAGTGAGGTGCAATTGCTGCTTTCCTCAAACGAAAACAGTTCAAGTTACAGTCCAATCTTGTATTTACAGAAGACTCATCTCAAAGTAAATTTGTCGGCGCTGATTCCTGCCGACTCTTCAAAAGAAAGTTCAAGATGTAGTTCATAACTAATCTGTGTTTAGCATCAATAATCAATTGATAACGTTTCAAGTTCCCTGTAGACAAATGGCAAACGTCGAACAAGTGTTTTCATACAGGTGTAATATCACATTTACCGAAAACGTTTTAACGCATTAACTACTGACTTTTTCCATTTGCCGTATAATGTAATATTGTGGTCATGCGAAGCAGTGGCCTAGCCTGGGTAGGAAGGAGCCCTCTCTCCTCATTCCCTTCAGGGATGCGGGAGGAGGGGGTAATGGCCAGAGTGTCCTAGTAAAGACTAAGGGAAGCCCGACCCCTCAAAACAGCCTTCCAAGTATCATATTTGCATCCCCAAACTGGCTGGGGCACCCCCTATTATAGAATCCTGGCGTCGCGCCAGATGCGAAAATTCGAAATTTGAATCGATTCCAAATCATCACGATAATTCGATTTAGTTCGAGTCCCGCTGATTCAGAAATTGATGAAGAACTGATCATGGAGGAGGCAAGAACACCTCTATCCACGTGGGAGGGGGTGACATGGGGTTGTTTAGCCTCGCCATTAAAAATATTGGGGGGCGAGCCAAAAAGGAGGGTCGGAATCTGGGCACGGGCCAAACTCGGCTCACAAAGCTGAATTGGGACCGCACTATGATTGTCTTCCCTGCCGAATGAACTCGAAATATAGGTTCGTTCTTTGTTAAGTGTGATTCCTAACCACTTCAGGCTGCGGAAAGGAAACAATGATTAAAGTAACAACGATTCTTTCATTTACATTTAAAATAAACTCATTACATATTCAACCCATTTTAAAGACTTATCACAGGGGCTAAATAGTTTTTCGTCAATTCAGTCTATCTACAGCCCTGTGCTGGCGCAATAGAACACTCTCAAAATGTGACTGTCGCGGGCTCACAACAGGAGCTTAAGACACCGAGTCTTACTCTTTTACGTCTGTGCGCGTCCGCAGCTCTGACGGCCGGGGGATCCCGTCTAGCAATGTTAATTACCTTGTGGCAACATAGTTCTGATCTGGATTCGGTTTATCCACTCTGTCGGCTAGTTTAGTCTACGTCACATACCCTATACATGTGTCCTTTGATAGAACTCTCCTTGAATGTTCCTGTCATTTTGAAATACACACAATTCATACAGAACTCGCAACTTCAAAATGCGCTTCGAGCTTGCGCGAATTGTCACTGTCGACCTTGAGTCGATATTCACAGCACTCTGATACTAAAACAGGCTAGTACACGATCTACCTCTGCGTTCCTAATGGTTAATACCACAATAAAATAGCTTACACTTTGAGACAGGTTCGATTCGATCCTCGCTAATGACATCCAAACTTAGCTGTTACTTGGGTCCGTAATCTACTCTCCGAATTCCGGCTTGTAGCACTCCTACGTCCACCTGATCTGATTATAGCGGCGTACAACGGAGATTCGTGGATTGCCCAGCACTTCCACTCGTCTCCTACTTGGCCGAACCCAAGTCTCACTCCTAAACGGTCGGAAACCAAGTCTCTCTGAAATAGCTTGTTCCCCACACTCTCGTCTTGTGATGGTCAGATAGGAATATGCCAAGATGCCTAAACATGGCACACGACATTTCTGAAGATAAAATCACCTCGCGCCAATGCATATGCTATCAAGCGTATCCCGAGAAACAATATACTTGATAGCCGTGATGACTGAAATTAATTTGTAAGTGCCAGTCGATGGTAACGGGAAGACATCTTATTCTGACTAGTAATATGCCAAATAAGTATCCTACTGTGAATCGCCTAAGTCTAATTATCTAATTAAAACATGTGTGCTTACAACACAGAGAGAAGAAGTATATACATTTATCTGGACTTGAAAGTAGGGGGAGGGGGCCTCCGCCCTTTTAGATTGGCTTTGCCCTGACAGACGAGAAGAGCAAGGAGGTTCCGCTGCCGGAACTACTTTAATTCAGTTTGTGGAATATTTTTGGTCGACTTTGGAAAGCAGATGAGTCGGCGATGAATACAAAACTTTATCTTACAACATTACAACAAGAATGTATTTCCCCAATACATGTAAAAACGTCTAGACAAAAAGGAATCTGTATTGAGGGTAGCAACCGCGCGTGCGATCATTCTATCCGGAAAGAGAACGTTTTTCTTTCTGCACTCATCAAAAACTGATTTAAGATATCGAGGACACCGTTTTGATAGCAGTAATTAAATGATAAATAAATCTCCAACTCAGAGAAATAAATTAGACTATATAATATTTTGCCATGATGATATCTTTATATAGGCTGACCATGCGTTAAAACCCTTTACCCAACGCAGACGATATCAAAATTTATTATTTTAAATATCATTTTTTTAAATTTTTCAAAAAATTTCAACAAAACCATATCATGTGACCCCTCATTGGAACGAGCTCGACGAGCTCGTTCCAACGAGGGGTCACATGATATAGTTTTGTTGAAATTTTTTGAAAAATAATATTTTTTCAACTGCTGAATTTGCATATTACGCGGGCGGATGCGGGCGATTCGTTGGGTAAAACCTGAAAAATAAAATAAAGAAACACATAGCTGAATCACTACGATAACCTCATGTGGTTATAGTACATGTTGAACAATGAATGGGGATAACGTTATACACAGCACGGGAATGCAATTCCATGTCGTCATGATCTTCATTCAAAAAAATCAATTCATTGGCGCTGAATGATTGTCAAAATATATGCAAGAAAGCCACGAGAAAGAGGAACAATGTAAGATAAATTCAAGTGGATTTTCGAGATGGTGTATTGAAGTTTCGACCTCGCGTCTGGGTCATATTCGACTCGTCCTTTACGGACTCGTCGATATATGCCCAGAGACGATGTTTCGGCTTCAACACAATATTAAGTGAAGATTCCCAAGATATATTGCTGTAAGAAGCTACAATGTGCACATATTTTAAGGCTTTAGTAGAGCGGTGAGAATCGTGTCGAAATGATCTACCTGATTCGATTCAACTCGAAATTTCAGATTCGCAGGGATCTATTTATATTCATGGATAATAAAGTGTGTTGAATAGTGGGCAAGGAAGCCTTAAAATTTGTCCCATTTCGCGATAATCGGTTTTGATTCTCTCGCCTCCTGCTTCGGGAATCAATTTTCAGTTATTTCATAATTTAGAACATGACAGTACTTTTACGCCCATGTGTATTGCGATCAGTACATATTTACTAGAATTTAACCAGTGGGGGCCTAATTCCAGTATTGGTGGGTGTCTTGCATGTACGTGTTGGACACATTTTCCAACATACAGGCTTTTGGTGGTTTTGCTGATGGAAGTTACAGTACCTTAGCAGTTATTTCTAGTAAAGTCTTAGTTGCCTGATTTAACCAATCATTCTCGTCGCTAATGTTTCATCGGACACCATGCAGTGCTAGGTTAACCCTTTACCTGACATGGAAAGCAGACGACACTTGCAACAGAAATTATTGAATAACTAATTGTTTTCATTTTTTGTCTCAAAACATAGGTTATGACCCCTCTTTGGACCGAGCTCGTTCCAACGAGGGGTCATGACCTATGTTTTTGAGACAAAAAATGATAAAATAAAGAAAATTAATTGGCGATTTTTGAGAATAGTGTTGGCCGGTTTTTGCCGTTACGTTGGGTAAAGGGTTAACGTGTTTCCTTATGACGAGGGAGCAAAAAAAGTCTTTTGTGACCCATTCAGAATCCACGACCAGGATCAAATGAACGTTTTAATTCTCATAGTTTTCATGCGAGAGTCAGGAATCATTTACAGGAATCATCTGTGAGAACCAATTATAATTCTTGCGTGAATTTTAAGCCTTGGTAAGATTAGTCACTTGTCTTGTTAGTGCCGCAACTCCCCCCCGACCCCACCCACCCCTCCCACCCCCTCACACACACAGCCTTGTTTCGCCATCGTTTGTGAGAATATTTTCTTCTTTTATTCTCGTTGGTAGACAATGACAAATAAGTATCCTCGCCACACTGTCATGTTTAACCGACCTTGCGAGGGCAAGTCCCCAACAAATCGGGAAACACAAACCCTTACCCGCTGTTTTCTTTGAGAAATGAGGAAAACAAAGGAACTCCTTGTGGAGACGCAAACACTATTGACTAGGGTTTCACAGGGTCGGGAAAAGAGTCCCACAGATAGACACACACACCCTGAGACATACACAACTTCTTGACAAAACTAAACAATTATTTGCAAATCTTTTAGCTCGACAAGAACTGGGCCTCGTAGAGTTCAGAAACCAACATTGAATATTTCACGAAAACATGATTGTGTCCTTCAAAATACACACACAGGCCCGTGCTAGTCTTCGTCTGAGGCCAAGTTCAAACCACGGCACTTTAGTCGTACTGCAGCCAGTGCGTTTCACGCTTTCATGCAGCTGCCGAATGGAAAGTAAAACAGCAATCACGAGAACTTCATCTAATAAGCTAGATGGTCTTGTGGTTTAGGTGTTGGACCCCTGATTGCCAGAGGGATTGCCATGAGTTTGTTTCCCGACGTTGGATCACAAACCAACATTCTAAATTCCTTGAAAACACAATTCTGTCCTTCACAATACACGTCCTGACACACACACCCTGACCCCCCCCCCCCCCCCCCACACACACACTGCCTCTTGATAAAATCTAAGAATTATTTGCAAAACTATTAGGTGAATAAGAATTATAACTCGAAGAGTTATGTGACACCGATGTTTAAAAATGTTCCAGAACAGTTTAACCCTTTACCTAACACGAAAATTAGACGACACTTGCAAATAAAATTCTTGAATAACTAATTTTTGTCATTTTTTACGTCAAAAACATAGCTTATGACTCGTACCATATTTAGTATAATGTATTAAATATGATATTTCTTGTAATGAACTTGTACCTGACTTATTATATTGCAGATGCCAGAGAAATTTATTTTATGAAATTAGCAATGACAGAATGGGAGAAATACTCGTGTGTGAGGTTTCGTGCTTCCAGAACTATGGACAGAAATGTGGTGCGGATAAAGAATGGAAACGGGTATGTTAAGCTGTAAATCGTTTAATAACATGTAAACTATCAAACGAAGATTCTAAATAAGCAGCTTGTTTAATCCTTTATCCGAAGGGGCGCGGCGGCGTTGCGGCAACCGGTTCTCGTCAGATCACGGAAGTTAAGCAACGTCGAGCCCGGTTAGTCCTCGGATGGGTTACCGTCTCAGCGATCGATTCATACTCCCGCGTTGTGTCCTTGGGCAAGGCACTTAACCCCGATTGTCCACATGGGGACACGATGACGCCGTGTACTAAGGCGCACTGCACGTCGATGGTGCGCGTATCTTCAATCAATCTAACCCTGCCTGTGCTGCAGTTCGGAGTTACGATGTTGGGGAGCTGGCAGCTACTTGTCGTTGCTCGGTAGTTTTCTCCGGGTACTCCGGCTTCCTCCACCCGTAAAACTGTCACGGTCATGATTAACCGTTGTGCATAAGCATGTGACCTTAAACCCCAATAAATAAATGAATAAATAAATAAATAATCCTTCACCCAACGTAACGGCAAAAACCGGCCAGCGCTATTCACAAACATCATCATTCAATTTTCATTATTTTTTTTCATTGTTTGTCTCATAGCCATAGTTTATGACACTTCATTGGAAGGAGCTCGTTGAACTCCTTCTGTTGAGGGGTCATAAGCTATGGTTTTGATGCCAGACGTGAAAACGTTTAGTTATTCACGAATTTCATTTGCAAGTGTCGTCTGCTTTTGGTGTTAGGTGAAGGATTAACCACGCCACATAAACTTCTTCAAAGCAAGGACTGGATTTTTTATGAAAATGAAAATTTAGTCATCCTTGACTTTTACTGTTATGCAAATCGTCTCCCTTGAAATTATGAGAGTAGAAATGAAGGTCCAATTCAGAAGTAAGTAATTGCCGAGGAAACACCTATGACATCAGTAGAAAATAAAGCCAAGTTTCCTTTTGTTATTTTTAATAAACGAATTGAAAACATTTAGAGCTCTCTGTTGTTATCGTTTATTATTAGAAGCCACTGGTTAGGAGAAAATCCATCATTAAGAATATCCATCAGTATCAAACCAACAACTTTGGCTCTTTGTTTGGCGAATATGTTGTTACAGTAATTTGCAAGTTTTTATTCTTCCCAGGAAAAGTTGTGCAAAGCTCACCTTTTATATAACGTTAAGTGGGATGCCCGCTTAGTGAATGTGTGGGATACACCGAGCAATATTTTCAACTTTTCAGTTTTGAAAATATTAATTGCCACCCCGAAATAATGAATATGGACTCTTCCAATTGCTGTCGTTGAACTGACACGGAAGATGCCACAAGGGTTCAAACCGAAAGGATTAATGAAAATAATTTACGAAAGCATTTTCATGCTAAGTTATGGAAGTAATTGTTTGGATTTTAAAGCCTATATATTAGTTTCATTCCATTAAGTAGTATGAAATTTCAATTCCAAATCTAAAACTTTATTGTCGTAAATATGAATATCTTGAAAACTGGAAAATAGTCTTTTAACTGAATAATAACACTCGAGCTGCATGGAATATAAATATTCTCGTTTCATTCCATTAAGTAGTATGAAATTTCAATTCCAAATCTAAAACTTTATTGTCGAAAATATGAATATCTTGAAAACTGGAAAATAGTCTTTTAACTGAATAATAACACTCGAGCTGCATGGAATATAAATATTCTCGTTATTGATTTTTTTTCTTTCTGTTTCATTTGTCCTGTTTGCTTTTTCCTATTTAAAAACTGTTGCTGTTTCTGTTTCTTTCTGTCCTGCTTCTGTCTTTCCGTTTACCAAATGCTGCAATAGACACAACAAAAAGTACGCACCCAGACTTAATGAATATACATGCCAGAATTCGCTTCACTGCACTAAAGATAGCAACACATCCCATGAGTTGGAAAAAACATAGCCGGATATAACAAATCTAAAAGTGCCGCGTCTTTACTGAAGACGCGGTGTTATATTCTGATTGGAAATCTAGTTTAGCTGGACAAACTAAGGTATCCAAATCTATGCAACCAGGCTAGTGTACCAACGGCAGCACACATATGTTTAAGCATTAAACTCACACGTTTATTCAAATTGGCGTTTTCGCTCGAAGTATGAAGCGCGGCAAAGCTGGGTGGACATAAGGACATGAGAAGCTGCATAAAAACGGAGCTCCGCACTTTGTATATATTTATCCAACGTAACGGCCAAAACCGGCCAGGCATATTCACAAAAATCGCCAATTAATTTTCATTTTTTGCTTCAAAAACATAGGTTATGACTCCTCTTTGGGACGAGCTATTCGAGCTCGTTCCAATGAGGGATCATAACCTATGTGTTTGAGACAAAAAATGAAAAGAATTAGTTATTCAAGAATTTTGTTTGCAAGTGTCGTCTGCTTTTCATGTTTGGCAAAGGGTTAACAAGATAGTTTGCTTTGCTTCCGCTTGTTACTGACACGCATTGGCTTTGTTGTGAAAGTTTAATACGGATATCATGGTATTTCTTACAAAGATAACACCATAAACACCTTCTCCAAACAATGCAGGGGCTGAAACCTATCTGACCCCCGGATCCGCAGTGCCAGTCATAGTGTTAATATATAAACGATGTTGTGTAATACTGTAGTATGTATGATTGTACAGACGACTAGTGGATAGCTCATGTGTTTATATTTTTCTTTCAAGGGCTGCTTGCAACAAGGAGAAAACACGTTTTTCACATTTCTTCTTGAAACCGCTCAGCAATACTATCACGTTGGTGATAGTTTATAAGTGGGTGATGCCAAAGCGACATTCGCCACTATCAATGACCACAATGTTGTCTGTCATTATGTTTCTCGGGTCACTGGGTGTAAAATTTGTCACTTTCTGTGGAAGCGACAGCCTAATTATAGGACAACACTCTTATTTGCAAATGTGTTATGCCGACATTCTACCCGACTGTGAACAGTTGTCTCATTTACTGGCTGCGCGTGTAAGCTGACGGCCTGCAGTTCAGAGCAATACTCTAAAATCATCCGGGTTCATGTTCACTCAATCCATTTGATTTGGGTTGATTTTTAACCAAATTGATATAATGATGTGTATTATTAGAAAGTGTATACCACATGGGACCACTAAATGAGATCTACAAGAAATGGATGCTTTCAACGTGCAACATTGCAGATGATGCCTGAATATATTTCAACATGAACTTTGATGGAAACAATACTTCCTTATTTTGCTAAAGATATTAATTATCCTATTTACTTTTCAGGTGTAGTTCTCAACTTGGAATGGTCGGGGGTGTTCAAGAATTGAATTTGGAGCCACCAGGATGTCGATTCGTAAGTTGTCATGTCAAATAATCCGAAGACAATTGGACAAATCGTCACCTGAGTGCTAGAATGTCCTATGTCCCATAGGGGACATAGGACATTCTAGCACTCAGGCGACGAACTTGTAGACCATTTAGTGCAATGCAATGTTAACAACGTCTAGAATCCACCGCATTGCTCTCTGACTTACATTATTACCCCGTATCACAGGTGTTCACACCCTTTGTTCATTCTATGACATTCTCAGCTCAAATCAACGGAGCAAACTGCCGGTGATCCACAGTCGGGCACACAAGGCAAGCACCTCAACAATTCCCTATTTTACACCTCGGTACGGTGGCTATTGCGTAGTACTGGTGTACATTCCCAACGTTCACAGCTGGCATGTGATGCAACGTCGCAGAAACACACATTCAAACTTCGCTGATCGCACACAAGCCTCTACTACGGGAAGCAACTGAATCAATCGCCGAATGGTCACCCATCCAAGGATTAACCGGGCTCGACGTTGCTTTTAATGTTGTCCAGACTCTCTTCGTATTCCAAGGTCTGATGCCTAAACAGAGCATTATGTTTTCTAAAGTATTTACTTCAATTTTTTATAAAATAAATCATGATCGATCAATAATTTGATTTCATAATTTCCAGGTAGAACAAGCTGGAAATTCAACGATAGAGGGTTTCTATGGGCCGAATGTACAGTAACGTGATCAAAAAGAGGCCTTTTTCTCAGATCGCGATCCGTTTATGACACACTTCCACCAGTGGGTCGTGATTTCGTACATAAAATACTGCGAATTTAACACCGCTTTAAGAATAACAAATGAAAACAGGATTTTTCTTGCATTTGTTTTCCAATAGGTGAGATTCGCCAGTCTTTTGGGGTGAAACGTGGACAGATATTTTCGACCGCATAATGACTGGGAGGCGATCCGATCGCAATTCCCTGTCCGCCTTTGTGATTTTACAATATCATACAGGTTTATGTTTTAGTTCAAATGTGAGAATCCCAGGATTCGCTTCTCTTCGTCCTTTGGCCGTCGTCCGGAATCGTCCGTCGCATTGGTTTGTCAAACTCTTTGTTTTTCTGAACTACAACTATACTTCGCTACAAGCCTACATGTATGTCAAAAGGAGTATTTTAATGATTTTACAACAAAGTTTATCTATAATGGAAAGCACAAGCCATAAATGTTTAGATGCCTAGAGTTGTTACGTGTGCCCTTCCATTGAGACAACAGGAAGCAATATTGTGGCCACTACTAGCACCCGTAGAAAAATTTTGTACAGTGTCAAATGAAAATATTTGGTGCCAAAATGAAGGATTTTAGTTCCAAATGCAGTCCGTTTGTAGATGAAAAAATTAATCTTTTATTATCAGTTGAGTGCAACAAATGCTAAGGTATTGCAGATAGTGTCTTGTTACACTCAAAGTACGATATTTTAGTTTAGCATCACCTGACGCTTTTTAGTATTGTAGTTGCAAAAACCCACAAACTTTAAAAATATAGATAAAAAACTAAAAACTATTATCTAAAAAATAAATGAATAATTTAATAGCATCAGCTGGGCTTATAGACAAACGTATGCTCTCAACCCTTTCTTCTGCCTGATCGTAGGTACGAGGTGAGTTCATATTTAGCATACTGTGCAACAAAAGTTAGGAATGGAGATATTTTTTGAAAGCCTTCTGCCCATAAACAACTATACAAAATGGTATTTTGGTCCACTTAATTGGGTAGTTGGATTTCTTGCTGCCCCAGGAGAGATGGGCACATTTTTAAAAAGTGTTCAACTTAAAAAAAAAAACTCGTCTCGCGAATCACAGAAAAGAATCGACTCGCATTTAGTAACTAACATTACAAGGACCTGTGTAAAAAACAAACGTGGGCGTTCAGGATTAACAAGGAATCTATACCATGATTACTTATTCTAATATATATGAAAAGCCTATGACATAAATTTTAGCTTTACACACCAGCCGTGATGAACACGTCTGCAATGATATTTCAATAGTAAAGATTTACATCTACAGTAGAACTACGTCCCCGTTGACCTTTGGTGACGTCGACCTGAATGCAAACTTGTCTAAATTTATCGCACGTCGCCTCGCGAAGAGTGAAATGGAAATGGTAATTATTTATTACGTTTTTAAATGGGCTTACCTCATAAGATGCCAAAAATTAACAAACATCCATTGTCTCATGTTAATAAAGCATGCATAACTCCAAATAGTATGTTGTTATGTTATTAAAACGAAAAAGGCTCAGTTTCTTTTTTTTATTTCGTTTCGGCGATAAAATTGACAGCGGAAGTACCGCCCATTGATGCTCGTGTAAACAAAAACAGATTCGCTCGTATGTACGCCTGTAAACTCAGTATGTATGTCAGTAAACTCGAGAAAAAATAATAGCGACTCTTAATAATCTGACGGTCATGGTATAAATAAAATATACAGTGAATATGCAAAAGAACAAACTGAACACGAGCAGTGTGTGAGAAAATGGATGTCTGGGTAAATCCGGAAATCCAATGGTTGAAGCGTTGCTTGTGCTTCATATGTTTCTTATGGGATTTGAGGGTTATTTTGTCCAGGTGGAAACTCCACATTAAGGATGCTTCTGTCCACTCCACGTTGGTATAAACATTTAACTCACAGTACTGTTTATTTTCGGTGATTTTTGGAGATGGGAATGGTCGGGCATATCTTACCTTTTCCCCAAAACGAACAGAAGAAGAAATTTGTCAAACAATTTCTTGTATTTCTAGAAAGTCTCGTCGTTGTTTGCCTCGAAAAGCATGGCTTATGATCCCACATTGGATCGAGCCCACCTGTATCGTTCCAGTGAATGGTTGTAAGCCATGTTTTTGAGGCAGGATACGAAAACAAATACGATTTGATTGACGATTTTTGTGAGTAGTGGTGAACGGGTTTTTATTGCGTTACTTCGGCAAAGTGTTACAGTTAAAACCATAAGTCCTGTCATGAAATGCGCACAAATAGCACGCCGATCTGCGCGTTAATCTACGCGTTATGATCATAGTAAGGCTATCAAATTCTGTACATATGGCCTGGGCACAAGCAATGTTTCCGCCAATGGACCTCCGGGTAACCCGGAGGTCCATTGGCAGAAACATTACCTGTGTTTGCTATGAGTAACCAGAAAAACCTGCCGTGCTTTAGGTGCTATTCGTTATGGCAATTGCTCGCAATTCCTACGCACAGTTAAACCCAGATGAGCAGACAGTTCGTGACAGGGCTTCTAGTTTTAACTGTAGTCAGTCTGAGAACCATATACCTTTTGATTCTGTTTCTGGAAGCCTATGTCTTTTTTTCAGAAAGGATTGTACTTACACGAGCTGGCACATGCTATTGGACTGGTACACGAACATCAACTTCCCACTAGAGACGAGTTTATTGACATATTGTGGTACAACGTCGACGAACAGATGAGAATATGGTTTGAGAAATATAACGAGCGAGAAGTTAACCAGTACAAAGTCCCTTACGATTTAACGTCTGTAATGCATTACGGAATATCGGTGAGTAAGAGCCGATCTTTGTTTTTTGTGCAACGAAACTAAAAAAGTAGCGCCTATCTGGCGACCTGCCTCTGCCCTAAAGCATTTAAAGTATTTTTAACGTACGACAAGCCAAATGGTTCATCTATTTTAACAAACCTTGTTATGTGTTGGTTTTAAACCATCCAGGTGACATGGTTACCTTAGAACGGTCGTCATGAACTGAGTCCGGGACATGTGATCGTACCTATAGACCCGCAACAAATTGGTAACCAAGCTGATTGTGATGTTATTCGAAGCGGAAATAATCATATAACGATAATTTCAATATTCGGTTTGGGAAAATCTTTGAAGCCAAGGGTGGCGTTCAAGATGGCTGCCAGTTCAACGACTTTTGCTCCAAAATATTTCGATTCCTTCATTTGCTACAGAATGCCATAATAACCAATCCAGTGTATGGGGGCGCGGTGGCTCAGTTGGTAGAGGTGCAGGCTGCAAGCCGAGAGGTCCTCGGTTCGAATCCCACCTGCGGCAACCGCGTTGTGTCCTTGGGCAAGACACTTCACCCCGATTGCCTACAGGGGGACACGATGACGCTGTGTACTGAGGCGTACTGCACGTCGATGGTGCGCATGTCTTCAACCAATCTAACCCTGCCTGTGCTGCGGTGCAGAGTTCAGAGTTACGATGTTGGGGAGCTGACAGCTGCTCGTCGTTGCTCGGTGGTTCTCTCCGGGTACTCCGGCTTCCTCCACCCGTAAAACTGTCCCGGTCACGATTAGCCATTGTGCATAAGTATGTGACCTTAAACACCAATAAATAAATAAATAAATAAATAAATAAATAATCCAGTGTATACAATTCGTGTTTCCCAGACCCCGATAATCCATTTGAGAACAAAGGTTGCTACCTGAATCAAAACGTATGATTTCCGGGTTAAAGTTGACGTGCCTCCGGTAAAAATGTACTGCATGAAGCCTGACCCATTTGGTCATGGTTTTGAAAGTTTATTGGAGCGCCAACCGCGTGCCAGAGCAATTCAGTGTCCATGCCTGCAGGGTATATGTTGGGAGTTATCGACTGCCTTATGTGTGCCCGGCAGTAGGAAAGAAATACCACACAGTTCAAACTTCTATAAGACAATTTTCCCAAAACGGATGTCGGCGGATGTTTGGAGATGTTATTGGATGAATTCTCCTCTTTCTAATGACACCACATTCAACGTGTTACCAATATGTTCTGGCAAGGTCCATAGTTTGACATTTAACGACTAGACTAACTCGTAAGTTCTCTTGTAATTGCCTACCAGCAAAATTGTTTATACATACTTTGGAGGATTGGGTAGATCTCAGTATTATAATCGTTTAACATTTATAAGTTACAACTTCAAGCTTAAATGTGTAGCATAATCATACGCCATCGATAGCATTGGGGATTGGGTGGGGGGTACATTGGTATTGCAGATATTCTGAGCACCAACAGAAACGCACCACTTCATTTTTATGATGATTGTATTGCCTGTTGTTTGGACATTAATGCGAGTCCTTGTGGACACAAGCAGTGTTTACGCTGAACCGAAACTGTCTGATGCCATATTTTTAGCCATTCTGAATGTTTTGATGCGACACAATGTGTTTTAGTGCCAAAACGCCAATTCATAGATCAAATCCCTGGAGAAGTCCGAAGCTAGTCAAGGTGATGGGGAGGGGCGATCCGCCCCATAACACAGTCTATCGAACATATTTGTTGTCCGTAAGAAACATTGTTCGTCGCTAGAAAGCCAACATTTTCTCTGAAAGCCGAAAAATTTGAACTAAATGTTGACCGTTTGGGGAACTATAAATTTCCACATGCAATATACCATTATGTTGCATATATATTTTGTATGAAAGCACTGATTATAAGTATGTGAGGATTGAGAAGTCACGTACCCGTAAACAGATCACACATTATAATTATTTTCAAGAATTATTTTCTTTAAACGAAAGCATTTTATTAAAATACTAATAATAAACGAACGTTAGTACGAGTAGTAGTGCTCGCACCTTTCGGGCAATATTTGGGAGGACCTCGGAAGTGACGTCATAGTTAAGTGACCAATTACGCCATGAGCTGCCATATTGTAACGTTTTTACCAGTGATAAGTGGTGTCAGCGCGCATGCGATGCGCGTGTTGTTATAGGGGCGCGTGTTTCTGGCGTCCATTTGGGTCACTGGAGGGGACCATCTTGGTTTTATGGCGACACATGGTTGTTATGTAGCTGAAATGCCTCTAATAGGACGGAAGGTGTTTTCAATTGAATGGGAGTATATATCTAATTATGCAAGTGGTCCCGACAACTAACAAAAATCATTAAAAGCGAATTTATTTGGCTCAGCTTCCCTCAGAATCATCTTTAAAGGCTCATAAAAGGTTCGTTCCATTCTGTGAGAATTATATTTCATAATCACAAACATCGCAACAGCTGTTTATGTGGCTCGGATTCGCTGAGAATCCTCATTTTCTACCTGCCCCAAGCTCTATTTGCTTACTCTCATCATAGTGTTTGATCTAGTCCTGGCTTTTTCTAGTCTCTATCTCAGGCCTCTATCAATCAGATCACTCCATTGGCCTAAGACTCACCCACTGTCACAAGAGTTTGGTACAAGGGCTCCTAAGAATACACCCAGCAGTGACTGGAACCAGCATTGTTCTGAAGGCTCGAATCTTATCGAACACATGAGCTAAGGAGTAGTGACTTGAACAGGCATTGCTCGGGTGACTCAAATCTCATCTAGCGAATGAGCTATCGAATAATTACCTTTTTCGTGCGACTCGTCGACTCATCTGGGTATTGGCTCCTATGCAACTCCTAGCTTCTTTACAACTCCTAGATCCAACATGTCTTCTATATATCTCCTAGCAGTCCTACCATTGGCATCTTCCATGACTTCAACTATCTAGCCTATGATCCGTTTCCATTATATTCACCATTACTACAGTCTTGTATCATCAGTATTGACTTGTAGCGATATGGTTCTCTGTACCCAGCATTACACTACTACTGCCATGGCACCCAGATCATATCAATATTATACTTCGTTACAGTACAACTAGCAGTCGAACACAGGCTCATTGTTCTTACGACACTTCGACTCATTACGGGAAAAGGGATTCTGTAAATGTGGCGCTGGGAAACGTGGTGTACAGTTAAAACTAGAAGCCCTGTTACGAACTGTGCGCTTATCTAGGCTTAATTGCGCGTAGGAATTGCGCGTAAGAATTGCGCGCAATAGCCATATCGAGTGGCACCCAAAGCACGGCAGGTTCTCCTAGTTACTCATAGCAAGCACAAACAATGTTTCTGCCAATGGACCTCCGGGTTAACCGGAGGTCCATTGGCTGAAACATTCCTTGTCCACGGGCCATATGTACAGAATTTGATAGTCTTGCTATAGTCATATTGCGTTGATTAAAGCGCAGATCGACGTTCTATGTGGGCGGATTTCATGACAGAACTTCTAGTTTTAACTGCATGTTTCATCGAATGAGCTAAAGATCAATAAGAGTAACTGCTCCTTCTAGATTCTATACTACTCAAAGTTTGCTAAGCACCAAGTATATCCAACTACCTGCTTTACGTTTTAATTGAAATATTGTAATGAACAGTATATATATTTTTTATTTAATTATATCTTTAATGATTTAAGTACACAAAGTAAGATTTTATTTGTGTTTGGCATTATTTTTTAGCTTTTGAATACGACAACCATGGAAAATGGATATTATTGGTAAAAGAAGATTTTTTTCAATTTGCCAAACAGTTGACGGAGCTAACTGGTATGGGTTCAATATCGAGTATGAGACCCATTACTGTTAATAACGGCTTGACAACGCCTTCTCGTGCTCCCAATCAGGTTCCTGGTGGTCCCGTGTGGGATGTTGGCCCATTTTTTGGACCCGCATGGCACCAAGCTCCCGGACACGTCTTGGTTGGACTGGACGGGTTGAAATTGCAAGCTGCAACTCATTTCAGATATGTTCGATTGGATTGAGGTCAAGAGATCTTGCTGGCCAGTCCATATGCTCAATCCCCTCCCTCAGTCAGTACTCCCCAACAGCATGGGCAACACGAGGACGGACATTATCATCCATCAGAATGAAGCTGTCAAACACTTCACCTGCATACAATCTGACGTGGACATCCAGGATCTCATCAATATACCGCTGTGGAGTCAATGTACCACGTTCATTGAACACAGAGCTTTGTACGTCCATCCCTGCTGATGCCACCAAAGACCATGATTGACTCTCCACCACAGCGGTCATGCTCAGCAATGTTGGCTGCATGGAATCGCTCTCCTAGTCTTCTCCATACCCTAGAACGCCTATCTGTGTGATCTAGGCAGTACTCTGGTCCATCCAATGTGGTCCATGGCCCATTCATATCGTGCCTGGTGGTGGTTCTGGGACAGCGGAATGCGAATACATGGTTTTCTCGATCGGAGACCACCTTTGGGCAACTGTTCTCGGATAGTCTGCGTCGAAACATTTATCCCGGATGCATTCCGAAGTCACTGCGAAGCTGGGTGGCTGTGGCAAAGCGGTTCCTACGGTCCTGAATGATCAAAAACCGGTCTTCCGCTGCAGATGTTGCCCTGTCTCTGCCACCACATGCCGTCTTACTGGTGTGTCATAGTGCTGAAATCTTGCCCAGGCTCTGGTGATCACTGTATGGTGCACACCAAGGGCTTCACCAACTTGACGATGGGTAGTTCCTTTCTCCCCAATCCCCACAGCCCGCCACATTTCTGCTTCAGACAAATGTCTTCTTACATTTGCATTTGCCATATTCAATCATTAAATCACAAGGGTTTGTGTTGAAATGAAGACTGAATACCCCACACATGTCATATACATGTAGACAATACAGGAAAACATCATGAAAATCAAAGGATACTTGCTTTCCGTGACTGTCACGAAAAGTCTGCCTGTCAAGAGACCTAATGTAAACACTGGGGACCATCTCAATACATTCCTCAATCATATCCACCAAACATATCGCAAATATGTCACAAGCAAATTTCACAATGATGTGTCAAATATTTGGTGCTTAGCAAACATTGAGTAGTAAATATCCTAATAGGGATTTTTAAGTTTGTCGCTGAGAAACGTGGATGATGATTTCATCGAATGAGCAGAGGTGCAATGAGAATAATCGAATTGCATACAATAAAAATAAAATTTTAGATTCGCAAGATCCTCAAGTTATTATTCAAAGAAACTTCGAATCAAACTTATTTTGTAGTTAACGTATTTCAGCTGGACAGTAGGACATGGAAATCGGTTTTCAATATTTTGTCCTTGTGAGATGTTAACGATTTTCTACTTTCCAACTTTGTTGTAGTCTCTTGACTTCGTATTTCGAGTGTGTGTTACATGCACTTTGAGCATGGCATATGTCTGTGATGTATTACAAGACACAAGTTTACATGGGATACCCGCGGAAGGCAGTTCCCTCACTTCTTCTTGATATAATACGGCATAGTTATAAAATTACAAACACGACAACTTTTCAATAAATAAATACAGGTTATTACAACAGCCATATCATATGTTGGTTGTCATATTCTGTCGAGTTACAGAGATCAGGTCAGTTAGATCAATTAAGATTCCGTATGCGTCCTGTTTGATGCGGCTGATCTGGGCTCATTGACTGAATATGATTACCCAGATTCATGGCAGCAGTTATGAATTTGATAATTATATGACAGAGGGTATTTAAAAATTGAATACGACACCTGACGTGTACAGAAAAAAGACTTTGTTTGTCCGGGGTGTTCAGCACAAAATAACTTTGGGTTTTACTTAATAATTTGTTAAATTGTCGCCTTGAAAACGTACGGACATCAGTGACGTCACTTGACCTTCGTTTGAGAGGGGCATGATAGGTATTTGGAAAAGCTGAGTGTCTCGTATTCCAGCGTTCCAGACTTTCTGATCAAACTACAATGTATCAAGAAGCTATTTATGGTTTATATTTATTGGGATTTAACGGCACTTTCGACAACCAGAGTCACCTCGTGTCGTGGTTGTCATATAATACAGAATGTTACAGAATGTACATTATGCGAATGACGTGTTAAAGTTGACATTAACGATATTTTTTTAGTTTGCGAATTTCGGCATTGTGTAACAACATTAGCCACCTACATGTATACCTTACTGTAAAACAAGCACAAAAATCGATTATACTAAGATCTGCGAGTAAACTAAAATATGAAATCATCGATTATAGTTTCACAACGTTAGAGGGTTCATTCCCACTAGATCAATTCCCTTTAGACCAACTCCCATGAGGCCAATTCCCAAAAGACCAATTCCCCTTAGACCAACTGTTGTGTTCTACTTTAAAAAAATAATTCTATATCAATAATTTGATATATTTATAAATGTATTTAATGTTATTGATATTCAAGCCTGAAAATAAGCAGTCTGTCATTTGCAGAATGAGGTCCCCAGAGGGTGAATTTGCTGATGCTATCCCATACAGTGGGCCAGTTTATCCTCTGGATACCTCTTTATGTTTACGTTTGAGACCTTGATTCAGGTTGAGGTTCACAGAGGGTAAATTTAGTGATGCTACCCTGCTGTGCAGGGTAGCATCACCAAATTCCCCCTCTGGTGACCTCATTTTTCAGATGATAGTCTGCTCATTTTCTGGCTTGTCGATATTTTGTAGATGTTGGGCAGATTTTTATAAATAAATGTTTTCATAATTATCCTTAATCAATAACACTATGTAGTTGGTCTGTTGGGAATTGGTCTAGTGGGAAGAGTTATAATTAGTGACTGCATGTACTCCCGATAACAGGGACGTCGCTCAACCTACAGTAACATTGTATTATTGTTTTCGGCAACAGAACAAACGTTATGAAACAATTTGTTTTTGTTTTATTTTAGGCGTTTTCCAAAGATGGTAGATCTCAAACAATAAAAGCTAAAGATCCGACGAAGGAGAGTACAATAGGACGTGTGTATAGCAAGGAATTATCTTTCAGCGACGTAAAGACAGTCAATTTAATGTACCAGTGTTCAGGTAAGCATTGCAACTTAAACTGCATCATCTGAATAGGATCAGCAATCCTGTATAGATTCATGTTTTTGTTTTATATCACAAGTAGTAGTTACATATTTTATTTATTACTAATATGCACGCCTCTTCTTGGCCCAGTGACGCAGGCATATGGGATGGCTTCGCGACGTCACATTTTTTTTAATACTACGAAGGGATCTTAACCACGCAAGAAGCGTGCCTCTTTCCGTACAGTGGAAAGTCATTTGACGTAACACCATCAATTGATGTTACGAGAGAGTGTTCGGGCACCTCGAGAACTCCCCCGATTGACGATAGATTCCGGGACATCTGGCATGAAAGACTATCCCCGCATCCACTCTACCATCACACACGTGGAGTGGATTCATTTAGGATACAACCATGTAACTTATTACAGCCCGGTCATTCATTTTGACGCTCTGGTTTATTCCCCCCCCCCCCCCCCCCCCGTTTTTCTTCCATTGCGGTTTCGATTTTGTTTAACCATTTACCAAACACGAAAAGCAGAGGGCACTTGCTAACAAAATTCTTGAATAACTAATTTTTTTCAGTTTTGTTATCACAAACATAGCTTATGACCCATCATTGGAACGAGCTCGACGAGCTCGTTCCAATGAGGGGTCATAAGTACTGTTTTGCGACACAGAAAATGTAAAAAATAATGAAAATTGAATGGTAATTTTTGTGAATAGCGCTTCCAGTTTTGACCGTTATGTTGGGTAAACGGTCGCCGCCTAGCACTATTTCCAAAAATCGCCATTGAAATTTTCTAAATTTTATTTTTTGGCCACCAAAACACAGCTTACAAACACTTCGTTCCAACGAGTACGATCCAGCGAGATTTGTTTTTGTGGCAAAATAAAAATAATGATAGTTGTTCTCAAAATGTTCTCAAAATGTCGCCTCTTTGTCGCGTTACAGGTAGAGGTTTGTTTGTTTTTCTTTTTCTGTTTGTTTATTGGTGATTAACGACACTATCAATAACCACGACGACCACATCTTATTTGACAATTTTATAGCTGAAGGGAGATGGAGTCCCCGTGGAGAACCAATGAACAGTGGTGTGCAACTTTCAAAGTCTGTTTTTGAAAGTGTCTTTAAACACCAATAAACACACCAACATTTGGGGTGATAGATAAAATGTTGCTTGATGGAAAAAACAGGTCATCGATTCTGTTAAAAAGCTTTTTGGGATAGTCTTTCAGACAATATTTTGATCAACCTATTTCAGACAGAATTTAATCTGTATCTCATCTCTTCCACAAGATGTTCAAATGTCAGAGAACATCCTTTTGCTTATCGAAGGGAGGTAACCATTATAATGCATGTAAGCGTTCTTCTCCAAAGTTTACGTTCTGGAGCCAATACAACAAAACTTTTACAATTGTATATTATAGGATTGTATTTGCTACCTATTAATATAACTGACCGAAACAAATAATTAGTATTTTAAAAGACAGGGCCATTTGCCGGATGGCAAATTTCCACATCTTTGAAAATGGCATTGGTTCATTTCAACCCATTTAAAGTCGTAACTAGAAAATACAATTCTAGATAATAGAATTGTAAAAGTTTTATAGTATTGGCCCCAGGCTGGTGGGATGCGAGGGAAAACATTGGCTTAATTACTGATCAATAATTTTGTGGCAGATTATTTATTTATTTATTTATTTATTTATTTATTTATTAAGCGTTTTTCTCTATTGTTTATGTTCTTACCATTCCAAAATGACGGAATGCCAGAGAAAACATCCGATTAATTGATGATTAATTATTTGCTGTCGCATTTCAATGTAATTTTGGACACAGTTGGGGCATACTCCTGCACAGTATGCTTGTAACGGTCATACGTGTTTCAGATAGTGTTTGTATTGTTCACCGAAATGTCCTATTACCTGTCAGTATGTATTTGGCTTTCTTAACGAATTCATCTGATATATGTACATATATAATCGTTTGTCCAGCTGAAATATTTTATTTTGAAAGCGTACATCTATTATCTCCTCACTGAAACCAGCTTGGCATCGCTGTGCTCTCGAGAAGACACAGCTTATCTTTGGGAAACCAAAGAGATGTTCGTGTTCGTGTGGTTGGGGGCGGTAAGCTAGAGGATTAGCACGGCTGGATCATGGCTGACAATTTTTGTCATTGGAAGAGATTTACAATTTTGTAAAGTTGTCAGTAAATACTGAGGATTATGAAAATGTCCTATAAAAATTGACATTTCGAAATGTTAGCGAAGTTGTATCATCGATATGCGCATCATTTCACACAAACTTCAGACATTTTCCGGTAGAGTAGAGTAAAAATACATAAGCTATCTATTTACAATTTTTTTTCCAATCAGTTTGTCTATTGTTCTCTGTTTAACCCTTTACCTAACGTAACGGCCCAAACCGGCCAGCGCTATTCTCAAAAATCGCCAATTAATTTTCATTATTTTTTTCATTTTTTGTCTCAAAAACATAGGTTATGACCCCTCGTTGGAACGAGCTCGTTCCAACGAGGGGTCATAACCTATGTTTTTGAGACAAAAAATGAAAAAAAATAGTTATTCAAGAATTATTTTTGCAAGTGTCGTCTGCTTTTCAGGTTAGGTAAAGGGTTAAACCCATTTAAAAATAACCAAAAAAACACTTTCCGCTGCTGTGATCACAATACTTGTTTGAATTTGGAAACAATGGGAAGCTTGGAGAGAGTGTCCTTTGTGCATCTTTATTTATAAACTTACCCCAACTGTTTCACAAGAAATGACGCGCTGCTTTGCGTCAACAGCGTGTCATTCTCTGCAATTTTGCCCCTCTCCTTTCTCTTTGTTCATCTCAGCGACCCGGAATACAGTGAATCCAGGGAAGCAAAAGGCTATCCATCATTGGTACGGACGCTGGACTGAGACCACAAAGCGTGGCGACTGCCTCATTCATACGTATCGCGTAGCACCTAGTTGGGGGGGGGGGGGGGTTTAAAGGTAATAAATTAGCATAGCATCGTTCAGATTACAATTTCCTGAGTTTTATGGCATTTGTTTATTTCTATGTTTCCATGTGCCTTACGTGCCAATCAGTGCCTATCGGAACTGAATAATAAAATGGCAATATATAGCACCCTGAAAAAGTTTGGTGCTTCGGGTGTTGATACGGCGAAAACCGCCCGACCGCCTCCATTCCTGTATGTCTATCGAATCAGAGTTATTTACAATCTTTTGTATTTGAGGGAACATACACTATTGTATTCGATACTTAAACATAGTAAAAACCTCAGTAGTAGCAGGTTATGTATTACATAAATAGGAAATCTGTGATTCCGATATTCCTTCCAGCTAGACACTCAAGCCTTGATTATCTCCCTTGAGATGCAATGCAATACAATTTTGTTGTAGCGCGGACTCCTCGTTCGGGACGGGAGTGCTCGCTAGTTATAACTAAGTGAAATTTTCACTGATTTCAGCTCACTGTTCGTCGAAACGCAGATGTCAGGGTGAAGGATTTCTTGACCAGAATTGTAACTGCATATGTCCAGATGGTTCCAGTGATTGCCAGGTGGGCAAAGTTGTCCGCTATAAAGGTAAGGCGTACCTCTGTAATGTGCTGATGAAGGAAATTCAGAAACATCAATGCAAATATCTTGTTTGGATCAATACAACATAATTCACGGAGCGATAAAGAATGTAACTTTGAGTAGTGCTCTTCCTAGTGAATAAGCTGCCAACATCAGTGAAATATTCCGAAATATCAGTTGAACCAAATCAGTTCAATGCTGTGTTTATTACACACAAGTTTGCCAAATCAATCAACACATATTTTCGTCACTGTTCTCACCGTTCTGAAATGAACCGGAGTTTCAAAACAATACTAATTCGGTTGTTGTTGGCGCGTTTTGTCTTGTGGAGTACGATGATACTATGTTACTGGGTAGAAGTATAATATCTTCACAGTCCTAAATTACTCATATAAGACTTCTTCCCTTTTATCTAACAATCATATAGATTTTGGCCTGAAAACCACGTGAAGCGGTACGTATCACATAATGTGTTCCGATTCCGTATCATATAGACGACTCATTCTGATTCCGTATCATATAGACGACTCATTCTGATTCCGTATCATATAGACGACTCGTTTCTGGTAGCGCTACGTGCTATCATAACAGGCACATAGATACATTCTATGTGCGTTTTAGTGGTCGACCGAACATTATGTCCCAAAAATCTTTTAACCCTTTTCCTAACATGAAAAGCAGACGACACTTGCAAAAAAAAAATCTTGAATAACTAATTTTTTTTCATTTTTTGTCTCAAAAACATAGGTTATGACCACTCGTTGGAACGAGCTCGACGAGCTCGTTCCAACGAGTGGTCATAACCTATGTTTTTGAGACAAACAATGAAAAAATAATGAAAATTAACTGGCGATTTTTGAGAATAGAGGTGGTGTCCAAAAATGGCCGGCTCGTTGAGATCCCATTCTGGACACCACCTCCAATCTGATACAAATCACAGGACATGCACATTATCATGATAATCTGTATATATCTAATTTTTCTTGATGTCAAACTCTTTTCAATTTTTCTTCAAATCATTTCGTTGTTTGGCTGCAGCCATGACTTGATTTTTATGAGAAATTCAAGACAATTCTCTTTCAATTATTGCATCGACATAACTATTGTTCGGACACTAGTTTACGGTTTGATGAACGTGAATGATTGAAAGATAGAATATGTACTCTTACAGGGTATCTCATGGACTTGTGTAGAGGTCGCGGTGGCGTTGCGGTAACCGATTCTCGTCAAATCACCGAAGTTAAGCAAAGTTGAGCCAGGTTAGTCCTCGGATGGGTGACCGTCTGAGCGATCGATTCGGACTCCCGCGTTGTGTCCTTGGGCAAGGCATTTCACTCAAAACACATGGGGCACGGTGACGCCGTGTACTAAGGCGTACTGCATGTCGATGGTGTGCATGTCTTCAACCAGTCTAACCCTGCCTGTACTGCGGTGCGGAGTTACGATGTTGGGGAGCTGGCAGCTGCTCGTCGTTGCTCGGTGGTTCTCTCCGGGTACTCCGGCTTCCTCCACCAGTAAAACTGTCTCCGACACGATGTGACCTTGGCTGTTAATGTGTCGTTATACCCCGATAAATAAATAAATAAATAAATAAATAAATAAATAAATAAATAAATAAATAAATAAATAAATAAATAAATAAATGGACTTGTGTAGAGGATCACCATCGAATTCCTAGCCTTCAGTGAGGCAGAGACTTATTTTACTGAACGACTTTCGTAAAAATAGCTATTAATTGATGAGGAATTGGAGATTCCGTTTATCACTTGATCTAAAAAATGATGCCCAAATGGACAGAGTAACAAATTGAATTTGGTTGTTAAAGACAATACAGTGTTTGGTAGATCGTTCACTCCAACAATAACCACCAAGAACGTAACTGTTTTGAAACATTGCATGAGAGAATTTATACCACGATGGCTGTATGCTTTAAAGGTTACCTGATACAATACAGACATTGGGAAATATACAAAATACACCAGGCGTGGAATCGGGCCGACATGTAAGAACGTCATGTAAGAACGCACCTGGTTGGTCGTTACGCATCTGATGGACGAAATGGCGTGAACGAAATTGTTCGACATGAAACAGTGTCAGGCACGAAAGTAAACACACAGCCGTTGCGGATATCTTTTTAATAAATGTCAGCTTCATTCACTTAACCCTTTATCCAACGGAACGTCAAAATCGCCCAGCGCTATTCTCAAAAATCGCCAATTAATTTTCATTATTTTTTTTTTTTTGTCTCAAAAACATAGGTCATGACCTCTCGTTGGAACGAGCTCGTTCCAATGAGGGGCCATAATTTAAGTTTTTGAGACAAAAAATGAAAAACAAATTGTCGTCTGCTTTTCATGTTAGGTAAAGGGTTAAGTAAATTTTAATCATTGTACAAATACAGCACACAACTCTGGTAGAGTTCGTAGGACATTTCTCGCGCGTGAACTGCATGAAAAACTCCAACAAGCCTCGTTGATTCTTGTCCATCATTTGAGAAGATTTCCGGAAAGGTTAGCTCCCCTTAATTTCCTAGAGCTATCGATAAGTTTAAGACCAACCGTATTGAATTTCATACAGAAACGAGGGGTGGGGATCAGGAAAAACATTTCCGATCCTTTGGCACCCACCCACCTCTTTTTTGAAGGAACAAAAAACATTCCCAATTTGAAATTTGGTACCCACCCCCCAAAATTAGAGTATATCGCACATAAACTGCTTTGATTGGTAATTTCAACGGGTAACTTTGCTGGAACATGGTTTATATTGTTCCAGTAACCATTGCCGGCATTTAATCTATAAAGCCTTCCGTCAATTTCATTGGTCGGTTTCAAAACTAGACAATTTGATTGGCTGAACAAAATAAAACTAGGCCACATTTTCATAATTTGCATAATTAGAGTTGGGAGCTTTCATTGGTCAATTTCAAAACTGGACAATTTGATTGGCTAACCAAAATACAACTGGGTCATATTTGCATAATTTCAGTAGGGAGAATTTACGTTATCTGTCCTATTTAGGGTGGGTTATATTATATTAATCTTTTACCAACAAGAATAACGCCATTCGTTTTTTTTATATTTTCACTTTTTGCTTCCAAAACATAGGTTATGACCCTCATTGGAACCAGCTCGACGACTGTACTTTATCTTTGTGAGTGAAGGGACATCGCAAACTCCACAAAAAGTGGGTAAACGAACAGCCCATAGCAGTGACGAATTTCTTGCAGAATTTCCTTGGTGGTCCGAAAGCTTGAGCTAAGGAGTGGTTGTGTTTTATATTGAGAAAAAACGAATGCAAACACTGACTTTTCTCGGAGATATTATTAGTTACACGGTGTGTTAATGATTCGATAAATAATTATCTGACACCGTATTTTTCAAATCAAGTCACTATCAAACCTTCCGATGACTATATCTTACCTACTGTTTCTCTAGATACTGAAGTAGCCGCAGCGAGGAATCATGAATGAATCCAAAATGAAAGCTAAATGGCTGTCCATTTAGCTATTTGCACTAAGAATGTTTATTTGGCACTTAAAAGTCTTCGTTGGCTAATATTTTGGCTCCATAGAACGTGTCATTCCCTTGTGAAGGAAAGTCATTGCAGCAATGAAGAGCGCGATCGATGACGAAACACACAAAACAAATTATTTTTTCTTCCAGTACAAGGAAATCGCTAGCTGGCAATAAAGGCGGAAGCATTCGCCGATTTTCGCGAAACGCACCCAAAGCTAGTGATTTTGTAAATAAGATGTTTCGACAAACGTTAATTGTCATGCAGTGAGTGGAATGGGGACATTGTATTTTACCTGCAATAAACCTGTCATTATCTTAGTGCAACAGCAGATGTTCGTACCGACATCGTTCAGCCTGATCCCCCTGAACTAGTGGCATAGATATAACTAAGGTGATCACACGTTTCGCCTAACGAGTAAATCGTCAGAGCTTTCGAGTTCTGTCAGATTTTTTCCGTGACCAGTTTTCTATTCACTCTTGAAATAATTGTCAGTTCGTTTTTTAAAAATCACTCAGTTTATTCAATACCCCCCCCCCCCCCCCCCCATTAGCATTTTGGAACCAAAACACTTTGATTGGCACTAAAATAGTCAGAAAGGCTAAATTTGGGCAACAGACGGTTTCGAACCAGCCTGAACACTGATTGTTACTTGTTTAACGTGAAGCGGTTATTGTATTCCAACCTTTTAACCCTTTACCCAACGCAGACGATATTAAAATTTATTATTTTAAAATATTTTTTTAAATTTTTTTCAAAAAATTTCAACAAAACCATATCATGTGACCCCTCGTTGGAACGAGCTCGTTCCAACGAGGGGGTGACATGATATGGTTTTGTTGAAATCTTTTTGAAAAATACTATTTTGTCAACAGCTGAATTTGCATATTACGCGGGCGGGTGAGGCCGATTCGTTGGGGAAAGGGTTAAAAGATGAATGAAGGAAGGGAATATCTCCCCGACTGTCAGCCGTACACACATTTCCCTGGCCTGTTTATACACAATTGGCATGTGGCGTTTTGAAACATTCCAATTCTCGGAAACTTGGAGATATAAGAACTGATAGATTTTCGATCATCAAATATTTTTTTTTAATATTAATATTTTCTCTGTTGTAGATGGCTGTAAAAATGAACACGATAGCTGGCAATGTTATATATGGGCAAACCAAGGAGAATGCAAACGGAATCCCAAATTTATGATGAAAGCATGTGAGAAAGCGTGTGGTGTATGTGACATAGAGAAAACCGACTCTAAAAAGAAAGATGGTAAGTCAATAAATCAACTTGCTACCGACTGAAAAATCAAACGAATTGGTACTTATTATGTACAGAAATTGGAGGGTGGATTGTCGCTTATTTGTTTTGTGGTCTTTAAGTAGGGCAGCAGGGTATATCGATAAACCGATATATACCGGTATTCAATCCAATATCGAGTGAATACCGGTGTAATTACAAAAATATCGGTTTATCGTCATTATTTATTTACCCACAATTTTGATTTTCAAGATATCTTGAGTTTTTTAATTGTAGCCACGAATGAATAATTTTATCCCTTTATCCAAGGAATAGCTTGTGCCCTCGTAATATACAAATTCAGCAGTTGAAAAAATAATTTTCAAAAAATTCAACAAAACTATATCATGTGACCCCCTCATTGGAACGAGCTCGTGGAGCTCGTCCCAATGAGGGGTCACATGATATAGTTTTGCTGAAATCTGGGGAAAATCTGAAAAACTAATTTTGAAAATAATCAATTTTGATATCGTCTGCGTTGGGTAAAAGTTTTTCGAACCGCATCATCAAGGCATGCTAATTGGTTCCGACTGTGATGCCTCGAGTCTCGATGGTGGTACTTGTGTTCATATATCTGAACAGTTTTCGATATACCGGTATACCGCGGTATTTTTTTGAATACCGATACCGGTATTCAGTTTTTCAGCTCTGTCTTTAAGATCGCTGTCAGCATAATGACAATATCCCCACAGCAACATATGTATTAAGGCAAGTTTAGCCAATTGTTTATACCAAAACTTGACCACTACAGAAGACTTCCACCACATACGTTTGTTATTGGGTCCTATTGTACCAGTAAACAGAACTTGATTACCGCAGTAAACAAGCACTGCTCCACTTTCCGAGGTTCACATTGGTGATTGCCACTTACGCGCGTGGGAAGTGGAATATCTGCAATTGCATAATTCTGAAATGATCTGAAAACCAGAAAAAGGCAGAGGCAATATTCAGCCAGTGGACCCGAAGGTCAACTGGCTGAAATATTGCCGTTGGTTTGAAACTTATTCTCTGCCTCTCAAGTTTCTACCATAGAACACTGGGTGAATTGTCCATCGTTGCGCTTGTGGCGGGGGCAGAATAATATGAAAATTAACGGATCTCGTTACAAAATGTCTATACAAAAGCTTGATCTTAGGGTATCGAAACCCATCCTATGTTACTCCTTGGAGAACAGTACTCCCCCAGTGCAATATGTGTGCACGATATGTCAAAAATTGTTGAAATATGTGGAGAGAGAGGGAGAGAGAGGGGGTAGGGAATCCACATTTCTATATTAAGATCAGTTATTTTTTTTTTGGGGGGGGGGGGAATCCACGCCTCGGTTGGGAGAGCATTGCTGAGTGGTTAGATTGAACTTTAAACCGAAAGGTCGACGGTTCGATCTTGGCCAGCTGTAACTGCGTTGTGAACTTGGACAAGACATTCAATCCCGATTGGTCATGTGGGGCACTAAGGCATACTACATGTCGATAGTGCAGTTTGCCTTCAACAGCTTGTAACCCTGCTTCTGCAAACCTAGGGATTTTGACAGTTGCTCACCGTTGCTCGGTGGTTTTCTTCGGGTACTCCGGCTTCTTCCAGGCCTAAACTCGCTCGACACGACCTGGCCTTACCTGTTTAATATATTGTTAAGCCCAACAAACATACAACGACTCGGGTGTTTCGGTAATAATCCACTCTCCGAGTTGTTTACAGAAAAAGGGTGCGACTAATGTATAAGAGTACTGAGAGATACTCAGGCGTGCTTTATGTGCCGTACATTTGCCGTACAATGAGGTCACCATAGAAATATTATACTCTGAAAACTCATTGAGAGATAATTGCGTAACAGAATCTGGTCAAGCTGGGCAATAATACACGAACAGAAGAAGACACTTGCCAAACATTCTTGAACACCTAAATATATTCATTTGTGGCCTCAAACCGGCTCTTTCCACTCAATGGTCCTTAGCAAAGTTTAGGCAAAAATTTAAAAAAATAATTTTGCTTTGGCCAATTTTGAGAATAACGTCGATCGGTTATGGTCGATATATTACGTTAGATAAAAGATAAAACTGATGACACTAACTTCATGTATCATCCATTCTGCTGACGAAATGCTCTTGTCTTATCCGCTATTGAAAATGATCCCAGTGTCTCCCACCAACTAACGGCTGATACTTAGTTTTCGTTTCGTTTTCGTAGTCCCTTTTATAAATATTTTATGCGCATTACAAAGTGCATCGAAGTTCTGCAATTACAGACACGAGTGTACAGTCTACTCGGCAGAATCGAGTCACTTTTTTTTACTTTTCTGCCATCTCTGTCGTTAAACCAAGAATCGATGTGTTTGTCTTGGCAATGTATCATGTAGAACTAGGTACTGCTTACCGCGACTGCGCGAGGAAAAATAACGCTTATATGTCCGTGTGCGAAATCATTTTATCAGTCGCATAATAGCGGCAGTAAAGAGTCAATGCAGGTGGTAAAGAATCACACATTTTGCGCCAGTTCAAATGTGTGTTGTATCACTAAATTGGGTAATTTGTAGTTGTCGAACTCTCTAAGACACATTTCGGCAGGAACAGATACAAATTAGAATTTATCTCCAAGTGATTATTATACATTCCCAGCGATCTGTCAAGTTAGACCTGAACCAAGAGTAAACGGGTGCCACCATTTGCAATCGGGTTAAAAAACTTACCTTTGCTCAAAGCTGACAGGAATTTCACAAAGCATACGGCATCAATTCATGATTATCATGTTCATGTTTTTTTTCCTTTCACGGTAAACCGAGCCGTTGGTATTCAATGTCGACTTTACGAATAAGCAGAGGCGAACTGGCCGTTCGGTCGACCAGGAGATTCCCGATGGGCCGGTGGCCCAAATAAATAACTGATACACATCGAGATTTTCTGACTACTAGTAACATCACAAGTAACACCGCTACTGCGGTGGAGGGGGGGGGGGGGGCAGGGGGGGGGGGTATGCATGGGTGGACCGGTAAATTGGTAGAGGATCCGCCACTGTTGCCGAATGGTGCTGAATTTTCACGAACCGAATTTTTAGCCATTCCGCCTCTGCGGATAAGGGTCATTTTGTGCCAGTTGTATAAAATCATGCACGTACCGTCAATCTCATATTTTTTAATGGCCTTAGGGTGGAGCGCAATTGCTCAGCGGTTGACTGTTGGACTTCTATGCTAGAGGTCCCGAGTTCGATCCCTGTCCGGGACGACCCGCGTTGTGTCCTTGGGCGGGGCACCTTATCCCGGTTGTCTACATGGGGGCACGATGACACCGTGTACTGAGGCGTACTGCATCTCAGTGGAGCGCATGTCTTCAATCGCTGTAACCCTGCTTTAGCGGAGCTTGAACAGAATTGAAATGTTGAGGAGCTGACTGCTCGTCGGGGGGGGGGGGGTCTCTTTTGCTTCCACCAACCGTACAACTGTCACGATTAGCTATTGCGCATACGTATGTGACCTTAAACACCAATAAATAAATAAATGGCCTTAGGGTGAGTGACCGAGTTGTCTCACGTTCTGAACGTTATTTATATACCAGGCATACTGACTGATTAAAAGGCAGTAAAGCATGTGAAAGGCAGTGGTGGAAATTTCTGAAAGGGGGGGGGGGAGGGGCGGAGGTTGATGTGCAACAGGCATATCTGGAAGGACGAAAATATGATTTGTAATGTTGGGAATAATAAAACAAACAACATACTCCAAGAAATGAGATATGTATTAAATAGAAAGCATTCAAAGCAAACTGCTTCTCATAGAGAGATTATGATGATGACGATGATGGTGATGATGAGATGATGGTAATGAGTTGATGATGATTGATGATGATGAGTTGATGGTGTGATGGTGATTATGATAATGATGATGATGATGATGAGTTGAATTGTTGAGTTGAAGAGTTCAGGTGATGAGTTCAGTTGTTGAGTTGATGGATGCAGTACCAGTTGAAATAAGGTGTAGGGTAACCACTAGAAACTTTACCTCACAGTTTAGCTTTGTTATCCCCGTAGGAACGATGGGAAGTGGAGTAGTACCTGTTCCCTGTGGTAAACAAGTCCTGCTTTCCTGGTAAAATAGGATCCGGTAATCAATGCCTGTGGAGGAAGTCCTCTGATGTTGACAATGGGTATAAACGATTGGTTAGTCTTGTATTTTTACTTGTTGTATCCGTTGTATTGTCACGATACAGCCTTAGATGTTGATTTGACACCAAGCACCAATAAATAAATAAAATTTACCTTTGATGATAATTCCAAGACTTGACATATTCCTTGGGAAGGGCTTCCCAGATAATGATGTCAAGTGTTGGAATTATCGACACATGGGGGAAAAAAACGAAAGTGTCAGTGACACTGCAGCTCAAATTGTTCAAGAAGGGACTGAACTAAATAGAAAGATCCAGTAATGGAAATGCCAATTCTTTTTACTCATGTTTCTCAGTGAAAAAGATCGGGGAGGGGTGTGGCTACTGGCCAGTAGGCCGAACTAACGGGATTGTTGAAAATTTATATGCCAAATCCAAGATGGCAACTGACGGCCATGTTTTTCAATGAAATTCAGAAACTCCCATTTCTTCCTCGTCTCCCCAGACATGTTTTGGGTAAAAATGTTCAATTTAGGCCTTCTTCGCCCATGTCTAGTTAAGACACGTACACTTCATACCCCACCCCACCACCTCCCACCTAACGCAAATAGAGACCAGAATGCTTTGGTCGAAACACCTCGGTCGATCTCACTCTCATCGCCGAAATCATACAAGGCCGAAAGTGAATTAGGCCCCAACGACACCGCCGCCCCCCCCCCCCCCCCCGACCAAAACAAAAAGAAGCAGAAAAAACAACACGAAACGAGTACACTCATCTCCTGTCGAAATTTCAACAATTCATCAGAGGAAAACATTGGAATTTTAACTTGGCCTCCATGTAGTTGTGGATATCGGAAACAAACAAAATCATATTTCCAACCCCTCGCAGCCACCCTCGCACAGCCCGTCGGTGTCACCCTTGAAAAATGTGCAGCCCGGTATACACGTGCATATAGGCCCCCGCGTACAATTTGAAATCAGTGCGAACATCAATAGCACACGTGTGAAAATTGCAATAAAACGATTGATTTGTTCACTAAAATTGGTAAATTATTGTAAAATTAGTAACTTGTATAAGACATGCAACTGCGAGATAAAACAACACCTTCTTACCATTTTAACACGTGCTGAATCTTGACAGGCCAATATTTACACCGAGTTTCTAAAAATATATCTTTCACGGGGAATAATATCACGTGAGGCACTGCAATCTGTACTGGTTCGATAATGCCGAGTACATGACCTCCATCAACTTTACAATTTGCATTAGAATGGTAAGGAATTTACTCTCAAAGTTTTTATTAGTTAGAGAATAATAGTGGGGTAACAATTTAAACAACTTAGCTTTGGCGTTATTTGGGCCGTTTCTTTTTCTTGAAGTAAAATTTAAAACTCAAGTGGGTTAGCAAGTTACATTTTCGTCGCGGTCGGTTCCGGTAATAACAAAAACACCGCCACACAGACTTAATATATTGCGAAAGCATATTTCTTTTTCATGATATCTGGAAAATATATATTTTCTATCAGTAAGCAGAAAGAAAAAATAAAAATATTTCGGTTGTTTAAACGTAACATGGCAGTCAGAAAATTTTGAATCGATACTGCCGACGACTCGATACTGCCGAGTTGACTGTAACTAGGCTGGTGCTGAGGGTGTGACATTCCCTCCCCACAATATGTTTTCCATCTTGCAAAAATCTTCTGATTTAGAGTCAAATATGTCGATATGCCTTTGTTTGTAATAATGCTCTTTGTTACGAGAAAATGTGATACTTTTGACTTATGTCACACACACAGTCGTCATATAAATGCAGGTCATTGCTACCCAAATCTTGTTACTGTTTAGAGGTATGGGGATAGTAAGTATGAACTTCCAAGAACTCTTGGGTTTTTTAACTAAAATCACGGCTGACAAATATTCCAGCAACGCATCAGAGCATGCATTCCACGAAAGCATGCCTCGATGATGCAGTTGGTATGTTTTATTGGCCAAGACATCAGTCATATCAGTAGGGACAAATCAGGATTTCACCCCACCCCCGAGCCCAATCGGTCATCTTCGCGAGGGACTGTGGGCTTCAGATAAGTAATGAATGTGTCAACAGTCGAGGCGTAATGTAATGTGCATTAAATAACTTTAAAATGTTTTTTTCATGAATGAAAACTTACCCGAGGCAGTTATAAACTTTGCCATCACAAATCCGTGATAATGGAATACATTCCCTCCCTTGAACTTGTGAGATTACTGGCTGCTGTGCTCGATTTTAAGGGGACATTTCAGTAAAGTTGCTGCGATGAGCGAATTCATACGCAAAGTGCTGCAATTTAATTTTCTATAAATTTGCACACGAAAATAGTCTTATAGAACATTTTCCTCTAAATTTATGGAAATACAATAATTTCCAACCAATGGGGCTTTTTATTTTCTGAAGAAACATGAATTCCTTAAATCTTTCCTCTAAAATATGACATATCCAGCAAATTTCAGAAAATTAAGTTACATAATTATCATTCTCATACCTGCTTATTTATGTATGAAACTGATAACTCATATTTACCTAACGAATCGATCGCATCCACATCCGCGGTGAAAAAAGATTATTTTTCAAAAGATATCAACAAAATCATATTAGGTGATCACTCATTGGAAGGAGGTCGTCACGCTCGATCCACTGAGTTGTCATATGATATGGTTTTGTTGAAACGTTTTGAAGCAATTGAAAAAGTGTTATTTAACCCTTTACCTAACATGAAAAGCAGGCTACACTTGCAAATAAAATTCTTGAATAACTATTTTTTATAATTTTTTGTCTCACAAAAAATGAAAATTAATTGGCGATTTTTGTGACTAGCGCTGGTCGGTTTGGGCCGTTACGATGGGTAAAGGGTTAAAATAATAAATTTTGATATCGTGTGCCTTAGGTAAAGAGTTAAATGTTATTTCATTCGTATGTTTGAGCCGAGTACTGTTCTGTGGAACGATCAAAAAGAATCAAGTTACAGTACGTGGAGAGTGTATTATCACTAAATCACCCGCATAGTGGAGATTCCACCCAAGCAATAGTTGCAAATTTGTTGCAAAGCCTAACCAGCACAAGCAAAGTTTCAGCCAAAGGACCTCCGGGTTAAACCCGGACGTCCATTGGCTGAAACATTGCTTGTGTTTTTGTCGAAATGTTCAAAATTTGAAAGTTATAGCTTGGGTGATAACTCCACTCCGCGGGTGATTTAGTTACAATCCACTCTCCACGTACTGTATGTGTCGAAAACGACAGTTGGGAGATCAGAACAGAAATTCAACTTCTGAGTGTGGCCGTGTTACTTATTGTAAGTGATATCATGTCAGAAAAAAATCAATAGAAGCCCTTTTTGCTTCCAATCCACATTTTTTAGTTGACCGGATATGAGATTGGTTAATTTGTGAACATCGTATTGAAGAGGAATGTTAGCTAAACCGAGACATGATTCTCATGCACTTTATCTCATGGAACAAAAACACAGTGTGAGAACTCAATGTTAGTTTTCATCAGATGATTTCACTCAGTTTGTGGTAGTTAATTGACCATTGCCGTTTTTTTCCGTTCAGGCAAATGCAATTTGTTGACAACGTGGAAGCAAAGGAACGCATTCAAGAAGTTCCCATCTGTTTCTGCTTGGAACAGAATCGATAGCCGACTTTGTTATATTATGGTAACGTGGGGTCATTTCTAGCGCAAATGAACGACAAAATGCAAGCCAAGCTGGGTTGGAAGTGCAGCGCTAGTTTATCGTTACGTCAGAAGATTGCAAATCAAAATCACAGATCTATACAAATGGATTGCCGGTACGTCAGCGAAAACCGTCGCCATCCAAAAAGTCCCCCCCCCCCCCCCCCCCGCCTCCCGCCGTAAGAGGCGTCGAGTCAATAACACGGTAACCCCGCCTAATCCATAACGTGTGATGCCTTGTGAGCTTTCACTTCATCAGACGCCATGGTGTTTACCTACCACGAAAACTAATAATACAATATCCACTTTGCAAACTTGGCATTTGTTTTTTGTCCAAAATAATTCGTCGCCATGAATGCTAGAATGTCCCCTATGGGACGTAGGACATTCTAGCACCCAGGCGACAAACTGTTGTAAATAATCAATTTGCATTGCCTCGAAAAAATGTGTACATCATCAATATATTCAGTTTTCTCAGACACAGAGTTTTTTCTCTGAAAAGCGATCGGAGATTGCCATGCTTCGGGAAACTGAATACATTCGATTTTTTTTTTTCTTTTTCATTTTGAACCTTGTCTATTGATAGCAACCTGCGCCATCCCCCCACCCCCCCCCCCCCGCCCCACTAAAGATGGCGGCGGTGAAGTCACGTTTCTATATATGACCAATGAGCGTTCCAGCAATCCGGTTGAACAGAGAGAGATCAGTGTATATCCTGTGGCATACATTTAGACCACACAAGGTAGATCTTCTGTTTCTCGGGCCATTTGGGGGGGGGGGGGGGTTGTAAAATTGAATGTGGGCGGGCGGTTTTTTATTTTATTTTTTATTGTTTGTAATTATTTCTTTCCATCAAAAGTTCATGTTCTTGGTTTGTTTTATGTTTTACGTCTCATAATCTACAGAATAGCATGGGTGGTGGTGTATTTCGTTCCTGAGTGAAAGAAGGTTTTGCGCTCAATTTTATCAATTTTATTAACTTAGGTAAAATATCAGATATAAAACATTTAATTTTTCTTTTAAGTTTGCTTTGGTTAGAAAAAGTGAGCATGCGGCAGCCAAAAGACCCTAAGAGAGGGCCTGAGAAACATATTTTTAACTTTTTGGGGGGTTTATCCGTCTTTTGTAAGAACTGTTAACAAAAGCACCACTGTTTACAGGGTTTATTTTTATTTTAATCTGCAGCAAGGTTTTCCAGATATTTTCTGTATGTTCTTTTTAATATTTGTGGGAAAGATGACGAAACATGTTCACAAATGAACATTGGTTAACCACAATATTGAAAACAATGCGAGCACAATCTGCGGGATTGTTATCAATGATTTTAGCATACAATCAGGAAACTAGTGAAGGACACCACTTGATGATTTGACTTTTAATTGTGAGAAAATAATTTAGTTTCTCTGAGTTCAGAAGAGCTTAATTCTTACAGTGCGCTATACGTGTAGTTTTATGTGATAGAAATAGATGGTCTCTAACCAGTGGTGGTTTTGTTCGACATTTAAGAAAAATGTTTACAGAACTGATTCAAGCCGACGTTTAGTGAACGAGGTTCATAAATTTCGTATAAAATTGATTTTCACACTGTTAAAAAGCAATTGGCAAATTTCAGGGCTGGTGAAAACAAATACTTGATTGGTCCAGCTGCAAGAAGCTGAAAAGTTTATGATATCAAAGCAGGATTGCCGCGTGCGAGGCACTCGGCGATTCTTCCTCAATATCACAAGTCCTGTAGTTTTCTGGGACCGAGCCCACACTGTCAGTTATCAGAAAGCTGTTAACGAACAAACAATACGAAGGGAACGACATTCTTTACGGCCGATTTAGACAGTGGTTTAAATGACCAGCACAGAAACTCGAGTTCAGACATAAGCACGGAGTTGTAGTCGTGTGGACCAACAGTCCGACGTAATGCGATGTGTTGACTTTGGAACACGGGGGTAATGTCGCACGACTGTTGGGAAACGTGGTATTGAAATCAGAATAGTAACGCCGTAAGAACCATTACACTAGTATAAACTGTACCTTGTATAGTTTGAGAAAGTTTGTGTCAGTGATGAATTGATACGATGAAGATCGGTGAGGCTTTGAAAAAAAAACTATTCTGCATCAAATATCAGACAGGCCAATGATTGGCCAGGATTTTTAGTGGAATGTAATGCCATTTTTTCCAAAAAGTTGTGGTCGGGGATAGGATTATACTGGCCGTGTCGGAAAGTGTGTGCCGGTTTCTCTTGACCTGACACGGCATCGGTGAAAAAACTGGAAATAATAAATCCGTCAAACGGTTAGTTTGTTTAACTGGTAGAGTGCTGGAAGCCCATATTTGGGCTTTGTTTTGAAGTGAAGGTTCCTCAATTTAAAGGCTTCATATTCAGTGGATGTGCTTCATATTATCTTTGAAGTGAAATTATTTCATCTGTATGGAATTGCCTTGTCAAAATTTATGGGAGAGTGCCTGTAGGCACTCTCCCATAAATTTTAACAAGGCAAAGACCTGTGTAAAAATTTTGATGATCAAAAATAATTTAGCACTCTACCAGTTAAAGACAAGCCCTTGAAGGCTTCATTTTGAAAGGAGAAAACAGAACAAAATTCTAAGAATATTGTTAGAAAGTTATGCAGATTTTTTGATTAACCCTTTAACCGATCTTGGCAAGTAATAAAACACGTAATTTGAATTTCATTGGTTTTTTTTCATTTTCTGCCTCAAATACATAGCGTATAACCCCCTCATTGGAAGAAGCTCGTTGACATAGTCCGATTGGGTGGTCCTTCGCTATGTGTTTCAGACAAAATATGAAACTGTCTGTTAGAGGTGATTTATTTTGGAAATGGTCGCCTGCTATTCGTATTAGGTGAAAGGTTAAAATGTAGGTCTAATTGAACTGATTATCTAATTCTGGTTCAGTTTGAGTGTAAAGAATATGTACAGTATCTACGAGGAATATTTGTTCATAAATGCCACGTTTCGTACCAAGAATACGGGACGAGTTCTACGTTCAAATCGATGTAGAGGACGGAACGGTAATTGAGTCAGTGTGGTGTCCAGAACGTCCATAGATCAATAGTTAGTCTTGTGTTCAAGTGAAATCCACGCCATTTCCAAAACGTCTTAACATTTTGCAAACAGCACTGGTCCGGAGTGCAAATCTAGTTTGGTAACGTGATGGTTAACCCTTTACCTAACGTAACGGCCAAAACCGGCCAGCGCTATTCTCAAAAATCGACAATTAATTTTCATTATTTTTTTCATTTTTTGTCTCAAAAACATAGGTTATGACCCCTCGTTGGAACGAGCTTGTCGAGCTCGTTCCAACGAGGGGCCATAACCTATGTTTTTGAGACAAAAAATGAAACAAATTAGTTATTCAAGAATTTTTTTGCAAGTGTCGTCTGCTTTTCATGTTAGGTAAAGGGTTAAACACGGTACGCTGTGAATTTTTTCAGGCAACTACTTCCTTATAGATTTCTCATGTTAGTCAGACTATAAGGGCAGTTGGCTCGTCCCATTAAGGTTCATAAGCTTTGTTTTTCTTTTAGATAAAGTTTTAATATTATGTCGTTATTTTAATAAATTCAATTGTACCCGAAAGCTCGATTTTTTCTGATATGGAGATTAGGGGTAAGGGGTTCTGCATAAAATTTAATTACCTGTATAATTTTTCCATTTTTAAGAAATATAGCCGTGGAATATGTGAGGCCTAATCTAATAATGTATACATTTTCAGGCAATGTAATCGTGACATATTTCATTTGATTTAGGTATTTCTCCACAGGAAATCATTTCATCACCTGGACGTGGCAATGGATGGGGATGTTCGCCAATTTGTTTCCACAAGACTGGACGATAGGTTCCGTCAGTTCAATTTACAAAGATTATTTCCATGTACATTGTCACATTAATCGCTTATGCACACCACTGTTAGTGTCGCTTATGTTGCACTTCTAATGATGGGTACACAAACTGGCATCAATGAAAAGCTATCGACAAAAAAAATATAAGAATTTGTGTAAACTACTCTTTGTTGACAGGTTTCGTGTTCCAATAAATTTATTGGTGTTGGTCTAAAAAGCAAATTCCACTTGAATTTAGATAAACTATGTTGCTCGAAGAAAGTAAGATACCTTCGACTTACAGAACACTATAAGTAATTACATGCTAAAATTACAGAAGTATTTGCAACCAGTTGCCGTTATGTCTACCGTAAATATTGCGGTCAAGAAAGTTACTACATAAATTATCAGCATTTGAAACGTCATAGATTAATGTTCATGTTCAGATGAACAAAGTTTGTTTTTTTTGTCAGAAAGAACCCATTCAAGTCTTCAGTTCCTTCTTCTGCAAAGTGGCATCGTCAGGAGTAGGTGAGCGATGGGTCGTCCCCGATTGTCACCCCACAACACCCATTGTGCATGAGCACTAAGACAACCTATAAGGATGACGTCACAAGATGGCCTTTCATGCGGGCTACCATCACAACAAAACATGACGTCACTGAGTTACGTGACTATGACGTCATTTCTAGGTCCCCAATAGCTTCCACAATCGGGGACAATCGAGGACGATCCACCGCTCTCCTACTACTAACGCGTATTTCGAAAGCGACAATATTTCAGAAGAATTCATTTTTAAAGAAGACCAATTAATATCGTAATATTAATACAGCCGTGGGTTAAAGATATTAACCGGTCTGCTCTGTATGACAAATCAATAGACTTCTCATGTAATGAAGAGAGACCAAGAATCATCTTTTCGGTTTTGCTCAAAGATCGAACAAACAATAGGTCAGCTTGCCAAAAATAGTTTAATGAGGTATTTTCACCGCCATATTTTACGGAAGAAGTACCAGAATCTGTCTGACAGTACTTTTGTGCCCTATTTTTAACAGTAACATATTAAAATGTACTGTGCTCGAAAGTGGTCCCTTTCTCGAGCGGATCTTGTTGGGATTACGATCTGATTGCCACAGATTTGCTCCGATAGATTTTTTCAGTATAAAAATATTGCAAAACCAAAGCTGAATCATGCACAACACGAAACTATGATCTGAGATACAAAGGTGTTCGATCCTGTTTGTTTGACAGTTGAGAGTCTACAATTTATGAGTAGAAAAACGGACCCAGAATTTCGACCAGATCCGGACTTAGTCGTGATCCGTTCGACATCTCCAGTCCATCAGCTTTGTAACCACAATACTGTTCACTGCTCGTTTTCAGAATATTTCACAACACAAAACAATGTCTCAGTTCATTTCGGTTAATTTTAAAAGAGTTTGAAGCCTAAGCCACGCGAACAATTATTGCATAAATGAGGATATACTGGAAGCTTGTACTTCATTGGTTATGGTATCTCAGCAACCATTGCTATGATGATAAAAACGTCGATTATGCCTAACAAAGTTGCTGTACTTACTTCTAGCACATTTACGTACTAGAAGTACTTCTAGCACGCTTCCAGGTGGCTTTTAGTACTACTGAGTTTGTGTTTATCATGCCCTGATTCATCGAACGTAATCAGAGACAGATCCACATTTTCATTACGATAGATGTGGGACTCCAACTCCAATCTTCGGTAGATTGAGAAGATAGAGTCCCCCTGTAAGCCGCGATTTACACCTAGTCCCGAACACCCTGGTACAGACATTAACTTGGTATACCAGAGGATACAGAACTGCGTTATAATGAGTTTTCTATTGTACTGTTTTCAAGGCCCTAGCACATGAGACTTCGGGTAACGGCGGGCATTTGGACTGTACATTTGTTCGTGCCACTGAATGTCCGCATCACAATGAGACAGTACAGTGTAATACAAAACTTGTGATTTTGCCCTCGCGCATAGACGAAAACATTAGGAGACAACTTCTGTATATTTAGCGTGTAAGAACAAAGCTGAAATGTTTTGTAAATCAGCCACTGATAATAAAATCTCGGTTGCGCCATTCACGGAGTCTGACGGAATTATGCATTACATCTCGTCGTGTGAGAGCCACAAGGTTCTATCTTCCACTGGAAAGTAGAACCTTGTGGTTCTCGCGCGACGAACTACTGGTGGTTTTCTGGTCTACACGCTGAAGATTAAAGCTGGGTTAAGAAAGCTTCCATTGATGTATCCGCTGCGTACCTTCAATCGTCAGTTACTTTCAATGAGGGGTCCAGAAATGAAGATGCTAAAAACACAGAAAAATACACGAACATAGTTATGTGTAACTTGTTTGAGATAGAGTTGATGCCAGTTTTCATACCCAATCCCCGACCATCTGCATCTGCAGCTGAAGGCACATCGTAAGTCCCACTCGTAAAACACGCGCAATCAATGGATTGTGGAGGGTAGAGAAAGTTATAAGAAATTCTGAAGACAAAAAAAATCGTTCTGTGAATGTTGAGAATAAGAAATTTATTCGCCATAAACTTAGAATGTGAGTATATATGGTACTAATGGCGGTGTCTCTAAGTTAACCCTTTGAAATTTTTAGTACGCATTTACAGGCCTGAATTATGATATCCTTATTTCATTAACCATCTACACATCGATGTCAAAATACCGTAAGTTTACGTAGCAAGTGTTTCCAATAATACTGCAGGGTTGTGATTTTTCAGTTTTGTATCTGATTTCATTGTTTTACTTATCCAACTATTATACTTCTGACTATTTGCTTGTAAATTCATAGAACTAAAATGCCACTAAAAGCATTATTTCTACAGGACATTAGTTGCTGTTTTTTTAAATCAGTTTTTTTGTTTCCACAGCCAAACTCTACTCCAATTTTTTTATTTCTTTAAATTTACATGAAAAAATTGTATTTCAGAGACTACAATTTTTTCTTTCTTTAAATTTACATGAAAATGGTCTTTCAGACCATTTTCATGTAAATTCAAAGAACTGAAATACCACTAAAGGCTATATTTCTATAGGATATTAGTTAAATGGGAACATAACGCTTGATTTTGAAAGTTAATAGCAAATAGAATGATTAATTATTTGGATAGATTTGATATTCTTTATCAACACCAATATGGCTTCAGAAAAAATCATAGCACCACACATCCTGTGATGCAACTCCTGAAACATATTGCTACAGAGAACAACAAACGAACAAAAGATTTAACTCTTGCTGTGTTCATAGACTTCTCTAAAGCTTTTGATACCATAAATCATAGCATTTTGATCAACAAATTAGAAAGTTACGGATTCAGAGGTATAAGCCTTGACTGGTTCAAAAGTTATTTATCTGACAGGATCCAGTATGTAAAATATGGGGAAAGTAGTTCTAGCAAAGCTCAAATAACCTGTGGAGTACCACAGGGTTCCATACTTGGGCCAATATTGTTCCTATTATATATCAATGACATTCACCACTCGACTTTGTTAAATCTTCTATCGTTTGCGGATGACACCACAGTGTACGCTGCAGGTTCGAATACACCTATATTGGTTGGTTATGTAAATCATGAATTAGATAAATTGAACGAATGGTGCTCAGCCAACCAGCTTGTTTTGAATACAAGTAAAACCAAGTACATCCTTATAAATCCAACTCGAAATTCACTTATCCCAGATAATTTATCCATAAAAATACAAAACCGAACCATTCAGAGAATAGGAAGCCATGAACAAGAAAAATCATTAAAATTTCTTGGTATTAGCATTGAGGATAATCTATCATACAATACTCATATATCACAAGTCTGCTCTAAGATTGGAAAGGTAAATTATGCATTAAATAAAGTAAAAAAGGTATTGCCACATAAGGCATTAAAAACACTATATTTTGCCCTTATTTATAGCCACCTATTATATGGTATACATGTCTGGGGTAATGCCCGAGCAACTAAAAAAATTCTCATCATGCAGAAACGCTCGCTTCGTATTATCAATAATTCAGGTTACAATGCGCATACCGACCCCCTATTTGCAAAAGAGAAACTACTTAAATTTAATGATTTATTCAAACTCCAAGCTTGTCTCTTCATATTTGATTGGAAAAGGGGACAGCTTCCATCCTCATTCAATAACTTTCTCAACTCAACTCAAAATACCCCACAAAGAGTTACAAGACAATCAGATTTAATACAAATTAGTAGAACGCGTACTAAAGCCCTCGATAGGTTACAAATTTATGCATTTCCAAGGATATGGAACGAATTGGACCCAGCTTTAAGGTCTATGACTAACAGAAATCAGTTCAAAAAATTACTTACACAAAAATTTATTTCTCAGTACCTAAGTAGTGTGGAATGTGACAACCCTTATTGTAGGGATTGTAATCCAAACGCCGATAGATAGTGAGAATCTATACCATGAATATGTTTCAATCTATCCAGATATCTACGCAAACATCAATGTGTTGCTCAACTATTCATCGTAATTCCCTGAAGTATACATTCTTCGCATGAAATAACATTAAGCTACAAATTTGGTCAGTTTATCTCGTCCAACAAAACATGATTTAACTGCTCGACTATATATCGTAATTCTCCGAAGTATACATTCTGTACATGTAATAACATTAAACTATAAATTTGGTCTGTTCATCTCGTCCAACAAAACATGATTTAACTGCCGAGTCAGACACTTTCAATGTCAGACACTTTCAATGCCAAAAGTTGTGCTGGAATGTAACTCGAAAATATACTTGTAGTACATATACGCAGTCTGTGTACAATGCTCTTTATAAGAAATACTAATGGGAGTTGACAGGTAGACAGCCAATCTGGCTATGTCGGCTCCCTACGGTATAGTTAGTTAAAGGGTTTCTACATTTATATATATGTACGTTCTCATACTATTGTAATGTTCCATTGTTTTCAGAATCATGTTATATCATGTACTTATTGTTGTACTATTTATCTATACCGTTAAATAAATATTCTATTCTATTCTATTCTACCTTTCACTTTATGCAAATATGATTTCTGTTTATTTTATAAGAGCCTTCTTTTATTTGAAAACATTGTAATCACATCCCTGATATTACAAGTAATTTAACCCTTTACCTAACATGAAAAGCAGACGACACTTGCAAAAAAAAATTCTTGAATAACTAATTTTTTTCATTTTTTGTCTCAAAAACATAGGTTATGACCCCTCGTTGGAACGAGCTCGACGAGCTCGTTCCAACGAGGGGTCATAACCTATGTTTTTGAGACAAAAAATGAAAATATTTTGAAAATTAATTGTCGATTTTTGAGAATAGCGCTGGCCGGTTTTGGCCGTAACGTTGGGTAAAGGGTTAACTCATTCAAACCTGTTTGAGAGAGCTCATTGGGATTTGTCAAACAAGATTGAATTGGGTGAATTTCTTTTTGCATGATAGGAGAAATTTGTTACTTTGTTACTTGAAATTTGGTATTTCGACATCAGAGTGTTAAATATATAGATGTTAAACCGGTGTACCCTCAAATAACGTAGATGGATTCTTCCATCAGTGACCCTTGAACTGCCATGGAAGATATCATCTGGTTTTAAAGGGTCAAGTCTCAAAGGGATAACTTCGTTTTTCAAAATGCTAAATATTTTTCGTTTGAAATCAATTGATGGCTTTCACAAAGCATTTGCTTAATGAAAGACAAGGGGAAATTTAAATGAAGATTTATGTAAGTGCTGCTTCAGTTTCACTCATAAAATAGCATTCCGCCATGCAGTATATTCCTGCACCAGTAGGGTATCGGCACTGTTCTGTGATGGGCGGTGGCATTTTTGAGTGATTAGTCGGAAGTAAATTTGGTAGCCAGTTCCTCATTACTCCATGTTTTCCGTTTCAACACTGTCTTCAGAAATTTCATAGGTCATCATCACAAAGGTTTTGTCATTTTCAGCTTTCTTGTGCCTTCAGCTGTTGATACGATGTATGTACATGATTCATATAGTCTTTATTTATAACGCTTGTTGTTTGTTCCATATTAGCCACAAATAACGGAAAGTTTTCCCATTCACAAACAATCTTACCTGGCAGGTAAAATTTAATATGTTTTATGTTGAGACCCTCATCCCAGTTTCATACTTTTTAAATCGAAAGCATGTCCATAATGTTGATCAAATTAAATTTATGTCCTTCTTGGTTAAATTTCAGATTTATCACAAACAGGCGCTCGATGGCGTTGCGGTAACCGGTTCTCGTCAGATCGCCTAAGTTAAGCAGCCTCGAGCCGGGTTAGTCCTTGGATGGGTGAGCGTCTGAGCGATCGATTCGGACTCCCGCGTTGTGTTCGTGGGCAAGGAACTTAACCCCAATTGTCCACATGGGGGCACGATGGCGCCGTGTGCTAAGGCCTACTGCACGTCGATTGTGCGCATATCTTCAACCAGTCTAACTCTGCCTGTGCTGCAGTGAGGAGTTACGATGTTCGGGAGCTGGCAGGTGCTCGTCGTTGCTCGGTGGTTCTCTCCGGGTACTCCGGCTTCCTCCACCCGTAAAACTGTCACCGACACGATATGATCTTGGCTGTTAAAGTGTCGTTAAACCCTAATAAAAAAACTAATAAATAAATTTATCACAAACGTCTTTAAAAAAACATGAAGTGATTTTAGAAAGATAGATTCTTAAATATCGAGCGGGTCGGCATTTCGGAAAACCGAATCACAAAACCCAGTAAGACTGGCCAGACGGTCTTATTGTGTTTGTGGGGGGCGGGGGGTGGCTTAGTAGGTAGAGGTGCAGGCAGCAAGCCGAGAGGTCCTCGGTTCGAATCCCTCCTGCGGCAACCGCGTTGTGTCCTTGGGCAAGACACTTCACCCCCATTGCCCACGTGGGGGCACGGTGACGCTGTGCACTAAGGCGTACTGCAAGCCGATGGCGCACCTGTTTTCAACCACTGCTAAGCCTACTTGTGTGGAGTAAGTATGTTGGGGAGCTGACAGTTGCTCGCCGTTGCCCGGTGGTTCTCTCCTGGTACTCCAGCTTCCTCCACCCATAAAACTGTCGTGGTCATGATTAGCCATTGTGCATGAATATGTGACCTTAAACACCAATAAATAAATAAATAACTTACTGTGTTTGTGCATAAACTGATCAAATAACCTTACTGGAAGGGAACTGGACTTGGGGCCCTATGGATTTTCGTCTCTTGGTCTATCCGGCAAAGGGGCGAATTCGTCATTTTCTCATCGTCACATTTTCTCCCTGATTGGCTCGTCCGATGGACGAGCCAATCAGGGAGAAAATGTGACCAAAAGAACACAAAAGCGATAATATAAACTTTATTAACTTGTTACCCTAATTTATGTGTATCAATAGGCTTAGCAACTGATCCCCTGGAACTCCTAAGAATGAGCAAAGGGGAGTTACGCTGAACCCAATATGGGGATATTTACAGACAGGCCGTTATGTAGTGATTGATGTCGTAGAAACTATTGCGGATTTTTCAAGTTATGGGGCCTAAAGTATTGTTTACTATATGTTCATGTTCTTAACACATACAAAAACTGAACCGAAACCAAACCGAAATCGAACCGAATCTGAAAAATTAAAAACCCCCAACTCCATTTAATTGTCATAAAAATCAGTTTAGATTCTTTTTCTGGAAGATTATCATCCGTGTTTCTTATTAAAGAGTGGCGTACTCTTGTTAGATTGTTTTATTACAACGAATGCCATACTTGCATTATTTAAGAAGACAATTAGTTGTGGAAACATAAAATTACGCCATTTTTTATTTCGCACATTTTGATGAGGATAGTTTGATTTAAACTAATCTGAAGGACCACGGTGGCTCTTCGGTTACGTAATTGGACTTCAAACCGCAAGGTCCACGGTTCGGATCCCACCGGGGTAAGTGCGTTGTGTCCTCGGGCGAGGCACTTAATCCCGATTGCTCGCGGGACGGGGGGAGGGGGGAGGGGGAGGGGGAGGGACGTCGATGGTGCACTTGTCTCCACCCCTGTTTGTGAGGAGTTAGTACGCCGGGAGTCTGACAGTTGCTCGTCACTGCTCGGTGGTTCACTCTGGGAACTCCGGTGTAGAAGGAATGGAAGTCCGTAGGAAATTAGTCCCTCTGGAGAATTATAGTCCTAGGTCTAACATTTCTAGGAATAGTAGTCCGGCGACTACTATTCCTAGAAATGTTAGACCTAGGACTATAATTCCGCGGAATAATAGTCCAGAGGGACTAACGTTCGTGCGGACTTCCATTCCTTTTACACCGGTTTCCTCCACCCGTAAAATTGTAAAAGCAGTGACGAAACAGCATAAACATTACGGACAGCATATTTTGCGTTATGAAGTAAACGATGCATGGGTCAGCGTCATTTTTACGTTCGATAAAATACTAAAAATCGGAATATGTTAGATTGGGAATGGTCAACAGCGTGGGGGGGGGCGGTGGCATACAGTTTCTAGTACTTGTTATACACATTGTACTTTTCCAAAGTGTGAATGTGCTATGATGACTATCTCCGGATAGTACCAGGAGCCAATACTGTCAACCTTTTACAATTGTATGTTGGAGAATTATATTTCTCTCATTATTACGAAAAGGAATGAAGTGAATCGTTAATGTTTTAAAATTCGTATAAATTTACCTATAGCTAAATTGCCTTGTCTTTTAAAATGCTTTTAATTTGTTTCTACCATTTATATTCACAGAAAAAATACAATATTCCGTAATAGTATTTACTCTCTGTGTTTATTAACCCTTTCAACACTGTCGGAATCATTTCAGTCAATACTGTCAACGGTGAAATGGGCGAAACCATCCTGGTTTGTTGTGAATTTCTGTAATAATTTAATCCAACGGCTCTGTCAAGCTGTTAGATTAAATTAATACCGAGCCTCGCTACAGATTGTTTGCCCTTTATATCGTCTGCTCGTCCACTATCATGTTTTTCTTCACGTAAAACTTTAGGCGCACCGGGTTGAAAGGGTTAATGGTAGAACTTGAATAATTAGCTTTTAAAAGACGTGGCAATTTATCGGCAAGTGAATTGCCTCGTCCTTAAAAACTGCTAATAATTCATTTCTGTTATCTATCATCTTCGGTAGAAAAATAAAATTCTGGAAAATGCAATTGTAATGGTTTTATAGGAAAGTCCCTAACTTATTTGTGTTTTTTTTTTTTTTTTTTTTTTTTGCTCATTGTAACTGTTTTGCAGCGCACATATATTTGCTTGTTGTTAGCTTACTTAACATACACTGCATGCAATTAATAAGCACCGTGTGTAGATATCCAATTTTGCTGAAATATAATGGATCGGGAAGTTGAGTCTTCATCACTAATCCGGACAGAAACAGAGACGTTTTTGTTTTTTGTTGGAATATGGTGCATTCGGAAGTTGGTTGTCCATTACCAGAGACAGAGATTTGCGATCCTGTGTTTCATTGTCGAATGTGTGTTCCTTCTTAGAAGACCTTTTAACCCTTTACCCAACGAATCGCCCGCATCCGCCCGCGTAATATGCAAATTCAGCAGCAGAAAAAATATTATTTTTCAAAATATTTCAACAAAACCATATCATGTGACCTCTCGTTTGGAACGAGCTCGTCGAGCTCGTTCCAACGAGGGGTCACATGATAAGGTTTTGTTGAAATTTTTTGAAACATTTAAAAAAATAATATTTAAAATAATAAATTTTGATATCGCCTGCGCTGGGTAAAGGGTTAAATGTTATTATTATATATATTATATATACATTATATAATGTTATTTCTTACTCAGAGATGATTTCTCCTAGAGTAATCTTCCAACTTACTGCACTAATGAAGCATTTTCATTTTTGGCATTCCTTTCTGTCTCAAAAATGGAGCATCTGTGTGTATATATATTCATAAAAGAAGAATTGTAAATGTTTTGTGTCTTTGGAAATCTCAAATCTCAAAATCTTTCCGATCCTGGGTGCATCATTTTCGACATCAAAGAAAGCTTTGCATTATACTTGTAGTTCAGTAGAGTTGCTGTTAGTTTGATCCACACTTACTAATTTATTATTTTGTATAATGATTCAATAATGAAGAATTTTAATTGGTGAAGTAGTCGCTATTATCACATTACTCCACCACTCCCTTTTGCACAAAATATATATTAACATTCTCTGTAAGGCAGTTATTTTCGCCTCATGGAATCACACAAACTATTATTGAAATAAGACTCGTGAGCTGGTAGTTGTCCAGAGAGGGTTATCCTCTCATGAGAAATCTCAGAAAATTTAGTCTTAATGTACCAATATTATATGGTCAAGAATTCACATAATGGTGGTCGTTAAAAGTATTTACATTTGAAGAAATGGAAATAAATTAACTGTTGTCCACTTTTTGTCCACTATCTCTTTTCTTTTCCCTCACCACATCGAGAGCAACAAATGAAGAATTTTGTTATATTAGAGTAGAACATTTTGGTTAAAGCTCATTTAGTTTCCAAACATTGGCGACAGCCTTGACTCAATTAACTGCTCTCCTTGGTCCAATTCCGTTGATTTTGTGGTATTAGCTCATCACCTGGCTCCCCTCGAATATTACAAAGAAGTTCTTAACCTGTACGGAATGTATCTCTTTCCATAATTGCACTGTCATTTTACGCCCCAACTCGAATAATAGAGCACACAATGACAGTATTAACTTCACAGCTTTTACGGCTAATGTCGCCGAAGATGTTCATTCTTGTTGGCTTCTTGTATGAACCATGAACGAACCCGGTTCGTCTGTGTCAATCGATCAGCGTACGTACCTTCTTGACCGTCGCTCTCGGTAAGACTTATACCTTTCAAGGAGATATACGCAATGTAAGCTTTTTTAACCCTTTACCTAACATGAAAAGCAGACGACACTTGCAAACAAAATTTATAAATAACTAATTTTTTTTCATTTTCTGTCTCACAAACATAGGTTATGACACCTCATTGGAACGAGCTCGACGAGCTCGTTCCACAGAGGGGTCATAACCTATGTTTTTGAGTCAAAAAAAATGAAAATATAATGAAAATTGATTGGCGATTTTTGTGAATAGCGCTGGCCGTTTTTGACCGTTACGTTGGATAACATGCTAAGCAAACATGCAAAAGTTGTGTTTGTGATTTATTACATCAGTCCCGTATTGATTTATTGTCATATTAATATTGGGGCAAGTCACTGTATCCAGAACAAATACGTAGCTGAACAGTTATATTTGCAAATGTAAACGACTCTGCTGCTACGTTATACAGTCATTATGACTATTTATCAGATATGATTTTCTTTCCCAGAATTGTCCATTATCAGGCTCGGCAGATATGACTTTAAACTCGGCTGATATGACGCCGATTTCGGACGATATGAACCAAACTAGAGTGTCCCCGTTGATGCGTTACAAGGCGCAACCATTTTGTTTACATCGAAACCTTTCATCGTTTTCGTCAAAAGCAATCAGACAAACTGATGGTAATAAATTAGGATTAGGTGGATGAAAAAAAGAAGAATTGTACAGATAATTCAACACAAACTCAGATTCATAGAAATAGGGGAAGAGATAGTTAAGCTATCCGAATGTCTCGGCGTCCCCAGAGGTGAAGCCGGATCGTTCGGATGGCTGAACTAAGAGAAGCGGCAAAGTCGAATTTGAAAGAATGAGAACCAATGACAATGTCAGAAAGCTGTAAAAGATATGAGAACATTTGTAGTTATTTGTTTTGGTTTAATAAATAAAGAGGTTGTTACTTGTGTAGTTTTTGTCGGCCGAGATATCAGCCCTCACTAAATTCACATTAGCATTCGACCTTCGGTCTGAGGCTGATATGAAGTAATCTCGGGCTAGTATTCCGGTTAATATGAAAATACCCAAGTAATAACTTCTAAATATAAAATGCAAAGGCAGACTAGTTGACTAGTTGTTAATCTAATTCGTTCACTCCATTGGACACACGTGAGATCTTTCGATTGAGAAAGAGAACGTTTTTTCCTGCACTCAGTAATTATGCATCGAGTTATTACACATGACAAGGCCAACGTTTTTGATAAGTACTTAAATTAAATATAAATCGCCAGTTTAACGTAATAAATTAGACTAGATCATTTTTTTGCCATGATGCTATTTTTATATAAACCTGCTAAGCGTTAAACGTGATAAATAAGTAGAAAAATGAATGTGGATTACGTCGTGTACAGCGCAAGACCACAATACTATGACGTCGTGATCTTCATTCACAAAAAATAATCAATACATAGAGGCTAAATGATTGATAAAAACAGACGCTGCTAAAAACTGTACCCAATTCTTCCAGTATGCGAACAAGTCAAGAAAGGGGGTGATATTGTAAGGGAAATTGGTTATTACCATCATGTGGGATTCCGAGATGGCGTAACACCATCTCGGAAACCCGCATGATGGCGATAACCTTTATGTATTTTAAATATTGAGACATATTTAAAATACATAAAGATTATCACCATCATGTGGGTTTCCGAGATGTTTTACGCCATCTCGGAATCCCACATGATGGCAATAACCAATTTATATCAATACAACTACAGATTGCTGGAACTATCATTGGTCACATATAGTAAAGTGTATCATCTGCCGCCACCTTGGAGGAGAGAGAGGAGGGGGGGGGGGGGGGTCATTTGTTGCTATAAATAAATAATGCTAGACTAACAAAGTTTTCTCGAAGGTTTTCAATTTTCCGACGTCTCGCTATCGCCGATCACTTTTTAAAAAATATACTTTGATTTTTGTAAAAAACGAATATCTTGACAATATGCACATTATTCGCGGAAAAACAGGTTGAATATTGATAACATATTTTAATTATTATTGACAAAAAAAATCAAATGTCGAGATTGGACAGTTGATACCATGTTACTAGTTTTCGTGCCAGGGTTCCATTTTATGTGTGATGATGTGAAAGATGTAACCGCAGTCACAGTGTACCCGTAAAAGAGCTTTCATGTCCTCAAACATCCTCGCGTTGATCGACTTGATGCTATCTTACAGTACGGCTACGGTGGACTGGTCACTTTCCACGGGAGGACAATTTTTCCACGGACGCAAAAATATTCGATTCCAAACACTAATTATTTGGAATAAACATCAAACATTTAATTAATGAAGCACCGGGTACAACCCGGTGCCTCATTAATTGAATTTTTGCTGTTGATAATTTTATTACCTGGTAAACGCATTCGTGGACATCACTGCCCACGCGTGGATTATGACCAGTAGACGGCGACTTTACTGTAGGGTGGCAGATTGAGTTGCGATATTTTTCCCTGCAATCCAGCTGTATAGAGTTAAGTGATAAAAGTGCGGTGATATGTATTTGACGCATTATACGTGAGATGTACGAATATATCGAGATAACTTTAGGCCAAAAATAGATTCTCAGAGAATTTGTTTTCCAGTTAGTGAGGGAGGGGGGATTTTATTTTTATTTTTTATTACCGTCGGGACTGTGAATTATAAGGAATTATTAGGAACATAGCCATGGCGATCCGAACGTAGCTGGTTTCCCACATAGCTACGTTCAGATCGTTGAACTGATGCTATATAGAGTTGCATTGTTTTTTTGTTTGATCTTAAAATGCAAAAATGCGAAACAGGAGATATAGAGTAATCGCTTGACTGGACTGGTTATGTGAAATAATTCATGAGAGGTGAGGGACGTTGTACAAACACGAATGCGCACGGGTGTTTTATAATATAGTCCCTCGCCTCGAATGAATTGTTTCACGTAACCAGTCCAGTCAAGCAATTACTCTGTTTATTACTTGTCATTATTAACGTTAATTATATTATTTAACCCTTCACCTAACATAACGGCCAAAACCGGCCAGCGTTATTCTCAAAAATCGCCAATTAATTTTCAATTTTTAAAAAAAATTTTGTCTCTAAAACATAGGATGTTACCCCTCATTGGGACGAACTCGTCGAGTTCGTTCCAATGAGGGGTCTTTACCTACGTTTTGAGACAAAAAATGAAACAATTAGTTATTCAAGAAATGTTTTGCAAGTGTCGTCTGCTTTTCATGTTAGGTGAAGGGTTAAAAATCAAAACAATGAAGTCCCCATTACACCTACGGCAAAGCGTCTTCGTTTGCGCGCACGGATACATGATATAATTGTTGACTGAATAATTCACTTGTGAAGTTATCGTTTATAATCAAACCCGGAAATCCCAATAAATCACACTTTGGAAAGTAATAAACTATAATACCGTTCAAACGTTAAATTGACCGACAAAATCTCGCGAATGAGGACGTCATTCAATGCATGTATGCTCATAGTTAGAAATATATCCCAAAGAGTGACATTTTAACTCTGAGGCATGGATTCAAAAACGCACGTTTTCGTTTCGTTCTTTTCGACGATTTCGTATTTTACTCAAACTTTTCAACAAAAGTCATTTCCACTGTATCTGCTGTTTGTTTGTGGTTACTTAACAATATAAACTATTATTGAAACCGACTCTCCACTATATAGGTTCACGCGTCTTAGCTCTAGATCCCGTTGAAATCGATTCCGCGTTTATGTTTCCTATTTTCGTGGCCCAACCAACGGTGATATTTGAAAAATAACAATAAAATGTACCAACACGCACGAAATATTCAATGCTGTGGTCTCCAAGAATCAAAAGTAATCCGTTTTGGCCTTATTGACGAGTACTAGTGTATCCATTTCCTCGTCGGTTCAAAAACTGTATATGTTTACCCCAATCGTACCTGCGACGTCATTGCTCTTCCACAAATGCGATACGCAATGTTTCCTTTATAGTAACAAAAAAATCTTATCATACTGTTTGATTCTTTTACCCTCTTGACAGCAGAAAAGACAAAATCTTATGGGAAAACTAAAATAATTATATACAGTACGTGGAGAGTGGATTGTAACTAAATCACCTGCGGAGTGCTGTTATCACCCAAGCCATAACTTTCAAATTGTGCACATATCGAAAGAAATCACAAGCAATGTTTCAGCCAATGGACCTCCGGGTTTAACCCGGAGGTCAATTGGCTGAAACTTTGCTTTGCTGGTTATACTTTGCAACAAATTTCCAATTATTTCTTGGGTGGAATCTCCACTCTGCGGGTGATTTAGTGATAATACACTCTCCACGTACTGTAGTGCGTCTAAATTAAGTTTTAGTCCCCTCGTTGAATCAATTATTTAAGCCACTCGCTAATGGTCCTGGGGTAATTAATTGACCATACTCATTGTATAACATATTTGACACGTTATATTTATTCTGTATAAAGTTCATACCCGCCATTTTAATTTTCTTAAATCTTCACCGAACACAACCCTTCATGACAATATCAATATTTCTTCACAAATAACTCACAACAATTATTTAATCCAAGGCATACTTAATGAAAAGTAATTGCTTCGAAAGCGATGGACATTTCATTTTAAAAGCCATCAGCGGATTGTCATTGAACCGCTTTCAATGGCAAAATTAGTCGTCCAGGAACCAAAATAGTCCCCCAGCATTTCACTGGAAACTACACATAAATATTAATGGATATTAATTAAACACCACAAATAACAATAACAAATTTTCGGCTTGAAATATTAAACTTCTCTAACTATCGTAATATTTTAGAGAGTTTATTTCGCCAGTTATACCTAAAGAAGACATGGCATGTCGCACCATTTTAGAGGGAGACTCATGATTGTTTTCAAGAATAATTTTATGTTTAAATTTAACTCATCCTGAATACTGGGACTTTTAACAGAGTCCGACCATTAAGGTCAATAAAATTTACTTTCTGATCCATATAAAAATTCAAATCTCATTACTTTTGTTCAAAACTCTCACCATTGTACAATTAATCAGCTTGACATATCTGACTGGAAGAGAAAATACAATTTTTAAATAACGTAATCGTATACATATTTTTGCCTTTTCCTCATCTTGGTACAAGGTTTGCTATCAAAATGAGGTTGTTGTCCGGATGTATGTAAAACTTATCTGCTAAAGATTACTTAAGATAGCACAATTTGTAACCTTTGCTGTTTACGAGTTATTCAAACTAATTTTGAAACGGAATTAACCTTTTTACGATTTTTTTCTTTACAGAAGAGTGTAAAGATGAATATCCAAACGACAAGTGCGAGAGATGGAAGAAGTTTGACGAATGTGTTACAAATAAGCAATGGATGGAGAAGAATTGCAAGAAAACATGTGATGCTTGCAAAAACCAGCCACCTGTACCAACAGATCGTACGGGAATATTGATAATTTCCATTATCCTATATCGATATATGCATTTCGTATTATCATAGTTTACTGAGAGAAAAATTTCAATAATGTTTTCTTGTGGGAAGGGAGGGGTGGAGTAGGTTCTGTCTTTATTTTTGGCGATATGGCGAGCTAGTTCCAGTAAGGAGTCATAACCTATGTTTTGTAGGATAAAAATGGAACTTTTTCCTTATTAAAGTTTTTTTTGTCTAAAAAAAATCTAGATATGAAAATAACAGAGAATTGAGATCAGTCCAAAAATCAAAAGGATGTCTTGTTGGTAACCAGAGTTATTAGTCAACGCTGCCGCAATCTCGCCAGAGGCTGTACAGTTTGCGATATTTTCTTAAGGTAGTGATCCAATACGTCAAAACAATACATTATAATCATACACTCTAAAAACAGCTAGATTAGAAATCAACCCAAATCAACAGGGTAGAGTGAATATGAACCCAATTGGGTTCATATTCACTCAACCTTGATGATTTGGGTTAATTTGTAACCCAACTGATTTGGGGGTATAGTCTTTGCAATAAGATCAAGTATTTTCTTGTCGCATCAACATCCTCTTCGTCGTATTGCAAGAAATGTCATCATAAAATATAATAGATCGATAATGTAGATAAATTCACCATTGGATCTTCCCTGCCATACGATGCAGGTAGTCTTAAGACAGAACGAAATGAGGGTGAAGTACGAGGAACTGGAATCAAAGATACTAGTTTGGGTGTTTCCTGTATTTCATGAAGGCGCGCATGAAATACGGGAAACCCCAACAGGGGTCGTTGATATCAATCACCCGTACCCTAACCGAGTTTTCTTCTGTATTTATACCACGGTTCCACTTGAATTAAATGAATGCGAATGACATTTTTAAAGAAAAATATCACCTACGGCGGTCTGTTTGCTTGACACCGTTTTCATTTACGTCATAACTTCCCTCAGAAGCGTAACGACGAACTAGATGCGTTCTTACATGACCTTCTTACAAGTAGACGGGATTCTAGGTGAATATTGTATCGAGTAACGTTGAAGCCACACAACAAGCAAAGTACTCTTTTTCACATACGTCATTCAGTGGTGTAAATAAAGTAAACTTACCTCAAGAATATGGAAATGGGGCTATTATCAGTTTTAACGACACAGTATTACATAAGTCTCCGAAGGAAATCAAAATACGAGAATATTATTAATACATTCCACTCCTAACCCATTTAATAAGTGTCTATGTTTTTTTTAAAAATGGAAATTTTATCAAAGCAGAAACATAGCCGGGCATTATGGAAAGTAGTTGACGTAATTTCAATGACTGTTGAGATTCGGATGCGAATCTAATCAGAAAGTTCGGAATTTACAACTATATACCGAATTGATTTCTGGAGCTCGTGATTCACAATAGCAACTAAATTAACAAAAAGTTCGTGTTTCGCTAGTGCACGGTATTTGTATCTGGCCGCATCCTATAAATTTTCAAGGTTCATGCTTTCTGAATCGATTCCCATCATTGCCAGTGGTATTTCACTGACCCATTACTTTGGGGTTAGGTTGACTCATTTTGTTTTGTCGTTTAGTTCCCGATACTCTAATGCCGCTGGAAAGATCATTTTCACGCATTTCCCAACATCTCTTGAACACGGCCGTGGATATTTCGGATTCAAATGAGCTCCTATATTCACAAATGCACATATTCTTTACATTTCCTTAAAGTTCTCACTCTGGCCGTTAGTGCAGGACACATCACAAAATAAAAATCTTAACACATCATTAAAATGCATTCAGCTGAATGACCTTATTTATGGCTTGAAAAATGGGTAAAAATAAACCAACTTTTCTCATTTAGGGGATAGAATTTCGATTTTTTTGGCATCTGTTGAGAGAACAAAATGGTATAGAATTGTTTAAATTTGTCTCATTCTCTTCCTGACATCAACATATCGACAACGTAAACACAAAATGTAGTGGATGGTTGGTGGGGGCGGTGGCGGGGTGCTATTCTTTTTTTTCCAAACGACTCCTTAAGGGGTCGTCCAAAAAAACTTTGGGAAAATGTTTGAAATTTTCACCTGTGTCAGAAATACTGATGAAATAAGCAAATAAAGTCACATTATATATAAAAATAATAACTGGAGTACAAGGAAACGGAATATATTCACTTTTTCACAAAAACTATTTATTTCTCTGAGTTTTGATGACAGACAATCTTGCAATGGCATAAGTAACCAATCACAAAATAACTAATAAATCAATAAATCAATAAATTTCCAATGACTCTGTTTCAAATAAACGACTTCGAACACCAGACTCGGAGAAAGCATATTTTACCATTTTGTCGCCGATGTTTCATAAACGCCCCAAAGGAAAGGCACGAAAAAGAAATAAGTTTCGATTTAATAATCCATGCTGGAAATCGGTCATATGACGGTTTGTGACTGTACAAAGCGAATCGTGAACTTGGACAACATATTGTTTTCAAACTTCTAAGAACTGTAGAAACGATTACACTCTTCTCAAACCTGCAAGGCGATAGAACTGAAAACACCCAATACACACACAGGGGGAAGATGCATGACAATACCAATACTGTGAGATAAAATCGAAATTACAGGACAACTTTTCAGTTTCCTTATCCAGGGATGCCATTTTTAGAAGTGAATTGCCACGTCGTTATATTACAGTTTTGTTGTTTTCGATACGTAAAATATAAAACTCGATAATCAGGTTTGAAAAGAAAAACATGTCCATACAAACATTAATGGTAATCGTTATTGTAAGTTATCTCGCCAACATCTATGGTATATTGAGATTTAATACCTGGATGTAGGTTTGTAAACACCTATCCGCAGGCGAGGTGTTTAAATGAGACCTCAAGGTACTAAATCTCCACATACCATACATGTTGGCGGAGATAACGTCTTTGTTCCGTTTGAAACACAAAACAAACATAGTGGAAATACATTTGTGGACGCATTTCTCACGCTTCGCAATCACATTGACCAAGTTCGTGAATATATTTTGTTTTTATAAACGCAGAAAACAACAAATAGAGTTACATCCCTTGGGTCGTTAAGGAAACGAGTTGACAGTATTTTGTTGACATATCGCCCCATGAGTTCTACTGGCACATAGGGCACATTGGAACTCAGAGAACGATATTTGCTCTTATTTTATTTTTTCTCAAGTTGTTTTCATTTAATTACTCGGTTATTTGATTTGTAACGGAAAAATATGATCGATTTGTCGGAAATCTGATAATATTTTCAGTTTTTGGTTCGATTTTCATACCAAGGAGAGTGAATGCAAAAAGCTTTCATTTAAACAATATACCACGATGCTTCGCGTGCCCATATACCCTGGTGTTGCACGCTCTCATATACCTTGGATGTTGGGTACATCCTTTGCCATGGCTATTTATCCAAGGCATTCTGACCAATCAAAAGACAGAATTTATCGGGATACAGGGACAAAATAAATTGTGTTTATACGAAAATATCATTTGATTGAAGGCCGAACTATATTTATCACAGAACTTTCGATATTCCATTTCCATGTTTTGTCTGCTACCGAAAGAGTTCAACATAGGAGAATAACAACGCTTTTAGCTGTCGATTTGCTGTGAAATGTGGAACATCATAAAATTTACTTTCTTTGCCACGCAGTTTTATCAGTGTCAAATTGATCTATTCCAAGCTAATCGCCGTTAGCGTAAAACAACTTGTATTATGAAATTGGCACCACCAGAAATCGCATGTCAACATGTATCGACTACATGAACACTTTCTTCTGGTTAGATTACCGAAATGAGACCCGGACGCTTATGAAATTACATATAAATGAACTCATTAACCGAAATGATCGTGCTTTTGTTCACGCCTTTCATTGACTGCCTATCAAATTGGATTCAAACAACAAATCGGCTATTATTGTTTCTAAATCGACTGGCACCAGAAGATCTATCAAACAAGATATAATAGAATAAATGCTCAGCTTATCTCTGGAATACAGGAAAGTCCTCAGACCCCTGTTAATTGAATACGCCTGTGAATAAATAATGCAATAAAGTCTATACGTTTGATTGTTTGTTAGTTCTGGACACAGATGAGCAATTAGTGATCCTTGACGTTGCTTCAATATTTAAGAGCATATCATCCATAGTGTTAAAACGATTATGTTGCTACATAGTGTTTGGGGTCAAAAACGCTTTTCAAGAAAAATAAGACCCCTTCTTTGATGCCTGTACTTGTGCCTATCAAGGTTATTGTTGTCACCGACAGACCGCCATAAATTTAACTCTACGCCCACTTTCAGAGTTGTTGGTTTTAGTCGCTTGCAAATGTCTGTTTAGTGATATTGGACAGTTCGAGGCAGTAGTTATGCCTGTTGGTTTGGAGGTTAACCTTTTATCTGTAAAAATGGAAAAAAACCGATCAGCGATATGCGAAACTAATTGTCCTTGACGTTGGCGATACTTTCCAATTGTTTACTGAAAAAGGCTTTGGCATTTGACGAGCCAGCTCGTTCCAATGAAAATTTACCTTTGTTATGAAAGTAGAAATATTTAAACAGAAATATTTTTTACAGAAAATATTGAAAGTGTTGTGGCTCGAGATAATGAGTTAATCTTATCAATAAGGCCTTTACAAGCATTGTTTACGTTTTTAGGGTTTATAAATTTATATGAATCATTTGTATTCAGAAACCTGCAGTAATACACTCGGAGATGACGCATGCAGTAAGAAACTAGCAGATGGTGGTTGCCAGATGGATAAGAAGTACATGTTTGATAACTGTCAGAAATCGTGCCAGTGGTGTGATAAGAAGAGTAGTAAAGAAGTCGATAACGGCGACGAGGCAGAAATTGATGAAAATGATAAAGACCGTAAGTATTTGTTACTAATATTGTTGATGCCCCCACGTGCGAGGATTTGAGAGACAACGAGGAGACGGTAAAATACGCAAAGGTTTGGCGGACGTATCAGTTACAAATTTAATCCTAAGACTGAATTATAGTGCTGTGAATCTTAAATTTCAGGTCGAATTAAATTCCGAATCCAACAAGGCAGATGATTTCGAATCGATTCGATTCTCAATTCCAATCTCAACGTCCATCAAGTGGTAGATATTGTACCTTCTTGCAACCGTAAATATTGTTAGTCCTCACTCAAGTCTTGTATGCAACTGTAGCCCGTCGGTTTGGTAAAATCAATCAAAAATCGGAATATTCAGAAACGAATCGGAGTGGAGTCGTGTCGGAAGAGGAACCCTGTAGTACTCTTCTTCCCTCATCGGGTTTTCTGTTCAGGAAAGCCGATGATAGAAGACGAGTTCAACATGAAACACTTGGTAGCGTATTGAGAATAGATTGACGATACGAAAATTTCCAAATCGGCGGGACTCGAGTCGAATTGAATCATCGCGACGATTTCGAATTGAAGTTTAATACAAAATGCCAATTAGCTGTTGACAGTATTGCATACGGTGTTCCTAATGAAAAACACAGTGTAAAAGGGTTAATGCAGTAGACGTGTAAACTGTATCATCAGCAACAATTTTGTAAAAAAGTATTACTTCTAATTACGTCAAGGGAGTAGAGAAGTGACGATGCCATCGTAAACTAAGGGTATAATATGGACAAAATACAACAAAAATTGAGAAAACGTGTGCTTGGTGAGAAAATTACTTTATGGGTTTCGCCTACTATCCTGCCCCACCACCGACACTCTCCCGACTACAAAAGAGTTTTGTCACATGATTCGCCTCCGTGAGGTTCGTAATTCTAGGTACTTTCGGCCACCACTGTACGTTATCAAAAGAGATATATCCCTCAGTTGCATTCGAAACAAAGCGCCTTAAATGAATTAATATGTGTCCCATGTCAAATATGGGGGATGTTTAGTTTTGGTAACTCCTTGGTTAAATTGCTAATTGAAAAAGGGGAATATCTTTCACTTGAAATTTGGTTATCATGATATCAGAGTATAGAGGGTTAATGTATACAGGGAGGGTCTTATATTGGTCATCGTTTTATACCCTGAAAATAAACAAACAAAAAAAATAGAAACCTCCCACTTCCCGCCGCTGTTTTAAAAAAATCCGATGGTAAAGTAGGCATTTATTTTTGTCTGGCCTTTTTAGTAGAGTAAAGGCAATACAGATCAATATCCGTTCCGACTTGGCATTCGTCTAAATGCATTTTTCAAGACTAGAAGGCATTTAAAAGAAAAGGACGGCCACTTTTTAGAGGGCAAATTCCAAGATGGAAGCTAAATTTTTAAAGAAGAATAGGGTTTCAACTATAATACGTGTTTAACCCTTTACCAAACGTAACGACCAAACCCGGCCAAACCCTGCAAGCGCTATTCACAAAAATCACCATCCAATGTTAAGTATTTTTTTTCACTTTTTGTCTCAAAAACTTAACTTATGACCCCCTCACTGGAACGAGCTCGTTCCAATGAGGGGTCATAAGCTATCTTTTTGACGTAAAAAAATAAAAAAATTAGTTATTCAAGAATTTTAGTTGCAAGTGTCGTCTGCCTTTCGTGTTAGGTAAAGGGTTAAGACCATACTATACAATGATAAAGTTTGGGCATTACTCGGTGCTGGATTATCTAGTCACCGGTGTTATATATAATGTTAAAAATACCTATCATCCTCTACCATTTTAGTTGGGAACCAAGAATTAACTAACATTGTCTGTTTTTGCTGGATCTTCCTTAATTTCGCGGTCTTTTGTCAACTAAATTACAGCCGTTTTTGGATTATCTGGGCCCCACAGAGACGTGCCCTGTGTATAACAATAAGTGCAAGTTTCGTTAAAATCCGTGGTCTCTGGAAGAATATTAACGTGATCGGAAAAATAAATGTTCCGGGTGGTCATCTTGCCGCCATCTTAAATATCTGAAAATGCCCAAGGTTTACAGAGCTGCATAGGTTGTATTCGGAACCAGTTCGAAAAGTTCATATCGGAATGTCAATAAAATGTTTTGCAAGCCTTTGTAGGCAGAGTACACATCGTGACTCTCAGATTATCACAGGAAGAATACCTCTTAACCATCAATTTCATCAGTTTCTTATTTTTGTTGTGGATAGATGATTTTCAGCAGATCGGTCCATTTTCAATTGTTCTTGGGATAAAACTCCGGCACATTGTCACACTCTAAAATCAGCTGGGTAAAAAATTAACACACATCAACTGGGTTGAGTGAATATGAACCCAATTCGGATAATATTTACTACTAAACCCAGCTGATTTGGGTTGATTTTTAAATGAACTGATTTTAGAGTGCATAAACAGAGAACCTTATATTGGCAAAACTAAACTCTCAATGTGGTTTTATCTTATATTTCTGGGGCAGCTGATGATCGGTATTTTTCACATTGTATATAATACTACTGATTAGTGTATTTTGCATGAAATGATTCCAAATGTCACCCATGCAGATCGTCTTGAACAGTTATTATAGTTGAAAATCTATTTTTCTTCGCAAAATTAGAGGACATTTTTTAATTTGCACTCTAAAAAATTGCCGAAAATGGCTTACAGTCTTGAAAATGCATTCAACAAATGCCAAATCGAAATGGTCACGGATCTGTGTTGTCTCAACTCTATATATCGTCGTGTGAGAACCATTAGGTTCTATCTTCCAGTGGAAGATAGAACCTTATGGTTCTCACACGACGATATACAATATATGCATATATACAATGGAATATTAAATTTTCTCAGTCAGTCAATACACCAAGCGACTTCCACCTTTGTAGCGCCGGCTGCCCCGGTCATTGAATCGACCACCATCAATCGATGACATTACCCGTTAAACCAGGAACCCCGCGTGCTTTAATATTATTATACTTATCTTGGTACCTATGATGGCCGCTACCACCCACTAAGCGATAATGATTAATATAACCTGACTTTTTTTTGCATCCATTCCAGTACGATGTATTGACGAGTACGAGAAACCGGATAAATGTACATTCTGGGCTTCTAGAGGAGAATGCCGAAAAAATGCAGTATGGATGATTCCAAATTGTAGAAAGTCCTGCAAGAAATGTCATGAAGGTAATATTCAATATTAAAAAAATGGTAAACCTGAAGCGGCCCACATCCCACTTATTATGTTGACAGGGATGCCTTTGATACACTGGGCAAGTTTGTGGATCAAAACTGCTGCGTCCTATTATGACAGCTAAGTATTTTTATTTCTTCATTGCATTTCCATAAAATTATAAAATCAAGAAAATATCGGGATAAAGTGTGTGTCCTCCGTAGAGAAATAAATATGGTTTCAACTTTAAAGGCGGACGATGTAAGCTTCTTCCGGAACTATTTTTCGCTCACATCAATGTCATTTGTGCTTCAGTGTTCCTCTTTATTTTATGGAAGTATTTATTTTATACTCGGTACTAAGCAGAGAACGTGTAATTTAATTTAATCATTGGGGATTCAGCCCTTTTACTAACACTTGCAAACAAATATCTAGAATGACTGCAAAAATGATTTTACCCGAACGAGCTCAACGACCTCGTTCCAGTGGGGGGGGGGGGGGGGGGTGGGGTGGGTGGGGCCACGAGATATATATATTTTGGAGGAAATAATTGACAAAATAATGAAAATTTGAATTGTGTTTTTTTCTGTGAACAGCGTTAACAGGGGTGGTTGTGGCATTTGGTAAAGTGTTAGATGTTGTCAGTAGGTTCACAATAGGTGTGGGTGACAAGTATACTTGCACGGTGATTTGCAAGCTACTTTTTAAACTCAACTTATCACCAGCTGCTTTTTTAAATACTCTCGGATTAAGCCAAAGTCAAAGTATATAAGGAAGAACCTAAACTGTACATTGGCTAATCATTTCTCTCCTGGGGACGAAAATTGCCACTTGTGAAAATATGTTATCTTTTGTTCTCACTTCTGAAATAATGTCAGTATCTATTCAGAAAGTGTAGATAACTGCGGTGTGCTCTACCTTTACCTGTTTGGTTTTTGTTTTGTTTTGTTTTTTGAGTGGGAAGCCATAAAAAGACAATAGATATCGGTCAGGAGCAGACATAGAGTTATTCCAAACACGAAGGGCACAGCGTATGACTGAGATCACACGCAGCGTCTGAGAGTTTCGTTCCTTTAGTAGTTCCAAAATCAAATCTTCTCTGTTTGTGCAGTGTATATACAAACGGAAATGTACATTATATTCTACCGAGATTTTGTTGTTTATCACTACTTTGTTTTGAAAACATTTTACCCTCCGTACGCTAAGAGTAGGGGACCCACGTTTCCCGAAATGACATGGTACATGATACATGGTTAATTTGTCCTCATTTACAATCAGATTCTATTTGGCTCTAAAATCTTTCACTTGGCACCAAGTAGAATTCATTTGGCACCGAACAAAACTTCCACTTGGCACCAAAATCTTTCAGTACAGCGTGAACTCCGGTGTTGACATCATACTTTCCTGTCCCGCCACAGATTATTTTCGTCTATCTGAAGAAAATGTTCAAACACTCGCTAGCCACCCCTTGTTGGTATGTATACGTTATGAGCTGGTCAGTGACCAACAGCAACAAATTTGGAAAAATTACAGGAATGCCTTGTACGTTCTTATATTTGCATGCTGCAGCGTGTCCGTGTCACATAATCGTCTTATATACTGTTAATTTGGTATTGAAAGTGGGTTGGTTCGTCCAGCCCCAATCATTTTGATGTACAGCACTTTGGACAATGGCGGGACCCCAAGATCCCACCACATCAAGGCAGATAATGCACTATGGTGAAACCTTCAAGAATACTTGTCGCTGTCACATTTACATATTTAGAGTTATTGCCCCTGATTCGTACAAAGCTCAAGTCAGGCAGAATTTTTGTCTCAATCAATCTTTCGCCCCAAAAATAAAAATTCTCCCTGAACGATCTTAACAAAAATTCATATGTAGATCCGAAATGATAAGAGAATAAAATCAGACTTCACATGTAGGTCAGGTCTGATGAAGAGAAGAACACTTTCTTTCTTAGGACTGAAAGTAAAATCCAGATTAACGTCGATCTGAAGACAGATTTCTGTTCCATGTATAAAGATACCTTCGACCAAAAACTTACAGTAGCTAAATATCTCAGAACTTAGGCGGACTTTTTAGAGGAGGTACAATTATAATGCAGAAGACCACGGCCACAGTAACCTTCACCTTAACGTTTGTGTTCATTCCATATCTCGAGAACATCTTGCTTTATATTGACGTAACATCTTAAGTGTAGGTTTCACACGATAAGATAAATAATACTATCAACTCTGGGATCACTCTAACCACAGTTAGATGGCACTATGGATGTGAACTCTAGAATTGGGATTTTTCTTCAAAACCTTTGATCACGTCCATCTCATCGATCTCAACCAAACGTCAAATTTAGGTTTGATATCGTCTCTTGTGTTCAGCATTATAGATGGCGTCTTGTTACACCCAAGGAAAGACAGGCTGTGAGGAAAACGCAGTGCATATTGTGGACACCAAAGTTAACTTTTCCGCTCAATAAACCAGAATTTTATTTAGACCGATTTTCTCCAAACCGTGGCTTTCGTTCGGATAAACTTGAGAATAAACCCTGTAATCATTGAGGACGGTGGTCAAAATGGATGTTGCTTCGTTTGCACTTTTTGAGTTAACGTCGCTGATGTTTACTTGGTATGTAAGACTTCTAACTCTACCTCTTGTATTTGAATTTGAATCTTCTTAACCCTTTACCTAACCCGAAAAGCAGACGACACTTGCAAAAATAATTCTTGAATAACTAATTTTTTTCATTTTTTGTCTCAAAAACATAGGTTATGACCCCTCGTTGGAACGAGCTCGACGAGCTCGTTCCAACGAGGGGTCATAACCTATGTTTTTGAGACAAAAAATGAAAAAAATAATGAAAATTAATTGGCGATTTTAGAGAATAGCGCTGGCCGGTTTTGGCCGTTACGTTAGGTAAAGGGTTAATCTTCCGTGTTTTCATAAACTTAACACGGGTCGCGTTACACGAGGGCGTATTGGTAATGCATTGCGTTGATGGTGTTTGCTCTCAATAAACCGGACCACACGTTGTTTTTGCAGAAATAAACGACAGATTTAACAGATTTAGCTAACACGAAAGACATATCGGGCTAGTCCTATTCACAAACTAATTCACCATTCAAATTATAGCATTTTTCAATTTCTGTCTGACGTGATCACGTTCATTCGAACGAAATCGTTGAAGATGTATCAGTGACATGTCACAAGATATGTTTTTGATTCACAAAATGCAAAATTTCATCTGTTAGTAGGTCTGGGTAAAGAGTGAAATATAATGTATGATACTTATACGAGCGTTTGACTTAGAACCGGTCTTCTAAAGCTAGCTTTTATATGCAGGCGAGTACACAGGCGGCGAAAGTTGGATAAAAGTTTTAGGACACAGATTGTTAGGGCTACCATGGTTTGACCCAGTGAGAGAAAAGTTACAATAGTATATCGGCAAATGTACCATGGCACACTGTAGTCTCTCGTTTAGATTAGCACGTCAAGCGATGGTCACTGTTCTGTCATTTCTTCTACTTCAATCATCTTCCAACCGAAGGCTAGCCTTCGTATTGGAAGATGGTTGGAGTAGAAGAAACTGACCGACGCGACCGATGGTGGCTGAATGTTGTGTCGATTTGCAAATAATATATTACAAGACTCGTCGGGGATCATAATAATACCCTTACACGGCCGAAGTCTCCGCCAAATATATCATTTTTGACATATCAACGTTTGTGCATACGACACTTTTATTATTTTCAACATACGATAATAGACACGGTCTCAAACACTCAAGAGAAAAACTAGTGTGGACGTCCCACGTAAATACTAATTAACAGTCCACCTGAAGCAATTAAAGTTTAACTGCAACGCTGGTCACTCTCACCTTGTTTTATTTGACAAGGTGATGGGAGAAATCATAGAGATTCATATGATAGGAAATTATTCATCCAGTTATGAAAGACACACGCCAGGGAATCATTTGCTAGCAAATCGAATATTATTAAAGAAAATTAAATAATAAGACGAGGTAGCTAAATGGTAATTTAATAAAGTAGAGGTGTTGTATTAACAACTCTGTTTAACCCTTTCAATCCGGTGTACATACAGAAACAAATGGTAGTGGATGCAGGGACGTGGCTAGAGGTTTCCGATTGAGGGGTGTAGGGTAGTGAATTTCCAATTAGGGTGAGGGGGAAGCCCCTTCCCGATCACTCCCCTAGTTGGAAATTCTTTACCGAGAAAGATTTTGAAAACGAAGCCATGAAAGGGGGCATAAAATTAATTGATTCTAGTAAATGAAATACCAACACATTTTAGATAGAATTATCAGGTTATTATTTTTTGGTATTCTTTTAGGAAATGAATATGTGCTAAACAAATGCTCAAGCTCAGAACTTTGAGCAATTCACACTACCCTAACATTAAATTAACAGCCCACCGTAAGCAATTAAAGTTTAACTGCGGCGTTGGAAGAAATCATAGAGATTCATACGATTCATACGATTCATACGATGTTTCATCATTTTGTAACTGTGAATGATAGAATTAACTCAGGATAACGATGTTACGTGATGTGATTTTCTTGAAATGCATTTCGAGGATTTTATTTTATTATGATAAGTAATCGTTCTATAGAAATCCCGTACCGACTGACATTATGCATACTTATGAAGCTCGATATTGCGTACACTGTAGTTTTAAATAGTAACAGATGGAATTTTTGCCCATTTAAAACCGAGTTGGAATTTTGGGAAGGAAAGGAGACATCAGCATCGACAAAGAAGCTCTAAAATCCAGCAAGCTGGAATTCCCCACTACCCAGGACTTGCCCTCCGAATTTCCAACTATAGGAAATTTTGGCCAGGATTGGGGGGGGGGGGGAACCCCTCACCTCACCCTTTCCCCACATCGCTGAGTGGATGAACAGACATTATAAAGAATGAAAAATTTGAAAAGCGAAGCTCGGTAATAATTTAATCCGACAGCTTGACAGAGCTGTTGGATTAAATTATTACTGAACCTCCCAACAAACCAGGATGGTTTCGCCCACGTCGCCGTTCACAGTATTGACTGCAATGATACCTTCAAGGGCGCCGTGTTGAAAGGGTTAAAATGGTTTGTCATTTTATATTCCAAGCAGAAGACAAGCTTTGGTTTGTGTCGTAGTTTCATGCCTAATTTTTACTCTTTTTGTCACTGTAGATGGTGTGTGTACTAACCTTTACGACGACACACAGTGCGAACAATGGGCGCGCGTGAGGGAATGTGAGAAGAATCCGACATGGATGAAGTTACATTGTAGGCGGTCATGTAAGGCATGTGACGAGACAGGGAAAGGATCTGATGAAGAGGAGAAGGAGGAGGAAGAAGAAGAGGAAACAGATACAGGTGGAGATAATTCTCGATTTTTTTTGTACCGTGTATTATTTTGTTCTGATCCAACAGTCTGTTCAAACGAATTAGTACTTGTCATGGCAGCCTGTTACGTGAAAGAGTTAAATTTTAACTGGTAGAATGCTGAATTATTTTCCTTTGTCAAAATTGGTTCACATGTTTTTGCTTTGTTACATTTTATGGAAGAGTGCCGAAAGGTACTCTCCCATAAATTGGAACGAAGCAAATCTCTAACAACGGACTAATTTTACTTCAGAGATAATATGAAGTACATCCACAGAAAATAAAACCGTTAAGTTGAGGAACCTGCACTTAAGACTAAAACCTAAATATGGGCTTCCAGCACTATACCAGTTAAGTGATTAGAATGAGCCGATAGTCACACCGATAGAAGGGCCAACTGTCCCTGCTACCCTTCTTCCCAAACTACTCAGTCAACTTGAACAAAGTTTAAATATTTAGTCAGATTCAGCTTTCTTGTGGAAGACGTATATTTATTTATTTATTATGGTTAAACTACACTTTAACAGGCAAGGTCATATCGTGTCGGTGACAGTTTTACGGGTTGAGGAAGCCGGAGTACCCAGGGAGAATCACCGAGCAACAACGAGCAGCTGCCAGCTCCCCAACACCGTAACACCGCACTGCAGCACAGGCAGGGTTAGATTGGTTGAAGACATGCGCACACTCGACGCGCAGTACGCCTTAGTACACGGCGTCATCGTACCCCCGCGTGGACAATAGGGGTTAAGTGCCTTACCCAAGGACACAATGCGGGAGTCCGAATCGATCGCTCAGACGGCCACCCATCCAAGGACTAACCGGGCTCGACGTTGCTTAACTTCGGTGATCTGACGAGAGCCGGTTATCGCAACGCCACCGCGCCTCCTTGTGGAAAACCTGCCTAAAGCAATAATCGGAATCACGGGGGAGAAAGGAGGACTCCTCCACGCCACACACCAAACAAACAAAAAATGTTTGTCAAAAAGGTGGTGCCATTGTTATTGAAAGTTTGTTTTGTGATTACACATATAAAAATAATCATGTTGATTGTTTAAACTATAATAAACTTATTTGTCAGGCTGGAACTTTCGTGTGTCCCGAATGGCTATTTCATTGCACGTATTCCTCCTTAGTTGTATTTTTGTTTTGAATTCAGTCTGACCAACACGTCCAAAACCCCATCCGAACACACGTCGCTCTGAAGGTATGATTTGTTTTTTCATCATTCGTTTGTTTTCGGAATATTTTTCGACATTACTTTTCTGATTTCCGTACATTTTATAGTTCTGTTTAATATTAACAATGTGTTGGTCTCGTAACATCATTGTGATCCGTTGTGAATTTAGAGAGTTATCGATCTTTGTTTATTACGTTCCACAATACTTCTTTATTGAGTATGGTTACTTAATACTCTGCACATTGGTGTAGATATATCAAACTTTCAAGCTGAAATTTTTTCCCATAATACAGCTGTGAATTTAACAAATTCAGTCTTGTGTGACAGAGCTCATTGAGCTCTGTCACACCAGACTGAAATGGTTAAATTTCCAGGTGCATTATGGTTAAAATTTGTAGTCTGAAAGTTTGTTATTCAGGGTGCAGAGGGTTAAACAAAAATTATTGCCTTAATGAGATGAAACACAACAAGAAAAAAGGAGAAACCCTGAAAGGCTGTTTTATGCATAGTACTGGGTAGAGTCGGTGAGTACGTCAAATAGAAAATTAAGTAATTATTTTTATTTTCACAGGTGGATGCAGAAACATTCATGACAACGATAAATGCAAAACATGGGCCTATCACGGACACTGCGATATCAATCCCAGTTTCATGTTGAAACAATGCAAAAAAGCGTGTCGAGTGTGTAAGCGCTCTGGTGGAAGCGATGAGACTGACGAGGTCACCACCACGACGAGAAGAACAACTATATTTACCATCGGACCAACTACAACAGTGGGCGGTTCTACTACAAAGGGAGAACGCACACCTCCCACCCCAACTGGACATCCACAGACAACAACAATAGGAAATGAAGGTAGGAAATACGAAACTTGACATCCATTCCCTCTCACCCTCATTTCCAGCAATTCCAACCATATAATTAATTTGGAATCGAACAATTTCACAATGTATGCTATTTAGTTTATTATTTATTGTTTATTTGGGGTTTAACGACAATTTCAACTATCAGGGTCACATCGAGTCGGACAGATTTACGAATGGGGGACGTCTGGATAGAACCACCGAGCAGCGGCGAGCAACTGTCAGACTGTTCAACTTATTAACTCTGTAAATGCAGAGTTAACAGCGATTGGAGTAAGGCACTATCGACGTATATTATATCTCACGTGACCTTCTAGGCTCCTGATTGGACGAATGCTGCACCCCTATTTCGTGTAGTTTGCATCCACAGAACTGACCAGGCACTACACCCAGGCACTACACGTTTTCTATTTTTAGCACACTACTATATCAGGTTTCTTTTCATACTGGGCGAATAAAACTAATCAGGCTAAATTTAAATATCGATTCACAGAGGCACAACATCTATAAAACGACCCGGAAAGAAATCATTGTGGAAAATTGTATCGCTTTTCCATTGCTGAAGTCACATTTTCCGAGGCGTTCATTTTATTCCTTGAGAAGATGATAGGCGTTCGATATAATATAAGAATTAGTGCATGTCTTGTCGTTGTCTACGCCCATATAGTGCCCAGTGAGGTGGTGTAGCTCCCTCCGCTTCGCGCCGGGAACTACACCACCTCACTGGGCACTATATTGGCGTAGTGAACTCCAAGCCGTGCACTATTCCTTAAGTAGTACGCCTTTGTACACTGTGCCACCGTGCCCCAACGTGGGCAATCGAGATTAAGAGGAAACACAACACAATTACCGCTGGTTTTGATCGCGTACTACGGAACCACCGTTCTCACAATCAGTTTAGTAAACAACCGTTTGTACACTGGTGGCAAAAATACGAAATTTCAAGAAGAAGTAGATGATTTCAAATCGAATCTCAACGCATTTCAGCATGTAGATATCGCATCTTGTTACAACTGTAAGTAATATCAGGCTCCAGTCAATTTTTGAATGCAACTCCATCACGTTTCTTTGGGCAAATCAATCAAAAATTTGGAATATTCTAGAACCGAATCAAAGTAGTATCAGAAGCGGAAACTCCTTAAACTGTTTTTTAATCATCAGGTCACCTGAGTTCCAAATTGGCGCGACTGACGTCCCCTAGAAATCAGTTTTCACACTGGCCCGACATTTTTTGGTGCCAAGTGGAATTTTTGTTCGGGGGCAAATGAAATGTTTGTGCCAAATGAAAGATTTTACCGCCAAATGGAATCTAATAAATGGGAGCAAATTAACCATGCATTGCAGATTGTAGATGGTGCCTTGTTACTCTAAGCGTACGATATTTTAATTTAGTATTACCTGGCCCATTCAAGTATTTAAGTTGCAAAATACCGCACAAATGTTAAACAATTGATAATAAAAACTAATAAATAAATAAATGAATAAATAAAATAAAGGCCATTATTAGCGTTTACAAAATTATTTCATCATTATTATTTACTCACTGTTTATTCACTCGAAATAAACCTAGAATGCTTAAAAAATGAAACAAGGTAAAAACGATTAAGTAACAAAGAAACATTTTGATAAGAATCAGATTAAATGGCTAAACTGTTAACCCTTTGAACTCGTACGACCGATTTTTCGGCCAAGGTATAATTTCGTCCCATTTTTGTGTTAATACAAGATGTTTATACGCGGAGCATTAATAATAAAATAATGACTGCAGTGTGCAGCCAAACGGCTGAAGACAGCAGTTATTATTTTATCCTCCCTGTATATTGATATTGGATTGACCCATCTCACTGTAAGTGTACACAAAGGCGATATAATTCTAGGAAACGAGAGTTCAAAGGGTTATAAAGCACCATGATTACATCTATTACACGTAGATTACTGGAAAGGCGTGAAGTCTGTCTCGACTGTGTGGTCAGGGATTTTATCGAAAACGAAGCATGAGATGATAAACCAGAAAACGTTTGAGACCTACCAAAAGTATCATTTTGGTTCCAAATTCTTGCTCCAGATGCTGTATTTTTGGTGTCAAACGAAGTTTGTTAGTGCAATTGTTACCATTGGTACCCGACAGCGTGAACACTGAAAGAAATCGAACCATTCCTGACGAGTCTGGAATTTCGAAGTTTCGCAGGGACCTGTTAGTGAAAATGTGTAATTAAAAGTTATGGTATTCGTGTATAGTTTGTAACCTCCGTTTTTCAACCTCTGAAAAAAAACTCAGTCTGCCAAACAGAGCTTTCCAACGTTTAGTGTGAGATGCGAGTTTTATTGCCTTAGAACGATGTTTGAAACTTTTAAGTGGTTCGTGGGGGAGATAACCTTGTGTCATGGATTGGTGGGAGTGAGGATGGCAGCATTAGGAAACCTGGACAAAAATGTAAAACTCAATGCATACGAACTCTCCATTTGTTTGTTACAATACGAGTTCTCTTAACAATACAAAAATACTTGGGTGAAGCAAGTGTGTGTGGACAATATGGTGTCACTGCCCGTACGGACATAGATTGAACGAGACGGTGGCGTTGATAGTTTTTCACATGTGTGGCGAGAGCAAACTTTTCCGATAGATCGATAAAATCTTTCGACAGGTTCCAGATCGGAAAAACCACATTTCAACTATTTGGCACCTCAGACGGGTTAGTTATCGAAAATTCTAAAACTTGTTTTATCCAAGACATTAATAATTTTACTTCCATTTTGTCAAAGAATTTTCCGACAAATCTTTTGGTGGGAACCGTCGCCTCCACCACCCCGTATCTATGCCATTGAAATGAAACCTTATTAACAAGGAGAATGCATCCGAACTTGCCTCTGTTTGCCGCAAGTGGATATATCTTCTTTATTCGTACCCACGAAGAAGACAGTCAGTGGTATCAACACAAACACTCATCGATGAATCATTCGAATCATCCAAAACACAAATCATCTGACCGTTGTCTAACAATTCCACTGCTGTTTGGCTTATTTAACAGACGCTGTAAGCGTTATTTCTCTGGCATCCCCCACTCAATGAACACAGAAGGTTTAAATTCTTTTATCAATAATCACCCAAGCTCTCAGTTCACCAGTCTAATTTCATAAGGAATCCAACACTATTATCGGCTGTTTATTGTCCGACTTTTCGAGGAGTTTGCGCACAGGCCAACAATGATGTAATGTGATGTTCCTCTACTTACAAGGACTAACAGATATTCTTTCATGCTCCAGTTTTAGATATTCCAGTCAATAAATATGTATTTCGAAACATCAAGATATTAACATAACTGGTGGAACTAAGCGACATAATCATAAAACTACAGCCGTGTTGAGTGTTCATTTATAAGTATTTAGTTTTCAAACGCATCTAACGGAATTCGGTCAAATCAATTCTCCATTGAGAAACTTTTCTTGCATTAACTCGTAGACGCCGGGGAATCAGAATGAATTTATTGAACATGACACCGGTGTAAATTCCAATTGTGAGTGGTTGAGATAGGTGGTTGCACTGCAGCGCTGGGCGATATCTTTTAACCCTTTACGCAACGAATCGCCCGCATCCGCCCGCGTAATATGCAAATACAACTGCTGGAAAAATATTATTTTTCGAAAAATTTCAACAAAACCATATCATGTGACCCCTCTTTGGAACGAGCTCGTCGAGCTCGTTCCAAAGAGGGGTCACATGATATGGTTTTGTTCAATTTTGTTCAATTTTTTTTAATTTAAAAAAAATGATATTTAAATTAATGAATTTTGAAATCGTCTGCAATTGGGTAAAGGGTTATGAACCCTTCTGAAAATTTTCACTAGTCCTGAAACGGAAAAAGCATCATTTATAATGTATCTGGAAAATTTATCGGATTGATGTCAGAGTCGAAATTTTGAGGCCATGTCAATTTTAGAGTAGGAAATTTGAAACTCAAGTTTCCAGTTGGACATAAAAGATCAAAATTTCTCATGATTAGTTGGCATTTTAATATTTTTCATGAACAATGTTAATTTATTGAATTTCCAACTATTTGATTTTTGACCTCAGAATTTCCAACTATTGGAAAACAATACTCCTAGCTGCCCCCCCCCCCCCCCCCCGCACACACACCAACCTCTAGCCGTTTAGTTATGTAAACGTTCAACTTGTTCCTTGAGAAGTTTACATTGTCTGACATTATTTTTGCCGATGCAAAGAACATACATCAATAGGCATCGTTCTTTACATAACAGGATATTAACTGATGTACATAAAATGTTAGAAATGACATATATGTAAAGCTTTAACACAGCAGGGCGAACCGGGTAGCCTTTGCGTGATAGACTGGATGAATATATTAGGGACATTGCGCTCCATTCGGACAAACCAGCGTCTTGACATTCCAATGCAGAGGGTCATCGAGGTGTGAAAGTCTTGAGCGCAAGTGTGGCGTCATGGGGTGTTAGGAATGGCTAGCGGAAAACTGCCTCCTTTATTGTGTACTTGTCGGGGAATGCCCTATTCTCCGCGTCGGGGAGCACAAGTTCCGCCGTCGGGGCAATTCTGGCCCCCACCATTGCTTAAGTGGTATAGTACAAGAAGTGTTCTGTGGCAGACGCTGGGGTGGGAGGGGGGCACAGAAGAGAAGATGTGTGGACCAAGAATGCGGAATGGCAATGGGTTTAATACGAATATACGCAATTACACCCCCAACTAACTGTAAATGATATTAAACGTCGTCCTGACTTACGAGTACAGCAACGTTTTCGTCCCTGGCTAATATTACCATGAAAATCGATAAAGTTATCTCCCTTGATTCTTATTGAGCGAGGAAGGTCCAATTGCGAAGCAAGTAATTGTTCAGAAAAACAGCTATGACAACAGGCAAGTTTATTGGAAGCAACTAGTCCACAGATAATTCGCCATTAAGAATATCTATTGGTATCACACCTACCAACTCCAAAAATTCACTTGGACCTTTCGTTTAGCGAATGCGTTTTTACAGTAATTTGCAAGTTTTTATTCTTCCCGGGAAAAAATTAGCAAATCTCACCTCCTAGACTTTTATTTTAATGGAAAGGACAGTGGAGGTATTATATATCACGATGCGCATACTGTTAACATAATGAATAGAAAAAAGGGTCAGAGAATATGAAAAGATGGTGAAAAGGCAACAAGGTGAAAGAATATCGAAAGATGGTGAAAAGGCAGTTTTCTTATTTTTTAAATGGGGTTAAACAGAGAATAATAGTCAAACTTTGAAACTGATTGGGAAAAGAATTGTAAAAAGCATCTTCTAAATTTTTGTACTACTCTACAGGCATATGCTCGTCGTTTGTGAAATGATGCGCTCATCGATGGTACAAATTGGATAACATTTCGAAATTTAAATTTTTATATGAAATTCCATACCTTTAGTGTTAAATGTTCTGTCAGCTTTAGGAAATTAAGGGGAGCTAATTTTAGTGTAAATCACTTTCAATGACGAAAATTGTCAGCCATGTTGGGATGACGTTATGGGATCATAACGGCATCTTGTTTAATAATAATAAAATAAATAAATAATAATAATAAAATTTATACAGAGCATATATGAGTCGATATCAAAAAATGTTCCATTTTAGTGTCCCAGAGAGATACCGATTTTGGAATTGTAATTGTAGCCTAATATTTTGTCAGTGGTCTGGGGGCCATTAGTTCAACCAGAAAAACAAGAGAAAAAAAAGAATCAACTGGTGTGGTTAGCGGTCGCCCTGCCTTGATTTATACCCAAAAATAAGGTAAAATGTGCTGTCCCCATATCAGTTTCTGATATTATTTGTATTGCTGTTGGAAAATATGCGTAACACCCTTTAATATTCCTTCTGATATTTGGAAAAGATACTTTAGGCTAAGCTATAAACTATTATTGCATCACCAAGAATAATTTCTTATTTGGAAAATTTGCCGTCGAATTGTGCCCCTCGATTTTATGTATGTCCTGTAGCCAAGCTATATTTCATCGAAGTAATTAGACTTCCCTTGGAATGATGAAATATGTTGTTTCCTGTTTGAGTTGTTCGAGGCGTGTTTCATGCGATATTACAAGAACATTTCCGATATGCGTGAAAGTTACCAAGATATTTGTCATCAAGTGCTGACAGATTGGTGCTTAATTTTTAAAACTGTATATAATGTTACGGGTATATTGTGATATTACGGAGTGGATGAGGTATCTGGTGAAATCGGTTTGAATGTACTTCACTGCGAACTTTATAATTGCAAATGCTCGTTCTCGGGCACAGGAGACATGATTATGATTTTGCTATTTTTCGGTACGTTGGTATTTCCTGTTACGGTATAGTGCTGTAACAGTGAAAATTGTTACACGAAACACTAAAATTGTTATTTGAAATACAAATACGTCTTTCTTTCGTTGTAATAGAGAATATTTTCTTGGTAGTTTTTCGGCACTTGTAGAAAAGGATCTACCACGTGTAATCTTTGTATTCCAACGAAATGAGCCAGAACCGAAGGAAGAATTTATGTTCGAATATGAATGTTTTAAAAGCCGCGTTACAGTAAATACCCTTTTCATTATAGGAACGTCAATATTGATCAAATAACTGCACCTTTCGTATGTACAGTACGTGGAGAGTGTATTATCACTAAATCACCCACAGGGTGGAGATTCCACCCAGGCAATAATTGCAAATTTGTTGCAAAGCATAACCAGTACAAGCAAAGTTTCAGCCAATAGACCTCCGGGTTAAACCCGGAGGTCCACTGGATGAAACAGTGCTTGTGTTTTTTGTCGATATGTACAAAATTTAAAAGTTATAGCTTGGGTGATAACTCCACTCTGCGGGTGATTTAGTTACAATCCACTCTCCACGTACTGTAATGTCATTTGTTAATGCCTTTACTTACTCACTCGTTGTTAAGATGTGCTATGGCGTGGTTGGATACCATTTTGTTTTGAAAATGCAAATGGTTGTTTTATTGTTACACGGAATGCACACGATGTTACACGAAATCCGTTGTTGTGATGAAATTGCTCAACTGAACATTTGGAGATACAGATTCCACAATTCACTTTGATTTGTGTTTTTTTTATCGCCATATTGATTTTTCAAACATGGGTACCAATGGTTCCGAGAAATTTTCACATTTCCTATAAACATGATGTCATTTTCTCCCGTGAGATAGCAAATGCATATTACAGAAAACGTCCTCTTTGTATGACTTGCCATAAATGTATCATTCGTGGATGAATTCTTCCTATTAGTGTTCTATCCGAAACAAGGGACCAAAAACGACTAGCCATCAGAATATTACAATCAACACATGTTTGCTCTTACCCCGATTACAGTGTAATCGCCATGTGTTACAGAAAATACACGCTCTTTTACAGGAAATACACAACATAAGGGAAGGTGAGAAGGTTCAGTATGAGGCCCCAGATGTTGGTAGAGTTGTTAGTGATAGTGATGAGAAAGTTGAGTGGGAGGCCTGGGGTGTAAGTAGAGCTGTTAGTGACAGTGGTGAGAAGGTTGAGTGTGAAACCCCGGATGTAGGTAGAACTGTTTGTCATAGTGGTGAGAAGGTTGAGTGGGAGTCCCCAGATGTAGGTAGAGCTATCAGTGGCTGTGGTGAGTAGGTTGAGTGTGAGGTCCCGGATATAGGTAGAGCTGTTTGTGATAGTGGAGAGAAGGTTGAGTGTGAAGCCCGGATGTAGGTAGAGTTGTTAGTGGTAGTGGTGAGGCTGGGTGTGAGGCCCCATGTGTAGGTAGAGCTATTAGTGGTAGTGTTGAGAAGGTTGGGTGGGTGTGAGATTCCTGATGTGGCTAGAGCTATCAGTGATAGTGGTGGTGGTGATAACGTTGAGTATAAGGCACCGGATGTGGCTAGCACTGTTAGTGTATTTATTATTTATTTATTGGTGTTTAAGGTCACATACTTATGCACAATGGCTAATCGTGACCGTGACAGTTTTACGGGTGGAGGAAGCCGGAGTACCCGGAGAGAACCACCGAGCAACGACGAGCAGCTGTCAGCTCTCCAACATCGTAACTCTGAACTCTGCACCGCAGCACAGGCAGGGTTAGATTGGTTGAAGACATGCGCACCATCGACGTGCAGTACGCCTCAGTACACAGCGTCATCGTGCCCCCATGTAGGCAATCGGGGTGAAGTGTCTTGCCCAAGGACACAACGCGGTTGCCGCAGGTGGGAGCACTGTTAGTGATAGTGGTGAGAAGGTTGAGTATGAGGCCCCGGATGTAACTGGAACTGCTAGTGATAGTGGTTAGTGGGTTGAGTGTGAGGTCTCGGATGTAGCAAGAGCTGTAAGTTTTAGTGGAAAGAAGGTTGAGTGTGAGGCCCCAGATGTAGCCAGAGCTGCTAGTGATAGTGGTTAGGGGGGTTGAGTGTGAGTCCTGGATGTGGCGAAAGCTGTCAGTGATAGTGGTGAGAAGATTGAGTGTGAGGCCCCGGATGTAGCTAGAGTTGTTGGTGATAGTGGTGAGAAGATGGAGTGTGAGGCCCCGGATGTAGCTAGAGCTGTTGGTGATAGTGGCGAGTAGTTTGGGTGTGAGGTCCCGGATGTAGCGAGAGCTGTTAGTAATAGGGGTGAGAAGTTTGAGTGCGAGGCTCTGGGTGGGGCTCGAGCTGTTAGTGACAGTGGTGGTGAGGAGGCTGAGTGTGAGGTCCCGGATGTGGCTAGAGTTGTTAGTGATAGTGGTGAGAATGCTGCGTTTGAGGACTCATATGTGACTAGGGCTGTTGGTGATTGCGTTGAGAAGGTTGAACGTGTGAATGTGCTCATTGTTGGTGGCAATGAAAGAGAGGTTAAGGGAGACTGTGTGGTTCTGGAGCTATTGGAATTTGATGAGAATTCGGTTGATGAACAATCTAGAATGGAAGTTGTAGTGCTGTCGGTAACTTGGATGGGCCAGCGGAGAGTGCTACCAGTGAGTGTACCTCCAGGTGAGATTCGCCATTGTGGGCTAAGCAGACAAGTTGAAGGTGCCTGTAAGTCTGAATGGTCGAACACCCCCCCCCCCCCACCCCCACCCCACCCTCCCTCACGAATGCATGGAAAAGTGTGTCATACCATAAGGCTTTGTACCCAGGACAAGTGGGAAGTGCATCAGGTTCTGAGTTGTTCGTTAAATGTATGAAACGAATCGGGCCAAAGACAGACAGCTAATTGTTTCATATGGCCTAACCGATGTACAGACGTGCCATGGTACGGTCATGAAGAAATTGTCGTGGTAATCCCATCATCATTTTGACCAAATTTATTTTGTGGAACTAAGTTTTTAAACTGCAGATATCAATCAAGCACATGCACGTTTATCGACCAGCTCATCAACTTGATTGTAGAACATCCCAAAATGGGGCATGTGGTTAGTCAAATCTTCATTACTCGCATTACGGGTGAGTATTATTCCCATTACAAATGACTATGTCTGAAAATTTGGAAATTGGTTCCGACTCTATTCTCAGTTAATTCACATACCCTCGGATATTCCATTACACATTGATTGTGACGAACACACTTTATAGAAACAACATCTGTCGCTAAACTCCCCGTTTCTTATTAATATTGTTAATTGACTTTCCTGTCGGTATTTGAAATTATTCATTATTTATGTTTTTCTGTTATGCTTGGTTTCGTTGAGTCTTTGTCATTGTGGTTGCATGTCACTGTAAACTGACGTCAAATATCGTTCAACCCGTATTAGACCACATTCCTTGCAGTTTTGGTACATCAACTGAAAAGTAACAATGTTGTTTGTGTTCCAAACCAGATATCACATTATGCCCCCTAGCATATGAGGTGATACATAATTAACTAAAGTATGAATAAATTAATCTCGAGCGAGTTTTATGTCCTTCGTGTAATCCCTATGTATTCACTGTAACACGACCCAGCGAAAATCGCTATGGCTCCTCACTTATGAGATCTTTTGTGCAAGTTGATACTCTTATAAGACAGAACAGACCTAATCAAGATTAAACTTCACCGCAATGTTGGGGCAGCAATACCTAGAACGAGTTTAATGTCCATCGTGTAACATTTATGTATCCACTGTAACACGAGCTAACAAAAATCAATGTCGCTCCCTTACTACGAGATCTTGTGTGTGGACAGGTTTACCCATGAAACAGAGCAAACCCAATCATGATTAAATTATACCACAATGTTTGAATTGCATTGCTCGCTGACCTATGCCGGCCCAGTGTATCGTCCTGTGAAAATCTGGGTATTTCCTGTGACACTAGTGTATTTCCCGTAACAGGGGATGTTTTTCAAAAATATTCAGAAGCTATTCTCCATGTGTATCGAATATTCAAATGTTTGTAAAATTGAACTTTCTGGATATTTAAACTGATACTTGTCACAAACATGTAACAAATATATTCTGTTCCTTGACATTATATAGTGGAAGTTGTCACCATCATGTAATATTATCATGATGTACACCAGATCTGACAATACTGCAAATTGTGGGAGTTGACTGAAGTTGCCGTTACAGTTAGGACACATTGCTACAAGCCATCACTGCATGAAAGCTCTAGACATTTTAGACTCAGATCGAGCATTCCTGTAACTAACAATACTTGATGGTTCGAAATATGTAATAAACTTTTATTTCGCCATGTGTTTGTTTTCATGATTTGTGCTTGGTGAAAATGGCACATATTTTTATATTGACTCATATCTCACAATGATAAAAGTTCCAGGCGCAACACATCACAGAAACCTTACTAAATGTAAATCTATACAGTATTTAGGTACTTGAAACAATAGATTAATTGACATCACGATAGTAAATAAATGAGATTTTAACTAATTAAAAACTGGGAGCGGAGGAAATGTTCAAATGAACAAAAGTGAATAGTGTAGCGGAAGTGTTAGAAATGTCGTCTACACATTAAAAGGGCGGTTTTACTTACTCGTAAAATGATTAGGGTGTCCATAATTGTATGGACAATGGCATGGCTATTTCTGACGCTAAGTTCTCACTGCTTTTAAATCTTGCAGTTCAAGTCGTGGGCTGTCAAATTTATAGTTTACACGGGAACCGTACATCTAACGAAGTAGCGTATTTGCCTTGCTAATTAGTAATGTTGGAAGTGGAAAAAAGAAAATATTTTTTTAGCAATCTGGTAATCATCTTTTTAAACTTGTTCTCGTTTGTACGAACATGTCTATTTAACACTATTATTTGATGATCATTTAATAAACGGCATGCACTGATATAATTCTTTATTCTTTTCTAGTCACCTGTTATGATGCCAATGAAAACTGCGCTTCGTGGGCGAAAGTTGGATACTGTAATACAAACCCTAAATATAACTTGATACACTGCCGATATTCCTGTAAGAATTGTAACGGTAAGTATCTCAAAGTTGCAGCTGCGAAGTCCAAAATGTGCTAGAATAATATACTTTGCTACTTTGCTTTCCAACTGAAAATAAGCTTATAACCTAGAAAGTTATGACATAATTATGGCTTAAACGCCGTAATGTATCTATAATTTTTACACGTCCATTACTTTTCCTCTAGTTCCATATTTACAAATCCGTATGAAATACGTGTTCCACATAGATTTCCGCTGACGGACCATTTTTCCACTTGACGTCATGGATCCATCAAAAGAACTAAAATCCATCCATTGTTTTGTAATCGGCCAATCGAAACGTCGCATTCTGACCCAGGTTTTTTTCATTTTTTGTCTCAAAACATAGGTTATGACCCCTCATCGGAAAGAGCTCGACTCGTACCATACTCAAGTATCAAACTTCATACACATGTTAAATATGGTCAGAAGGTGTGTAGCATTTTGTACTTGCGTGTGCATCTTCGAAGTCAATGTTGTACTAGAGTACTTATGATGAAGGTTATATGACAGGTTTTGGCCATACCTCAAAAAGTGGTGTGACTACAATCATCAAACTTCACACAATCATTAATGTCAGTTCCATTTAGTGGTTGTTAGATGTATGGGTGGACCATGTTTTACACTCTGTCGATATTTATGTCTCAGCAGTCTTTCCATTTTGAAAATAAGAGGCGCGTTTTTGCTACTCACTAACATTTGAAATGAAGCACGCTGTTGTTGAGTCACGGCATCGGGAAAATGTTTTCATGAAAAACTTCAACGAACATATACTGCAAAAAATATAGGATCTCTTTAGAACCAAAACTGGTTCTAATCTTGTCTCTGAGATGGAACCAGTTCTGTTTAAACAGTATTTATTTCAAATCAAATAAATTTATAAAGATTAACATTAAATATTAACAGAATTAAACATAAATTGAGGGAGTTTCAGTCGTAAGTTTAAAGCTTATACGAGGTTGTCTCAAATCATTATTAAGCAAAGGAGATATGAACAGTTGGCATATCGAACCAGTTTTGGTTCTATACAGAACCAAAACTGGTTCGATATGCCAACTGTTCATATCTCCTTTGTTTCAAAATGTTTGGTGACTGCGTTGAATAAGCTCCAAGTTTACTGCTGAATCTACTTCAGTTCATGTAATATTCTGTTATAATTGAATGCTAATCCTTGTAAATTTATTTGATTTGAAATAAATACTGTTTAAACAGAACTAGTTCCATCTCAGGGACAAGATTAGAACTAGTTTTGGTTCTAAAGAGAACCTATATTTTTTGCAGTGTATGTACACCGATCACTACACTAGAGCACAATAAACTGTTCGCAGCCGTAATCAAAATGTAATGTTTTCGGTATAATACCTGAAATACAACTTTAATGGAGCAATCGTAAGTCAATCGGGTGATTCTCCACGGAATGCATGAGCAAACAGACAGGGAGTAACATAACTGGCCTTTGAAGTTCGTCTAATTGTGTTCTTTACGTACAGATTCTCCGAAAGTGAAGTTAGATTAGTTTGAAGTATTGGAATGCTACAGCTTATAATTCATGGCGTATTATTCACATTTTCGTGCACCCTTTGTAATATTATTTCCCACGGACAGATTTTAACCCTTTACAGAAAATACATATCAAAATGTTATTTTAAAACTTCCTCCCAATTCTAAAAACAATTTCAATAAAATCATATTATGTGGCCCCTCATTGGAACGAGCTCGGTGAGCTCGTTCCAATGAGGGTAACATGACATGGTTATGGAAATGTTTGATAAAGTTTTTTCTACTGCACAATTTGTATATTACATACGCGGCGATGTAGTCGATTCGAATGCGAGGATTAATCGCCCGCTAGGAAGTATCTAGACGCGCTGTTGTCTACTTGCAAGAAGTAATCACGGCAGGTGCGATGGCGCGCAATAGCAACAGTTCGCCTGAAAATCGAAAGACTGGTGTTTCAGCCATAACTCAGATACGAACCAAAATACAATTATCAACTTCATACACAAGTTTGAGATAGTCAGAAGATGCGTTGTTTGTAACACTTGCTAGCAAACCTTCAATGTCAAGGTCATACCTGACTTCTTGTGACTGTTGTGACTACAATTATCTAACTTCGCACGGTGTTAGTCACTGAATTTGTTGTTTTTTGTTGATTTCCCATAAATACTAATAATGACCAAATATCGCAGCGTCCCGTTCTCAGAGATGAAAAAGTCACAGCATCCAAAAGTTCCAGATTCTCTACTAAAGATGCAAGAGACCGTATGTCATAGATCCATTGAATGCTGATAAACAGTGGTTAGAAGGTATCACTAGCTATGTCTAGAAGCCAAAAAAAGCGACAGGTGCAATAGGACAGATGAAGGCGTTAGAGAATGATTCGGCTTTAGTTAGAAACATTGGTGACTTTGAACATGGAATTTAACCCTTTACCTAACGTAACGGCCAAAACATGCCAGCGCTTTTCTCAAAAATCGCCAATTAATTTTCATTATGTTTTTCATTTTTTGTCTCAAAAACATAGGTTATGACCCCTCGTTGGAACGAGCTCGACGAGCTCGTTTCAACGAGGGGTCATAACCTATGTTTTTGAGACCACAAATGAAAAAAATTAGTTATTCAAGAATTATTTTTGCAAGTGTCGTCTGCTTTTCAGGTTAGGTAAAGGGTTAATATTAGAACGGAATTCTACTCAATGGTTGCATTGAAAACTTGCAAATCGGTCTGAGTCACAACAAATCGAAGATAGTCAGTGCATAAAAAAGACTTGGAGCCATATATTCTGAAGAACATTGTGGTTGATACGTTCATTCAAAGGCTCGTCGCTGTCCAAACTGCGGTCAAGGCAAATTGAGATTATTGATATATAACGATTGAGAAAGAATTAGTATATGCTCTTTGGGAGAAGGTAAACCTTACACTAAACTAGTTTGCTAGGATTTTAACACTGTTGAGGTATTATTAAGGGAGCATGTTTGATTATGAAGTCTGAAGACTGTAGAGATAGATTCCTCGACCTGCTACCTATTAGATATTGGCATTTGAGCCGGTTTTTCATGAATTGATACTTTTATATTCAACATAATTGTTATAAGGACTTCTTTTAGTAGTTGCCGCATTGATATGCGGACTTTTCGGAGAAAGGACGTAACTACATTAGTTGTCTTCAAGCCAACCTCAAAGCAACAAGTTCTTCCTAATAAATATAACGGCAGAGATCCGTAGAGTTTACTCTCTAATGTAACTTGGGTTTCCCACCATATTATGGATACTGATTTTGTATTTCTGCCTCCTAATATCCATCATAGTTACTCCATCTCTTGTAACATTAACAGTAACGTTTACCAGTTACGTTGTCACTGTGCGATGAGAAAATACTGTCCCAAAATATCTTCAACCTTTCAACTAACACGGCTTGCAGAAAAAATTCATGACTAACCATTTTCTTTTTGCTTCAAAAACATAGATTATGATTTCTTATTGGAACTAGCTCGACGCGCTCGTTCCAATGAGGATCACAAGCTCTGGCTCGGAGCATGGAGAATGATAAACATTTGTTATCTGTGGCAGCAATTGATTTTTATTTGAAAAATATTTCATTAAATTTGTGTCATTAAATACATCGTAATCTGTTCTTTGTCCTGAGCTGTTCCCTCAAGCAGACACTGTGGACAAACAACGCACCTTGAGTACTAACATAATCGCAGGCCTTATGGAAGCCGCTCCTTGTTTTTCGTTCCATTTAACCCTTTACCCAACGAATCTCCCGCATCCGCCCGCGTAATATGCAAACACAGCTACTGAAAAAATATTTTTGAAAAATTTCAACAAAGCCATATCATGTAACCCCTCTTTGGAACGAGCTCGTTGAGCTCGTTCCAAAGAGGGGTCACATGATATGGTTTTGTTGAAATTTGTTTTAAAAGTTTAAAACATGATGTTTAAAATAATGAATTTTGAAATCGTCTGCATTTGATAAAGGGTTTTAAGTGTCTTTTGTGGGGAAGATCACATAATAAATAGAAATTTACGAAAGTACAAAATTGTTGATTTGAGATAGAAGACCTCCAAGGAGTTTTCAGTATTTCGAAATTCACGAAACTCGTCTAGTAAATTAGACTAAAGCTTGGTCTAGACCCCATTTACTGAACTCGTTTTGTAAATTTCGATAAACTGAGAAATCGTTGGAGATCCTCTATGTCCAATCAAAAATCTTGTACTTCCAGTTCCTGTGATCACGGAAGCAAAAATGCCTTTTTCAAAATTTGAATGTGTTTTTGTAAAATTTTTGGGATTTTTTAGATGGAAAACGATTATGGTCATCTGCAAAGAAGCTTCAGAGTGGTCACACTCACCTTCTATTTTCAAAAAGTTTCCGCGGCCCCTCTTACGAAATGAGTTACCCCTTAGTGTGTTCGCCCAGTTCGCTGCTACGCGCGTCGGGTGATGTTTCTCATCAAGCCCTATGATTAATATCTGACGCCCTCTCCCTCTTTATCCAAACACAGAACCCCGGATCCCCTACTGAGTCTGTTTTGTATGGTTTATGGTTTTGTCATTTCAGTGCATTATTTCATTTCAGGCTGTAAAGATGAAAATTTGTTCTGCAAGACGTGGGCAAAAGGTGGCCAGTGTGAGAAGAACGTAGCATACATGTTACGGCGTTGTCAGAAGTCATGTGCAGTCTGTGATAATTGATATGTCAGTTAATGGACAACATTTTCACAAATGTCAAATTCGCCGGAGTGAATTTTCGGAGTATTTGACTGAAAACAAGAAAAACAATTTTCTGTTTTGACTTGACATTGTATTTCAAGAACAGTATTATATTACAGTCTGTGACAGTGGACTTGTGTGGACTGAACGAGAGTACACAAGAACTTACAGTTTGGTGGAAAATTATTACAGTTTCCAAAGAACTCATCCACAAGGAATCCCCATCTTTGGGGCTCGATAGTCCGAGAATGTGCAGACTCATAAGAAGACTATTGGAGGAACATTGTATCCAAAACAATTATTTATTATTATTTTTTACTCAATACGACATTGCCGATTTAACTCTTTACCTAACCTGAAAAGCAGACGACACTTGCAAAAATAATTCTTGAATAACGAATTTGTTTCATTTTTTGTCTCGAAAACATAGGTTATAACCCCTCATTGATAATATTAGTTATTCAAGAAGTGTCGTCTGCTTTTCATGTTAGGTAAAGGGTTAAACGTAGGTTGCCCAATTTAGAGGACTTCCATCTTAAATATTGGTACCGGGGCCCTATTTTCCCAGTCGAACATAATTTATTTACCACAGTAAATAAGCACTGCCTCACTTCCCGAGGTTCCTACGGGGGTGGGAGGGGGATGAGTCATAGTTCTAGGGGAGTTAACAAATGAATACCAAAAGTAATTGAAGTAAGATGCCTTGCTACCTGCCAAGCTCGCGGGCCACCAGGCAAATTATGTAAGGAATTGGATGGTTTTATGGACTATTTCTGTACCTATTTTGGGGAGAGTTTGCGCGCAGACTATCGTCGATTCACTCACGGTGATCCGTGGATGTTTTTTTGTGCTCAAGTTAGCGATGTTTGAACCAATAAGTATTTAATTCACCTTAACTATATTAACACATTTGGTGGAACTGCGCGGCGTTGTCATAAAATTACGTCTGTGGAGAGTTTCCATTCATAATTATTTAGCAATCAACTATGTATGATGGTATTGGTAATGTCATCAAAAATTCAGTCAAACGAAGTCTCTATTGAGAAACATTTCCCGTGTTGATTCAAAGAAATGGAATGTTTATTCTTATATTCAATCGGCTGGAATATTTCAGTTGGTCTGAAAAGAGAACCGTGGGTTCCCCTTTCCAACCAAAAATAGGCGATGGAATATTCAAGGCCTAGACAGGTTCCAGGATATAACGACGTCAAATTTATTTAAGAATTGGCTTTTAACGACGTCAAATTTATTTAAGAATTGGCTTGGTGGCATGAGAGTTTGGCTACTCGTCTGAGGTCTAACAGACTGAGGGGCCAAAAGGTATGCGCGCGAAACAATCAATCGTCCAATGTGTGTTACCTGCACAAAAGTAATCTCCATTTTAACTGGAATATTTTCAAGAAAAAAAAAACGATTAGTGGTCTTTGGACAGTGTGTTTTAAAAAAACAAACGTGAAGTCCTAGCGTGGAAAAGTGAGACGTAATGTTGTTTTGAAGTTTTCACTTTTTATAATGCAAAAGTGACCTGCATACAACTGTAGTAAGATTCGTGGTATAAAACTCAAAATTACAGAGGCTTTCCCCCAAAAAAACTTCTCTCAAAATATGTTGGCGAAAAGTTATCTGCAGCTTGAAAGTTATCTTCCTTGATTATTGGCACTCTGGAAAGCCCGTTTTATATTTGCTGCAATTTGGTATCTAGAATAAGGTTCGGTTTGTTTGTGTGTATGTGTGCGTCTAAATTAACCCTCTGCACACTGACGTTGAAGTATTAAAATTTTAAGCTGTATTTTTTGCAATAAAGCAACTAGCAATTTAACCAATTCAATTTTGTTTGACAGAGCTCACTGAGCTCTGTCAAACAAGATTGAAGTGATTAAACTCGTAGCTGTATAATGGGAAACGTTCCTATTTGAATTTCGTTATTCGTTTTTATGACACCAGGTTGCAGAGGATTAAGGTCTGGAAATCATTGTACTTATAGTATTGGGAACTTTGTATTTTTCTTTGGTTAAACTATCCAAATATAACTATGAGTTGTCGTTCTTAGTCACAGTCTTTGTTTGATTCCCCCAGTTGTACTGTTTACAGTCATTTCTCTTTATGTATCCCGCTCTGATGAGTTAGTTGTTGTTTGCACAAAAAACGGAATTTTCATTCAAATTTTACTTGAATAGCATTACATTATTATTGAACAATTGCCGCGTGTATTCGACGTTACCCGATACAATACAGGCATTGAAAAATGTGTAGGGAACATCACGCTTAGTTTCAGGTCTGCATGTTAGAACGGCATGAACGGACACATCTCGGTGGTCCTTAAGTGTCTGAATGACCTTATGGCGAGACTGAAATGCTTCGACTCAAAATAACAGTCTGGAATGTAAAGAGATCGTGATATTTGTTTTTGAAAATTTAAGCTTCAGTCACTTAATTCAGGTTTAATCGGATAAAACACAAACCACAACTCATGTAGAGGGCGAAGGAAAGATTCAGCGACCATTGTTGTACTTTTTCCGAAATTTCACTTGAACCTTCGGCGATTTGGAAACACCTGAAAACTCGACGTTTTTTGTGCCCTCATACTCCACCCTCGCTGTGTTATGTCCAAATCGGTATTAATATATTGCTTCGCACTAAAGGAACCCATGTAATCTCTGCTGAACACCTGTCATTTTAACGTGTGTCCCGCTAAAAAGCCCATGTCTGTATTTGTTTAAACTTATAAAAGAGCATCGCTAGTCTTCAATGCAGCACTTGTTTACTTGTTTTCACTCTTCAATAGATCTTGTAAATGTGTTTGGACAAGAATGCAGTGTATCGTATGAACCAAATCCGCTCAGCACGTTTACAAAAACTGTCATTCAGATTTTTATTTTCTCAACATTTCCATCCAAACATAGCATATAGTGTTAGAAATTATCGTTAAATTTGCGGTAATCTACTGGCAACTAGCTGCGGGTCCTCTCACTGTAAATTGTATGGCAACTATCGTTTCAACTCAAAGCATCATCAGGGAAACAGAGACATGTTCATGTTTAGTGGGGCTTGTCTTTTCAGTACGAAGACATTTAAGTCCTTAATTACTACTTTTGCGTAACAGCATCATCCAGGCCGACTTATGTGGGAACAGTCCATTCTCAAGGTAGACCAACTAATATCTGTAACCTGCAGCAAATCGGCTGCTGGTTAAAAATATTAATTGGTCTACTTTTCATGATGATTGAACAAGCGTCTGATGTTGTGAAGCTATATATACATATCAGATCATTGGTTTTTCTTCTCGGTCGAACAAAATGTCTCAATTTTAACAAAACATGGATTTTTTACCTTAAATGTTACAGTAGTATACCGGCAGTTATTTTCAACAGTAATATTTTACGTCGCAGCCCTTTCATTGGAACGATCTCAACTAGTTCGCTCCAATGAGAAATCATAAGCTATGTTTTGGAAGGAACATTTTTGCAACAACGTGACTGCCATAGAACCGTGACTGCACAGGCAGCATTGGTGATGCACAATGCCATATGCGATCAACAAAAAAAACGTCAAATCATTTCTACTGTGCTAACATCAGATTTTTCGATTTTGAATGAAACTAACTTCAAAACACTAGAACTCAGAATGCATGAAGTACCACTAAAATCAATCTGTCGTGAAAAATGACGTTTTTGTAATTTGAAAAATAATATTTAAAGATAAAAGAATGAAGGCTCGTAACACGGAGTATTCAGTGCTGATAGCGTTAACCCTTTACCTAACATGAAAAGCAGACGACACTTGCAAAAAAAATTCTTGAATAACTAATTTTTTTCATTTTTTGTCTCAAAAACATAGGTTATGACCCCTCGTTGGAACGAGCTCGACGAGCTCGTTCCAACGAGGGGTCATAACCTATGTTTTTGAGACAAAAAATGAAAATATTTTGAAAATTAATTGGCGATTTTTGAGAATAGCGCTGGCCGGTTTTGGCCGTTACGTTGGGTAAAGGGTTAAGGATTTTTCAGAAATTGCACATTCTGCGATATGCAAAAATCAGGGAGGGTCACAAAGCTTGTTTACCTTGGTTTTTGTTCAGGCTGAATTTATCATACACAACACGTAATTACTACGTCATTAATACTCCGAACCCTCTAGGTGACATATTATTGGAAAGAATGCAGGACACAAAAAGTGGACGACAGTGTAAACTCTCTCGATCAATTTACGAGCATCAGATGTGAGGAGGTATATACGATGTCCAGGACAAAAAGTCACGAAGATTGTCTGTCGTTGTATATATGCATGTGACACCTCTGAGATGCGAATCTGAAATTGTTAGGGGCTGCGGGGAATATCTCAAATGATCGCGTGCGTCATATAATTTACGTGGAAAGAATGAATGTTGGTGTGCTGATCGCTTTCTCATCTTCAGGAAGATTCGCCATGATGAAGTTCAAACTCGGTCTCACGGAGGTGGATTCGACTGATTGCGCGTGTATTCAGTTATCTGCGTATACAAAAAGGACTTCGATAATAGGATAATTTCGCCCGGACTGCTGATCAGAATAAAGCCTCAACCGTGGTCTTATCTGGCGCTGACAGCTGTACAGAATAAAGTGCCTATTGTGATCGAATGTTCAAGTACGCGAATCGCAAACGAGATCTATTCATAAAGCTCCAATTTTCCTGGTACTGAGTTACCAGTTAAGAATTTTATGTGCGAGTGATGCGCAACGCATGTTGTTTTTTTTTGTCCGAAACACGAAATGAAAACGGCAGATCTCTTCCGACGGGTTCGTCATTCATAAATATTTTTTCTCACAATAGTTTGAAAACAAATAATGACTCTTTATTTTAGATATTTAGTGAAGCTATGGTCACATTTAGAGGCGTAAATTCTTGGCGGAGAGAGAGTGGGGGAGTTACACCCGAAAGCATTTTTGAGCTAACCCTGCGCAGTGGTTGGGCAGCTTGCATCCGAAAGAGTAATCAACTGCACCACGAACCGGAGTTATAATTTTAAGATGTAGGAAATTACTAATAATTCATCTCGCCATATCTGGTGTTCTGCAATCAGGGCACCTGGCATAGAAACTGTGCGATTTTAGATGGGGGGGGGGGGGGGGGGGGGGTGAATATTCAACTCGAGCGATGAACAACTGACTTGTATCGGGCAACTGAATTTCTTCCTGTGAGTGCACAAATGCGCTATGGTGTACCCAAGGGACGAGATACGTTTGGTATGAGGCTCGTCGATGTAAGATTCAGGAAAGTCGTTTCGTAATTGTGGACCCCAAACTTGGACATACGGGCCATAATTCGGGAGGTCTTGAGTTTGGAGGTCCGTGGGCCTACTAATGCACTCGTATAGATGAGATGTCTGCAACTGCCCGTAGGGCCTAGTTGCTCTTGTTAGACTTCTGAGATGTTCACCCCGTTGCGAACAACAAAGATGGCAATAAAGGCAGATAGGCTGTCAGAGACAAATCCACTTGAAGGGTATGTAATTCCCTTAAGATGTGACTTGATCCAGATCAAGCGCATATGTCTTTCGCAAAGTCACGAAGCTGAGCAACTAACATGATACAACTTTTCCGAACCAGGCTAGTGATTCGACCTTAATTCACAAAGCAGATAGTTGCTCAGTGAATTTGTGTGGTAGACCAATCAAGATTTGCCCAATGCTGTACGTTGAAAGTCTTCTCCTGGTAACGAATATAGGACTCTTCCAATTTATGACACCGAACTCGAGTGACAGATACCATCAGGGTTCAAATGGTTAAGCTTAGATGTTTAGAAATAGGCCTCTCCAAGACAAATATCGGTAAACTAGATCCAACGATTTATGCAAGGCATGCAACAGTGTCGAGAAACAGGTTTCCGCGTTATTACAAATTCTAACCTATGTTATTTTTTCTACAACGACTGTGCCTGTCATGAAGAAGGTATCAACCAAAATTTTGTTGGATGTCCTCTTTGTGATGTTCGTGCAGCCAAATGAAACGAATCGATCGGCGACGGAGGATTGAACACTTCGAAGCATCAAATGCTGTACATCAACAAACAAAACATATCGTTCAAGAGAGGTTGTCACAGAACTCAAGTATTCAAGTGAAAAGCTGTATTGTTGGGGTTAATTTAAATTCGAAGTTCTCAAGACATTCCCTTATTTCAACCACATCAGCAGAATTGGAGGGTCTCAGACACTACAATTGTGACTGTCATTGACAGGTCATTTTTATTTCATTATGCCATTTGCTTTCCTACTGATATGTTTCATATAAATACGCCGGGGAGAATGTGCTGAGGGGAGTATGGGTGTTGTTGTACATCAAGGGCCGACAAGAAGTTCGAAAAGTATACGCGCTGTACAAGCGGCCCATTTAAAGGAGAGATCACTCTTGGCGAAGTAGATAAACGACAATGATAAAAGTATAAACGACAATGATGTAAGTCACCAACTTGTGCAACGAGAAGTAGAAGAGATATATCCAAAACATAACATCGTTCAGTCAGTGAAGTTCGACATCATGACCACCTTTAAACAGCTTTAAACGGGTTATCAGTTTTGTGTAAAGAGCTACCCCAGCTCCTGGGGTTACAGAGCATTGTAGTCAGTCTATGCAGTGCTTTTAGAAAATGATAAGTACCGTTTCCGCATAACAGGAAGACCAGTTATATCATTGATTGTTTATGCTATGCCACATTCGGAACGCAATCTGAATCATCACACCATCAACTGGCGCCGAAGATTCGACAAGCGAAAGGGCCTTCTGAACTTTTCAGATCAGACGTTACTCAAACGCGGAGCGTGAGTTCACTGAGTGGTTTATGAGTTGTTTCGTTTCTTTCACTATTCATCATTTTCATTCTTTTCATGTTTACAGCAGTTTCTAATTAAATTGTAGTTAAATTTTAGAAATTGACATGAACTCCGTACAATGGAAAACAAACGCACACCTCGGAAAGGACCGGCACCTCTATAATATTAGAACGTTTCTTTTCATGTTCTATCGGTCGATAGTACTTGAGTTTGTGTGATTTCTGAAATAAAACCTGAAGCTGCTGAAGGTTTTATTTCAGAAATCACACAAACTCAAGTACTATCGACCGATAGAAAATGAAAAGAAACGTTCTAATTATTTTATTATGCCGAACAAAAAATAGCTTTCATTGTTAATCGTTAACTGCAACATGCCATCAGTCTTGTAACAATGTAGTCGAAACCAGAAACAAGTTTTTTCGTACGAATGACGTCTCTTTAGGAGTTTCCATATCACCAAATTCGAAAATGACTTGTTACAAGTGCCGTCGCTTTGGAAGTTTCTATATCACCGTGTCAGTGTTTACAACTGCGTCATGCTGTTCATGTTAAAATTCATTATTAATGCTTGTGTGATAAGTGGTATAATGGAATATAAATTCATGTTTCTTGGACGACGACACTTGTCAGAATTAAGCGGAGTGAAACAATTTATTTTGAATTGGAGGCGGAGACTCAGTGAGGTCGAGGCGTAATAATCTTGTGGAAATATGATTGATTGAAGTCACATTCATGATTCACTAAAGTGGTGAACAACACGTGAGTCATAACTCATATTCAGGATTCACTGAAGTGGTGAACAACACGTGAGTTATTAATATATTTGATTCTTTTGAAATCATTGTTTGTAGTTAAAATTGAAAACACACCCACTGAAGATGACATATTTGTTGATAAGTTTGTGTCTATCGATGACGAAAAAGGTTAAACAGACACGGTGCCAGCGCTTGGTGTTAAGAAATTCCAATCAGAGCTTGCGTAATCGACGCTGATCAATGGAAGTGGAGCTCACATTTTCTTTATTCTCATGTCTCCATGGAAGAACGTTCCGATAGTACCCGTGGTTTGTCCAAAAAACTCCAGTACTGTGACTTTTAGAAGGTGTCAAATTAACCAATCACGGCTGATATCACAGACGTGAGGCATAATAAAAACATTCAGCACCTCGTGTGTGAAATGAACCCTTTACCTAACGAATCTCCCGCATCCGCCCGCGTAATATGCAAATTCAGCAATTGAAAAAATATTATTTTTCAAAAAATGTCAACAAAACACAACAAACACATTCACTCACCCAGTCAGAATTTATAAAGAATATAAAAGTAATAACCAAATGGAACAGAATGCTAAAATCGTATATGTTCCGGTTTTTGACGAATCAGTAGTGTGAATATATAAAGCAACTCGGATACGGAAGAGTCTGACCAGACCTCACTTTACCGAATGAAAGTTGTTTTTTTTTCATCTCCAGAGTAAGCCTGTTTCCGGGTAACTTGCGAATAATATTTACCTTTCACCCAATGCAGACGATATCAAAATTTTATATTTAAAGTTCAGACTCGACAGGAGAGTCTTAGAAAAAATATATTTCTCTTTCGTCCGACCAGCCTTAGAATATGCGTATGTGGTCTGGGACAACTGTTCTGCTGAAGAAGCAAGTGGGCTTGAAAAAATCCAAATCGAAGCGGCGCGAATTGTGACTGGGGGTACCAAAAGTGAGAGTAAAACAGTCCTTGTATATTGAAACTGGCTGGGAAACTTTGGAGATGAGAAGAAAAAAACACAAACTGATGCAAAACTTTAAAATGTACCACAGACTAACACCTCACTACATATCACTGATGGTCCCCCCAACTGTCGGTGAAACCCAAAACTACAACCTTCGAAATAGCTCACACCTGAACAATGTTAGATGCCGCACATACAGCCACCAAACCTCTTTCCTCCCCGCAACAACTAGCCTTTGGAACGAGACCCCAAGCGAAGTCAGAAAGAACCCAAATCCTACAAATTTTAAATCATACCTCAACGAGGACAAACGTATTATACCAACCTTTTACGCTTGCCACAAATCACGCTTAGCCCAGATCTTACACTGCAGACTTCGTCTAGGATGTAGCAATTTGAATGACCATTTGTATACAAATCACCTATCCGAGACATACCTTTGCAGATGTGGCGTTCGTGAAACAACCGAACACTTTTTATTGTTTTGTCCGCATCACAGCAATGTTCGAGACGCAACCATCGGCTCTCTAAGTATCGAAATTAATGCTGACACCCTCTTATATGGAAGTGAATTTTTCACCCCAGCAGTTAATAAAAGAGTCTTTGAATCGGTCCATAGTTTTATCCTATTGACAAAAAGGTTTAAGTCTGATAATGGCTAATGGGAACCGTGCAGACGAATATATCATATAAACATGTCCTATGTGGCTTGGGGGCAGTAATTATCCCGTGTACGATCAATGCTGCTTCCTGTGCTATATATGACATTATTTTGGGGTTAGTGGAAACACTGAATTTGTCAGTGTTTCCAAATTCAGATGTAATTCATCCTGTACAGGGCACTCCATTAAGTCGCTATATAAATACGATCAGTTTTTAAAAATGTCAACCGTCTTTCCTCCCTTTCCCCACCAAGGAGTTAGCGAAGTTATGTGAGCTCCCTAATGCCCCAGAACTTTCTCCAGTCCAGTCATCTTTATTTATCATGGAATATGAAAGCCAACTGGCCATCCCTGACTGGCCTGCCTATCTCTGCACATTTCACTGATTCCCATGTAGGTGTCCTTATTAGGTTTACTGTCACTACCAACAATACAGTCTGCCTATTCATACCCCCATGTTTCTCCCACCATTCAAACGGTGTTTTCATCCATAGTATCATACTCAATACTGTTCAGTTATAAAATAGGGACCCATGTGCTGGCGCAGGTTGTTTGCTTGCATACGTGAATGTGCGTGTGTATGTGAGGGCGCGTGTATGCATTTGTTTTGTTCTACGCCTGCCTGGGGTCCCTTGTGTCTAAACGCCAAAGCTGCCTAAATGTAAACTTAATGAATTGTCATCATGGAAACAGCCTCGCATAAGCTCGAAGCTTGTTGCTGAATCCATTTCCTCCTGTGTCTATTGTTATGTAAGCTATACAAGTTTGTATTTTATTGCCTTTTAGTATCTAGATACTACGGAAATAAATACTGTTCAAACTAAAATTTTATATTGTTGGTTCTGCTGTACAGTTTCACACTACTGCACAAAATTCTAAAGTAAGGATATATGTTGAGACGAATGTCATGTAAATTGGAGATGTATTTTTAGTATCAGATATATGATTACATGAGGCTATTTGTTGGACAAGAGAATTTGAAGGTTTGGTCACAGAGTTGGAGTCTGATGCACGGGGTAAATTACCAGAGGAATTATGGGAAACAGCTACTTCAAAAAATTGACTACTTTTTAAAATGCCATTTTTACAGGGAGTTGTTACCGGACATGTAACTAAAAAATGGAATGGAAACATATAATGTTTTTTTCACATTTTAGAAACAGGGCATGAGATGTTCCAGGGTAGTTATGTGCGGGTAGTGGGAAAGTTCTGCTTATGAGGCTGCTGGGTGGCTGAAAATGACTTGGTTCGGCTTTTTTCATGAAAGTTTCCAGGTTGAAGCCTTGCATTTGACAATAAATTATTTCACCCACATTCGAATTGTTTATTCCAACTTTATCAGATAGTGTTATATGTTTTAGTGGAATTGGAAAATGTAATACATGATATGAGTTATATAACCACGTTAAAGAACATTCGAATTTGAAGCGAGTGTATGACATGTCATTTTTGAAATGTTTATTAAATTGTGGAGCGGAACCTTAACAATATTTTGCTGTTGGTGTCAATTCTTGAACCAGGATGTTCTTTATTTAGGTTTGAGTTGTAAATACAAAATTTTTCAAAAAGTCTTTTATTATTTTGGGGTTTGTCTTCAATTGTTAGTGATAGTTAACATTCAGCAAGTGGGATTTCAGCACAACTGGAAAGCGAATAAGTGAACATTCTTAGCATTTTGTTGGTGTAGCCTAATTTCGCAACTTTTTGAATTTACGTCAGATTGCGAAAACACATTACGATAGATTATTGTATTTCCTAAACACTGGTCTTTGTATTCATGATATATAAATGCAATTATAAGCAGCCTGGTTGTTTTTATTCATCACAGAATTGCTGTCATGGTGTCTGCTTTGTCATTTTGGTCATTGGTGCCATGTCTGTATGTCATCTGTTAGCCTCTTTATATCAAGACAGTATGCCATCTCCAGTGGCTCAGGGTAATGTGGGGTTGAGGTGGTGAAGTGGTGTAGTGGAAAAAAAGCGGAAAATGCCCGCAAAAGCGCTATTCGGCAGACTCAAAAGCCACGCTGTTTCTATTTACTAATTGAAAATAGAGACTTGTGTTTCTGTTCATTAAACTCAGGATAGACAGATTCCAGATTCTTTTGCAGAAGTGAAACTCTAGGGAGATCATTCTTGTTTTCCTTTAAGGCTCCGCTGTACAGCCTATTGGCACTCTCCATTAAATTATAACAAAACAATTTTCGCAGATGCTCGAAGGTTCTCTCCGGGTACTCGGGCTTCTTTCACCCATAAAGCTGTCCCACACGGTATGACTCTGGCTGTCGGAAGTGTTATTGAACTCCAATAAACAAACAAAAAACACTCTCTCAAGTACTCTAGTCTCATGAATGGTTTCCCACAGTTTTCACAGGGGTGGTTTAGTTCCTCCTTGTGAGCAGTTCCCTGATGATGGTTCCTGTTACGACGTTCCGAAAAGATTTTGTCACAGTACATGCAGGCAAAATGAACAGGTGTTGTTCCTTTATCTACAGCGGTGTCCACAACTTCCATGGGTGCTGCAGTGTCGACAGTTGCCGTGGGTACCGCAGTGTCCACAACTTCCACAGGTGTCTCCTGTTTGTGTGCAGTACTCTGATGCCGTTTCCTGTTTGAGGGATTAGAGGTGGTCTGGTCAAAAACCTGAAAAAAGAGTGAGAAAATTATGGAGTTAGAAAAAACATAACAGTAAAGGAGAAAAGGATTTATTTATTTATTTATTTATTTATTATTTATAATTTATTTATTTATAATTTATTTATTTATTTATTTATTTATTTATTTATTTATTTATTTATTTATTTATTTATTTGGACAATGTTTATGGGTGAGCGAGAATAAATTAGGAGCGAAAGCAGAGCTTTATTTATTGGGTGGAACGAGGTTTATGGGCGAGCGAGAATAAATTAGGAGAAAAAGCGATGCTTTATTTACTGGGTTGGCCAAAGTTTATGGGTGAGCGAGAAGAAATTTACATGCCATTATAACAAATCACTTACCCGTGCTACAGCCACAAACACCACAACATCCAAAAGGTGAGATACCCAAATTAACTATGAAATTTCTTAAACAAAATGACTTACCTGACAGGTGAAATGTTGTTGTTCCACTATTGTGTCCTGATGTTGATCCACTGGAGTCATATTTTGATGAGCTGTTGTCCTCTGGTGGCGATTCCTATTGCGACGATCAGAGAAAGTCTTCTCACAAACTTGACAACTAAATCTAACTACTGATTCCATCTTTTTTGTTCAAACTATTCTCGATCAAATGATTTTGAAAGATTGATGAAAAACTTCAGTCTCGGTTGCCTTTTATCGTTACACACCGGATCACTTTATCAGATTTGCCACGTAGAAAATACTGCATGGCACCATCTGATTGGACAGCTGTTTTGGTCAATCAGAGAATGCCTGAGTATGATTATGTTACAACACGCTTATCTATTGGGCATATAGAAAGTACCAACGTGTGGTATGATCAATCAGACACCGCCATGTTCTCACTGGATACCCGTTTTGACCAATCAGCCACCGCCATGTTCTCATTGGATATCTGTTTTGACCAATCGGGCACTGCCGCGACCTTACTGGGTTATCAAACACCTGCGACGTGACACTATCTTATCGATGACATAATCAAATAGAGTACATGGGCTTTATCATATTAATATAAACAAAGGAGACCTTTATCTATGACATAATCAAACATGCTAGTTGTCCCTTTTCATATTAAGCTTCTTATAAACAAAGACTCTCTCTATCTTAATCACCTTTGACATGTCTAAACAAAGGAAACGGGTCAGGTAGTCTTTATATCTAAAGCCTTTTGTATGTCCATAACATCAGATGTTCCAGTACGGGCTTCACCGTAATCTTCTTACATATCTGTTTAGTCACTCCAGGTAGCCTTCAAATTAATCTTTTTGTTTGCATGTATTTACATGTACATGTCCTTGACAACATTTTACTTAGAGATACATCAACAAAGCACAACATTTACGTGGGAAGGGAAGAGGGGAACTTTTTGTTAGTACTCATTGGACGCCTCAGTTTCGAAGTCCCCCAGCTTTGGGTTTGCCTTGGGAGGGCTTTGATGGAGCGGAACAGCCCATACAAGTGCTTTGGTGGGGAGGGAGAGCCCACATACAGGGAGAGCCAAAACAATATGGGAAAAGCCTAATTGGGTGTTGGGCTATACATAGCCTGGACCCCTTTGGAGGGGCTTTGTGGCTGGGCAGACATGGGCATGTGGGGAAGGATAGCATAAAAATATGGTATATACAGGGTGGGCAGAGGGAGGGGCGCCTAAAAATAGGTTACATACAGGGCGGGAAAGGGGAGAAGAGGGCGCCTAAAAATAGGCCTAACGGATTTGGGCGCAGAGGTTCAAATGACCCCGGTCATGGCCGGACCCCGGGGTCCTGGTAAACAGGGTTGTTTTGACCGAGCTATAATACTGTCATTGACTTAACAAATTTTAAGAACAGCCACTTTATTTCAGACAATTACCTCACTGTATTCTGTACAGAAGTGACATTCTACTCCTGACTTCGGAAATGTGGATACCTATAAGTGTCCTTATTTAGAATGGTTGGATTAGTCACAAGCATCTACTCTTGCGTTTTCTGATGTAGAAAACCCAGAGTACTGTGTTCTTAACTGCCCTGGTACCGACCGCAAGGAACTGTTCAGTCTAAAATATGATTCCCGGAGTGTCATACGTGGGAATAAACTGTTAGGTGACACATCGCGTGTTAGTGCTAAGGCAGTTTTTCCAATACTGTGCCACCTGACAGATTCTACTGGCAAAAGAAAGATAGGAATCAACGAAACCTTATCTTGCAGCATAGACAAATACAATATCAATTTAATGAAAGCAGAAGACGAGTAACAAAGGTCGTACACACTGCATGGAGATGGCATAACAGGTAATGCCGAGTTCCTGCCATCCCCGCCCATTGGTTTCCTTTTTATGACATCACAGCCATACCGTTTTATACTCAGAGTTTTGGTCTAAATAAAAATAGGACCCTGTGAAGCTTCGAGATTCGATTGAAATCGAAATCGTCTAGATCATTCGATTCGAGTCGCGCCGATTTGGAAATTTACGAATCTTCGACATGTTCGTAAAATCGGACCAAGTGTTACCTTTTGAGCTCTTGTACTATCAAGAAGAAGAGTGCAAGTAGTTTTCGCTTCCGAAACTACTTGAATTCCGTTCTGGAAAATTCCACTTTTTGATTGATTTACCCAAACAGACGATTCGCCGTCGAATGTAATACTTGTGTGGAGATTAACAAAATGCAAGTCTGTGAGAAGGTGAAATATGTACAATTGTACGAGACGTGAGATTCGATTCGAGATTCGGCTCGATTCGAAATCATCTGCCTGATTCGATTTGAGATTCGATTCGACCACAAATTTGAGATTCGCATGGCCCTAAAACTCTTTTTATGCACGGACTAGAGATACCTTTTACATTAGTCTCACCAGTTTGAACGATTACTGATTTAAACAATAAATAGTTTGAAAGGTGAGATCCTTTCATGTCGAGATGAAGTCGAGACAAAAGAAATTGGTATAAATGCGTGTCAAGATGTAGTCGGCACAAAAGGAAGTGGTAAAAGTGATGATAGAAGAATATCAATTTATAGAGGATATCTTGTGTTTTTGAGTGGATACCGAAAATTATCTCATGAGTGACCGAGACAAATGGTTATTTTTCCCGAGCGCTTTATCCACTCAAAAACAGTAGATTTACTTTTTATTATACGCTTTTTATAAGAATCTGATAATTCCACTCATTTCAACCTTGAATTGATGCATGAAAGTAAACAGCGCATTGAATCATTGAAACGCGGAAATGATTTGATTGATACTCGGAACAGATAGCGTTTTGCAATCTGATTCAGCTGACGGGTTTCTAGTCCAAACATGGCCTGAAAGTCCGTAATATAAGTTTTTGATTTGGTACGTCTTTGAAAGGACGTACCAAACCAAAAACTTATATTACGGACTTTCAGGCCATGTTTGGACTAGCGGGTTTCATGCATCAATTTAAGGTGAATACGTGTTGAATTATTGCTGGAAATGATCGGTATCCACTCAAAAACACTAGATTTACTTTTCATAAAACGTTTTTAGAACAAATTGATCATATCCAGTAATAATTTGACTCGTATTCACCTTGAAGTGATGCTTTGAAAGCCGCCATTTTGATTGATACCGTGAAAATGAATTTTTTTATATTTTCACAGTGGGGATACGATTTCTATCTTTCCGCAATTTCTTCGATAATCTATCGTTTAGCGTATAATAAAAGGTTGTATTAATTATTGTCTTTTTTCAACAAGGGCCTATTATATTGCTGTACTTCATAATTTAAATCATTTCAAGTTGTCGGGAAATAATAAAACGGGAGATCCGCCGAAAACCGCGTTCTCGATGGAGTGAGGGCACACTCCCAGTTGTCTAGATTCCATACGAGCGGGATGTGCGTGAATTTCAAAAGTAAAGTCAAACGACTCCGGCAGTTTATTATGCCACTAATTCATACATAAACAACCTAACTTCTTTATTCTTTAGGTCTTCAAAATTTCAGTATGCTATAATTTTAACCCTTTACTTAACCTGAAAATAAGACGACACTTGCAAAAGTAATTCTTGAATAACTAATTTTTTTCATTTTTTGTCTCAAAAACATAGGTTATGACCCCTCGTTGGAACGAGCTCGACGAGCTCGTTCCAACGAGGGGTCATAACCTATGTTTTTGAGGCAAAAAATGAAAAAAATAATGAAAATTAATTGGCGTTTTCTAGGAATAGCGCTGGCCGGTTTTGCCGTTACGTTAGGTAAAGGATTAAATAAGTGTTCGTTGTGCGAGGTACATGCATATTTTCTACTCCTTACAACGCAATTAGCCCTTTTTGCAAGGTATAATTCTAAAACAACAAAACTTCTACAGGTCTGAACGCAATGTCGACCTTAGTTTGAAACCGTTCACTGAAACAACTGAACATGTATTTGAAGAACATAAGCCTTCCTTAAACCGTCCCTTGGTGCAACAAGGCCCACTATGATTTACTGCCACTCGGTCATAGAAATATCTGCCGAAAAAAATTTCGCTTTTTAGATTTGCCGGTTATCTAAGATCAGAAAGTAGTGTCCGAACCCGTTGGTTGCGGCCATGAAGATGTCCGTTCGATTTAGATTCAGGGTCTAAAGAGGGATTGTCTCAGCGAGGATGCTGTACAGAACATACGAAATTACCCCTTGGTGTCGCCTTTTACCTGTTGAAAAATTATCGAATGCTGAAAATTACTTCCTTTCAACAAAATGCTGGAAAATCAGAGTTGGGAGGTTTTAATTTTTCATATTCGATTCGATTTCAGAGAAAAATCTCGGTTTTTGTTCGGGTTTTCTATGTGTTAAGAACAGGAATATATAGTAAACAGCACTATAGGGTCCTTAGCTTGGAAAACTCACAATAGTGTGTGCGGCACTCCTCACCCTGTATATTAATATCTTCATTAGTTTCAGGGTAACCTCCCTTTTCTCATTCTCAGGAGTTCTGGAGGATCAGCTGCAAAGTCGCATGAAAAACATAAATTAGGGTAAAAAATTAATGAAGTTTATCTTATCGATATTATGTTCTCATTGTCACATTTTCTTCTTTATTGACTCGTCCGGTGGACGAGTCAATAAGGGAGAAAATGTGACAATGAGAACACGACGTATTCGCCCCTTTGCGAGATAAACCAAGTGATGAGAGTCCACAGGAACCACGAGTCCAATTCTCTTTCAGTAAAACCATTTGATTAGTTTATGCGCAAACAGAGTAAAACCTTTTGGCTGTTTTTTGCTGGGTTTTGCGGTTCGGTTTTCGGGTTTGCCGTAACAACCGGAACCGAACCGGAGAACCAAAAGAGCGCCCAGCTCTACTCTATATCCGCCCATTTGCAAGAGGTTTTGATGATATTTGGACTGTGGACGGCGCTATAGTTGTAATGATTTTTATCTATCATTCTGTGGGAAGGTGGGGGTGGGCGGGAAGGTTGTTTCCTCTTTGTTCCATCAAAGCTCTAAAACTCGGCAATTTTGAGAGCTGAACATTCTAAATCAATTAGATATCCATATTCAGGGTAGACAGAGCTACTGTTCCGGAAAGCAGCCTTCAATCGGAGTTCTCATATCAGCTGTACTGCCAACAAGGTGATTGTGTGATGGTGTGTGAGAGAGGGTGGGTGGGTGAGTACGTGTGTGAGAGAGAGGAAGACAATCGAGGACATTTTTAACAATAAAAACCCTTCTGAATGGGAACGTCTCCGTTTTCCACGCCTCTCCGTTTTTAGTATTGAAAACGGATCTGAAACAGACCCCACTCGTGTAAAGGCCCTTGGTTTAAAATGTGTGTGGAAACAGAGGGAAATACCCGACAACCTAGCTACATGTGCAACTTCTTTCTCGACAAATGGGGACCTTTCGGTGTGGTGTGTGTCACCCCTCTTACACACTTACAAACAAGGAAGGGTGTGTGTGTGTGTGTGAGAGAGAGAGAGAGAGAGAGAGTGTGTGTGTGTGTGTGTTATTTGCGCAATCATATTTTACAAATTCGTATGAAAATGAGTTAAAATCCGGTTTGTTAGCGAATATTGGTTTCAATATCATATAGGTTTGTTGAACGGAAAGCTTCTAATTGGAGCATTGAAGTGTTCGTCTTGGATGTTGCCAATATAAACAGCCAAAGTCTAGTTTTTCGTTAATTGACTAAAATGTCCATAAACTTGGTCTTGGTTTGTTTGTAAAGTACGTAAAATGATACGCGTATACCATTCCATTAGATCTACGAATACAGTGCAATTAATCTACACAGAAATGTTGTCTTTTAATCGAACAACTAATTGGCTGTACCAATCAACACAACATGTGGATCAGACTGTTATTGTGCTAATAATTTTGATACTAAATGCACATTGAAACAAGTAAACTCTACTGTACTTGCATCGATTGGAGAGAATCTCTGTGTCTACCGTTTGTCAATAAGTAGTTTCAGTACTGTGGTAACAATCAGCTCAGATCGCCATCGGGTCTCCATGCACTTAAACACCAATGGTAAAGATTTAATTAACAAAATATTACGAAAAACAAATGGAAATAATATCTCAGCCTCAATAATGTTTTCGCATTTCTTTTTAGATGCGTGATTTTCAATAGTGCAGTGGAGAGAAAAGCGGAAAAATAATTTCGACCGGATCGCGTCCCAGTCTCGATCCAGCCGAAATTATCTGTGCGCTTTTGTGTTCACAGTAATAGAGTTCTGTAATATTGTTGCAATTGTGTCTCGAGAGGGGGAGAGCGTGGATCGGAGGCATCACACACTAACCTGTGTGATGTTATACTCTCTGAGTTTTGTCCAGGGGCACTGCCTACTTCACCCCGATGGTGCACTTGCCGTCAACCAATGCTAAACCTGCTTGTGCGGAATCATTATATTAAACAGTCTGACAGTTGTTCGCCGCTGTTCGTTGGTTCTCTCCGGATACTCAAGCTTCCTCCATCTGTAAAACTCTCCTACACGAGGTGACCCTGACTGTCGAAAGTGTCGTTAAACCCAAATAAATAAATAAATTTTGTACAGAAAATGTCGGGGCGTGACATGCTAAGAACTTCTGGTTCACCATATCAACAGGCAAAACTATCCGACTTTTTCAAGGTGGCAGCATCAATTTCAAGAACAACCTTCAGCTATCTGCATCGCCTTGCATGCCACGCTCACGCAGAGCCTGGTGTGCAACAGCCTTTTGTTTGTTCCTATCACATGTTTAACTATTGTGTTGTAATACTTCAAAATGAAGAGTATGTTTCTAGAAAGACCATACATTAAACTTACATTCAAATATATCTATCCCAAATATAGCCCACACTACAACAGTTTCCGCCCAGACAAATGAACATAATACATCAGTTAACAGCGAATTTCCACAAGTAAGTGGAATATCGGTGTCAAGAACGAATTTCAAGTGGGAGTTCCCAAACTATTGAATAATCTGTTATGAACTTGTCGCAGGGTATTCTTCTCCAATAGAGTTGTATGGGGAGGTACAGTACGTGGAGAGTGGGTTGTAACTAAATAACCCGCGGAGTGGAGTTATCACCCAAACTATAACTTTCAAATTTTGAAAATATCGACCAAAAACAAAAGCAATGTTTCAGCCAATGGACCTCCGGGTTTAACCCGGAGGTCCATTGGCTGAAACTTTGCTTGTGGTTGTTATGCTTTGCAAGAAATTTGCAATTATTGCTTGGGTGGAATCTCCACTCTGCGGGAGATTTCGTAATAATACACTCTCCACGTACTGTATAGTACCCGACTCGTAAACAAGGGAATTATACCTTGTTGTAAACAGGACAACAAAAGAACAATACAAGAACAGTTTCCTAGGGAACAGAGGCGTAGTAAATGAAGTGCTATGGTGAGAGCAAACTATTTTTCATTTTTCTATGAAGGGTTACGCCTTGAAATATCGTCGATTGCCTTCAGAGATAAGAATAAAACGCTTCTGTTTTCGGTGCATTCGGCAATTGGATGCTTTTGTCTCACCACTTGTAAAATGCATCCACGCTATGACATATGAAAAAAAATATATTTCCCACTTCGTTTCACCCCGTGTTGAGTTCAGAGTGCGTACCCTCTCTCATAGGCGAATGTTCCGGGTGTTCCCCGGGTACAACATAACTTTTATGCCAGTTGGAGCACCTTGGGTTCTTTTGGAGGCTTAAATATCTAAAAAGTGAAGGAGTAACTGTACCAGAATGACCCAAGAAATATCAGTACAGGAACCAGTGTTGGGGATCTCAGACATAAACATTTATAAGGTTGCCATTTTTCACGAAAAGTGGGGAGACGATTCACCCTCAGTTCCCCATGGCTGAATGGGAGAGGGACAAGATGGATTTAGTAATCTAATATTTGTTTACGCAAGAGTCTTATTTTAAAACCTCTACCCAACGCAGACGATATCAAAATTTATTATTGTAGATATTGTTTTCAAATTTTTCAACTAAATTCAGCAAACCTTTATCATGTGACCCATTATTGGAACGAGTTTGACGACCTCGTCCCAATGAGTGGTCACATCATACGGTTATGTTGACATCGTTTGAATTTTTTTTTAACTGCTGAATTTGAATATTACGCAGGCGGATGCGACCGATTCGTCAGGTGAAGGGTCCAGAAATACAAGAAAATGAATTTCTTTTAAAAAACAATATTATTATATGCTAGCCTGTGAATTATCGAAAATTATCTAAAAGATATTTCTCGATATCCATCGACTCGATGGTTATCGAGGAACATCCCTCAGTAGCTTCCTAAATGACGTCACGCTACGCCGCATCACGTCGCTTTGAAGGAATGATCCGCTGATCTTTGTTATTGTTTTGAAACGTACGCATTTGGGGTCGAAATGGGCTGAATATTTTGTTCAATAAAATGTCTCGTAGCATGTAATAAAAAAGAAAATCTACACTATTTTAGTCAGTATTTGGGACCTGATAGTTTTATTTTTCACGAGCGCCTGCGCGAGTGAAACATAATATTTTCAGGTCCACACAATGAATGTTTTCAGTAGCTTCTTACATAACGTTACGATTCGGCGTATGACGTCACCTTGGACGTCGCCTTGAAGGAACGATCAGCAGCTTTTTGTTATTGTCTTGAAACTGTTTGCAGCCGAATTGGGCTGAATATTGCGCAGTAAAATGTCATGTAGCGAATAATAAAAGAAAAGCTGCACTATTTTAATAAATATCGGGAATTGTCTCATTCGTGTGGACCTGAAAGTATTATTTTTCACTCGCGTAAGCGCTAGTTAAAAATAATACTTTCAGGTCCACACGAATGAGATAATTCCCGATATTCACTAAAACAGCGTAGATATCCTCTATATATTTGGCTTTACCTTATATTTATCGATCTGCATTGGAGCGGGAGTATACGACTTAACAGTTAAAATGTCGGAGCTTTGGGGCGATTCAGAGTAAATTTTATTTTTTAGACCAATCTCAATGCCTATAGGGAAATTTGTATCTTTTCAAACCTGCTACGTTCAAATGTAATATAGTTACAGCATCCCAAAACAAGAAATAGATATAAAACTTATATCATGTAAGCGTCGACGTAAGGCCTGGCATGATCGAATAGTCTCCTGCTGTTCGACGCAGCACATCAGTTTAAATCCAATACCATATTTTGTGAAGAAAAATGTGGCAGGCGATGGTATGACAACACAATTGAAGCACAAATTATTGGGAAGCTCAGCAATAATTCAATCACACAACCGAAAAGAGGTTACATCTCTGCTGAACCCCCATATCAAAGCAAAACAGATGCACCCATTCTGCTGTAAAGGATGGCGATAGGATGATACCAAGAGGCAACTCGAGATTGAAAGGCCTTAAAGTGCCTATATTATATTAGCAGGGGAAAAAGTCTCTCTCTGTCTCTCTGTCTCTCTGTCTCTCTCTCTCTCTCTCTCTCTGTCTCTGTCTCTGTCTGTCTCTCTCTCTCTCTCTCTCTCTCTCTCTCTCTCTCTCTCTCTCTCTCTCTTTCTCTCTCTCTCTCTCTCTCTCTCTCTCTCTCTCTCTCTCTCTTAATGTTTCTATGGAAGCGATATCCAAGAATCTAACGGGGTGGTGTACCTGATCCTTTTCGCACATTGCAACCGACGCAGTCTCGTCTCAGCAGTCATAAAAATGAGCATAAGTAAATGTCATTTGCTCATAGATGATCAAACAAAAAACGCACAAACACTTGGTCTTTTGAGATGTGAATGTTGTTCTTGTAGTATTCCAATAAAAAAGGCCGAACATGTAACAATCCGTTCGCGTCAATATTTTGACATGTCTGTGTACAGCACTTACTCTATTGGCGGTGTTATCCCATAAATATTGCCCATAATGAAAGACCCATCTACCTCAGTAAATGAGATCTAATCAGTCGCACCATCTTTTCGGTCGGCCAGCTCCACTTTTTCCCTAGCGACGCAGACGGTATCAAAATGTATTATTTTAAATATCATTTTTTGAAATTTTTCAAAAAATTTCAACAAAACCATATCATGTGATCCCTCGTTGGAATGAGCTCGACGAGCTCGTTCCAACGAGGTCGTCACTTGATATGGTTTTAGTTTAAACATATTTTATTTGTCAAAATAAACAAAAAGGATTGGACAACAAGTGCTCAACACTTAAATCACGTCCTCTCCTTTGTATACGATTAACAAGTAAATGCAGCATTTTTTTAATATATAGACATCATAATAAACAATACGCTATTCAAGATTGTAATGGTGTTAAGATGGTAGATATTCAACAAAAGAAAGGAGAAGGAAGAAAAGAGGGGGGACTGATACCATTTACTCATCAAACAAATATCAAACTGTCTCCAGCCAACTCACCAGGCCGCAGCGCTCCAGAAGAGCCCCATCACCTCAAGGTGCATGCAGTGTTTTATCATCACATATAATGGTTTTGTCGAAATGTTTTGAAAAATAATATTTTTTCAGCTGATGAATTTGCATATTACGCGGGCGGATGCGGGCGATTCATTGGGTAAAGGGTTAAAAAGAACATCGAATCTTCCAATAAATATGAGCAATTACTGTTTTCAAAGGGTCTATGTCACGGTCCTGGTCGAAATTCTTTATCTGCTTTCTTCCTTACAGCAGTTTAGAATATAACAGGTTGACAAGAGATGCATTAAATATTAAAACAGAACTCGACGAGGGTGGAATACGGGTGACTGGAATCAGCGATCCGAGATGGAGTTTTGTTCGGTATTTCACGCGGGCCGTAGGCTCGCGTGAAATGCAGGAAAGACTCCAACAAGGGTCGTTGATTTCCGTTCCCAGTACTCTACGTAGGTTGTGATCTGTATTTGTACCACGATTCAACTTGAATTAAGTGAACGAAGCTGACATGTTTAAAGACATGTTTAAAGAAAAATATCACCTCCGGCGGTATGTTTACATTTTTGCTTGACACTGTTTTGCGCAAAGCATTTCATTCATATCATAACATCCCTCAGATGCGGAACGACCAATCGGACGTGTTCTTACATGACGTTCTTACTCTTTGGCCAGATTCCATGCGTGGTGTACCCAGCACATTCTCTATGTCTGTATTGTATCGAGTAACCCTGAATAAACACAGATACTATTTTTGTTTGCTTCGTTCAAGTCAGGTTTTGAAGAGTACCTTGATGGCACCTTTGGGGGGTCACTGTTGTTCAAGATGAGGACGCGATCCCTGGAGCTGAGGGGAAAAAATTGAGAAGGACAGTGAAAGGGAGTGCCAGATGTGTAATTTGGGCATGGTGTAGACCCTGGAACACTTTCTTCTAGAATGCCCAAAGTACCAGTCTAAAAGAATAAGATTCACTGGGAGTATAATGGGGAAGTGGGATGTGAGAATGAAGGGCATGTGGTTAGGGGGAGACTCAAAGGAGAGGGTTAATATGCTAATCGGAGAGATTGGGAAGAATAGGGCAAGGGATGTCATCAAGCAGTTCGTCTACGAGTGTTGGGAGGAGAGGAGAAGCATGGGAATAGGGAGGCAGTTGGGAGTACAGGGGTAATCAGGGCCTTCTCGTCCGAGAACCGCGACAAATCAGCGGCTGGCCAAAGTGTTTATAAGTCAGCTTGAATTCGCAAATCTCGACCTTCTGATGTAAGCGTGTAGCGACCGGATCGCTATTGGACCGAGAAAAGATCACTTTTGTGACCACAGCACTGGATAACAATCCGGGAGAGTTAACTTCACACTGTGCTCATACCTGGATGCCCTGGACGTAAAACTTAGCACCTCGTTTGCGCTTACGGTGGAGAATGGCACGTTGACAGAACGAATGTTTCTAAAAAAAATGCATATCGACCTCAAGCTCCACGTGTAATCGGGTAGTACCCTGAAGCGTTTGACACTTTCTAGCTTAGCTATTGCTCATTTTTCTCTTCGAGGACTTGCATGGCACAATATGACCCTACAGTACAGAAGTCGTGGACTGGTCACATTCCACGGGTAGCAACATTTCCAAGGATGCAATAATATTAGATAACAAACACCAATTATAGGAATAATCATCAAAACAACCCGGTGCTTCAGTAATTAAAATTTTGCTGATGATGATTTGTATTACCTGGTAAACGCATGCGTGGACATCACTGCCCACGCGTGGATTATGACTAGTCTATGGCAACTGTACTGTAGGTGACGAACGTGACGTTCAAATCATTGAAGTTATAAACACATGGCCAACAAAATTGGGAATAACACTGTATTGGTCGAGTGTTGGCAAAGGGTTCATCGGCCGCAGAATTGTCGAATCGTAGCAGAACTGTTACAATATATTCAGTTTCAGGGCTCGAATATACGTTTTAACCCACTCGTACAGTGTTCGTGTGGGTGGCAAAAGCTATTGGTTCAAATTCAATAAGAACTTTGTTTAAAGAAAAAAATGCAGTCTCAATTGTGTTTTATACAGTTAAAATCACAAGAACTAAGACCATGTTTAACCCTTTACCCAACGTCCGCGATATCAAAATTTGTTATTTTTTCAAATGTTTCATAAACTTTCAACCAAATCATATCATGTGACCTCCCTTATTCGAACGAGTTCGACGTGCTTGTTCCAATGAGGGGTCATATGCTATTCTTTTGTACAAATTCTTCATAATGTGTTTTTTCAACTGCTCAGTTTGTATATTACGCGGTCAGATGCGTTTGATTCCCAACGTGAAAGGTTACATCACCCGGACATCCTACGTTTCAATTAAAAAAACACCTTTTCATCGTCGTTTCAATTAAAAAAGCACTCTCCCTTGGAAAAATGGAATTGCAATTGTGTTTTATACAGTTAAAAATAAGAAGAAGGGACAATTTAAGCACCCTTCGCTCCAGTAAAAAAATAAACTTACATTGCAAAGAAACATAGCTTAGACAACCCTACTGCATATATGAACGGTAACATCGTATGTTATTATGGGTGTAGTACGTTCTTAAGTATGCAGTCACACAAACATTAACCTTCTGCCCGCCTGCTTAAGTTTGGACATGGTCCACTCGGTGTGCTTTGGAAGATGACGCTATCAAACAAACCAAATAGCCCTGCGATAGGATTTCAGTTAACTGATCTGGACATCTTTGTCAAGTTAATGGAACATATCTGATTACAGGAGCATGTGGATTAACTGGTTGAGTACTAGACCCATATTTGGTCTTTACCTTACAGTGCAGGTGCCTCAGCTTAAAGACTTCATTTTCTGTGGCCGTGCTTCACATTATCTTTAAAGTGAAATTATATTTTCGAAAGGGATTTGCCTTGTTACATTTTATGCCATAAATTGTGCCAAGGCAAAGACATGTTAACAAATTTTGACAACAAAAAATAATTTTGCACTCCACCAGTTAACATTCTGAATACTGATGTCAAAATTTTTTGTCAGCAATTTTCCCTATTATAACTAAGAATGTAAGCAATTCAATCTTAGTTGAACTCCTGTAGCACAAAAGGGAAATATGCTGCTGAACACTTTGGCACTTATTTTGGCAACTCTGTTCAGGGGGACAGAGATTTCATCGGCGTCTTTTATTATGTTGAACCTTCCCTGTTCTTTGGCTTAACAAGCACTACTATTGAAACAATACAGCACATACAGTATTGTGCAGCCAGAGTTGTCACAAGGAACAGAAAAACATTCTAGATAACGCCAGTCCTTCTTGAACTGCTCATTTGGTCGCCAGCGTATCAGAGATTCCAATACAACGTATATCCACTGGTTTTCAAATGTCTACATGGCCATGCACCATATTACCTAAGAGAATTGTGGAATTACTATTTATATATTATTATTATTATCATTATTATTATTATTATTATTATTATTATTATTATTATTATTATTATTATTATTATTATTATTATTATTATTAACGCGTTTTATATACATTTATTTATGTTTATTCCGACACGACATGACTCTGGCTGTTGAAAATGTCGTAAAACCCTCATAAATAAATAAATAAATGAATAAATAAATAATAAATAAATAAATAAATAAATAAATAAATAAATAAATAAATAAATAAATATGTTTGTAAATTATAGCTTTATTCGTTTTTTGTAAAAAAAAGAAAGACAAAACAAAAATTAAAAAGGTTTTTAAATTACTATTCAGGATATTTTCTCGTCAGCGGGTGGAACGAGTGATGGAAAACCCCTCACTCAGTTTGATTTTTCCTTGTCTTGGACAACAGGACGAATGATTTCACTGAGCCTTATTAATCTTTTTGATAACACGAATAGTCGACGACACTTTTAAAAACGATTTCTTGAATAACTGAAACTTTTCAATGTTTACTTGAAAACATAGCTTTATGACTCCATCACTGAAACGAGCCCGAGGAGCTCGCTCCAATGAGAGGTCATAACGTATGTTTTTGATGCGAAAATAGTCAAATTTAAAAGATGATTTTTGTGAATAGTGCGGGCCTATTATGTAAGACAGGGGTTAACTGCGTATTTCCATAAGATAAAGATGAAAAACGCCCCAGACAAACAGTTAAACGGGTTCTTGATGTATCTGACATATCACAGTTTTTTTAAGTATCGTGTAGGCGCATACATGGTTTACGTGACTGGTGATATATGCGAGATATTAAACTGAGACGTTGTGTTATACGAGAGGATTTGTGCCACGTTGATTATACAGTTGGGGAACCGTTATCGATTTTCGCAGATCTGTCGGATCGCGAACTGCCATTAAGCGAATATCGTCAGCGGGACTTACGGGCTGATACTAACTATTCTGATGGCTCTGGGAAATTAAATGTGTCTCAATTATACGCCAGTCACAAGCAAAACTGGTGTAATGATGCGTCAATGCTGCATTGGACATTAATGCATTGAGGAGCACCAGCTTGAGCACTGGGATGGTAATCGAAACGTGACACCTGTTACACTCTAAAATCAGTTGGGTTAAAAACTAATCAAAATCTACAGGGTTCGGTAAATATGAACCCAGTTGATTTGGGCTAATTTTAACCCCCACTGACTTTAGAGTGTAAGAGGTGTCCGAAACTGGGAGGCACATTAAAAGATTAACCCAAATCAACGGCGTTGAGTGAATATGAATCCAATTGGGTTCATATTCATTCAACCCAGTTGATTTGGGTTAGTTTTTAACCCAGCTGACTTTAGGGTGGAAATGTCGTAGATATAAAGGTAACGGAAGCGACCGCTGCTCAACACGGTTTTTTGTTGAAAATTAACAGTTCTTTTGGATTATTTTGTACTTTCACAATGACCCATTCATTTTAAAATGATTGCCAACTGTCTTGTTTGTTTTTGGGGGTTCAGCTACACTTTTAAGAGTCAGAGTCATATCGTTCTGGACAGTTTTAAGGGTAGAGAAAACCGAAGTACCCGAGAGAACCATCGAGTAGCGGTGCATAACTATCGGGCAGGTAGGATTAGCGCCGGTGATGACATGCATAATATTAACGTGCTCTTCGCCTTAGCACACTACGGCACCGTGTCCCCACTTGGGCAACCGGGATTAAGCGTCTTGTCCATGGATACAACGCAGATAACGCAGATTGGAACCGACGACCTTTTAAAATCTCCATTCCACTGCGCTAACCAATGAGCCGTTGCGCTCCCTTTCGGAATAACAAACAGATCCGTTTCATTTCAGCATGTGGTATATTTACCTACACCAGGAGATGCTCGCGAAAAAAAACTGCTAATGGCAGCAGAAAAATATTTTTCTCCTGTACATTCCACCACATGTTGGCATTGGAATGTGTATCCCTCATAGGTGATGGTCCATGATTCTCCCAGGGGCAAAACAAATTAACTTTTCATGTCATTTGGAGCAATCTGAGCACATTTTTAAGGCCGAAGAACTCACAAAGTGAAGGTATATCTATATCAAAATAACCCACGAAACATCAGGGTGAGAGTACTTGAACCAGTTTTAGGAAGTTCAGGAATGAATGTACATATGGTTGACTTTTCTCAGAATCCCCTCCCTCACCCGACACGGCTAGGGGCCTGGGTCCAATACCATAAGACTCATTCCTGACTTATATCTTAATGAAAATCGACTTTCGATAAAGTTATCTTCCTTGAAAGTATCAGATGAACGAGGAAAGTCCAATTAGGAAGCAAGTGATTGTTGAGAAAACCCTTATGACATCAGTAGAAAATAATGCCAAGTTTCCTTTCGTTACTTTTAACAACCGAAAACAACAGACAGCTTTCAGAGAGGCCTGTTGTTTTCGTTTATTAAACGTAATCCAAGGAAACTTGTTTTATGGCAAGCTATTTATAAGTAACTAGCTTACAGATAACCCATCATAAAGAATATCTATCATTTTCTAGGGGATCGTTGCTAAGCCTCTTGAGACACATAAATTAGAGTAACAAATTACTGAAGTTTATCTATCGATATTGTGTTCTCATTGTCACATTTTCGGTGGACGAGTCAATAAGGGAGAAAATGGGACAATGAGAACACGATGTATTCGCCCTTTTGCCGGAGAGACCAGGTGATGAGACTCCATAGGGCCACTAGTCCAGTTCCCTTCCAGTAAGGTTATTTGATCAGTTTATGCACAAACATAGTAAAACCGTCTGGCCCTTTTTTGCCCAGCTTCAACATTAAGGGGAGCTAACTTTCCCGTAAATCTCTTCCAATGACGAAAATTGTCAGCAGATTTATAATTGTATTTCACAAGATTGGGTTATTTGTCTGTGTCTACAAATGACTGAAATAGATTCTTAGCATTTTGAAGACATTACAATTTACCACCTGCTGATTTATTTGGACCAATCTATCCATATATAGAGAATGCAATTCTGGAAAATAAAGTTTTATGAACGTGTTATAGGATTTTATCCAGGTGTTTACAAAACGTCATTGAATATGTACTCCATCACCAAGCCAAAAAATAAGCAGACTGTCATCTGCAAAATGAGGTCCCCAGAGGGTAATTTAGTGATACTACCCTGTATAGCAGGGTAGCATCACTAAATTTACCCTCTGTGAACCTTAATCTGATTCAGGGTCTCAACACTAAACAGAGAGAGGTACCCAGAGGATAAATTGGCCCACTGTATGGGATAGCATCATCAAATTCACTCTCTGGGGACCTCATTCTGCAAATGTCAAACTGCTTATTTTCAGGCCTGCCCATCACCATAACTTCAACATAGTTTATTGAACGTATCCTCTGCAATGGTACTTTTAATCGTTTAGAGCTAGATTCCGAATGATCGGTTCCTCTGCTTATCTGTAGCGAAAATTGGGAGTTAAAGTATACGACGATTTCCTCGGATAATTTTATCCTTTAAATCTGTTGTCTAAATGTTTGAAGGAATATATTTTTAAAAGCGGTGATGAGGTGTGATATATACAGTACGTGGAGAGTGGATTGTAACAAAATCACCCGCGGAGTGGAGTTATCACCCAAAGTATCACTTTCAAATTCTTGGCAGCAAGTGACTTCTCCCAATCCATGACGTTTGAGGACGTGAAAGCTGTTACGCTGTGACTGTTGTCAGAGTGTAACAGCTTTCACTTCATATTTTCCAGCATGAAACTAGTTTTATTACACGCCTGTTCTATTTTGTTCCCATCTACAGCAACACTAAACCATGCGGAAAATGAAAATCTGTTCCGCACATATGTGCGAAACGGAAATCGTTGACGGACTTTCTTCAAATAGAAGCGAAATTTCACTGGAATTTTCTACAAATCGTGCAACGCAATTACAATTTGAATCGCTAGCGATAGCTTAAAATCATCCCCTGAGTTCCAATGTGTTCTATGTTCCAATAGGCACATAGGACACATTGGAACTCAGGGATCGAAATAGTAACACGGGTCCCCCTCGCATATTTGGTTGGCGATAAAATGTGTTCTTTTTGTTGATAGTTGTCAAGTGAATTGCTGAGTGTCCTTCTAATAATTCTTTTCTTATAGACGTGAAGGTGTGTAATAATCACAGAACGACACGCGCGTGTGAATAGGGTAATAGAAGTTTTATCCTTCCGCGCTGGCACTCGTGCCATATCGATTAACCCATTCACGCGCATGTGTCGTTTTGTGTATACACTGTTTCAACTTGATAATCTCGGCATTTTTTTATCAATAATAACCATAATATGTTGTGAATATTTAATTTGTATTGCCACAAAAATGTGCATGTTATCAGCATATTCATTTTTAACAAGCGATCAACGATTGCGAGACGTCGAAAAATTAACCCCTTGCCCAACGAATCGCCGCATCCGCCAAATATTATTTTTCAACGAATTTCAACAAAACCATATCATGTGACCCCTCGTTGGAACGAGCTCGTCGAGCTCGTTCCAACGAGGGGTCACATGATATGGTTTTGTTGAAATTGTTTGAAAAAATTGAAAACATTATATTTAAAATAAAAAAAATTGATATCGTCTGCGTTGGGTAAAGGGTTATAAACCTTCGAGAAAATTATGTTGTTGAGCATTGTTTATTTATATCAACATACTCCCTAAGATGGCCGCCGTTGAGAGATTTTACTATATGTGACAAATGAATGTTCTAGCAATCCAGCTGGACAGAGATAAATGGACTGAAAGCTCAAAAATATCGACGCTATTTTGGACCAATTTTCTGATTGCACGCTTCTGTGCATTATCCGATACGTGTTGTATACGTGTATTTCTCTTGTGCAAGTAATTTTAATCATGAGACGGCTAGCCACACACTACGTTTGGATAACCTATGTCTGATATGATGAAAACTTTGTATATGTAAGTTGTTTCGTTCACAAGTTGTTGTGAAAATCATTTGGCTTCGATGGTGCGTTGGTGCAACCTACATCTAAGATGATAGCATCTTTGTTCTGTTTTGTTGCATTGAGTTTTCTCGAGTGGCTTTACTTAGTCGCCGACTGAAGTACCTGTTTTCCGAAGTGGATTTATCCTAATTCTTATTACATTTTGTCAATGAATTCTTCCAATCCTTCCATGAAGAACCTACATTTGAAAATGACTTTTCCATTTTTAAAGTTAAAGGTGGAATTGCTTGTGGTTTTCTGGTTACTCCAGATAAAAAAGCTACATTGGATGATGGTAATATGTATTTGGGTCTGTATAATTTTGAATCTAAGTAGCAGACAACATTCTTTAGGTATGGTATGGCAATTTGTAAAATGAGAGAAATAACTCTTTTCCTGATCGAATTAGGCGAAAAGTTTTTTAGACGTGAGCAAATTTCATTTATTTATTGGAGTTTAACAACACTTCGACAGCCAGGGTCACCTCGTGTCGGACAGTTTTTTACGGGTGGATGAAGCCGGAGTACCTGAAGAAAACCACCGAGCAGCGGCGAGCAACAGACATACTCCCCAACGCACTAACTCCACACAAGCAGTGTTAGCATATGGTTGAAGACAAGTGTACCATCAACGTGCAGTAAGCCTTAGTACAAAGCTCCACCGTGCCCCGACGTTGGCAATCTGGATTAACTGCCTTTCCCATGGACACAAGGCATGTGCCCCTGGTGGGATCAAACCGTGGACATTTCGGTTTAAAGTCCAATGCCGTAACCACTGAACCACCGCGCTTCTGAGCATTTGTTATCGCAGATGCAATGCTGCTTTGGCTCTTCAGTATAAGGTGTAAACACTGAGTGCGCATAGTCAGTCATCCGGGTATCGATTGGTTACTGTCGTAATGTTTCAATTGTTGTTACACCTCCATTACTTTTCCCCCAGTTCCATATTTACAAATGCGAGTGGAACGCGTGTTTCATACGGATTTCCGTTGACGGACTACCATTCCAGTCGATATCTTGGATCCATCAAAAGAACTAAACTTCGCCTATTTTCGTAATCTGTCAATCGAAACGTCTAGATTAATTCGGAAGCTGCGATGAAAGCCGAAAAATCGAATGTCAATTGAAAAATGTTCTCGTTCATATCTATCAAAATTAGCGACATTAAACTTATTCTATAAATGAAGAGTGATTTTATAACATTTAAGTTTTGATTTTAAAGTGAATATTTCTCAGGTAACGGCAGCACATGTCTTTAAAATGCGTATGTCAGAGCTGTTAAATTCTACAAATAAGACCGAATTTTTCACGATGAATTTAGAAAATGATAATTATCATAGAGGCGTGTAACAAACACGGAACGCTACAATGTATGAATGCATTCGTTAATACGGCACCCAGGCCATCACGTCTCGCGTTCTATCCTTCCGTGCTGGCATTCGTGCAGTGTTGGGAAAGGTATTCGCACCTCTTGACGTTCTGTGTATTTATACATCAGAACACATTAGTAATCTCATTGGATTCATCCAACTTTGACAGGTGAAATTGTTCAGTTGAATTAAAGGTTTCGTGTAATACATTTCTTGGCCATCTTGTGAAACATTTTACAATCTAGTAGTGAATAATGAATTATATGTATCTAAAACCTTCATCACTGTAACCATTTATTTGCATAAAACAGTACTGATAATATCGATGGCATTTTTTGTTTTTAATGATAGGAAAGGTCACAGATGCATTCGTAGCGTACACTGCTATAAGCTTCACAAAATCGTGGAATGGTGATAGCTTAAAGTTGCGATATTCTTGTTTAAAAGTGTATATATTTTCGATAATCCTTTTCACTGGGCTAATATAAAACGAAAAGATAAGTATCTGGCGAACCCCGAAAACCGATTTGTCACTTAAACAGTAAAGCAATTCATGAGCTGCTAATTAAGCAAGACATTTTATGGCCATTATCGCGCTACTGGCGAACCCAGTATGAACTGTCTGATAAAAGATTAAAGGAAGTAGTCTCGTACAGTCATTATCTCTGTAATTATGGCCAGTTAATAGGTAATTATTGTAAAAACAGTACATCGCACATGTTCTGGACACACAGCCATATTACGCATCTGGTCTGTCACGAATGTCAACATATACCACAAATGCGAGACTTTCAAAGGAACTTAAAAGCGAATATTAAATTAAGATAGATCTAAACGGCCAGGTTCCAGAGGAAGAGGATTAGAACGAGCTCCCTGAGCTCACAGCTTGGTATTTAGGTAGACGCTATTATCTGTTCTAGAAGTCAAGCTATACGTAGGCAGAGTAGGCTTTGTCTGTATGAACATTATTCTGAGATAAATGGAGGGGAGCATTTAACCCTATAAGTGGCGACTTCTTGAGTGAAAAGCGTCCAGTCAAGTGACAATACAGTAGTGGCCGTGCAGCGGCAATGGTAGAGTGACATTCCGTCACATGTTATGGTAACGGAATCCAGTAAGTGACAATTCGTTAGTGGCCGTGCCACGGCAGTTGTGGAGTGATATTCCGTCACAGGTTAGAGCAAAAGCGCCCAGGAAAGTGGCAATACGTTAGTGGCCGTGCGACGGCAGAGAAGGGGTGAGGTTCCAGTTTTATGTTCGTAAAAAGGCGACCAATGTCCAAATACCAGCGACAAGGAAGAAGAAACTAGCGACAACAGAGAACGCGGGCCCGCAAGTGACTCAAAAACTGTGTGGTTGGGGTGTGATTGATGTTTGTGTTATTCATGGGATTCTATGTAAGTTACAAATTACCATATTTTTCTATATGTATTAAAATTGTTAATTTCAGTGAACCCCTGTTGATTTATGCTTCTTGAGGAAAAGTCATTGACCCCTTCAGGATAAAAGCCACCCCAACAAAAAGGAAACGGGCGGGTTCCTCAGGGTGAGACATTCGTTCACGCACGGATTCAGGCGACACGCCTTGAGTTTTGGCTGAATATGCGGTGTGAATCTATTTCTCCCAGCAGCGACAAGGGCCGGTTTCCGACAAATTTAAATGAATGGCTTCCAATAAATTTCGACTAGTTCTGGTTTGTACTGTTTCTTGGTGTTAAAAGTTTTTTCAATAATTTGTCATAATCCAATCCAGCGGACAATCCAATCCATCTGTTAAGTTGTGGAAGAAAACGGCGAAACACAGTGTATCGTTAGCAATAAATCATACACACACGACAGGGTCTATCCTACAGTAACTCTCAAATTCACAGAATTAGTGTAGGATGTACAAGCATACTTACTTCACCCCGCGTGTGTTTTATAGTAATTTCAGCCTCTACGTACTCCAACCTTTTACCCAACGAATCGGCCGCATCCGCCCGCGTAAATGCAAATTTAGCAGTTGAAAAAATATTATTTTTCAAAAAATTTCAACAAAACCATATCATGTGACCCCTCGTTGGAACGAGCTCGATATGGTTTTGTTGAAATTTTTTTGAAAACTTTGAAAAAATGGTATTTAAAATAATAAATTTTGATACCGTCTGCGTTGGGTAAAGGGCTAAAGTACTGTGATAACAAACGCGGATAGTTTATATACTCACAATAAAGGCACACTACAGGTACTACTGATTCATTTATTTATCAAACCTCGCTCACATACATATACTTTTGTTTGAGTGAGTACTTATACCGCAATTGTCATTGTTGATCTCTTAATTCTACACGTATGTACAATGCAAAAACTAAAACTGCCTGATATGGCTTAAATGGGGCTCGGCAGCTGGTACCATTATTTGGATGAATGTGTCTCCGCCAAATGTGGATCATTTGTTGTGTCAAGTAAGTTTGGTTGATAGCAGCCCGACTGAAGCGCTTAATCCGGATTACACGGAGACACACTACATCCATTCACTACTGTTCAGACCATAACATGGGAAATATGAGTGATTGGTGCGTGCGCAAGTGGACCACTAAAATGTCCAATGTCTAATAGCCCTGTTAAATAACCTGGAAAAACTGATACTGAATGTGGGCCTAAGTGAAACGAAGGCCCATCGGGGAAGTAGCAATATCCCAGCAGACCCGTTGAGTAACCAGAAGGAATGACAGGGGGGTAATTCTACCTCAGCATCCTTCAAGTACAATGAAAACAGCGAATAGGGGCGGGGGTAGCACTACCCCAGCGCATCCACCACAAGGAGCAGCGAAGCACGGTAGCAATGCCAAAGACCTGTCGGAGGAAGGCGGTTTTGGAAGACAGAGGCCTGCAGGAATGGTTGATCGAGAGGTGCCAGCTGCTGAGTGCCCATTTATAGTGACCTGGCCGATGGTGGTGGTTGGGGAGGTGGGGGCAACTATGCACAACTAATTTTTCGACACGGAAAACTTTTCAGAATGCGAGCTGTACGTGTGTTGGATGAATGAAGACTGAAGCAGAAACTGCCGTAGTGTCCTTATTCTGGTTGGTGATGTAGAGACTTAACATGGGGCAGTATGGAGCGGGGATCTAGAAACAGCCCCTGCAAAACTCTCCCAACAGACAAACAATAGGTTCTGTCCTTTAGATGAATAGGAGTCTGTCCTATATAGATGACTTGGTGATATTGAGACTACCAGTTCTTCTGGAATGCAGTTCCCAAGATTGTGATAGTCCCCTTCTGAGCTGAATTGTGTCATGTGGTGATCTAAAGACTGTGCGGCCAATGACCAGCTCGGTGATTAACCATGTAATTCAGGCTCCTAAATTCATTAACCCCTCGCCGATATTCTGGGTACATAACTACAGGAAATGGTACCATTTCCCTACAAATAATATCGACATTTGAGTAGAAATCATGTCGAAACTCTCTACCCACTCTCCTCCCACAACACTCATCTTACATGTCAAAAAAGAATGCGACAACATTGAAACTGAGATGCTGTTTTCGGTTGTTTTTCTTTCCTTTTTTAATTTTATTTCTCTTTGGTCTGGTCTTCATTTCGTAATATTTACTGAATGCTAAGTCGATGCAAAAAATTTAAAAAAACACTTCAAAAAAGATTAAACATGCGTCCATAAAGCTAGATATGTTAGTGTGATCACGTGAGTGGGTTCTCTTGGTTAAAGAGTTCCTATTCTATCGTATTGGAGTAAAATGATCAACAATTTATAAAAATATGCCATCTGCCTTTTTAATGAACAGACACAACGGAATGAACCAAATTGATGGTAAGTAATAGACTCACAAGCCATCAATCCCATTATGTAAGGAATTCGACACATGTTATGGCCTGGAACCTGTCTAGTTCATCTCCCTTGTTGTAGATTCAATCGTTTGAAATATTTCAGTTGGACGGAAAAGCGAAGCTACAGTGCGCTTTTCCGACCAACTGAAATATTCCAGACGATTGATTCTAAAAGTACCATTAACATTCATGTTCTTTAAATCAACACAAGAAATACTTCTCAATCGAAAATTGATTTGACAGAATCTTTAATGACATTACAATACCATTAGACATGTTTGTAATCGTAATACTTACGAATGAGGACTCGCCACAGGTTACAATACAGTGTTTTTTCCATTGATGACAGTGCTAATCATTCTTTCTCTGTCCATCTCATCGAGCTGATTTGGGCAAAAGCATCCATCTATCCATTTAGTTTATCATCTCATGAAAAAATTGAACTGAAAAAAAATATAGGTCGGCATGTGAATTTTGCCTTTAAATTTGTGATTCCTATTCCCGTCCATTTTCTCACTGAATGAAATAGACCTATTTTTACCCACCCCCGCCCAATTTTTATCTTCTCACACATTTCAGAAGACAATTGTCACCAATATTTTTTATTTTTTCTCAAACATGCATTTAAAAATTTTATTCACACTTACAAACTCAATTCATTTTCCACCAATTGGATAAATCCGGGAACTTTTATCCTCCATTAAAGGTTGGGGTGCAAACCGCTAGAGGCGCTGTTTGCACGAAAACACTGTATTGTAACCTGCAGTTTTATGATTAGGCCGCGTAGTTCCTCAAATGAGATTAATATCGTGATGTTTTCAAGGTCAAATAAATATAGATTGATAGGAATATCTATAACTGGAGCACGGAGGAATATCTGTATATCTTTGTGGATAAAGGGACATCACATTAAATCAACAGTGGTCTGTGCGCAAATTCCACGAAAATCGGATAAACAAACAGTCCATAATAGCCTCGCGAGTAGACTGGTGGCCTGAGAGTTTGGGCAGTTAAATGCAGATATTTGAATTTACTCAACTTATTGTTTTTCATAAGACAATTGAATGGCGAATTTTACGAACTCCATATGTGTGTGAGTTTACAGGTCAGATATTAAGAAAAAACGCAATGTATCCTTAACAAGGGGTTGGTGCGGAATTCAACGATGTAATATTATACGACGACAGGAAAGACCTTCCTATGTTATCGTATGAGAGGATATACCCGGAGACACTGCGGAGAAACGTTTATTATGAACCCACACCAAAAGCGCGAAAAAATACTTAAAATTTCAATATTCAAACATTTAAAGAAATATGCCAAACGGATAGGTCATTTGGTGGTCGGGATAATTAAACGAAATACGGTTTACAAATGAAATACAGCGCATTTTTTTTAGAAAAATATCCATTTTGTTGCTGCCTTCTGTCTAGTACGGCTTTACTTATTCAGTTCCGGAAAACAAGAGTGCACTTAGTGAACATAAAATCAAACTTACCAAGATTTATGATTTTGAGTTATTTCAAAACAAAAATCGTTTGCCATTTAAATGGATTTCTCGTCACGTAAAATAACTTCTCGTCGTATATAGTTTATTGAGTGCAACAAGGCCCCATCTGCAATGCTTTATTTATTTATTTATTTATTTATTTATTTATTTATTTATTTATTTGGGTTTGTTATATATAACTATGTAATTTAACCGCTAAATATCACCACTGTTCTGGTACCCGGAAAATCCAGTGTGGAATCCGATTCAGTATCACAAAAGTATGACTGACTATTTACGGCTGCGTTCGAATTCGCATAATTAGCTGTTCCGGTTTCAGAAAGTACTTTTACTCCGAGCTGGAATGGGTGCGCTCGAACGGCGGTCCGGGTTTGTTTACAGTTTCGTCTGCTAGCAACCATTGCTTCGGGCTTCGTAAAAAATAAACAAAATTTCAATTTTCAATTTATAAACGCAAGTAAAATTTATTGTGGAGATGATTGGGACGTTGAAGGGGCGTTTCTGGAAATTTTGAATTGTCAGCATTCGAGTTGAAAGTTTTGTGGCCTGATGACAATTGATATGTATCAGACACCCTGTCTGCATTTCCCCGGAAGTGTGCACCTGTTACAAAAAAGTGTAAACAAAAATAGTTCTTTTTTACTTCAATCCAATTTACCAAAAGAAAGGTTGGGGGAATTATTGATGCTAGCGTTGGCATGCGATGTTAAACTGTTAAACTGTAAGTCATAAAATAAACCCTTTATCGCTACGGTGAACTGATCTGGGTCGTCGCATCGCGCCTCGTTGAGGAGGTCAGATCGCCGGATCAAACTCGCTGCCTGCGACAGCTCGTTTAATCCGGTGATCTGACCTCCTCAACTCGACGTGGTACTACGACCAGATCACTTCACTGTAGTGATAATGTGTATTTACCGACACATTTGACAGCCAGTGCCACCTCGTGTCGGGCTTTAGCATTGCAGATGACACAATGTAGCACTCAAGGAACGAATTATAAACCTCGGTCGTTATTATCCGAACCGTTAGTGTCAAACCACCTGCAGTATAATATTGAAAGCAAGCAGACTGGACATAAAACATCCGGGTATTAATGCAAAATTATTTGATATCATTCAAAAGATTTTAAAAATTCACTCTGTTGTTAAACGAATTGCTACGAAGTAGGAAAAGCTTGTGATCGAATGCCACTGAAGAAATAAGAAAAGATGAGACGAACTGTTGAATGTAAATAGTTCATTTTTAATGACACATAACATGTCTTTTTCATGAACAAAGATGGCATTACCACTTAAATGCTATCAATAATTCACTCAGTTATTGAGTGAATTGTTTCGTACTGGGAAAAGCCTGTGGTCGTATGCCAATCAAGAGAAAATGAGAAGAAATTTTAAATGTTAATAGTTCATATTATAATGACCCGCTTTTTCATGAGCACAGATGGCTTTACTGGAAGTAAAATATCATTACATCCCGTAAATGCCCTCTAAATCTTCTCTGTCCAAAACTGACGCTGTTCATTTTCGAACGCCATTGTCATATTCAGCGGACGAAGATGTGAATTTTTTGTAATAATATTAACCCTCTGCATACTGATGTCAAAATGACAAAGATTTCAGCAGCAAATATTTTTCATAATGCAGTCCACTATTTAACCAAATACATCTTGTTTGACAGAGATATGTGACCTCTTTCAAACAAAATATAATTGGTTAAATTTATAGTTAAACAAGAGAAAAAAGGAGTGATTGGAGAAAATTTTGTTGTACAGCCAGAGTGGTAGGGGTTAACTGAGATATTAGATATGCTGTTTCATTTCCTTCGAGGAGAAGATTCTTTTATTTAACCCTTTCAACGGATGTTTTTTTGCTAGAAGCAATGTTGAAACAAGAAACACCTACACTCTAAAATCAGTTGAGTTAAACATTAACCCAAATCAACTGGGATGTGTGAATATGAACCCCAATTGGGTTCATATTCACTCAACCCAGTTGATTTGGGTTGGGTGTTAAACCCAACTGATTTTAGAGTGTAGCTGGACAAGAAAATCAGTGATACTTTAAACCTGAACCCCTACTGTGCTGTAGGATTAAATTTTTACTGAGTCTCACCACTAATGCCAAAATAGACTCTTCCATTCCACCGTATACGGTACTGTATAAGACGATACCATTCAAGGTTCCAGGGTTGAAAGAGTTAAGCAATCTCCCACAGATCTGGATGCGTAGGTAGGTGAGCTGTGATCGTGGAGAGCAGGTGGTTGTTGAAAGGATATAATTACCTCGTTTCAATCTTTGATGACAAATGGAGACTTTCCAAGTCTGATATAGAACGCAGTTCCCTGAAAACAAAAAAATGTGGAGTCAGCAAGACACTTGAAATTTAATTATATCTCATCGCAAGTCTGTTGTCTCTTGAGATAAAATTATTGAAAGAACTTGCCTTGTCTTGTGTTGTCACGTCTGATTATGGAGTAACGTTTGTTCGTATCGATTTCACATGGATCAGTCAAAAAACGCGTTCAATTTCTGAAAATTTGAGTTCAGAAACGACCGTACAGAAAACATTCCACAATTTGTTTCCTAAAGCAGGTGTTTTTTTGTTTTGTTATGGATTGATGAATACCACTTTCAAGTGATCATTTTCCGCTTTTTCAACCTTAAGATGCCGTTTCTTCTGTACCGATACGACAGGCATTTTGATACCTACTCAAAAGCGAGTAGTGATAGAATTATTCTCTTTCTTTTGTTATTGTGAGAGGAAACCTTCCCCCTACCCTCCCACCAAGAAAAAAAACAATGGTCAACTTATGAAGTTACAGGAGATATATCACGTTGGTTGGAACAAAGATATTATTTTGAGCCCCAAAATGTCTCAAAATAGTGCAATTTGGGGCATATTGTTGGCCTCTCATGAGAAATGTTTGCGAAATATACCACACAGGGCCTCGGCCGTCGGACGCGAGAGGGACACCGTCTCCATATCTTTCCCCAACTCAAACTTCAAATTTCGAGATATGCCTACATCATAAATATTCTTAGATCCCTCCCCTCCCCAAAAAGCTCCCCGTGCCCCCCAAACATAGAGACCTGGCTAAGCGCCTGCATCAATCCTTGCCAAAATTCGTTGACCGCTCTGTTGTTAGTCGTATATGTGACATGCGTGATACGTGTAAATGTATTTGTTGATGGAATAAACTATGTGCAAACTAATTATTCCCTGAATTCACACATAATGCATACTGTTGGAAATTACGATTAGTTGTTCGTAGTTTGTTTTTTGTTTTTGTTCTTTTTTTTGGGGGGGGGGGGGTCTGAGAGGGGGCGGGGATGGGTTCGCCTCGTCGTAGCTACAGGTACATGACACTTCTTGGTTCTCAACGCATACTTGGATTTCGCTCTCGTGATTATTGCGTTTAATGACTCCCACGACACTAGTTCTTCACAGCATATCCACATGCAACCACTGGAGTCAATAATGTAGCCGTCTATGGTTACCACGTGATAGGAGTTCCGCTTCACTTTCACTTCATGTGCCACATAATCATTCGATTTATCCTCACCACACGCTATCAATGATCAATTTTTAAAGCAACAATCTCATCAACGAAACAGCGTTTTTCTCTCTGTCTTCCCCAGATAATAACAGATAATAAGTGCTTAGAGAAATATTCTTTAAAAGTGCGATTTTCAAACTTCAAAAACTATTGCAGCCCTCAGCGTATGCTATTTATGGTATCGAATGCAAATGAACTGAAATAAATCAAAAACTAGAATTAATAGCCCTTTTGCCCACTGTGGTTTTTGATCATTTTTTGCATATTATTGTTCTTTTCATTCATCGTAACAGTCCTGAAACATATTAGATACATGCGATACACGACCCCTTTGTGTTTATGAGCATTTTGTTACAGTTGTTGTACACGTGCATTCTACAGCATTCATGTCTCCTGGCTTAAGAGTTAGGGCCCTGCGAAGCTTCGAAATAGTTCCAATATAGAAAAAATAGGTACTAGGGCCGGTAATTAGATTCAAAACACGAGTAGGATAAGGGTTTTAACCACGATGCTCTCCCGAGTGGTTAAAACCCTTATTCTACGAGTGGTTTAAATCTGTTTACCGGCCCTAGTACCTATTTATTTTATTTATACAGTACGTGAAGAGTGTATTATCACTAAATCACCCACAGAGTGGAGATTCCACTCTAGGAATAATTGCAAATTTGTTGCAAAACATATCCGGCACCAGCAAAGTTTCAGCCAATGGACCTTCGGGTTTAACCCGGAGGTCCATTGGCTGAAACATTGTTTGTGTTTTTTGTCGATATGAACAAAATTTGAAAGTTATAGCTTGGGTGATAACTCCATTCCGCGGGTGATTTAGTTACAATCCAATCTCCACGTACTGTACCATGCTCATAATAATTAATCGACTTTGTCACTTAAAATGGAGAGAAAAAACGATACGATAATTTCTATCACATGATTGTTTTGTTTAATCTGCGCCGGTGAGTAGTACTCCCAGCTGAACTTGAATATTTGATTGATAGCAAGACACATCGTCAAGGTAGATTGAATTTATCTTGCCTTTTCAATCCAATTATTATTAATAATTCTTAAATTTAATTTTAAATATTTAACTGTAGGTATTTTAAACTTAATGCGTATTGCACGTAGTAGATTGTACCGCAAGACGCCATATGTTTGAATGAACCATCGCGAAGTGTGGATGTATGAAAGTCGGCAAATTGTTTCATGTTAAAGGTCAAGTTGGGTGTAGTTCCAACTATAGGTGTAATTTTTTGTAAAGGTATTCACATTGAAAACGTTTTAGTCGCAGTAGAAGCATTACATCGATACTGGGGTTAAAAGCTAAAATTTAACATACGGGTTTTTCACAGCTAGTAACATAGGTGAGCATGGTATAAATGATTCGATTCCAGTCGTGCTGATTCTGAAAAGTTCGAATCGTCGAGATCTTCTCAAATTCCTACCAAGTATCTCCCCTTAAATGTTCTTCTATTTCCAGATCTCCTGTACAGGAGACATGATGGCAGCAGAGGAGTTGAATGAGGTTTCATTAAGAAACTACTATAATTCTGTTCTGGAATATTCTGTTCTTTTGAATGATTGCCGTTTCATATAATACCCGAGTGGAGACTGAGAATATATGCGGTTGTGAGAAGGTACAATATCAACAACGAAGAGTGATGATATTCGATTCAAGCCAGAAAATAAGCAGACTGACATCTGCAAAATGAGGTCCCCAGAGGGTGAATTTAGTGATGCTACCCTGCATAGCAGGGTAGCATCATTAAATTTACCCTATGTGAACCTCAATATGAATCAGGGTCTCAAAACTAAACAGAAAGAGGTACCCAGAGGATAAATTGGCCCACTGTAAGGGATTGCATCATCAAATTCACCCTCTGGTGACCTCAATCTGCAAATGTCAGACTGTTTATGTTCAGGCCTGATTCGATTCCATTCGAAGCCCTCTGCCTGATTTGAATCGAACCGATATTTGAGGTCTCCGGGGCCCTATTCAGAGTAAAGGGCTTTACACGACTGATGCGACGCGAGCGTTCCTTGTGTGCGATAATGTGATAAATAACTATTTTTCTTCTCATTGTTTTAATTTCAACGCAGTGTTTTGGTTCCGAGCTTTGATTTGCGAAAGTCTCAAAGGCAATGTTCAACTGAACTGAGTGCATTGACAAATATGGAATATATGAGGCAATATCCAATTTTGTCCATATTTCTGTCCTCGCGCCCAGGCTCTTCATACATATAATATATTTGGGCTAATCGTCGTTCTAACTCTGGCAGCCCATGGGTTCTACCAGTTGAAACCATGGAGGGGGCAATCCATTATCATTCTCACGTCCTCTTTATCATCTCAGTGCGGCAGTACTTGGACGACTTATAGCGCGTGCTTCATATGTGGATGATAACGATTCAACACTCCGAATAACAGTGAAAAAGAAAACTATCTACCTTAATCCCAACGAAGAAAAAAATTGCCTCCTGTTTCTTGTACCTCAACTCGAAGTAACTCCTGCAATAATTTCAAACAATTGAAGAATACTGAACTTTCCCTATTGACCAGACACTTGGTCACATCTTGTTACAAAGCTATTAATAGCACGAAGTTGACTGGCGTGCTACAGAAAAATGTCCTTTCCGAAGTCGATATTTTGACATTCAGGTGAGTACATCTTCTAGCGAATATTTGGGGAACGTATTTAATGTAACGCCATTTACATCAACTCGAACGAAATACATAATGTACCCACATTGGTTTTTTGAAGCTCAGCTGCGTACTCCCTATATTCGCGTACGGTTTGCGCGGGAGGGAGAACTCATTTAAAATAATGTACATTGAATACAAGTACATACCTCATGTAATGGTCTCCTCCTGTAACGATTGAAAATGTTACAGGAACTACCTTTTCTGTTTCAGAATAGTTAAAATTCAACTCACGGCGAGTCTAGTTACCCGAGATGTTGATTTTGGTTTGACAGTTGAAAAAGGGGTATTCATTGCTGCACTGGAATGAGCTATTTGTGGGATTGGGCATCATAATTTAATAAATACACAAGGAAGAGTCATCACATCGCAAAACAAATGTTACAGGAAATACCAGTTCTTGTTACATTATAAACGTTCTTGACAAACATTGTTTACTTTTCCATAAATATTTTCTAATGTTGATGTCTCTGACTTTAAAGTGGCATTTTCTCGCACAGAAATTGAAAAAGGGTGCAATGTTGACAAAGTGTTGAGTGTGTGTGTGAAATGTTATTTTTGTTACATGATATACAACATCTGTTACAGGAGTAACAGAATTATGATACATACTTATTCTGGCGTGGGAGATGGGCCCTGTGGTGAAAGATATTACATTATATTACTACGAGGATATCCTTGCTGTCGTCCCAGGGCCCAAGCTTATCCAGGGTACAGGGTCCCATTTCGAAGTGTATCCTCCATTTTGGAATTCATTGATTAACAAGATCAAGCATTAAGAAGCTACAGTTTTTCGCGCAATTCTCAGATTAGTTTGACTATGGGAAGTTTTTTTTTTGGTGCTTTAGATACTCAGTTCTTTTGCACATTTCAAAGAATTATTTTTAAATTGTTAAAACGAGAGATTCTCGAACTTTTTGTGTCAAGTGTTTAACTTGTTATATTGAAGATGAAAATATGAAAGAAACTGGGCCCATAGTACAGTCATCGTTAATTGTATGTAAGAAATCCAAGGATGGGCAGAATTTCCACAGATGCATTAATACACATTACATAAGACATCGGAATCAACATCAGTCGTTTAATTTATGAAGCACTGGGTGTAACCCGGTGCCCCATAAATTCAATGTTGCTGTGATTTACTGTCAGCAGTCTTCAAGTTTCATGTGTGGACAATAATGCCCGCCCAAGGTTTTGTGCCTGCCCACGGTGACTGCGCTGTACATTCACTTAACTTCCGAGCTATAGTTTGATCAGCCGAGATGCCTCAAAACAGTCGTTTGTCAATCTAGTTTACAAATAAATGTATGCTTGATAAAAAGCAACATAGATTATAGTAATTTGGAAGAACGGACTCTTGTGTAATTCTTTTCCTGAGAAGGCTGTTGATCATGATATATTTTTGGTGAAGTTTGTTTACATAGTTTCCGAATGTCTCTGAATGTCTCCCCAAAAACAAAACGTTCACCAATGTCCTAATGTTGGAGGAGAAAGCCTTTGTATTTAGCTGATAAAGTCCTTCTTCATTCTGAGAATTAATTTCATTCACATTTGTTCAATTTCCATCTCGCGAATAAAAAAAAGACGCAACTATGAGTTCTACCAACTTCACCCTTTTCGGTTTTACCAGATTTGTTAGCTACCATGCAGTATTTTGGTCCCAATCATTCCATGACTAAATCCCTTATAAATATCTGGTTCCTCTCTTCTCTTCCTATCTGATATAATTATTATTTGTGCCTATGTGTAAAACATACCTACATATCTTCGCAATGTAACAAGGATGTTCCCGCTGTCACATGTTACCTTTTGATATATTTGTTAATTCTGATAATTTCCCCATAATATTTGAGCATACAGTCTCTTTGATTTGTAAAAGCCTTTGGAAATTTCATTTCATAATTTAGCAACGGATAAGTCGAGCACCACCATGTCAGCAACGATATCTACTCTTAAAAATCACTTGTGTAACGATCTTTGCCTATCGAGTAACGCTATGTATCCCATGTAACAGGTGGCCGATTTACATTTTTTGGATATAGATCCCTGTGTTGCTAGTTGTTTTTATATATTAAATGTTTGGTCTGAACTAAAGGAATTTGCGGTTTGAAATCCTTACACTGATGTGTATAATTTTCTTAGTTGGAATTTATATTATATACGTTAAAACAAATTCTGAAAAAAATAATTTGTTGAAGATCAGAACTCTTAGTGAAAGATGAAATGGCCAGAAAATCGATACTTATCATGTTGTCCTTTGCACACTGCTATTAGCCCATATAAACGTTGATGCTACATCCATTTTTTGAACAAGAGGGTGATGATTTGAATTACTGTAAATACATTTCAACTGCATTACTGACACTGAGCCAGATAAAAATTCTCGTGTGAATGACTGAGCCAGCATATTTATTTTTTATTACAAATAAGATAGGCCCTCGTAAAATAACAAACAAATATCATGTTATTTTTTTATCAGGTTTCACCTCTCTGACAATTGGACAAAATTTTATATCGCCTCACATAATCAATGAATTTAATTTTGACGCACAATTCGTTGCGTCAAAATTAAATTCTGTGAATTTATATTTCATTCTGCGAAGTGGTCAATGTGTAGTGGGTATTTGTGTCCGTTTACGTTGAGGTGAGCATTAGAGATACCACGCCATGCTGATATTGCAAAATTGGAAGAATATGTGAAATTTGTTATCTTATCACGAACCCGCATGGCTGATAATTTTCGTCATTGGAAGAGATTTACGGAAAAGTTAGATCTCCTTAATTTCCCAAAGCAGTCAGTAAATGTAACACTAAGAGAATGTGAATTTCATACAAAGATTGAAATTTCGAAATATTAGCGAATTTCATCAACTTTTAACGATCTGAAACTTTTGTCTTTTCAGTATATCAACAGTGTCTGCATCTTGACATTTTATACCGACACTGCCCTTTCCTTTAACCCCTTACCCAACATGAAAAGCAGACGACACTTGCAAAAAAATTCTTTAATAACTATTGTTTTCATTTTGTGTCTCAAAAACATAGGTTATGACCCTCATTGGAACGAGATCGTTCCAATGAGGGGTCATAACCTATGTTTTTAAGACAAAAAATTAAAAAATAATGAAAATTAATTGGCGATTTTTGAGAATAGAACTGGCCGGTTTGGGCCTTTACGTTGGGTAAAGGGTTAATATAGAAGTCTAGGGGGGTGAGATTTGCTAATTTTGTTCCTAGGAAGAATAAAAACTTACATGTTACTGCTAAACAAAGAGCCAAAGTAGGTACGTGGTGTTTGGGGTGTGGTATGGATAGATGTTCTTAATTTTTGTATCATCTGTAAACTAGTTGCTTCAAATTAGCTTTTCACAAAGAGTCACGTTTCCTTTTGTTACTTTAAAAAAACTATAATAACACACAGTTCCGGGAGCAGTCTGTTGTTTTAGTTTATTCAAAATAACAAAAGGAAATATGGATTTACTTTCTAGTTATATCATAGGACATAGAAGTTTTCTAAACAATTACTTGCCTGTTAAATGAACCGTCCTCGAGCGTCTAATAATTTCATAACTTTATCAAAAGTCGATTTACATGACGATAAAATCCAAGGATGATAGCGTCTGTTTTACGTATATGCTAGGCCCTGGTGATGGGTCGGTATATATATTCTGCTTAAACCAAGATGAATGAAGTAGAAGAATATATTCTGAAGAGGTCGAAGGTGGATTCAGTGGCCGATGCAACTTAATTTGTATAGAGTTATAGAGAATACAGAACGGCGATACCAGTATACTGAGAACAGTACATACGAACAGTTTCTAAATTCTTCTGGATAAATGATTCTGAAGATAAAATATATGACAAGCTATAAACATTAAATTATACTTTCCATTATCGACACGGAAAAACGACGGAACGTTTCACAGAGAATATGAATCGTTCAGGAAGAAGCTTTTATCTTCATTATTGAAGATACATCCTGATGTATTTCACCTGTGAAGATAGGTTTTCTTTCACTTATATTTTACTAATTATTATAGTATTGTTGTATAATTATGTCAGTGGACACAAGGTGTCAGCAATGACCCAGTGAGCTGTGTTCACTGTAATGCTCCATTGATTACTGTGTGTAATTGAGATGTGAGATTGGGTCCTAATTCAGTTGCTGATTTGAATGTTCAGGTGTTCAGACTCAATTGTTGACTGTGTGTCTTGTGTTTCTACACTGCTGTGTGTGGTTTTGATGTATTTACTGCTGTGTGTGGTAAGATTGTTCTTGTGTTGTCTTCTCATGTCATGTCTATCTCTGTTTGTATGTTCGTCTGATTGACCTGTGATTTTATCCACTAGAATTTACTACATTGGCGTCGCCGCCAAAAATCTCAACTCACCCTATTTCGGCAATAACAATTTTTCAGAACTTCACTTTTTTCGGATCAAATTTAGAGTTTTTTGAAATGGGGGAAAACGAAGATGGTTTTGATAAATCAGCTATCGAAGAGAAAACTGTGTACTTGAGTGTTTTGCAAAAAGAACTGACAAACATTTCTCAAAATCAAACTCTATTAATTTCAAAAACTGAGGCAATGAACACTGGAGAAGAGTTAAGAAATCGAGAAATGGCATTAGTTCGAAGTAAAATGGCAGATTTGGACATAAAAATTAATAACCTGTTGATTATAAAACAGCTGGAAACGGATACAGAAGCATGTTCTGAAAATGCCCAGCCTTCAAATTTACATGCTTTTAAAACAGAAACATTGCCTTGTAGCAACCTTGATTCTTTAACACAAGCATGTGCCACAAATCCTCACATCTGTACAACATCTGTACATGCACATTCATTTCCAACGGCCGTAATAGAATCACAACCTACTTCTGCATGGGGCATGGCACCGCAGCTTTCAACAGATTTTCATAATTTCGAACTAGGCCCATATCCACCACCTTTTCCAGGTATATCACATTTTATGGTTCCTCCACATTTGCAGTCTACTCCATTACTTGAGAACTCGAATCAGCCTGTACAGTTAACTCCTCAACCAATGATGCGGTCAGCTGCTGCATCGGTTGCTAATGAGCGCTGTGGTAATGATTCAGTCAACCGACTTAGCTCATCACCAGTGAAACCCATTGTTCAAAGAAAGCACAGGTCAGATAGAACATCACAACCGTTAGTTAGACGGAAATTAATCCATAAACATCGGGACAGCTCTTCTGAGTCGTCTGCTCCAACATGGTATAGGTCACGTATGAAGCATTCACCATCTTCAAGCGATTCTCGTTCAAGCTCGAGTTCATGTGAACGCAAAAGTAGTTGCTATCAGTTATGTTCCATGAAAAGTCCACGCACGAAACATTCACCATCTTCAAGTACTTCTCGTTCTAGCTCAAGTTCACGTGAAGTGAAATGCAGTTCATATCATTTACGTTCCATGAAAAGTACACCTAATGCTAGTATGGCTACATATAGTGGGGGAGGCAATTGGGATTCCTTCATATTCAAACATGAGCGACTGGTTGTTAGGCAAAAATGGAATAACCGAAGAGCTGAAAAAGAATTGTTCGATGTTTTGCGGGGCAGAGCTCTCAAGTTTGCTGGGGATCTTCGATACCATGATTACAATGATTTGGTAAAGAAACTGACAAAATACTGCAAAATATCATGAGGCAGCTATTAATGATAATGATGCTAAAACCCATGTTCATTCACGTTATCATTTAATGCGGCCAATGCCATTTGGAGAGGATTTAGCAGACAAATATGAACACCAAATCAAGAAAACCCACAAACCATCAGTGGCAATAGCCCCAGAGAAGCTTCAAACAAGTTTTGATGATTTGATCTTGTCTGTGCATGATTTATGTTCAGTAATTAATGCAAAGCATATAACTAACCCACGGTCACGGTCTGGAAAACCTCGTTTCGTAAACATTATTCACAAACAATGCTATCAGTGTCGAGCCTATGGGCATCTGGCCAAGAATTGTACACAAAAATCTTTTGTCTATGAAGGTAAAAAAACAGAGAGGTGTCACTGGTTTTGATCATGACACTTTGAAAATCAGGAACTGAAATTGTGCTATGAAAAATTACCAAATACTATTATCGAGTTCCTATTATTTCATTAGTTTTGATTTGACACTGGGATAAAAGTGAAAAACCTCCTTAATGTACATGACTCTGATGGTTGCCAGTCAAATGAAGCACATTATTAACTTACATAACACATCTTGAGAATCATATTTTGGGCCATACTTAGTAGTGAAAATATAAAAAATGAATACAATAATGAGGTTATTGGCTTCATTATTGACTTGATTAAATTTTTCAAATTAATAATTAAGTTTTTTACAGTTTTAACTGTGCGTTCACCAATGAGGTTAATCGCTTCAGTGTGAACTTCTTAAATTGAAAACAAAAAGTAGTAATGATTCTCACACGATTTTAGGCATATTGCGTAGTTTAGTTGGTAAAATGTTGCTTGTTTTTGATAGTTTTCATGGTGAAATTGTGTAACTTGGACATGGACATTTACTGTTTTACATTTCACAAATAAGTGTTCTCTAAATGGTTCAAACCAGCACACTTTTGTACTAATCAAAGTAGGCACCAGTCATTTCTGGCAACATTTGCTTTGACGTTAACTCTAAACCTCAGTATCATCCAAAATGGCTATACGCTATTAATGTGGTCACCGCCTTTTTGTGATCTGTTATGTTGGGGGCTCATCTGGGATGTCTTCCTAGGGTTTACTTCTGAATTGTTGGAATGTCTTTTTGTATGTGTGAGTTAAAATATTTCATTGGTTGTGTATCTGATGAGGTTACTTGCTTCATCGAATATCAGTTTCTAAATAAATGTATATATTGGTGAGGTCGGGTATTTCTTCATATGTGATGAGGTGATTTGCTTCATCCATTCTTAAAAGCTCATCTGGTTCTTGGCCAACTCTTACTGTCAGTCCACACTTTTACAACAGATTCTGATTCTCAAATAATGTCGGGGGGAATGTTGTATAATTGTGTCAGTGGACACAAGGTGTCAGCAATGACCCAGTGAGCTGTGTTCACTGTAATGCTCCATTGATTACTGTGTGTAATTGAGATGTGAGATTGGGTCCTAATTCAGTTGCTGATTTGAATGTTCAGGTGTTCAGACTCATTTGTTGACTGTGTGTCTTGTGTTTCTACACTACTGTGTGTGGTTTTGTTGTATTTACTGCTGTGTGTGGTAAGATTGTTCTTGTGTTGTCTTCTCATGTCATGTCTATCTCTGTTTGTATGTTCATCTGATTGACCTGTGATTTTATCCACTAGAATTTACTACAGTATTTTATCTTGAAGCAAAAGATGAATTCCAATATTCTGTTATTATTGTGGGCTGGGAAGTAGTACGGAAATAGTTAAGGCATTCTAAGATTGAACACATATATGTGCATATCTGTACCCCTTATCATAAAGAATAACCGAGTAAATTAGATATTGGGTGAAACCGTTGTTCACAGAAATTAATTGATACGATATATACAGTGTAGGTCACTGAGAGGCTGCGAAAAGAATACATATTAGCGACAATTCTTCTTACATACACATATAGCAACTGCAGAGATTAACAAATCATAGAATTCTTACCTGTTTAATGTGACTCGGTTATCGTCTTTGCCATTTTTATGGATAAAAGGACGAAGGGAGATCATAAGAATATACCTCAAAGATTGTTTATGGAAAATACGCAGTTTACCCGTGGCTTCCTAATTCCAATTAAATTTCCAGAACTTTGTTGGCGAAAACTGATGAGACAAAATTCTGTTGTCATCTTTAAGAATGCCACCAACGGTTGCCGACACTGCCTTCAGGTTTTAGTTAAACTGCACAAATAAAAAAGTGGACATTTCTTGTGGATGTATTTATGAAGAAAAGCCGATACAGAGGCTGATCATAAACTTATAATGAACAGATAGTACTGTCAGACAAGCGTCTACTGCGCGTCTACTGAGTACACCATTTTCATCCTCGCATTGCGCTAATTGTTTTGGTAAATGTTCGTACCACATACACAAGTAATACAAACAATGGACGCCACGATGAGTGAATGCGTTCGTCAAAACGGCATGCGTGCCAGCACGGAAGGATAGAACGAGAGCACAGCCTCAAGTTCTATCCTTCTGCGATTGCATGAGTTTCTTGGGGTAAAGACCGCATCATTTCCAGACTCTGCTGGTCAGTTTCTTTATTTTATCAAACCTTTTCTGAACAGAATCAAGCTCTCAGTGCACCAGTCAAATTCTGTAAGGAATTCGACGCCCTCTTGGGCCGTTTGTTTATCCCCTCTTCGAGGAGTCTGCACACAGACTACAGTTGATTCAATGTGAAGTCCCTTTACCCACAAAGATATAGATATTCTCAGTTATTCTGGCATGCTCCGGTAAGATATTCCGATCCATAAGTAAAGCAGTACTGTTTTTGTTCCAGAATTAACACGCTCTGTTGGAATGTGATATTCTGAACAATTTAACACTTTTAGTGGAACTCACATTTTTCAAGATTGAAGTTTTATCACACTCCACTCGATAACTCTCCTTGATTCTATTCAATACCAGTGAGAGACATTTCTCCTGTCCAGCAAACGAACGAAAGGAGCTGGTGCAGAATTAAGCTCAACGGGATTCAGAAAAAATGAAGAGCTCCTTATGGGTAACGGGAACCTAAGGCTGGATTCAAATCAATTTCAATAATTGTAAATGTCTGTGCTCGGATTATTATCTCACAAATACTTAGGAGTGCGAAACCCACAAGCAGCTGAGGCGCCGTTGGATCAACTCATCCTCGAAGTTTAACCGGTCATTTCGTTTTGACAAAAAGGGGAGAAATCCACTCGGAGGATTTGAGGTTTTTTTTATAATTTCGGAGTGTAGTGGACATACATTTTGACGAACTTTTTGACACATTCTGTGATTACACATTCTTATTCTATAATTCAACCCTTTATCTAAGACGACAAGCAGACGACACTTGCAAACAAAATTATTTAATAACTTTCTTTTTCATTTTTTGCATTAAAATCATAGCTTATGACCTTCATTAGAACTAGCTTAACGAGGGGTCAAAAGCTATGTTTTTGAGACAAAAAATGAAAAAAATAATAAAAATTGAAAAGAGATTTTTGTGAATAGCACTGGCCGGTTTTGGGAGTTACGTAAAGTAAAGGGTTAATGAATGAAAACCAAGAAAGGCTGAGCACATGTTGTTTGATATCTGTACATTCACCAAACAACTCGTTGGTATTTAGCTCTATGGTGTAACAATACAGCCAAATACTAACGAGTTGTTTGCTGAGAAAGTGCATTAGTATCACTGCCTGCAAAACCAGGAAGAGACACACAACTCAGTGATTTCTGAAGCTTACGCCTAACAATATTCGACTTTATAAAGGTCTGCACATCAAGTCATTCCATCTTCCTCCAGTCGTGGCAAATCTACACCACGGGAGGAGATACCACAATGTGGAGATAAAACGTGAGTAACTCTGTCTCCCCCTAACGGTATCCTGCGCACTTTCATTACTGAACTCCACAAGTTTTGTTTTACTGTTTTAATAGGATCCGATAACCAACGCCTTTGGTATGAGTCACCTAAACTGGGCAGCACTGATATGAACGACGCGCAACAGTCTTGACATGATACTTGTGGTTGGTCATTACACTTGTGACGTGAGAACTTAACCACTTTTCCTGCCAAGAAACATGATACGTCATAATTTCATTAAGCGGGGTGGCTGCTAAATGAATATGTGGAGGGCACCAATCAATATTGTCAACGTGCAGCCCCAAGGCTGCACATTGAAAATATTAATTGGTCTACCCCCAAATAATGAATATTGACTCTTCTAACTGCTGCCATTGAACTGACATTGACGATGCCACCAGGGTTCAAAGGGTAAGCACAAAGAACAATAGAACAAACCAGCTCTCTCGACAAGCCTTTCAAGTACCATTCTAGAGTGATGATTTTAGAAAAAGTAATAAATACCTCAAAAATAATGTGGTTGCATGTACTTTTGTATGAGAGAGAACTGTCACAGAAATGTCCATCTCTACAGGATTTGCAGCGTAGACTATTACTACAACTCCCCCGATTTATCCAAATGTTGTAATTCACTTTCTGGAAAAAGCATAAAAGGCTCAAATGATACTTTGGGAACTGGATTCTAAATGTAATTCGGAGGTCCATTGGCTGAAATATTGCCGTGACATCTAATGATTATTTTTTTCAGAAATTAAGAGTTATTGTCTTGGTGGTGGTATTTATACCCGGTAAATGATTTTGTGGTCATCCACTGTTTATGTACTACATATTAAACTGAGACAGCAGGAAAAAGATATTATGAGTGCAATTAATATCAGAGACTACCCTAAGATAAATGTGCAATAGGACAAAAAATCGTTGATTAAAACGTTGATGCAACGATCGGTTGCGTCAAAAGTAAAATCACTGATAGCTTGTTGTTACCTTAGACATTTCTCTAGTTTTAATTAATTGTTGCCTTTACAACAAGGTTGTGTTGAATGTGCAGGCTGAGAAGAAATATTGTTCGTTCTCAGGGATTGTATACATTTCTGAGAGTTTATGGAACTCGAGCTATGGGCTTTATTTTGACTCTTGCTGTAGTTAGCTCTCTTCTCTATTTTACTTTGTGACTAGAGTCCCTTATCTCCAGTGCTCATATTATTTACAGGCTGACCACCTCGCATGACTCATATACATGTAAGTTGACAGTTTCTAGATCCCCACATCCCCAAATTCTGGTCGCTTTCGTGCTGCAACTGTACCCTGTTTCGAATGCTGCCAATCAGCTTTAAGAATTCCGTCACGTGACACCACACTCACCAGAACCAATTCCTCGTGACTCATTTATCTTCAGGTTTTTACCATTGTGACACCGCTTCGATTCGCAAAGTTTTCAAAGCTTTTGTTTGTTCTACGAAATGTTTTCATTTCTGATTCTGGACTCCCACGTGGATCTGCCACACAGCCCACCAGACCGTTTGCTTTCACAAGCGGTTGTCGAAAAATTTTTCGAGATTCCGCAGGACTATCGACTTAATCACTCCGAATTTACAAGATTTCTCAGATACATGCTTCATGACCAAAACCCACACGTGAGACGAGCGCTCGACTGTGCAACTACCTGTGACTGTGCCTGTAAGTTTTGCACGTAGTAACGTGTTTCTGTTTGACTGATACTTTCTTACGAATATGGATTCCTTCACCGCCGAAAACATTCACTTTCGTTTCGAGGGGGACGACTAGTCTCTATTTCTGTTTCGCCATTTCGCCTCAGCGGCGTTCCAGCGCCATCTGGACTTTCGGGGAATTCCGGTGACATGGACAATGCAATTGTCTGCCCGGACGGCCTTCAGGAACCTACCCGCACTTCTTTACGCATGCGCTCGGCACGTCGCCCGTTCAACTGACTCATGCACGAACGATCCGCGAACCAGGACAACTGCGAATTTACGCTTGGCCTTGCAAAACGAGGGCATTAAGACACAACTGTCAATAAAACTTTACTTTTGCGGTATTATTCGGACAATGTTGCCTTTTCTGCCGACATGCAGCACCACCTTCAGCGCCCACGGTCTTGCACAGCAGCCGCATGCACCACTGGTACCATCACCTCTGGATCTATACTTGGAGTGACTTCCCCTATTGCACCACAATTATTCACAGACTCTTCATTGCTGGCTAGCTGTGATTCCTCTACCAGCCTCATTTGGAACGCTACGCGACCAAAGACTATTGCTGCTGCTCCCGGGGACGTTCCTACCAGCGATTTTACTCCTAGTGATAGAACAACACATGTGCCTTCAGGATTGTTTTCCCCAACCTGATCTCATTTCTAATGACACTCGCATTACTTCAGCTCAGCCTCTTCCTCATCCACGCTCATCTGCATTTAGTTCTTCGGATTCAGGAACTGACCACTTAACAGTTCAGGGCATGGCTGATCAGTTGCAGGCTCAGCAACCTCGGATTCAGGCTTTAGAACTATCACTTGCAGCTTTTACTGCCTCCATGCCCCCGCAGTCTCCAGGGTGTCCTCCCTCCACTATTCCAAGCTCGATCAGACCACTGTCAACATCAGCGTATCCAGATCCGGTTCAGCCTGCATGTACACCACTTGTCACAGGTCTACTATCATCTTCAGGTGCTTACTTATCTCCCGCTATCGACCCTACTCTCAGTCATATTCTAAACTGCCCGGGAATGCCTCTTTCTAACCTTCCAGAAATTCATGTTGATATTAGTCCTTCATTACGGCTCGACATTCTGTCGGATAAAGATGTAAATTTGGCACGCCTGATCATGCCGGCTCTTGAAACTTCAGCCTCCAGCAAGGACCACAAACACGACCTCGGGCTTCTAAAAAATTAAATTCTCCCAGAATTCGTTAGGGCATTCAGTAAATACAAAAATATCCTATGTGAGGTTTACCCAAACCGCCTGGCCGAACTTGACATGTACCTTTCGGATATGATAAATGTGGCTGCACAATATGGCGATCTTTTTTATCGCTATCACCGGACTTTTTCGGCAAAAGCAGCCGCCTGGGTGCAACGTAATGTCAAGGTCGATTGGTCGGTTCGGGATAGCAAGCTCTTTTGCTCTGTCTTTGCAGGCCAAAAGGTCCAAACATGTTACCTCTGCTCGAACTCCACCACCTTTTCAAATTTTGCCCCTTGGGGTCTGACACCCACTCTGCTCTACCCCTTTCACCAGCCTCGCAGGCCGCCTTGGTGCCTATCCCAATGACCCCGGCCTTTAAGGTTCCAGCTTCTGCGCCAGCATGCCCTGTCGTTTGCCTCAAATTTAACTCTGCACGTGGATGCTCTTACGGAGCGGCATGCTAGTTTCCTCACTCCTGCGTCATCTGCAGACTTCCAGATCCTCAGCTTCTCTTCCCCCAAAAACCTTTTCCGCACTAATGCTCCTCCTCGATTGGGCAAATGACTTGTCGGCATCGCTTCCCTCTTGTGTGACCCTCCGGCTGGACCCTCCCCCTCCTGGGCTACTACTCCTATCAACATCCCAGCGCTGCAACTTGCACTCGTTCTGAATAACCTTAAGTCGGCTGCAGACAAACCCTGAAGCCGTCCGCACTCTCCTCGTCGCTAACGTCCAACAAGGTTTTCTCATTGGGCCTTTCGCAACCTCACCTTTCGCTACCTTCCGCATCAGCCCCATCGGCCTCGTCACCAAAAGGTTCTCGGGTAAGCAACGTCTCATCGTGGATTTGTCTGCCTCACACCAGTCTCGGGACTATTCGTCCAACTCTCTGATTAGCAAGGAAGACTGTTCCATGTCATACGTCACCATCGACAAAGGCTATTAAAATCATTCAGGGCCTCGGCCAGAATTCCTGGCTCTGCAAGGCAGATATTCAGTCTGCCTTTAAGCTCATTCCAATTTACCCCTCTCTGTGGCACCTCTATGGGATCAAATGGGGGGATCATTTATACTTTCATTCCTGTCTTGCTTTTGGTTGCCGGTCCAGCCCCAAGATTTTCGATACTCTCTCTCTCTCAGGCCGTTTGTTGGATCGCCACCCACTTATACCATATTCCCAACATTCTTCACTTGCTTGGTGATTATCTCACCATATCGCCACCCGATGCGGACCCGCAACCCTTTTTACGGAACTTCATGCACCTCTTTTTATCGTTGAACACTCCCCTCTCCTCGGAAAAAAAACTGTTGATGCCTCTCTTTCTCTCGAGTACCTGAGCATCATTCTTGATACCGCTCGCATTGAATCCCGCCTCCCAGAGGACAAACGTCTTTGCATCAAAGACATGGTACATCACTTTGCCAAGCGCCGGACTTGCAATTAGTGTGAAGTGCTCCAACTGCTCGGACATCTTAGTTTTGCCTGCCGCGTCGTTGTCCCGGGAAGATCCTCCATCTCCTGTCTGATCCAACTCTCCTGCTCTGTGTCGCAGCTATGGCACCATGTGTCTCTATCCGCCCAATTTCGTCGGGACTTGCTTATGTGGCATCACTTTCTGTCTGAGTGGAATGGCGCCTGCATGTTCCTGGATGCCTAGTTTACTACCTCTATCGACATGTCCCTGTTTTCCGATGCTGTTTCACAGTCGGTTTCGGCGATTTCTTCCAGGAAAGTGGTTTCAAAGCCGCTGGTCTGCAGATGTTCTGGACACCTCAACCCCCCCCCCTCCCCTCCCTCCCCTCGTCCATGGCATTCCTGGAACTTTATCCCATCGCAGTGGCGGCACTGCTATGAGGGCACCTGTGGTCCAAAAAGTGGGTCGTTTTCATTTGAGATAATGAAGCCACCGTGCAAATTGGCCGCAAAGGCCGGTACCTCATTCCCACCATCATGCGCCTCATGCGACGTATCACTTTCTACGCTCTTCGTCACAATTTTATGTTTTATTCTCAACGTATCCCCGGTACCTTCAATGCCGTAGCTGACTTTCTTTCTCGTTTTTCGCAGGACAGAAGACAGCTTAGTCGCGCCTTCTTTTTAGACAGATTAAAGTTTCTCCTGTCTTCATGTGGGATCCCGCTGCACACTATTCTGGCCACAGTTTTCGCGCTGGTGCCGCAACATCCGCCTGAAGGTCTCGATTGGAAGACCATCTTATTAAGACTTTGGGACGCTGGTCCTCAGACAGTTACCAACAATACATAAAAACTCCCTCCTTCTTGTTACAACATGCCCAATCCTCCCCTTGTGTCGGCGCACTGGTCCTGTCTTCATCTGGTGGGGGGGGGGGGGGGGTCCTGGCTCGTGTCTCTGGTCCGCGTAGGCGTTGGCTGTCGCTTCTTATCTTCAGTACCTCCATCTACCTCGGGCAGTTCTTTTTAAGGTTTTCCATTCCAATGGTACTTTGTGTTCCAGTCTTTGCCTACCTTCTTCACTTTGTTGTATATATGTATATATGTTTTATGTTGTTAAAAAAAACCAAAAAAACCCAAAACTCGTGGGCTCTGCTGGTGACCTGAGGCATCCCTTCCTGGGGGCGCACCGCTGGTACCATCTCCGTTTGGGCAACTTCAGTGCCCACATTTCAGGTTAGCTCAGTTCCCCAGCATGGATGCACATCCGAAAATATCACCTGCGCTGGACAGCAGGAAGTTGTCCAGGGCATGAGTGATATTGCACGATCTGCATCCGGATGTCAATATACTTACGCACATGACTTCAGGTCCAGCTTCAGGAGCCCCCATTTTCCTAAATCGTACATATGGTGTATATAGCTCCCACAGCAGTGGGATTTCGCTCGTCTTGCCAGTGGAGGGTTCGCAGCATCTAACTCGTTTAATTGCTTTGAATGTACATAGATGCCCTTCAGCTCCTACAGCATTGGATTTTGCTTGACTCGTCTGCAGGGTTAGCAGCAGCTAACTCGCATCACTGTATTGATGTATCCGGGTGACGCAACAGCAGCTGCCACTTTTTACTGTTCATTTTGGCATTAAAGGATAGAGTTTACTGCTTATGTGTTTTTCCTCGTGTTCCATAAATTCTAAGGAAATGTATACATTGCTCAGAGTTTATGGAACGCGAGCTATGGGCTTTAATTTGGTTCTTGCTGTAATTAGCTTTCTTCTCTATTTTACCCTGTGACTAGAGTCCCTTATCTCCAGTGCACATGTTATTTACAGGCTGACCACCTCGCATGACTCATATACATATACGTTGGCAGTTTCTACATCCCCACAAATTTGGTCGCTTTCGTGCTGCAACTGTACCCTGTTCCGAATGCTGCCAATCAGCTTTAAGAATTCCGTCACGTGACACCCCAATCACCAGTACCAATTCCTCGTGACTCCTTTGTCTTCAGTTTCTTTCCATTATTACACCGCTTCGATTCGCAAATGTCCCCCCCCCCGCCCTCTCCCCCATGCCTTCACCAGCAGAACGTCACCAAAAAATCGGGTCTCCTCTGGTACCTATTCGGCACGTGCACCCACCCTTCTCTCTCTCTCGCGGGAGCCATCTGGCCTCAGACCTTGCAGGGGTTACCGATTACCTCGACCTACCCGGGAGAGATGGGCGTGGGTAAGCTCAGTGCCCCCCCCCCCCCGCCCCCCACCACCGTCGGTTAGCTTAGTTCCCCATCACGGATGCACATCCTGGAATCAGCTCTGCGCTGGACAGCAGCGTTGTCCAGGGCGTGCCGGATATTGCACGATCTGCATCCGGATGTCACACAGCCTTCCGTGCAGTGGCAACGGGGTAACCTCAATGCCCCCATTTCTGGTTAGGGGGCACCTTCAGTGCCCCCATTTCAGGTTAGTTCAGTTCCCCATCATGGATGCACATCCGAGAATATCATCTGCGCTGGACAGCAGGAAGTTGTCCAGAGCATGTGTGATATTGCACGATCTGCATCCGCACATGACTCCAGGTACCAGCTTCAGGAGCCTCATCGCTCACATCCAGTGCTTAACAACTTATTTTCGCTTCGTAAATGTGATTCTGATACAATAAATAAAACATGATGTTTGCCAATCTCCGTGATCTTACGCATGCTTTGACTTTGCTGCACTTTATTTAGCTGAATAAGAGATAGTCGGAATTGAATTTAAATCATCATCAACACAGATTCGCAGAATGTGATATTTATACCCGGGGGCTGTACTGGATTTTTATTGCTTGTGATTCCCTTCGAATGTGTACTCGGGAGATCAACATCTGTTTTTATTCCAATAATAATTAACTGTGTAGAGACAGTAAATTACTTAGAAACTCCAAGTAAGAGACCATGATTCAAGCTTCATTCCACATTGCCATGCTGAGATAGCTGCAGTGGTATTTATATTAACAAGTGGTAGGAAGCCGTGCGATGCAGTGGTCATCGTTCAAACGAGCAGAATCAACCCTTTCAAAACTTGTGCTCTTGTATCTTTTCATACTATAATGTCTACGTCTAAATGGGTGAATCCATTCAGCATTTGTAGTTTGAGTTATAATTTAATCCTACTGCATTGTGGTGCAGTAGGATTAAATTATTACTGATCCTCACTACCGATTTATTCTTTATTGTATCGACTCTTGACCATTTATGCATATCGGGTTGAATGAGTTGGTATCGAAGTAATCTTTTTTTACCAAGCTCTCCGGTCACCATTCTCATTCAGAACAGATTTCGACGCTGTTATGGGTTGTTTGTTTACCCATTTTTCGTGGTGTTTGTGTGTAGACTACCGTTCATTTAATGTGATGCCCCTTAGCACACAATGATATACAGATTTTCATTCGTTCTCCAGTTTAGTTATAGATATTTCAATCAATAAGTGTTTAATTTGCTTTGAAAACAATAAGATACAACGGCAACACAAAGCGTGGGCCACGGCCTCCGACCGTATGCAAGTTCGAAGTAGCCTTGATGTATTGTGGGGCTCTGGGAAAAGTTATTGGACGGAACCCGTTCCCGTTCCTTGTGCATATCCGTTCCCACATGCAGGTCTGACAGCATGTCAAAGGAGAGATCGAAATCCGAGCGATGGGTTTGAAATTACAAAGCAAAACGTTTGTACGGACAGACAGACGACGGACGGATGTTCTCAAAAATGGAAGTTTTCAGCTTAATTTTTTACGGAAAAATTGATCATTTTAATTCGTTCGGACAACCGTTAAAACCTCGTTTTTTTAAAAAAGTTCGTGTGGGGTGTATAGACATGTTTACACCCCCCCCCCCCCCCAAACGTAATGCTTGATAGTAACTAACGCTAACCCCAACCCTGAATTGACCCTAACCCTTAATATAAACCTCGAAAAATCGCTATCCCTTATAAAAAAGTACCATGGTAAATCCCAAAATACCCTGGTAATACCATAGTATACCATGGTATTACCAGGGTATTTTGGGATTTACCATGGTTTACCATGGTACTTTTTTATAAGGGATTTGCCTCATAAGTCTCATATCTTAGTAATTAAGCTCATAATATATCAAATACGCTCATAATATTTCGGTGAGCTTATAATGCCTGTCGGGACCAAAAAAAAACTCGTAACTCCCGTATTATAGCACGGGCATACGGACGGACGGACGAACGGATGGACAGACGGAGAGCTTCACTAGATACCCCCGAATCCTCCTTCGGAGGTCGCGGGCATCATTAACACAATTGGTAATCATAAAACTACAGCTGTGGTGAGTCTTCATTCATATCATAATCATAGCAGTTAAACTAATACTTTTAATGATATTGGAAATGTCAATAAATATTGAGTCAACTCAAGGCCCGATTGAGAAACATTTTTTGCGTTGATTCAAAGAAAAAGAATGTTTCGGTACATGAGAATCTAGATTCAGCCGTAGGTTCGCTTCTCCGACAAACTAATATACTCCAGACGATTGAATCTAAAAATAAACAATGGACTATTTGAATGCTAGACTATTTCAAGCGTCACATTCGTTTAAGAATCTGGTTGCTTGAGGTCGTGCTCTTTTGGAACTGCAGTGCTGTTCCCAAGATCAAGGAAAGGTGAGTTGGAGTCCTTTGGTAGCTCGTTTGTATGCAAACAGCGTTCCTATACCAAATAGAAGGGGAGAATTGATAAAAAAGTGTGCGCATTCTGAATAATTTTCTATTAAATTTCAACAGAACAGCCATACATATTGATATATTAGAATGATGCCTGATAACAGCATGAACAGAGACTGGATTTTATTAACCCTCCACCTAACGAATCGGCCAAATCTACCCGCGTAATTTACAAATTAAGCAGTTGAAAATATATTTATTTTTAAAAAAAGTCAACAAAACCAAATCATGTGACCCCCTCCCCATTGGAACGAGCTCCTCGAGCTCGCTCCATTGAGGGGGTCACGTGATATGGTTTTGTTGAATTATTTGTTTTAAAATAGAAAAATAAAATGTAAAATAATACATTTTGATATCGTGTGGATAAAGAGTTAAAAGAAATGATGTTCATGAAATAGTCAAGTTGTATATGGTGTGTTTTATAACCTTTTGATTCAACAGAGATTGAGATCGTTCTTCAGTTTATACAGTTATGTTATAAATAATGGTCACTGTTCAGACAAACTTTATATAGGCCGTGGTGTAAGACAGGGTGACCCACTTTCGCCGTACTTTTTGTTTTATGCGCTGCGAGCTTGAGTGCAGCACTGAAATATAACTCTCACATAAACGGCATCGCTATAAATAATTTAGAATATCCAATAAGGTAACATGCGGATGATTCAACACTTTTTTTTGAAGGACGATGGCTACTCATTAAAAATGCTCTGAAAACAGTAAACACATTTCCCCTTGTATCCGGACTTAAGGTAAACTTTGATAAAAGACAGGTGATATAGACTGGGGCTAAAAAAGGTTGTACAGCGAAGATACAGACAGAACAGGCAGTTAAATAGAACCATGATGCCACTTTTGCCATTTTAGATAGTCAGCACAATTTGTTTGATAAGAACTATATTCTGATGAAATATAATATTAAAATGGGAAAAATTGAAATTTACTAAAGGACCAGTCTCTCCGAAAACTAACATTACTCGGTAAAACTACTGCGGTAAAATCGCTAACGATGGCAATCTTAATACATTGTTTGTCAGTTCTTCCTAAAGCAAACCCCGCCCCACCCCAACCCTACCCCCGTGGAATTTTTTAATAGATTACAGTCACGATGCCAATCTTAATACACTGTTTGTCAGTTCTTCCTAGCCCCCACCCCGATGAATTTTTTAATAGATTACAGTCACTATTTTTTTTAATTTTTGAAGGAATGGAGAAAATGAGAAAATAAAGTGTTCTGTTGTTATTAATTCACTGGGAAAGACGGTTTAATATTTCCCCATATAAAAACATACAGTCATTCTTTAAAAATGTGTTGGATCTGAAAGCTGTTGGATCCTTCTGTTCTAGCTCCTTGGAAAACACTGATTATAGACGACTTTGAAAAAGAGTGGCGGCTATACAATTTGGCATCATCACAAGAAAGGCTTAAAAATTGTGACAAAAAGTACAAATACATTCTAGCAGGATGTTCTTAGTTCATGGTCACACTTGGATGCGAATGTAACACGAGATGAGTCGTCAAAGGAAGTTTTCTCTGAAACCCTACAACAATAGAATTCAAATAAACAATAAACTTTTTTAAAATAAAACTGGTGTGAAAAAGGTATACTCTTTCTTAATGTGGAAACATACGATAAAACAGATTCCTAAAGGGGAAAACGTGAAGAACCGAAACACTGACATGCTAAACCGTGGTCAGAAAACGTGTAAAACTTTTTATCCCATTTTTACGATTAGTAGCTATGAACGCTTTCTATGCGCAGCGCATGTGGAATACACTTTTAGATATCAACCTACAATCAGAAGATTGGGAGATGATATATAGAAGTGCATTTAACGTCACAGACGACACCTGTCTCCAGAGATTACAATTCAAAATTCTACACAGAATATTGTATATCAACACCAGACTATACAGGTCCGTTCCAAAATTAACAACCCATAATATGGTATGGTGCCAATAGACACTCAACATTTTTTGTAATAGAGAAATTTTAATTTTCTAAACGGAAACACTCGTATGAACGTAAATGTAACGTCATAGATTGTAAAAAAATATGCAAATTTCATAACCCCTGTAATGAGACATGATTGTGGCATACAAGGTGCATATCGCTTCATATCGTCTGATTCATGCAGAAATAAAAACCCTTACAGACATCATTATGAACACCACGGGTAAGTGAAAATCTAGCCAATTTTTCGGTTAGAGAGCGTACAGGAAGGATTTCTGTTGGGGACGACAGAACACAACGACGAATTTGTATGGAAGATCGTCGTTTTACTGTTACCGAAATGCGCCAAAAGGTCTTGTGACAGTGTGATGTTCGTTTTGGGAGAAGCACAATCCAACGGCGACTGCGATTTTCAGTTACCTTTGCTGTTCATAATAATGCCCGTATGCATGTTTATTTCTGAACCAATCAGACGAGACGAATCGATATGTACCTTTGTATGCCACAATCAGGGAGCGCGGTGGCTCAGTGGTAGACTGTTGGACTTCTATGCTAGAGGTCCCGAATTCGATCCCCGTCCGGGACGACCCGCGTTGTGTCCTTCGGCAAGGCACTTTATCCCGGTTGCCTACATGGGGGCACTATGACGCCGTGTACTAAGGCGTACTGCACGTCGATGGAGCACATGTCTTCAACCGCTGTAACCCTGCTTGAGCGGAGCTTGAGCAGAGTTAGAATATTGAGGAACTGACAGTTGCTCGTCGCTGCTCGGTGGTTCTCTCCAGGTACTCTCGCTTCATCCACCCGTAAAACTGTCACAGCACGATTAGCCCTTGTGCATAAGTATGTGACCTCTTAAACACCAATGAATAAATAAATAAATAGTATGCAGCAATCATGTCTCTTTACAATGGTATATAAAATATGCATATTTTCAACAATCTATGACGTTACATGTACGTTTATATGAGTGCTTCCGTTTAGAAAATTAAACTTTTCTTATTACAAAAAATGTTGAGTTAATTTTGGGAGTTAATTTTGGGACAATCTTATATGTTGTTAATTTTGGAATGGACCTGTATAAATGTATATTGTACGAAAATGAGTTATGTACTTTCTGCAACAATACTAAAGAATCTAGTCATCATTTGCTCTTTAATTGTCCCGTTTTTTACTCACTTTTACTAAATTTTTCGGAACTATTGAAAAACAGATGTAACATATCGTTTCCACTTACCCATGAATCTGTCGTTGTAGGATTTCGTGAAACATAATACGACGATATTCTGAATATCGTGATCCTAGTCTCCAAAAATGTATATGCCTATAAAGTGCAAAACGCACGCCGAATATTCTCACTTTTACACAAACTCTAAAAAAAAAATTGCAACCGTTGAAGTATATCAATTTACAATTATCCTCCAAATAACGCCAATAACATAAAAACCAGATGGAGTCACTTACAGCCGATTTTAAATGTAACAATCGAGCAATGTCCAAATATTACAGACTGACACGACAGGTAGTGTACCACATGTATTTTCAGATGCACCAAACAAATTATAATTCTCTACTCTATTGATATCGTTACAAGTATACCATTACTCTACCAGGCTCAAAGGTTATGTTTATTGTAAATATATTATTGTAATTTCTTTTCCACCCACTCTGAGCTCATTGTATATACTATACATTTATGTAATGATGTTTTGTTATCTGAATAAAAATACGAAAGACAAAAAATGAAATGTGAGGTAATAATTCAATGAAGAGAGCCCACGTTTTATCATTTGTGATTGCAAGATAGGAGTTTTTACAAGTCAAAATAAACGGTGCCACGATAGTTATCAAAGAATATTTCTCCGAAAGTGACGCTCATTATGCAATAGGTTTATAATAATATCACTGTGCGCCTTCGACGTTTGAATGTGTTAATTCCAATTCGAACGTGTTTTAAATGCAATTAAAACGTCATAACACATGCAATAAAAATGCCCACTGTCTTGGGGAAGATACCAGAACCCATTCTTTCGAGACTGCAAGGAAATATACGTTTTGAAGAGAGGCTGAAAATATATTTGTTGGACTTTTCCACTATCTTTTTAGGTTGCTCAGTATAAAGCATGAAACTTATCAGGTGAGGTGTCTTTGGCTGAGTAGATTGTCTTTTTCGGCTCGAGGCAACTTATCCACACTCAAAAATCAGTTGGATTAAAAATAGACCCAAACCAACTGGATTGGGTGAATATGAACCAATTGTGTTCATATTGACTCAACCCAGTTGATTTGGGTTCATTTTTATTCCAACGGAGATAAGAAAGCAGCATTACTGTGGTTTGTCCATAAGCAAATTGTCTCAGTGCGTGATGTCCATAATTCAATAACTGCACATGGTTAATACATCTTTAATTTAAACAATATTTATTCATGAAAAAGTATGATGCATACATATTATAAACTACAACATGATTGTCATACAGAGTGCGCAGTACAATGGTATGCATTAAAGTAATGAATCAAGAACGAGATTTGTTGAAAGGATTCAGCAGTAAGCTTTAAGCTTTTATAAGCCGTCTCCTCTGGAATACTGACGAAGTTTGATAGTAGCTGCAAACACTAAGTAAAATATTGTTTAAACATAGAAGACAGAGAGAGTAAGGAGAGCAGTAGAGAGAATGAGAGAATGGAAAGGAAAGGGAAACTTATCCCCTTGCCCAACACGTGTAGCAGGCGACACGCGAAGAAAAAATGTTTCAATAACTGGAAATTTCAATGACAGTCTCTAAAACACGGCTCACGGTCCCTCACTGGAACGAGCACGTTGAGCTCATTCCAATGGGGGTCATAAGCCATGTTCCCGAGACAAAAACTGAAAATATAAAATGATTTAGATGACAATTTTATGGGTTACACGGCGGTACATTGGGCAGGGGGTTAAGTAGGAAACGAGGGGACAACCTGAATTCAATGTTCGCTACCAAAATATATTCAATAGGGCAGCCTCAATAGTGTATCGGTAACGGTGGCCCATTTGTGTGACAAACAACACCAGGAGAGTCCAAGAGTGCACCGCTACTGTTGAAAGCGTCCACTCAGTATGATATAGTCCTGCACGGCTCTGAAGACAAGAAGATTTTCGTTATTATTTAGTCGTTCGGATCCAAATAAGAGTGTGGAAAGCTCAGGAGTAATTGGCAATGCATTGATTGTGGAATCACGAGCATCGTTAAAGATTGGGCAGTGCACAAGATAGTGCTCAGTAGTTTCAAGGTCCCCACACTGGCAACGTGGAGATGTTGAGAGATGGTTATAGTATAAGTGGGCGTTGATATTACTGCAATGCAGGCGTAACCTGCAATGATAAATTTGGGCAGCACGGGATTTGGCTCCATAATAAAAAATTGGTGGTCGTTGCTTCTCACTATTTATAAACGTCTTGAAGTTTATGAGGGAACAATTTTCTCTTACTGAGGGGGGTAATCCATTCCACCGGTCGGTAACTTCCGGGATAAACGAGGACTTATATAAATTGGTGTGACAAAAGGGAACCCGGTGGTTATTTTCGGATCGGAGATTGTGGCTTTGGGTAATTGATGAAATAATTGGTGGCACCTTATTGGAGATATATGGAGGTGTTAATTTATGATACATCTTAAAAAATTGGATGAGCTTGTGCTTTCGGCGTCTTTCTTCCAGTGGATCCCATTGGGTTTCTGTGTAGAGAAGGTCTTTACTACAGCTCACAGTGGCGCCAGTAACTATTCTTGCTGCAGCTACTTGTATTTTCTCCAGGTCCGCAGCTTGAGTTGCTGAGCAGTTGTCCCAGACAGAGTCAGCATATTCTAAAAGAGGTCGGACAAATGCGAAGTATATCTTTTCAAGGACTTTCCTGTCAAGTGTGAACTTGTGGGCCCTGAGCATGTCAATACGTGTCCAGGCTTTAGCGCACACATGATCGATATGGTCGTTCCATGTACAACCTTTATTCAAAATTACACCCAGATGCTTATGGCTGCTCACCTCAGAGATTTGAGTTCCACATAAATATATTGGTGGGTGCACCGGGACATTACTTTTACGTGATATGATCATGGTTTCCGTTTTAAGGGGGTTGAACTCAACGAGCCAAGTTTTAGCCCAATGTTCAATTGTGGCTAAATCACGGTTGAGTATGATGGCACCTTGGTCAGGATTCTCAATTATAAGATAAAGGGATGTATCATCTGCAAATAGACGTATACTGCTAAGTAGGTTTTCAGTAATATCGTTGATGTAAATCAGGAATAACAGGGGACCAAGGATCGAACCCTGCGGGACACCAGACGTTATTGGTTTCCAAGGGGATGCCTCAGAGGCTACAAGGACACGCTGGTACCGATCAGAAAGGTAAGATTTTAGGAAACAAAGCAAGTCACCAGATATTCCTATTCTCTCGAGCTTGTGGATAAGACCAACATGCCAAACTTTATCAAATGCCTTGCTAACATCACAAAAGACAACTCTTACTTCTTTTCCTTCGTCAAGAGCATGACAGAATTCATCATAGAGGTCTGTCAGTTGTAGGACAGTAGAGTCACCTGGGGTAAAACCAGACTGGAACTGGCTCAGTATATTGTTATCACATAAAAAATGCCATAATCGTTTGAAGACACATTTTTCAAGTACTTTACCAGTACAGCTAAGCAAAGATATTGGGCGATAGTTAGTAACTACATTAGACGGGTTCTTTTTCAACACCGGTGTCACATTGGCTTTTTTCCATAAAATTGGATAATAACAGTTATCTAATAACCTATTGAAGAGGGCCGTAAGTGGGTCACACAAAGAGTGAATACATTCTTTTAAAAGCCTGGGACTTATGAGATCGGGACCTGATGCCTTCGATACCTTAATACTCTTGATTACTTCGTACACTTCCTTGCTTTCAAGTGTTATCTTGTCAAGCGTTTGAAGGGGAGGCAGGGGCGGATCTGCCAAGGATGCATTAGTGTCATCCAATGTCGAAATGGAACAGAAGTATTCATTGAACACTTCCGCCTTTTCGAGATTGGTTGAATAGAGTTTGTTAAGGTGACTTATAGTAGGGATTCCGGGGACATTTTTACAGATAAATGTTTTTAATGTTTTCCACCATACTGATGAGGGTGTTTCCAGACAACTTAGTTCTGATTGGACTTTCGATATGTATGTAGATTTGGCTTTCCTAACAGCTGATACGACTTCATTTCGTTTGTGCTTATATCTCACCCAGTCGTGCTGTTGACCAGTGCGCTTTGCTCTACGATATAATCGTGTTCTTTGCCTTATCAATAAGCGAATTTGGTTATGCATCCATTTGGGCTGGTTAGCCCTGGAAGTTATCAGTTTGTTGGGAATAAATTTAGATGCTGTTTCGAGTAACTGATCGGTGAAGGTGGATACTATAGTGTCCGGGCACGATTGATCAAGCAATCTTTCCCAGTCTACGTTATTGTATGCAGTGTTTAGACCGTCAAAGTTTCCCTCTGCATACAACCATATGCGTCTCTTAAAGTTTTTAGGCTTATCTTTCTTGAATTCAATAGCAATACAAATTGGACAATGATAACGAGTCATGTCAGGTACAAGTGGTTCTAGGACTTCACATTCCAGTACATGTACAGTATTACTAACAGCAAATAGGTCAATTAGAGATGCAGATGATTCGGTAAAGCATGTTGGCTCTTCCACAAGCTGTCTAAGATTGAAATAATTACTTAGTTCCTGGAAGCGACCCTTGGGAGAACCATATTGGTTGTCGTTGAAGTCACCAGTAATAATTATGTCTGAAATTAAGGTATCTTTGGCTTTGTCAATAGACGCCGTAATTTTATCCCAAACATCTGAGGGACTATTGGGTGGGCGGTAAAATATTCCTAGCAGCAGCGACTTACCATGGGTCATGAACACTTCAGCCCAGATACACTCAATGTCATTCACCTCAAGATCAGTTCTATGCCGAAAGCACAACCCGTCCTTCACGTAGAGGGCAACCCCCCCTCCTCTCGACAAACGATTAAACCGTATGGGTTCTTGGAAACCATGGATCATAATATCTGATGTTAGGTCCGAGCATTGAAGCCAGGTCTCAGTGAATGCTAAGATATCATGGGAAAATGATTCATACTCTAATGTATCTACTTTAGGCTTCAGGCTTTGGATGTTCAGATGAAAGATTTTTAATGCATCGGGGGTATTTTCTGTGTTCACAGAGCCTGGTCCAGGATTTGATTCAATGTCTCCAGACAATAACAAAACCACAGCCGATACCAATATAAAATAACAGATGGTTGAAGTGGATGGCGTTGCAGCTGGTATATATGATGTCGGTCGGAGTTTGGGTCTTTCAACAATCGTACAAAGATCATTACTGCATTGGCAGCGTAGGATAAATTTGTTGAATAAAAGATGAAACAGGGCTGATGTCACAATAAGGCTGACCTGAACCTCAACACGCATACACCACATGTAAAGATGCGCAAGAGCACACCGGGACTGATGTTTTGTTAGTCTTCTTTTCAGGCCGCGAGCATAAACTACAGTATTGAATGTACCAATCCGGGCGCGATAAGACTCAAGACTATACATTATGTAATCTGTGGGTGGTAATATACAGGTATCCATGATGCCCAGCGGTTGGTAACTTTCAATAACAAGATCATTCTACAGTGGTACGAATTAAATTCAGGTCGTTTTGTACTAGAGTTTGGAAGAAAGTGGATAGAGTAACCTCGAAGAGAAATATAACAGAAAATGGTAAAGAGAAATGGAGAAGAGATATTGGAAAAGTAATTCATGTGATCATATGAACTGCTTACTCAAAGTCAAACTACATAAATCTCTAAGCGGATATTACAAGTAGAATAAATCAGGACTGGTTGGATTTCTTATTGGACAAAGAGAGCAAAGCAAAGGGGAAGACGAAATAAATTAAAAAGAAATAATATTTGTGGAGATAATAATTGTGGTATTTCTGCTTGGTGCAGGATCTATATAAACACATGTACACATACACACATGCATACACACGCATACATACGTAGACATACACATGTATGTATACGTACGCACGCGTGCGCATGCATGCACATACATATCCAATTCGAACTGAAATCTGGAATTTCAGCACATATATACACTCACCTAGATGTACATACATGTACATATACACGTACGGTATATTATTTATATATATCTCCACCCCCAAGAAGGTAACACACAAAGAAGATCAGCGTTCGGTAGTGCGTTTGATTGAACAGGATCCATCAGGGTTGGTGTACTACTAGCAAGCTTTGTTTTTAGTTCTAAGAATAAAATCAATAGGAAAAATGGAAACCCTTCTGGCGCGAAAATCGAAAGTTGTCAGAAGGGGATACCTGTTGTGCTGGCGTGGTACCGAACAAGTGGATCCACCCTATATCTTGTTGTGAGGTTAATCCATCTTGCATCAGATAAGTTTCCATAGGAAGACGATAAAATGGTAATGATTGTGGTGTTGGTAATAATGATAATAATAATTCCAATGCCAAGCGGTTCACACAGATCGGAAAATCATGACTGATAGCGCTAAGATGACATCGGAGGAATCGAACATAGAAAACTATAATGATAATTGTGATAGTAATAATTGTAAAAATAAAAAAGGCCCTGCTAACCTGGAATTTCTATTCGAATCGAATCTCGAAACGAATCATGTCAGAGATTCGCGAACCGAATCAAATTCTGAATCGAATCGGCATGCTTCACAGACACCGAGATTTACTACCGATTTCAGTCGTCTGAAGACATTTGTGAACAGTGCACTTTGCGTAGAATAGAGCGATTTGGTGAGCACGGGGTGGCATGAAAGATTCGAGAGGATTCAATGTCCTGGGTTCGGAACCGAATCGAATCGAATCACGATTCGAATTTCGAATATTCGCACGGCCCTAAATGGTAATCCTAATGAAGTCGCTTGCAAGACGGATGGAGATAAGGGTGTCCCAGTTGGTATTAATACATCTTTCTTGGATGCCTTACTGAAATTCGCTTGTGACTGTGTTCCTTGTTTTAACCCTTTACCTAACATGAAAAGCAGACGGCATTTGCAAAAAAAAATTCTTGAATAACTAATTTTTTTCATTTTTGTCTCCAAAACATAGGTTATGACCCCTCATGGGAACGAGCTCGACGAGCTCATTCCAAAGAGGGGTCATAACCTATGTTTTTGAAACAAAAAATGAAAATATAATGAAAATGAATTGGCGATTTTTTTGAGAATAGCGCTGGCCGGTTTTGACCGTTACGTTGGGTAAAGGGTTAAACATTACTTAAATCAATGTTGCTGCGTGGGGATATTGCACTGACCCTTTCGAGGGATTGCTGATTTCATTGGAGCCCTAGATGAGAATCGGCTGGTCGTGGACTTAGAATCTTTATTATTTTTTTTTTATTTGCATAAATCCCAGACTATTGTCCCAAAATCCGATACACCGATTTGGGTCCAAAAGCTTATATTCCCCATCGAAATAAAGAATTGATTTCATGGGGGGGGGTTACAAAACATCCATTACAATGATAAAGTGTATGATTGGATGATCGTTTCATTTGCATAAGAAAACAAGAAGGTCAACAAAAAATGGAAATAAAATGTAATTTGAATTATTTTGTCAATAAGACAATCGGGAAATGATGTAAAAGTCCAGCTGTGAGATGACAGGTGTTCAAAAGTAGGGCCCTGTGAAGATTCGAGGATTCAATTCAATGTCAAAATCGAATGGCTGGTTCGGGATCATCACAATCTGTTTTGGGGGCAAAATCATGGCCATGAGGTCTGTCATAATCTATGTTTTTCATTGAAAAAGCGAAACAAAAATATTATTAAAATTTGAATTGCAATTTTGGGAATAGCGCTGTCAGGTTATGGTCGTTATGTTTTGGTAAAGGTTTAAATGGGAGACAAGGAGTATTTAATTTCTAAGAGGAGATGTTGCAGACATATTTCTTATCCTGGTCTATATGTTTTGGAAACACCAACCTGAAGCTGAAATATATATGATTCGTCTTTGAGGTCAGACCATTGACATTTATTTCATCAGGTTTAAAACTGGTTCATAAATGTTTTGCCACCAACGCACCACCCTAACAGGGTGTGGTGTGTTATTTTGCCTGTTTGGTGATGTTAGGTTAACAGTAAAAATCGAAATTTTCTTGAACTGGGTGGCACATTTTGGAAGATGTGAAACACTACAATCACAAACTCTGAACACTGCTTGACATTTGTACGGACAGCGTCAAACAAAGCTATGAAAGAGATCCGGAACAGTTGTTTTCATAAATGTTGAAAGAAAAACTTAAATTACGTTCTCGTCAACAGATAGTAATCTGGTGCATCATCTAAAGAGAGTATATTTATAGGCCATCATATGAAATGCTGCAGCTCAAAAGACGATCATAAACAGGGTTTTGGACACGAGGTGACCCTGGCTGTGGAAAGTATCGTTAAACCCCAATAAATAAATAAATAAATGAATAAATAAATAAATAACAAGAATGTTGGTGGGAACAGAAAGATGATATTCAACATTGATAAATGAATGGTCGTCCGCCTGCTACTTCATGCGTAAAGCCATAAAAAATAAATTCTTGGATTATCATTGACACCCGTCCCCATATTACGGCACCACCCAGGATTTGTTTATTGGATTCATGGACCTTAGAACCCCCAACGGAGTTGACCATCACTTGTGCTTCATTTCGCCTGTGGAACAGTTATTTTTTAACAAAAATACTGTTTTTTTTTCATTCTGGTTTTTCATTTTCGACAGCCAGGGTCACCTCATGTCGGACAGTTTTACGTATGGAGGAAGTTTTCGGAGAGAACCACCGTGCAACGACGAGCAACTGTCAGACTCTTCAACGTACTAACTCCACACAAGAAAAGTGCACCATCGAAGTGCAGTAGGCCTAAGTACACGGCGCCACCGTGCCTTCACGCGGGCAATCGGTATGAAGTGCCTTGCTCGTGGACACAATACAGTTACTCCTAGCGGAGATCGAACCGTGGACCTTTTGGTTTGAAGTCCAATGCAGAAACCAGAGCCACCGCGCTCCCACTATCATTAATTACTATCTATTTATGCTATGACCTCATTACCATGTAAAGCTAGTTTAACCTTATGTACGCTGAGGTCGAAATATCAAATTTCATGCTGCAAATTTCTTCTATAATGCAGCTTTGTATTTACCCAATTCAATCTTGTTTGACATAGCTCTTTGAGCTCTGTCAAACAAGATTGAATTACCTAAGCTTCTAGTTGCATTGTTGGAGATATCTGCGACACTTGGAATGTAATTACTTTGCCATCAAAGTGTAGAAGGTTAGTGCATACAGAGAGGGACTTTTCTTGGCCACGGTTTGATACTCTGAAGTTAATAATAAAAAAATAAAATCCTCCAACTCACCGCCCCTATTCTAAAAAAGGTATGATGAAAATGTGGGTATTTACTTTTTATGGTCTGGAGGCTTTTTTCACACAGATGTGACGCGACCATTCCGAACGTTGCGATGAAATAATAAACAACTTTTCTTCTCATCTTGCAATTTCAAGATGGGGCGCTGTTTAAACCCTGATTGTTGATTTGCTATAGAACAAAGACAAAATTAACTGAACTTTGTCCAATCACAACAACGGAATATATAATGGCAGAATTTAATTTTGACGTTACGATTTGATTACACTCAGTTATTTTGTGTTTCAGTCAGCACATTGGTCTCATTGTAATTACAGTGTGTGTTAGTTGTACAGCGACGATCACATTAGAGGCATCACACCACACAGAACTTACCAAATGGGATGTAAAATTGATAATTGTGACCTTATCGCAACGCTCGGAACGCTCGCATCTCATCTCGTATGTGAATGTTCTAACGAGATTAGCTTAGCTACATGCCAGGATATCTTGCAGCTGCAATCATCATCGTTCGCATGTTCCTTCTGTTGTATATGTGTTGAGGGTGGAACAATTAATAATTAGTACATAACGTCAGATGTCTCGGTGACATTGAAGAGAAAACGATGACGAATGACGAACCCCACCCTTCTCAAAGGGGACACTGTACTATAAACTAACCCGATGCCAATTAGGTTAGTAATTTTATATTAAATTAATACAAATGAGCTGTGGACTAAATGTATGGTAATTACTGTGAGAATATTTTGGTGGAATTTAGGTTCTGTTGGCTATGGTTTTGGCAGTGTAGTTCAACAATGTGCTATAAATTAGTGGAACCACACCATACATGAGTACCCTATTAGATGCATTCAGAAAAATGCTTGACTTAGCTTGTCACTTGTCAATATGTTATACTTTTTAGATTCTAAATGTTACCAAACTCTATTCGAAATTGTTTTTAAAAATCCTACTGAGGAGTGAAATTATCGTATTTTTCTGTATGGGAAAAATATTGGCGGAAATATTGAATTTAGGCAGTTTGTTGTCAAAACAATCCTGTTCTTAAATTATTCTTCTCATTCCATACAATATACGCATAACACTTGAACGCATGGTAAATTCCATTTAGACCAGAACAAATATATAATGGTGGTCATATTGGATTCATACAAATTAAAAAAACAAATCTTCAGAGTTCCAGGCGGGGACCTACTTGATACCCACTGAAGACTCCCATGAGACTATAAATCAATCGTATTCATGTGATGTCCGTCATGCAAATTTAAGATGTCATAAATTATATACAGTCAGAGAGCCAGAAAAGTAAAGAAGACCGATATAATTTTTCCTTTTGCTGTACGATGGATTTATTGCCTCATGGGCGTCTTCAGTGAGTATCAAGTATGTGCCCGTCTGGAGCTCTGAATACGGCAGCGTATTAGAGTCAGGACCTTTTCATTTAATAATCTGTTTTACAGATCAGTAATCTGGTTTTACAAATTGGTAATATGTTTTTGCAGATTAAGATTATTAAATCCTTTTTACAGATTAATAATCTGTATTTACAAATTATTATGAGACTGTTTTTACAATTTATTAGATGATTGTTTTTACAGATTATTACAAAACTATTTTTACAGATTAATAATCTGTTTTTATAGATTAGTAAACTGTGTTTACAGATTATTAGGAAACTGTTTTTACAATATATTAGATGACTGTTTTTACAGATTATTACAAGACTGTTTTTAGGATTTTAATGGCACGTGGTTACAATTTATTCTAATGGCTTCCAGCGGTAAGAGATGTATTTAAGGGATGTATTAGATTAAATGTGAGTTTATCAAATTACCCCAAACGACCCGAAAATGATTATAATTAGCGACATGGGGCGACTGGACTGTCCTCGTCGATGGTACTTGGTTACTGTAGAGCCCAAAGGCCTACGATACTATGGGGATGTGTTCTGAAGATGTGTTCGATTCATTGAGAGTATTTTTTTCTGGCAGAAATTGTTTCAGACACCTCGTTTTTAATTCATTTATATTCTCGCTCACTCTCAGTTCATAATAGCGATCTCCCTTTAGTGGTATGTGTGTTTTTACTAGCCAAATGAGTTAAAGATCAATGCGACCAATTAGTTATAACTCTTTGGCCCATTTTGGAAAAAAAACAATCCATAGCCAGCCACTAGAATGGGGTCACATGAAAGGGACTTTGAAAGGGATTTTGGAAGCAGTATTCTCAAGACTTTCAGAGCAAAGGGACATTAACAATATCTATGTTGATTGTGCAACGTTCTATGAGTTGATTTCCTAAATGGTAATAATCGCCTAGAAGACTTAACTAGTTTTCATAAACGATATCATTTTGTTATCAAATGACTTCTTCGAGCACGTTTAATCCGTTCGTATTTTGTTTTGTTTACTTTGTCGATACAATTCTTACTCTGGACAACAGAATATACAACATTCTGATATGTTCAATTGCGTTATTAGCAGGCCATTTGTAATATAGCGGACTTGATGTACCCGTGGTCTTTATATTGAGCGCTTTCACATCATACCAACACATTCACAGAACGACACACCCGTGTGGATGGGTTAATCGATATGGCAGGAGTGTCATCGCGGAAGGATAAGACGAGAGGCTGCAGGGCTCGAGTTTTTTTCTTCCGCGATGGCACAAGTGCCATATCGATTAACCCTTTCACACGCCTGTCGTTCAGTGTTTATTACACGTCTTCACGTCTATAAACATTATTAGAAGGACACTCAGCAATTGATTTGACATCTATCAGCAAAAACAACACATTTTATCGCCAACCAAATTTGCGAGGGGAACCCGTGTTACTATTTCGTCCCCTGAGTTCCAGTGATAATTGGCACATAGAACACATTGGAACTCATGGGACGATTTTCAGCTCTCGCTAGCAATTCAAATTGTAATTGCGTTGCATGATTTGTAGAAAATTTCAGTGAAATTTCGCTTCTATTTAAATATAGTCCTTCAACGATTTCCGTTCCGCACATGTGTGCGGAACAGATTTTCATTTTCCGCATGGTTTAGTGTTTCTGTAGATGGGGATTACATAGAACAGATGTGTAATAAAGCAGAGACCAACACTGACCATGGGAGTGAATGCGCGTCTCTCTGCTCTTTGTCGATCCACACAGTAATTACAAAATAAGAAAGATATCGGGCAATTCTACGTGTTACATACGTGTAGTTCTTTCCCGGTAGTCAAGGTCCTGTCTACTGTACATTAACTGACACATCATCCTCAGAACCGTGCATGGTGTATCCCAGTATCGAGCGATACAACACATTCTTGAAGTATCGGTTTAATTCTGCTTTATTTTTGGAAGCGGGAGTTTTCACATCTTTTCAAATTGAACGCTACTTGAATGTGTGGAAGTATCCTTCATAGAAGCCAAATGTTCAAACCGCTAATGAAGCTGGCAAGTGTTAAAAAATTCCAACAAGTCAGGTGTAAAAACTGCGGGACTTGTACTGAGTAGTCAGGAACACGAGATACCAAATCAGAAAAAAATCTGATACAATTTAATAAAACAGAAAGTAATTTCGTGTCATTGAATATTTCATGGGTTTTCACAATTTCCATCAAATTACATCTTATACTGGTTCTGTTTAAAAAAAAACAATAGATTTAGTACAAGGTTCGGTTGCGTGTAGCATTTTATTGGCTAAACGTATACAAAGGGTATGTGCGAAAATAAATCTACGGCGATAAGTTTCGTTTGCAAGTCATGAAAACGACTGTGAATAAATAACCGTTGATTTAATGGCAAAAGGGAAGCTTGGAACATTGAAAAAACCGTTCTATCCAACAGAAAAAGTTCATCAAACCGTTGTGTGCAACAGAAAAAAGTTCATTTATCAGTCATCTTTATAAAGAATTTGTTCTAATTTTTTATTTGATTTTTTTCTCCTTTTTTTTGCTCATTCTGGGTAATTGCAGCTATTGAAGGAAGGAACTGAATATGACTCGCATGCCATTAATTTAATACGTGTCCGATTTCCTCACATTCAGGCTGCCGTTGAATTATCTAGTACTCTGGGATGGATGAAGCCGTCGTCGATACGGAGTTTTTTCCTTTGTGAATATGCCGCACTCTCTCAACACCCCCCCCCCCCCCCACGCCCACCCCACGTATCTTCACCTTTTAACACCGGGGATGCAAATCCAGCCATGAAGGAAACAATTGGTTATTGTTTCCATTGGTTTTAGGTAATTGGGAACGTCTATTTCATTCGTCCATAAGACAGAACACAACGAGTGTTGAATATAGAGGGTAGTTTTCAACGACCAGAGTTGGAGTTTTTCTTTCATTTCACGGGCGCCGAAGACGCGCGTGAAATACAAGAAGAACTCCAAGGAGCGTTGATTCTTGTACCCTGCATTCTACCCGAGTTCTTTCAGGTTTTAATACCACGATTAAAAAATTGAATTAAGTGAATAAAGCCGATATGTTTAACCCTTTACCTAACCTGAAAAGCAGACGACACTTGCAAAAATAATTTTTGAATAACTATTTTTTTTCATTTTTTGTCTCAAAAACATAGGTTATGACACCTCGTTGGAACGAGCTCGACGAGCTCGTTCCAACGAGGGGTCATAACCTATGTTTTTGAGACAAAAAATGAAAAAAATAATGAAAATTAATTGGCGATTTTTGAGAATAGCGCTGGCCGGTTTTGGCCGTTACGTTAGGTAAAGGGTTAAAGAAAAATATCACCTTCGGCGGCCTGTTTACTTTCTTGGTTGACGATTTATTGTGTAAAAGTATTTCATTCAAGCTATAATGTCAATTAGATGCTCGACCAATCAGATGCATTCTTACATGGCATTTTTAAATATGGCCAGATTCCACTCGTGGTGTATCTCACACATTTCTCAATGAATGTACTATATCGGGTAAAAATGAATACACACAATATTCGTGGTATATGTGTGTGATCCTTCTCCGAAATAGTGGCTCTAAAGTGTCGAACATGAAGAAAACTACTATGTGTTTCATTTCAATACATTCGTATTTTAACTTCGACGATAATGTGAAAGCTGTACCTTGCTTGAGTTCACTCAAACGTGGAACCCCGGTTGAGGTAGTATAGTAAATAATGAACGATTTATGAGCTAGGGTCAATGCTATAAAACTTTTAAAATTGCATTTAATAGAGCTGTATTTTCTAATTATGACTTTAAATGGGCTGAAATGAACCAGTATCATTTTCAGAGATTTGGCAGTTTGCAGGTTGGTAAATTGCCGTAACTTTTAAAAAGCTAATGATTCATTTTAGTCAGTTAGATTAATAGGTAGAAAATAAAATTCTAGAAAATACAATTGTAAACGTTTTATAGTATTGGCTCCCGGTTGGCCACAAACGAATGGTATGTAGCAGATAGTTAGCAAACCGAACAACCCTAAAATAAGTATGATCAGAAAGACTTTACTTCTAGAGCCCTACTGTATGATTCTTTTTTACTGATCCTCTCTGCAAAAAAGTTGGTTCGTCTATTTGCAGAAGTTGATATTTTATTGCACGATCCGGAACACATAGCGTAAAAAGTTAATTTCGTTCTAGAATGCTCTATTTCAAACATTTTAATTTTTTTAGGGGGATTTGGACACTTATTAGGAGTCAGGAAAGGCTCTTGGTCACACCAAACACATGAATATCCAGCGACTTGAACTGTGCATGGAGTATCACAAAATAGGATCGGTAGGAAGAAATATTTTCCAGAGTCAATTTTGATTCCCAATCCTCCCTTTCTGAATGGCGTAAACAGCGGCACTAAAGCTGTGAATATAACAATTTAACTAACAAGATTGGAACATGACATATGCAAAAAATATTTCTTGAATAACTTTTTTTAAACAAAAAAACATAACCTATGATCGCCCTCGTTGGAACGAGCTCGTGGAGATCGTTCAAATATGTTTTGTGGGCAAACGGTGAAAATATAATAAAATTTGAATGGTGAATTTTGTGAATATCGCTAGACGAACGTTCGGTAGCGGGTTAACAAAATGCTACTTATGCCAAATGTAGACCAGATCAGTATGCAAATTGTGATAGGATAGCATGCATGTAAAACGAAACTGACAAATGACCTGGGGCTGTTCTTATGGCATCCACTCACGAGTAACCTCGAATAAATTTTATTGATCTTAGATTAGATCGATACTTCTCAGACACTCTGAGGACGTCTAAGACAGATGTAAACGCACTCCAGTAAGCTATGTATAACACATATCTGTTTAGTGGACAACTATGTTCTACAAGATAATGTCTGGTAGCTTCAGTTGTGAGTTTATTATTGCCGCATACCCATTGTGTGTATTCAATATCCCATTCTTTATTGCAGATTGCAATTTCATATATTTCACGAACGAAACATTCTTCCGCAGAATATAAATAATGAGCAGTTAATACCAACATAGCAACAGGAAATATACTCCATAGAATATAGGTTAGCATGCCGGGCGTGTCCCTGTCATTCCCGTTTGAAGAGCAGCGTACATGCAGACATCGTGAAAGCAAAGTTACCTGCGCTAAGGCGAAACGGTTCATGGCAATTGGTGAGGCTGTTGCTACACATCAGGCGTGAGACGAGCGACGTAACAAAGCGACCCTAAGAGTACCATCTCTCTACCTACGTCTTCAGTTCAACCTGACATCCTATTTTACAAGGGTTTTCATAACTGTCAAACGAATGGCTATATTTCGATATTATGAGCATTTCTTATTTGAAATGTAAATATAAATATTATAAGTTACATGGCGTGTAGCTGGCTGATACATTTCCATACAAGGATCTGAGAGTTCATATCTGGTGAGGCGAAGCCTCACCTGATATGAACTCTCGGTGCCTTGTATGGAAATGTATCAACCAACTACACGCCATGAAACATATTTATTATGTCGAAAGTCCATGTAAATTAGGGATTAATAAATTTTCATGAGAAACAAAGAACGACCGGACGTTCATTTTTTCGAAGCCGCTATTGACAACCCCGCGCAGAATCATCAACAGTAACTGGCACCGGTAGTGACAGTAAACAATCTTCGCTGCTCGAAGTGCGATATTTCTTTACAAAATAAAATGTATCGCTACAAGCATATCTTTCAAAGTACCCTTACATACATGTATTGTCATTACCACCTGAAATGGGTTCAGAAAGCACTTTTAAATGTTCAAAAAATCACTTTCAATCTGTTGAGTTAACTGAAAAGAAATTGTTCGCTTCACCATAAAAAAATCGATAGAGTTTAGTCGTAAAAGAGTTGAAATACAACAAAGAACTTTTGGGGCTATAAATAATATTTTCTGTCCATTTCAAATATTTAATGTTTTAGATCAATAAATACGGTACCTTGAAAATATTTTTTGAAACTTAAATTCTTTTATTTTGTTTCAATTGAAATTTTGAAAATTCCAAGCGAGTGGAAATGCATCAATTTGATCAAAATGGTAAGGGTTGCTACTCACCTGATAGCAAATAATATGAGTTACCCGATACGACGGAACCCTTAGATGTTATTTCAGCGTTCTGATTGGACAAACTAACTTTGAGGCATAATAAAGGTTATTACGACCATGTGGCGTTCCGAGATGATGTATTTTAGACGAAACCTCGTCTCTGGGCATATATCGACGAGTCCGTTATGACTCGTCGATATATGACCCCGAGACGAGGTCGAGACTTCAATACACTATCTCAGAAACCTACCTGGTGGTAATAACCAGTTTATCTTACAATATTCTTCCCTTTCTTGGCTTGTTTGCATATATTTTGCCAGCCTTTCATCCTCTGTGAATTGATTATTTTATGGTATTATGTTTTTGAGCTATGCATGACGTAATCCCCATTTAGTGTTCCACGTGTATCAGAACCGTCGAATTTGAAAGTAGTGTTTCAGTTGTGTGTTTCTTTGTTTTCTCTTTCAGATTTAACGCATGGTGGGCCTATATAAAAATATCATCATGGGAAAAAATGATCTAGTCTAATTTATTTCGCTGCGTTGGTGATTTATTTGTCATGTAAATACTGTTATTAAAAAAGTGCAAGTAAACACACAACTACAAAAATACTCGAACTACTTTTGGATTTTGTTGTATTCTCTATCTTTTCATGAGACCCTTTTTATTTGCAAATTCCGAAAGGTGACCAAATCATTTTGGGATCTGCATTTATTACTCCCAAAGACGTCTCTTCCTTTCCTCACTCCTCTGTAAATACTCTGGCCACTCTTTCAGCGCTCTACATTCGCTTTGTTTTGCAAAATACTTGAGATTTTTTCGCAATCAAAACAACTTTCGGTTCCCATTTTCCTTTAATCCGATTCTCGTCACAAGACCTCGGGTGGGCGAAGAGAGGGTATACCTAGTCGTTAGCCGGAAAAAAACTTGACTACCCTGTTGGAAGTACACAGAACGATACGCTCGTGTGGGTGGGTTAATCGATATGGCACGAGTGCCAGTGCGGAAAGATAAAACGAGAGGTCGCAGGTCTCGAGTTTTATCCTTCCGCGTTGGCACAAGTGCCATACTCATTAACCCATCCACACGTGCGTGTCCGCCTGTGTTTATTACACGCCTTCTCGTCTATAAAAACAATTATTAGAAGGACAATCAGCAATTCATTTGACAACTATCAACAAGTTATTTCGCAACAGGTTCAGTTTTGGGTGATCAATCGTCTGCTAATGTTTACAAACACATGTGCAATTTGGGGGGAATTCCCGTAGGCAGATTTATAAATAGGCCAAACTTGTGGTGTACGTATGCTTTTAATATCGTAGCACATGCATATTTGACCTAGTTCTAATCAATTGGTTATCATTATACAGCTAATAATGTTAGGTTTGAACTCTCTCTTCTAAACTTCAGAAGTAATTCAATACACAAAGATGTTTTATTTAATTATTGTCTTTGCGATAGCTTATTAGAACGCAATCGCTTTGATTAAAATGCACGGTTTCCGTGATTGTAGGTCAAACGGAAATTCCAAGTAGGCGGGGTTATGTTACGTTTTGATAGATGACGTAATGGTCCAAAACTAGTCCATGTGTGCGGAGCGGATTTTCATTTTCTGCATGGTTTAGTGTTGCTGTAGATGGAGATTTCATAGAACAGGCTTGTAAAAATGTAGATATGCTGCTTCAAAAATGAGTACGCCCTTTTCCGTATATGCCATAATTCCAAAGTGGAAAAGTGACTTTTTAACATGATTGAAACAAAAATTAAAGAAGGAAACATAAAATTAAGTATCCAAAGTAGAAATTTCACTTGAATTACAGTGCTACTGTTATCTGCATGGTCTAAATTTATGTACATTCCCTCCAGCCCCGTGCCCTTCAACCTTGTCATTTTCTTGGTTGGAATTGGATTTAAATTTGGTGTTACAAAAACTTAAAAGATTGAAATAAACTTTTGGAAACTTTGTTTAATGTGATAATTCATGAAGTGGTTTGATTCAGGTGTTCACGGGAATTTATATTCACTGTCAACATAGATGCGAGAGGTAATGCAGTCTACAGTACAGTGAACCAGAATTTTACACGCTCCCAGCTGATCAAATTGGCGAAGTTTAAAACGCGATCTTCTGCCTGGCCTCAAATTTACAGCAAGCGTCTGTTTTTAGACCAATTTTTCTCTTGCGTTGCAACACTAAAAATACCCCTTTTAACAGCTGCCTGGCCTCAAATGTAGAGCCCGCGTCTGCCTTTAAGGCCAATTTTGCTCTTGCGTTGCAATACTCGAAACACCTCTTTCAACAGGATGGATATGATAGATATGATCAGACGCCGCTGCCACATTCTTTATTTTTTAATGAAATCTAAATACAGAAACAGAATCTATATAACAAAATAGCGATGTTGCCTATTGTTTGAGAAGGGATAATGTTTGAGAAGATAATGTTTGAGAAGGGAAATCACCATAGATGCGACGTGTAATACGTCGCAACTCGGATGATTTCGTTCCTCAAACTTTACCTCCTCTGACTGACGTCATCATTTTGTCACATAGTTTTCAATATCTTTCTTCAGCTTGCATTAACAACAACAAAACCCCAGTAAATAAGTTGCATTAACAACAACAACAACAACAACAACAACAAAAAACCAGTAAATAAGAGTTGTTTTGCCACTTATTATCTGCTCTGATGGGTTACAAGAAAATGGGAGTTTCAATTGACTTTAAAAGGACTGCCTTCCGTCTCAAATCACGCTTAAAGTAACACTTGAAGATTCGAGTCGAGGCAGAAGATAGCGGTTTTCACTTCGCCATGCTGTTTAGTGCCAAGTCTGTAACATTTGACGTTCAAATTCAGTTTTACTGCAGACTACCTTGTCTGTCACAATTACATTGATAGTGACCATAACTTGATATGATATGATATGTTTATTTACCAATATACAAAAATACAAAATGATAAATATATACGTATGGTTACATCATAACAGGATTCTCGTATGCAGTAATATTATTTCAGATATACATAGATAATTGGATATAACAATTTGTGTATATCGGCAGGGAAAGGCATAGCCAGATTGGCTGTCTTCCCGCCTTTCCCTCTGACAGAAAAGAGAAAACTACAGAAGGACTGAAGGAACTGGAAGAAGAAAATGATGTACAAGTGCAACATTGTTATTTCTGTTTTAGCTCCAACAGACAGAGTTACACCGCGACATTTGCACAAGCGAATGTTGAGTGGACGGTATCATTTACAGCACGGTACTCTTGAAATGGTCTCAAAAATTATATTGGTTAATTGATCCGAACCTCGGTTGATTTTTATGAGAATAACAGCTTTAAAGTTTTGGAACAGTTGAGACCAAATCGGGAGACCGGAAAGGACGAGAATACCAGACAAAAGACCCCACTGAAGGCAAGTCATGCACAGAATGAAGACTTAGTGGCACCTTGTATTGTTTATACTTGTGTAATACTATAATATTCCTGGAAAGTTAATATTATTACTTGTGGGCAGAAACTGAGAAAAGAAAGCAAATAGGTTGCATTCTGGGTGTTTTTAAGGATCGGTGGCGTACCAAGTAACACAGTCCGGGCAGCAGGGATTAGAACAGGAAGTATTATCTGAATAAGTGGAAAGAATTTTTGTTATAAGGTTAGTCTTCAACTCTTTCCTATTCCTTATTTTTTGAATGGATATATCTAATCCATTCCACAGTTTCGGAAAAGCAAAGACAGGCAGGTTGTCGAGCGCTTTGGTTCTAGTTCTATGGTTACGTATGAGTCCTGTTTGGCGTGTATTCATGTAGTCATTATTTATAGTAGAAAATAAGCCAGCAAAGGACTTTGGTAGGTTTCCATTTTGCCAATCGAACATAAATAAAGAAACATGTAAAGTATACAAATCCTTTATTTTTAGTATTTTATCATTAATAAAAAGAGGGTCAGTGTGAGCATTGTACTTCTTGTTGTTTATGATTAGTATTGGTCGCTTTTGTAATTTATAAAGACGGTTACAGGCTTTTGAGGCACCCCATAAGGGAATTCCATAGATAAATGACTTTGTATGAGTGCAAAGTATAGGGTTTTCATTACTTTGTGAGGTAGGATTTTTTTCACTCTATTGAGGGCATAATTCGCATGAGCAACTTTCGAGGAGATCTGAGATATGTGGGCGTTATAAGATAATTTTTCATCAATATTTATGCTAAGAAACTTTATAGATTTTTCCTTGTCGGCACGGTCACCGGTATTAATAATATGATTATTTATTTTAATATTCTGGAGTGTTACATTCTTTTTTTGACATGGATTAAGAACAATATAACTAGTGTTCTTAGGGTTCAAGATTAAGTGATTGGATGCGCACCAGTCAAATTGTTTTTGAAGTTTCTCATTAAATTCTGACACAGTCATATTTAACTCTGCTGCAGCCTTGTATGTGGAAGTATCATCTGCAAAGGATAAAAGATTTAGTTTCGTTGAATTGCAGATGTCATTTACGTATATGAGGAAAAGAATAGGTCCTAGTATTGAGCCTTGTGGTACTCCGCATCTTAGTCAAGAGAGATCAGAATTACTGTCACCAAAAGAGACATACTGATTCCTATTTTGTAAGTAACTCTTAAACCAGTTGTTCGCATTCCCTCTTATAACATAGTATTCTAATTTTTAAAGTAGTATTTCATGTCTGATGGTGTCGAAGGCTTTCGAAAGATCCAGAAATAGGGCGAGTGTTCTTTCGTAACGATTTGTATTATTTTCTTCGGCTACATATTGTAATAGATGCATAACAGGGTGCAGTGTGCTATGGCGCTTCCTGAAGCCATATTGGTGGTGATAGAGAATTTCGAATTTATCTAAGAAGTTTACAAATCTTATAGATATTAGCTTTTCCAGAACATTAGAAAAAACAGGCAAAATACTGATTGGCCTGTAGTTTGTAAAATTATTCTCATCACCTGCTTTGAAGACTGGAGTAACCTTAGCAATTTTCATTCTGTCTGGTACTACTCCCTGACTGAATGAATTATTCATAATGTGCGCAAGTGCAGTAGCAATTAAATTTATTGAATGTTTCAGAATACTGGTCGTGATATTTTCACAGTCCTGACTTACTTCAGGTTTCATTGTATTTACAATATTTGAGATTTCGGTAGACGATGTAGGGCTTATAAAAAAGTTTCCCATAAAAGAAGAATTCAAGAACTCGGCAAATGATTTACGAGGTTTGGATATTTGATTTGACGTCTGAATTCCAATGTTGGCGAAAGACTTATTGAATTCTTGAGCAATTTGATTTGATGCATATATCTTTGTATCAGCAAGATTAAAAAATGATGATATGGTTCGTTGGTTTTTATTCTTATTCAATGCGTTATTTAGGATTTGCCACGTCTTTCTCATGTTATTCTTATTTTCTAAAAGTACTTTTTCATAATATAGGGCTTTGCATTGTTTCTTAATTTTGTTCAATATCCGACAGTAATTTTTATAATTTTTGACATTCGCCTCAGTGGGAGCTTTTAATTTTTTGTTAAGAAATTTGTTCTTATTGTTGGCGGAAAGTAGAAGACCCTTTGTCATCCAGGGCTGCTGTTTTATATATTTCTTATTTTGTTGATAGCCTTGGAGAGGTAATGATGTCTCATAGGCATTCAAATGAATATTAAGGAATGTTTCGTTAGCATCATTTGGGCATTTTGTTTCCAGAACCTGACTAAAATCACATTGGGATAACAACGACTTAAAGCGTTCGATAGTATAGGAATTTATTTTTCTGGTCAAGATCTGTTTTGATCTAACAGGTTTGGGATGTGAAATTTCGACATAAAAAATTCCAAAGTGATCCGAAGCATCAGTAAGGATTATTCCAGATTTTGAAAAAAATGAGACATCATTGGAGAATATATTATCTATAAGCGTAGCACTGCGATCTGTAACTCTGGTTGGTTTTGTAATAACAGGTAGGAAGCTCTCACTAAACATTAAATCAATAAATGATTCAGTTTTGGAATGAGACGCCACCTTTAGGAGGTCAATTTTAAAATCGCCCATAATGATAGAGGCTTTCTTTTCTTTATTCAGGACGTCAGTCAGTTGGTTAATTTTTGATTGAAACAGGTCGATATCTTCCCTCGGGGCCGTATTTGGTCTATATATTACTCCAATTACCTTGGAGGAATTTTTGTACTTTAATTCAACGAAGATGGACTCGAGGACGTTCGGTAGAAAAATGGAAAGGTCTTGTAGAATACTAAACGAAATGTCGCTTTTTATAAACAGACCGACCCCGCCATGACCATCGTCATCAATAGATCTCAAATTTGTTTGTAAAGGATGGTATCCTTCTAGGGTATATGATATATTTGTGGGGATTCAGAAGATTTCCGTTGGACCGATCACATCGAAGATGTTCTCTGTGTCGATGAGTTCAGAGAGCAAGTAATGTAAAGGGTCCCAGTGAGCACTGAGACTTTGGCAATTAATATGAAATACTGAGAAGGATCCTTGTGTACCCCTAAGCTCATTTCGGAACTCACCGGGAAGGAAATAATTACAATCACTATCCTTAAATATGGCTGCTGAATCATTATCTGTTTTATCATTCAGTAGGTGACCTAAATTGTAATCAGGATCCGTCTGGATCTAGTCCAATTTAACACTACAAGCCACAGTATCTGAACCGACCACCAACATCACAAATGCACAGACAGTGGAGAAAAATATTTAATGGAGTAGGTTCGTCAAGCGATAAATATTCGTTGTGAAATATTGAGAATGCGACAATCGTAGATGGAGTGTTAACATGAGTGGAATTTAATGACGGTTCCGCGTACAATGTTGCACAACACAAAATGAAAATAAAAGAGATTAGAAAATAGAAAAGTGTATTACTTTCCAGAATAAGGGGGTAGGGTGAAATGTTTCGTTCCCAAGTCCGGTGTTTTAAAATTAGTAAAAATGCAACTGTTTTTATTGCAAGGGTGTTGAATAATTCTATTCCGAATTGGAAACTTTTGGATGCAAAACCCATGATATAAATATCAGGATTGCATGTGTTATTTTCCATTGGAAGAAAATTTGAGTAACAGATCACTAGAGGTGATACGGGATCACATGGAACACTCAGGACTTTGGAGGTAGATACACCCTTCAATCTCATCATCAGCCCTGGATCCCGAATCCTCCCTACATGTTCAGAAATTAATTCAAATCGATATTTCCATATAGCACTCATTATCTGTGGTCCGAATAATCTTAGTAATATATCAAGAACGCCTTTTGTGTCAGACGGGACATACATGTATTAATTTCTATTGGGAATAAGTTAGAGTAGCAAATCAGCAGAAAGGGTATAAGATCACATGGCACACCCAGGACTTTGGGGTAGATACATCCTTCAGTCTCATCATCAGCCCTGGATCTCGAACCCTTCCTACATGTTCAAAATTAATTCAATCCGCTATTTCCATATAGCACTCATAATCTGTGGTCCGAATAATCTTAGTGATATATCAAGAATGCCTTTTTGTCAGATGGAACATACTTGTATTAATTTCTATTGGGAATACGCTAGAGTAGCAAATCAGCAGAGAGGATATAGGGTCATGTGGCACAGTCAGGGCTTTGGGGTACATACACCAGGCAGTCTCATCATCAGCCCACTTTCAGCAGAAATCGGAATCAAAATACTTTATTCGTAACCACTTTAAACATCTTTTCACAAACGTAATTCAATCTTTCAAGTTTTCGTGACACCATATTCAAAACAAACTCCAACCAAGGACACGGAGCTGGAGAAACGTTTCATAACACAGTCATATTTAGATTATCCATATGACAAGCACTACATTCATAAATGTGTCCCTTTATATACACAGTTGTATGGAGTTTTCCCTTATATGTTTTGCTTCAAACATGTCAAAAAGTTACTTCTCCCCGTCGTGGCATTCTTATTAAGTACATATTTATGTTTTAAGAGAGTATTTAATTTTTTGAGGAGCATATTTGCATTTCAAACTGAGTGGTCAGATTTTTTCCGGCTGCCAACTAGGTATATCACTCCTTTCAAGCACCCAGATCAAAAGACGAGAATATGAAAACCGAATGGCGACTTGTGGCAAAACAAGATAGAAAATCATCGGATTATCTTGGGAATTCAAACACGGAAATAAACGAGATCATTGTCTCATGCACCGAAATTATCTCGGTTATGAAAAGATAAGTCCGTGCTTAGTACGGTTTTTCCGTACACAAGTGGACTACGCTTTCAACGCGATGGTATTTTTCGTATCGTTCCAAAGGTATGAGCTTCCGTATTTTGGGGTATAGACAAAGCAATATTTTCAACACAGATTCTGGCTGCACATTGAAAACATTGACTGGTTAACCCTTTACCTAACATGAAAAGCAGACGACACTTGCAAAAAAAATTCTTGAATAACTAATTTTTTTCATTTTTTGTCTCAAAAACATAGGTTATGACCCCTCTTTGGAACGAGCTCGACGAGCTCGTTCCAAAGAGGGGTCATAACCTATGTTTTTGAGACAAAAAATGAAAAAAATAATGAAAATTAATTGGCGATTTTTGTGAATAGCGCTGGCCGGTTTTGTTCGTTACGTTGGGTAAAGGGTTAACCAAACAAATTCCCTGAGCAGTGATTATTTACTGTTATTTAGTACACATGATTTTCTTTCCCTCATTGCCCATTGTCAAGATCGGCTGATATGACTTCAAACTCAACTATGCTGATATGACAACGATCTGGACTGATATTTACAAAGCTAGAGTTGTCCCCCGTTTTGTATGGTGATGAATTAATGATGGCAATAAATCAGGATTTGGTGGAGTCCTATAGAGATGGTAGTATACTTTTAATATTGAATGTTTATTAAAAAAAATTGTAAACATGCTTCTTCCATGGCTGGTAGTGCTGGAGATATGAGTTAAAATTACAAGACAGTGTCGTTTGTATCGTGTCATTGCTACCGCAAGTTGCGCACAGCAGTTTGATGAGTTCTCTGAGCTGAAGTCAGGCATGACAGTGGCAGTTGTTAATATTTCTAACACGCATGCGTAACTGATTTTATTCATTTAAACACTGTCAATACAGTTTGTCAGAAGAAGAGAAAACTGACACAACGAGGCATACACCACGCAGGCGGTTTAGGAATTTTCTCCGAAGCAGCTCTACCCAGGGATTTCTCAGCTGCCGGGGGGGGGGGGGGGGGGGGAGGGCACGTGAGAATTGACAAAGATGAATATTTATTGTTTTGGGTGTATGTGTTTGTTGATGTTTGTGTGAGAATTTCCTGATGCCTTGTTTGTACTTTATCATTATGTCTTAGAACAAAAGTAATATTTTAGCATTTCTTATTTTTCAGAAAACAGTTTTATACATTCATTCCGCCACTCGTTCAATTAAAACGAATACCAGACGACACTGTCAAAACCAATTTAATTTTTGGTCTCAAAAGCATAACTTTTGACCCCTAAGTGGAACGTGCGCAAAGAGTTCGCTCCATTGAGAGGATCGTAAGCAATGATTTTGAGGTAGATATTGAAAAAAATACTGAATGACAATTTTTTGAATAGCGTTAAGCGCTGGTCGGCTTTCAGAAATTCATTAATTTTGGTGTCTTTTATCTACAACGCCCGTTTCACTTACCGCAATTCAGTCCTAGGCTTTTCACCAGTTCTTATGTAGCAGAAAAAATGTATCATATTTATCTCGGTAGAAGACTACTCTTAGCTATATCAGTATATTACAGAGTGTTAGGACATTTACCGTGGTTTAAAAATTGATACGGCCAGAGGAGGAGCAGAAATGTGTATCAGTTCCCAAATAGAGTTAATTTCCAACATCCAAGAATTTACACGAAATATAGTTTTAACGAATCATATCGTCTTTTACCCTCTTCACGTTGAAGGCAAATTTCCTAATCAGTGGCAGCTGCATACAATTTAGCTACTTGTCACATGTTGTTTGAAAGACATCTCCGTCATTCTGCGAGCACTGTCAAATAAACTATACAGCCTACTGATAATATAACAATAACATGAATTTAAAGGCCATTGCGGCTTATTAATCGCCCAACAGAAATGATTGACAGCTCGTCAGCTTGTTAGCTAACAAGGCGAAGGGTTGTTGATCATTTCTGGTGAGCTGTTAATAAATCACAATACCTGATAAAGTCATGCTATTACTGCTATTACCTCTGCTGCCGATAAAACACGGTAAACAACTGAAAGTGGGCTGAAATGCAAGTCTACACTGGAGCATTATTTGTCTTCACCTTAAATATGAATATCAATCGTTAGTTTAGCTATCTAAACTTACAGGAGGGGGCACTCTGTTCAAACAGCTGCACTACAACTATCATACGCTTTTTTGTCAAACAGAAGTCGAACGGTCACGTGGTTATCACCTGTTTACGAAAATGTGGCTCAAAAGTGGTCAAACACGTAGTTTAAGAGGACATGTGTCTGTCATAATCTCCTTGTACAATTCTTCCATGACATGACGAGAACACTCTGCAAAGAAGCTTGTTTACACAATGTCACAAACTTGGAACGACGAGGAATTCTGGAACTATCCATCGAACCGATCTCAATCACATGACGTGTTGGGCTGTTCTTGAGATGCTAACTCATTAACTGCCTAACACAACCCGTGATCTATCGAGCTTTGCGCAGTTTTAACGTTCGAGTAAAACTCCGTTAATGAACAAGGAACGCATTGCACAGTGGTAATTAATAATAGTTATTTTCTTGGTGAGGTTCATACATCCCTGACTTATCTCGAATTTCGATAAAGTTATCTCCTCTGAATTTATTAGATGGGCGAGGAAAGCCTAATTAAACACAGGCCTGGCATTCTGAAAAATGCAGGAGGGCAAAAAATCGCTCTCCTCAATCAGCTTAGGAGAGCAGTTAGCTTTACACAGCATTTTAAGTATCCAGTTGAACGAACTCATTGAAATTGAAACCAACAGACTACATCAGTGATTTTATTAACTTTACTAAGGTAAAGCGAAATCTCTTAGACATCTAGATGTCTCACTCAACAACCGAACACGCACTTGACAAGACGTGTGTGTGTACCCAGACCTGTTGTCCAAGAAAGTCATATGCCCACCACTACCACCTTCAACCCCCCTTGGACAACAGGTCTGCTTGAATCTACAGTCACATCCTGGTGCAAGTGCTTCAAGTGACAGGATAGTAGTATAATGGTAGTATATTATAGTGTCAATATTCCTCGAATAATTACCCCTCAAACTGTGATGTCAGTTGTTGAACTTGAAACTGACAGAAAGAAAAATATTGCTGTGACCCATTTTGCTTCAAATGATTGCAGCTGTGTTTGGGTATGGTTGCAGCCATTACCTTTTACCACTAAAGTTAAATTACATTTTTGCTTTACAACAAAAATTTAATGTGAGCATAATACATGTAATCTCAGTCATCCCAGACCAAAATATTTAGGAGGGCAATTTTTCGCTCTCCTTAATTCTTTCAGGAGGGCTGTAAGGAGAGCTAAAAAATCGCTCTCCTGAAATTACCAAGCCTGTAAACATCATGTACTTCTTGCGAAAACACCAAGGAAATCAGTAGAAACTAAAAGTGAGGTTTCCTTTTGTTACTTTTAATAAACGAAAACAACACACAGTTGTCTGTTGTTTTTCTTTTTGTCCACTTTGGCTCTTTGTTTATCGAATGTGATTTTACTGTAATTTGCAGGTTTTTGTTCTTTCCCGGAAAAAATTGCAAGTCTTACCTCCGAGACTTATATTAATGGAAAGGTTACAGAACACCGACAGCTGGTGAAAGCGCCGTTTTCTTATTCTTAAATGGGTTTAAACAGAGACGAGTCAGACGTTCAAACTGACTGGGAAAAAAGTGTAAAAAACAGCTTCTGTATCTTTGTACTACCCTACAGGAAAATGCCTGAGGTTTGTGAAATGATGCGCACATCGATGATCCATCTTTGCAAACATTTCGAAATTTCAATTCTTATATGAAATTCTGATACCCTTAGTGTTAAATTTACAGACAACTTTAGAAAATTAAGGTCGGCTAACTTTCCTGTAAATCCCTTCCAGTGACGCAAATTGCTAGCTATGAAAGATAAAGGAAAAAGTAAGGTTATTGAAGAATATAGCTGCTTGCGTGCTGCTGGTAGATATTCCTATCCGGGACGGAATTGCCTTTGTCATTGAAATAAGTATAATTCGGTCACATGTAATCAAATGACCACTCTGTAACCTGAATAGATTTTTCATAAATGATTTCTAGAATTAATTCAGATAAATTTTTCATCAAATCTAGTCATGACTGCTTCCAGCAGCAATGACTAGATTTGATGGAAATATCTTGAATATATTCAGCGGGTTAAGAGTTATGAGTTTATTTCTATTAATGTGACTGCAGAGTGAGATATAAATTCCGTGGATCTTTACTGTATAATGAAACAACAGAGGAAATTCGGCAAATGATGGCAAAATTACAGTTTGAAATAATTTAAATGTGAATTTAATGTAAAACTGTGAAATGTGTGGGGGAATTATTTCAGCCAAACGAATCTCGAAATTTCATTCTATCAGAAAATAATACTAGTTATCCGTGAATATTTCAAAGTGTGTGGAAACTTAAGAAACATATATCCTACGGCGTAGCCATTCGGTGCATCAATTTTCAAAAATACTTCCATTTTCTCTCCATTGTCTGTCTAAAATAAATAAAAATATTTATGTTGTTTGCAATAACGAAGTTAAATGTTTTCTACATACTGTTGTCATAATTTATATCAAAGAACTATTCCAAGTTAACCATGTTCTCGTCTTAACCTCGTATTATGCCATAAGGCTTGACCGGAATACAAAAAAAATGACATTTGAGAGAAGCATCGTACATATTATCCAATTAACCCTTTACCCAACGCAGACGATATCAAAATTTATTATTTTAAATATCAGTTTTTAAAAATTTTCAAAACAATTCAACAAAACCATATCATGTGACCCACTGAGCTCGTTCCAATGAGGGATCACACGATATGGTTTTGTTGAAATATTTTGAAACATTAATTTACTTCAACTGCTAAATTTGCATATTGCGCTGGCGAATGCGGGCGATTCGTTAGGTAAAGGGTTAAATCACTATTGCCCATACTATTTGCGCATGTATATTACAAGGTGTATGGACATTTACGCCACGTTGAAATCACATGCATCCGATGGCGCAGCCAAACGAGGTACAAATGGATGTTCGGTGCAGCCTAATTGTTGGGTATCCTACGATTAGGAATTTGTGACTCGAATCGAAGACCACATTGAAGCAGAGAGATATTACGGAATTAAACTACAAATCGAATCGTCTGATGTCTCCGCCTATTAAGAAATGAGAATTAACTTTCTTCATATATATTTCTTAACTGGCCCACTCGTTGCTACGGTAAAGCCAAGTTCGAAGATGGATGCGATATGTTACGGTACACGGAAGCTTTGCAACAACAGTTTTTCTGCGACACAGATATAGTTGAGACGAAGCGTTCCGATGTCGGAAATCGCTACGTCGTAAGACATAGAAAGTGCCAACTCAAGCTTGACTGAAGGGGAGTGTCTTGCACTTAAAGTGAAGATCGAAAATGCTTTCGTATTTCTTCGCTCTTTAACTGTTCGTCAGTTGGTTTACATAGTCTACTCAGATATCAGCTCCAAAGTACAGATCCGCAAGAATCTACAACAAACTCCATGAAAAGTGATGAAGTTTGATTCGCCAAAATATCAAATGCCATCAACAAAAGAGAGTAAACTCGTGACCCGTTGGATGATCGTTTTACGGGAAATTACGTTACGTGTCCAAGTGGCAGTGCACCAGCGTTATCTGTCATTTGAGAACGAGTGCCTCTGTCGTAGACAAAGATTCGACATCGCTGATTTGAAATTGAAACGTTTCGACAGGACGATTCGTGCAACTGAATCAAATTTCGACTATTCCCAGGGCCCTGTTAATTGTATGATGTAACAACAAACGAAACTCAAGAAATTCAACCAATTTATATTTTGAAGAATAAAATGATTGATCACTACGCTATTAGTTACACAGTTTATTAGTGACATAATCATCCCCGACTTTTTTCGTCATGAAAATCAACTTTCGATAAAGTTATTTCCCTTGAAATTATTAGATAAGGGAGGATGGTCCAAATAAGAAGTAAGTAATCGTTAGATTAGATTAGATTAAAACATATTCAACAATGCAAATCAGGATTGGAGGACAAGTGCTTACCACTTAGAAAACCTTCCCATCCTGTACAAAGACTAATAGATTACAAAAGGCAGAACAAAATATAACAATATGTAAACATTATACACAAAAATAAGTTAACTTAAGAAAGAGAGAAAGATAGAGAGAAAATAGAGAGAGGGAGAGAGAGAGACAGACTAGAAAATCAGGTAAAAGCAGAATGAAAAAAAAAACAAAAAAAAAAAACAAAACAAAAAGAAAAAACAAAAACAACACAAAAAAATATTCAATAGAAATTCCAGTGACCCCCTCCCCCCCCCCCTACACACACACACTTTATTCAGTTCTAAATTTAGTTTAGTGCCACTAAAGAAAGTTCACACAAAATGTTAAGACCAGTTAATCTTTGCGTGCTCTTTCCACGTCCGTACTAACCAAACATCCGCCGTGTTGTCCCCACACAGATTGATTTTCAGGTCCTGTTGTGAGAGGACACCCACGCTGGACGTCAGATCATTTGTACAATCCTGGGACAATCAGATTTAAAGGACATAGGAAGAAATAATGTTCTGCATCCTCAACGCCATCGTTACATAAGCAAAATGGAGAATCTGAGATGTAGTTGCAGAATTTGTCAGCATTAAGGTCACTGCATCCAGTTCGCAATTTGTTATATTTCCTTATACCCGTTCAGAAATATGTTGGAGGCTTACACAAGGGTGGTGAGATGGACTTTTTGAATTCACCAAGCGACCGACTGTTTCGAACAGCCTCCGGTGGGGTGTTCCACACTTCAGAACACGAAGGGAAAAACGATCGTTTGAAGAGTTCCGTTCGACAAAAATAAGGGACAATATTAGACGCGTTTCGTAAATTATATTTGAATATGTCGGCAACACGAGATGGCAAAAGACCGTGGAGGAAGTTCGTAGCATTCCCAGTGACAATTTTGAAAAAGTTACACATTTTCTGAACATTGCGCCTGTTTTCCAGACTTCTCCAACCATCTTCCAACAAAAGTCGATCCCGTGGCACAGATCTTGTCAACCAAGTAATTGTTGAGAAAAACCTATGACATCAGTATAAAATAAATCCAAGTTTCTTTTTGTTATTTTTGATAAACGAAAACAACAGACTGCCCTTGGGGCTGTCTGTTGCTTTCGTTTATTAAAAGTTACTATAGCAAACCTGGCCTTTATGGAAAGCTAATTAGAAACAACAACTTTTTAGATAATCTTTCTTTAAGAAAATATCTATCAGTATCACACCTACCAATACAAACTAGCCGTCCACTTTTGCTCTTTGTTTGGCCAATGTGTTTTTACAGTAATTCGCAAGTTTTTATGCTTCCCAGAAAATAAATTAGTAAATCTCATCTCCTAGACTTTTATATTAATGGAAAGGACAGTGTCTGTATTGAATGCCACAATGCACACACTGTTGATATAAAAGACAGAACATATGGTAAAAACGCCGTTTTCTAATTTTTAAAACGGGTTTCAACAAAGAATTATAGCCAAGCGTTCAAACTGAATGGGAAAGAATTGTAAAAAGCCAGCTTCTGTATTTTTTTACTACTCGTCAGGAAAATGTCTGAAGTGATGCGCACATCGATGATAGAAATTCGCAAATATATCGAAATTTTAATTTTCATATGAAATTTCCACACCCTTAGTGTTAAATGTACTGACAGCTTTGGGAAGTTAAGGGAACTAACTTTCCTGTAAATCTCTACCAATGACGAAAAAACTGTCAGCCATGAGTGCATATCCATGTCAGTTAATTCAGACGGACGTGAGTGAACCTCGAGGTCAATACGGAATTACATGCACTACACCGCATAAATCACTAACAAACTGTGTGACGAATATATCTTACTAGCTACTTTTTTCTACACGATGAACTTGCAACTGCGATAAATAATAAATGGTAGAATTTTTACTAGTTTAACGTTAAGCGGTTATTGTCTGAAATGTTTGATGGAAAGAGGAGAGATCACTGTGATAGTCAGCCGAAAATATATTTGGACCTACTGTATAATGTTTAACCCAAGACAACAAAACGCAAAACCATTTCTTTGACACAAACAACCCTTTGCTCCACTCCCTTGACCAAGATGAAAGCGATGCGTTAGATGGCCCGCTATCTAAAATGAAAAGTCTGTCAGCTCTTAAGGCAATGAAAATAGTAAATCCCCTGGATCCAATGGTTTTAAGGCTGAGTTTTATAAATTGTTTTGGAAGGACCTCGGTTCATTTCTTGAACGATCCCTAAACCCTGGTTATGTATCAAATGAACTGTATATTACACAGAGAAGTGGCATTATAACATGTATTCCAAAGCAGAATAAATCCAAATTATTCTTTAAAAAACTAGCGATCAATATCACTAATTAATGTGGACGTAAAGATAGGCTCCACTGCTATAGCAAATCGTCTTCAAAATGTTTTACTAAAACTAATTTCGGACAGTCTGTTAGGTTTCAATGAAAGGAAAATACATTGGCGAAGCTACTCGACTAACTTTTGATTTGTTACAAAAATGCAAAGACCTTAATATATCAGGCATCCTTGCCCTATTAGACTTTGAAAAGGCTTTTGATTCCCTCGAGTGGTCCTTCATTGAGAAAACACTAAAATTTCAAAATTTTGGTCCATCAATCTTACAATGGTTTCAAACATTTTATACCAATTTATACAGTTATGTTATAAATAATGGTCACTGTTCGGACAAACTAAATTTATGTCGTCGGTAAGTCAGGGTGACCCACTTTCGCCGTACCTTTTTATTGAGTGCAGCACTGAAATATGACCCTCACATAAACGGTATCACCACAAATAATTCAGAATATTTAATAAGTCAATATGCGGATGATTCAACACTTTTCTTGAAAGGCGATGGCCACTCATTAAACAATGTTCTGAAGGCAATAAACGCATTTTCCCTTATATCCGGACTTAAGGCAAACTTTGACAAAACGCAGGTGATATGGTTTGGGCCAAAAAAAGATTGTAGAGAGAAGATACAGACAGAACAGACAGTTAAATGGAACTACGATGCCATGTTTACTATCTTAGGTATTCAGTATAATTATTTCGATGGGAACTATAGTCTGATAAATTATAATACTAAACTGGAAAAAATGGAAAATTTACTAAAAGAGGTCATTTCGAAATTTAATATTACTTAGTAAAAACTCTAGCAATGCCGATCTTAATACACTGTCAGTTCTTCCCAACCCACCAGAGGAATTTTTTTAATAGATTACAGTCACTATTTTTTAATTTTTTGTGGAATGGAAAAAGCGAGAAAATAAAGCGTTGTGTTGCTATTAATTCTCTGGAAAAAGGCGGTCTAAACTGTCCCCACATAAAATCATATAGTCATTTTTTGAAAAATGTGTTGGATCAAGAAGTTATTAGATTCTACTGTTCTCGCGCCTTGGAAAACACTTATTATAGACGACTTTGAATAAAGTGACAGCTATAAAATTAGGCATCTCCACAAGAAAGACTTAGAAATTATAGCAAAAAGTACAAATAAGTTCTTGCAAGATGTTCTAAATTCATGGTCCTAATTAGATGCGAGAGTAACACTAGATGAGTCGTAAGAGGAAGTCTTCTCTGAAACATTATTTTATAACATTAGAATTCCAATAAACAATGAACCTTTTTATAGTAAAAACTGGTGTGAAAAAAGGTGTCTATTTTCTCAAATGATATCGTAAATGAAAACCAAAACTGCTCACAATTCACAACTTTTCAGAGAAATTCAACATTCAACATTACCACATCTTTTACTATCTACCAGGGAGTAATTGAGTCCATACCAAAAGAACGTGGAAAGATACAATAAAACATATTACAAAAGTTGAAAACGTAAAGAACCGAAATATCGAAATGCTAATCGGTTGTCAGAAAACATGCAAACCTTTTTATCCAAAATTTTTAGAACTAGTAGCTACGTGCAGAGCAGGTGGAATGCTCTTTTAGATATCAACTTCCAGTCAGAAGATTGGGAGATGATGTATAGAAGTGCATTTAACGTCACAGATGTCACCTATCTCCGGAGTTTACAATCCAAAATTCTGCACAGAATATTATATACTAACGTCAGACTATATAAATGAGAATTGTCCGAAACTGAGTTAAGTTCCTTCTGCAACAATACGTGAGAGTCTATTCAACATTTGTTCTTTAATTGTCCCGTCTCTAAATCAATCTTGCTGCATTTATCGGAACTATTGTGTAACAGATGTAACACATAGTTTCCACTTTCCCTCGAATCTGTCGTTTTGGGATTTTGGGAAGCACAATACGATGATATTCTGAACAATGTGATAGAAGTCTACAAAAAAAATATTTAAGCCTGTAAAGTGACAAAGCGCACGCCGAATATTTTCACTTTTATACATAAATTTCGCAAACGTTGAATGTATATCATCTTTCAAATATCCTCCAAGTAAAGCAAATAGAATAAAAAGCAGATGGAATCACCTGCTGCCGATTTTAAATGTAACACCCGAGCAGTGTTCATATATTAGTAGTAATTCAGATTGACGCGACATTTCTTTTTTGTATACATGTATTCTTAGACGCACCAAACCAGTCATAATCCTCAACTCTATTCATACTGTTTCAAGTACACCATTACCCTGTCAGGCTCAAAAGTAATGTTTATTGTAAATACACTATATTATAATTTCTTTTTCGTTTATTTTGAGCTTATTGTATCTGTTACACATTTTTGTAATGATGTTTTATTATCTGAATAAAAATAAAAAAAGACGTTTATACGTACCTTTCATGTGAGGTTTTAAAACAAACGAAATTCTTAATACTTGTATGAAGTAAGTTATTTTAAAGTGTGGGACTCTGCTAGTCTATTTTTAGATCATATAACACAGGGGCAGCCTTGCGTGCACAGATTACGAAATGTGTTAGGTCTGCTTTATATCATCATTTCCCCAGTAATATATTGTGTTACTTGGGATACCATGAAATAATTTTTAATTTTGATTATATATCTATTTGAAGAATAATGGTTTAACATTTTACACATATTACTGTCATATTTATTCGTCGGAAATATTTTTAAATTAATCTCATTCACTGTATATTCCGGTTTGCACGTTTCGGCCAATTAATTTACAAGGTTTCGTTTTATCAAGAAACAATTCTAGTTATCCGGAATTATTTATTAGATAGGATTTTTTTTTCCAGAATTGCCCATTATCAAGCTAGGATAGACGATATGACTTCAAACCCGACTGATATGACACCGATCTCGGTCGATCTAAACCAAGCTAGAGTTGTCCCCCTTGACGAGCTATTAAGGGCAACCATTTTGTTTACATCGAAATGTCCACAGTTATTCGTCGTCATTTGCAATCTTGAAAATTGGCGATACCGGGCACGATGGAATGGTTTGTAACAGAGTTATATGTAATGAGGAATTAACCCTTTCAACCCAAGTGGTAGCGTCCATGTCAGTTCACCGACAGCAATTGGAAGAGTCCATATTTATTATTTCCGGGTAGACCCATTAATATTTTCAACGTCCAGCCCTTGGGCTGCACGTTGAAAATATTGATTGGTCTACCCCAAAAATTCATTTAGCGACCATCCTACTTAAAGATATTATGACGTATATTGTTCCTGGGCCGGAAAAACGGCCGCTCGTCTTCAAAGAGTTAATGATGGCAAGAAGTAATGACTAGGTGGATGAAGGATGAAAAGAAGAAAGAAACGAATTGTGCAAAAAATTCATCGCGAACTAAAATTCAATTCTGTAGGCGGAGATTCTTCGAAATGGGAGAAGATGAAGTTTAGCTAGCTGGACGTCGTGGCTTCCCAGTGGGGAAGTGTAGCCGCTCGGATAGCTCAACTAAAAGTAAGAGAAGAGGAATCTTTACTTTAAACTTTGTGAAACGATCTGAGAATTTTTTTAATTATTTGTTTTGGTATAATATATAAAGAGGTTATTACTTGGTTCGTTTCATATCGGTCGAGATATCAGCCATCGATCGAGACATCTCGGACGGATATCTATGCTAGTAGGAAACTAACCGAGTAACCTCTAAGTATTATAAAGTGCAAAGAAACTTGCTACGTGTTGGAAACATATACCCGAAGGAACAGCCGGGAGCCACCAAACTGGCGAAAATCTCCACACAGCATTACGTAGGCAGTGATAATTAATTCATTGTTCTTATCAGCTTTCTCATAAACCCAAAAGAATTAAAAAGTGTAACAAAACTAATTGAATTACAATTTATAATTAGTCATGAATGTTTATTCTTCGAAATTATATATTGTCACGCTTTTGTATACAGATCCCTTGTATCTCCGGGAGGTTCAGCAGCGGTGGTTTGTTGTGGTAAACATGTTCTGTTTTATTTGTATCAACGCATGTGGTGGAAGGCCCCTAAAGGGAACAGCATGTAAAAAACAATTAGTTAAACTTGATTTTCTATGTAGCTATACATGCTGAAAATGGCTTTAAACACCAATAAATGAATTAATCTAACTTTCAGAACACTTTTATTGCGTCTCCTTTATATACCCCAAGGTGTGTTAGGAAAACAAAACTTAGAAGAATATCAAAACATAGTGCCGATTTTTCATTATACAGTACGTGAAGAGTGTATTATCACTAAACCACCCATAGAGTGGAGATTCCACCCAAGCAATAATTGTAAATTTGTTGCAAAGCATAACCAGCACAAGCAAAGTTTCAGCCAATGGACCTCCGGGTTAAACCCGGAGGTCCATTGGCTGAAACATTGCTTGTGTTTTTGTCGATATGTTCAAAATTTGAAAGTTATAGCTTGGGTGATAACTCTACTCCGGGGGTGATTTAGTTACAATCCACTCTCCACGTACTGTATAGTAGAGTTGATTCCTCCTTGAACCTTTACCCGGCACAGTTATTGGGCACTTTCAAAACAGTATTTTGGAATTACTAAATATTTTAATTTTGTGCCACCACAACATGGCGTATGGCACCTCGTTGGAACGAGCTTGTTCCAACGAGCGCTTATAAGCTATGTTATGGAGGCAAAAATTGAAAAAACAAATTTTAATTCGAGTTTAAGGTGACCGAAAGGTCATTTTAAGTGGAGTTTATGAACAAAGGCAGCTTTCTCACACATATTAATTTTCAGACAAGTGGAATTGTCCTTACACTGTCTATTTGCCAGAACACAGATTGCTTGCAACAAGTGCCCCTATAATTAGTAACGACACGGTCAGTTTCTTTGTCTTATCCAGTTCAAATCTTAGTCTCGATACTTTGGCTGTATTTACAAACGGGCGTTCACATTTTGTGTTCAAACTTGCAATCTTTTATTTAGTTTAAACAATATTTCCCATCCAAAATATTCAACACAATTATAACAAAGTAAATGGTTTAAAATGTATGGAAATGGTATCCAACAGAAAGCTAAAGCTTTTGTAAGCTGTCCCCAAACTCTTATTTGTCTGACTTTCCAACTATGTTCCAAGTTCGAAATGGCGTGTTAATTTCAGAATATGTTTGTGCCGATACCACCCATAACGTGAAAACTCTAGTTGAGAAATGAGTAAATCAACCGCTTCTATGTCGTACTCTGATGAGGAAATTCGAACAATAATTTCTCCACACAAAGACTTGAGGTTGAACACGTGAAGTAGTGTAGATAGCTTTGGGGACATTCATCCATCGGTGTCCTGTTGGGAACGACTCGATTCAGTGTCTGGGAATACCAATCTTCAATCGCTTGAGGACTATGACTCGGATTTTGAACGTGCTGCTAACCGGCTTTCCATGAGCCGTGTAAGGACATTTCAGAGTGATAGGATCGGCGTAGACACAGGCGATCTTTCACAAGTAATTGAAGTGAAAGGTAAAGGGAAGCGTGTGAGAAGCCGAAGATCCCCATCCTCGGAAGGTTTTACCAGGCCAGAAGATGTAAGTGCTCGTTTGCTCAAGCAAAGAACTAACATTGATCTTAAAATTTCTGGCCCGAAGGTGTCCGTCGTTTCGGCTTTTATGAGTATCACAAAGCCATTTCTGCTCAAGCGGCTTCACAATTACAACAGCACAATATTTTTAAATTAATTGGTTGCTCGGGGTCACAAGGCTTTTCAAAACAATCTTCTCTAGAATTCCATATTTAAGTTGCGATATCTGCAAAAGCTCGTCACATGGTACCCGATTCTGCCCACATGTGGCTGAGGAATATTCAGCAACAACAGGCTTTCCCTCTCGTTTAACAGGTCCTGCATTTTACAGTGTATCAAAAGCTACCGGCACAAAATGTCGCCCAAGATCTGTATATCTAGACAGCGAAGTTTGCAACAATTTCAAAGAGCAAAGAGGTTTGACCAACAACCCGGTTGTTTCTATCTGCATAAGTGTCTTCGCCGCAAACAGGAGCACCCTTCTTTAAGTGCAGAAATACTCCAAAGAATACCCCAGAATCCATTAAAACGTCACAGGTTAGAAACAAGAAAAATACATGACTGCAGACTTCATTTCCGATGCTGGACATTTTTCTGGAGGAAGGGGCTTTAGAGGGTCTGCGCCCATCAACATCAACACATATTCCACGACTAAAACAAGAGCTGGTAGCTCACCCAGATAGACATTTTGTAATCTTACTGAGGGCTTGAGCAATGGATTTCACACGAGGATAACTGCAGTGCCTGCAGAGTCTTTCGAGTGTAGAAATTTGCTCTCTGCTCGCAATGATATGGACTTTGCAGATAGTGCTCTACCAGATGAAAACCAGATGAAAAAGACAAACGATATCTGCTCGGCCCCTTCAAACAATCCCCTTTTCTATCGTATCAGATCAGTCCCATCTGCGTGGCCCAAAGTAAATATTCAGGGAAGAAGAGGCTGATAGTGGATTTCTTTGCTCCCCATGATTCACGATGATGAGAGCAGTTTGAATGATTTAATTACAAACATGACTATTCACTAAGTTATGTCCGTTTAGATGATGTCATAAAGGTTATTCTGGCTTTAAAAAGGGTTCTTGGATGTGCAGGATCGACATAATCGATGCGTTTAAGCTCAATTCAGTTCACCCTTCCTTTTGGCATCTTTTGGGCGCCAATTGGAAGGACCAGTACTACTATTATTTCCGACTGGTCTTTGGTGACTGAAGTAGTCCAACATCCCAGGCTGTATGAAAAGTACAACATAATTACTACATCAAACACATCTTTCACTTGCTCGAAGATTTTTTTTACAATCTATCCACCCAATGCAGTCGCTGAGAGGACTCTAGCTCTTATATCTTTAACTCATGAAATATACCGACTGTTCCTCACAAAACATTTGGTCCTTCGACAATAATTGAATATCTTGGAATAATCTTAGACACAGTGCCGATGAAAAATCGTCTACCTCAGGATAAATTAGAAAGGTTAAAGCAAGTTATCCGACATCGCAAATGAACGGCAGTGTACAAAATGGGAATTGCTCTCCTTGCCAGGTTGTATGAATTTTGCGAGCCGTTGTATGACGCCAGGTATATCCGTTGTGTCTTATCGCATCACTTTATCCGTTGTGTCTTATCGCATCACTTTATCAGCAACAGTCGATAGCTTGTTGTCACCGATTGTACTTACCAGGGACTGGAAAAGTGACTTTCACATATGGAAACAATTTTTGCAAGTATGGAACGGCACTTCACTTTTCCAAGAACAACATGTCACCTTATTTATTTATTTATTTATTTATTTATTTATTTATTTATTTATTTATTTATTTATTTATTTATTTATTTATTTACCTGTGGTTCTTCAACACTTGGTTCGCCGCATATTTTGGAGACCGCTGGTTCTAGGGTAAATGGCCCACCGAGCTTCAAACCCATGGGGAGGCTGGGTCTCTTTCTATGGCATTACTGAAACTCTTTCCCATTTTAATTTCGGCCTTGGTCTTGGGTAAGGAGTGAGATAGGAAAAGAATTTTGTTTTTTTTCGGTGACAAAGAGGGAAAGTTTTATATCATTCAAGAGGGCCGTTCAAAAAAATGCTTTTATCAATGAAGTTCACGAGAAAACTGACTAGATATGCAGCGACTCACAAATTTGTGTTTTATGCTAGTCATGCTCATGGGAAAGAAAATGCCATTGCTGATTCACTTTCGCGATTTCAGATGAGCTGCTTCGGAAAGCGTGCCCCTCGTGCAGACTAAGAACCAGAGACGGTGCCATCATTAGCAGAAATGTTCCAAATCTGACTGTTTAACCAACTCGCTGAATCTACTGTTCGAGACAGCCAGAAAGGGAAGCACGCGGTCAATGTACTATGCAGACATGAATGCGCTACGGCGAATCATGTCAATGCACCATCTTTCCAATTTGCCATTTCCAGTTCTAGGTGAAAAAACTCTGGTCTTCTTTATTGCTTGCAGTTCATTTAGTTTGAAACTCAAATTTTCCACTATTAAAATATATTTGAGAAGTATCCTCTTCAGCTATTTGGAAGCAGGTTTTCCCAACCCCTTGTTATATAGGGATGGTTTACCTATGCAGAAACTTCCCTATCTCCTTTCTTGCGTGGTTACAAAAAAATATCCTGTGGGCCTCAGAAGCCTAGGTTCCTTTCTACCTTTCACATCCTCTTCAAATGTACATTTTGCTCACTGCACTTTTGGGGCCATTGAACGATCTGCAATTGCACACCTCCTGTTGTCGGGCATTTTTTTTTTAATTTTTGAGGAGTGGTGAATTCACCTCAAAATGCAGAAGATTTCAGGCAACGAAGCTAGGACTCGGTGATGTTCGCATCAGTTTCAGAGAAAAGACATATTGTCAACCTGGAAGCTTCCGAAACAAACTTGTTCTGGCAGAGTATTTCTATCAGACTGTGTAAAAATAATCATAGCATTTGCCCTTTCACACTGGTTAATAAATATTTTGTGTTAAAGACGTCAATGAGGAGCGAGGGTGTGTTCTTTGTTGTGACTGCAGGTGAGTCTATGACAATTTTGTTTTCCATTACCCATATGCGAACTATACTGGCCGACTGAGTTACAAGGAATCTGAAATGTTCAGGGCACTGCTTCCGCATCGGGACAACCACATCGGCTGCAAAGGTGCCGATCGAGGATCTTCTTGTCAAGACGTTAGGGCGATGGTCCTCGAAGTGGTATACAAGGTATGTCAGGACGCCTGTAGGGGTATATACGAGGCTAAAAGAGCTCTACACAATCATTTATAACATTTTAAAGATGTTACAATAAATGCAATAATCTCAACGGAAGAGAACCGTATATTAAAGTTTGACTTCAGCGCAGTGTCGTGATGTTTATTGTTGTAAACAGGTCTGCTTTCCAGGTAAATTACATGTAGGTCCGGCAACCAACGCCTGCGGTGGAAGTCACCTAAGGTGGGCATTGTAGGTAGAAACGAAGGGATAACCCTTTACCCAACGTAACGGCGAAAACCGGCCAGCGCTATTCTCAACAATCGATAATTAATTTTCATTATTTTTTCATTTTTTGTTTCAAAAACATAGGTTATGAGCCCTCTTTGGAACGAGCTCGTCGAACTCGTTCCAACGAGGGGTCATAACCTATGTTTTTGAAACAAAAAATGAAGAAAATTAGTTATTCAAAAGATTTTAGGAAATGTCGTCTGCGTTTCATGTTAGGTAAAGGGTTAAACTTGACTTCATACCCATGTGACAGTCATGACATAGACTTTATAACACCGGTAAACAAATAAATAAATCACAAAGTAGGCAACATATATAGGGATAAGATATACTTGGTGGTCTCTTCTAGGTTAAATTGAAGAGACATCAAACATGTATGTATGGCTCAGTATGTCCTATCACAAGTTTCAAAGTGTACCTTTTGTGGTCGCAGTGAACGGATAATCATACATGAACGGTGAACTGTATGATGGTCGGTACATTGTACATAGAGGTGTGATTACCATTTACAATTAAATTCTTAACTGATATTACGTAATGTAAATTGACGTACAATGGAAATTGTTCTTACTCTTGCTTACTCGGCTATTATTGGTTTCATGACTGCTTGTTTCGTCAAGCTAATAAATGTACATGTACCAGGGGGGGTCTGGAAAAAGTCCCATACACGAGGCTGAAAAATTTTTTTTCCGCCCCAACACCACCCACCACCCCATTTTGAGGAGGAAAATTTTTTTTTTATATACTTCCATTTAATTAACCTGATACATTCCCTGTAGTTCCTTGTTTAAATCACCTTTAACCCTTTAACCAAGACAGGAATAAAATGATACTTTCAAATACCAAGGATTTTTTCATTTTTTGTCTTAAAAAGATAACTTATGATCCCTCATTGTAACCAGCTTGACAAGCTAGTTTCAATAGGACTGATAAGCTATGTTTTTGAGACACAAAACTGCACATAAAAGGAAATGTAAAAAAAATCTGGATTTTCTTTGTATATAGCTTTGGCCGCTTATGATTGATAGTTTGAGTAACCATAACCATCTCAATGTTTGTTGAAATTTGTTTCTTCAAAATATTGATATGTCAATGTGGGTGAGCTGATTATTTCATTGACAGTTGTTGCTGTGTTCAATGTAGCAATCTAGTATGTATGCTAGGGTGAGCTTCTCGTTGTCTAACTTATCATTATGATAAAACATTTAGTTGAAACTGACAAAAATCCTGGTCAAGCCGACTCATGTTCTTATTCATGAAAATTGCCATTATTGAACAATATTTGTGTTTCAACACATATAGGGTAGTTATTAGGCCACCCCACCCTCCCCTTGATTTCCATTGATGAGGTTATTGCTCTGGCTGCCCCTCTGCATATAGTATAAGTGTCAAATCTTGTTTTATATCAGATTTAAAATAAAAAATAAGCATTATTTCATTGCAAGGAAAAAAGTCACTTTTTTCTCAGGCAGACCACCCACCCACCCCGGCCTCGTGTATAGGAAATTTTTCAAGACCTCCCCCCCCCCCCCCCCTTCCTTGCATGTACCGGAAAAAGTTCAGCTGTGCTATAAAGATAGTTTAACAATGGTCATGGGCTCGTGTGAGAGTAAATGTACTGTGCACTCCCGTCGACACGTGTAAGCTATAAATACTGCATAAACTATGGACATGGGCTAGTTTGTGAGTACATACAAATATATACCTACACATGTATAGACAATAGTATTTGTGGTCTCTTTATACACATAAGGTTGTTTGAAACCAGCATTTCTTCGTCAAAATTATTCAGTCTAGAGCAAATTGTGATGTTTCTTTTAACAAGTGTAAATTGTAAAGTATGTGTTACAAAGGCACGAATAAACAGTAGACAGGGATTGATTGACAGACGCTCTAGTTGTGTCTAGTGAGACCATTTTGTACCTGTGAGCACATATACAGGTAAACCTGGACCACTCAGCGTTCAGTATCGGTAAAGTATATTTCTTGAATTTACCTTTGCATAAAGGTATATACATGTACAGTGCTTTGATAAGTTTTTCATTGCTTCATATAAAGCTTGGATCTTTGGCAGTTACATGTCGTCCCTGAGTTCCAATGTGTTCTATGTGCCAATAGGCACATAGAACACATTGGAACTCAAGAGATGATGTATTAACATGTATTAAGTATAACAAGGTTCTTGACCTAATTACAAACTCGCGGATGTTACACGGATAGCATTCTGTAAAATTCACTGGCAGAGGCATCTTACTAGAGAATCAATTTGTAAGGCCCATGCGCTTTTGACCACTTTAACAACGTCTTCGTAATTTGTGGGTTCTAATGATTGGGAAGACGTTTATTTTCAGCCATCCAGATTATTTCAGAAACTATAACAACACAACATGAGCTTTTGGCCACTTTAACAACGTCTTCGTAATGTGTGGGTTCTAATGATTAGGAAGACGTCTATTTTCAGCCTTCCAGATTATTTCAGAAACTATAAGAACACGGTTGTACATGTACACTCGAGTATAGCTTTGAACAACTCAGCAAGTGTTGTAGGACTTACCTTAATCTATCTCGGGTTATCAAGCGAAAGCCTTACAGGGCTATTTTAAACCTTCCTAAATTCTTTTACAAATGAGAACATAATCTGGGGGTATGCAAGTGCATGTAGGTGTGATTACAATCTACAATTTGTTTAATACTGTTACGTACGGTAACTTGAGGTACAATGGGAGTTGTTCATACTCCTGTTTACTAGTCTATTATTGGTTTCATGACTTCTTGTTTCGTCATTCTAATACATGTACATGTATGCCTTTGCAAGACTCAACAAGCATTTTAAAGCAGCCCGGACTCAGCAAGCCTTGCAGTACTGGATTTTATTCGGCCTTAATCGCCTTACATGTACACTGGGCATCATTGGACTACACACCGTGCGAGCCTCACAAGAGCCTCACAAGACGTACACATCTATAGGTATGTATTAGAATAGCTCTGTATCTAACACTCAAGTGGGGACTACATGCACAGTGTGTGACAGAAAACAATTTACTATGCAATTTGGAATCTACAAGCACACATACATATTGTCACACATTGTGTGTGTCTGTCCTGTTGAGCGTCCTCGAGTATTCAACAAGCTACCCTGACAGCCGTTGAATGGTGTGCACCATGCAGATGTGCCTGCCCGCAGAGGCCGACGTTATGTTGTTAACCCATTACCCAGCGCAGACGATATCAAACTTTATTATTTTGAATAACATTTTTTAAATGTTTTCAAAAAAATTCAACAAAACCATATCATGTGACCCCTCTTTGGAACGAGCTCAACGAGCTCGTTCCAAAGAGGGATCATATGATATAGTTTTGTTGAAATCTTTCGAAAAATAGTATTTTTTCAGCTGCTGAATTTGCATATTTGACGGGCGGATGCGGGCGATTCGTTGGGTAAACGGTTAATAAATAGCCACAGTAATAACCTATTGTTTTTGTTCACAAAATGCCGTTTTGTGAATAGCGCTGGTCGAATATGACCGTGATGGAATGTCATGTGATAAATAAATGTTGTGGCAACAGATTTGTATGGAACACAGGAATAGTGAGTTGTTATCAAAACGCCCAAGAAGTGGCTTTCTTGCAATAACTCTCAATCCAAACACCACAAGAAACACATCCAAAGCTTGACCTAAGTTACCGCCATCAGGTAGGAGATCCATCTATTATTTATCTTGTAATTCTTACGTTTCTTCGTATAATTCGATTTATTAGAAAGGTGAAAACGCCACTCGTTTGGAGGATTTCTATCTAATAAGTCTCTCGCTGTATTGTAAATTCAAGTAATAACTTCTTTCTATGTGATTACTGACAATAATCGAAGATCATCCTCGAGAGGACTGACACATGAGATCATTCCTTCAGAAAATATTCATTATCTTTCACAATATATTGTTTCATGGGACAGCTGGGGCGATATTATAGAGCATACAAGGGCTTCTTCTATCAGTCAGGTCAGTTGAGAAAACTGTTAAGACAATGGATTGGTCGGTCTCTAAAGGCGGAATTGTTAAACCGCACGTAGAATGTTTCTGGAGGATTTGACTGGAGAGCTCTTCTGAATGTAGAAGTAAAGTTTGATGGCTGAGACTTTGGATTGGTGGTGGGACTTGGCCCCTACGAATATTCGATTCTTCGAGTCGATCAACAAAATTCGAGTCGCATTCGAGTCTAAAATAAAATCAAGAATAATAAAAATCGAATATAAAAAAACTGATTAATAAAAGACTCGGTATATGTACATTCGTCATTTAGTATTGGCTAAATTGTCAAAACAATGCGGGAAATTGCGCGCGAACCGCAAGCACAAATCGTTAACCTGGAATTTAAATTGTATTACCAATGTCATTTGGAATCAAATGAGATCGATAATACACTTATATTTTATAGTAGATTTATTTATTTATTTATTTATTTATTTATTTATTTATTTATTTATTTATTTATTTATTTATTAGGGTTTAACGACACATTAACAGCCAGGGCCATATCATGTCGGTGACAGTTTTACGGGTAGAGGAAGCCGGAGTACCTGGAAAGAACCATCGAGCAACGAAGAGCAGCTGTCAGCTCTCCAACATCGTAACTCAGAGCACTGAACCCCGGAACCGGTAGAGTTAAATTGGTTGAAAACATGCGCACCATCGACGAGCAGTACACCATAGGGCACAGCATCATCGTGCTCCCATGTAGGCAATATTGTATAGTAGATAAAACTACGGTTACATACACGTGTAATACATGTAAGGCAGACTCCACGCGATGGGGACTACATCTCACCTCTGGTACACTTCAGTAAGAAGCATCCATCGCTTCATTAGGCAAGATCGGACGAAGCCAAACTCAAAATCAAGATGGGGGCGAAGCAATCACAGGCACATACAGATTCTTTGTTTCTTATTCAACCTGCGTTCAAGTGTGCTGCATTGTTAACGTACGAACTGTTCAATGTTAGCATGAATATGTGGATAAATCACCAGCACCATGCCAAAACAATCATAATGTGGTTATTTTAAACTGGAAATATCGCATACGCAACCGCACTTTGACACCTGGTTTCGGCTAACTTGATTCGAATTCGATGTTCGGTCGACTCGAACACTCTTGGCAAGTTCGAGTCGAAAGTTGAGTCGAAAAAAAATCCCTATTCGCAGGGGCCTAGGTGGGGTGTAAACTTGTGACAGAGGTTTTGAGAATGTTTATAATAGCATCTAACCCATTCATGCGGTATGCAAACTTTTAGTGTAATTAGGGTTGGTAGATTAGAGGACACAAAACAGCAAACATACCACTCAGGGCGCTCGATAGTGTAAAGGAGAAACATCTATCATTCACGGCTAGTAGACTTTATAGCTGAGATCCTTGCTCAGTGGGTGTCAAGCGAGTAATTGGTATCGTGCCTTAAACAAATGGGCACACGAGATAGTTTTTATTCTTTTCAGCTTAAAAGGCTGGACATAATATCTATCAGCATTCGAGTTTGCTAAAAAAAATAGTGAAGGTAGGGGCGACGCATAAGCTAACATTTTAGATAAAAACTGAGAAAAATAAAATTTGGATTGACCTTAAATACAAACCGATAGATAAATAGAGAGACATATATATGATCTATTTACAAATTCTGGTTCTACCGTTAAAATGTTTCATTTTCTGTAGAATTTCTTCATATTGTCTTGGAACACAGAATATTTTGTTGACATAAAGAACAATTGTAATTGTTCTTACAATTGATTGGAGAGTACTGATAACCACCCTCCAATGAACTTTAACGAGATAAAATCAGCATAAAACAATTACTGACTACCAACATTAATGTGGCATTCTTCTGGTTAATATGTAAGGAATAGTGCATGGCTTGGAGTTGACTACGGCCTTATAGTGCCTAGTGAGGTGGTGTAGTTCCCGCCGCGAAGCGGAGGGAACTACACCCCCTCACTGGGCACTATATGGGCGTAGTCAACGACAAGACATGCACTAATCCTTATATTATATCGAACACCCATCAAGAAAAACATCTGTCCGATTTGTTAATCTATTACCAAGGTAGCAGCCCTACCAACCAGCGTTATATAGAAAAAAATACCACGTAGTTTTTAAAAAACATTTTCTTCTTCCAAAACACGGCTAACTTGGATTATTGATATGAGCAGAAGACAGATTTTGAATCGGCCGGCAAGGGTAAACAAAACATTTCCCAAAACGGAACTGTGTATTCTAGAATCGCACAACTCGCGAATGAAAACTAAAATTTTCGAAATTTGACAACGCAGTTTGATAATTTCCACACATTTGTCACACATATACATTACCGAATGGGTCAGCATGGATACAAACTCCGAAGATTCAATTGAATTCCATTATTTATTCGTTTACTGCCCAAAACATACAATTAAATAGCGAAATAATATGAGCAGCGAAACAAACGATTTTTCATATCCGGACGCGTTCTCATGAAAGTTGGACCCAGGTATGGATCATTCTCTTCGAAACGAGATATGGATCATCTTCTCAAGGAATAAAATGAACGCCTCGAAAAATGTGACTTCAACAATGGAAAAGCGATACATTTTTCCACAAAGATTTCTTTCCGGGTCGGTTTGTGGATATTGTGCCTCTGCGAATCGATTTTTAAATTTAGCCTGATCAGTTTTATTCGCCCAGTATGAAAAGAAAACTTATATAGTAGTGTGCTAAAAATAGGAAACGTGTAGTGCCTGGGTGTAGTGCCTGGTCAGTTCTGTGGATGCAAACTACACGAAATAGGGTATCATCTTTCAGCCAATCAGAATGCAAGGAAGTCACGTGAGATATAATATTGTATTATATTAAGCATGAAGAGGAAACCCTGGGCTTTTCTTCTCATACATATTGTGACAAAAGGTTAAAATGAATTGCGGAAATAATATATTGATATGATCACTTCCAATTTATTGCCATCATCTCTCAGACGATTGACAGATATAGATCATTCTCTCAATAAATGGTCATTATCTTTTTCTACGATTTATTTAGTGATGTTATCTGAAGCATGATAAGTATGATTACGGACATTAGTACGGTCAGTTGGCAAACTTGACCCTTTAAAGGGAACACGACATATCAGTGTCTAGAGCATTGGACTTTAAACCGGAAAGCCAATTGTTCGATCCTGACCAGCGGTAACTGTGTTGTGTTCTTGAGCAAGACACTTAATCTCGATTGCCTCCTTGGGTGCGGGGGGGAGGGGGGGGGGGTACTTCACGTCGATGGTTCATTTGTCTCCGACCGCTGCTAACACTGCGAGGGCACAATTAGTAAGTTGCTCGCTGCTGCTCGGTGGTTCTCTCCGAGTACTCCGACTTCTTCCAACCACAAAACTTTCAGACACTATGAGATCCTGGCTGTTGAAAGTGTCTTTAAATTCCAATAAACAACAAACAAACACTTAGAAAATAACAGGACAGATTGCTCCTGAGGTCAACGACCGTAATCATAGTGGACTTGGACAGATCTTCAGTGATGTACTGTCAATACCTCGGATCGCGGGAAGATGGAAGAGACAATATTCTTTCGACCTAATAGGTCTGGAATGACGATTGTGATCGCAAGCCGAATACGTTCGTAAAACACAAGCCGATTGTGTCCACAGATGGAACTGCGAACGCAGTAGGCTTGCATTTTCCGGACAGAGTCTTCTTTCTGATACAGTTGGTCTGAGTTTCACGGGCTTAGTCGGCCCGAGGACTTCCTGTCCTGTGGATACAAAAGGATGGTTTGTGGACACACTTGGCTCGCTTTTACGCCGATGTAATCGGCTTGCGGACGCAATCGTCCGTGCGGACATATCTGGACGAAACAGGCGTTCATTACATAAAAGCGATACAAATATCTTACGATGATTCTTATGAGATAGTTCTCATTGAGGGTTTCAGTTTTATGCTTCAAAAGCATAGGATATTACTCTTCGTTGGAACAAACTCTTCGAGATCGTTCCCATAAAGGGCTATGTTATGGATGCAGAATTGGAAGAAAATTATTAAATTTGAATAGCATTTTGTGAATATCGCTGGCCTTATGGTATCGTTACGTTGGGCACAGGGTTAATAAAATCTGTACTTACGTAATGACTTGCTATTCTCTCACACTATACCCATGGCACACGATATTAAAATTTATTTTTTAATTATTGTTTTTTTCACATTTTCCCAGAAAATTTCAACAAAACCATATCATGTGAACTCTCTCTGGAACGAGCCATTTGAGCTCGTTCCGATGATGGGTCACATGATATGGTATTGTTGATTTTTTAAATATTCTTTTTTCACCGCTCAGTTTGCAACTTACGCGGGCGGATGGGGCCGATTCGTTAGGTAAAGAGTAATCTGTTGTAATTTCAATTCACGGAGCCTTTTAATCCAGCTTTTCATGATCATAATTGCACCTGATTTTATAAGCCTAAATGACAGAATGAGAACTAGAAAAAATGCTTCAACAACACACTTCCCCATAAGAGTACCTCTCCAGCCTAAAAAACAATTATCTTCACACATTAAAGGTTAGTTCTCCCAGTATTTGGACAGAGAGTTTATGCACCATCAAAAAAAGTTAAGCTTGGAAATATTGAAGGGGGTTGGTTTTAGATCGTCAGATTGTTGAAGAAAAGCGTGTATAATATACAAATCGTAGAAGCAAACAGCTTGTACACTATTGTTAGTTGAACAGATGAAACTTTCCGTATAAGGTGTTAAGAGTGACGGTAATCGGTGTGATGTAAGCTGATCGTAGAACTGATAGTACAAACTTTGTGTGCGCGATAGTTGAGTAACCAGTAAAGCAGAGGTGAGGCAGTGATATTAGCAATGGTGGAAACCGGTATTAACTGGAATAATGGAGATCAACAGCAGTGGTAGTGTATTTGCAGTGACCAGGTTAGAAACCACAACCACTGGAAGCCGATCATTGGGTAGATAGTAGCAGCCAGCAACAATGTTCTAACGTAAAAGAAGACAGTACTATTTGAAGACAGTGATATGAATAATTGGTGTTAGCAGAAATACACCGAACGACACACGCGTGTGTATAGGTAAATCGACATGGCACGAATATCATGTGACCCACTAGTGCCTATCACACGCGTGTGTCGTTCTGTGTTTATTACACTCCTTCACGTCTATAAAAACAATTATTAGAAGGACACTCAGTAATTTATTTTGACAACTATCCAAAAGAGGACAAAACATTTTATCGCCAACCAAATTTGCACATAGAACACATTGGAACTCAGGGGACGATTTTAGCTATCGCTAGCTATTCAAATTGTAATTGCAGTGCACAGTTTGTGGAAAATTCCAGAGAAATTTCGCTTCTTTATAAAAATAGTCTGTCAACAATTTCCGTTCCACACAAATGTGCGGAACAGATTTTCATTTTCCTCGGGGTTTAGTGTTGCAGTAGATGGGGATTATATAGAACAAGCGTGTAATAAAATTGTAGTAAGAGGGTAGAGGCAGAAGCTAGAATCAATAATAAGTTGCAGAAGCTGATAGTATATGACGACGACAGTTGTGGTCGATAAAGAAGTAGTGGCAGAAATCGGTAATAACCGTAGAACCCAGCCAGAGTAGTCGTAGAGGTCTAGTGGGAGAAGCTAGTCACTGTGGTAATGGAAGTAGTATTAACCGGAATAGTTCATTATAGTGATAGTCAATACGAGGTCAGTATTCCAAAGGATTTGATCGTTGTTGTCAATTAATGAACTCCGATACTAGACCCCAAAACAGTGACTCCGATTGGTCCCCAAGTCTTGAACTCTTACGGTTTCGAAATGCTCAGAAAAGGATATGACAGAGTAAGAGATTATCCCGCAAAGGATTTCCGAATAGCCTAACTCAGGACTGGCCAATGGGGATAACTTTGCATGGATCAACAGAGTGCTGACCAAGGTGAGAGCTGCAATCCGATTAGTTGATATGTTAAAGGGGTTTTTATCTGATTGTTCGATTTGCTCTACAGGTTGAAGATAAATGTTTTAGATGTTCTGAACACGATCACGACATGAAGATGGGAGTAGACAGAACTGAAATGCTCTGCCCAGATTCCCAAGTACGTCGCAGAAAGAAAGTAGACACTCACCGGCTACTACACTATACCACACCACTAGGGTGATTTAATATAATACTTACACCCTGGCTCTTTTGCCTATTTGGCTTTGGTAACCACCATGAAATACCAAATAGAATAAAATACTGGGTGTTCAAGTGACGCCAATTGAATATCTCTGGACACCGAATATACTTCAGTCCCTGCGTTTTGTTAATTGAAGAATTGGTAGGAAGTAGTCGGTTACAAACCACGATGCCGTTATTTCATGAATTTGAATAACCTGTCCCGTGCTGCAACACCTCACGGCACGGGGGGGACTGGTTGTTCGAATTCATTAAATACCTTCCGAGCAATTGGTTACTATTACTTCATGCCTTAAATAGCGTAAACGGGTGTACTAAAAGCTAAACACAGACCATAACAGGTTACATGCCGTCACAGTTAAGGTACTATAGTTCTGTTGCCAAAGCGAATATACCCAATACAACTCTACATACAAAGTAAAACCTTGTGGTATGCAGCATTTCTGACACAGAACCGTCGTGTTGGCGAATACTATGCGAAAAGCTGCTAGGATGAGTATAAAATGGAGAATTCGAGGAGAATCCGAATCCGGGAGTGAATCGAACAAACACCAAAATGTATTACCACTAATCCATTTGTTTTCATAAGGAATGCCTCATAATATAAAATTACGACAGAAACATGTGTTACCTAACAATACGCACCACACATTCTCGGCAAAAGACGCTTGCGCCAAACTGGAACCTGACCTCTGGATATGTGTGTACATCTTGTAAGCTGCGTTTTGAATAAACATATCGTCTTTATCCGATCATATCATTGCCACGAAAAAAGCAGGCAATATACTTCAACAAAGGATAAAACTCATCGGGAAGCACGGTGGCTCATTTGAAATTAATGGTATGTAATTATGAAAAACACTGGCGGAACGGTCTCTGATGAGACTTTTCCATCTGTGCGCCACATATTAGAAATTCCAGCAACAATGCTGAGGGTTGTAAAAACGACGCTTAATATATATCAACGACATAACTGAAAACTTACTCAGTAGTATATGCCCATTCGCAGATGATAAATCTCTGTATCTAACAGTCGAAAATCCAGATCAAGTTGCACTCATAATCAGCCGTGATTTTATAGCCACCTTCGAACATTGGGCAAACACGTGGCATCTTGAGTACAATCCCCGAAAAACAAAAACTACGCTAATATCGCGTAAAGCTAACATTCCAGTACATTCACCTTTATATCTAAGTGGGACTCAAATCTCCGATGTAATCAACCACAAGCACCTAGGTGTAATATTAACCCTTTACCCAACGTAACGGACAAAATCGGCCAGCGCTAATCTCAAAAATCGTCAATTAATTTTCATGATTTTCACCAAAACATAGGTTATGACCCCTCATTGGAACGAGCTCGTCGAGCGCGTTCTAATGAGGGGTCATAACCTATGTTTTGGAGACAAAAAATGAAAAAAAAATAGTTATTCAAGACTTTTTTTGCAAGTGTCGTCTGCTTTTCATGTTAGGTAAAGGGTTAAATAAAGGGTGTATATAGAATGATCACGTGTGCTCTAAAGCCTGGACACGTTTTGACATGCTTGGGGTTCACAAATTAACACTTGATCGTCAAGTCTTTGAAAAAATCTACTTCGCGTTTATAAGGTCTCTCTTAAAATACGCGGACAGTGTCTGGAATAATTGTTCGGCAACACAAGCAGCTGAACTAGAGAAGATTCAAATAGCTGCAGCAAGAATAGTTACTGGTGCCACTGTGAGCGCCAGCAAATGTCTTCTCTATTCCGAAACACAATGGGAACCACTGCAAGAAAGACGCCGTAAGCACAAGCTTATCCAGTTTTTCAAGGTGTACCATAAACTAACACCCCCCATATATTACCATTAAGGTTCCCCCAATTTCCTCTTCTGTCAGCCAACGGCACATGCTCCGATCGGGAATCAACCTCCGCGTTCCGCTCTGCCACACTAATTTATATCAGTCATCTTTTAGCCCGGATATTACGACCGAGTGGAACAGATTACCCTCGTAAGTAAGGGAAAACTCTTCCCTCATAAATTTCAGGAGGTGTCTAAGCAGTACGAACCAACGCCCACCATTATTTTACTTTGGAGCCAAATCCCGTGCAGCTCAGATTTATCACTGTTGGTTACGTTTAAATTTCAGTGGTATCAAAAGTCACCTTTACGATAAGCACCTCTCGGCGTCTCCGCGTTGTCAATGTGGTGAGCTAGAGAAAACTGAGCATTTTCTCATGCACTGTCCAATCTATACCGATGGACGTGCTTCTACAATCAACGCACTGCTGTTTACTCTTTACCTCTTAATGCTACTGTATGGATCAGAGCGATTGGACAACATTGAAAATTCTCACGTCTTCAGTGTGGTGCAGGAATTCATCATACTGAGTGCACACTTTCAGTGAGTTCAGTGTGCCAGTAGTTTTATCACACAAATCCGTCACTTACTTTGTTTAAACAATATTTATTTGTGAAAGGAAGTATGAATACAAAAACGATAGTCCAATGAGTATCATGAACAATAATGTCATACAGACTAGACACAAGATGGGTTTCGGCAGCAAGCATTTTTGCATTTGTAAGCCGGGTCACAATTTGCAAACTCTGAGAGTCATGACGAGGGAGTTAATTTATTTAGCGCGCGTCATATCTGGGACAATTTTTGACACAGTTCACGGTGTATCACTTCTATGAAGAAGATTGAATTGAGCTGATGAAAAATGAACCTCTGCAATAATCTGAAACGAATATTTGTAATTCTCCTATATTTGGTTTTGCTTTATTTTCATTTTCGTTCATTGTTTTTAAACTACAATCTGTAATACATATATATGCCTTCATGCCCTCTGCTAAAATGTTTTAGCAACAGTGAAAAGAAAACAATCCGACTTGAAAGTCCGACCCACTTTTTTCTGCAGGTGACATTGAATACCCAGTCGCACTAAAATAAGACCACTGGTAGAAAACAACGAGAAAGGTCGTACTAAAATAATACCGTTGGTAGAAAATGAAACCGCACGTGGCCGCAGGCAAAGTACAAGGGATATCGTCCCCAAATGAACGCTATCTGTTTATATGGGGTATACCAAATATATGTCCGAAGTTTGGTACCGATATTTTTAATTTTAACCCTAAGTACGTTTTTTAAAACAATTTTTTGTTTGCTTTGATACATCCACCCTCGATTATATTAGATAACGATTTCTGCGTGAATATTTTCCCCCAAGTCGCGAAATGTCTGCAGCCTAGATTTAAGTATTTTGCTTTGTTTATCTTGTATGGAGGGGGTGGGGTACGTTTTCTCAAGTTCTTTCGAATGGAGATATTAACCCCACCGCCCTTGTCCAATAAGCTTGAAATTCTTTAAAAATAATTGTCGAGACCCCCCACTGACAATACTTGGAGTTATATATGTCACGAAAAACTCAACAATCTATATTTGTTTCTTTGAGGTTTTTGTTCACCGTTTTATACTGCATGTGCTAGTTTTGAAAAAGTACAAAATAAAAAATTTCTTTGTAAAGTTGTTTTTATTTGTTAGAGCTCCAGAACACTTACTTAGTATTCTAATATTACACCAACGTTGATCCCCTATAGTTATCATCAGTTACTGTCAGTCCCGATACGTTTTTTCAGTACAAGACCCTGAGTCGGCAACAAGCATTAAAATTCAATTAATACTAACCTAATTGGTATTCCTGGCTCCGATATGAGAGCGTGGCAGATTGCAAAGCGGTCGTCTTATTACAGACACCACCTACACTTGTTAGTAGCAATTAGTATGGAATTTCGAATTCAGGTTGGCTGCTATCCTTTCTATTCCTCATATTCTACCTTCCTCTACTCTATCTTCTCACTATTGTCATTGACTCTTACTCTTTCCCTTCTATGGCGTTATGTTTAAACAATGTTTTATGTCGAGCTTGCAACACGCCTGGAAAGTTCCTTGATGTATCAACTCCCTTGGGACACGCCATATATAAGCTTATGGCTTACTGTCGAATCCTGTCCATCTACTCTGTTTTTTTCTCATCCTGTGCGCCTTGCTATAATGCATACTATTATATCATACAGTTTTTGCGATTATAATGTGATAATCAATTACTTGTATGTATTATATCATATTCTTTCGTGAATAAATATTGTTTGCACTAAAAACGACGCTGAAGTCTCGTCACAGCGGGTCATATTATTGAAGCACATTGACCAGTGTTAGGTATGTATGCTATAGTCTAAGTAGTGGGTTGTGTTTATAATTCATACATGGCGTCTTTCAGTTCAAAGAGAGAACTTGTTTTGAAATCATGTGATACATTAGCCACCACTGACCTCAAACAAGTGGATTTTTGGAACTTCGGTTGGTCACATGTAGGAAAGTGCTTTACCGGCGGCCATCTTGGGGCGGATGTTGCTATAAATAAACAATGCTCTTCAAAATAAAACAAAACCGGCCAGAGCTATTCTCAAAAATCACCAATTAATTTTCATTATTTTTTCATTTTGTGTCTCAAAAACATAGGTTGAGCTCGTTCCAACGAGGGGTCATAACCTATGTTTTTGAGACAAAAAATGAAAAAATAATGAAAATTAGTTGTCGATTTTTGAGAATAGCGCTGGTCGGTCTTTTTTCGAAGGATCCCACTTTCCCGACGCCTTTCAATTGCCGGGACGACCCACGTTGTGTCCATGGGCAAGGCACTTCATCCCGGTTGCCTACATGGGGGCATGATGACACCGTGTACTAAGGCGCACTGCACGTCGATGGTGCACATGTCTTCCACCGCTGTAACCCTGCTTGAGCGGAGCTTGAACAGAGTTAGAATGTTGGGGAGCTGACAGTTGCTCGTCGATGCTCGGTAGTTCTCTCCGGCTTCCTCCTCCCATAAAACTGTCACGGTCACGATTAGCCATTGTGCATAAGTATGTGACCTTAAACATAAATAAATAAATAAATAAATAAATAAATAAATAAATAAATAAATAAATAAATGAATAAATAGACAGAGACGTAGAAACAGACAGGAAGGGCACGAATCAGCCGTGGTGACAGAGATAGGGTTAAACAATATACTTTCGTGTTTGTGAAACATGAATATGTTGATGATGTACATATTTTTCGCGGCAATACAAATTGAATACTTACAACATATTGTAGTTAATATTGAGATAAAAAGTGCCGAGAGTTGATAGCGTTGAATTTTGCCGATCATGATATTTTTGTGATCGACCTTCAGCCAAACGCCATTCAAATCAAATAACTAGACTTCGGAAGCGGCTGGAATACCAAAGAAGTAGCCCCAAAATGGGTCTGAGAGAGGTCATTTTCAAACATTTTCTGGGGGCAGGGCCGGATTTACGAATGTGCAGACTGGGCGGACGCACGACATTAAAGTTCGTCTTTCGAGGAACATAATATGACAAAATTCCCTGCCAAATTTCCAAATCATTTGGTAATTTGGCAGGGAATTTTGTCATATTATGTTCCTCGAAAGACGAACTGCATGCACTGTCATTTTATTTTTTTCTTCTTCCCCCACATAATCGATGGCAACAATTCAGAAAAAAGTGGAATTGAGGTTAGTTGCTCCAATTTTTTTAATTAACCAAATTTTACAAACAAAAAATATTCATTTTCCTGTTGAAATGTTCCAGCATTTTGAAGCTCGGAGTGCTTTCAGGGGCCACCTGAGAGCCTCCGGAAATCAAACCCCAGTATTATGGTCGGGCCAATGTTTGGGCCGTTCCGACGCCCCTGATTAAAATTAGTTTTCGTGCTAGGTAAACACCACGACGTTTGATGAAGTGAAAGCTGTTACGCTGTGACAAAAGTCACTGTGTAACAGCTTCCCCGTCATCAAGTGTCATCGATAGAACCGTTACCACTTTGATTAAATTGACGCCATCTGGGAGTGGGGTGGCTGAATTATGAGACTTTTTGCTGACATTCCAGCAATCCAGTTGCATGGATACCAGTGATTACTAAGAGCTAACAAGTTGGAATCATTGTTTCAATATCAGAAAATTGATTGACCAGAACATCCACTGAACGACTGGGTAGACATGCTGAATTTAACTGGCCGATTTGTAGTTAACGGCCAGAGCTGGGCAATTTTGACTTTTTTTTTCTTTTTGTTTTTGGTTTTGCGGTTCGATTCCGGGTTTTGCGTCAGACTCGAACAAAAATCGGTCGAATGGTTTTACTGCATTTATACATTAATTGATCAAACTCCCCTATGGGGAGGAAACTGGACTAGTCACCCCTATGGATTCTTGAGATTTAGTCCATCCGAGAAAGGGGCGAATATGTACTGTCCTTATTGCCAATGTTCTGCCTTATTGGCTCGTCTTGTGGCAATGAGAACACAACATAGATTAGATATACTTTATTCATTTGTTACTCCAATTTATGTTTTGTCTGACTCAATAGGTTTAGCAACAGATCCCCTAGAATGATCAAGGGAAAACTGGGGTAAACTCAATGGACATACTTACAGCCAGGGCGATTTGTGGTGAGTGGTGTCGTACGAACTATTGAGGTTTTTTTTTTAAATTAATGAGGCTGAAGAGTTTTTTTCCTAAAACCGAACCGAAACCGGATCTAAAAAATCAAAACCCCCCAGCACTATTAACCCTTTCGACACTGGTGGTATCTTCCATGCCAGTTAAATGGCAGAAATTGGAAGAGTCCATATCCATTATTTGGGGGTAGAGCAATTAATATTTTCAATGTGCAACCTCAAGGCTGCACGTTGAAAATATTAATTATTCTACCACACACATTCACTAATTAGCCATCCAACTTTATGAAATTATGACGTATCGTGCTCCTGGACCGGAAAAGCGGCCTCTCGTGTTGAAAGAGTTAATGGCAGACGCAGAGGTTTTTACCCTGGTATCTGTGGTCACTGGCAGTGGCGTAGATAAAGGGGAGCCGGGGGCGGAGCCCCCCCCCCCCCCCCCCCCCCCCCCACCAGAAGTTTTGTCGGAAATTTTTTGGGACCATTTTTAGGCGAATTTATGCCTAATAACATTAAAATGCTGGCTTTGGGGATAAAAACATGCCATTTTGGGTAAATTTTGGGTAAAAAAGACCAATTTTCAGTACATTTGCAGTAAACAACAGATTCTTTCTGTTTGTTTGGGTTTTTGTTGTTGTTACACTGTCGGAAAATTTTCGGTCTGTCGGAAAATTTTGGGCTTGCCCCTCCGCCAGCGAAAAGCTATCTACGCCACTGGTCACTGGCAGTGGGCACAGTTGGTCGATTTGTTAGGTGGATGAATAATGTGTCTCTTCTCCAAATCGACACGTTTTCTTTTATAGTTTTATCGTTGGCACCATCCATTACAGATTTCCTGTAGCACATATTACAACACTCAATTTCATCTCAGATCACTACACAAGATAATGACTTCCAACAGTGATAACTAATTGACTACGATTGATTGTTAATTGACTACTCAACTTCCTCATGCCGAATTCGTTTCTGACAATCAGCGGGACTTTGATACATATCGAGGACAAGTCTCATAATACAGGCAAGCAATATGCACTGGACCTCTGGAAGCTGCCGATCGATTATTCCACGCTAGATTAAAGAGTCACGTGACGAAGAAAGTTGAATATTCCACGGGAATGCTGTTGAAGCAATTTGTGCTGTCTGGTTATATATACATTATATTTAAACACGAGTTGGTCGTTCGGTAATTGGATCCATGGATTAGATTATGGCTGGAAACGCGTGCTTGTAACATTGTAAGTAAAATAATTTTACATTCTATACATTTTTTAATTAAGGATCAAGGGTAATTTAACGAGTTCCTCAGTTTTTTCAGAAAAAAAATGCTTCTTATTTTGAAATGGTAATGAAAATAAAAATTTTATATCAAATAAATAAATTAGCTGAGCTCCTAGTTAATACAGAGTTCAAATACAGCGAAACTTGTTCAAATATATATATATATATATATATATATATATATATATTAATCTCCTTTATCAAACTGAAAGAAATGTTATGAAATGTTTCAGATCTTGTACTTTAAAATAGTCAGATATTAAGAAAAATAACAACTTTCAGAATGTACAAAGTATTTCGGTTCAAATTTATGTATAGTACATGTACCAATTTGCATGCGAACAAAATACTGTTTTACAGTTTGGTACGGGATTTCAAATTTTCTTACTCCAGAATAGTGTCGTTTTTTGCCATCCAAACCTTTCGATACAAAAAAACGGAAAATTGTGATTTTGTATATAGGTCCGACGAATTCGACCCATTTGTTTGATGTATATCTGTTAGAAAGCATTAAAGAAGACCATGCGTGGACAAAGATGCACAGAGGTTAAATTATGTCAAACCGAAAAAAAATGGTGTTGCGCATATTCTTTTGTCTAGACATATTCCAGCCTGAGTGACATTTGGGTTTCCACTGAACAAACTAAGGGCTCCTTTCTCATGGCTAATAATATTACGGCCATATTGAATGTCAAATGCACCGACTTTACAATATGAAGATAATAGTTCCGCTGAAATTACTCGGCTCGTCACATTCGATTTTTCAGTTTTGATAAAAAGCACTAAATAACTACCAGTGACAAAATTAAATGGCTGCCAATTACATCATCCCTGTGACAAGTGATAAACACACCATCCTTGATATTTCTGTTCTGTCTGAATGCGCCTGTATTGGGCAAAAGTTTTATATTTACTTTCGCATAGAGAATATATTTGTCTTTATTTTATTGTATTTACATTGTGGTAATTGTGTCATTGGTAACCACAGATGGCGTGTCCAATCGGATTTTGATCCACTAATATTTTGCCTAGTGAAATTTAAGTCAAATAATATACAGAGCGCCGGGAGTGTATAGCCTGTACACCCACCGAGTAAAATTTCATTAAGTCTATAGCTCCCGTATCCTGTGAAAAAAGCATAAAGAACACAGGCAATATCACCTAATGGAACTTCATATCCCATTCTACACTTTTTCATCACATACACTCCCCCTCCCTCAACCGTTGAGGCATAAAATGTACCGATGGACGGTTTTTAATTAACATATGATTTTTATAATTATTCAACGATTTACCTAATACGAACAGTGGACGACTCTTGCCAAAACAAAGAAAAACAGATTACCATATGTTTTACCTCAAAAACAACTTTATGATCTCCCTGTTGAAAGGAACATGTTTATTTAACCCTTTACGAAATGTAACGCCCAAAACCGGCCAGCGCTATTCTCAAAAAATCGCAAATTAATTTTCATTATTTTTTCATTTTTTGTCTCAAAAACATAGGTTACGACCCCTTGTGGGAACGAGCTCGTTCAAAAGAGCGCTCATAATCTATGTTTTTTGAGACAAAAAATGGAAAAAAATAGTTATTCAAGAATTTGTTTTGCAAGTGTCGTCTACTTTTCATGTTAGGTAAAGGATTAACCTATATTTTTAGGTCAAAATTGAAAAAGTAGTGCCCACTCCCGTTCAACACTTTCGGTTTAGTTCCGCCGTCACTGACATCTGGGCTAACCTTTCGAAACCTGGTGGATTCTTCCATGACAGTTCAATAGTAGCAATGGAAAGAGTCCATATTCATTATTTGGAATTGGTCCAGTTAATATTTTCAAGGGGCAGCCTTGGAGCTGCACGTTGAAAATATTAACTGGTTGAGTGCTGGAAGCACATTTTTGGGCTTTATTCTGAATTGTGGGTACAACAACTTAAAGACTTCATATTCTGTAGATGTGCTTCAATTAATTTTGATTTTATATTATTTAGTCTAAGTGGATTTGCCCCGTTACAATTTATGGGAGAGTGCCTATGGGCACTCTCCCATAAATTGTAACAAGGCAATAAAATGTGAACAAAATTTTGACAACCAAAAAAACTCAGCACTCTACCAGTTAATTGGTCTTTTTTTCCACAGATTCACTTCATGGCCATCATACTTAATGAAATTATGACGTATCATATCCCTGGACCGGAAACGTGGCCTCTCGTGTTCAAAGTGCTAAACCTTAGCGCCCATTTTTAGAAACGTGCACCTCATCTGATTTTCCGCACAATCTTTGTTATTGCCTCAGTCAAAGCTGTTTTTGTTTTAATTATTTCTCCAGGCACTGTAACCGAAGTTCTCGTCGCAAGTGTTTTATAACATGCAAATATGCTTAAGTTACATAAACAAACAATAACCCTTTAACCATCAGGGAAATAAATTATTTCGCAAACACAGATCACACTAACACGAGAGAAGTGCAGCCGGAGCATTAAAACCGCTGATACATTTGTGATGCAAGGAATCGTTCAGAGCTCTTGATTCCATTTGTTACAAAGGGTATTTATCTCTTAACGCTTTGGTAATGTGAATTTGCACCACAGAAGTCTTTCTTAAATATGTCTAAAATATTTCACAGAGCAATTCACCATTCTGGTTACTTATTTAATGACACTTTCAACAGCCAATCATATCTTGCCGGACAGTTATCGGGTGGAAGAGGCCGGAGTATCCGAGGAGACCAATTGAGCAGCGGCCTCATAAACATGGTCAGCATCGGTTAGAGACATGTATACGATCGAAGTGCAGTACGTATTAGAACACTGCGCCGTCGTGATCCCACTTGATTAATAGGAATTAAGTGTCTGTCTGCCCAAGGACACAACGCTGATGACATGAGTCAGGATTGCACCTTGGACCTTCCCATCTGGGAGTCCATTGCTTTAACCAATAAGCCACCGCGATCCGCCATTCTAATACGTCGTATATATATATGACGAGCCGTTTTCACCATGAGCGCTTGACACGCATTGAACGGTCGAATACTAATATATGACAATGTTGATAACACTTTTGATCAATTATACAAAGAATATATCAAAAAATGTATTAAATATTATTTTTCAATATCTCGGATTGCGTTGAGAATATATGATTACAGAATTGAGTTGGGAAAACAAGAGCTTTCACGCGTTCAGTTAATTATCGGTGAATTTGTGTGAAAATTCAAAGCGTTAGTGTACGTTCCATTTTCTTCATTGTGCATTTGCTATAATTTAACAATACGTTCTAACCCTTTCCTAACGTAACGTCATATACGACAGGCGTTACTCTAAAAATGTCTTTCAAATTTTATTATTTTTTTATTTCAATTTTTGCCTTAAAGACAGAGTACATGACACCTCATTGGAAGGAGCTCGCTCAGATCGTTCCAAAGAGGGGTCATAAGCTACGTTTGTCAAGGTGATAGCTTAAAGTTGCGATTTTTTTGTTTAAAAGTGCATATATTTTCCATTATCTTTCTCACTGGTCTAAATATAGAGCGTAAAGATAGGAATATGACGGACTCCGAAAACCGATTTGTCACTTGAACAGACCAGCAATAGTTCATGCGCTGCTGATTACGCGGAGAATTTTATGTCCATTATCGCAGGTCTGGCAAACCCGATTAGGAGCTATCTGATAACTGATTCAAGAAGTAAGAGAGACCAGTCGTCTCCTGCAGTCATTATCTGTGCAATTATGTCCAGTTAATAGGTAATTGTTGTGAAAACAGTGCATCGCATATGTTCTGGACACACACCCATATTACGCATCTAGCCTGCAACCGAATATCAGGATATACCGAAATACGGGTATTTCAAGAACACATTAAAGCGAATATTAAATTAAGATAGATCTAATCGGCCAAGTTCAAGAGAAGCAAATAAACTGTGAATTAATGTTCTGGCTATCGAAATAAAAATCGGGGGATTTCTCGAAAAATTAATTCCAGTCTGAAGGCGTATAAGGCTATGGATTGTTGGCCGTAAGAGCTGGGGATGTCCCATGCTATAGATTAGAGGAGGTTCCGTATCCGTGCGAACGTATATGCACGTTGTAATGTTAGGGGCGTTACAGAGCTCATATTTAGAATAGGAGCAGACGCGGGCCAAGTCGGTGGCCATATCTGAGTTCAGGGAGCTATTGGTATTTAGGAAGACGGCATACTTGTTGTGGAAGGCAAGAGTAGGCTTTGCCTATATAAACGTTTTATTCTCAGATAAATGGAGGGGAGCGTTTAACCCCATTTGGTGGCGACTGTTTGAGTGAAAAGCGTCCAGTAAAGTGACAATAAGCTAGTGGCCGTGCGACGGCAGTGTTAGAGTGACATTCCGCCACTCGTTAGAGGGAAGTCGATCTAGTAAAGTAACCATACGTTAGTGGCCGGGTAACGGCAATGCTACAGTGACATTCCGTCACATGTTAGAGCAAAGGCGTCCGGTGAATTGACAATATACGTTAGTGGCCGTGCGACGGCAGTGAAAGAGTGAAGTGAAGAGGCGACCAAAGAGCAAACACCAGCGATAAGGAGGAAAACCCAGCGACAACAGAGAATGCGGGCCCGCAAGTGACTCAAAAACTGCGTGGTTTCAAGACAATAACAAAGATCTGTTGATTGTTCCTTCAAGGCGACGTCATGCGTCGAAACCTAACGACATTTAGGAAGCTCCTGAAAAAAATCAACGGTGGACCTGGACATATTATAATAAACCTTCAGGTCACCACTCATGAGATAATTTTAGATACTGACTAAAATAGAGTAGATTTTCTTTTTTGTTACATGCTACGAGACATTTTATTACACAATATTCAGCTCAATTCGACCTCAAATGCGTACGGTTCAAAACAATAACAAAGATCAGCTGATCGTTCCTTCAAGGCGACGTAATGCGGCGTAGCGTGACGTAATTTAGGAAGCTACAGGAAGGATATTTCTCGATATCCATCGAGTCGATGGATATCGAAAAATGACTTTTAGATAATTTGCGATAATTCACAGGTTAGCATATAATAAAGTATGTTATACTTGTTTAACCCTTTACCCAACGTAACGGCCAAAACCGGCCAGCGCTATTCTCAAAAATCACCAATTAATTTTCATTTTTTTTTATTTTTTGTCTCAAAAACATAGGTTATGACACCTCATTGGAACGAGCTCGTCGAGCTCGTTCCAATGAGGCGTCATAGCCTACGTCTTTGAGACAAAAAATGAAAAACATTATAGTTATTCAAGAATTTTTTTACAAGTGTCGTCTGCTTTTCATGTTAGGTAAAGGGTTAAAATTGCAAACTACAACTGACTACATGGGGAAATTGTTGCTATTATCTTTAGCGATCACATGCATCGCTCACGCTCCATTTTGGGTGCAGCGGTCTGCACATTGTATTAAAATGTTTCGACGGTATTTTCTATTATATTGTAATTATATTGTAATTATATTGTAATACACAACATTTATGAACAGTGTAAGAGGCGGAAACATTGTCATATGACTGCCAAGTAAATGAAGATAGAGAAAGCCATCTCTTCCCGTGTCACCCCACAACGTTCCGGTATATCTTTTCTGGCATTTTTACCTAACGAATCGGCTGTATCCGCGCCGTAATTAACAAAGTAAACAGTTAAAAAGCATATTCTTCAAAAACATTATCAAAGCCAAATCATGTGTCCCCCTCAATGCACCGAGTTTGTCGAACTCGTTCTAATGAGAAGTCACATGATATAGTTTTGTTGAAATGCTTTTGAAAAGAAATTAAAAAACAATAATGAAAATAAATTTTAATACCCTGTGTGTTGGGTAAAGGGTTAACACTAAAGCTGATTACTGAAGCTGATTAACAGACGTTAATCTGTTTTCTTTTTAATGAGTTCTTTGTTCTTGAATTTGCCCCTGTGCAGTAAACAGCAATCCTGTTTAAAAACGCATGGTTTGGAAAAAAGAAAATTAAAATGACAAACTGAGAAAGAAAGCTCGCCTAATGTTTTAATATATGCCATTAGTAAACAAATGGTCCGTCTTACTGGCAATGCTGAAAAGATTTTCGTGTGTGACAGCCACGATTTATGGTGATAACCAAAGGTTTATCACTATACGATAACACACTTCTATTCTGTGAGCAAAACGCTTCGACGTGTATTTAAAACTATTTTTTAAAACTCTTTTTATTCACGATATCTTATTATGTCACGATAGCGGGTTTCCATTTGCAACCAGTCAAATACCACCCAGTAATTACTAATCAGACACGATTTCTTAATTAAACAACACTGATAAATATCGGACAAAGTATTTGATCATATTTCTGCTGTCTTATTTAGGTTTTCTTTACTCCATTTTGAAACAATTGACAACGAGCTGACTCTCCGATTCTGTGATTAAGATGTTGACAGGCTTCAGAAAAATATTATTGATGCATGCGTCCATTTTCAAGACAACGGGTGGGATTCTCTGTTCTCTATTGTATTCCTAAATACAGTATACATGAAAATTCTGAAATAGCCGTGGGGAACCACCAAGATTTGTTCGAACTGGCTGGCCTTCTCAAGTCAAGCTGGAACGGGATCCTGGAAAATGCATAAAATTAAGGGTGGTGAGTGAAATTGGGTTCCTATTCACTCAGTCCAGTTGATTTTGGGTTGGTTTTTAACCCAACTGATTTTAGAGTGTGTGTACATTATCAGACTTGTATTTGTATCATAGACAATATATATATATATATTTATTGGTGTTTAAGGTCACATACTTATGCACAATGGCTAATCGTGACCGTGACAGTTTTACGGGTGGAGGAAGCCGGAGTGCCCGGAGAGAATCACCAAGCAACGACGAGCAGCTGTCAGCTCTCCAACATCGTAACTCTGCGGCACAGGCAGGGTTAGATTGGTTGAAGGCACGCGCACCATCGACAGTACTCCTTAGTACACAGCGTCACCGTGCCGACCTGTAGGCAATCGGGGTTAAGTGCCTTGTCCAAGGACACAACGCGGGGGCGCGAATCAGTCGCTGAAATGGTCACCCATCCAACTACTAATCGCGCTCGACGTTGCTTAACTTCGGTGATCTGACGAGAGCCGGTAACTGCGACGCCATCATAGACAATAAAATAACAGTCCTGATTCGAGCTGCTGTCAATAATTAATTTAACGTCTCCATGCCGTTCATTTCATTCTTCACTACTTTAGTCGTAGAATGAAATCATGAACTGGCCACAGATGCTTTAACCCTTTACCTAACGTAACAATCAAAACCGGCAAGCGCTATTCTCAAAAATCGCCAATTAATTTTCATTATTTTTTCATTTTTTGTCTCAAAAACGTAGGTTATGACCCCTCGTTGGAACTAGCTCGTCGAACTCGTTCCAACGAGGGGTCATAACCTATGTTTTTGAGACAAACAATGAAAAAAAAATTAGTTATTCAAGAATTTTTTTTTGCAAGTGTCGTCGTCTGCTTTTCAGGTTAGGTAAATGGTTAACGTGGTAAGTATTTCAAATGCAAACAAGTATTAGGCATCACAATCAGTCAAACAAAGTTGCTTTTTTGAATAATAACTAGGTTGAAAAAGCCATTTCTAGTTGGTCATAGTCATAGTTATGACCGGAACACCCAAGATCGGCGGCGCGTGTTTGAAACCATGATGCTAAGAGGTGTTGAGCACAGACTTGGGTGTATCACCATTGAACACAGAGTTATATTTGAAAACTGCTGTGTAAATATTGCTGTTTTTCTGCTTTACTTTCAAAACAAAGATTAGCGCCCTCTCATGGGACGAGTTGGTGCGACTTCCAAGGAGCGATATAGTTTATTCAAAATACCGACAACTTTTACACACACACACTGCTGTGAGTACAAAAGTGGACAGACAGTTTCGACTGAGTCGCAATCCGATCGACGTTCTCTGTCTGCTTTCCGTCTAACATCGCTGTAAATCCTCACCCGTCGAGACAAACATTGATTCTTTTTCGTTTGTTGTTCGTGATTCTGAAAGGATTTCGCAAAATTGTATGCAGAAAATCACGATCAGCTGTTGTTCGTGCGTCGCGGACAAATCGTGATCTGATCGGAATGAGGCCTCTTTTTGTGGTCACAGTACTGCAAAATTACGAAGAAACGCTGCAAGTGTTCATATAAAATGGTGTTAGGTTAGGAAGTGGTTAACCCTTGGGTCCTGATGGTATATTCCACGTCAGTTCAGAGCCCTCAACTGGAAGAGTCTATAATCATTACTTGGGGGATGACGAATCAATATTTTCTACGGGCAGCCTTGGGGCTGCACGTAGAAAACCTTGATTGGTCTACCACATAAATTTATTGAGCTTTTATTATCTATCTGCTTTATGAATTCTGGTGATTTGGCTGACGAAAGTGTTGTTAAATCCCACTAAGTAAATAAATAAATAAATATGAGGTTGTATCACAATCCTGGAACGGAAATGCGTCCTTTCGTGTTTAAAATGTTAAATAGCTATTCTATAAAGGAAACTTGTGTATAACATAACAGTCACCATTTAGGCATATCGAGTGGTTTTCTTCACAACAGGAAGCTGATTCTTATAATTCGTGTCACAAAGATGTACAGTGTTGATAAATGTTTCATACAACAGTGGACTTTCAACTCATAAGGCATAAGTGAAGATCTTAACATTGATGTTCAGATGTGTGTATGTATCTCTCATTTCTTGGAGGACGAAGATCTCGAGGCACACTCACTTTGTTATTTAACTTTCCAAGGACAGATTACAAAATTACGTACGTCAAAAAGACAGTCTGAATCGGGACTCTCCATAGAAAAAGGTTTGGAAAATTACAGTTAGTATTATTAGTCTCAGTTTTTAATGTATATTATTACCACCCTGCAAGGCGCTCTGGCACATTAACGATGTTTTACTGGCACGATAAAAGTACTTAAAGCACGACAGATCACGCGACGTGCTGGGCCGTTAATGAGTTAGCATCTCAATAACAGCCCAACATGTCGCTTGGTTGAGATTCGTTCGATTAACAGTTCCCAGCATTCGTCTTCGCGCGAAATTCGATTCTCTGTGACATTGTGTAAACAGGTTTTACTTCGAACTGTTTTCGTCATGTCCTGGAGGAATCATACAGTACGTGGAGAGTGTATTATCACTAAATCACCCGCAGAGTGGAGATTTCACCCAAGAAATAATTGGAAATTTGTTTCAAAGTGTAACCAGCAAAGCAAAGTTTCAGCCAATGGACCTCCGGGTTAAACCCGGAGGTCCATTGGCTGAAACATTGCTTGTGATTTTTTTCGATATGTGCACAATTTGAAAGTTATAGCTTGGGTGATAACTCCACTCTGCGGGTGATTTAGTTACAATCCACTCTCCACGTACTGTACATGCAGATTCCTTTATTGTATGGTCACCTGTTTCCTAAATTCTCCGTAGACCGAACAGACGATATCCACGCGACTGATCGACTTCTCTTTGACAACAAAGCAGGCGATAGTTGCAGTTCGGCTGTTGGAATGTAGTGGCTGCCAGCCACTACATTCAGACTGCCAAACTAACGATTTGTATTCATAATTAAGATTATTAAAGACTGATAATGATGGATCAGCTGATTTTTCCGCACAATTCCATTTTAGCCCACTTTCAGTTTGATACTGCGTTTTAAAGGCAGCAGTATTAATTATATTAATAACATGATTCTATCGGGTATTACTGTTTATTGACGGCCCACCAGAAATGATTAATAAGCCTCCACCTTATTAGGGACCTTCGACTGCGTCTCTCGTCACTTTTAAGCTGCCAGCTGTTAACCGTTTCTGTTGGACCGCTGATAAACCTAAATGACCTCCAAAACCATGTAATTGTTATATTATTACCACTTCTCAGGTCGTTCTCTAGGTTATTAATTTAATTTTAAGGGTCTTCCGAATAGCGTATTTTTACTAAAACGGCTGGCCGCCGGGCGATAATAAAAAGTTTCGTTTATTATTGACCCGTCGGCCCGGCAACTAACCGGAAGCTAGATCTACTACTCTGATAACGTCCCTTGAACATCCGCCTGAGCACATTTGTTTTGAATAAATGGTTTAAATATTTACTCTATTTTATCGACACTATAGTCGTGTCATAGTTGGAAATTACGCTATATATTTGAATTATTATCTCTAGAGTAAGTATGCATTGATAATTTTATATATCGATCTAATATAACTTCTCAATTGTCTTCGATGCTGGGTTTTATTCTCCCCCATTTTCGAGGCCCATGTCAGCTGACAAGTCACATGACCTATGTTAGCAAACAGACGACACATGCTTCAAAACTGTCAAAATGTCCAAACTACCGATGTGAATGAGGCTGATTTGGAAGTTCTTGATTGGGTCAAATGTCCAAATATGTGGTAATAATAGTAATAAAAGGGCTTCAAAGTTCATTAACGGACATCTGGAATGATTAACAGCCTTCAATTACATCTCAGGCCTCTAATAGACCATTGGGCTGTTAATCGTTCCAGCCGGGCCGTTAATATCACAATAACATGAGTTTGGACGGAATGAATAACTGCCCGAGGATGTATTACCGGCCCGACGAAGTCGAGGTCCGTTAATAAGCCAGAGGGCTGTTATTCAGTCCTCAAGGGCCGTTAATAAACCGGGACGCCAGATAAGATCATGTTATTACTATTATTACCACAGTGGGAAGCGGGCTACGGGCTGTTAATGAATTTTGTTTTCATTAACGCCCACCGCCTGCTTCCGGTTGCATGATGTCGGGAATTACTGAGTTTTACCGCAACGCTAAACTCCGTCCATTAATATACAAGAGAACGCCCGCTAAAGTGGTAATAATAAACTGTAACGCCCTGAAAAATCATGTTATTGTTATATAAGTTGTCTTCAACTCGCTTGTATTGGAATAGATAGCAGAACTATGTGTATTTCTTTTGCTTTCTTTCTATTTTTTTTATATTCCTTAAAATCGGAATGCATATGGTTTTGCAAGTCCAATTCTTATCATGAGAACAGGAATGCTTTTATTTTTATCAATAGTTGATGCTCCTGAATACGTCTTGTCTCAAATGTAGTGCTTGGCCTGTTCTCGGCATTCCACTCCCAGCCACGGAGCTGAAAAGGTAGATAATAGAACAGTGTGCTGAACGAAAAACGTCTTACGCACGATTTCCTAAACAGGCGCAACCGAAAACGTAAATATATATTATCAGCAGTACACCAATGCTTTTATTTTTATCAACAGCTGAAGCTCTGGAATACTTCTTGTCTCAGATGAAGTACCTGACATCTTTTTGACACTCCTATCTCAGCCACGCTGTTGAAAGAGTAGATACCAGGACTCTCTGATTAAAGCAAGACTCTTATCTTCTGCTTTTTAAACACCCGCAACTGAAACAAAAAACGTAAATATAGACAAATCACTTGGTTTCCCGACTTACTACAAAGCTTCAAGAATTTCAAGAATGTTTGAACATCAATTTTACATTGATGGTTTAATGGATAGTCTTCGAAGAGAACGGTACTCTCTGTTCTTCTCTGGTACAAAAAGACTCACTTGGGATGTTACGAGTTTACAGGAGTCATTAATTGCGCATAATCGTGTTACATGTTTTTTACTGTTGTATTGTTCGTTGACGGCATGTATCGCGTGTGTGAGAGAAAAGGCCTCATCCACTTCTTCCTACCTTTCCACCTCAAATAGCTGTAGAATCTTTCGTAGTCCCCCACCCCACCTCCGAAAGTTTACCACTATTAACTCAGAAATCTTCGAAATATGGAGTTATAATCTCCTTGCCTCTAATTATCCATTGCCAAGTAATCCCAAGGTGGTGTAAAAAAAGGAAAAATATCCGATAGAAATAAGATTATTGGTCAAAATCTTTGATGACGAGCAACCGCCCTTCTGTAATCATGTAAATAAATGTCACTGTTTCAAGTCATTTGGATGACATAAAATGTATCGCTCTGTAACATCAATTGGCCAAACCATTGTAACCTGCATTGCTGTTGCGAAGTTTTTCATATACGCACATCAGGTTCGCTTTTTTCTCACACTCTCTCTCTCATTTTCCCGCTACGCTGTATAAGCATTCTCTGTGAACCAGCCATTTGTTGGGTTGGTGTGGTATTCCACGTATTCGTCGAATACAACATATGTAGGCCGGTAACGTTCTTCAGGTTTTGGAGAGACGTGACCCATTTTTGTCCAACCATGACATGAGATTGTCGGACTTTTGTTATGGAAGCATACTTTTACTTCTTATTATATGACTCTCTAAATGATTGCTAAATATCACCACTGTTTGACGATCTTTTCCAGGTCTCCGGAAAATCCACAGTGTGGAATCCGATTCCGTATCACTACAGTATGGCGGACTATTTACGGCTGCGTTCGAATTCGCATAATTAGCTGTTCCGGTCGCAGAGAGTACTTTACTCCAAGCTGGAATGGGTGCGCTCGAACGGCGATCCGGATTTTTTACCGTATTCATGGTATTTTTTTTTATCGTATTAATGCGCATCGGAGGATTCCCCGGAAGTGTGCACCTGTTAGAAAAATAAGTGTAAACAAAAATAGTTCTTTTTTACTTCAATCCAATTTACCAAAAAAGGTTGGGGGACTTGTTAATGCTAGCGTTGGTATGTGATGTTGAACTATAAGGAATATAATAAACCTTTTATCGCTACACTGAAGTGATCTGGGTCGTCGCATCACGTCACGTCGAGGAGATCAGATCGCATGAATCAAACTCGCTGCATGCGGCAGCTCGTTTGATCCGGCGATCTGACCTCCTCAACTCGACGTGATACTACGACCCAGATCACTTCACTGTAGCGACAATATGTATTTATCGACCAGTTCAAATAATGAATCAACAATCACCAAAATTAGGCAAAGCCACGCACATTGCCGTGGTACAAGGCGTGGCAGACTGTCATGACTTTCACCAAGGCATTGCCGATTGGCATGTGTAAACTACGGGACAGCTCTGACTCACCTCAACTTCAACTTTTAAATAGTTGTGATGGTTTTATGCCTACACGAGGTCTTTGAAATAGGCCCCCGCGAATCTCAAATTTAGGGCCGAATCAAATCCCGAATCGAATCATCTAACTATAAACTACATGTGATGGTTTTGTGCCTATACAGACCCCCTGTCTGATTGCCTTCGGGATTTGATTCGGTCGGCAATTTGAGATTCAGAGGGTCCCAGTTCAAAGATCTTTGAACTGCGACCCTCCGAATCTCAAATATCGGGTCGAATTAAATACCGAAGGGAATCAGGCAGAGGATTCCGAATCGAATCGAATCACAAGGCTGTTAAAGTTGTAGATATTACATCACTTTAAACCGTAGATATTGTCTGTCACCTCCGAAGCAGTGTTGCAACAGCAACTTGTCTGTACGGGCAAATCAATGAATAAAATCTGGAATATTCTGGAATGGAATTAAAGTTGTTTCGAAAGAGGAACATCCTTAAACACTTCTTCTCACACCCACCTCCTGTTCACGAGACCTGATGATAGTAAATAAATTCAAGAGGAGACACTTTATTTGAGTTTGTGAGCACCTCGACGATTTGAAAATTTCCGAATGGGTGCGCCTAAAATCTAATCGAAACGAATCGAATGGAATTTGAAAGCTTCGCAAGGCCTTACTTAACTGGCATACTCTTTCAATAACGCTGGGTATGCTGGGCAGTTGGGCTTTTTCTCGTGGCTATCTAGAACCACGTGTTCTAAATTTGTGTCTGTATCTAATTGTTCCATTTACTACAAGCTTGTCGATTGGATCAACTACTATCGGGAAATAGTTCTATGCCCTACTACGTCCCAATGGCACTATTATTATCCTCGCTTAACCCTTTACCTAACCTGAAAAGCAGACGACACTTGCAAACAAAATTCTTGAATAACTATTTTTTTCATTTTTTGTCTCAAAAACATAGGTTATGACCCCTCATTGGAACGAGTTCGTCCCGCTCGTTCCAATGAGGCGTCATAACCTATGTTTTTGAGACGTTACGTTGGGTAAAGGGTTAATGTGTGGTGGAATGGTGAAATCTCACCAGAGGGGAGTGGGATATTTGTCCCAGATATGAGGCTTGCCACTAAAGTCTTGTCTGGGTCAATTATCTCCCCCAAAGGAGATGTCTACCCATCCGACGCCCACATCACTCGCGGGTAGTTTTTCTCTCCACATGACTTCATCAAAATTAAACTACTGTTCGAGCAACGAAAACTATGAAATCTAGCGTGGACTCTTGACAGCGTTGGGTTAAGATATTAAAGCGAGTTCAAACAGCTGATATTCCGGTAACGCCCCTTTTGAAATTATGGATTTCGATGACGTCATGTGGCGTGTGGTGGGAGAAACCCCATCCTCTAGTTGTGTGGGGGAAGGATGCGTAGCTGTATTTTTAGTAACGAAGTGGGACACTAGTTTGTTTATATAATGAAGATAATGATGAAATATCCCGGCGCTCATTAAATATTCAAATCAGGATGGTCACGAGGGGTGGGTAAGACAGATCTTTCTCACCCAAGTATCTCACCCAGGCACGCGTATTTAAATAGGCAGGTGGTAGGATGAAAAGATATATTGGTAGGGTGGCACTCTATCGCAAGGATTTACATCACTGACATATGGTAATACAGCAATGGATCAATTAAAACTTTTTGAAGCCGTCTTGTTACTTTTGAGTGTATATGTAGATCATCTACCCCGAGGCTGTTTTCAGAACAGCAGGAAGGTGCGATGGGTGCAAATGCACCTTGCCCAAAAATAGGAGTTCCTTGAGGGCTATATTCTATTATTACCACTCAATCTGTAAGTTACTAGTCGATTAACATAAGTTTGGAGGCCCGTTAAAACACCATAATTTCAGTGACGTCATTCGGCGGAGCCGGGCCGCGGGCGATAATGGTATAAATAGCCATTAGCGGCCCGCGGCCCGGCTATTTTTAGATTCAAGTTAGCTGTAACAGGGAGTGGTAATAACAGTAATAAAATGATTGTTGTCAGGCATCATGATTCATTAGCGGCCCTGTAGCAATGATGAACAGACCTTGGGCTTATTAACGGCCCTCGACTTCGTCTCGGGCCTTTAATAAACCCTCGAGCTGTTCATCATTGCTGCAGGGCCGTTAATGAACCATAATGCCCTCCAAAATCATGTTATTGTTATATTTGTGATTTGAAAATTTTGATAAAACGGAGCGACCACACTAACCCCGATACATCTTACCCTGTGTGTTTCAGTCACAGAGAGAACAATGTATCGGGGTAAGTTATTTTAAAATAAGTGTTCTCATTTGCATTTGCCTAGGCTTTTCACATATTAACCCTTTACCCAAAGTAACGATCAAAACCGGCCAGCGCTATTCTCAAAAATCGCCAATTAATTTTCATTATTTTTTTCATCTTTTGTCTCAAAAACATAGGTTATGCCCTCTCTTTGGAACGAGCTCGTCGAGCTCGTTCCAATGAGGGGTCATAACCTATGTTTTTGAGACAAAAAAAATGAAAAAATTTGTTATTCAAGAATTTTGTTTGCAAGTGTCGTCTGCTTTTTATGTCAGACAAAGGGTTAACAGAATTACATATACTGGCATAATATATATCTGGAAAATAAAGTATGCCCATCAAGTATCAACTTTATCGATCTATTTCGTTTGTAATTTTACATCAGTGCAAAGGTGGTTATGTTCATCCCGATGGGGCCGGTGATCGTCGATTTCCACTCAGCGCACCTCCCCAACAAAATTGCTGGGTTCGCACCTGTACCGATGCCCAAGTAACAACAGGTGATAGCACCAGTGGTTGTTTTTATTTCCCATAACCCTTCACCCAAAGAATCGACCGCATCCCTCTGCGCATTTTCAAAAATGAGCAGTTGGAAAAAACAAATTTTTCCAAAAATTCCAACAAAACCATACCATGTGACCTGTTACTGGAACAAACTCGAATTCCAACGAGGGGTAATATGATATTGTTTTGCTGAAATTGTTTTTAAAATTTGAAAACAAAATAATTAAAATAACAAATTTTGATATCATGTGGATTGTAAGGGGCAACGGTTACAACAAACTGTGTTTAACCCTTTACCCAACGCAGAAAATATCAAAATTTATTATTTTATTTACTATTGTAGTTTAATTTTCAAAAAAACTTCAACAAAACCATATCATGTGACTCCCTCATTGGAACGAGCTTGATGAGCTCGTTACAATGAGGGGTCACATGATACGGTTTTCTTGAAATATTTTGAAAAATTAATTATTTTCAACTCCTCAATTTGCAAATTACGCGGGCGGATGCGGGCGATTCATTTGGTGAAGGGTTAAAACATAATAACAGTCTTAGACTTTGAGGTGTGTGTTTGATTTATATATGCCACGTGTCGGATCTCTTGAATTACTCAATATAGAAACATCTCTGGTCATAAGATAATTGCAATAATCTAGTTAACTTATTGATAAACAGACATATGTTCATGGGGAGTCATATCTATAAATCCCTGCAATATTTCACTCCAGATATATACAAGTAAAATATTTATACAATTTAGGCTATTTTTTTTTAAATGAAGTTAACTGATCAAGTGCCAGCATATTCTCAAATTATTGATAAATACATATATGTAAGAAAGCTGTCTAGTTAATACACACACCCTATTTTGTTTTCGAGATGTACAGTTTAAGTGTCAGGTTTGTCGAAAATGCCTCCACCTCCATGTTATTAGTAAAGTGTTTATTGGAGTTCCTGGAACGGGAAGCGTTCGGTTTGCTGCTGTAGGCTTGTTTTCTTTGTACGTAAGCTCTACTGTGTCTTTATGTCTGTTTGTACGCTGCATTTATGGTGGTTTCCGTTTGAGGCGACCAGTTTTCTCAAAGAATACAGGAATTCTTCCGATAGAATAACCATTTTTTTCGTCTTTTCTTTTTAACACTTTACCTCGTGAAACGATCACATCCGCCCGCGTAATTAACAAATTGAGAAGTTGAAAAAAATATATTTTGCAAAAAATTTCAACAAAACCATATGATGTGACATGGTTTTGTTGAGACTTTTTTAATTTTAAAAAAAAAAAAAACTTTGATATCGTGTACTTTGGTTAAAGGGTTAACCATTTAAATTGTATTCTCTTTTCAACTATTGCCTTAACGATATATCTCATGATCCCCCATTGAAATGAGCTCATTGAGCTCGTTCCAGTGAGGGATCAGAACTATTTTTAAGGTAAAAAATGCCCATTTTTTCAGTTATTCGAGAAATATTGAGACCGGTGTCGTCCTTCACTCAAATTAGTAAAAAAGTGTTAACAAGCTTTTGCGATAACTTTCCTCAGAGCTTTCTCTTGAAGCAAGTTATGCGCATCATAACCCCCACCCCCAACACGAATCCCTTTACCACCTTGAGGTTATTCTAAATCCTCACCACTGGTGGGTGTCAGATATTGAATGGAAAACAAATTGTCAGACAAATTTCTCTTAAAGTCAACTAAAATATCCATTCACAACATAATTAATTCATATTCGAGTTTTTTTAGGGAACATTCTTTAAAATGAATTAAGAATAGTATATTTAATACTGTCTTATGAGTCATAATAGCTAGGTAGGACTAATTTTTCAAAATGAAAAATTGAAAATATTAATTTTTATTTAAACAAAAAAGTTTGATTTAACAAAAACAATAAAGTATTTTTGATAGCTATCCTGCTATGCAGATGCCATAACAAAAACAAAAAAAACAAGGTTTGCTCTTCCTGAGCCTGAACAAAAAACGTATAAGCAGTAGTAAATTAATTATGGGCACAGCAGGCATAGTGCTCAAATATGCCTGCAAATGCCACGATTTTATGGAAAAAAGACTGTGAGAAGTGCACTGTATATCAGAGATAAAATTAGGAAAAGCCTACTTAAATTTCATTTAAAATCTAAGGTTTCTGGGAAAAAGAATAACTGAGTTTCATTTGTAAGGTACACACCAAGACAAGAAACTAGATTTTAAGAATATTAAGCTATATATTTAGTTTGTTTGATCTGGTTTGAATGGGATTTTACGTCGCCTTCAACAACTATGGCTATATGATGCCTATATCACGACGCTGTTATTTCCCAAATTGAAGGTAAAATTGCTCCAATAGATCCACTGGATGGTCTAAGGAATCCACCAACTACTGGAGAGAAACTATTTATTTATTTATTTATTGGTGCTTAAGGTCACATACTTATGCACAATGGCTAATCGCGACCATGACAGTTTTACGGGTGGAGGAAGCCGGAGTACCCAGAGAGAACAACCGAGCATCGACGAGCAACTGTCAGCTCCCCAACATTCTAACTCTGTTCAAGCACCGCTCAAGCAGGGTTACAGCGGTTGAAGACATGTGCACCATCGGCGTGCAGTACGCCTTAGTACACGGCGTCATCGGGCCCCCATGTAGGCAACCGGGATAAAGTGCCTTGCCCAAGGACACAACGCGGGTCGTCCCGGTCGGGGATCGAACTCGGGACCTCTAGCATAGAAGTCCAACAGTCTACCATTGAGCCACCGCGCTCCCTGGAGAGAAACTAACAAGCTCATCCACACAGAGCCCTCAAATTAAGGGTTGAACAAATTCCTCTGAATTTGCTACATCAATATAGTGAAATGCCTATATGAACGCTCAGGTCATCGCTGCTGTGCATTAACAACCTGGCTACCAAATGTGGCCCTCTTATACCCCAGCACACACAGGGTTCAAGCTATACAGTAATGTATCTTTGTGAGATATAAAAATATGCAGAGAATAGTTGAGCATTGCGCGTTTCCAGTTGGTGTTCAAGTGCCAAAGTTTTGTATATAAATGTATGACAAGAGGGTAGGTCCCAAAAATGTCATGGAAAAAATATATAGTAAAGGGTTGGTGGGGGGGTCAAAATATCTGCAAAATAAAAATTTCCAGCTATGTTCACGCATCCCCCACCTCCCTGAAATTCCCAATATTTTTAGGAGCGCCGTGGCCTCGTGGTTAGAGTATCCGACTTAAAACCAAGAGACCCATGGTTCGATCATCAACTGGGGAAACTGCGTTGTGTCATTGGGCAAGGCACTTAAACCCGTTTTGCCGACATGTGGGCACGGTGTACTAAATAGTACTGAATGTCGACAGTGCCCCTGCTTTCTACCAATGCTAGCCCTGCATGTGTTGCGAAGTTCGTCCTAGGGGCTACTCAAGCTCGACAGAAGGGCTACATCTCTTCTAAGCTCTTCTTAGTGAAGCGATAGGGTCATGATAGAATACATGGATAATTTTTATTTGGTGAATTGGACTCATATTTTATTAGCAGATTTATTAGAAGCTAAATTACATGGAATGGTATTCTCGGGCGATCACAGTACAGAAGTACTTCGAGTCCCCATACAGAAGTGGACGCCAGATGTTCTGTTGGCAATATTAGGCTTAACTTTGCAGACCAATATTGTCAACAAACAGTAAAATTGTAAGATTTGTTGATAGATAGTATAATAACATTCTACAGTAGTTTCTGGGATGGTATTGTTAGAACTGTCAACAAATCAGAACACGCACCTGGTGGAACATCACCAGATATCAGGTGATGCTGAGTTGCAAATTGTGGATTCCACTGGGACATTCTGCCGGTTTACAGGCACCTGGCAGAATACTATTTGCATGTAAAGATTGCAAGAATCCAGCAATGGCGACTGCCACGTGAAGGGACTTTCCCTCAATTTTCCGCCGACTGGTAGTCGCGTTATTAGGTGTTGCATCAGAAAATTGGTGAATATAAGCACCGTTTTCTGGGTGATCGAGCCATGTTGTCTCCTGGCTCATCACGCGCACGATACCTTGCTGAAAGACTTTAGATGAATGCTGCCATAGATGTTGAGGTATGAACTTTTTTTAATGTACAGCTACCAGGAGATAACGACGGTTAGTCGCTAGTTATGTATTAAAATTATAGGTAATAGATTGAACAGTTCGTTACGTTAAATCAGTTTGATACACGACAAGATTCGTGAAGTTACGGAAAACTGAACAAATGTCTGGAACCTGTGTCCAAGGTTCGTCTGTAAGAAAAAGCCAAAACGCCACACGGTCTGTGGAACTTTGCGGTTCTATCAGATACACAACAACTAATCCTAGCCTACGATCGTTGATCTATAGGCACTTCGCTACACATGTGCAGAGTTGGTACGTTGGGGAGTCTGACAGTTGCTTCCCGCTGTTCGGTGATTATTCCGGGTACTCTGGCTTCCTCCACCCATAAACCGGCCCTGTCTAATGGATGTGTTGAGCTCGTGTCCCGTGTCCTTATGGTAAAGGTGCTAAAATAGTTCCAATGTGTAGTCTCAAGTCTTGATTTGAAACTATTTGAAAGTTTCAATTTGAAAATAATATCAAATTTGTATCCTGTTTTTTTTTTCTTTTTCTGTCTTTTTTAATCTGGCGTTGGGCCCATTGGCTGATTTCCTACGTGAAATGTTAAAATAGTTCAGGCAGCACTGGAATTAAGTTTCATGTGGGGAGCCCTTTTTGTTTGACAAAACCCGATTGCACAAAATTTATTCTGGTGCCCTGTCCGCTCACTGCCAGTGTGTATTCCACAGTGCTGGGAGAGTAGAATATTCTCTTCGCAACATATCTAGACAGTGCCGTAGAATTTGCATGAACTACAGCCAACATTCAAATCACGGTTTACAGAGTACATACTCTGCAAAATACCTAAAATGCGTTTTTGAACCGAACACGACTTCCAGGCGACACTCACAAAAAATGACCTGAATAACTAACAAATTTAATTTTAAACATAACTTATATATAAAAATAAAGAAATAAATAGATTTTTGTCTCCGAAGTTGGAAGTATCCGTCAGGCTGGACAATTTTATGGGTAGTGTTCTTTTTCTAGTCCCTTCACAAAATTGAAGACGTGTGCCAGTGGTAAAACTATTGTCGACTCGAATGGTGGTCCACGTAAGAAACGACAATAATAAAACTGACAAACATTGCACACGTATGGTATAACCTTAGTTGTATTTGTTAAAATCCAATGATGTCTGAGCTGGTACCTCAGCTAAAGTTGCAACAAGTGCTATTAATCGGTTGCTATATTTTAAGTATTGCACGGTTTGGAGCTGACGGTGTCAAAATTGTGGTCCTTATGGAAAAATAGTCCACGCGCCGGAGGCCGGAGGCCAGAGGCGTGTGGACTATTTTTCCTCAAGGACCAGCATTTTGGTAAAGTCAACAACATTCCGTTCAATAATTATTACATTATATTGAGCAAACCTAGGAAAAATCTTTCCGTTCATCAGGAATCCATCCTTTTAGTACGCTGCATATTGTCAAGTCATTGGCCCAAGACAAGCCATTTAGAATATAGAAATAAAGAAATAGAATTCTCGAGACTATCTTTTAAAAGGGCGCGTTAGACTTCGTCAGTCTAGAATATTTCGCGGCTATTGTTATAAAATGCATCATACACAGGAATACTTCACAGTTCCTCTCAGGCCACCAGTCTAATTCTACTCGGAATTCGGCGCTTTTCTGGGCTGTTTATTTACCCACTTTTTGTTAAAAGTTGTGTGCAGGCGACCGCTGATGTCACTTGATGTGTCTTTACTTACAGAGATATACGAGTACTCTCTCCAACCCCAGTTATAGATATTCCATTTATAATAATAATAATAATAATATACACATTTATATAGCTCCAAAATTATAATTCAGAAGACATAGAACCATATTCTAAGGCGCTGTACATGTTACTGAGCTCGTGCAAATATACAAACGTAATATATGCAGTATCTTGCAGTCCAGAACATCACTTATAGGCTTTTTGAAACAGGTATGTTTTGAGATCTTTCTTGAAAAGGTTGACATTTGACAGTCTTTTTAGGTGTTCTGGTAGATTATTCCACAAAAATGAGGGCCAGCAAATGAGGATGGCCTATCTCCAAATGTCTTACACCTATGTTTTGGAACATGTAGCAGCATTTTACCATCGGACCTCAGGTTGTATTGACACACATTCTTGGTATTAAGGAGTTCTTCAAAGTAGGCTGGTGACATGTTGTTTTGTGTCTTAAAAACTAATAATAAAGTTTTGAAAATTAGTCTGTACTTGACTGGCAGCCAGTTCATATCCCTCAAAACAGGAGTGATGTGTTGAGATCGTGATACCCTACATACCACTCGGGCTGATACATTTACTACCATCTGCAGGCGAGAGTACTGATATTGTGGAAGGCTGAACAGTAAGGCATTACAATAATCCAAATGTGAAGTTATTAAGTATTTAATTCCCTTTGAAAACATTAAAATATTAACATAATTTTTGGAATTACCCGGCGTTATCATAAAACTACGGCTGTGGTAAGTCTTCACTTCTGACTCTCGTGGCATCAAAATAAGTCTCGACTGAACAACATTTCTAGCTTTGATTCGCAGGAATTGAATCTTTTTGAATTTTTACAGATTCAATCGTCCGGAAACAATCAGTTAGGGCTAGACTGGTTTCAGGCCATAAGAGCGTCGAATTTCGTACAGTCTGGTGGCCTGAGAACTTACATAACTCCCATTTCTCCAGTTTTTCAGTTTAAATTGGGTTGAAATTGGTCAAAATTTTTTAACTTCAGGATCTATATTTTAATGCGTAACAACAATGCATATATATATGTTTACCGGAGATTGAATCTGTCTGATGAGGAATTGGAACAGGTCGGGGGCTCATACAAACGTTTTTTTCCGAGTTTGGGGGGTGCAAGTTAAGTTGATTATTAGATAATATTGTGAAACAGAAAACGGGTAATCGGTTAAAGAACTAGCCATTTCAACAGTTGATCGCGTCGACCAAAGATATTTGCGTCTACGTACCTACTGTTCTGGTTACGTGCACGTGGATGGTTATTAAAATCATCCATTATAAAGTTATGTTAACATTCTAGTGTAAATAAATTGCTGTTTATTTACGTATATCGCAGCGGGATACGTTACTTTCCGTAGAGATTTTAAAAGCCTGGTTGCAGAGAACAAACATTTAATCAACACATATAGACGAATGAGCAATTTTCCATCCGTTTGGTTCAAAAGAACTTCCGATATTTGATTTTAACTCTTCACGGCCACATTCAGATTCATGAGTCGCCACTCGAATTCTTAAGCGAATCGAATGCTCTTATGACATCCCTGACTAATATCGTCATGAAAATCAATTTTCGATAAAGTTACCCCCCTTAAAAGTATTAGACGAGCGAGGAGAGTCCAATTAAGAAGCAAGTAATTGTTAAGAGAAACCTTTGATACAGGTAGAAAATAAAGCATAGTTTCCTTTTGTTACTTTTAATAGACGAAACCAACAGACAGGTCCGATTTTATCGCAATCTTATTAGAAACCCCCAGTTCACAGATTATCCGTAATTAACCCTTCGAACCCGGGTGGTATAGTACAAGACAGTTCAGTGTCAGCAATTAGAAAATTTCATATACATAATTTGGGGGTCGACCAATTAATAATTTCAACATGCAGCCTTTGGGCTGCACGTTAAAAATATTGATTGGTCTACTTCGAACATTCAGAATAAATAGTCGCCGCTATTCGAACAGTTGCCTTTATTTTTAACAAGTCTACTACACTTTGCAATGTTGTGTGTATTACAGGGTAATGTAGGTAGGTGTTCGTCCGATTAGGCAGAAGCACTCTGATATTATTGTAATGTCGATCGCTCACCATTTTGTCAGTACGGAATAAATGGTCGCAGCTATTCGGGCTGTTTCCCTTATTTTAACAAGTCATCTAAAAGCGTTTGTGATTTATTTGCTCACATTAAGGTACTACATAAGTCGGGGAAATGTGTTTACCTTACACTTTCTACCTCTGATATTCCATACATTCAAATTAAATATACACAAATTATACAGCAAAATGAAGGCTATGGTATATAGAACACGAACAATATATGCCATCATGTCACAGAGTTGACAGCAGGCACTAATGGTTCATGAAAGTCTGCTACCATATTCGTACCATAACTGATAACAAAATAATATTTCCGGAGAACAACTCGTGGCCAAATGTGCTTTAACACATTTGGCCTCGAGTTGTTCTCCTGAAATACTGTTTTATTTATCTTAATATCCAATATTTCCGGAGAACAACTAGTGAGAAACCATATTTATCTTAATGTTTCCGAACTCGTAGCCCAATGTGCTCTTCCGGGAACCATTGGTGCCTGCTGTCAACTGTGTAAGTTGAATGTATATATTTTTGTGTGGTCTATTCATCAGGGCCTTCATTTTGATGTATAATATGTGTATATTTAATTTGAATTAATGGAATATCAGAGGTGGGAATTTCAAGTAAACAACTTTCCCTTACTTCCATAGTACTTTAACTTAATAACTTGATAACATTGTTTATTTCCCGATCAAACGCAAATGAACGATTCGATTGGCTCTTTGGTATGATGCGAATAGTGGATCTTTGATTATTTTGAGTAAAGCCGCAGCACTAGAAGCAATCAGTAGTGGGCTTGGGAGAATGAGGGTCAAGGACAGGATAGTCTTAATGAAACTCATCTATTTGTAAAATCTCCCCGATAGCCGATGGTGTAAACTAATGTTACAGAATATCTGGAATTCAAACACAGGGTGGGTGGGCCAAATGGGGAGTTAATGGAGAACTACTCAATGAAGAACTCTGACTTAGAAGTGGGCACAATACGGGGTAAAAAAATCGTCAGAGAAAGAATCATGGCGGAGTGTAACCTGAATTGGTGAGTGGGTTCAAATCAAAGATGTCTTTGGGTCACCAGCGTAATAAGGAGAAGCCAGGTTTTGAAGAGTACTTTGATGGCACCTTGTTTGAGGGGGGGGGTGTCAATGCTGTTCACTACGAGGTTGCAGTCGATGAAGCTTATGGGGAGGAATGGAGTATACGGTGAAAAGGAGTGCCAGATGTGTAATTTAGGCGCAGTAGAGACCCGAGAACACTTTCTATTAGAATGTACAAAATATCAGTCTAACAGAATAAGATTCACTGGGTTTATAATGGGAAAGTGGGATGGGAGAATGAAGGACATATGGTGAGTGGATGACACAAAGGAGAGGGCTAGTATTGAATGGGATACGGATGATCAAGAAGTTCGCCTCCGAGTGATGGGAGGAGAGAAGAGGCCTGAGGTAGGGAGGCATCTGGAAAGACAGGGGTAGTCAAGGCCTTCTCACCTGCGAACGGCGACAAATCAGCAGCCGTCTGAAGTGTTATTATTATTATTAGTAAGAGTTTACAGCCTGCTTTATACTTTTGTCAAAACATTAATACGCAAGGAATGTGATTATATCGAAACGGTTCCCCAATATAAAATAAAGTGGTTCATGGAAAATTAAAACTTTCTTCCACGTAAAGAAATTGTGAGACTTAGTCTAGCAAGACATATGTATGAACTTACACCAGTGACATGCACTTTGTGTTTAGAGAAAGTATGAACTTGTTTTGACTGCATCTAAGCACTGGACTGGGTTGGAGAAATTGAGTAATGTTGTTTATATTTGCATCGTATCTAAATGTTGCAATGTGAACAAACAAGTTTTAGTCGAGGAAAATGACATAAAAATAAGTTTGATCAGTCGTTGAAACTCTCGGACTGAAACTTAATTTCAAATAAGTGTGCTGTATACGTTTTGAAATGTTTTAGCATTATCTGCCATCGGTGTGCATTATCGATGCTTTCTCAAGTAGGGTTTTATATTAGTCTAATTTTGCCACTATGGAGAGCACGGGCAAATCCACGGAAAGGGACCTGCATCATTAGAGAGAAACGCACCGTTTCGCATTCTAAACATATCGTCCACTGAGTTCTAGTGTGTTATGTGTGCCTACAAGCACATAGAACACATTGGAACTCAGGAGACGATATGTTTTCGATATATTTCGTGTTTTTCGCGAAGAAACAAATATTATGACGTTCATGTTATGATTGTTCTCCGTTGTTCTTGGGTGTTCCACCATGGGCAAATGTGTACATGGAGTTGAATAGGCAGCGCCGCAAATATAAACCTATTCGATCCAATGGTTCGGCGAATGGCTCACATAGCGTTCGTCATTGAAAAGTAGTCTGCGTGGACCATGTTATATCTTACCTCCTACAAGTATCTGGGAATTTCATTGGTTCAAAGGCGTCACATGCAGACTGCATATAAAACTATATACTGCCTGTCAACATCAATGTACGCTGACAGCTATGGGTAATCTCCCCTTTGTTCTTTGATTATTCAAAATGGCGGCAGCCGATAAACGCTTCAAGTTGAAAGACTGAGTGTTGGAAGCCCATATTTGGTCTGAAGTGCAGGTTAGGCAACTTAAAAGGCTTCATATTCTGTGGATGTGTGTCATGTTACCTTCGAAATGAAACTGTTTGGTATGTATGAATTTGCCTTGTTACAATTTATAGGAGAGTGCCTGTAGGCACTCTCCCATAAATTGTAACAAGGCAAAGACACGTGAACACATTGTGAGAATACTCTCATTTAATTTTGATCGCTGTTGTTATTAGTTCTGTGCATCGATGCAGCAGTCGGTAAGAAATATTCGTTACACAGTTTGTTGGTGGCCTAATATGGTATATATGGTGTCAGTTAATTTCATATTGGACGAGAGCTGCGTTCTCGTCCAATATGGAATTAACTGACACCATATATACCATATTAGGCCACCAACAAACTGTGTAACTAATAGTATGCGACACCGTCGACACAGATTGTTTTTTTTTCTGACGAACTCTACGATTTTTAAGCTTACTTATCCGTAGAATCCACTTGTTTCGACAAGTCGGTCCTAAACACATAAACTATACTCCTTGTTTCTTGAAACTTGACCAGTCTGTGAGCGAAACACTACAAAACTTGGTAAAATGTTTTTGAACATCGTAAAATTTGGCTAAAATTTCTACGAATTTAAAGATATACCTTTTCTACATTTTCTGAAATCTAACCTCTGCACATTTCATCTTTCATTTCTTTGATAGAGACTTTTCCGTGCCTATCAGGCATATAGCCTAATTTACTTGTGTGTGTTGAGGCAAAGAACGGTCCTTTTAAGTGGAAATTACGTGCATTACAATCTATTTTTAAAATAGATGATGCTCAACAATATGTTTTGTATTTAAAACTTGAGAACACCGGAAAACATTTAGTCTTTCTCCTGTTTACATTGTGTTGCGAAGTTGAGTTAACAGCGGAACTTGAATAGTTAATCGAATTTATTAAGGCACAGACTAATTTTCGGAAAACATTTTTGGATATTAATCTATGCTGCGATGACTGACAGCTTACATTGGCAAGCATTGATCAACAAATTAAGAAATTAATCTGAATGCAGATCTATTTGTTGCAACCGACAAAAAAATGAAAGGAGTATATTGGGGCTGTCTTGATCAAATATACTCAAGGGCAAAAGAACGTAGTCACTTGACTGGAGAAAAAAGCATAAAGGGGATAGGTCGACATATTTATTGTTCGATATTTTTTTCTGCCTAACCGTGTTAGATGAGATAAGTGACCGTTAACGAGCCTTTATGAAGCTTTGACAGAACAAAATCAGTCACGTTTTATCCGATTTTATCGGTTGATAACGAATGTCGAATAAGGAACAGGAAATAAGTAACGGTTGTCACGTTCCACGACTATTTTCAGATTCATAATATCTTAATCACTGAACCTCGGTATGAATACAAAAATAGCTTTGCCCAATTTGATGTAAATAGACAATAGTTCATTGCTTGGAGTAACGTATGATGTTTATTCTCGAGTGGGATGCGGAAGGTTATTTTCACGAGGCGTTAGCCGAGTGAAAATAATCCCCGCATCCCACGAGAGAATAAACTATTGTGTTTATTATATTTCCCTGATAATATCTGCAACACAAATACCCCTCTTGCGTCATCCAAGAGCAGTTTCCCAAGGTCGCTCAATTTGTTTTGACGGTTAGAAAAATCGGCGCATGAACACAAAAACATGAATGAATGAACTGATAATATGACGTCATCAGAAAGGAATGCAATGACGCTCGTTTTCAAATGGAAATTCAAGTAACGGGAGATATGAACTTATGAAGGAAATCAACACATTTTAAAGAAATAATTCAATCAATCATCATGAATGAGTAGTCATGTTCAACTTCTTATACCTTTGTGTGGATGTGTACATAGTTATTGTTCGCTGTCAGTTGGAATATCAAGAAGAATATTTGTCGAAGTGGATTGGGTGTTATCGCTGGATTTCGAGGTGGAACAACTGCAATGGTAAAAGTAGGCCATCATGATTGGGAGTAGGATATCGCCGTGGGAGTTGAATAATACTTTCGAAGTCGTGGGAGTAGGATATGGTTTTTATTTACAAAGGAAAAAGCTGAAGAAATATAATAAATTATATTCTTTATGATGATACCACTTAGGAAGGCAGTTGGAAACACGGTGGCTCAGTGGTTACAGTATCGAACCACGGTTCGATCCTTACAATGGGTAACTGCGTTGTGTCCTTTGGCAAGAGACTTAATCCCGATTTCCCACATGGGGACACGTTGGCGCTGTACACTAAGGCACACTGCGTGTCAATGGTGCACTTGCCTTCAAGCAATCCTAACACTGCACATGCGGAGTTAGAACGTTGTGAAGTTTGACAGTTACTCGTCGCTGCTAGGTGGTTTTCTACGGATCCTCCGGCTTCTCACGCCTGTTTCGACAGGTAGTGGGTGACCTTGGTTGTCCAAAGTGTCGTCATGCCCCAATAAATAATTCATTCATTCATTCATTAATTAACAGGAGGTCAGTTATGACGGGGTTTAAATCATAAAAGAATTTTATATTGCAGATTTTATGTTGAATTAAACATATTCAATGTATGTCGTTGTTTTACGAAATACTGATATCCCATTCTGTCTTTAAGAAGTATTATCGAGTCCTTAATTGTACGAACGAGTCCTTAGTTGTACGAATATATCGCGTGCTAGGATCCCCTAAAACAAATCGGTACCGTGCAGATGTCAAATACTATCGAGTGCTTGGATTCTTTGACAAATGACGAGGACCATGTAGGAAATTAACACTGAAATCGAAAAGAATGTTTGTTTTCAAATTGGAAAGTTGAAAAAGTAAACTCGCGCATTAATTTTGTCTGGGGATCGCGAAAGTCCAAGGCAGCCGTATCTGAAAATGACAATTTAGAAATGCAAACGAACGTTAGTCAAGCTATTGACACCGCAGTGGGGGAATAACAATACCAGTCCATCGTAACCATTATGCCTGTGTACAAAATATTATATCAGAGTCTCGCTCTTGTTTCCAAGGCAATATTTCGACTCCTTGAGACATTTCCCTTGAGAAAAGAGCGGGACTCTGATACAACGTAAAGTACGTAACGTAGTGGTGATAGAATATATGTATCCAAAACAAAGACTGAACCGTAAAACCATTGGTTGTACCTTCATATAGAGTTACTAGTGTTGCTCGCTTTGCAACTCGAGTACAAAGACCTTAATGTTGTCGAAAATAAACGACATCTACAAAAGAAACAAATAAAAAGTGGATTTTGTCGATCTGAGAGAAGCTAGTTTATTTTACATTAATGGAATTTATTTATTGTGATATTTTGGGTTTGGGGGGAGGGGTGGGGGGGTGTTTGATTGGGTTATCATTTCGTTGGAAATTAAATATCTTACTGTGTTATTTCCTCCTTTTTCACTTCCTCGTAGAGACTCATCTGAATTCGTTTGCGAGCTGAAACACAACACCATTGAATATAATTTCTGGCAACCATTCGTTGTGCCAAAATAATAATCGTCGATTTGTGCGTTTGATTTTGAATTGAGGACTTGATTAGTGTCGCTTCTCTACCGTGGAGTGCAACTATAGGGTCACACCGTTTCCCAACTGCAAACACAAAATACTTGTTGATTACGGCTTTGTAACATCGCTCGCATAGAGTCCGGTGTATTCAGTGGCGGTAAATGGGGCGAGAGTGGTAACCGCCATGAGTGGCATCACTTGCAAAATAAGTCAATAAAGCCATGAAATCCAGATGTCTATACGAAACCACCAACCAAAATTACTCAGTGATGCACCAAGATAGGGGGAGGTTCCTGGGGTTGGTCCCTGGTGGCAACCTGTGCTTGTTCGTCATTTGCCGAGTTATACTGCATTAAGGGCAATGCATTTCAGTACATTCCAGACGCGGGTTAGAAAATGAAATATCTTTTTTCAATATCGTTTACTGTATACAACACTGATCAAAATAATTGTGTTCATATCACATCACCAGTAACTGTTATGAGGGATGTTCGATCAGGTAACATTGATAAGTTCAATAATATAAGCTGATGCTTTGTGTAGGGCCGTCTCTAAGATGGGCTTAGGATGACAACTTCGATAATATTTCCAGTCAGAACATTGCTACATTGAAACTAGACTTGATACTTGGCCTTCGGTGTCACACACACAGTCGGTCATACAAATGGGAGTCTGTAGTACCTGATTAGGGCTGTTGTTGACCCAGCATGGCCAATTTAGAGCACTGGTATGGTGAGTGTTTATTTAATAAGAGGTTGCGTCACGACTACTACATATATATTTTATATATCCAATATTAATTTTCAAAAAAGTATTCAGTTCTTGAACTATAACCCCCACTGAATAATATTTTAACTGCATCACCAAGGCATGTCTTCAACGAAGACATGCCTTGATGATGTAATTAAAATATTTAATCAGTCGGGACTTCAGTCGTCAGTGTCGGGACAAGTCGGGTTTTCCACCCCCTCTTCCATTGGGCCATCTTCGCTATGCTCTGTTTTTGACTTGATATGGAATGGTACAGTGCTGAGAAATTTTCTAATGGCTTCGAACGATATTATCTGAATATTGAATTCTCTGACATCCTCTTTCTCAAATGTTTATTGGATTAGACATCACCAGCATTATCGTAAAATTTTAAGTATTTGGATTGATACTAAAATTCCTGGAAACCTGAAAGAGTTGTTGGAATATCCTTTCCCCTTACCTTCGAAGGTCGAGTGATTTTTAAGATGTAATAAGAATAATTTATGGCAAACTTATACATAAGTACCCTTAAATTAGTGTGCATATCAGTGTTGAGAAACTCATATCTTCACCAGTAAAAGATATAAGGTTATGCCCCGATACCAACCGCAATACCTTGCAGTGATTGGTCAATGCCTCGTTGATTTTATTTTTTATGTCGCCGAGCACGCCCATATGTCTACTGTCAGCGATTCTTATGTCCACTGTCAAGGAAAGCGTCTCGTTGCCATGAGCAACGGTTCATCGCAATGTCTTTTTTCGCTTGAAATCAAGTGAGACAAATGCATTTAACTGAAGTAAAATACACACAATAGTACCGTTATTACGTACAAAAAGATTAGTTATGTAAACATGGGTAATTATTTATGAAACCGATTAGATTATAAGGTCTCTTTTCATTAATTTACTGTAACATAAACTGAAACGAATTAACACCTTACCGAAACAACGGCTGCTTTCTAATATTCGCTGTTCACAAACGAAGAGGCTCATGGCGGTGTTTTTTTGTTTTTTTTTGTTATTTAAGATTACAATAAAATAAAAGATTTTTTTCCCAATTCAATTTTACTTGTGTAAGAACGGGACATATACGTTATTCTGTTTGTTGACAGGGGACATGGTCTCACATTCCCTGCATGAAACATATATTCAACCTCGGCTGACGCCTCGGTTGAATATAAATTTCATGCAGGGAACGTGAGACCATGTCCCCTATCAACAAACAGAATAACTTATACACACCTTCAGTATTCAAAGCTACACCCATTCTCCGGAACTATGTTTGGGTTACATACATTGGGTCAATTGTGCTTTAGTATGTCGTATTGTTTTGCGAACTTGTTTTCGTTAGTTTTCTGATTTACACGGGAACATACAATTAGTTTAAATACAGGAGACCGGTATTTTATTAGTAAATTAACATTATGTAGGCCAGAGAAGTGCAAACGTGTGAACAGCGATCTGTATCCAATGCCGTAAATATAAATGGAGATTGATGGGATGTGGCTAGTGATATCTGTACAACTGGATTGTCGGAACGCTTATCGGTTAAAGGCGGTATGGTGTCCTTTCTTCCGTCCTCTTGGAGTGGGTATTTATATCTGTAAATAGACAATCAACAACAAACACGTTTTCTCGATATGGTTCAGTTTAGCGGCGACTTCGCGATTACAGATGTTTTTTTTTAAAAGAGTGTGGTTTAATGTTTGGGAGAAAACGAGTATGTTGATAACGTACACATTTTCTAGATAAAACTAAATGAAGATTTATTGAATATTGTAGTTATTATTGACAAAGTACGAGTTCTGATATTGGAAAGTTGCTGCATTGCTACTAGTTTTCGTACCAAGTCATCGGTATAGGTCAGTGACGTCATTGTCAAATAATAACAGCTTCCGCATAATCAAATGTCACCATGCGAGGAGTTACATGCGTTGAATGACATTATAAATTATTGTGATGTGTTGATGGTAACATGGTCTGAGGTTCGCGGCTCGGAGCTTATGTTCAACCGAGACGCGAAGCCTCCAGATTGAACATACGCTCCGAGCCGCAAACCTCAGACCATGTTGCCGTCAACTCATCACAATAACGTATATGTTCCAATAAGACACTATCCATAGCCTAAAATCTACATAGTAAAGCACGAGAGGCTTATTTACTAAACTTGTGATCGCTAAAAGTTGTCTTGCTCAAGGCAACTTTTAACGATCACAGGTTTAGTAAATAAACCTCTCGTGTATCCACGACGGCGCTGGATAAATAATCAATAAACCAGATAAACTCATTTCATCTTAATTTAAATCGTAAATCGGTTTGTAATTTAAATAGCACTTCATCCGGAACACCGTCTGCTGCACAAGTGAAACAAAATGAATCGGCTTGCTAGTCACTCCGTTGATGAAGCAGTTACGAACCGGGCGACGTTATTTCAAATATTTCGCGTTGTGACGTCAGACGGTAAGATTTGCCACTTGAGCCGTAAACATAGAATATATTAAGCGAGCACTCGTCTAATCAGAGGAGGGGGATTTTTGTCCAATTGGAATATTATAAGTTATTCTGTTTGTTGACAGGGGACGTGGTCTCACGTTCCCTGCATGGAATTTATATTCACCCGAGGCGCAGCCGAGGTTGAATACATGTTTCATGCAGGGAACGTGACACCATGTCCCCTGTCAACAAACAGAATAATGTATATGTCCTGTTCTTACACAAGTAAAATTGAATTGGAAGCGAATATTAGAAAGCAGACGTTGTTTCGGTAAGATGTTAACTTTTATCATAACAGAATGGAGTGATTTCCCTTTATTCAATGTTTACGTACGCAATCAACGGGGCGAGATGCTCTCGATTCGTTTCAGTTTATGTTACAATAAATAAATGAAAAAAGACCTCATAATCTAATCGGCTTCATAAATAATTACCCATGTTTACATAACTAATCTTTTTGTAAGTAATAACGGTACATTTGTGTGTATTTTACTTCGGTTAAATGTATTTGTCTCAGTTGATTTCAACGCCATGTTGAGGGGGGCAAAACGCCATATTGAGGGGGGCAAAACGCCATATTGAGGGGGGCAAAACGCCATATTGAGGGGGGCAAAACGTTCCAACAACTCAGTTATATATAGATCAGTGAATGTTATTCCGTTTTGCCAGAAAAGACACCCAAATGTCACGAGGGGGCACTTCTATCAAGAAATGGCACACTTGATTAAGTTTGGTAGTTGGGACTCGCCCATATATTTTCCTGTTACAGTTTGTTGGAGAGTGCCAATAGGCACTCTCCAATAAACTGTAACATGTCTATGATATATGAACAAACTATGTTTGCTTCTGAAGCTTTTGAATGAGAACGTTGCAGACAACCACGTAATATCAAACATTTTAATCGTGGTACTTCAACAGAGCCCAAATATAGGCGTTTAACACGTAACCGGTTGGCGATTCTAGATTTCTTCCAGTTATAATAATCACCCAAATGGTTTACATTAACATGCCCAATGATGCAATTATCTGTATGTGCTTCTCGACAAGTTCCTGAACAAATGGTTCATAGTCAAATTTTAGGGTTGTGCGATACCTCTCAAAACACAATGAGCAGTTCACATTAAAATAAAATTGCTTCATATACAGTTTCCTTGTTTTGGTTGTAACTCGAACGTGTAGAAAAAGGCTTACGAAATTCTGAAAACGGCGACCCATTTGTCTCATTTTGTCGTGTTGGAGACCAGAGTCTTCTAAGATGATTATTTAAACAGTCGATCGATAAAGAATATATTAGATGTGTCGTATTCGTTCTTGTAAAAAGTCTAGAAGAAACAATTAGGTTTTCTATGCCGGCAGTTTCGCAAAAAAAGTATTTATCTTGTTCGTCTCCTGTTTCCACTTCATCGATCAAATAACAGATAATTTGAATATATTTGGGAATGGATTTGCAGACAATGCAGTGCGATTTGTTGAGAATCATTGAGTAAAGTAGAGAATTTACGCTGACAAAACATTTACTGATATCTACGAATCCACATGGACAGCTGATGAGAAGTTTCTCCTTGTAAAGACTATACATTTGTCTGGCAGATATTATTTGTTATCAAACCAAGCCATGGCTGCTCCATAATAATTTAATGACATAATCAACTGAAGGTGAAAGATTTTTTGATTTCGCGGAAGTCATCTTCGGATCTGTCTCTCAAACAATCTCCCAAGTACTGAATTAGTGTTTGGGTTTTTTGTATTAGGGTTTAACGAGAGTAATCGGAGTGACATCGTGTCGGACAGTTTGGTGGGTGGAGGAAGCCGGAGTATCCGGAGAAAATCATCGATCAGCGGCGAGCAACTGTGAGACTCTCCAACTTACTAACTCAGCACAAGCAGAGATAGCAGAGGTTGGAGGTAAGTGTACGTTGATGTGCAGTGCACATAATACACCGTGCACACATATAGACAATGGGGATTAAGTGTCTTGCCCAAAGACACAACTCAGTTTCCGCTGGTCATGGATCGAACCGTCAACCTTTCGGTTTAAAGTCCAATACCCTAACCTCTGAGCCATGGCGCGCCGACTAAATTAATAGAACACCACCACCATCCATATAGGGTACGCTTTTGAAATAACTGTTAACGGGTTAAAATTATATCTATGATATAAGGGCGCGGTAGATGGTGACGGCATTGAACTTCTAACCGGAAGGTCTACGGTTCGATCCCCGCCTTCAGTAACTACGTCGTGTTCTTGGGCAAGGCACTTCACCCTGATTGAGCCATCATGGGGAAAGGGTAGCGCTGTGTACTAAGGCGTGCTGCACGTCGATGGTGCACTTGTGTTCAACCAATGCTAACCCTACTTGCGCGGAGTTAGTACGTTGGAGAGCCTGACAATTGCTCGCCGTTGCTCAGTGGTTCTCTCCCGATACTCCGGCTTCCTCCACCCGTAAAACTGTCCGACACGAGATGACCGTGGCTGTCGAAAGTAGCGTTAAACCCCAATAGATAAAGGAATAAATAAGTAAATATAAATATCTATTATATGAATGGGAAGTCTGCGATTCAGTTATTCCGGCCAGCTAGAAATATTTTGACGCGCGGGTTCTGGGGCTTCCTGCCCTGGGGCGGATGTGCCCTATAGTTGAACAAAAGCTCAATAGGAATTTGGGATGAAATAAACTATCATTGAACGGACACTGGAGTTTTCTTTGTTTTCAGGTGGATTAGGTTGGGGACGAGCGAATGTCAAGTTTCGGGTCAAATCGAATCACGCAGAAGATTTCGAATCGAATCGGTAATCGAATCTCATGAAGTTACGGATATTGCACCTTCTTACAATCGTAAATATTGTCAGTCACCACGTCAGTATTGTATTTAGCGGCGGCTCGTCTGTTTGGGCAAGTTAATCAAAAGAGCGGAATATTCCAGAACGGAATCAAAGTATTTTCAGAAGAGGATCGTCCTTGAAAACTTCTTCTATCATCAGACCTCCTGTACAGGAGGCCTGATGATAGAAGAAGCGTTCAAGAGGTGACACCTGATGGGATCTTGAGAATATTTCGATGATTCGAAAATTTCCGAATCATCGCGATTCAAATCAAATCTCCGTGAACATTTCGAATCGATCGAATTACGAAGGTTTTGCAGAGCCGTAGGCTCTGTGTATCTTACTTCTAAAATACATTTAGAAATTTTACAACACTGTAATGATTGCGCATTTAAAATATTTATGTGGAATTAGTTCCAGAAACGTTGCGGACAACTAGTTTAATATTCAGGCCTTCGTTTCCCTTCAGTAATATACTACTCACATTTTGCTAAGGATCACCCCCATACATCGAGATAATTTGTACACGAAAGGAAAATGTGTACATTATTTGCCTCTATATTCACTGGGGAGCGATGGCATTTGTAACAGCCTGGGTCATATCAAGTTGCACAAACTTACGGGTTGGGGAAGCCATAGTACCCATAGGAGTGCACTTAACAATACTTAGTAACTGTTGCACTTTCTAATTTATCATCCTGGCACTATCAGGTTTAATATTAGTTGAAGGCAAATGAGCCGTGGCCATACAGCGCCTCGACCATATAGATGTACACAATGTAAACGTAACAGTTACTTTAACCCTTTACCCAATGAATCGCTCGCATCCGTCGGCGTAATATACACATTCAGCTGCTGCAAAAATATTATTTTTCGAAAAATCTCAACAAAACTATATCATGTGACCCCTCTTTGGAACGAGCTCGTCGAGCTCGTTCCAAAGAGGGGTCACATGATATGGTATTGTTAAATTTTTTTTTTAAAATTTAAAAAATGTTATTTAAGAATATAAATTTTGAAATCGTCTGGGTTGGGTAAAGGGTTAAACCAATGCTAACTGCTTGTGTCATGATAGTAAGTTACTCACTATGACTCAGTGGTTCTCTCCGAGTACACCGGCTCCCTCCACCCCTAAATTGACGGACTTGTCTGACATGATATGATCCAAGCTGTTGGAAGTGCCGTGAAGCCTTAATGAACAAATAAACAAACTTAAAGCTATACACATTTGACCTATTATGTATCAAATATACAGATGGGATGGGGTGTTCTTCAGCAGAATGTTAGTAGTTTTAAATTACATTGGGAACACGTCATTCAAATTTTTTTCCACACGGTTTTCAAAGATTGATTCTGGTATTTTCTTTTTCGGGTAGAGGAAATACGAGGGTGAGATAGTTACACTGAAGTGATTTTTTTATTAAATGTCCTTTTTACGCGCCTATATGTGACGAAGATCACTTCAGTGGCCACTTTGTTCCGCGATGCTCTCCTGGCAATTGTTCATACGCTAAAGCTGATATCTGCATCCTCGCCTCAGTTTTTGAATAACTATTTTCGCATACTGCACTAAAAGAAAATAGAGACCTGGACCACGGACGCGCAATAACTGTCACGGTTATTGCATGTAGAACTATCTGTAAATATGTTTTGTCTCGTGACACATCACAAGACATGAAAAAAATATACTTTACTTTTATTCTCTGCGGGTGAAAGGAAGACAGTAAAGCTTTATCATAGATGTGCGGCATCATTTCTCAAACTTCAGCCATTTTCCTGTAGAGTAGTATAAAACTACAGAAGCTGGCTTTTTACAATTTTTTCCCAATCACTTGGAATGTTTGACGATTATTCTCTGTTTAAATCAATGTAAAAATAAGGAAACGGCATTTTCAATATCTTTTGATGTTCTGTAACCTTTTTTCTGTTCATTACAACAACAATGTGCGCATCGGGATATATGATACATACACTATCCTTTCTATTAATATAAAAGTCTAAGAGGTAGGATTTGCTATTTCTTTTCCCGGGTAGAAGAAATACTTGCAAATTACTGTAAAAACACATTCACTAAACAAAGAGCCATAGTCAACGGTTGCTTAGTTGCTTCTAATTACTATTCATAAGAAGCCAAGTTACCTTTTGTAACTTTTAACCCTTTAACCAAACGCAGACGATACCAAAATTTACTATTTTAAATATCATTTTTCAAATTTTTCAAAAAATTTCAGCAAAGCCATATCATGTGACCCCTCTTTGGAACGAACTCGACGAGCTCGTTCCAAAGAGGGGTCACATGATATGGTTTTGTTGAAATTTTTCGAAAAATAATATTTTTTCAGCTGCTGAATTTGCATATTTGGGGCGGATGCGGGTGATTCGTTAGGCTAAAGGGTTAATAAACGAAAACAACACACAGCCCCAAAAGCTATCTGTTGTTTACGTTTATTCCAAGTAGCAAAAGGAAACTTACTTTATTTTCTTCTGATGTCATATGCGTTTTCTCACCAATTGCATGCTTCCAAACTGGACCTTCCTCGCCTAATATTTCAGGGGAGATAATTTATCGAAAGTCGATTTTCATGACAAGAAAAGGCCCCCGTGTAGGCATTCGGGGTTAAGTGCCTTGCCCAAGGACACAAAAAGGCAGGGATGATGTTGCGTCTTTGTATTTGAGAAACATTTGTACTTTTTCCGATTTTTCCGAAGAGCGAATATGTTTTTCTCTTTTGTGTATGTTAGAATCCAGCAATGATGAGCTTATGTTCTTGTTGAGATCATAATTATGACTAATGTAAGGAAATGTGTTAGGATCGGTTTCCTTAAGCTAAAAGAATGAATAACGATTTTTTGTGAAAATAGAAAATAATTCGGTAAATAATTGTAATGATTCTCTCTGCTCATGGGTAATTCAAAATGCGATCATTGTGATGCGGAACACAGTTGAGTGGATGTAGGAAGCAAATTGCGGTTGTTCAGGCAGTGACGGATAGAATAGGTTGCTACATGGGTCCTGCGATAATTCGAAATTTTATTCGATTCTATTTCAGTCGCTCTGATTGCCCGCCCCCAACACTTTTTGTGTGTTTGTAGTGCGCCGTCCATGACCATATACAGTACGTGGAGAGTGTATTATCACTAAACCACCCACAGAGTGGAGATTCCACCCAAGCAATAATTGCAAATTTGTTGCAAAGCATAACCAGCACAAGCAAAGTTTCAGCCAATGGACCTCCGGGTTAAACCCGGAGGTCCATTGGCTGAAACTTTGTTTGTGTTTTTGTCGATATGTTCAAAATTTGAAAGTTATAGCTTGGGTGATAACTCCACTCCGGGGGTGATTAGTTACAATCCACTCTCCACGTACTGTACTTTTGCAGCGCTGGATAAAAACGCAAACTTATATTCACGGCTCTAAACTGTATTATTATTATTATTATTATTATTATTATTATTATTATTATTATTATTATTATTATTATTATTATTATTATTATTATTTCACACCGTATCTACTCTTGAATTCATCTTCTGTCACCAGGTCTCCTATAAGGCGACCTGGTGACAGAAGAAGAGTCCCTGAAGGTTCCGCTTTCGAAACTAATTGGATTCCGTTTCTGGAATATTATGCTTTGTGGATTCACGAACGTAACAAGATGGGTCAACTTTGAATACGATACTTGAGGGGAAATTGATAATATTGGTTATATTCTATGGTTGTAAGAAGATGCAGTAGCTACAATAAAATGGCGGTTAGGTTAGATTCGAGGTTCATTTGGATTCGATCCATCAGCCAAAGTTTTGTTTGTGCTTTTTAACCCTTTAAAACTGGGTGGTATTTGCCATGTCAGTTTAACAGTACCAATTGGTAGAGCTGCACGGTATATCGATAAACCGATATATACCGGTATTCAAACCAATATCGATTGAATACCGGTGTAATTGCAAAAATATCGGTTTATCGTCATTATTTATTTACCCACAATTTAATTTTCAAGATGTTTTGAGTTTTTTAACTGTAGCTCCGAATGAATAATATTATCCCTTTATCCAAGGAATCGTCTGCTTGTGCCTTCGTAAATATACAAATTCAGCAGTTGAAAAAATAATTTTCAAAAATTTTAACAAAACTATATCATGTGACCCCCTCATTGGAACGACGAGCTCGTTGAGCTCGTTCTAATGAGGGGTCACATGATATAGTTTTGTTGAAATTTTTGGGGAAAATCCGATAAATTAATATTGAAAATAATAAATTTTGATATCGTCTGCGTTGGGTAAAGGTTTTTCTAACCGCATCATCAAGGCATGCTAATTCGTTCCGACTTTGATGCCTCGAGTCTCGATTGTGGTACTTGTGTTCATATATCTGAACAGTTTTCGATATACCGGTATACCGCGGTATTTTTTTGAACACCGATACCGGTATTCAGTTTTGAATATCGTGCAGCCCAACCAATTGGAAGAAACATATTTGTTATTTGGGGGTAGACCAATTAATATTTTCAACGTGCAGCCTCGGGAAATCGGATGCATCCGCCAACGTGATTTACAAATTGATCAGTTGAGATAAAAAAAAACATTTTTCAAACCCATATCAAGTGACACATCAATGGTACGAGCTTGTAGAATTTTTTTTTAAAATTTGAAAAAAAAACAAATAATTAAAATAACAAATTTTGAAATCGGGTGAATTGGGTAAATGGTTAAAAATATCGATTCGATGCTTGTCGTGTCTTTCGGATCGCCCCCTATGAAGCCTATTTGAATTGAGGTTGAAAAATGACTGTTGAGTGATTATTAATATTAAAGATCAAAAGATTTAAGTTTTGTGTGGCCAAACATTCATTCTGAAGAATTTGGTCACCGCAAAACCTGGTTTGCTTTAATCAAATGTTTCTTATACAAGGTTTCATCAACCAAAACAGTGTTAACCCTTCATCCAAAGTAATGCCAAAAAACCGATCAGCTCTATTCACAAAAATCACCATTTAATTTTCATTATATTTTCATTTTTTGTCTATGAAACATAGCTTATGACTCCTCTTTGAAGGGCTCGTTAAGCTCCTTCCAATGAGGAGTCATAACGTATGTTTTTGACGCAAAAAAATGAAAACAATTATTTATTCAAGAATTTTGTTTGCAAGTGTCGTCTTCTTTTCTTGGCTGGTAAAGGGTCAATAAGATTATCTTTACAATATCGGATAAAACTTGGTTTGTTGTGTCTTTATGGATCCACATGGCTCAGTATCGATTCAAACAATTAAACATTGACAATTAGGAGAGGCGAACGAGTCCTGCCAAAGATTTGTAGAATTAGGGTTAGTAACTTTTTTTCGGTTGCGCAGATGATAAGCTTTTGTAGTTTACGGAGGGGATTTATCATTGAATTCAAACATATAAAGTCAGTTTTATCACATGCTATGATCCTTTTATCGAACCATTAACCTCATACTTTAAAAACTATGAAGCACGACCGCTAAATGACACTAAGTGATTCCCCACCCACAGTCAAAAGGTAGGGCATTGCAAATGAAGAGAGTTAATCAAAACGTATAGACATGACTGAGTGTAATTAGAATATACGCGTTTTACCACATTCTACCCCTTTGACACTCACGAATGGAGTACCCCACAAGCCACCGTACTGCGCATGGATTATTCTTCCTCGTGGGGTCACTATTTCGGCATAGCCAACTCCAAGCCCTGCCATGTTTATAATATATGTCTGAGACATTGGAACTAGAACATATATGCATGAGACATTGGAACTAGAACGGACCACATGTAACAGCGAATACACACGGCAGGAGCGTAAATTCTACGGTAGAGGGACAGTAGTACTGTGGACAGTAGTTGGGAAAAGTATTATTGTTCCGGGGTTGGAATACCACCGCATAGTGAACTGTCACAGATGGTTGCTAGTTTTGTGATATGTTAGTCGGACCAGTAGTGGAGATTATTGCGTCAATCGGCAGTGTCGTGATAGAAGCCGCGGCAGTTTGCCACAACTTCAATCACGACATTGCCTATTCTCATGGCTGATTTAAGTGATATGTCTGCTTGTCTTATTGAAGTTCAACGACACTTTTAATGACCAGAGTCGTATCGTGTCGGAAAGTTTTACTGGTGGAGGAAGCTGGAGTACCCAGGGAGAAAAGGAAAGAAGTAACTGTCTGACTCTTAAACTTGGTAACACCGCACCAGCAGGGTTAGCATTGGTCAAATGCACGGGTACCATCGACGTGCTGCACGCCGTACCACACTGTGCCACCGCATCCCCTCCAAGGCAAGTGGGATCAAATCTCTTGCCGAAGGATACAAGGCATGCTGATGACATTGTTCAGGATCAAATCTACGACTTGTTGAACTATCCAATGCTCAAACGAATGAGGCCCGCACTTCCTGCTTGTCTGAAAAGCTACCCTAGAAGCATAGGTCTGCGTGCATTAAATACATGACATGGTTGAACAGACATACCCATCCAATCACCCCACTCGCACCATGTGAACAAAGCTACGGGCAGAGTAGGTGTTTGTCTGTATCGGTGAACAGCTCGTCGATAAGTTAGTTGCGTGTGTTAGCACTTGACTTTTTGCACGCCGTTACGTCCTGAATACGTGGAGGTTGGTGGGATAAACATTGTTTGCTTCTCTTTATGAAACGCTGTGTATTCTGTCATCGTCTTTTGTATGTTATAATATATATAATATAGTCCAATCAGTTTTGTTACTATTTGTAAAATATTATTATATTATAAAATATGTTTAACCGATCGAGTCAACGGTTAGAGCCTTTATCAGGGCTTTCAGACAAATGAAGGAACCTGAGCAAACCCAACATTTTCATTACTCATGTTTCATATTCAGTCAAACGCAAATAATATGTCGTTTATATATAGTTGTTTTACTACAAATTATTGGAGAGTGCCTATGGGCACACTCCAATATTTTGTAATAAAATAAATTTTGTATAACAAATTCTGTCACCAAGAATAATCTAGCCCTCAAAAAGTTAAACGGCACGATCTGTCTAATAATGGGTTAAATGACATGATTTTAAAAAGAATTGAATATAAATTGTAAACACCGAGCAGTTTTAGAAAGGATTCAACGTTGAAATCTATTAAATTATTACGAAACTTGGAATTATCTAACTTTTCTGCTAAAATGCTGTTTTGTAATATACACTATTGGAAAGATTGTCTCAAGCCTTCCCAGCAGTGTTTTACATAACGGTATGCAACGTAATAGTCTTGCAATTACAACTCCGTATCCTTCTTTTATACTGATAAAGTCCCAAAGCAAATATTGCTCTTAAAAGTCCTTTGGAAGCATTTTCCATCGCTTTTATTCGAAAGGATTCCATCAGTGATAACAGAAAAACAACCGTCATTTCCAAAGAGAAATCGATTGGAGTAAAAAGATTAATTTTCAAAGTTTGTTTGATCTGTGCGTTTGTTGATGCCGGATTCGGTGGAATAAATCTGTTTATAAACACAAAACATGGCGCACGCATTCCATGAGGCAAATAAAATTACCATTATATTTGTTCGTCGTCTTCTCTTTGCTATTGATCGTTTTTGATCGATCAAGTTGTCCTGTCAATCTTTACAATTTCAATCATATAAACTTTGACATACGTTGCGAAGGTTACTTGTGTTCAGAAATCATCCCTAATTTATGTCGTTCTGGCGACAGTTCTTGTCATTACATTTCTTTAGCCATGTGCAGCTGTGACTGTATTTCTGGTGGTAGGTTCCTGAAATATATTGAACATTGTAATTGCATCCTGTGTTATTATACGACAACGACGAATAGTTCCTCATCTCGCAGTAGTTTGTACATCAAGTCTGCTCACTGGCAGAAGAGTGTCTCAGCTTATCCAAATCCATATTATTCCCAGGGTTCACGCTGTCGGGTGCCAATTGTCCTAAAAATTTTCTTTTGCACCAAAAATCCCCACCGTACCTAGGTGTAAAATAGGGACATGTTGAGGTGCTTGCCTTGTGTGCCCTTCTATGGAGCACCGGCAGTATGCTCTGTTGAGTTGAACTGAGAATGTCATAGAATGAACAAATGGTGTGAACACCTGTGATACGGGGTAATAATGTTAGTCAGAGAGCACTGCGGTGGATTCCAGACGTTAACATTTCATTATTATTATTATTATTATATACAGCATTCAGTATCACAATTTGGCAACAAAATATTATTTTGGTCGGTCTGAATGGCTTTGCAATTAATTATTTCAGTGAGACGCTTTCTACAAAATCGCTATCTGACGACACGGGTGAGACAGAATTCACTCCTGCCAGGCAATCTTATGATAAATGGGTTTAATCATGGCCGCCTTTGTGATGGGTGAACTGAATTAACAGTGTATCAATTTAATCTAATTCTTACAAAAAACATTCTTTCTTACTGAATCTTTTCTATCTTGCTAAATCCTTTCTATAAGCCCCCTGGAAGATAATAAATTATTTGCTATTATAGTTTGTGTGGAGTGAATAAACAGTTATCAAATAATTTATTTATTTATTAAAGTTTAACGACACTTCAACAGCCACGGTCGTATTGTGTCGGTGACAGTTTTACTGGTGGAGGAAGCCGGAGTACCCGGAGAGAACCGCCGAGCAACGACGAGCAGCTGCCAGCTCCCCACCATCATAACTCCGCACTGCAGCACAGGCAGGGTTAGATTGGTTGAAGACATGATTACACTTTAGTACACGGCGTCATCGTGCCCCCATGTGGACAATCAGCGTTAAGTGCCTTGCCCAAGGACACAACGCGGGAATCCGAGTCGATCATCAATTAATAATCTAATATTATTTTGTGAACGTTAATAATTACCTTTTTAATTTATTGTTTTATTTTTTATCTATATTTTTATCATTCGTGGGTTTTTTGTAATCAAAATACTTACCCGAGCCAGGTGGTACTAAATTAAAATGTATTTTAAATGCAACAAGGCGCCATCTGCAATGCTTTAGCATTGCAGATGCTGTCTTATTGCACTCAAAGTTCGACACATGGTCGGTTTGTTATCATATATGATCAGATTCCATTTGGCACTAAAAATCTTTCATTTGGTACTAAAACACTTCATTTGGAATCGAAGAAATATCCCACGACACTAAAAAATTCTGTCCAGCATGAAAACTGATTATGCCTGTCGCAAACTAGTCTCAAGTGAAGTGGGCAGATTTTTGAAGCGACCATTTTACAAGCGTGAACTAAAACACCGAGTGATTAAGCCGAACAGTTTGGACAAACATTCCACAATTTCTTTTTGAGCACATTTCAGATGAAATGAGCTGTTGAATTCAATTTTTCAATATACATTGTCATATAGAAAACATATTACGACAGTCAGTCTACTTGGGTTGTCGTACTCCGTCATAATGACGAGACCGGATCAAAACACGACGCCTTCGACGTCTTGTTTCGTCTGGGTGATCTGGTCTTGTCAACTCGATGGAATACGGCGAGCTAGGTCAACTGAATACTGTATTTATCTACATTTACTTGACCAGTTGTAATCTGTTATTTTATACAATACTATGTTATATTCAAGGCATTTTAAACGCCAGTGCCTGGTTAGTATCCAGGGAAATTGAGGATGATGTGGGTATGTTGTTGGCCGTTGCAACCTGGTAATTGGAGGTAATGCACTACTTCGCTCATTAAACGGGAATCACTCAGCTGATTGGTCGTTAGTACCAAACAGACAAAATAGAAAATAAGACATGAACCTCGTCAGAAAAAAATCACTTTCAACTTCAAGGATGGCCAATTCATCAGGCATCGTGTTTTTGGGTACTGTTGGAATGCTAATGTGGCATCGACGACCCCACCACTGACTTGATTGGCTGTGTCGCAAAACGTTATTTCTCTCTCAGACTACAATTTACCTTAACCCTTTACCTAACACGAGGCGACACTTGTAAACAAAATTCTTGAATAACCATTTTTTCATTTTTGTGTCAAAAACATAGCTTATGACCCCTCATTGGAACGATCACCACGAGATCGTTCCAATAAATGGTCATAAGCTGTGTTTTTGAGTCAAAAAATAAAAAAAACATTATGAAAATTGAATGGGGTTTTTGTGAATAACGCTGGCCGGTTTTGAACGTTACGTTGAGTAATGGAGTAACTTTTATTAGCGATCATTACTATCATTGATCTGTGTTCTATAATAAAGAATATGGCAGGTATGAAATGGATGGCAAACAGACCGTTGTGAGTGGGACGTTTGGTGGCGGCCTTTTACCGATAACCATTAAAGTACACTTCAGTGGTCGTCTTCATTATGGATGTGAGTTTGGTAATTTAGAGATTGGTGGAGAGATCTGGGCGATCTTAGGCTATGTCGTGACGATGCTAAATTGTCCAGGCTATGCAAATCTTATTTATTTTTGTATATCAGAAATGTTAACCCTCATTTGATACATCTCTCTTTTGTTGAGTCATACTCTTTGTAATGAAATAGCAGAGTACAGTTAAAACTAGAAGACCTGTCGCGAACTGTGCGCTTATCAAGGCTTAGTTGCGCGTATGAATTGCGCGCAATTGCCCTACCGAATGGCATCCAAAGCACGGCAGGTTCTCCTGGTTACTCATAGCAAACACAGGCAATGTTTCTGCCAATGGACCTCCGGGTTACCCGGAGGTCCATTGGCTGAAACATTGCTTGAGCACAGGCCATATGTACATAATTTGATAGCCTTACTATGGCAATAATGCGTATATTAACGCGCAGATCGACGTGCTATTTGTGCGCATTTCATGACAGGACTTCTAGTTTTAACTTTAGGCATATTGCAGAAAAATAGTTCACAAAGATAGTTACAACAGTCAATTAATCTGGGTCTTCCTATATCGTAAAGTTTACGAAATCAGAGTAGCTAGATCAAACATGACGCATTAGCCGATGTGATGGATCAGACTGATCCGGTATCGTCAACGAGACGGAACATGACAACCCTGGTTGATAGACTGTTGAAATAATTTGTCTATTATGTGCCGGTGGACAATTAAAAATTGAATGCGACACATGATATGTTAAGAAAAAAACATGGCATTATTTTAACCGGATAACCCTCGAGACATTCAGGGGTGTAACCATGCCAAATGAAGTGGGAGATAAAATATGTTTATGCTGCCAATGGTAGCATAATATATTTTAACCCATCCACTTCATTTCCCCTCAAGCTGGGTTCAAAGTGTGTATTCCACATAGGTGAAAGACCAGGGTCTTCTCCAGGAGGCATAAAGTAACTTTTCATGCCAACTGGGGTACCTAGGGTACTTTTGAAGGCTCAAGTACCCGGAAAGTGGAGGAATAACCATATCAAAATAACACCAATACTATTAAGGTGAGAGTTAAACTCCAATAAATAAATAAATAAATAAATAAATAAATAAATAAATAAATAATGTGAGAGTTCATTAACTAGTTTTAGGAGTTTTATGCATTAATGTATATAAGGTTGTCATTTTTAGCTCAACTTTGGCGAAGCCAAATTTGAGCTTATGCCATGGCCCGTCGTCCGTCTGTCCGACTGTCCGTCAACAATTGGATACTGCTCGGGCTAGAGGCCGTATTTATGAACCGATCTTTACGAAACTTCTTGGGTACCTTTGTTATGACCGTGGGACGAGAACGAGTGTTTTTGGGTGCGGTCCGAAATTCAAGATGGCTGCAAGCCACCATTTTGTACCGACGATGCAGAAATCTGTTTTTTGTACAGAACTTCCATATGAAAGCTCTGATTTGAATAATTTTTTGTATGAATGTTTAGTACCATGGGATACATCACATATAATACGGGTTTTTTTCTCGTGCGTAAATTATGCAAATTAGACTAACTTTGATGTTTTTTGGTGTTACTTTCAGCACTGTAAGTGCAAATGCCAATACGACTCGGGCTAGAGGCCGTATTTATGAACCGATCTTTACGAAACTCCTTGGGTACCTTTGTTATCACCGTGGGACGAGAACGAGTGTTTTTGGGTCCGGTCCGAAATTCAAGATGGCCGATGGCAGCCATTTTGTACAAAATTTGGTGCAATCAGATTTTTGCACAGAACTTCCATATGAAAGCGCTGATTTGAATATTTTTTTGTGTGAATGTTTAGAACCATGGGATACATTACATATAATACGGGTTTTATTCTCGTGCAGAAATTATGCAAATTAGATGAACTTTGATTTTTTCAGTGCTACTTACACACAGTAAGTACACATGTCAATACGGCTCGGGCTAGAGTCTGTATTTATGAATCGATCTTCACGAAACGTCTTGGGTACCTTTGTTATCACCTTGGGACGAGAACGAGTGTTTTTGGGTGCGGTCTAAAATTCAAGATGGCTGCCAGTGGCCATTTTGTACCGAAATTAGGTCTAATCAGTTTTTTGTACGCAACTTCTATGCGGCTCAGGCTAGAGGCCGTATTTATGAACCGATCTTTACGAAACTTCTTGGGTACCTTTGTTATCACCGTGGGATGAGAACGAGTGTTTTTGGGTGTGGTCCGAAATTCAAGATGGCCACCAGCAGCCATTTTGTACCAAAATTAGTACAATCAGTCTTTTGTACAGAACTTCTGTATGAAAGTTCTGATTTGAAAAAAAATTTGTATGAATGTTTCGTAACATGGAATACATCACATATAGTACAGGTTTTTTTCTCGTGCAGAAATTATGCAAATTAGATGAACTTTGATTTATTCAGTGCTACTTATACACTGTAAGTGCACATGTCAATACGGCTCGGGCTAGAGGCTGTATTTGTGAACCGATCTTCACAAAACTTCTTGGGTACCTTTGTTATCACCTTGGGACGAGAACGAGTGTTTCTGGGTGCGGTCCAAAATTCAAGATGGCTGCCAGTGCCCATTTTGTACCGAAATTTGGTCAAATCAGTTTTTTGTCACAACTTCTACACAGCTCATACTTGTGAACTGATCTTCACGAAACTTCTTGGGTACCTTTGTTTTCACCTTGGGACAGGAATGAGTGTGTTTTGGGGTGCCTTTGTTATCACTGTGCTATGAGAACAAATATTTTAGGGTTCAGTCATACCCACTCTGGGACTCAAAGATTTTTTTCTAGTTTAGCAACTGACTGTCACCCACCTTTACAATACTTTACCTATACATTTGTTACAGGCAACGGTCAGTATTCATGTACAGACCGTTACAATACTTTATATGTACCTTTGTTATCAGGTCATTACCTAGATGTTTGTCATGGTTGTGTCACATACTATACATGTACATGTCTTTGTCTTGACAAGTTGAGCTACAGTGTCATTGACACTTTCATTCAGAAAAAGTGGGGGATGGGGGGAACCATTGAAAACATTCATCCCATAGGCATATCTGATAAAGCCGCTTTCAGGGACACAGGTTTTCGTAAATTATGGGTGGATTAGGTTCATGAAAACAGCCATCAAATGCATTTGAAAACAGACCTAGAATGGAATGTTTCCCCAGAGTGTTCAGCGCACAGACCTCGACATTGTACTTCGTTTGCGTTTGTAAAATTGTCACTCGAAAATCTGCGCACGTTTGAGATGCCACGCGGGCCTGGTTTGAGACAAGTTTGATATGAATTTGGAAAGGTTGAGACTTTAGATATTGCGATGAGCTAGCATATTGAAGGGCAAACTAGGGCAGTATTGGCGAGCTATTTGTGATACACATATAATAAAAGTATTACACAAGTTTTCTGAGAGTTCATACCACCACCGATAAATTGATGGATGCGTTTTTCTCTAATTGGAAATTAGACGTCGAACGTTTATTATTTTAGTTTTCAATCATACTTCCACACTGTTCGTATTAAAGGCTAAGAGTATTTCGTTAATTGCTTCCTTACGATAGCATTCATTTACATCTGCTTGACGATGACAGGCAATCGATTGATGACTTCAAATGGTTTGTGAGGAGCGCTTTCTACTTGCCAGTGCATTCTTTTAAAAAGGTTGAGGTAAATGAAAAGAGTTTTAGTGAAAAAGAGTTCCACTTCGAATTAACCCTTTACCCAACGCAGACGATATCAAAACTTATTATTTTGAAATATCATTTTTATATTTTCAAAAAAAATTTCAACAAAACCATATCATGTGACCCCTCATTGGAACGAGCTCGACGAGCTCGTTCCAATGAGGGGGTCACATGATATAGTTTTGTTGAAATTTGTTGAAATATAATATTTTTTCAACTGCTGAATTTCCTTGAGTAAGGCACTTAACCCCGGTGGTCCACATGGGGGCACGATGACACCGTGTACTTAGGCGTACTGCACGTCGATGGTACGCATGTCTTCAACCAATCTAACCCTGCCTGTGCTGCAGTGCGGAGTTACGATGTTGGGGAGCTGGCAGCTGCTCGTCGTTGCTCGGTGGTTCTCTCCGGGTACTCCAGCTTCCTCCACCCGTACAACTGTCACGGTCATGATTAGCCAATGTGCATAAATATGTGACCTTAAAACACCAATAAAATAAAATAAATAACTGCTGAATTTACATATTACGCGGGCGGATGCGGCCGATTCGTTAGGTAAAGGGTTAAGGCCGCGGTGTATATTTATTCTGATATACCGGAAAAAAGAAACTGGGTAAACACTGGCCAAAATTAACCCACTGATCTACTGATTTTATTATATATGTATTCTTTATCGCATTCAATACTTTAGGCTGCGTCAACTTATATCTTATACCGATAACTTTAATGGTTACCTTTACAGATTCACTGAAATGTCATTTCACCCTTCACATTTGTTTAATGTTTATTATTAATTGGGGTTTAACGACACCTTCAACAGCCAGGGTCACATCTTGTCGGAGAGTTTTACTGTTTCAGGAGTACCCGGAGAGAACACCTGAGCAGCGACGAGACAGCCTCAGCCATTTACTAACCCGACACATGCAGAGTTAGCAGTGGTTAAACACAAGTGCACCATCGACGTGCAGAAAGCTTTAGTACACATCGTCACCGTGTCCACTCCATGTACGTACAATTTCGGTCAAATCAGCTCAGCTCAATAAACAAACATTAGGTCAACCATTCAAATACTGTTACTTTTTCATTTTTTTTTTTTTTTTTGCTTCTAGATAATAGTGTATTACCCTCATGGAGACGAGTCCATCGAATTATTTCCAAAGAGGAACCGAAAGCTAGTTTGAAACAAAAGTCACAGTTTATAACCATACAAAGAATATTGATGTAATTTTCTGACTCTCTTCGTGATAGGTGGAGGTGTAATATTATTATTTACACAGTTTGTTGGTGGCCTAATATGGTATATATGGTGTCAGCTAATTTCATATTGGACGAGAGCGAAGCTCGAGTCCAATATGGAATTAACTGACACCATATATACCATATTAGGCCACCGACAAACTGTGTAACGAATATATATTACCGACTGCTGCATCGATGCACAGAACTAATAACAACAGCGATCAAAATTAAGTGAGAGAATTCTCACAATGTGTTCACGTGTCTTTGCCTTGTTACAATTTATGGGAGAGTGCCTACAGGCACTCTCCCATAAATTGTAACAAGGCAAATTCATACATACAAAACGGTTTCATTTCGAAGGTAACATGACACACATCCACAGAATATGAAGCCTTTTAAGTAGCCTAACCTGCACTTCAGACTAAATATGGGCTTCCAACTCTCAGTCTTTCAACTCGAAGCGTTTATCGGCTGCCGCCATTTTGAATAATCAATGAACAAAGGGGAGATTACCCATAGCTGTCAGCGTATATTGATGTTGACAGGCAGTATATGATTTTATATGCAGTCTGCATGTGACGTCTTTGAACCAATGAAATTCCCAGATACTTGTAGGAGGTAAGATATTATGCTGTCCACACATATTGAAGGTTTGCTACAAAGGAAAGCCCACCCGACCCCGATTTTCAGGTAATATCCTCACTTTAAGAATATTAGCTGAAGATTTGAAGCCTACCGTAATCTAAACTTGTTCCTAATTGATACGATCTCCATTTTTGGCTTAACTTGACAAAGTCAAGATAAGCTATTGCCATCACACGTGCGGAAGTTTGTGAGTCTGCTAGTCTGTGAGTCTGTTCACATTTTCCTTTAGCACAGGCTACGCCCCGTAGTTCTTGTCCGATCGTCAGGAAATTTCATGTGCAGGTGATGGCTACTCGAGCCCAAAACCCGAAAACCTTTAGCATAGTCTATAGGTCGTATTTATGAAGGGATTTCACGGTAACTCGGTAGAATGACTCCCTATAAGATCTAGATGAGAACGTCCCCTTTTGGGCATGATCTGTCAACCGTAGCGGCTGTCCAAGACCGAAACCCAAAAACGTTTAGCACAGTCTACAGGTAATATTTAATATGGAGTGATTTCATTGTAACTTTGGAGGATGACTCCGTCTGATGTCTAGATGAGAACTTCCCCATTTGGTCGTGATCTGTCAACCATGACGACTGTCCAAAACCCGAAAACATTTAGCACAGTCTACAGGTCGTATTTATTGAGGGATTTCATTGTAACTTGGTAGAATGACTCCATACAATGTCTGGATGAGAACGCCCCCCCCCCCCCCCCCCCCCGTCGCGATTGGTCAACTGTGACGGCTACAGGGGCCCGGAGCCCGAAAACCTTTAGCACAGTCCACAGGTCGTATTTATGAAGGGATTTCATTGTAACTTTGTAGGATGACTCAGTATAATGTCTGGATGATGACGCCCCCTTTTGGTCGCGATCGGTCAACCGTGATGGCTGCCCGAGCCCGAAACCCAAAAACTTTTAGCACAGTCTACAGGTCATATTTAATATGGAGGGATTTCATTGTAACTTGATTGGATGACTGTATGATGTCTAGATGAGAACTTACCCATTTGGTTGTGATCTGTCAACCGTGATGACTGTCCGAGCCCAAAACCCGAAAACCTTTAGCACAGGATACAGATTGTATTTATGGAGTGATTTCATTGTACCTTGGCAGGATGACTCGTTTTGGAATAATTTCACTACAACTTGGTAACTTTCGTTGACATAAGTAGTATGTCATGTACCCGGACACCCCTAGGTTGGGGGATCTCATCGGGGGATCTCATGTGACGTCATAGTCACGTGACCTAGTGGCGCCATGTTGTGTTGTCATGATAACCCGCGTGAGCGGCCATGTTGTGACGTCATCTCCATAGTGATACGTGGTGTGAGTGCGCATGCGCAGCGCGTGTTGTTAGGGTGATACGTGTTTCCGTCGTCCATTTTGTATACTGGAGGCCGCCATCTTGGTTTCTATGGTAGCACGTGATTGCTATGTTACCCAAAGTCCTACAACAGGACAGGGGTACGTTCGGAGGGTATGTTCCTTTGTAGAAGAGTAATTTCCCGATTCGTAGAATTACCACAAACAACCCGACAAGTTTTACTATTTCGAATTCTTTCAGAACCCTATTTACGACCGCCATTCTTTTGGCTTATAATAGTAGCACGTAGTGCTATAGTACCAAGGGAGTCCCCTGGGGGTGTGTTCGATCGAACTAGAGTATTTTTCTGACTTACAATTCTCCCAGAATTCTCGAAGAATTACCCAAACAGACCCGACCACCCTTACAGACCACTAAAATATCTACCAAACCACCCAAACGGACGTCTGAAGCCCCATTTTGGGCATATGAAAATAACACGTTATGCTATAGTACCAAGGGGTACAGGGGTATGTTCTATTGAATAGGAGTACAGGGCCTGATTTTCCCAGAATCCCATTTTTAATGCCTATTGCATATGTTTCTCAGATTCAGATTCAGATTCAGATTCTTTATTCACGGTACACATACATGTAAAATGGTTACAAATAAACATATAGCACAAATGTAATGAGAAGTATACCGTGGGAAGTGGCATAGCCAGATTGGCTGTCTACCAGTCACCCTCCTGGAAGAAGATGGGGTGATTGCAAACAGACTGTGACTGAAAGAATGAACTAAGAGCCAATTATGTGACACATGATGGAGAATGACGATCGAATCATTACTTTTCTGAGATTAGAGTATTAGTGTTTCATTTTCGCCAGCGGAAAGACGGTGATTCAAGGTAGGCAAGAAGCAACCTGCCTATAGGACTCCCTCCACTACTTATCATAACACAAGAGGGAGGCAACAAGTCCCATCGTGAAGTTCGTATCGTTTAGACTGCGACAAGGAGGTTGGTCATGATGTTTGGGCGTGGTGTCTACGTTAGCTGCATCATCATCATAGGATGACGAATGTTATGATTTATATGTTTAGACTTTTATTTGCAAGTTCTTAATTGTATCCATATAGTATTTTACATAGCACCACTGTAAGGAGGAAGCGCGACAGGTTGCACAAGACGAGGATTCCAGATTTAGACGCGGACCACGACTTTGACAATTTACGAAGTTTACGAAGTGCAATCAGGGCAGTAGGGATTGTTGCAGCTGACATAACTAGAATATGAGGAAATGAATGTGGAAGTTAACTTGTTCTTAAGCATGCTTCTGTCGCTAATATTTCGAGTTGTGTCGTCCAGAGCATTCCATAGTTTCGGGAAGGAGTATAAAGGAAATTTATCCAGAGTTTGGGTCCGTGTTTTTTCTATGTATAGGAGGCCTGACTGTCTAGTTCTCCTACCAGTTGGATTGTCAGTAATTTTAAATATATCATTGAAAGACACCGGTAATCTGCCGTTCTGCCAGTCAAACACGAACAGTAGTGCATGTAGCCTAAACAAATCATCAACCTTGAGTATTTGGGTTTCTTTAAACAGGGGATCTGTATGAGAATTGTACTTTTTGTTATTAATTATTCGTATTGAACGTTTTTGCAGGACAGCTAGTTTTTTGATAGCTCTTGAGTTGCCCCATGCCTGGATTCCGTATACCAAATGGCTATGTATGAGGGCGTAATACAATGTTTTCAGAGCTCCATGGGGGGGGGGATATTTTTAACTTTGTTTAGACTATAGTTCGCGCATGCTATTTTCGAGCATAATCGGGATATGTGAGCCTTGTAGGATAAATGTTCATCAATGCTAATTCCCAAGAATTTAACAGATTTTTCTCTTTCGGTGGCCCCAACCTTGTTAATATTTCGATTATTTATTTTTACCTCTTGACAAAGATTATTGTTCCTACCTTTATTTGGATTAAGTATGATGTACGAGGTTTTCTTAGCATTCAGCATTAACTGGTTCACAGAGCACCATTCGAATAGTTTCCGGAGCTCGTCATTGTAATAAGGTGTAATGGGATTATTATCGGAGCCCGGGCAGTGTGCAGTGGTGTCATCGGCAAATGATAAAAGATTGAGTGATGTTGAGTTACTTATATCATATATATATAAAAGAAAAAGAATAGGGCCTAAAATCGAGCCCTGTGGTATACCGCAACTCTGTTTGGCTAAGTTCGATTTGTGTTCTCCGTACGTGACATATTGAGACCTGTTGGACAAGTAACTTCTAAACCAATTGTTGGTGACACCTCGGATGCCATATTTTTCCAGTTTACCTAATAGTATTTCGTGATTTATGGTGTCAAAGGCCTTTGACAAATCCAGGAACAGTGCTAAGGTGCTGTTTATTTCTTGTTTATTATTTTCTATTGCAATGCTTTTAAGGAGCTGAAGAACTGGATGAATAGTATTATGTCGCTTTCGGAACCCCTATTGGTGAGGGTATAAAATATTAAACCTATTGAGGAAACTAGCTAGCCTCACTTCCATGAGTTTTTCCATTACTTTTGAGAATACCGGAAGTATACTGATTGGTCTGTAATTTGTAAAGCTGTGCTCGTCACCCGCTTTAAATATAGGTATCACCTTCGCGATCTTCATCCTGTCTGGTACTTTGCCGTTTAGGAAAGAGTTGTTAATTACATGTGTTAGAGGATCCAATACTTCGGTTATCGTATGCTTAAGAAGACAGGTTGTGATGTCATCGCAGTCTTTAGATAATTTTGGCTTCATTTTATTTACTACTCGGTTGACTTCTGTGGGATTTGTGGGTATTAAATAAATATTATTGGAGACATTGTTGTCCATGTAATCTGTGTAGGACTTATTAGTTTTCTGAATCTGTTCGGGTGTGTTTTTCCAATGTTGATGAAGAAATTGTTGAATTCTTCTGCTATGGCATGGGGCTCGCTTAACTCGATGTTGTCCTGGATGAAGAACGGGGGTAATCTGGTTTCACGTTTATTTATGGCTTCGTTTAAAAAATCTGCCACGTTCTTCGCATATTGTTTTTGTTTTCGTTTAGGATATCTCTATAATAGGTTGCTTTACATTGTTTTTTTACCTTGTTGAAGATTCTACAGTAGTTTTTATAGTTTTCTGAGTTCCTTTCGGTGGGAGCTTGGAGTTTTTTCTTGTAGAATTTTTCTTTGTTGTTGGAGGATATTACAAGCCCCCTTGTCATCCATGGCTGTTTTTTAATAATTTTTTTTTGTTCTGGCGAACACGTTTGAGAGGGAATGCTCTTTCATAGGCTTCCATATAGATGTTTAGAAAGGTTTCATATGACTCATTGGGACAATTCGACTGCATTACAGGATTAAAATCACTTTGCGAGATAAGTGTTTTGAATTCAACAATTCTTTCTGCATTTATTATTCTTTTTAGTGTGGTGGTGTATCTTTTGGTTTGGATTTTTCCTCAATATAGAAAACACCAAATTGATCTGACACATCAGATATGACTATTCCAGGTAATGCTGCTTGTGAAACATTATTAGAGAAGATATGATCTATCAGACTAGCAGAACGACAGGTTACTCTCGTTGGCTTGGTGATATACGACAGAAAGCCTTGACTGAACATGAGATTAACAAATTCTTCCGTTTTTGAGTGTGTAGTTGCTTTTAAAAGGTCTAGGTTAAGATCGCCCATAATATAAACTTTTTTATTTTCGGCATTTAAAACATTCGTTATTTCATTTAATTTTGATAAGAAGAGGTTGATGTCGGCTTTAGGAGGAGTGTTGGGTCTATAAATAACGCCAATAAATCTGGGTTGGTATTTATCTTTAATTTCAATAAACAGAGATTCGAAAACATGGGGGATAAAGAACGAAATATCATTACGAACTCTGAGGGTATTCTTTCTTTAATATATAGACCAACCCCTCCTCGACCATCATCATTCTCGTGTCTCATACGTTTAATAATCGGGGCATAGCCATCCAGACTGAACGACATCTCTGGAGAAATTTGGAAAATTTCGGTAAGTCCTATTATGTCGAAGAAGTTCTTTCCTGTTTATAGGTTATATAGCATGTTTTGGAAGGAATCTCAATGGCCTTCAGGCTTTGGCAATTGAGATGGGATATTGAGAATCCTGCGTCTATTTTACAAGCCATTGACTGAAAGTCTATAGGCGAAAAGTAGTTGCAGTCAGTTGCGTGATTTTTATATGGGGATTTATCATTTTCTGTCAAGGAACATATTTTCTCATTATAGAGCTGTATAAAGTCGTACTCTGCGTCTACCTGCACCTCGTCGAGTGTAATGTTACCCGCCATAATTCACCAACATACTACCATCCTTTCTCGCTGGACAAATATACAAGACATAACTACAATATATTGTTCCAAGATGCAGATAAAAGGAGGTTAAGTCCCAGACATAGTTCAACGTAGCCATGTCATAGGTATCCTCAAATGCTGAAATGAGTCGTCGAGTCGTTCGAGGAGTCACTCGATCGAGCAATTGCTCGTTGGCTCATTTGCTCGATGGGATTCGAGTCGTTCGAGCAATAGTTGCGAGTCACTCGACATAAGACTGAATCCCACTTATGGAATCCCTTTTTGGAATCCCATTTGTGGAATCCCTTTTTCGAAAACGCCTGTGGCTATGGAATCCTTTTTTCTGAAATGAGTCGTCGAGTCGTTCGAGGAGTCACTCGATCGAGCAATTGCTCAATAGCTCATTTTCTCGATGGGATTCGAGTCATTCGAGCAATAGTTGCGAGTCACTCGACATAAGACGGAATCCCACTTTTGGAATCCCGTTTTTGAATCCCATTTGTGGAATCCCTTTTTCGAAAACGCCTGTGGCTATGGAATCCCTTTTTTCTGAAATGAGTCGTCGAGTCGTTCGAGGAGTCGCTCGATCGAGAAATTGCTCGTTGGCTCATTTGCACGATGGGATTCGAGTCGTTCGAGAAATAAGCCGAGTCACTCGATCGAGCAATTAATCTAAAGCTCATTTGCTCGATGGGATTCGAGTCATTCGAGCAATGGTTTATCAGTAACTGCTCGATTGCTTATTGGGTTTGGGAATGCTTTTGATATACACAAGGGAGATAACTGCATTATGGGAAATCAAGCACTGGTAATTATAAGACTTGGACGAGAGAACCAGAGATAGTTTGGACTGGATAGACAGTTAGTGATAGAGAAACATATGCGATAGGCATTAAAAATGGGATTCTGGGAAAATCAGGCCCTGTACTCCTATTCAATAGAACATACCCATGTACCCCTTGGTACTATAGCATAACGTGTTATTTTTATATGCCCAACATGGGGCTTCAGATGTCCGTTTGGGTGGTTTGGTGGATATTTTGGTGGTCTGTAAGGGTGGTCGGGTCTATTTGGGTAATTCTTCGAGAATTCTGGGAGAATTAATTGTAAGTCAGAAAAATACTCTAGTTGGATGGAACACACCCCCAGGGGACCCCTTGGTACTATAGCACTACGTGCTACTATTATAAGCCAAAAGAATGGCGGTCGTAAATAGGGTTCTGAAAGAATTCGAAATAGTAAAATTTGTCGGGTTGTTTGTGGTAATTCTACGAATCTGGAAATTACTTTTCTACAAAGGAACATACCCTCCGAACATACCCCTGTCCTATTGTAGGATTTTGGGTAATATAGCAATCACGTACTACCATAGAAACCAAGATGGCGGCCTCCAGTATACAAAATGGACGACGGAAACACGTATCACCCTAATAACACGCGCTGCGCATGCGCACTCACACCACGTATCACTATGGAGATGACGTCACAACATGGTCGCTCACGCGGGTTACCATGACAACACAACATGGCACCACTGGGTCACGTGACTATGACGTCACATGAGATCCGCCGGTGAGATCCCCCAACCTAGGGGTGTCCGGGTACATGACATACTACTGACATACATTAACTGTGAGGGCCACATACATTAACTGTGAGGGCCACATTAACCCACCCCTCAGTTCTTTAGTACAATCTACACTTCAAATTATTTTTTATTGAAAACATAACATACAGGGATCAGAAATTAACATATTCCCAATTAATACAATTCTTGTCTTATTTCATAATCCTTTCATAAACATTGAACACTATCCTTATCATCAACACTACACACAATCAAGTTAAGCTGCAGTGTCATTCATTTAGAGTAATGTTTTGTATACAATGCTACTAGAAATTAGAAGAATAACTGCTGGAATAATATTTACCTCAAATTTTCTTGGATGATAGTTCAAGCCTCTAACGTTATAAGTTATACAAGTGTGTGGAAGGTGTACCACATGTTCTCTGAATACAAAGCAACATATAACCAAACTTTTTTGTTCGTTCCTTGAGTACACGACCTCATGTACCTTGGCAGAATTCTATGTATTCTGATCACATATGTACATAAAATTTTGACATGGTATATTTGTCTGTGTACCCGCCAACGACTGTAAAACGAATGAATTGGCCGTGCTACAGAGCTGTTTTAATTACATTGAATCAAAGAATATTTGAAAATGTTTCGAGGACCGTGCCTTCCTTGCATTCAGGTGAAAGCAACCGAGTACTTCGTCTTGACACTTACGAAATTCTGAGTAAGAACCAATATGGATTTAGAAAAAAAGCATACAACCCTTCATCACATTATGCAGCTACTAAAATTTGTAGCTGAAGAAAACGATAAACTGACAAAGGATTCAACCCTAACAATATTTATTGATTTGTCGAAAGCCTTTGATTCGATTAGTCATGATATTCTTCTGACGAAAATGCAATTCTACGGAATCAGGGGAGTAGGATATTTTTTGGTTTGAGAGTTACCTAGATAACAGACAGCAATATGTCAGCTACCAGTCAAGTATGTCTTCCCTTTACAAAACAACATGTGGGGTGCCCGAGGGGTCTGTACTTGGACCTATACTATTCTTAATTTATGTTAATGATATTAATGCTGCCTCGGAGCTGAATATTCTTTCTTTTGCTGATGATACAACGGCTTACACGGCCGGACATGCTATGAAATTACTAGAAACACAGGCAAACAAGGAAATAGCTAATCTATACAAATGGTGCTGTAGCAAAAAACTTAAAATAAACGTCAATAAAAGTGAATATATGCTTCTCCACCCTCACGGTAATGATCATAAATCAAATCGAATACGATTGAAACTAAATGGATTAGATTTAAATTGTTGTGGAAATCGATATAAAGAAAAATCAGTGAAATTCCTTGGTGTTATCATTGACGAGAACTTATCCTTCAAACACCATATCGAATCTGTGTGCAAGAATATTTCCAGCGCGATTTACTCCCTAAATAAAATTAAAGAGAACACTAACAGTAAGTGCCCTAAAGTCCTTATACTGTGCCCTTATACATTGTCACCTCATTTATGAAATGGAGATATGGGGAAATGCGGCTAGTACTAGCCGTATTACTGCCCTACAAAAAAGGCAATTAGGATAATAAACCGAAAATAATACAACAGTCATACTGACCCCTTTTTTAAAAAGAATAGTATATTGAAATTTCACGACCAATTCAAATTATCGGCTCTCACCTTTGTACATGACTGGCACACTAATAAATTACCTGTATCTTTTCAGAATTACTTCCACAGACTTGAAACAAACACGAGACAAAACGACAAATTACGCGCGAACAAACCGAGGACAACCCTCTCCTCCAAATTATCAGTCCGATTGCTAACACTTCGGTGGAACAATCTCGAAAGAAATGTCAATGGTATTACTGCAAGGAATAAATTTAGGGCACAATTAACTAAAAGATATCTGGAATCGTACTCGTCAACGGTACATTGTTCCAGAATTGAATGTCCGGATTGCTGACATTCAGCCTGTTAGGAAATACAATCGAAATAGAAACGCTGGGAGGTGGGAGGGGGGGGGGGGAGATTACTGTTGATATACCCATGGGACTGGGTCTCCGTCTCAGCCTCCGCCCCAGCCCCAGCCCATGGCACCTAGATCACGTATAGGGTCTCAGGCGTGATTATTACCCAAGAAGCCTTTAACATTTTCGCGAAGTCATTCTTTGGAATATAATTTGACAATGGTGTATGTCCAGACATTTATCACTTCTTAAATATTGACGAAACGTTTTAGCTGCCCAGTTATTATTATCACTCGCCACGAGGGGGGTGGGGGCATAGGGTTCCGTCAGTCTTTTCGACTACCCTCCGTCCGTCGTACTCTTTCTGTTCTTTGTTCCCCTCGCCCTTCCCAATATCTTCTCATTCCATTTTAAAGAAAACCGTTCAAGATATTTTCGCAAAATTTGAGATAAAGCTTTTTGGTGATCATGTCATGAATGAGATTGCGAATTAGCTGTGTTCAAGTATTTCTTAAAGAGTTAATGTCCGTGTTGGACTTAGACATTCTTGTCATCACATGACCATTTTTTGTCATTATGTATCATGTTTCAAAGAAAACCATTCAAGATGTTTTCTCTTCAAATTAAATATATAGCTTTTAGTGATAATATCATTTATGGGATTGCGTATCTGCTGTGTCCAAGTATTTCCTTGAAAGTTATTGCCCTTGTTTGGCTTAGATGACGGGAAATTGGCAATCCGATGGCGTTACGCTTGTTATTTTTGTCTTATCTAGTCTCTATGGTTCGCAAATCTTTTCATGTTATTCTGTTTCTTTTCATTTCGAACCACACATAACTTCATGTTGAGGCATGATTGACGACTTACCAGTTCAGTTATCAAGCGCGTTTTCCCTCCCTTCACTGCGTAAGACATCGCTTGAAGCATTGCAGACAACCTAACATATATTTGTAGGTACCTAGCAAAGTGGCCAATCACAGTGGGACAATTTTATTTGCCGGACAAATTTACGCTGCTTTCGAAGTCAGAGTGGGTTGTGAGTTCGGGAAGGCGTAGGCAAGGGAGATGAAATAAATAAATGGGAATAAAGCGATGTATCCAGTTCAAGACAGTAACATCGCTGTGTCCATTATATTATCTCTTTACTTAACGAATTGGCCGCACCCGCCCGTGTAACTTACAAATTGAGCCGCTGAGACAAATATTTTGTTGAAATATTTTGAAAAATTTAATTTTTTCAACTGCTTAATTTGCATATTACGCGGGCGGATGCTTGCGATTCGTTAGGTAAAGGTTTTAGGCTACCTGTTTTCGTGCTATTCAAATATTATCAGCAGAATATGTCTAAAACAAATTTTTCGCTACCCCTCAGGCCTACTTGGACTTCAATACGAGGTAGGCTTAGCTTGTGGCGTAGAAACTGTTAATAAAAAAGTGTACCTAAGTTCAAAATAAGATGCGAGCTCAATTGTTCACCTCAGAACTGAAGCACTGCTTTCTGTGCAGTACGACATGCTTTTAAAACTTCCGGCAGTCACTTTCCAGCACTTCAGATCCTAGACTCTAGTCTCTCAGATGACTTCTCCCACGCCCCAATCCTTATTTGCAGTCCTGGGTCGGCCGTTGATATATTATGGTGGTGGATCGCAAATAGATTCTGATTGCAGCCAGTTGATTCAGAAATTGGAGACAGCCTCTTGCGTACCAAATTATCTTTACGCGGACTCGACATACAAAAATCGCTATTCGGAATGTATTGTTCCACCTTTACATTTGTTTCTTTAAAGCCATGGCTGGTAACCTTTCAGGAGAGCTCTCTGGGGAACTATCTCGTTGAATAAAAAATAATATCCGTAGTGTCGACTTGAACTTTTGTTTGGTATAGTGGCGTTAAACGATTGATTCCTACAGTTGAAACTCGCTGGAGACATATTCATTATGGCAATAGTTTTAAAAGTTTATTGATTCCGCGAATAGAAAGAAAATATTCTTGTTCTAGAAATTTAATTATAACATTATAATGTTTGAAAAGCTAGTTTATTTTCTGAGACATAGTTGTGAATAAATGAAATTAGTCGACCCTTTCAATTATATCAGACACAATATTCCTTACATCACCCGTCGTCGTAATGCTTTCCACAAAGATCGTATAAACCTGGGGGTAAAAGAAAATTCGGTGATTAGATAGCAACGGTGATGGCAGGGCCACACAAAGCTTCGAAATTCGATAAAATTTGAAAATGCCCAGATGATATGATTTGATTGGATTCGACTAACGCTGATTCTGAAATTTTCGAATCGTCGAGAAGTTCCCAAAAGCCAACTAGGTTTCTCCTCTTGAACTCTTCTTCTGTCATCAGGTCTCCTGTACAGGAGACCTGATGATAGAAGAAGAATCCAAGAATGTAGCTCTTCCGATACCGAAGATCCCGCCCTTTCACTTGACCAAACAGATGAATCACCGTTGTATACAAAACTCAAGTGGAAACCGACAACATTTATGGTTGTGAGAAGGTGAAATATCTACAATTTGAAGTGGAGTCAGTCTATTCAAGATTCGATTCGATTCGTAATCCTCTGCCGATTCAATTTCGGATTCGATTCAACCCGAAATCTGACATTCGCAGGCCTCCAGGTGATGGGTGACAAATAGATGAAAAGATCGGCAACAGTTCAATCCTGAAACCCAATAGAGCTGTAGCAGTGAACTTTTACTGAACCGCCATCGAACTCAGAATAGATCCGCCCAATTGCTGAAACCAGTATTTTATCCGGGAATCTCATTCTTGAACACTGGTTTGAAAGTGTAGGATGAATATTAATCTGAGGATCGAATATGAAGGATCGCTCAATAGACTAAAAATGCAAGGGGATGGCGAGATATCCTTCGACACGTACTTGCCATACAAGTACCAAAGATTCCAAAGCTAGCAAGTAAAGTGAATCGATTTCAGAAAGGTTGTTGGTCTTGAATCATCTTCGGGTAGAGATTTTCAATTGCGAAAAGAGTGGCAGGTGGACCCTAATTTTAATGAGAACATATCTGCTTCGTATCCCCTCCCACACATACACTTTAAATCATTCAACATCAAAAGTGGGAAACATGCGGCCTGTGGGAAGGTTGCCACAGCATGATTCAGAGTTCGAATCCACTTTGAATCTACTTTCCAAAAATAACAGTTCTTGTTACATGACGAACAATCCAGAGATAACTGGATCGGGTGTTCCTCAGTTGACCCCGATGCATTGACGTTCGTTTGTCCCATGAAATTCGAAAAGCGCCGATGTTTTTTGTTTTTTTTGTTGTTGTTTTTTTTTTTTTTTGATACACCGAGTTAACCCTTTACCTAACATGAAAAGCAGACGGCACTTGTAAACAAAATTCTTGAATAACTACTTTTTTTCATTTTTTGTCTCAAAAACCTATGTTTTTGAGACAAAAAAATGATAATTATTAATTAATTTTTGAAAATAGAGCTGGCCGGTTTTGGTTGCTACGTTGGGTAAAGGGTTAACGTGGTTTGGGGGAATTGTTTGAAAGAATCTTATCTCAGGTCGTAGGTAGAGTAGTATCACTCTCGTCTATATTCGTCATTGTCTCTCGTCATTGGGATGAGGATTATTTTACGAACAATGGCAATCATGCCGAAATCGAACCAATTAACTTTTGTATTCATTACAGTTTTGACAAATATTCATTTCTTTTTAACGTCAACTTATAGAAGGGCTTGAAAATACACCTTCGGTGATATATCGTTTTGCAATACGTCATATTATATCCACTCGCATAATTATTCGGGAGACAAAAACTATTTAAATTACAATAAAAGCTGATTACGTAATATCACACCATTCTGCGCTGAAAGTTTCGTGAATGTTTGGTTATTAGTTACAATTCTTAACCTCTTTTATACCATCTTCCTGAATGCGATTGCCGTGGGTAAGTGCTGCTTATCGCAAATGGGCGAAAATGTCCACAAATGTTTGGCAAGATGAGTGACAGTGACGCTAAAATCCTATTTCAATTATGTTGTCCTGTGTTTTACAGTTACAAAGCGAACCTCACCATTTCCCCAAATAGTCCAGTTTTTCTGTGCTACTAATGTTGTCTAATCTTTATTTTGGGTTCTTCTTAGCGTCAAATACATGGTAACCGACTTTTTGCTTTATTTACTGTAGAATGTAAAGCCCACAACAGTCCCTTTCTGGCCGTATCGTACGGAAGCCCAAGGGTGATATTTTGTGGCAAATATTGGATCTGGCTTTAATACTGATAATAACTGGCCGCAAGAAACTGAATCGCAAGAATAACCGTTGGGCTTCCGTATTACGAACCCGAAAGATGACATTTGTTATTTCTAGTGATGCAGTTTCTTTCAACCGATTATTATCAGCAGTCGCAAAATTTCGTCCAGTTATTTATAACCGGATCAATATTGTCCGTACAATGTCACTTTTGGGCTTTCATGGAATCGCTTCCGGGAGGTTACTACTTATCTGCATGAAGCCTTTCTTCCCAAATTCCATATTGGCGGTACTTCGTTAGGGAATGTCAGATGTCTCTGTTTTATGTCATTTTATTACTTTCCAAAGTGTGATTTACTGGGATTTCCGGGTTTGATTATAAACGATAACTTCACAAGTGAATTATGCCGTGGATGTAATGGGGACTTCATTGGGGTTTTTTTTGGCTTTTTTACACCTTTACCTAACATGAAAAGCAGACGACACTTGCAAACAAAATTCTTGAATAACTATTACGAGCTCGTTCCAATGAGGGATCATAACCTATGTTTTAGAGACAAAAAATGAAATTAATTGGCGCTTTTTGAGAATAGCTCTGGCCGGTTTTGGACGTTACGTTAGGTAAAGGGTTAAATAATATAACTATCGTTAATAATGAAAAGTAATAAACAGAGTAATCGCTTGACTGGACTGGTTACGTGAAATAATTCATTCGAGGCGAGGGACTATATTGTAAAACACTCGTGCGCATTCGCGCACTCGTATTTGTACAACGTCCCTCACCTCTCATGAATTATTTCACGTAACTAGTCCAGTCTAGCAATTACTCTCTATTTATTTACATTTTGTCTTTACACCGTTTTATCTTAGTTGGCAATGGGGATCAGTTCTTAGACATTTTTAAAACTGTTTCATTTGCAAGCCATCTTATTTTTTCATCGCTTTATTTTTGTTATCGCTGCATTGTGGTGGTCTTTTGTGATGATATATTTCAGTGTTTGTGAGTTTTCGTTCGCCCGGCGATATTGTTAATCCCCCTAAGGAACTCATTATTAGAAGAATCTGCCTGGCTTATATCTTTATTGCGGCTCACCATCGCTAGTAGTCATTACATGAAACACTTTTTTTCTATAATGGCACGTGAGACTTTGAACGGTTGCACCGTATGGATTTCTAAATATGAGTAAGAAGGTAGAGTGGACAATACAACCGTCTTTAGTGTTGTAAAACATCACTCTAGTCTTGGAATTGTATTTTTATTTTGGAATTGTACTTTATAGATTTCAAGTTGTGTTGAGGCATGTGGAAAGGGCAATGGCTTTCTTTGTGATGTTTGAATTTTTTACATTGCTCTCGGTGATGCGGCTTCTTTTTTATGTAGAATATTTTGAGACGGTCATGGTTGCTAGTGACAGTGACTCGTCTCCTACCCACCCCATCCCTCCCACTTTTTCTGAAAAATGTCATCCTTATAATGATATACATTCATGCCTGAAGTCCCCAAAACGGGTTATTGTACTCTCACACCCTGATATTTCATGGATCATTTTTCTAGGTTATCACTTCACTTTCTGATGTCCTTCAAAAAGGGTGCTTAAACTGGCATGAGAAGTGGGGAAAATATTTTTCTGCTGCCATAGTTTGTACCCCCCCCCCACCCCCCCCCCCCCACACACACACACTTTATTTTACCTACCCAGGCCCTGGTTATCACTGTATATGTATATGATTTGTTTAGAGATAAACAACAATCTATCACAATTTCCATCAGGGCAGGCAAGACTATCTGCCCAACTAAAGATTTCGTTTAATGTGGGCAGGATTGCTAACTGCGTACCGTTTACGGTGTGAGCGGAGGTGTCTGTCCTGGGGTTCTGCTGGCAGTTATATACACAGTGGAACGTGAATGGTCATGGGCAGAATTGCGAATTCATGCTTATTAAGAATCACGAGATCTCCACAAAGGCAGTCAGCAGATCAGGTGACATGAGGCACTCATTGCCAATTGCGTGCTTCCACCAGTCCTACACTGCAACAAGAATCGCCAAGCTTCAATGGACGTTGGCCTGGAGGATGTCCTCTGTTAGAAGAGGGCGTATTAGTCAGTAAGAACCAGATGATGTCGGTTGAAACTGTTTAAACATCACGTGCCTGTTCGAGTTCTACAAATCAGGTATGATTTTACAAAACAATGGAATACTTTGACAACTAATTGTCAAGTTCCCATCAAGTTAAAATTCCTCACCACCTGCAGAGGAAAAACACCCAACCAAACTTGACAATTTAACATACCAAAATGTCCGATAGTCGTCACTATCAGAGAACAGTTTTGATTCCTCTGAGCATGAATGACATTATAGAGAGGCCTTTTCTAACCTTCGTCAAAGCGTAGCTAATACGTTGACAGTTTAGTATATAATTCTCGTCTATTGGTATGTACACCAGCAAGCGCATCGGGCGCCTGCTTAGAACAATGGGTACGTTTGATTGATAGTTAGTGATAACATAGCTTGCAATTCTCACCGGATCTCCTGTGTTACATAGTACAACATAATTTAATACTACCCTATTCTATACGAGTATATTCTGTCTGCCGATTACTTTCAAATACTCTTATTTTATTTATTAGAATTTACTGTAGGCTGTGATGGCCCCTTTAACACTTTACCTATCATAACATCTGCCACTGTAGACTGAATTTCGAAACTTTTAGCGTGTAGCGAGCTTTTGCAAATGGCGGCATTTAATTGGATAAATACTTCACATCGTCGCGAGTTATTCGTGACGGTATGAAGTATTTATCTAATTAAATTATACCCATTGTAAAAAATAATGAATCATTACCAGTCACTGGCAATTAGCGTTGAAACATTGTCCAAACACTTTTTCTAACACACTATTGACAAAATCACTGGTGTTATCTTTGTTTCTTGAAAATCGGTTATTGTTTCTACCTTTATTGCTCCCCGACGATTTCCTTCAACTAGAAGTTATAAATAGACAATAGTTCATTGCTTGGAGTAACGTACGATGTTTATTCACGAGTGGGATGTGGAAGTTTATTTTCACGAGGCGCTAGCCGAGTGAAAATAATCCCCGCATCCCACGAGAGAATAAACATGGTATGTTACTCTAAGCAGTGAACTATTGTGTTTATTATATTTCCCTGATAATATCTACAACACAAATACCCCTCTTGCGTCATCCAAGAGCAGTTTCCCAAGGTCGCTCAATTTGTTTTGACAGTTATAAAAATCGGCGCATGAACACAAAAACAGGAAGGAATGAACTGATAATATGACGTCATCAGAAAGGAATGCATTGACGCTCGTTTTCAAATGGAAATTCAAGCGACGGGAGATATGAACTTATGAAGGAAATCAACACATTTCAAAGAAATAATTCAACCAATCACCAAGAATGAGTAGTCATGTTCAACCTCTTATAACTTTGTGTGGATGTGTACATAGTTATTGTTCGCTGTCAGTTGGAATATCAAGAAGAATGTTTGTCGAAGTGGATTGGGTGTTATCGCTGGATTTCGAGACGGAACAAAATGGTAAAAGTAGTCCGTCATGACTGGGAGTAGGATATCGCCGTGGGAGTTGAATAACACTTTCGAGGTCGTGGGAGTAGGATATGGTTCTTATTTACAAAGGAAAAAGCTGTAGAAATATAATAAAATAGTTTGCTTTATGTGTAGTCATCGATCACGCTCTTCACTACTACAGTGGCTTTTCTTTACAAGTGACAGGAACTTTTTTGGTGCCAAAATTTCAACCAACGGAAGATTTTTTTGGTCCCAAATCAAACTTTTAGTGCTATTGGTTAAATTGGCACCTGACGGTTTGAACACTGTGAAGCATTGTAGAGGTGATTGTTATTGAACGACGCCTTAAAACACGTTGAATGGTGTCACCGGAAGTGTTTTTGATATGAAATGTAAACAGATGGGCAGGGACAGGGTTTAAGGTTTGCTCAAGAATACAACTGAACATCTTCGAGTCTATTTTTAATGTTACTGAATGATCGTGCTGAACTGCTTTTGAAGTATTGATGTTATCGTTGGGAAAGTGGTTCAACCATGTGTGATAATATTCTTTATTCATTGATTTGTTTCAAATCTGATCTTTGAAAGCAGAACTAAGGGCAGATACATTATACGTAACGATAGACAAGCTATAAGGGAATATAACTCGATATACATCAAGTCGATGGATATCGAGAAATATATTTGGCGTCATCCTGTTATTCAAAATTGGAGTATAATATGACAAAAGGTATTATCTCACTTTGTTTATCAGGTATATAATTAATTGTTTTCACCAGGTCAAAATCTCTGGATAACATCTCGATATTCTTTAACCCTTCTCCTCACTTAGCTGGTTGTAGATATTTTTCTTGAATGACTACAACATTTTCAGTTTTGCCTATAAAACACAGCTTTTCACCTCTCATTGGAACAAGCTCGTTCCGATGAGGGTCATGGGCTTATGTTTTTTGACGAAAAAAATGAGAAAGGAATTAAGTTATTCAAGAAATATGTCTGCATATGTCGTATCCAATATTCACCGCTCTAATATTGCTGAGTAGTGTCGGATTGGGGAATCTAAATCAGCTTTGAAAACTTTTCTCGCATCACCCCTATTTTGTGATATTGCCATCCACAGTTCAAGTTGCGGGGGATTCATGTATTTATGCTACCATGTTGGCTTCCCTGCCTCCGACTAGATGGAGAGGGTGTTTAAGTTTTAAAATGGAGCAATTAGAACAAATTCAACCCTTTAAAGCCATATCCCTGATCGATAAAATACGACTATCTTCTGTAAATGGATGAATCTGTTTTGTTTTTGCAGAGAAAATCAGTAAAACGAAATTAATCTTACAGTCCATTAGTGTAGAAATAAATTATTTCTCATTATTCTCAATTTTCTGTTCTTTACTGTGCCACCACTCCGTTATATAGCCTTGCATGTTGCGGGCGGATATTCCCTCCCTGAACACAAAATCTCTTTCTACTAAAATATGTATAATTTGGATACAGTTAACCAAATTTCCCCTCTGTGAAATGAATGGACCTTTTGACCAATACTTTTGCGAGTTAAATTTGATGAATTGTTCACCAAATCTAGTCACGGCTGCTTCGCAGCAGCCATGACTAGATTTGATGAAAAATATTTTGAAAATACTCACCGGGTTAAGAGAAAAACGCGACAAGCTCATTCCAATGAGGGCCCATAAGGTACATGGAGTTAAATGTTGGGAAAAAAAGTTATAATGTTAAGTTTGTGTGAATAACAGTGGCCGGATGTTGTATTTACGATGGGTAAAGAATTAACCCTTTACTAACGAATCGGCCGCAACCGAGTGTAATTTAAAAAATGGAGCTGTTGAAAAAAAAAACAAATACACATTTCAAGTGTATTACCTCGGCACCTGTCGTATGTGCTGGACATCTTCCGGTGCACCTTTAAAATTCGTTTGTTGTAGTTTTTAGCACGTCGCACAGTGAATGTATGGATACATACAATAAAACCATGCTTAAAGTTAAAGCGCGTGGGTCATAAGCTCGCATTACGAAATCATAAAGTTTCTCAAGTGCTAAGCTGTAACAAATCCTGTGAAACGGTTCGATATTTACGATGAATGGTTCATGAAATTTTCTTGGGGCGTTTGATTAATTTCTAAATGTGGTGCAATGGATTCAAGGAGACTGTGTACAGTGTCATTAGCGAATCCACTTTGCGCGATGATTCTCAATAAAAAGTTTTTGTGAAGCAGTCCAACTCCCATTTGTTGATTAGGCAACACAATATCTCTAAGAATAAAAACTCCGCTTGTCATATATGAGCAAATCTTTCTCGGAATAAGGTGATTATGTTCCAAAACGCCAGGCATGACCTTTTCCCACAGAATTTGGATAGATGGAGAGTTATAGCGGGATACATGTATGAGATAAACACATAAGGTGTGAACTTGTTGTGAGGTAAGATACACGTAATTCCCCAAGGGTTTGATTTTTGGCGCGTACCCTAGATGCATCGTGGGTGTTTCACAAGTACAACAACTGAACTGTGTGGTTATTTCCGTTTTATGTGGTTAACTCCAGAATTCTGTGAAAAGCTGAGGGAACTATTTAGTTTCGCCGACCCCCTAATTTCGTCGGCTCGTTACCTATCCGCTGGTAGCTTTTAAACTGAAATGTTTGTCACTTATGAAGTTCTCACTTTGCATTAATTTGGGATTAAAATAAAGATTTTTTTCGAAAAAGCAACCCATATAATAAAGAGAATATCAATGGTTTTTTAGTAGTTACCATAATTATTTCATTCGTGACTAGCAGATGAAATATAAACTTTTAACTTGCGACCTGCGGTCGCTCGTTAAAAGTTTACATTTCACCTGATAGTCACTTATGTAATAATTATGGGATCCACTAAAAAACATAGGTATTCTCTATTTGAGTAGTAGCACCATTTCCTTTAAAGTGGCGTCAACAACACTTGTTTTAGGAAAACGTATATTTCTAAAATGCTGTTTATTTTCCGACATTTTGAGAATGTTATTCTTCATACCGATGGCCTCGAAAAACATAAGAACAAACACAGTTGTGAAACGGCTGAAAGTTCTCAAGTTATTGTGATTAAGACTGTTAAATGTGAATACCTGCGCTGCATGTTACAAGACGGTAAGTCAGATAGACGATTCAGAAAACAAATTGAACCCTTAAGTCTTACAGGCCATGTTCTAAGTTGTCATCAGAAGTAACAAATGAAAATTATTGTAATCGATTCTTCTTTTTAAAATAAACAGACTTATGTACAGTATTCATATAGGTCTCAAATCGTTAAGAGAAACGTAAAAAAAACAGCGATATAACTATAAATATTCTCCTTCAAATACCGGTACAGTTTGTTTAAAATATTTGACCCGTCAGAAAACTGCAGTTTGATCCGTAGCCTTGTCAGCATAGTTTGTAATTCGTACCAGTATAGTTTGACGAACTATTTACGATCACTCGATCTTACCTCAGCGCCGCTCTAACACGTGGTGTTCGTTTGCAGTTACCGGAAGTAACGGATGGGATTACTCGATTTTGAAACTGGAACTTTTTTATCGTTGCGTATTCACGTGCGTACCGGGATTCCCTGTGGAAACTTGAATTTTTTAAAAGAAATCTTGTTTTAAGCAACCTTGCCTGGCGGATGCAGGATTTGGGATAACTTGTTCGCAAGTTATTTAATAAACCTTTTATCGCTGCAGGGAAGTGACCTGGGTCATAACAGCACATCTCGTTGATGAGGCCATATCGCGGAATCAAACTTGCTGCCTTGGGCAGCTCGTTTGATCCTGCGATCTGGCATCATCAGCTCGGCATGATACTGAGGCCCAGACCACTTCACTGTAGCGATAACATATGTTATGAGAAAATGTATTTTTAAATAATTTTATACATTTTCTAATTTATATAGTAATTGTTTTAAATGTTTTGTTGAGTAAAATACATATTACGTATTTGTACGGAATGAAATATGTGGACAATTCATCGGACTGAGCACAAAATATCGACGCAACATATAGACTCCTGGGGATCATGGTTTGACCAATGTATTAGCAATACTGTCACTAGGAGTAGTATTACTATTAGATGTAGTAATATTTGTAGTACTTTGGCGATGGATTTAGTGGTAGTAAATGCGATGGGGTGGTGGGGTGGCACGTGAGTGTGGTGGAGTTGTAGCAGAAGTTTGAAAGTACAACAACCATCATACCATCTACAATAGCTTCCATCACCGACATCACCAGTTTTGTTGCTGATGCTACTTCTAAAGCAAAATCTCCTAGAACTATTTCGACTCGTAATTTTATTAGAGCTATTATTATTATTATATTTGGTATACCAGCTTTTATTGTGTATGCAGTCTCGTCAAGCAATATGTGTAAGTAAGCTAGACACATTACATCTGGGTTAACATATGCCTGTCAGATTCGTTCTTTTATTCCATGTGGGTCAATGAAAGAGTCCAATTAAGGAGTTAATTCCTTCCGTTGAGTTTGGCATCGCCTCGTCGTGCACTGGTGTAAACCACTTACTGCAAATTGTTTAATTATGACACGTCGATTTCTCCACGTTACTCATTAGCTGCAACTAGATAACAGTTGTACTCGAAATAATTAAAACGCTTCTGTCCAGCTCAAACCTAAAATAGATCTACTCCGAAAAATACTGGATGAACTCACAAACTACACCAAGGACGTACACACGCTTTTCAGAGAGAGTGGATGGGGCACTCTGTAGACTGATGATGAAACATGGGAGGAAACAAAATTTGGTTAACCCGTTACTGTTAGGTAGATTTGAGGGATGCATACAGACAGTATTTAGTTAAGGCCCAAAAAATAAAAATCTGTTTCTCAGGCCCTCTCGCATGGCCCTTTTGGCTGCCGCATACTCTCTTTTTATAACCAATGGAAACTTTAAAAAAATCAAATTTAAATGGTTATGTCTGATATTTTACCAAAGTTAAAAAAATTGATAAATGTGTCCCTTGAGTGCAAGATGGCTTTGCAATGCTTTAGCATTGCAAAGCCTTCTTGCTCCCAAGGGACAAAATATACTACCTCCTATGCTATTCTGTAGATTATGAGGCCTAAAACATAAGCCAAGATATGAACTTTTGATGGCAAAGAAATAATTACAGAAATAAAAAATAAAATAAAAACCACTCGCCCGCATGCAATTTTACAAATAATGGCCTGAGAAACAGAAGATCTACTTTGTTGGGCCTAATAACCATTTTTTCTGCACATGGAACAGCCCATTAGTTTGCTCTGTGCATCATTTGACTTGTAGAGTGCTACATTATTTCCATAGGTCAAGGTTTATTCACAAGGAAAATGGTTTCGTTATAATTTATTGGAGAGTGTCTTCGGGCACTCTGCAATAAATAGTAACAAAATAATTCAAACGAATGGGATATGTTTGATTTTGACTGAACACGAAGTACGTCAACAGAATATGATGTCACTTAATTGCAGTTCCAGCACTATTCAGTTACTCCCAAATTGGCCTTCCATCACAAAACAAGTTAATGGACTTTCTGCAGTGTTTGATCCACGTAGGCCTTAGACAACAGTTAAGTCAACACGAAAGCTAAATATATATTTCAATAATGAAAAAAAAAATCAATCCAATATAAAAAAATCAATCAATCAGTGTATACTTGTTTCAATGGGGAGGGGCGCTATTCCTGTTTGATCTCAGACACTTTGTGCGAAATGGAGTAAAGTAGCCCTAGCACTTGGCACCTTCCTGGATACATTCACGATCTAAAACAACACCCAATTCTTTCTAATATGAATGCCATGTTGTGATAAAAAACACTTTGAGAGAAATAAAATTTGGTTGCTTTGAATAGTTTCTAACATTTCCAACGAGCTTTCGCGATTTCTTGGACATTTCACAAAATTGTGTGTTCCATCTAAAATTACGAGCACAGAAAAATACCGCAAACATTCGTAGGAAAAATGGTGACAAGACAAGATAACGAACAAACGATGAGGACGATAGAAAATAATTCAATTCTATATCACAGGAGAGCTGAAGTGTTTACTTATTACGGAATCTCCTTATAAATACAGAGCGGAACTGGCAAGCATGACTCGGTAAGGAATCACCTCTGGCCAATTAGTCTACGAAAACTTAATGCTAAGATTGGATTTGAATACATGAGGCAACATCAAATTTTGTCCATATTTCTGTCCTCGCGCCCAGGCTCTTCATACACATGACATAACTGAGCTAATCGTGTTTCTAACTCTGGCAGCCCATGAGTTCTACCAATTGAAGCCAGGGAGGGGGCAATCCATTATCATTCTCACGTTTTTTGATGGCGTGAATAGCGGAAATCTCGCACAAATGCCTGTCCCTGATGTCTTTTTCCCATGTTTATCATCTCAGTGCTGCAATACGTGGGCGACTTATAGCGCGTGCTTCATATGTGGATAATAACGATGCACCACTTTGAATTACAGTGGAAAAGAAAAACATCTACCTTGATCCCAATGAAAGTAAACTGCCTCCTGATTCCTGTACCTCAACTCGAAGTAACTCCTGTAACAATTTCAAACTATTAAAGATTACTGAACTTTCCCCATTGATCAGACACTTGATCACATCTTGTTTACAAAACTATTAACAGCACGAAGTTGACTGAAGGTGCCAGAGAAAAACTGTTCTCGCCGCAGTCGATATTTTGGCCTTCAGGTGAGTACACCTTCTAGCGTATACTTTTGGAACGTATTTAATGTAACACCAGTTACACAAACTTGAACGAAAAACATGATGTACCCATATTGGCTTCTTGAGGCTTCAATTGTGTGCTCCCTATATTCGCGTACGGTTTGCGCGGGAGGGAGAACTCATTTAAAATAACGTACAATGAATACCAATAAATACCCATGTAACGGTTTCCTCTTGTAACGATTGAAAAAGGGGTGTAATATTGAGGTGCGTGCGTGCGTGCGTGCGTGCGTGCGTGCGTGCGTGCGTGCGTGCGTGCGTGCGTGCGTGCGTGCGTGCGTGCGTGCGCGTGCGTGCGTGCGTGTGTGCGTGCTTGCGTGAGGTTAAAATTCGCACTGGCACAGATATTTCTTACTGAAACTTTTTTTCTTGTAATATGCTGCCGAAAAATTGTTTTCATTTACTGAACCTTGATGGGTTTCAAACATGACAGAAAATACATAAAATTGATTTAAACTATGTGATGGGCTTAGGAACTGGTTAAACTGACTGGCAACAATTGACGTCATTCACTGATTGGCTCTAATTTAGTCCTTACAAGGATGTTACGCAAGCTTTTGTTTTTCTTATTGGCGATGACAGGTCGAAGATTCAAAGGTTCATTTAATTTAGCATTGGTTAAATTGAATTCATCTTTTAATATTTTGCTATTTCGATATTCATTTTGTTGTATGTTAAAGTGAAAGGAATGATGGACCTCCATTCGCATTCTCCCTCTGATATGTTCATTCCAAATGGCCAGAGGGTTTGAAGCGTATTGATCCAAAAAGCTCCGCATTGTTTTCTAAATTCATCCGTTTCTTCTAATGTGTCTTTAATTGGTGGTTGTTCAATAGGATGGATTTCGAAATCGTCCAAAGAATGGTCAGGAAGGTTAAAATGTTGTGCTACTGGGGCATCCGCATTATGTTTTATATCCTGTTTGTGTCTAGTAGCACGTTCTCGGAATGGAATTTGACTCTGACCAACATACTGCTTCCGACAGCTTTTGCAAGTGATAAGATAAATAATATTTGGTGAATCACAATGGAGGGGATTACGGATCTGATAATGATTTTTCGTTAGTTTGGAGGAAATTCCTCTTTCTGATCAGGCGCAAAAGTATGCAATCTACAACGAGGTTTTTTGCAATTAAATACCGCGCCACTACCATTCTGCAACGGTCTGTTGTGTTCAATGTTCAGTGGTTCAAAATCAGAGGTTTCCGCTGGACTTTCGAGCTTTATCAGAGTTTGAGATCTCAGGCTACGCAAAAAGCCCAGAGAGTACCTTCTCGATCTAAGGGCGCCAAATAGAGTAGAACAAGCCTCATTGAAATTTACCTTATCATTTGAATTGCTATGGAAACGAATGAGCTGTGATTTGATGATGATGAGGATGAAATGATTTTGTGTGCAACAATTGATGTTTTAAAATATACTTTATAATCTAAATGATCGGATGCCTGTAATTGCTTGCCTTTGTACGCGATTACATTGAGAAAATCAACAGAATTTTCACTGATAGTAGCTTTTAATTTAATGTTTGGATCATGATTGTTCAGAATTTCTAAAAATTCATCAAAATCTTCTTTTGAATGTTCCCAAATAATAAAATGTTATCTAAATATCTCAGATGTACGAGAGGATGCTTTGCACATTTGCTTAGGGCATTTTCCTCCCATTCCGCTACATTTATGAAGCACTGGGTTTAACCCGGTGCCTCATAAATTTAATGTTTGCTATGATTTATTATTATGCTAGTAAATCTGTTCATCCAATCAAATGAAGTTACTAAGAGGCATAGACTCCGCAATATTAGGTTCAGGGTGGCTGAAAAGCACCCAATATTAATTTACTATTAGGTGCCCGTCAGCCATTTTGTTTTATCATTATATCCACACTCCTCAGCTTTTAATTTACGCGTACGTACATGCTGAAGTGCAGTCGTACAGAAGTCTCACCATATAAAATAGCCCCGTTGTAAATATATTGTAAGATAAAATGATTATTACCATTATGTGGATGTACAAAATATGTATCCGAGTCTCGCTCCGGGTTCTAAGGGTAGATCACTTCTCGTCTTCGACTCGTCGTGATCTGCCCTTAGAACCCGGAACTCGACTCGGATACATATTTTGTACATTCACATAATGGTAATAATCATTTTATCTTACAATATATTGGGAATAAGTAAAAAATGTAGACGAATATATAAGGAACTATTTATTCATACGGATGAACAAAAAGAAAAAAAAATGGAACTCACGCGAAAGGAACGTGCTTGTATCCGACCCCCTGATACAATCATCTGTATCAGGGGGTCGGATACACGACAGTTGCGGAGTTAATACAGACAAAATACATGTTGATTGTTAGATAAAAACATTGCATTCGATTGAATGAAACTGTTATAATAAAATGTCAAACCAGTCCAAAACATTGGCGGTTATAGAACAAGTCAGGAGTGATTTATTAGAATGCGGAACCAAAATTACTCCCCTTGTTGCGTATGTAAACATCGTCTGCTTTGTTTACATTTTTCGAGAAGTGCGCATCATTTAACTATTCGCTGAGTTAACTTCCCCAAAGACATTTTAGCATGCCGTGCATAATAAATACGTTACAGGGCGTTTAGTTGGCAGATACAGTGTCATATACGGCGAAGAGAAAACAATATTAGGTTCGCCTCACCTAATATTGTTTTCTCTTCGCCGTATATGACACTGTATCTGCCAACTAAACGCCCTGTAACTTACAATGTCAGTAGTCTTTAAGTTTCATGCGTGCACAATATTGCCCATCCATGGATTTCAGTCAGTCAACGATGGTTGTACTGTACATTAACTTAACTTCCGAGCTATAGTTTGATCAGCCGAGATTCATCAAAACAGTCGTCCGTCCATCTAGGTCTTGTTTACGAATAAATGTATGCTTGATAAAAAGCAACATAGATTATAGTAATCTGGAAGAGCGGACTCTTTTGGTGAAGTTTGTTTACATCGTTTCCGAATGTCTCTCCAGCAACAGAACAGTTTGTTCACGAATGTCCTAATGGTGGAGGAGAAAACCTCTTTGTTTAGCTGTAAACGTATTGCTTCATTGTAAGAATTAATTTCATTCATATTTATTCGGTTTTCATCTCGCGAATAAAAAAGACGCAACTATGAGTTCTACAAACTTCACCATCTTCGGTTTTACCCGATTTCCAATGTCTTTTGTCAGCTACCATACCAGACCGAACAGTATTTTGGTCCCAATCATTCGATACATAAATCTTTGATAAATATCTGGTCTCTCTCTTTCTACCTATTATTCGTACCTTAACCCTTTACCCAACGCAGACGATATAAAAATTTATTATTTTAAATATCATTTTTTCAAATTTTCCAACAAATTTCAACAAAACCATATCATGTGACCCCTCGTTGGAACGAGCTCGACGAGCTCGTTCGAACGAGGGGTCACATGATATGGTTTGGTTGAAATGTTTTGAAAAATAAAATTTTTCGTCTGCTGAATTTGCATGTTACGCCCGCGGATGCGTCTGGATGCTGCCGATTCGTTGGGTAAAGGGTTAATGCAAAACGTACATAAATATGCCCGCAATGTAACAATGAAGTCCATGCTGTCACGTGTTACCTATAGAGTCATTTGTTGATTCTGATAACTATCTCATAATGTTTGAGCATACAGTCTCTTTGATTTGTAAAAACCATCGAGAACTGCATTGCATAATTTAGCAACGGATTAGTAGAGCACAACTATGACGGCAACGATATCTGGTCTTGAAACTCTCTTGTGTAACGATCTTTGTTCATCTTGTAACGGCTGTGTGTTCCATGTAACAGGTGGGACATTTAAATTTTTGGATATGAATCACTGTGTTGCTAATTTATTGTTTTTGCATGTTAAATATTAGGTTTGAATAAAATTAATTGATGGTTTGAAATCCTTACCCTGATGCGTATAATTTTCTTAGCTGGCATTTATGTTATATACGTTAAAACAAATTATGAAAAAGAATAATAATTTGTTGAAGATCAGAACTCTTAGGGAAAGATGAAATTGCCAGAAAATCGATACTTATCATGTTATCCTTAGTACGCTGCTAATATTCATTATCAAAAGTTGTTGCTACATCCATTTTTTGAACATGGGGTGATGATTTTAATCACTGCTACAGTAAATACATTTCAACTGCATTACTAACACTGTGAGCCAGATAAAATTTCTCGTGTGAATGACTGAGTCTGCATATTTAATTTTTGTTACTTACAATGTAGGCCTCCATAAAATAACAAACAAATATCATGTTATGAAAAGATTTTCTTTTCAGTTTTCATCTCCAAGAAATATGGACAAAATTTGTCGCCCCATATCTCCATTCCTCTACCTATCTCCTATTCTAGACACAAAAGCGTCAAGCTCACAATATTTGATATCACCACATTACCTTTCATCAACTTAAATAATATCTGAGATTTTCGTCACTGCCACTTTCATTATTAATTTTCATTTTTGTCACTGCCATTTTCGTTACTCTCATCTCGTAACTACCATTCTCGTCACTGCTATTTTCGTCACTGACATTATTGTCGAACACATTTCCTCATTGACTTTCTCGTCAGTGACATTTTTGTCGCTGCAATTTCGGTAGTGCCACTCTCGTTCTACCGAACCGAATTCTGTCGCTGCTAATTTCGACATTGTCATTTTCGTCACTGCTGTTCTCGTCACTGCCTTTTCGTTAATGCCAATTTTTTAGCCACCATTTTGGTCATAGCGATTCTCGTCAATTCCATTTTTACCTCACATCTGTATATTAGACTCAGCAAGATCGATTATTATCTCTGTTCAAGACCAAGCTCGAATTACAAACATCAAACTATGTCCAAATATCAAATTGGGAAGAAATTTTTTTGGTTACTTTTTCTTGCTTGCATCGGGCGCATAGCTGTCGTCTGATATGTTACGTAAAGTCCGTAATGCTGCTGCACTTGGCGCTGTGTGAGCTATACGTAAATTATAATATTCGATTTTTATTCCGTTTGCGCTCTTGACACAGTTTAATTTTGAGGCACGCGCAGTTTCGAAATTCGATTCGAAACCCTCCAGATGATTCAATTTGATTCGATTGCAGTCGGGATGATTTGAAAATTTTGAATTCTTCTTCTATCATCGGGTCTCCCGCACAGGAGACCCGATGATGGATGAAGAGTTCAAGGAGATTCCGCTTCAGAAATTACATTGATTCCGTTTCTGGATGATTCCGCTTTTTTACTGACATACCCAAAAAGACGAGTCGCCTTTTAAAACAATACTTTAGTGCAGACTGACAATATTTGCAATATTCCACGGCTGTAACCGGGGATCAATATCTACAATCTGAAAAGTGGTGAGATTCGATTCAAAATCTTCTGACGGTTTTAATTCTAGCTTCGATTAGACTCAAAATTTGAGATTCGCAGTTTGATTTTCTGTAATCTGAGACTCACAGTGGAACAAAGACAATATGACTGAACTGATCCAGATATACTGATAGTCCAGTCAAAATACGGTTATACTTTGGAAAACTCGAGCAGAATGTGTTTGGACTTTCTTGGGTCCGAAAATGAGTGTTTGTAAACATACTGAAAGTCCAAGCTCGAAAACGGATGCATTTCCCTGAAAGATTGATCTTCAAATGGGTGCAACATCACTTCTTTGTAGGTATGCGATTCACCAAAATGTTCAGGTGAAACCACGCTATCCCGTTATGACATGTTCATGAATTTTAACCCTTAGAACCGTGGTGGTATCTTCAATGGAAGCAATTGGAAGAGTCATTATTTGGGGTAGACCAATTAATATTTTCAGCTTTGCGGCTGGATGTTGAAACTATTGATTGGTCTACCTGTACATTCAGTTAGCAGCCATCCTATTTAATGAAATTACGAAGTATCATGTTCCTGGCCCGGAAAGATGGTCTCTCGAGTTCAAAGGTTTAAGAGAATTTTATAGTCGTAGATGCGAATTATGTATTTATTTATTTATTAAGGTTTAACGACACTTTAACAGCCAAGGTCATATCACGTCGGTGACAGTTGTACGCTGGTGGAAGCCGGAGTACCCGGTGAGAACCACCGAGCAACGACGAGCAGCTGCCAGCTCCCCAACATCGTAACTGCGCACTGCAGCACAGGCAGGGTTAGATTGGTTGAAGACATGCGCACCATCGACGTGCAGTACGCCTTAGTACACGGCGTCATCGTGCCCCATGTGGACAATCGGAGTGGCGAATTGAAGACCACATAATAAAATATAATATAAAACACAAGTTTCCAAGGATAACGTTGCTTTTGGACGGTCGGCTTACTCCCACACCAAGGCATTCAATCCATATGTAAAACAGACGATCTTTATTCGGTGCAGCAGATTTCAGCATTTTTATCGGATTTTGAATCAAGTGTTAAAAAGATTCTTCAGCTTGTTCCAAGTCTGTGCAGTTTACGAAACTCGTCCAGTGAATAGGGTCTTGACCTCGCCATTGTGTCAAGGTGATAGCTAAAAGTGCTGATTTTCTTGTTTAAAAGTGTAAGTATTTTCGATAATATTTCTGCCTGGGTGAAATGTAAAGCATAAAGATAAGTATGTGACGGACCCTGAAAACAGATTTGTCAAACTAACAATAATTCAAACTCTGCTAATTAGGTATGAAATTTAATGTCCATTATGGCGCACGTGTTGAACGCCACATGGGGCTGTTTGGCGTTACAGATCAATGGTAAGAGAGACAATATTCTCTTCTGTATCGTTATCTGGGTAATTAAGACCAGTTAAAATGTAATCGTTGGAAACAGTGCATCACATATGGTCTGGACACACACCCATATTACGCATCTATCTTGTCTCCGAAATGTCGAAAGGGTTCACTTCAAACGAAATTCACATTTTTATCTCTATCCATATCGAATTACAAAGCACTCGTTAAATCAGAATTAATATGTTTAAACTTTGCGTTCCGACTGTATAAAGAGTGAAGCAGAATTCTGAGAGGCAGTTGACCTGAGGCCACTCAGAGATGGTCCGAATTTAGCCTTGGCCGTCGAGGGTCATAGGCACCGAGATTGAAAGTCCGCGCATTGTCGTAACCCCGTGAGGGTTGTAAGGAACCAATTGTAGTTTGTTAACGGTTGCGAACCGTAGTGGCATAGCCAAAGAAGTAAAAGCTGTAACGTTGAGGTCTAGGGACCGTATGAAGAGCTTGAGTAAGCGCTGGAATAGCTCGCGAGATAAGATAGTTTTAGGCGGTGCGAGAATTGGTGATGTTGAGAACACTTTACAGAATATTTTTATGTAAGCTTTGTTAAGTAGAAAGCTGAAGGCGAAGAATAACTTAACCCCGTGCGAGCCAGACAAGGCGCAAAGTGGTCGTGAACTGTGGTGGACGCCGATTGAATTGTGGTTGAACTGTGACAACGCTGATAGAGTCGCATAAGCAGAACATTGTATGAGATAAGCCCGACTGACGGCAAAGTTAACCCTGCGAGGAGGAAGCAACGAGAAGTGAATAGACACTTTGTATTTGTCACAAACCGTGAGAGGATGAAGATGATGTGAGGTTGATCCAGCGGACACAGCTAGCTGTGGGAGACATCGAGGGCCCTAGAGAATAAACTTTTATTCACGTAATTAGTGTATTCTTATGGATAATTTTGTGAGTAATTTGTTCCATATTATATTTCTTCGTACAAGTAAATAAATAATCTTTTCAGTGAATTATCGTTGATCACCCTTTGGCGTTGTAAGCCACAGGCACCTTCAGGAATCCTAAGAGTCCCAAGCGGATAGGGCATTGATAAGGTGGCAAGATTTACGTTCGAACTAGGGTTCAGACGACAGTCACTGGCTGTCGGCTGAGCACTGATAAGAACATAAATGTTCCTCCATCACTTAACCCCTGTCATTCTGCGAGATTTGGTTCGGGTTAGACCTAATGTGCTGAACTGATTTCGTAAATTCCACTGGGAACTCGTTGGGTATACTGATTGGAGACATATTTATATAACTATCGCAGAAACACACATCGATTTCAGTGATAAAGTTGCCCCTTTCTTGCGAATAGATGAGTTAACCATATTGTTCACTCAACCAGTTTAAGGAGAGTCTCTCCTTGCTCGCCTGACAGATATTTGCGGAGAACTACTTTATTACACTTTATTACACACACCGTCATATTTGTTATGGAATAGTGTTGTTAACCATTGATCCAACAGCTAATTGCAGCCGACAAAATTGAACAATTAAAATTTTTTCGTTTGCCTTTAAATCAAAGCTTATGACACCTCGTTGGAACGAGCTTAAGGAGCTCGTTCCAACGAAGGGTCATAAATTAAGATTTTGAGGTAAAAATTATAAACTAATAAAATTTGAATGTCGATGTTAGTAAATAGCGCTGATCGGTTCTGGCCCTTCCGTTAGGTAAAGGGTAAAACTGGCGGTGGTCCACTGATTTTCTATATTCTCGCCTCTTTAAGTACGGATATGTCCCACTTTGCATTAATTCTGCTCCCAATAGTAATCAGAATTTAGTGCAAGAGTAAACAGTTCTGTGTTTATACTACGAACAAATATTTTAGTACGCCCTCGGGGGAATATAAGAACGTATCTGTGTTTGTCGTTAATGTTATAATTGAGTGGACTAGCATTTAAGAGCCTGTCAGATATGTCGATAAGGTGTCAGGACAGAACTCCATTGTTTTCTTTCCTCGCAGTTACAGAAAAGACCTTTGCACTTTTCTCGATTGATAAGTAACAGGTTGTAGCAAAATATCAAATTTCATTGTCAGGTTCGTTTCACAGATGAGAGATGTGTGCCAGAGCATGAGTTGTTGTCTTAATGTGAAAAAATTCCCAGCATGCATCTCATGTATTTCTGCTATCGGGATATGCAGGGACAGTTCGAATAGGCTCATAGCCCCACTTTGTCCTTTGGCCTGACAGCATTGTCAACAAACAGCAAGTTAACCCTTTTACTGCCACGCCCACTTTGTCCCTATATGGAGGACTTCTATGTATGCATGTATGCGAGGAAGTTTAATAAAATTTATAACATACTTGAAACTCTATCATCTGATTAATTGTTGGAAAGGGCTCTCTGGGCCCTTTCCAACAATTAATCAGGTGGTAAGTTTGATCTGCGCATACCAGAAAGTGCATATAATCATTATAAAATATGTGACAATAATCGCTTTCGACAGCGAAAGTGTTAAAGTACATATTTGTGGCGGGTTGATTTCGTTGAGTCTATGTGTTGCTTCATATGTTCTGATGCGGAATCCTGTGATCCTTGTCAACTACTGTTTAGTGGTCGCAGTTTGTACTAAAAACCGAGTTGCGATCTGTTTAAATCACTTGGGTTGTGAACCCAAATCCTTCAGTTTGCTCTACACCCAAATGAAGCTTCAGTTTGACTTATTACTAAAACTACATTGTTTCTTGCTAGTCGAAGTGAAACCAACGTGTTATAAGACATTATTCCCTATAGTTATAAACCCTAGTTTTTGGCCTATAGGGTTCTAGTTAGCATGAATTAAACACTTTCTGCTTCTTGCGACGTTGCTCCGGAGGAGACGTACTACTACCTACAGCCTCCTTACTACGCAGCCACCCTCTTGTCCATAACATTCTTTTTCAAGCCAAGCGCTGGTGGCTGTCTGAAGTACAAGGTAGCAAATTACGATATTACCATATATCTTACCTCCTACAAGTATCTGGGAATTTCATTGGTTCAAAGACGTCACATGCAGACTGCATATAAAACCATGTACTGCCTGTCAACATCAATATACGCTGACAGCTATGGGTAATCTCCCCTTTGTTCATTGATTATTCAAAATGGTGGCAGCCGATAAACGCTTCAAGTTGAAAGATTGAGTGTTGGAAGCCCATATTTGATCTGAAGTGCAGGCTAGGCAACTTAAAAGGCTTCATATTCTGTGGATGTGTGTCATGTTACCTTCGAAATGAAATTGTTGGGTATGTATGAATTTGCCTTGTTACAATTTATGAGAGAGTGCCTGTAGGTACTCTCTCATAAATTGTAACAAGGCAAAGACACGTGAAAACATTGTGGGAATTCCCTCATTTAATATTGATCGCTGTTGTTATTAGTTCTGTGCATCGATGCAGCAGTCAGTAAGATATATTCGTTACACAGTTTGTTGGTGGCCTAATATGGTATATATGGTGTCAGTTAATTCCATGTTGGACGAGAGCGAATATACCATATTAGGCCACCAACAAACTGTGTAACTAATAATACTTCACCTTTTAAACCTTAGAACTCTGATGTTATCTTCCATGTCAGACCAATGATAGAAACTGGAAGAGTACATATTCATCATTTGGGGTACACCAATTAATATTTCAACGTCTTGGTCTACCCAACACATTCACTGAGCAGCATTCCAGCGTGACGAAATTATAACGTACCATGTTCCTGGACCAAACACCGGCCTTTCGGGACAAAAGGATTAATACTAAATTTCAGTATCGGAGTTATAAAAACGGAATAGATCAGAATCTACGGCGAGTTTACGGTGTGTCCAAGTGGGTCTTATGATTCTGACATGTTGGCGAAACACTTTTTCTTGATTTAATAGTTTGATGAATACAGAGATATTGTGACAGCAGGGAGTCAGTCAACTGAACATGCCCTTGATTAATACATACTCTTCATATTGTTTTGACAAAATTTGTACGAGTATACTCTTGGACGGCGCACGCTACCGTTTAAAACTAGACGTTTTACCCGGAGGTCCATTGGCTGAAACATCGTTTCTGTATACGGCACATGTACAGAATTCGACATCCTTGCCATGGTCATAGCACACAGACCAACGCGCAGAGTGATGTGCTATTTGCGGGCATTTCACGCCAGGACTTCTAATTTTAACTGAATACTTCCAGTTTTGGTTACGTTACAGATTTAACGATTGATAGGTGGCCATACCAGTAAAGGTAAAATGTTGACTGAACAAGAAGTTGCCTTTCAACTCCAGTACTGCATATATGCAATATTTATCACCGAATATCCTACACTCAGACCCAGTATTTCCATCGAAAATTATTTTGAACTGCGTTCACAGTTCTTGATAAAGACAGCCACTCAACAGACATATTGTCAAGTGTAGTTTCGAGAAAATCCATCAGGGTGACCTTATGTATATTACTGTGATTACAGAAACGGGTAAAGAATATCGGCTACTTCGCTCGCGACTGGGTCGCGATCCGGCCGCATTTCAAATGCATGACTTTCAAGGAGAAATTCCGTTCTTTGATCTTTCTTTTCTATCTAAAAGATGCATTTATGGTAACTGTGTTGTCATATGACAAACAGAAAATGAAATTTGTGTTTTGGTCACACGATATTAATTTTATGGAACGCGTTTACGAATTTACCGTTTTGCGTCGCCAGAGGCTCGGCAAAACGAAGAATTCTTAGACTCGTTTCATAAATATCGTGTGACCAATGCACTCATTCCATATCCTCTATTTATTATATCCCTACTTCAAATAGCCCCCCAATACCGTTGTAGTTTCATTAAGCCTTTACCCAACGCAGGCGATATCAAAATTTATTATTTTAAATATCATTTTTTTCAAATTTTTCAAAAAATTTCAACAAAACATATCATGTGACCCCTCGTTGGAACGAGCTCGTTCCAGCGAGGGGTCACATGATATGGTTTTGTTGAAATTGTTTGAAAAATAATATTTTTTCAACTGCTGAATTTGCATATTACGCGGGCGGATGCGGCCGATTCGTTGGGTAAAGGGTTAAATCATTTCTGGTTTCCGGAAACGAGAGTGACAACTTTTCTAAATCCACACCATGCCTGTCTCAAATGAGGCTCAAGTGACTCCAATGACGTGCGAACGGTTTCGACGCTACAATTTTACAAACACGAAATCAAAAAGTGCTTTTGAGATGAACATTCATTCTGCTACATAAACATTCCAAAATTTCTATTTTGTGTGCACTTCAAGTTTTGTATTTAATTTTTTACATATTCAATGTCATATAATTTCGTGTGCTGTGTCCACTGGTTAGAGCATGGGACTTGAGATCGCGAGGTCGACGGTTTGAGCCTGCCCACTTCAGCAGCACGTGACCTTCGGAAGACACTTCATCGCTTATGTGGGAGGATGCTCTGCCCTGAGGCATAGGGCACGTCAATGATACGCTGTAGCTCCATGATTTTCCCCTGGTACCCCATCTCATCCTCCACCCTTAAAGTTGTCTGACACTATATGACCTTGGCTGTTGAATGTGTCGTAAACACCAATAAACACACAAATTGTCACATAAAAAACAAATTATTACAAAAGCCAATCATGTTTGATCTTGCTCGTCAACTCGACGGAACACGACGACCCCGCTCAACTGACTATTTTGATAATCTTTATTTATTGAAGAAAACAAAAGCAAAAATATTTGATTATGCTCGCATGTCTGCACTTAGAAATTATGAAAATGTTAGTGGGCACTTGCACTAGACCGCTTCTATCGGAATACGCCACGGTGTTTGCTACGGAGGGTTAGGCTTAAACTGCGAATATAATAACTCAGAAGGAGGTTAATTGAGAGTCTAGGTCTAATGTTTCAATGTCCATACTCTCTCTGATGCTCCTCTGGTGTAGACATCCACTATCTATAATGTCCCAGAGGATGAAGTAAGTGTTTTTGCATCAATTTCGCGTCTCAAGTCATCTGATACTTCCGATCAGACCTATCAAGCAAACGCGATACTGGTAAATGTTTAATGACACTAAATCTAACTTCTTCGTTTGTGATGAGCACGTCAGACCAACATTCTGCCACATCAGTTTGTTGGCGCTATTCCTCTCAGGGCGATGTCTGAAAGGTCTTGAATAATTTATGTAGATAGCTTTCAAGATGCGCCGTTAATTCAATTTACTTAAAAGACGTACACCTTCGATTTGTGAAGCGTCACTCGAGGATTGTAGAGAATCAGCTATCAAGATTTTGTTCCAGAGTTTGATGCCCCTGTTGGGATTCGTAGAACATATCAGTTAACCATTTAATTTAAGAAACTATAACATTTTTCCACAATGTCATTTGTTATTTCTTAACCTGGCACAGATGCCCAACTACCTGTGAACACTGCGGTATCTTCCATGTCAGTTCTATGACAGCAATTGGGGCAGACCATATTCATTATTTAGGGATAAACCAATGAAGCCTTGGAGCTGCTCGTTGATAATATTGATTGGTCAACCCCACCCATTCACTTAGAAGGCATCACACTTAATGAAATTATGACGTACCATGTTCATGGGCCGGAAAAGCGGTCTCTCGTGTTCAAAGGGTGAGCAAATGGAGAGGTTGCCTACGCTTAATATACTGAACTCTCTGTTGCACATTACACTTGAGGTGAAATAAATTTCGTCGATATCTTGAAATTCTAGACTGTTTAAAGCAGTGTGCGTACTGTCGAATACATATCAAAGAATGTTCTCATGTGAAGCTATATATATTTTTTTTTTTTTCAATGATATCTGCTTTGTTTGCATGTGATGAGTCGAGGTTTGCATACCTCCATTGTCTTTTTGCCTTTCCCCCGTCTATCCGTCGAAAGATATTGTAGGTATGTCGAATGGTGCATTTCATCTGACTGTAATCGCTGCAGGTTGAAAATTAAGACATTACACCAAAACAATCATTAATATTCATTGTAAAGTCAGTCCATGTTCAAACTAAGCAGCAAGGTTATATTAATAACAGTACTGATTAATTCATTTAAAAAAACTAGTATTCGCGAGAAATTGTCACCCCAGTTTTCATCTTGTTTATCCGAGCCTGTGTGAAGTAGTGAGTGTTGAAAACTTTCAAACTGTCGCCTGCGCAAAAGTTAATTCCATTTAATCACTAATGTACGTCATCGTTTGAGATTACCACTGTACACATTTCTGACAACTTCGACCCCGTTTGGGTACATTTTCGTTCATCGTAGTACCTGTTATTGTCATACCGCAGAGAAAATTGTCCTATTGGTAAATGGTCAGTTTGCCGGGCTATTTCCACCTTTATTCAGGTCTTTGTTGCGCAACATAAAATCATGCGACGTTTATGTAATCAAGAGAGACAAATCCCATTTGAAAACTGAACCGAAAAGATAATTAGGTCCAAATATAAAGTTAAGTATGGTTTGAAATGTGAAGAAATATGTAAGTGTTGAAAAGATATACGAACCATACAGACCACAATTAGAGGTAGCTAACACAAAGAATGATATAACTCGACAGTTGAAACTGTTCGTCTATATTTGTTTGACAAAAAGAAAAACACCACCTTTGAAAGTTATTCAACAGAGCGGCGTGATAAGTGAGCCCGCTTTATTATTTTCGTTTGGGTGCAAGGAAGAAGATTAGACAATCGCAGTATCAAGAAAATATTACCATAGATTTGCAGTGTGACAAATTCGATATACAGGACTTTGGCAGGGTACGCTAGCCAATGTACCCTGTCAGAATTTTATGTATTTTATACAACTCTGATTACTTCTATAATTATTGATAATACTTTACTTATACACTCTAGAATGATTTGGATTAAGCGTTAACCCAAACCACCTGGACTGAGTGAATATGAACCCCACTCAGCCCAGTTGGTTTGTTTTAATGTTTAACCCAAATGATCTTAGAGTGTATGAAGACCTACAGGTTGCAACTCGAATTATTTCATTCCTCTAACATTCCCTCCTCTGTTTGCCCAACGTGGCCATTTTATCAATTAGTTCTCAATTTCTATATTTAGCTTTTATTAACCCCTTGAACCCCAGCCGCAGGCTTTTCCCGCCAGGAACATGATACGTCATGATGGCTGTTTAGTAAATGTATGGGGTGGACCCATCTATATTTTCAACGTGCAACCCTGAGGTTGCACGTTGAAAATATTGATGGATCTACCCCAAATAATGAATATGGACTCTTCCAAGTGCTTCCACTGAACTGGCATGGAATATACTACTAGAGTTCAAAAGGTTAACAAACACAAACAGTAAATATACTGTTTTGCTGCTGATGACGAACATATGCATCTACTCTGTTGGTTCAGAAGAAATGAAAATTCCCAATATGGCTTGAAAACATGGGATGCCACCCAAAAGCCCAGGTGAATTAACAGAAGCTATTTCTTTTCACTTTGCCAATCTATTCAACTGAGAAGTTTGTAAAACTCAGTTTTCCAAGTTTGCCCTACTGTAGACGACTGCATTGATAAACTTTCGCATCTTCATTGACAGTAGATGTAAATGTCTTCGGATATCTGAATCGAAGTCCTTCATGACACGTCACTATTTTGACTGTGCACAAAGTCAGTCAACTCCGGACGATGACGTAGATTGAGAGCTCTGTTGGTTGTATAGTCTACGGGTACAGGGAGGTGGGTAACCTGTTTTGTTGTCGAAATATTTAAGTAATTTGAAAGGGGACGGGGACGAGCTTGTGCAGAGGTACTACTAGAAACCGGGAAAATAAATTGTCGTTCATACCATTGCTTTCGCGTTGTGTATCAGTATCATACATTGAAATTAATATTCAAATTTTATCATTCACAATATTTGCTTCCAAAGTGCAGCTTATAACCTTTCATTGGGGTGATTTCCTTCCAGTGAAATGTCATAAGTTTATTATGAAAAATAGTTATTTTCAGTTATTCGTGAAAAAAAATCTATCCACTTGTCGAATACCTAATAAGAAATGCGTAAGACACGGATAAAAATGAGAATCTTTGCACAACTTGTTTTTCGGTGAGACTACTTCTCTTCACAGTCGAAGAAATCATGTTATTACTTTCCAAAGTGTGATTTGCTGGGATTTCCAGGTTTGGTTATAAACGATAACTTAATAAGTGAATTATGCAATCAACAATTGGGTCATGTATTCGTGCGCGCAAACGAAGACGCTTTGCCGAAGGTGTAATGGGGACTTCATTGTTTTCTGTTTTTTAATCCTTTACCTAACATGAAAAGCAGACGACACTTGCAAAAAAAAATTCTTGAATAACTATTATTTTCATTTTTTGTCTCAAAACCATAGCTTATGACCTCTCATTGGGACGAGCTCGATGAGCTCGTTCCAATGAGGGGTCATAACTTATGTTTTAGAGACAAAAAATGAAAAAATAATGAAAACTGATTGGCGATTTTTGAGAATAGCGCTGGCCGGTTTTGGCCGTTACGTTAGGTAAAGTGTTAAATAATATAATTATCGTTGATAATGAAAAGTAATAAACAGAGTAATCGCTTGACTGGACTGGTTACGTGAAATAATTCATTCGAGGCGAGGGACTATATTATAAAACACTCGTGCGCATTCGCGCACTCGTGTTTATACAACGTCCCTCACCTCTCATGATTTTTTTCATGTAACCAGTCCAGTCAAGCGATTACTCTCTATTTATATTCTGCCAAAGGCGCAGGATTTGGATGTCGCTTTATATATCGTTGATAGATGATAGACGGATCTGTGAAGTTAAAAATCAGCACATACTGAATTTGCGGCTTTGAAAGACCACATTCTGGAGTAATTTAGGAGAGGTATCTCATTTCAACGCAGTGTTTCCGTTAACTCAATATATCAATGTAAGAACTATCATGCCAGTGATAGACATTGATGTTGCAGTACTTATTTCCAAAACACTGCTTATGGTTTCTCAATGGACAAATGAAATAAGTATAATGTACGATGGAACACTACGTAACTTCACCTTTCTTGCACAGAAAAGACGCGCGGGACATGGTTCGATCCGGTTGGAAAACATCAAAAACATGACCACTCATTTGAAAATGTAAACACGCGCTTCTTAAAAGGAATGCCAAACCGAGAGAAGTGATTTTTTGATATGTTTGAAACAAAAAATAAAAGACAAAATTACATAATATTGTGTACATAAAGAGGGGCATGTACTTGAAAGTAGTTTTTTTTATCTGATAGCATTAATTGATTAAGTCATTCAACGAAGTTGAAATGACTTTTTGCGATCATCAGCGTTTTCTTTTTGTTTTCTTCTCGCCACGTTTTCTACCTCTATTTCTTCACCCATATCGATGAAATTAGGAACACGTGCACCACCCACGGCTGATGAAACTAACTTTATGTTTTTTCAAATTGCGACCTTTATCCAAAACAGTACCCAATTCACATGTTTTCCTTGAACTTTTAATATCATACATCACGCCTCCCACTGACAAATCTTGCATGTATCATCTCCAATAAAATAGATATTTAAAAATATGGTATCGATCTGGCAAATTCCCAAAAGCTATGGCCGAATTTTCGGGTGACGTTATACACGTCAGCGTAACATAAAACGTAAATTACAACCGATTTTCATGAAATGTTAGTATGTTGTGCTGCTCAAAAAATAAAAAAGATATGTGTTTTGGATTTTTCCATTTACTCAAAAAATAAAAGACATGTGTTTAGGATTTTTCCATTTAACGTCATTTTCAACGTTTTTACGTCATTTCATGTCTTGCCTTTACCCTACCCCCAATTTTGTGACAGCTCTATCCCCAAAATACACATCTTAGCACTATAATTATATCCCTGGAGGAAAAAGAAATAGATGAGGGCGTGCATTATCATATTTTGTATTCACATGATTGGAAAATAGATAACACTATGACCTTAATGCCAATCGAGGCTCGGAAAACGTCAAAATTAAAAATCAGCATGTGCCTATGTGCTACGTGTAAGGTGTACAATAGAACATAAACACGGCTAGGAGCGTTGGAATACTTTATAAGGAGATGGGGGAAGTAATAACATAGGTTGTAGATACATAGGTATAAACCGAGAATTTAGTTGAAATCTGAGCCAGGTAAATAATTATCGGGTTGTTTGTGGTAATTCTATGATGTAAAACTACTGTTATACAAAGGAATGCGTCCGATAGCTCTACGTGCTACTATTAAAAGTAGGATTCTTGAAGAATCCGATCTAATAAAGTTGTTTTGGGTGATTTGGAGGAATTGTCGGGCTTGTTTGTGGTAATTCAGCGAAGCGGGAAACTACTCCTATACAAAGGAGCAAACCCTCCGAACATACCTCTTTCCTTTTGTAGGCCTTTGGGTAATATTGCAACCACGAGCTACCATAGAAACCAAGACGGACGACGGAAACACTATCACCCTATCACTATGGTAAGGACGTCACAAAATGGCTGCTCACGCGGGTTACCATGACAACACAACATGGCTCCACTGGTGAAACATACGAGACATACTACTCCCCAATGACAATTATACGAATCCACTCCTGTCACTCCGATAAGTGAATAACTTATCAAACAATCACCTTGTTGAGTATTAGTTATGAGAGCCCACTAAATCTCACTCCAGCACAAATATAAACCGAATCCTGTCATACGAGCTTGCACTTGCTGGTGTCTTGTTCCCACTCCGACCCCAAAGTGTGAAACCAGCACCCGGTACCTCCCAGTACCTACTGTAGTGCCGTTTACCATAAAATTCAAGTTTTCTCACTACTTTACAAGATGAACAGTTTTTGTTTGTCTAACACTCCAAATCCAATGTGTTGACCCAGTACCCGGCACTTCCCAGTGCATACTGGAGTGTTTTTTTACCCAAATACTCAACGTTTTCTCACTTCTTTTTCCTCCCAGCTCCACGCTGATTGTAGTGATTTTACCCTAAAACACAAAGTTTACTCACTACTTTACAAGACACACACCCATAAATACCGAATATGTCCTCCCAGTTCCACACTGAATGGAGTGATTTTTACCACAACTCACAAGGTTTACTCACTACTTTATAAGGCATACACCCGTAAATACAAAATAGCTCCACCGGCTCCACGCTGAAAGGTTTCATCCCCACAGTGAAATGAATCATCCACTCCCTTGGTGGATTTTACACCTCCTTTCCACTTGGCTGACTGAGACACATCGTCTCTGAAACGCTGTTATTCCACGGATCCGTCATACAGCATAACTTTAACCTCAATCCCGCCCCTATTTTGACCTAGAAAATCGACGGGGCTACCGGATGTATAATAACCCTACCCCAGAGACAGCTATAAACCTACCCGAGGATTCCCTTACGTCTCGTTGGTTTGAAAGACCTGGATTAGACGAAACTAGTTACCCCCTGCAGATATTGCTTCCGGACAAGTGATTAAGGTCCTCACGTATTACCAACTCCAGTTATAGAAAAGACTTTGCCCAGTGCAAGGCCGCAGATGCTAGAAAAAACCGTGACTTTATGGTCAATACCCAGCAATCTCCTGACCCCAGGAGCCTTTCTCACAATTATACACCCAAATTGAAACCAATAACCCTGAGCTCAAGAGGCGAATAAAATCTCCCCCACCTGTGATGTCACAGGATGAGCATGACTAACATTGTTTCCACACAAAACCCAATTAGTAACGAAAAGATTGACCTGTCGCCTTACAAGTCTCAACGGCCCATACAACTTTCACAATCCTCCAGGGAGATACCCAAAAGTGACAACTCGGATGTTGAAGTAACAGTCTTGCGCATATTAAGAAAGACAACTTGAACTGGATTCCCAGTATCTCCGAACAAGATGAAGCCCCCTCAACGTCGGCTACTGATACCCTTAATCAGCTACAACATGACACCCCGATTAACAATGCAATCCTCCGTGATCTCACACCCTCACCAGGTCACATGAGATTCCCACCCTCAGTACTTGCGCCCCCTCCCCCACCCTCAACGTCAATTCATGAACCGACAGTAATACAGGACATCCCATCCCATAAGATTGATTGGTGCCCTATGTTCTCACCGGCTGAAACCCATTCCAACCTGGAAAACTCTAATTTCTCTATCCATGAGAGCATAATTCTCCCAGGAACACGCCCTACAGACCACTCCGTCTTAACTCACAAGTTGACACAGGCACACACCTAATTTATGAGAGTAACATCTTGCCCACCCAAACCCCAATAACCCCACAGCATTTATTTGTCGTCCGACAATACCCAACAATTGATACACTTTTCATAGTCCATCAGTGGGACTCCCAACAATACCTCTCAAAACGACACCACTGCGAACCACCATACAGTGATAGTCGAAACGCAAACCCGTGAACATACCACCTCGTTTGATCTATCGACAGCACCCAAAAAATGTTTGACGCAACAGCGAATCCGCAAAACCACATCTACCCTCCGGCGGCCCTTCCAAGTAAGCGAACGTACCCCTCCCGCCAAACAGTGAACCCCGCGATGGTGTGTTGAAAAGATGTTCCCGCAACATTTGAAACAACAAGTAAAACATCACTTTCTGCTTTGCTTCTACCAGTCCCACAAGGGGATTCCCTCCCAAATATACCCACAGAAGCATTCCCATCGAAGATTAACTGGCCATTTGGTGCCTCCCTCCACCCTATATATCAAACAAACCCCTCCCGAGGCGCAACAACAGTTTCCTTTCTTCCTAGTACCCTAAGAAGTAAGAGGGACCCTCCTCTCGAGGATTGAATCCTGTTATCACATGAGGGAAAGATGCTCCCATGATACGAGAAACGCCTGTCCGTACGGTTATAACGGATCCACCCCTCCCTCCCTTTTCGCTATTCCCTGTCCCATATAGGGACCCTTTTCCGACACACCCGAGTAGCTCCGTAGATCCCCGACTTACCGGCAATCTGATGCCTCCTGGACCCTATATGTCATCTCCTCGAAGATGTATGCCTAGCTTGGGGTGCATTACCACCTCCTTTTCTAATCTGAGTCTAAACACTGAAAATTCTGGAAAATTCATCCAAATGCTGTATTTCGTGGGTAGGTACCTGTTAGATGTAGGGCTGTGTGCCCAAAAACGTTTGCAATTTTCATAGAAGATTCTTCCCAAACTTCACTGTCAAAATTGAATTAATGATTGGGGTTTAACGGCATTCTCCCTGCCAGCCCATACAGTGACTATATCAGTCCTATTTGTGGAGAAAACGCATAATTACTCGCTTCTTGAGCTCAGGGTTATGTGTTTCAGTTTGGGTGTGTAACTGGGCGAAAGGCTCCTGGGGGTCAGGAGATTGCTGGGTATTGACCATAAAGTCGCAGATATTCAACTCAAGATCTTGAGATATTATCTGGAGATAATGTTTCGAGATCTTGAGATATTATTTCGAGATCTTGAGATATTATCTCGAGATAATATGTCGAGATCTCGAGATATTATATCAAGATCGTGAGATAATACTCGAGATCTTAAGATAAACATCTCAAAATCTTGAGATCTTGAAATAACATCTCGAGATTTTGAGATATTATATGGAGATCTTGAGATATGATCTCGAGATTTTGAGATATTATCTGGAGATCTTGAGATATTATCTCAAGATGTTGAGATAAATAAATATTGGCCATGGCCTAAATCAGTCACCGTATTAAACTGATCTTAAGACACGTCGAGGGTGGAGTACGGGGGACAGGAATCAACGACCCGAGTTGGAGGTTTTCCTGCATTTCACGAGCGACACCCCCCCCCCCCCTCCCCTCCCGCCTTTCCCATACTTCAGCCGAGTTGTCTTCTGTATTATACCATGATTCATCTTGAATTAACCCTTTACCCAACGAATCGTCAGCATCTGCCCGCGTAATATGCAAATTCAACAGCTGAAAAAATATTATTTTCAAAACCTTTCAACAAAACCATATCATGTGACTCCTCTTTGGAACGAGCTCGTCGAGCTCGTTCCAAAAAGGGGTCACATGATATGGTTTTGTTGAAATTTCTTGAAAAAAGAATTTGAAATCGTCTGAGTTGGGTAAAGGGTTAAGTGAATGAAGCTGATATTTTTAAAGAAAAATCGGAGGTCTGTTTTTAGTTTTTGCTTGATGCTGTTTTGTATCAATTCATTTCATTCATGTCATAATGTCACTCAGAAGCATAACGTCCAATCAGATGTATTTTTACATAGCGTTCTTACGCGTAATCCGGATTCCACGCGTGGTGTATCTAGAACATTTCCCAATGTCTGTATTGTATCGCGTAACGTTGAATACGCACAGCAATTGCCGTATAAAGTATTATTAAACTTTCTTCCAACTTCGTGTCATTCACTTTTGACCTTGACTTCGTTGGAGTTGTATTTTCAATTTGGTGTCCCGAAAACTTGAATGATCGAATTAAACTTTTTGAAACATTCTTGAAATGTGGTAATTCATAAAAGATTTCAATTCAGGTGTCCCCGTGAATTTATTTTCATTGTCAATGGAGATGGAGATGCGAAACTTAAGGCAGTCTGCAGTGAAGCAGAATTTGAACCCCGAATTTTACAAACTCCTTAGTTGAACGCATTGCCGAAGTGAAAAACGCTACATTCTGCCTCATCCCGAATTTACACTTGTCAATCAAAGCGGAGGGTCGGGACGACCACCTTTGTTTTAAATATAATAGGGGTCTTCCGTGGCAAGCCTAGAAAAAAACAATTCTGGTATGCCTGATCTGACCAGACGCCACCACAACATTGTTTATTTTTTTCTATATGAAATCTTGGTATAGAAATTGAAAACCATATGAGAAAATGGCGATGTCGGTCATAGAGGCGAGGTAATGCCGGAGGAACGAAATCCGAGTTTCATCTATCGTGGGTATCCTTTGGACGTCCCACCCCAAAAAAATATTTTACGTCCTTAGCCCTTTACCCAACGTAACGGCCAAAACCGGCCAGCGCTATTTTCAAAAATCGTCAATTAATTTTCATTATTTTTTTCATTTTTTGTCTAAAAACATAGGTTATGACCCCTCGTTGGAACGAGCTCGACGAGCTCGTTCCAACGAGGGGTCATAACCTATGTTTTTGAGACAAAAAATGAAAAAAATTAGTTATTCAAGAATTATTTTTGCAAGTGTCGTCTGCTTTCCACGTTAGGTAAAGGGTTAGAGTACAAATTTGGACAAAGGTAGTAGAAGAATTTTATATGCGTTCGCCTTTTAGCTTTTGACAGTACACCTGAATTGAAAGCATCTGTTCATTTGCAACTCAAATTATTTTTAAAACTCAGATGATGGGCATATATATTTATTTATTAGGGCTTAACGAGACGTTCGACGGCCAGGATCAGTCATATCAAGTCGGACAGTTTTATGGGTGGATGAAGCCGGAGTACTCGGAGAGAACCATCGAGCATTGGTGAACAACTTTCAGAATCCCCAACGTACTAATTCCGCACAAGTAGGGTTAGCATTGGTTGAAGACAAGCGCACCATCGACGTGCAGTACGCCTTAGTACACAGTGCCACTGAGCCCCTAAGTGGACAATCGAAATTAAGCAACTTGCCCAAGGACACAATGCAGTTAGCCTGGTGGGGCTCGAGCCGTGGTCCTTTCGGTTTAAAGTCCAATGCCGTTACCACTGAGTCACCGAGCTAAGTATTTTATGGAAAACAAAGAATTTATTAACAACGGCCTAATAAGTCTATTTTTTGTGAAAAGAGAGTCCAAAGTCTAAGTCTTGGGGTGTTTAACCCTTTACCGAACATGAATAGTAAACGACGATCACAAAAGACACTTGCAAAAGAATTTTCTTGAATAACTAAACGATTTCATTTGTTTTTTCTCAAAAGTAATGCTTATGACTTTCGATGGAAACGGACCTAACAACTAAAACTGAAACAGTATGTGGAAGAGGAGCGTCTCTGTGACTCACAATCAGTATGTGATTTAATGAAGAATCACTTCTGTGTTGGGATTTTGGTTTGTATAATTTAATAACAAATCACAAATTGCAGTCTGGGAAGTAGAGATATGCACAAGTGACATGAAATAAATGTGATTCGGTGAATTTCTTGATTAATGTGTTTCTAAACACTGACCTTGTTGGAAAAGATTGAATGGTGTTATGAGGGGCTCCCAGATTTAAGGAAAAACGGACGTAACAATCGTTACAAATTCCTAGTTCTTTATTCGACATTCGTTGTCAACTGATTTTATCGGTTGATAACGAATGTCGATTGAGGAACTACAGTTACAACTAGAAGTCCTGTCACGAACTGTGCGCTTATCTAGGCTTATTTGCGCGTAGGAATTGTCATATCGAATGGCATCCAAAGCACGGCAGGTTCTCCTGGTTACTCACAGGAAACACAGGCAATGTTTCTGCCAGTGGACCTCCGGGTTACCCGGAGGTCCATTGGCTGAAACATCGCTTGTGCAAAGGCCATATGTACAGATTTGATAGCCTTACTATGGTCATAACGCGTAGATTAACTCGCAGATCGACGTACTATTTGTGCGCATTTCAGGGCAGGATTTCTAGTTTTAACTGTAGGAATAATTAACGGTTCTCACGTCCCCAAGGAAAAGTATTTTTCGGCGTTTACTGGAAATGTTGTTTTGGCTTTATCAATATATAAACATGTCCACACTGTCTGGTCACCAAACCGGACAGGTTTCTATAAATTCTGAAAGATGTGTCAAAAGGCATTTGCAAGTAATGCCAATCAAACATAAAAAAGAAACTGTCTGTTTACAAAGCGTATCACATTTGAGCATACAATCACTTTTAAAAAGTGGGTTTGTGCATTTGTTGTAGTTCATTGCACAAATAGCACATTTTTGTAGCTTTATAATATTTTCACGGGTCTTGGCATGACCCCATATTTGGATCCCATATATCAGGTTTCTAAACACCTGGAACTTAATTAAGCACCCCCTTAAATGTTTCATGACAGTGAAGTTGCTGTTACTGGTTATTATGTTTTAACAATTGCTATGTCTTGCAGTATATTTCATCTCGTGAAACATGATGTTTCAGGTTGATAACGTACCCAAAACACAGCCTCTCGTCCACGTGAAGCATGCTACCCACGAATGTCAAACAAACACTATCATCCACATGCAATATCTGGGTAAAAAACAAGAAAATTTGTTACTTCTTTTATCAGTAAATGTTGACATGGCAAGGAGAGACTGTCAGAGACACGAAGATTCGACAACAGGCATGTCATTCAAAGCTATTGAAAGGCCATTTGGCTACAGTCATTCTGTCATCAGCAGACTTGTCCGAAAAAAATAACAAACCAACGATCTTAAGGACCGACCAAGGCCTGGACAACCCCGAAAAACTCCGATCAACATCAAAAACGACGTTTGGAGTGGGGTATGGCATGACAACATTGGAATCGCAGGACATGGAGGAGAGACCATTGGTCAGACGAGAGTAGGTTCCTGCTTCACGTCACGGATGGTCGCATGAGAGTGTGTGTGTGTTGGGGAGGGGGGATACAAATATTGCTTACGCGCCCAAGAACATCCGACCTACTGTTCCTTATGGTAGAGGATCAGTGATGATCTGTGGATGCCTCTTTCATGATTGTAAACTTGATATCGTGGCTCTACGTGGGAATCTTAATGGTTATCAGTACATTCTCAGTCCGGTTGTCGTGCCTCATTTTGACAACCACCCGTTGGCTACTCGCCCTGTATTCATGGACGAAAATGCAAGGCCACATCGTTCCCATGTTGTGAGAGAATTCCTTCAGAACAACGCATTTACAACACTACCTTGGCCTGCAAGGAGCCCCGATTTGAATCCCTTAGAACACATCTGGTACTTTCTTGGACGTCGAGTGCAAGCAAGGGATCCACCTGTACAGATTTTGTCCGCTTTGGAAGTTGCATTGCACGAGGACTGGCAGCAATTGCATCTGGGCCGTATCAGAAGGCTCACTGGTAGCATTAGGGTGAGAGTTCAGGTTGTCATCCGGGCACGTGGTGGATACACTCGCTACTGACGTCAGACACTGCTATTGTGTTCAGGAGACCACAAGTTACATTTTTTTGTTAGTAATTACCGGCATTGTTTCATCATGGACCGTTCCAGCACCATACTTGTCGAGAGAACATTTTTCCATGAAAAACATTAGTGACAGATATATAAATCGCCATTGTGTTGTCTTTCATTTGTCAATAGAGCATTCTTTCCGCAAAAAATCACTTTGGCCATCTTAAAGATAGCATGAAAGTAATGACAGTTTCTATTAATACCACTGCGAAAAAAACAGGGGGTGCTTAATTAAGTTCCAGGTGTATATAAAACTGTGATCACAAAAACGATCTTTTTCGTGATCCGATTGCGACACACTAATGCCAAACAATTGTGGGAAATTTGTTACATGTGGAGTCAGAAATGTGTACTTTTCACGATTTTAAAGACAGTACAAAGAAAAAAGATAAAGGGAATCTTCGGTCACATCTTTGGAGTAAATATTCTGTGCACCCCTCCTGACAGATTGAAACGACTGCTTGGTAAAGATAATCGCGTTCCACTCTTTTAAGCTACTGCCGAAAGGAAGGTAAACCAAATAATCGTGAGAACTTCGTCTAAAAAGCTAGATTCCAACCATCGTCTTTTTTTGTCGGTGGGGTTGAAGTGTTGGACTTCTCATTGCCAGGCGGGTTTGTCGAATCTCTCTCTCTCTCTCTCTCTCTCTCTCTCTCTCTCTCTCTCTCTCTCTCTCTCTCTCTCTCTCTCTCTCTCGTGTTTGTCTGATAATGATTTTGTAAACGCGATAACTTGATTAAATGTAATCGGATTTTTATGAAACTTACAACAGGCATACATTGTGAGAAGATCTTGGACAAGTTCGATATTCCCCAAAAGCCCCCTTTTTGTTTGAAATTCGGTGTTTGTCTGATAATAATTTTATGATTGTGATAATGTGAAAAACTGCAATCGGATTTTCATGAAACGTTCTGTAGGCACAGCTTATAAGAAGATGTTGTTCATGTTTGATCTTTCACAAATTTCCTGGGCTTCTGTAGGAATTATGCCCCTTTGTGCTTGAACTTCTGTATCTGTCTGATAATGACTTTGTGACTTTTGAATAATTGTAATCGGATTTTCATGGAACTTTCTATAGGCACACATTGTGAGAAGACCGTGGTCGGTTCGATATTCCCCAACTTTCCTCTGCTTTTATAGGAGTTATGCCCCTTTATGTTTGAAATTTGGTGTTTGTCTGATAATGTCTTTGAGAACGTGAAGAACTGCACAATTGTAATCGGGTGTTCACGAAACTTGAATTAGGCATACATTTGGAGAAGAACTTGGTCAAGTTCAATATTCACCAAATTTAATCAGCTTTCGTATGAGTTATAACGCTTTTAGTTGAAAATTTAATCTTGGGGAAAGCAAACACTGTGAGATGCTCTTGCTTTTTCATAAACCTTTTTATCCATGCTTATTTATTCATTATAACTATATTCTTCCTAATTCTGCGCTTGTGTGGAGTTTATCCCATTAATAAAAAATGAATGTCGAGTTTTCTGTAAAAGACGGAATGGGCTGAACTGCCTTGTTAGGCAAAGTATTAGTTTTAGAATTCAAGTATTCTTGGTGAAGACAAATATTTATGTCGAAAGGCAGACGATAAAAAATCACCAAATCTGTTACGTGAATCGATATAATAAAGCGGCAGCCTTACGTGACAAAATTGTTGTTTACCCTTCTGCTGAACGAGTTTTGCACCTGCTATCAGTGGCTGCGCTATATATATATAAAACACGGACTGAACCGGATAAGGGCCATTTGCGGGTATCGTTAAACCCCCTTAGTGTGGGTTCTTTAAAACAACTTCCATTGGGTTGACAAAAGTTATATAAGTCCGCGATATGGGGTATATACAGAAAATACATATTCTATACTACTCTATAGAATTACACGTTTAAGCAAAGTGTATTAACTACTCTCTGGGGACTGAAACGGCAAAATAACGCAAAAAGTTGTGGGGCACTAGTTAAGTCCCACATATTTTTGTGCCCCATGTTTAGGTATAAAAAAAATTAAATTGTCCCATATTGATTACATTTCATTGATGCTCGTTGAGCACGTTTCATTGGGTGTGGGGTTTCATAAGTTTTTTTAGGCGATAGATGGTTTTTTTTTAGTTATTCACCGATTATTATTATTATTATTATTATTATTTTAAGTGTCGTCTGCTATGCGTGTTCGGCAAAGAGTTAAATAAATAAATTGTCCTCTGATGGAGAACTTGTTCTCCGCACGCCCTCTCATGAACAAATATCAAGCGCTTCCCTGCGAGCTATTTTTTCAGTAAATGCGGACACACCAGTGGAAAGGGTAAATATATTTTTTTTGCATTGGAACTTAAATGAAGCAGCAGTTTCATAACGGTTGCAAATATGACATAATATTACCGAATGCGATTCCCGAAAGACAAATTGTTTGAAAATTTTGTTCTAGATTTTGACTGGAGTATATTGATCGTTTTGCTAATCAGTTGATTCACTGAAAACATTGCTTCTCATTTTCCCCGTTTAATGTGTCACAAGTGACAGATCAACAATCCTTTGAGTGGAAGATCTATGGTTTCGTATAATCCATGTCGTCTTGTGTAACGTTGTAAAGGCAATACTGTCGTCCATATTGTCAGCTCGCATCACGAATCGATAACTCCCAAACTACATAACTGAAAAACCCTCTTCGGTTTGGCGAATTAAACACGGCTAAACTAATCTCACTGGATGGTATTGAAGAAGAGCGGAAGTCTTTGAATGTCGCGTATTCGATTTTTAATTCCCAGCAAAATTATTCTCTTAATTTTTACTGCGAGATGGCAAACAAAAGTGCCAGCATACGTTTAGCTAATGGGTCGCCGGGGTTCTAAATACTTTTATTTGCTGGATCACCCACTGCCACCCAGGGTAAGAATCTGAACTAATGCATTTTAGTTGTCATGAACTATCCCCATACTGTTCGCGTCATCCGGAAAAGGACAGCGTAGCATGATGTCCGCCAGGCAAATTCGAATAACTTTGCAATTATCAGTTAACTTTTATTTATTTATTTGTTCATTCAACTATTTATTTTTTTTTTATTTATTGGTGTTTCACGACACTTTCAACTGCCAGGATCATCACGTGTTTTACGGGCGGGGGAAGCCAGAGTATTCAGAGAGAACACTGTGCGGCGGCATTAACCCTTTCAACACTGACGCCCTGGAAGGTATCATTTCAGTCCACACTGTCAACGGCGAAGTGAGCGAAATTAGCCTGGAATGTTGTGAGGTTCAGTAATAATTTAATCCAACAGCTCTGTCGAGCGATTGGAATAAATTATTACCGAGCCCCGCTTCAGATTTTGTGCTCTTTATATCGTCCACCCGTCCACTGCCAACCTTTTCTTCACGCAAAAAATGATGCACATAGGGTTGAAAGGGTTAACTTGGCTCATCGGTTACAGCATTAGACTTTATACCAAAAGGTCGACGGTTCGATCCTGACTCCCGCCATCTGCGCTATGTCTTTGGTCAAGACATTTTATTCCCGATTGCCCACGTGGGGGCACAGTGGCGTTGTGTACAAAAGCGTACTGGACGTTGATGGTGAACTTGCCTCCATCCGCTGCTAACTCTGCATGTGCCGGGTTAGTAATTTGGAGAGTTTGGCAGTTAATCGCAGCCACTCGGCAATTCTCCCCGGGTACTCCGGCTTCTCCCACCCGTAAAGCTGTCTGAGACGATATGACCCTGTCTGCTGAAAGTATTGTTGTCTGCTGAAATAAAATTTATTTATTTATTTATTTATTTATTTATTTATTTATTTATTTACAACGAAATTGTTCGCCGATATTCGGCCAACGCAATTAGGAGAGTTGACGCTACAAGGCATAATGGAGTCGTTAGAAGCTGAGTTTTTATATGGAGTGGAATTGATGGTGGCTGTTAGTAGGGTGGAGGAAGAGAAGGAAGAAGAGAGTTCCACTGGAAATTCAACCCAAACTATGAGTCGTAAGTCGAGATTCGTCGGAGTGGGGGAAGAGATGGTTCAGCTATCCGGACGTCGCGGCTTCCCAGTGGGGAAGACGAGAGGTTCGAATAGCTGAACTAGGAGAAGAGACTTCGGATTTTCGTCGCCTGAGTGCTAGAATGTTCTATTCCCCTATGGGACATAGAACATTCTAGTACTCAGCCGACGTTTTACTAAAGGAATGAGAAACAATAACACTGTCAGAAAACTGTAACAAATCTGAGAACATTTTGTAATTATTCGTTTGGTTTTAGGAATAAAGAGGTTATTTCAGCCCTCGGTAGCTTCACATGAGTCGTCAACCTTCGGTCTCAGACTGATATGATGTTACCTCGGGATGATACCTCTGCCGATATGAAACTAACCAAGTAATAACCTCTAAGTGTCTTGCCGAATAACACAACACGTAGATTACGCGGCTCAGGAGCGCACTCAGGACCCTTCGAACTGCCGTTTAATGTTCTATAATGATCTGTCGCGTTCTCAGTTAACATTCTGCCTATCGGATCTTCGGATAAAAGAATGGCTACAGCATTTGGGAGAGTACACTTTGCGTTTGTAGGGGGCGTCTGCAATAAGTTAATCCTACAGCCCAGTAGGATCATACGATTTAATTAATACCGATCTTTTTTAGCTATTTGTTGTTCACTAAATTGTTTGCTCGCCGACAACTAAGTTTTTTAACCCCAAAATTCATGCATTCCTGACTTATCTCGTCATGAAAATCGACCTTCGATGAGGTTATTTCGGCGGGAATTATTAGACGGGTGAGGAAAGTCCAATTAAGAAGAGTGTAATTGCTGAGAAAACACCTGTGACATCAGAAGAAAATAAAGGGAAGTTTCCTTTGGTTAATAACCGAAAACAACAGACAGCTCTCGCGGGTCTATCTGAGCTGCCTGTTGTTTTTGTCTATTAAAAGTTACAAAAGTAAACTTGGCTTTTTATGACAAGCTAATTAGAAGAAACTAATAACTGTCCACTTTGACTCTTTGTTTAGCGAATGTGTTTTTACAGTAATTAGCAAGTTTGTTTTTCCCAGGAAAGAAAATAGCCAATCTCGCCACCGAGACCTTAAAATTAATGGAAAGGATGGGGTCTATATTATTTGTCACGATGCTCACACTGTTCATATAATGGCAGAAAAAAGGCTACAAAAGATGGTGATGGCGCCGTTTTCTTATTTTTAAATGGATTTGAACAGAGAATAATAGTCAAACGTTCAACCTGTTTGTCGAAAAATTAAACATAAAAAGCCAGCTTCTGTATTTTTATACTACTCAACAGGAACATACCGGAAGTTTTGTGAAGTGATGCGTACATCGATGATACAACTTCGCGAACATTTCGAAATTTCAATTTTTATATGAAATTCCATTCCCTAACTGTTAAATTTACTGGCAACTTTAGAGAACCAAGAGGAGCTAACTTTCCTGTGAATCTCTTCCAATGACAAAACTTGTCAGCCATGCATTCATTCCTCTATAAAAGAGTAAATTCGAAAATTCATTAATAAATTTATAAACGTCGCCTGAGAAAGCTTCTTTTTAAGTCTCAGTTTTAAGATGTTCAGGGAGAATGGTGTGCTATGCTTCCGGACCCCGAGACAGTGGCCCTTTTGGGGGGTGTAATTCAGGAGTGGCCCATGGAAATGCCGAATAGTTAGAAATTCTGACGCACGATAAGTGACAACCAGAGAATGCAACTGTGTTGTTGGAATTTCCGACACACAGTATGGTATTTATTTATTTATTTATTTATTTATTTATTTATTATTAGGGTTTAACGACACTTTTTACAGCCAAGGCCATATCGTGTCGGTGACAGTTTTAAGGGTGGAGGAAGCCGGAGTACCCAAAGAGAACCACCGGGCAACGACGAGCAACTGTCAGCTCCACAACATCTTAACTCTCCACTGCAGTACAGGCAGGGTTAGATTGGTTGAAGATATGCGCACCATCGACGTGCAGTACGCCTTAGTGCACGGCGTCATCGTGCCCCCATGTGGACGATCGGGGTGAAGTGCCTTTCCCAAGGACACAACGCGGGAGTGCGAATCGATCGCTCAGACGGTCACCCATCCAAGGACTAACCGACCTCGACGTTGCTTAACTTCGATGACCTGACGAGAAGCGGTTACCGCAACGCCACCGCGCCCCACAGCATGGTAACCTCTAGATGTCTCTTACTGTCGTACTGTATGCTAAAAATTAATGTGTTTCTTTGTTCCGGCAATAAAATCTAAGGCCTATAAGATTTTGCTCACAAGGGTAGTTTTTCTGCCGAATGAATGATTATTCTACCCTGCCGACTGGTTGAAAGCAACTGCCATGTGTAATTTGTGTATACGTTAACCCTCTTTCGTTTAAACTACATTTTCGATTTTTTTCATTCAATCTATTTTGGAAAAATAATTTTTTCTTGCTAATTTGTTGATGTCTGGCACAGGTCACACAAAAAATCCCCCCCCCCCCCCCGACCGCAGGCATTACTCTGCGTCATTTTATATTACCTGCCCCATGGAAATTTTCACCGTCGACCTTGTGTAAATAATTTTGCGTATATTCATTTTGTACTGCATATCTATGCCACACCGAAGTTCAAATCGTCAATGTTATTTTTCAGACTATGGATCGACTGTAAACTGGCATGTGATTGAAAGCAAGACAAGATGGCGTGCCGATAAGACATTTTTATTTTAATGGTAGCGAAGAGAGGTCCATTATCCATGGTTTATGTTTGAGGTGGGATTGGAATGTGTGGGAAGAGGAACGTGGAACGCATTTACTTGAAGTGATCAGCCAGTGGAAAAACTTGAGGTAAAGTGTAATATAGTCTTAGACTTCGCATGTATTATGGCAGAATCCCATTGGTGTTCAGGCTAAAATTATTGATAGTTTTGGGGTGAGCGTAGCAAGGTGTGTTTTTAACCCTTTGAAACTGAGCGGCCGCTTTTTCGGCCGGGAACATGAAACGTCTTAATTTCATAAAATAGGATGGATGCTAAGTGCATGTGTGTTTTTCAAACGACACAATCATGTTTTAGAGGATATTACAATGTTGGTTTCTGATCCCCCGCCGGGATTCGAACCCTCGGCAACACCGCCTGGCAATCAGGAGTCCAGCGCCCAAACCACTAGACCATTGCACACCGTCAAAAAACGATGGCTGGAATCTAGCTTTTTAGATGAAGTCCTCATGATTACTTGGTAGACCAATTAATATTTTCAACGTGCAGCCACAAGGCTGCACGTTGAAAATATTAATTGGTTTACTCCTAAACAATGAATATGGACTCTCCCAGTTGCTGTCGATGAACTGATATGGAGGATACCACCAGGGTTCAAAGGGTTGATAGCTACAGCGAGCAACTTACTTGTCTTTTGACTTTCTATACACCATGACTTGTTTTTTAGTTTGCTTATTGGGATTTAATGACACTTTCAGCAACTATGTTCAGATAATTTCTCAACGTATTAGGAGTGGGGGAATCCGGAGTACCCGGAAAGAACCTCTGGGCAGGTGCGAGTAACTGTCGACTCCCAAACTTACTTACCGGACACAGGCAGGATAAGGCTTTGCTGGAGCAATGTGTACCATCATCGAGCTGTACGCTTCAGTACTCGACACCACCGTTCTCCTACTTGGGCAATCGATATAATCTGTCTTCTTCAATGACACAACACAGATGACGCGGCTCAGGGTCTGAAGTCCAATGCGAAAACCAATGAGCCACCGTGCCTCCGTGAATCGTGATTATTAACCCTAATGGTATATTCCATGCCAGTTCAGAGCCACCAACTGGTGGAGGCTATATTCGTTCACTGGGAGAAGACCAATCAATGTTTTCAACGTGCAGCCTTGAAAGTCCCAAAGTGCACCCCCCCCCCCCCCAAAGGGTAATGAGAAATTAACATAGGATTTTTTCTATAGTAAGTTCCCATTACCCACCTTAGTGCAAGCCTTTTAAGGGGGCCTAACACTTTTCATCTCTCATGTTGTCTATGGGAAAATTCAGCGTTAAAAAAATTCGCTATAAGTTTTACGCCAGAAGTTTTACGCCAGTGTGCCTCCAGGGTCATCTATGGGGAAATCAGCGTTAAAATGTTATGTCAGTCCCTATAAGTTTCCCAAACACTTTATGCCAGACTGTCCTCATAGTCAGGTAGCTTAGCAAATTGATGCGGACGTTCCGGATAAAAACACCATTTTTTCTACATGCTAATCATTGCCTCAGGTTTCCATTTTTGATAGGAAACACCTCGCCCAGATACATTAAGGCGGCCATCTTGAATTTTTAAAATGGCCGCCATGTAAAAACCTATATCTACCAATATCTCAGTTTCTAATCCACTTAGGATCACAATCTTGGTGTCTAAACATGCATTTTCAGGGTCAAGGAATACAACTGTATCATGTAGGATCGCGCCAGATGGTTAGTTCGTCAAAGAATTGATGTTTTTCGCCCGAAACGTTTACATACATCTCAAATATGGTCTATATATTTGAGCTTTGAGTAAATCATCAACAACGAAGGCTGTAAAAAAGCGCTGTTGAAAGAAAACGAACGACGAGGACTCCACTGTTCTCTTTTCAAATGAATTGGAGCGTCAGCGAAAAACGTCAAAACCGGTATTACCCCACAATTCAGTTTTCACATTTAGCAGCTTGAGAGATTAAAGTAACATAAAGCTCTTTAATGATTATTTACGTATTGGCTATGGGCTCATCTGTGGGTTTCATTTAAAAATAGTGTCGTGTTTAGCTTTGCTTATTCCACAACAACGGCGATATAAAGAGCGTTCACAATTTTCTGTCTCCACGGTGGCAGTCGAAATTATTTTATTCTGTTAAAAGCCCGGACGAAGTCGGGTACAGTTGCTGGTTTCTAATACTTTCATTAAGGCTCAGGTTGCCCAGCAAGATGGATTGGAACAAGTGCTTGATCTGCCAGGAAAAAAACTGCAGCGCCTTAAAAGTGCCCACTCAATGCCCTAGCAAGTGGGGACAAGTCAGAATCATACAATTCCTTCCTGAGTAATGTTAGTGCTTCCAGGGTCATGGGCGCACTGTCTGTGGTGCTAAACTTTGGAAAAGACATGTCACTGTAGATGAACTGATCCAAAACCAGGGTGCATGACACAAGTCTTGCTATGTAAAATTCAGCAAAGTGAAGCTGCAGATAGCAACCAAAACGCGTGATATGGATGAGACTGCAGAGAGTTGGACCACTGGGAAAAACGGCCTCGGCGTAGGCTTCCTTACTCAAGAATGATGTAGCTCTGTTCTCTCAACTGTACATTGTGATGCAGCACACAAAGAGTGACATGAGTACATTTTTCAGCCATGAGAATCATCAATGTCTCCCTTCAAGCTCTGATGGTGGGAAATTGCGTTTAGGAAAGAAATTTGATCTACTGACCATTCTGATTAAGGACACACATATTTATGATCCTGGGTCAATTGATGTGAAACGGGGCTGCTGTGGTTCACTTGCTCCCCGCTACCAAAATTGTGACATTTGATGAGTATGCTGATCAGGTCTTTGTTACACACATTAAAACACAGATAGAAAACTGTAAATGAGTTGATATAGTATGGAACACATACATCAACAGCAGCATCAAAGAATCCACAAGAGAAAGGCGAGGAAATGGTGTTCGGAGAAAGGATGGAGATAAAACTAAACTCCCAGGAACACTTCTTACGCGACCCAGCCAACAAACAGGAACTGTTCACATTCCTTTCAAAGAAGATATCATCTGTGGATTGTCCTGAAGGTAAAGAAATCATCGTCACCTCTGGTACCACAGCTATTATTAGAGGTACTGAGCGATCCATGGCAACATGCGATCACGAGGAAGCGGACACCAGGCGGCTGATCCACATACAGGATCCCTTTCTGTATGGCTGTTCCAACTGTCTTGTGCGAACCGTTGATACTGACGTAGTGGTAATCCTCATTGGAAAGCCCCATCACCTGACCACCTTGTACCAAGATGTTCGCATTTGGTTGCTTTTGGTACAGGTAAGAGCTTTACATATCATCACATCAATGATATCTATGAAGACCTGGGTAGGGAAAAGTCCCTAGTCATCCCTGTCTTCCACAGTTCCACGGGATGTGATACTACGTCTGCATTCTATGGAAGGTGCAAGACGTCAGCTTGGAAGTCAAGGGGCTGCTACCAAGATGTAACAAGCATTTATGTACATGGCACTCCAACTTTCTGCAGAATAGAAAGTTGATAGACAATATTTCCAGCTTCTGTGACGCTTTACTGTATGATAAGCACAGTGATCTGCAACATGTGGATGAGGCAAGGAAGGGGCTGTTTTGCCAGAAGGGTAAGACAATGGAGACACTTTCCCCAACCCAGGATGCACTATTGCATCACACGAAGCGAGTTGCATATCAGGCTGGAATTTGGTGCACCAGTCAGCAGAGTGAGCAATGCCTACCTACTCCAGAGGGTTGGGGCTGGACTCTCGATGAGGACAGTAAGTCATGGGTTCCTGTGTGGAATATGTTACCTGTTGCCTCCAAAGCATGTAGTGAACTAGTGAAGTGAGGCTACAAGAGACAAAGTGGATGTGGCGATAGGTGCTCATGTTGAGAGGTGCGTAGGAAATGCACAGAACTCTGCAGTTGCCACTGTGAGAAGTAATAAACAGTGTTCTTACTTTACACATGAGAACTCATAGCCATACTGAGGGAAAAGCATACAAGTGTGAAATTTGTGATGAATCATTCGCACAAAACAATCTGAACATACATAGGATGACACATGCTGGAGAGGTTCACTATGTTGATATGCTGTTCATACAGTATTTCCAATGATAACAATTAACATTTTTTCGTTTTATTTGTTTTTATAACTGTTATATACAGCTTTTCTGAGTTAATAAAAAAACATGTAATAATTTTATAAATGGTATATTTGTATTCCTTGACCCTGAAATGTATGTTTAGACATCAAGATCGTGTTCTTAAGTGGTTTAGAAGCTGAGATATTGGTAGAAAAAGGATTTTAAATGGCGGCCATTTTAAAAATCCAAGATGGCCGCATTATTGTATCTGGACGAGGTGGTTCCTCTCAAAAATGAGAAGCTAAGGTTATGGAAAGCATATGGGGAAAAGTTGGTGCTTTTGTCCGGAATGTCCACATCCGTCTCATGTACGTCCCTAAGCTACCTGACTATCAGGATATCACTGATTGATACAACAAACATTCACAGTAAGTGTGATGGAACTGTGGCTCTCTTTCTGAGACTTTTGTGGGTTTTTTTTAAAAAAAGTTGTAATGTGATCAGGTATATCTCTTTTGAATCATTTAAGTAGACCTGAGAAGGTTTTTTTATTCTGTCATGGTCAATGTAATCACTTATCCATCCTCTTCGAATATCTTCCAATTCCATTGAAATGTACACATTTTATGTTGAATGGAAGAATGGGTGGCTTTTTGTTCTCTTTTGTTTTTCTCTTTAAAAACCTCAGTTTGTGTTGCAATGGTGGCATGTCGTTTCCGTGGTTTTGGTCCTGGTTTTTGCAATTGTGGAATTTGTATTGGATTCTCTTCTATCATCTTTAAGTTTCTCTGTTGACAGGACTATTTGTTTGTGACAAGATTTCATTTCTTGTATACCCTTTAAAATATTCTTCATGAAACCTTTACTATGATCTGTTGAAGTAGTGGTTAATACTGATTCGCTCGCTATAGACTTTTCTTTTCCATCTACTGATGCTAGTATTGCAGGATCAATGCTTATTAAATCGTCAAAGTACGACAAAAATTTGAGCTCTGCCATATTTTCTTGACCGAACAAACACAATCATCACTTGTTATTGTTACGTGGTATTTATAGGCAAAGCAAGCTGTCATTCGGATCAAAATTTCTTCAAAGAATGTTCACGTGCTATTTTCATTATAAGGCGGGAGAAAATCAATCCTTTATGACGTTTACTATCATGTCGATGGGGTAAGTATAAGACTGACACCTGGAGAAGCTTAGTTATTACTTGATACTGATTCGACCATGAGCACACAGCTATTCATAAAGATGAAGATATCGAAGGGAAGAAATGGAATTGGAAGAGGTGGAATGAAGTGGGAATCAACCATTACTGTTCCCAGAAATAATTTACGACGACTTGCAAGAAGAGCTGAAGTCAATAGATTTCACCATTAGTATTTGATGAAATTCAACAAGATTTACAATTATTTCTGCGGAATGTCATCCGAGATACTAGCCGGTACACAGGAGGAAATGAACGAGCCATTGTCACTAGAGGTGATGTTAGCGCAGGATGTAAGAAGAATGAAATAATTATGCTGGAATAGCGATTAAAAGAGAAACAAAAGCAAAGGCCCTTCTCAGAGCCATTACTTAATTTTATAAAGTATGGTTAATTGTATGCATTTCTTACACTTGCTTTTTTGGACGCCAAGAAGACAAGACTGACTTTTTTCATCACAGTCTTCTAGTTAACAAGAGAATACAGATGAAGAGAAGCTTTGAAAATTACAGTGAGACAGAGAGTGAAACGGGGTGGGGGGGGGGGGGGGGGTGTCAGTAGAGAGAGTAAGAGAGGAAGATTAGAGAATGAAAGGGAATTGTATACAATCCATCATCAACTGCAAAGAACATCATGAAAATTCCATTCAAAGTCCCATGTATATAAAATAACGTTTAAAGAATTTGATGAGAAGAATCCATTTGAAAATCTGCCAAAAGTATTAGGCAGCATGATTGCAGATATTAAAGATAACTGTATGATAAAAGAGAATAACCAGATGAGAGTGTCCGTGAATCATCCTGGGTTGGATATAGGTATATTTATTCAATTTAACAAAGCATCTTCTATCAGTGGTAATACAGTGTTAGATGAAATTGAAAAAGTTGTGCAGTCAAACGAAAACTTTATTATACATGATGGGAAATTATCTTTAGAAGTAACACACACTTCCATACCACAGGGGTAAAAAATATATAAAGCAAAATAATTTGAATCTGTTGGTAAAATGGTTGAATATGTACAAGACAGAGGGATAAAACATTGAATTAAATGTAGCAAGAATAGATAAGTGTAATCACAAACCAAAACATTTCGATCTGTATACACAAAAAAACGTTAGGTGGTAAATAAATATGATAAAACTCCATATGGGTTTATGGTATAAATACCCCACACCTATGATGTCAATGGAACGTTTTGATTTCAACCATGGACCAGGCAGGATGTTCTTTTAGAAAACAAGATCACATGTAAGGCATTATTATATGCTTTTCAACTTATTACTCCTGGATACCAAACAATAACAATAACAAAGGATGTTATTGAAAACCAAATAGAAACAACAGAAATGTATATTGAATTTTGTAATGCATTTATCTTGATGAATGCTTTTTACAAAAACAATTTACAAAATATTTGAACAAGAGTTATGTGGGATTATATTATTTATGATGAACAAATCATAGATTATATATATAAATAATGCGTATCACAACTTGACCAAAGAATAGATTCTTCAGAAACCATATATGAATTGAAACCTCCTTTATGAAAAATTCGCTCCAAGAGGTACGAGGAAGCTGTGGAAGTTGAGTATATAAATCACTTATACAAAACTTCTTCACAAAAACAATAATGACATCGAGTGAGTGTTTTTTGTTTCAACACCCCTGTATTGTTTTCATCTCAGGACCCAGTGGTTCGGGGAAACAGAATTTGTTAAAAAACTGATTGATATGAAACATGCTTTGTTCCAAACCGTCCCACAAAAGGTGGCAAAAAACCTATAGTTTACTTAAGAAAGTGAAGATATAACATTTATAGAAGGTATTCCTGATGATGAATATGACATAGTTAATGATGTCAGTATACCACATCTTGTAGTTTTCGATGATGTTAGGCGATAAAGATGAAGAAGAAATTAAATTATGGTTTACCCGTAAAGGTCATCATAGAAATGTAGTGTTATATACATAACTCAGAACATGTATTCCCCACCAAAATCTAGTCGTACCGTAAGTTTAAGTGCACATTATATGATTTTATTTCCAAACACAAGAGACGAAGGACAAATTAAAGTGTTGGCAAATGAAGTTCAATTACCACATTTAAATACAGCTTATCAACATGCAACAAGTGTCAGTCATATTAATTGATTTTCAAACTAGAACTCCTGATTCATTGAGCTTACGAACTGATATTTTTCATCCGTGGCCAACACAAGATGAACGTGGACCCATCCTTTGTACAAAACTATGAAACGGGTAGTGTTTTTTACATTTGGATCAGTTGTTTCAAAATCTGTTAACAAATACACATCATTATGGTACTTTCATACATTCTTTAGAAAATCTTTGTCATCAGACCAATCCATTTGCAAGAGAAAAAGTACTTAAGAAAGGATTTTAAAAAAATTTAAAATGGTTTACATTAACAAGTAGAATCATACTTAATAAGGAAATTAAATTTCCAAAACAAAGTTTAACCTATATGGATAAACATAAACAAGTTCTTGAACAACTTGCAAATCCAAGAGTAGATCCTGCAACAAAAAGAAACATTACTTTAAAACCAGGTGGTGGTGGGTTTTTTGGTGGTGTGATTATTCGTAATTTAATTCGATGGGGTGGTTATAAAACAACTAGAAACTTTCAATCAGCATTCCAGAAGAAAAGTCACCTAAAAACATCAAATACTTCCGCAAGTTATAGAGAGATAAAAAATCACTGAAAGGTGGGACCTAAATACATGTATACAAATTTTTAAATTGCACCTCATAATCCTCCAACTACCAAGCATACAAAAACAAAAGCATTACTTGTGCTTTTGTTTTTGTATGCTTGGTAGTTGGAGGATTATGAGGTGCTTTTTGTTTTTGAAGTATCACTTAAGTGGTGATACTTCAAAAACAAAAAGTATCACCACTTAAGTTAATATGTGTAGCGACAGTAATGAATGATGGTGTAAAAAAGGTAAATCATGAACCAATGCATTCTGTACAAAATACAGAGTGTGTACCTCTAAAAGAAAAGATTCCCACAATGGCGCGTTTTACAGCTTTAAATCCCCCTAAGCCTATTCGTGGAATAAGATCTTACTCCAAGTGAAAATGTTTTAATAAATAAAGTGGACTTTTCCCACTTAAATAAATAGCAATACATTTGACAATACATTTGATTTGTTTCATTTTATTCTTAGACTGATAGAGAAGGATGGTGAGACAAAATAAGAAACAAAAAATTCCTTTAGTGAAAAAGTATTGGTGGCATGTTATTAGCATTGAGTCAAACTCCTACAGCATTTCAAAAAGAAATAATAAGAAATGCACCTAAAGAATTAATTAATTGTTTGTCAGAATGTTGTCAAAATCTTTTAATTCAGAGTTATCGGAAAATGAGAAAGAACATTTAAGTATGGGGAAACGTTGCAGAAATTTCAAATGTCACATAAGAAGCATACACTAGTCATACCCGATTCAGATAAAGCTAACTTTACGAGACTGTATTATAGAAAGTGAACTTGTTACTATGAGAGGTAAAGCAAGGTCATTATTATCTGTTTTATCAACTCATCCAAACATAAGCTAGGATGATCAGGGTATAATAGTTATAATGGAGAAGTTATACAAGGTTCGAGCATTATAGATTTGGTTAACTGGTAGAGTGCTAAGTTATTTTTGGTCATCAAAATTTGTTCCTGTGTCTTTGCCTTGTTACAATTTATGGGAGAGTGCCAAGAGGCACTCTCCCATAAATTGTCACAAGGCAAACCCATATAGACTAAGTAATTTCGCTTCTAAGATAATGTGAAGCACATCCACAGAATATGACACCTTTAGGCTGGGGTACCTGCTCTTCATATTAAATCCCTGATAGTGGCTTCTAGCACTCTACCAGTTAATGATGTTCTTAGACATCGAAAAAGCTTCAAACCATCAGGTTGGGAAATATTCACTCGTGGATTAAAATATATAAATATACCACAAGATTTTGTAGGAAATCGTGAACGTTGGCTATAGATGTATAGACAACACACTCATAAACCTAGCAGTAAATATCAGTGTTATCATGAAGATAGTTGGCCAGAGTCTCGTTTAGCAGTATCTCCAACACGTAAAAGTAAGAAAAAACAGTGGAGTGAAGATACACCAAAATCATTACTAAAACGTAAATTATCTAAACGTAAAATTTCAGACAAATGGGAAGCCCATTGAATGATTTATTAAGTGAATTGTATTACAATACAAAACAACTGGCTGGTTATGGTGGTTTACAACAATTGTATAAAGCAGCCCATAAAAATACATTTCCATGTGGGGGATGTGGTACGCATTAACAAAACCAAACGTAGCTTTGAAAATTATTAAAGAACTTAAAGTACATTGGGAAGGATATCCAAAGAAATCTGATATTTGGATAACAGAATCAGATTTGGTATAAAAACAAAACATGTCATCAAATGAAACTTCATTACCCAGTGAAAGCACAAGTGTTGATGTGCAAAGTCAGCGTGGTCAACAGTTTAAAATCTATGGGAATCGTGTTGCAAAAAATCAAGTGACTTATTTTACACAGATTATTATCATTTATGGTATTATAATTACTGCCATTGCACATCTTAGTTTACCGACCCTGATAAAGAATTGTGGCTAGTGTTATTTAGTGATAACAGCAAAAACTGGGCATATCTGTAAACACCACTTATAATATGCCCCCGAATTCCCAAGATGATATCAATTAGGGTGTCTTTTTACCGGAAGCTACCAATAAGCATCAATTACAGAATTACCCCATATCGCGCAATTTATAATGTCTTGTATAGAGCTATTTTAATGACATTTTGGACGAAAAGTTTTTACAAAGGTCAAAATATCTCAAATTCGAACGTGACCTGGATATTGTATGGTTAAAACACCATTTCAAAAACCATCAACTTATATACAGGGAACAATTAACATAATATGTCAGAAAAAGTCCCAAACCCTCTTAGATATTATACAGCTTTAAAAGATTATTTGATTTTGAAACATCGATTGGAAGTTATTATTTATTTTTTTAAAACTTCGAAATCCAGTTTGGCGGAAAAATCTGAAAAAGAGCCAGAAATAGTTTAAGATTGAAACTGTCATGGTTATAAAATTGTATCAAAATAATTTAAAATTTTAGGTGTTATGCAAAAAGCTATTTGACGGAAATAAACTGTTCCTAAAATTTCAAAGTTCATTTTTCCGAAAAATCTAAAAGAAAATTGAAAATAATTCAAACCAACCTTGACTTAGCATGGTTATAAAAGTAAGGTTTTGCCACTATGTTAGGTAAAGGTTAAGAATGGTATAATCTGGGGCAAGTTGGGAGGGGGGGGGGGGGTGGAAGAGAAGTTGATCCAGGTATTGATTTGACATAGAACAGATAGTAACAGAGCGAAGAACATCTGAGAAACTATTCACTGTTTCACATGTTTACAATAGAGGATACCAAAGGAGTCACGATTTCATATGAAATTTTTGTACCAACGCCATTAAGAGTGATCTGAGCCGAGGTTTACCGAGGCTCAGATCGATCATAGTGAATGAGGTTCAGAAATTTTATGGCAAATCGTGACGAATTTGAAATTCTATTTACCACATAATATGTACTTTCACATTTACCAACGTAACAACTAAAACTGGCCCGCTTTGTTCAGAAAAATCGCCAGCCAAGTTTTATTATTTTTTTCAGTTTTTGCCTCAAAACATAGCTCATGGCCCATAACTGGAACGAGCTCGTTCCAGTGAGGGGGTCATAGGCTATGTTTTCGAGACAAAAATGAAAATATTTAGTCATACAGGAAATGTTTTCTGCAAATGTCTACTATTTGTATTACGTAGACAGTTAATGAAAGATAAGAGAAGATTAATTCAATTCTACTTTCGAAACCAACTCGTTCACAACGTTACGACGTCGGTGTTGTCTTCTGACGTCATTTCCGTATTAGACATGTTTTGAACAATTTTTGATGGTGAAAATATGATGAATAGTATTATTCCGTTATTTATCAGGGTTCAGCTCAATGCCCAAAACATTTTCATGCTTTTCAACATTTAGCCCTACGCTATCATATACTCCATACTATAAATACAGTCCTCCCAAGTAAAACAGCGTCATGCCAAAATTAATACCATACTCTCTTTATGCGAAATAAGTGACGCGTGTTTGAAAGATGGTTTTCATGAAAGTTATATAAAGAAGTTTGACAAATGTATATCTTGCATTTTAGAAATATAAATAAAAACAGTCACGATACACTAAAAAGTCATGCAAAATCTAATATTTCTGTTTACAGAAAGTATTTAGAATTTCATAATCACTTAAAAAATACGTTTTTTGTATAAAAACAGGTCATCGTTTGAATTCTTGAAACAAAAATAAGCACAGATGTATGTGATATAAATCAGTGCTCGCCTTTATGAAAGGTTCATTCACAACTTCAATATGAAATATAGAATTGTTGCGTCATTCACCAGGAGAAGGTTGCTAAATCTAATATTTAAAATAAATCTATAGATCTTTGTTAAATGGGTAGAGAAAGGTAGTCGAATTCGGATTCTGACAAAAATAATAAATAAACTACGACTTTATGTAATCCCAAATTATATGGAAAAGCATGATGCAGGAAACGAAAGAATAATGTAATGAATATTTTCAAAGATAGGCCTACAAAGGATCGGAAGAAGATTTGGTGATGTGGCAGTGTGAACAGAAATAAACTGCTGACACGAAATGAAAGGGCACCTCTAAAAATATATATGAAAGACCGTCGTCTCACTCGTATGTTGAACGCCGTCGAACATTATAAGTTATTGTGATGAATTGAGTTAATTGACGGTAACATGGCCTGGGGTTTGTGGTTCGATGTTTATGTTGAAAATACGCTCCGAGCCGCAAACCTCTGACCATGTTATCGTCAATTCTTCACAATAGCGTATATGTTCCAACAAGACCCTACCCATAGGCCAAAACCCACATCGTGAAATGAACAAGGCAACATTTAAGATAACAAGTTTAGTAAATAAACCTCTCGTGTACCCCATGACTTGAAAAATAATCAATAAATCAGATAAACGTCGCCCTCACTCCATCTTAGTTCAAATAGTAAACAGATTTGTAATTTAAACAATACTTCATCCCCGAACATGGTTTACTGTATGTGTCAAAATCTAGAAAAATGAAATATATTGTGAAAGGGCAACCTCATTTCAAATACTTCGCGTGGTGTCGTCAAACAGTAACATGTGCTAATGGAGCTGTAAACATAGAGAGAGAAAACTATGCGAGGCCGTGTTCAAACAGAGAGTGGGGATTTTAGTCGTAATGGAGCATTTAATATTGTGGTGACTGGTGTTTAATGTATATTTTTTACGAATCTGTAATGAACAAACACTGAACAAAAAATATTTTGGGGTTATTTTTCATCAAACCAAATGTGTCATTCCTTTTGGAAAAAAACAATGTTCTATCTATTTTGGCATATAACTGAGTGGAGTTAGATTCAACATAAGTCAACATTTAAATTCACCACTCCGCCCAAGTACAAAATTATATAGAGCAACACGTTATTATGATCGACCCGGGTTATTACCAGTTTTAGTGCAAAACCGAATTTGATCTACTCAGAAAATATCATCAACTTTGGAGTTCCTTACGTTAACCCATAAGTAACGTAACAGTCATATCCGCGACCATTTCGGTTTCAAAACTCGCAATTGAATTTTTTCTTTCAATTATTATCTTCAACACATTACGTATTATCCTTCTTTGGAATAATGCCTAGTTTCTGTTCGTAGTGGTGGTTCAGTCGGACAGCAGAGAAGGCGAAATTAGAAACCACGTGTATTAACCCTTTACCTAACCTGAAAAGCAGACGACACTTGCACACGAAATTCTTGAATAACTATATTTTTCATTTTTTGTCTCAAAAACATAGGTTATGACCCCTCATTGGAACGAGCTCGTGGAGCTCGTTCCAATGAGGGGTCATAACCTATGTTTTTGAGACAAAAAATGAAACAATAATGAAAATTAATTGGCGATCTGTGTGAATAGCGCTGGCCGGTTTTTTTCCGTTACGTTGGGTAAAGGGTTAAGAAAGTATGTCACGGTTTTGTGTTCACTTCCGATTACGTTCGAGCAACTGAGTTTTTATCGTCGCAATGCCATCGCCACGATATAGCCTAAGCTGCTGATGTGGCTTAAAGCACCAATAAATAAATAAATAAATAAATAAATCGTCGTAATGCCATGTTTTCTAAAAAGTTGTTTGCATAAGAGTTTTTCAATTTCACACTTCAGCAATTTTGCGTTACTTCTGATGTCTTACACTTTGCATATAGTGTTTTAGATGCTCTTTCACATACAATCAAAATGTGAGAGTCGATATTTTTTAAATTAGCGTCTTGTCTCTTTTAGCAATTTAATATCACCGTTTGCTATTAACACAAATCGCATTTCACGTTGCCGTTACATAAGTGTTTTCGTCAATTTCAGGGAAGGTATTTGATACAACACCTGGTGAGATTCTAGGAGAAGAGGTGCCACGGGCATGACTTGTTGGGATGACTTCTGTACTTCCATAGTAACCTATTCATGAGACTGCTCGAGATGTTATGTCCTTGTGGTGGCCAACCTTTAGATACTAGTCCGATTCTAGATATAGAGAAAATAATTCAGGATTATGCATGGAGAGAGATAAGACGAGACACAAAGTGGTACCATATGGTGCGACGCACTAATTTCTCCATAGAAGTACCATGGAATTTTTTCGAATTAGAACACAAGACTGTGAGATTTGTCCCTCGCTATTCGGGATCCGGTCAAAGGAAAGGGACTAAATCGGTACAGTTATTTTCAACGAACTTTAAGAACAATACTTCCAAGGAACAGTCGTATAAATTTATGGTACAACGTCAAACTAAGTCTTCCACAACGGTTACCTATCAACGCGGTTTTAGTATAAGAGGCAATGCCAATTTTAAATTACAAATTCCGGCACCTATAAGCGACGTCGGTGTTAGTGCGGGAATAGATGGACAGTTACACATTACGAAAACAACAGGTGAGACCTTTGATGAGACGTTTACTTGGGAGACTAACAGTGACGTCATTGTAGAAGAAAATCATGTTACAACTGCTAAAATGCTTTTGACAGAGACTAAATGTTTGGCTGACTTTGAAGTGAGAACAACTCTTAAAATGCCTAGTGGGGAAGCGCCCATTGTAATTAAGCGTAAGTCCGATATGGAAGTGTATGCAGTTCTTCTCGTAAACGACCTCTGTGACATTTTCGCAGATACCGACAGATCTGTAGTAACCATCGTTAAGGATGATGACCCAAGAAAACGTAACCACCTGCTACAGCTAGTCACAACAGGGGTCATAGAGAGTGTTGGTTGGAAGGATCAACGTATTGCGCTAGAATCACACCGAATAACTGAACAGGATGAATGTGAATCGATAACCGATATTTACCCCGGTGCAGACCTGTACAGTAAAGTGTTAAAACAAGCCACAAGAGGATCTCTGGAGTGTTTGCAAGATGGTGTGGAAATGAAACAAATAAAAGAGAGTGACTCTGAAAAATCAGAACAGGCCAAAGAGCAAATGAAAGGTTCTTCTGACACAGAATCTGGACAGTCCGGTCCAACAAAAGTAAAACCTACCATTGCTGTTAGATCGTATAGTGAGACTTCAGAAACGGAACGCACTGCAAAGCTAAAAAGGATATCATTTGCCGATACTCGAGAGACAAAGACTTTTCCGCGGATGACAAGTGTTTAACCATTTGAAACGGAAAAGGCCGCTTTTACGACCCAGAATTGTTATACGACCTGTTGTCATGAAATGGGTGGGTGTTTAATGAATGTGTATGGTAGATCAATAAATATTTTGAAAGGGCAGCCCGCCCTAAAGCTGCACGTTGAGAATATTAATTGGTCTGCCCCAAATAACGAAGATTGTCTCTTCAGATTTATGCTCTTGAATTAACATGGAAGGTACCATCACTATTGAAAGGGTTAATACTTTCACCCCACATTATTTGGGGTTGGCATTATTTTTCATAAGCAACACGATACTTTTAATTTGCCGCCTCCAATCCATTCCTTATGATACCTCATTGGAACAAGCTTTCCAATCTTGTTCCAGTGAGGGGACATAAGTACAATCTTGGAAGTGATGATGAAAAATATACCAACTTTAAATAATGTTTGTATTCCGCGTGGAGCGATTTTGACCGCTAGTTAGGAACCTAATGTAACGAACAATACCAACCAGCAGTACATGCGAACACTGCCAAATAATGTTTATGACGTTTCAACTTTTGTTTGAAATCTGAAGTTAATGGCTGCCTTTCTTGAACATTGTCCGTCTCACTCCATATGTAGGCCTTGTATATGGTTTTGGTGGTAACAGAGGACGTTTAAGTCATCTGACAGTTTATTTGAATCATGTTTTGCGGAAATTGTCTATTTAGAGTTGAGGTCATGGCTGGAATCAAAAGCCGGTCCAGTGCCTAGACAGTTTTCACAACGTCAACAAATCACAATGTTATTCCATCACTATGCGACAAACCTTTCATTGTGTATACATACGCTTCTGGGAAGACATTTTTGTTCGAACACTATCATGTTCGTTTTATGTCCAATGTTAATAAATTAATTGTATTCGACTAAACACCCATCTAGAGCCAACACTACAAAACTTTTACAATTGTACTTTCTAGAATTGTATTTTCTACCTATTAATATTACCAACTAAAATGAATCATTAGCATTTTAAAATATATGGCAATTTGCCAGTTGACAAATTGCCAAATCATTGATAATGCTAATGGTTCATTTTAACCCATTTAAAGTCATAACTAGAAAACACAATGGTAGAAAATACAATTGAAAAAGTTTTATAATATTGGACTCTGGCAGACTGTTACTGAACCTAACACGAGTCTTTTTTTTTTAAACAATATTTTTATTTCCTCAATGAAAAGGGGTTTGGCGAACAGGCAATGCCTATATTAACGCCGTACCCTACAGAGAATTACAACACAATACAATGGTGCAGGTGCAACTGTATATAAAACAGAAACTGATCCAATGAATTGAAAGAAAGAGAAAGTACCATACTGTATCCCACCATCTCCTTTAAATAATTTACCTATCTATTGGGTCTTCGATACAAACCGATAGGATACCGACAAAAAATATATTTCACTTTTATTTTGTTGATAATGCAAACACTTCGCATCATGTTTTGAGAAGGTCAAAGATAGGGACCAGCCAATTTCAAATTCCGGTTCGAATCGAATCAGGCAAAGGATTTCGAATCGAATCTCGAATCGAACCTCTCAACTTTTCAAATTGTCGATAATGCACCTTTTTACAACCGTAAACATCGTCAGTCTCCACTTAAGTAGTGTGTGCATCGGCAACTCAGCGTTTTGATGCAAAGCCAAAAAAAAAAAAAATGTGGAATATTCCAAAACAGAAGTAATTTCGGAAGCGGAACCTCCTTGAACTCTTTTTTTTTATCATTCGGTCTCCTGTACAGGAGACCCGATGACCGAAGAGTTTTAGAGGAGACACTTGGCAGAAGTTTGAGGTCATTTCGCCGATTCGAAAATTAAATTTCCATAACAGCAGGAATCGAACTGAATCATCCGACTGATTCGAATCGCATCGAGTTTCGAAGCTTCGCTGGGTCCTAAGAGAAAACTTTTCGGTTACAGAGGTCAAGTACATGAATCATGAAGAAAGCGAAAATGTGAACAGACTTTGTTCTGATTATCATACAACTTATCTCATTTGGCACTGGGGTTCATACAAGCTTGGATTAAGTTTTGGATTCGTTGCTCTACATTAGTCCTACGTACTCGATGGTTCGCGTATTTCTCAAGACAAAAATTAAATATCATTGTGAAGTGATTACCACCGATATTTCTTTGTCATGCCTTCAAAGTAACACCTCTCCAGAAATATCCATTCAACTCTATTTTTCTCTGAACGTTAAGAAAAAAAAACCCAAATGTCTGTGGGCTCTGCGAAATCGAAAGATAGCCATAACCTCGTTTGATAAATTCAGAAAGCTGATTTTAAATCGTCGTCTTGAAGGTATTTTATTCAAATATCTTTATGTAAATTATGGTAAATATAGCAACTGATAGACAAAGGCATCATCTTACTTGTATATTTGATCAACTTTCCACGAAGAATTGCCATCGTGGGAGCACGGTGGCGCTATATACTAAGGCGTACAGCACGTCGATTGTGCTCTTGCCTTCAACCGTTGTTAACTCTGCTCGTGCCATTTAGTAAGTTGTGGTGTCTAACAGTTGCTCGCTGCTTCACGGTAGTTCAGTCCAGGTACGTTGGTTTCCTCCACCTGCAAAACAGTCCGACACTACCCTGGCTGTTGAAAGTATCGATAAAACCTGAAACACCAAGAAACAAACGGTCATATTATGAACCAATTATTACAGCAGTCAATCCGTCTGGGTGACATAGTCCGTGCCTTTGAAGAAACCTTATCAGTCAGTTCAAACACGACGGTTTTGGCGTCGTCTTTGATCCGCTCTCACCAATACGGTGGATTCCAGCGATCCAGTTCAAAAGAGTTTCTACGAAGAAAAAGAATGTCGATGAACTGAATCAGATGATCAAAATACAGAACTCGTACAAATTTCTGAGGTAATCAATGTTTAACCCTTTACCTAACATGTAAAGCAGACGACACTTGCAAACAAAATTCTTGAATAACTAATTTTTTTTCATGTTTTGTCTCAAAAACATAGGTTATGACCCTTCTTTGGAACCAGCTCGACGGGCTCGTTCCAAAGAGGGGTCATAATCTATGTTTTTGAGACAAAAAAAATGAAAAAATAAAAATTGGCGATTTTTGTGAATAGCGCTGACCGTTACCTTGGGTAAAGGGTTAATCGATAGTTTGTGTTATATTCTTTTTGAAAACCCGCTATTGAAAAGCATTGCCTCCGAACCATAAAATCTAAGATACCTCGTACCTAACAATTTTCTTCAGACAAATTGAACATAATCTATCATTATGGTTTGCGCGCAAAGGGAAAAACACACTGATTGGAAGATGCGCTTTTTCCTGTTGGGATACGAACCTGGTTTTGGATGACTTTTTTGCCAGCAAAAAGAGGTCAAGACCGAGGTTCAAGAGTGCAAGACAAATCCGTAACAATGTGAATAAACATTACTTGAGGAGTCGTTAGTCTTGGAGATGCAGTGACAGTTACAATGACCTTCCGAATCATGCTCGCCCATAGAATGTGAATTAACCCGTGACAATTACTGGGAGACAACTCCAAAACTGGATCTGAACAACAAGAGAGATTTATTAAAGTTCTGTTTGTTTTCTTTTTTTCTGTTCTTTTGAGAGAAAAGCTGGTCGTGACATCATTATTATTATTCAAGTGTAATTACGCCAGAATCGACAGGGCTACTACATGTAGAAACTTTACTTTTTCCGTGGCGGGAAAACGTTGTTCCCTCCCGTTCCACTCCACGTTTTTGATGAAAAAAAAATTGCTCATGACTGTTTTTAAATCAGTAATTAATTAATATCATTTTATTCTTTGTTTAACAAGAATACAAGTCTACATTCGCAGAACAAAATTCTGGAATAACTAAAAAAACTAAAAATAAGTCAACAAAATTTTTCTTCCTCTATTTTTGCCTTAACAATATATCTTGGGACTCCAGAATGGAAAGAACTCAATGAACCCATTTCAGTGAGATGTTATGAGACATGTCTTTCGAATATGGTTGCACATGATTATGTTCAAAAGCAAGGAAATAAAAAATGTGCAATGAATATCAATGTAATGGCCAATAATATTCAATATTCAGGAAGACTTTCAAAAAAAGTTACCCCAAACCCCTTAACTTGCTAAATTTGTCAGTGAGTTTAACATTAACCCTTTCGCTGCTACAGGTCCATATCGAGCACGGAACCAACTGTTGACGGCCTGTGCGATAAGTCCGTACTCAGTACGGAGATACCACATACATGTACAGGGAATGGATATCATAGCTCGTTGTTATTCTCCATAGAACGCATGTTATATGAAATGCAAGCGACAGACGATATGGCATTATACATTTGATCTCAACCATTTTTCGCGTCTAGGTAAATTCCGAAATACCCGAGGCAACAACGAACTCAATAGGCAAAACTTGTCCCAATATATATAATTGTTTTTTTTTGTTGTCCTGTGCCACACGGCGACAAAACAAAACAAAAATTATATAATGGCCTGTGGGGCAAAGTTTGGACTAAATGGTCAGTCCATTAAATAGGAACTAAATTCAAGTCGACAAGACGTCTTTTCTTTTGAGATTTATGGAGTGTGGCTGGGAGTAGTTTTGGAAACATTGTTGGACTCAGTCAACGTTGTTCCAATATACAGTACGTGGAAAATGGATTGTAACAAAATCACCCGTAGAGTGGAGGTATCACCCAAAGTATCACTTTCAAATTCTGACCATATGGACAAAAATCACAAATAATGTTTCAGCCAATGGACCTCCGGGTTTAACCCGGAGGTCCATTGGCTGGAACTTTGCTTGTGTTTGTTATGGTTTGCAACAAATCTGCAATTATTGCTTGGGTGGAATCGCCACTCCATGGGTGATTTAGTGATAATACATTATCCACGTACTGTATAATTACAGTTTTAAATTTACAAATACGTGAACGTTATTGGCGCTTTCATTTTTTTCACTTTAACCCCATTCCCACCAATATATGGTTCAGCACAGGATATTACCAAATTGTACAGCAGCGAAATGGTTAAGGATATGGGAATTCTGAATATAACCTATAATTTTCAATGTTACAAAAATGAATCAATAGTATGCACATCATTTCCTAAATTATATACAGGCAGTGTCCTCTCAGGTGAAAAATAACATGAAGCGGTGTCTGAATTTTTCTCTCATTATTGACAAATATGACCGCTGTCGCCTGTACAAACTAATTCGCGATCAGTGGATATTCTCTGTCTGCTTTCCTTCCCCACACCACTGGAGACTTACTGCTTAAAAATGCAAGAACATTGAATTTCAGACATAATTTTCTTTTGTTTTCCTCGATTCCATCCTGATTTTGCAATATTTTCTTGATGAAATCTTGACCTAGGTTTTATTCCGATAATGGAATAGTCCGGTTGACGGTTCTGAAAGTGAACCACGATATCAGGACATTCATAGACCACAACTGGAAATCAAAGATTGCGTTACGACTCTGAAAGTCATTTCCGATACCTGGGAAATTCATAGACTAGAACCGAGATCTACAGGTTACGTTATGAATTTCCCAAATATCGAGAATGGCTTATTGAGCCGGAAAACTTCCCTTGCCGGGATTAAACCCTAGCTGCAACCGCGAAGTTTGTCTCGATTGATATGCGCCATAATCTCAAAAACTACGTTTTCGCAACCTTTGATTCTTGGTGGTGATCTATGGATTCCCGGGATATCGGGACTGAAGTTCAGAACCGAGAGCCGGGAATTCCGTTCCCGTAACTAAACCGTAATCTCGTCTAACTGGCGTGTGTCCCGACCAGACCGCGGTCTAGTCGAAAGAGAGGCTGCTTTGCAATCGTGGTACTGTACATTGGAATTATCTCTTTCTATGTATACGTAAAGATGTATTTTGTTATGAATGGATGATTTGTGTTTTAATGAAGTCACGTGTACATTTCGTTGTTAATTGTTTGGAATCACATATGTAATGGGCGAGTTTATGGATTATTGTTCTATCTAATGTTTGTGCCAAAAAATTCTTTCTGTGATCATGTATTTATGTGCCATTTAAAGACATTTGTGATAACTTTAGACGTGGGGAAAGCTCGAGATTCTCCGCCTATTACCTGGTTAATCAGTGGAAAAGAAAATAGGTTTGATGACAGATGGAAAATATGACAGGGTAGAGCCGCCATTGACCTTCACTAGTAACTTGTACTTGCAAGATACTAAATTGTAATTACTATTTAAGAAACATGTTCGTTTGAATTATTTTTATTTGCTTTGTAAGCAGGCTAAACACGATTTAACACTCAAAACCTTTATTTCTGAGAACTGCCTCTTCTACATCTGCGGTTGGGTAGGACTTCGAGTTGATTTTTTTTTTATCATCTCAGCATCTCCTGTATTATAAATATTGCGCGGCTGGTAGTTGGCTGTGCCAAAAAAACTCGTCCTCGATGAAGACTAGTTCACGTGCTGGAGGCGTGTGGACTATTCTTCCTAGAGGACTAGTGTTTCAGCTTGATCAACATACATTTTATCGAACAAACCGAGCAAGGATCTTGCTACACATCTGAACTCCAATCCGAAGTACAGAGCCTACTATCAAGGGCCTTGCCTACGGAAGCGTATGTAGGCCTTGTGTGAAATGTTTTTTCTAAGTCGTAATAACGAATTAGTAACTCGTTATAACGAGTTACGTTCGTCGTTATAACTACTTAGCTAATTCATTATAACGACCTGGAAAGTAAGTTTGATAAGTCGTTATAATGACTCATGTAAGTCATTATAACGATTTATAAGTCGTCGTAACGATTGTGTACATCGTTATAACGAGTCACGTAAGTCGTTATAATGACTTTCCAAGACGTAGAAAAACATTTCACACACGTCCTAAATACTCTTTCGTACTTGCCCAAGACAGGCATTTTCATTCTTGAACTTAGAAATATGAGGTTTCCGAGAAAAAGAAATCTAAATAAGCTGCGTTGTGTTCCATTAACCCTTTACCTAACGTAACCGCCAAAACAGGCCAGCGCTATTCACAAAAATCGCCAATTAATTTTCATTATTTTTTATATTTTTTGTCTCAAAAACATAGGTTATGACCCCTCTTTGAAACGAGCTCGACCAGCTCATTCCAAAGAGTGGCATAACCTATGTTTTTGAGAAACAAAAATGAAAAACATTAGTTATTCAAGAATTTTGTTTGCAAGTGTCGTCTGCTTTTCATGTTAGGTAAAGGGTTAATCTAATGTGCTAGCATAATCCACAGCTATTTTATACTGTGTAGAGTACACGCTATCGGAAATAGTAGTTGTACCTCTCAATTACTTGGGGGAATGGAAAGTCACGCGAGATACAATATATTAGAATAAATATGTGCTACTTACAACTTATTATCTCTTTCAAATTATGCACTGGCGATAAAAGGTCTAGCGAAGGCAGGGATGTATACTAGTGTGTTAGTGGAGGAAATTATTTGTCTCATCAGGCAGTAGAAGGGTTAAATTCTATTACCTACCAATTTGACTGTTCAAAGACCTTCACACGGGCATATAACTGTCATGGATGGTTGCTAGAAAAGTGATGTGTGAATCGGACCAGTCATAAAATTAGACACGGCTGTCGACAATATCGTGGAAAAGACGTGGCGTCCTTCGACGGCTTTTACTCCAAAATGGATAAGATGGGTATAAACGATTTGCCGGACTTGACTTTATCTTCATGTGTCGATTAGCCATTGTGCGGAAATATTGTGACCTCAAACACCAATAAATAAATAAATAAATAAATAGCCCTCTTCACACTGATTTGAAAATACAGAAACTTTCAGGTAGAATTTTTCATTTTTCCATAACGAAATTGGAATTCAACCAGTTCAATCTTGTTTGACAGAGCCCAACGAGGTCTGTCAAACAATACTGAATTTGTAAAATTCCTAGCTGCATTAAGGGGAAAAATGGAGGTTGATATTCTGTTATTTCGAAATCCGCGTGCAATGAGGTAAGCTTTGGTTTTGAGGCAAAAATTTTAAAAAATATGGTTATTTTAGTGAATAACGCTGGTCGGCTATGTCCGTTACGTCACATAATATGTTGACTTGTACTTCTTGAGAAGATGATCCATTGCTCGTAACTTGAAAAAAAATGCGACCGTTGTGAACGTTTGATCACAAAAATGGTTGATCATATGATCATAAACGGACAAACGAACGGACAGCACAAAAACAAAACTCCTTGAATTCTTCATCTTTCAGCCGAAGTTGAAAAAAGCATAATTTCATCATTTGGATATTTTGTTCTATTAGATTTTATAACCTCGGTGATAAAATGTCACAGACAATCGTTTAACCATAGTATTTGTTATTATTCAGCTACAATTTAATGTCAGTATTATTAAACGATATTGATTCATACATAATAATCTGAAGTTACGTTTTTTTATATCTTCCAAATATCTTCCAAATGGACCATTGTTACAGAAGAATTATTGCCCCCAACTGAGAAACTCTCCTGAGCAAGAGTGCCGACTAGACAGAGTTGGAGGGTGCCTAGAAGCCCTGAAAGCCAACGAGCACCTGAGATTAAACGTAATATTTTGAGATAATTCCCTATTATTTGAAGCAAAATGCATATGCATTGCATAAATTTACATTAATGAGCATGAAATTCATTTCAGCGAAGTGTTATAAGTAACGTTTCGGACGATAAAAACAGATTTGCACACTTTCTGCCGACACCTCCCTCTCTCTCTCTCTCTCGCTCTCTTTTTCTCTCTTCCTGAAAAGGCATAGTGCGTGCAAAGGGTCAAGGGTCTTTCGCAGCCTAGCTGTATGCTGACGTCATCGACCTGTTCTGTGTTCTATGCCCAAACTATGCGAACCATTTACCGGTTGATCAGAATATCCCATAACTCAAGTAATTTCCTGTTTCTAATATAATTTTCTTTAGCACTTTGTGCATATTAATTTTATCGGACTTTCCTCTTGCTGACCTAGTCAAGGCACACGACGTAAGCAGGAGTGCAGGACGTTTCAAAGTTACTTTCCAAATTGAATTTCAGGACCGTTGCACCGAATCTTGACGTTGGGGTTGATGTACTGCTGTAGGATGCAGGTGGGGATATTATCCATGCAAAGGCACTTTTTGAAATCGATCTTGGAACGATATTCCAAAGCAAACTCCAAGAAGTGTTGTTTCCCCTCGTTACGCTCAACACATCGGAAACCGATGAAGCGAGCGTGGCGAGGGGTAGACAACACTGCTTTGTGTTTGATTTCAAGGAAGAGCTTTCCGTGAAAGCACACCATCGCACTTATATTCATTGAGTGGGACACAATGGCAACCCTGTGGATTCTTTTGCTTGGATGAAAAATACTGGTCTTAAAGGTGAAAGAGGGAGTTTCCTTTTTGCCACCGAAGATCAGTCATTTCCAATGCGAACCAGTCAGCAAGTGATACTGAAGGAGCACGTAAACATCTTGTCACTGCTTTGACTCACATAATCACCTTCAAATAGCCCATTACGGAAGATATCGTTCACAACACGTCTAATACGAAAATGAAGTCAGAAGTCAACGTCAACGCCCAAACGTTATGAGTTGGTTTCAGAAGTAAAACTAAAGTAATCTTCTCTTAAGATATATTTTCATTAGTTGTTTACCAAATATAAATACTAGATAAAAATTTCATAAAATCCCCTCAACATTTCCTGCATATATCTTAACATTTTCATTTTTGTCTTAGAAACAAAGCTTATGAACCCTCATTAGAACGAGCCATGGAGCCATGGGGTAGGTTTTCAAGGCAAACGTTGATAATACAATTTATCATATGACTCGTCCGTTTTGTTCACTTCAAAACATTTCATATTTTGTTTTCATATTAATCAGTAATAAATAAAGCCTTCCGTCAATTTCATTGGTCAATTTCAAAACTAGATAATTTGATTGGCTGAACAAAATACAACTGGGCCACATTTTCATAATTTGCATAATTAGAGTTGGGAGCTTCCATTGGTCAATTTCAAAAGTGGACAATTTGATTGGCTAAACAGAATACAACTGGGTCACATTTGCATAATTTCAGTAGGGAGAATTTACGTTATCTTGTTATCTATCCTATTTAGGGTGGGTTATATTGTATTAATCTTTTACCTATAAGAAAAACGCCATTCATTTTTTTTTATATTTTCACTTTTTGCTTCCAAAACATAGGTTATGACCCCTCATTGGAACGAGCTCGTTCCAATGAGGGGTCATAACCTATGTTTTGGAAGCAAAAAAAAAAGATTTTTTTTCGTTATACGCGGATGTTTTTTCCAAGTGCCGTCTGTAACTCAAGTTAGGTGATGGGTTAGAAAGTCATACTAAGTGGCTAATTTGTGCGTGTGCGTGTCATATGATAAATAGAATATGAAATGAGTCTTTTTCTCATATAATATTCGTTCCAATGCAGGGTCATAAGCTATGTTTTTGATGCAAAAAAAGAAAACAATTAGTTATTCAAGAATTTTATTTGCAAGTCTCGTCTGTCTTCCGTGTTAAGTAAAAGGTTACACTAAACATGATGTATCTCAAAATATCTCAAATTCGTCACGATTTGACATGTAATTTCTGAACCTCGTTCACTAAAATCAATCTGAGCCTCGGTAAATCTCGGCTCATATCGCTTTTAGTGAACTCGGTACAGAAATTTCGTATGAAGTCGCGACATACTAGATATACCTTTTAACTATAACGAACTGATAACACGGCTTGTTGCTTTCCTTATCGACTTCGTCGTGTTTGTGGTTTTGACTCCAACGTATATCCATGGTACGACAAAGAACATGTTCAAGACGTTTTGGAAAATGATAACTTAGGTTACAATGGGAAGTAAATACAGATTGATTGAAATATCCATAACAGAGACAAGAAAGAAGTATAGCTTTAGAAGTAAAGGGGACATAACATTGTATCAACGGTCGTCTGTGCGCTAACTTCCACAAGTGGGTAAACAAACAGCACATAACAGCGTTGAATTCCGAACGTAATTAGACTGGTGGCCAGAGAACTTACCAATATACATGTACATATAAAACTCGATAATATAATTTGCCAAAGGTCAAATCTGTCTTTTTACTATCTCGGAAAATACAAGAAAATAAACCAACGCATATTTTCCAAGCGTTGTCGAGATTGTAAATGCACCTCACAAAGTCTCTGTTCTGCGAATCATGGTCTAAGGGAAGTAACTCCATAAAAACATTCAACCCAACAAATGCGTCAACTTTGAAAATTGATATTTTATTTATTTATTGGGATTTAACGACATTTTCGACAGCCCGGGTCACCTCGGGTCGGACAGTTTTACGGCTGGAGGAAGCCGCAGTACCCGGAGAGAACCACCGAGCAACGGCTAGCAACTGCCATACTTCCCAACGTACTAATTGCACACACGCGGGGTCAGCAGGTTGAAGACAAGCGCACCATTGACGCGCAGAACGCCTCAGTACACATCGCCACTGTGCCCCACGGAAAATTGATTTTAATAGTCTGTAGAATTAACAAGATGTGAAACAAACAAAACAATTTGATTGTTCCAGACTGAAACCTCATGACCCACTGAATATTTTAGTTTTAATTATTATATATATAATTTCTTAACAAGGTTCTTACCTGTAGTCCCCGTGGGAACCCATGGAAGTGAAGAATTGCTTGGTTTACTGCCGCCAACGAGCTTTGTTTTACTTGTAAAATAGGGCCCAATAACCGATGAGAGAGGTGGAAGTCCTCTAAAAAGTGTAACATGGGTATAAACGATTGCCTGTACCTGACGTTATATCCATGGCGCGGTCACGATGAGCCATTTTGCAAAAAAAAATATGCCTCCTTAACCCTTTACCCAACGCAGACGATATCAAAATTTATTATTTTAAACACCATTTTTTTTTAAATTTTCAAAACATTTCAACAAAACCATAACGAGCTCGTTCCAAAGAGGGGTCACATGATATGGTTTTGTTGAAATTTTCTGAAAAATAAAAAAAAATTTCAGCTGCAGAATTTGCATATTACGCGGGCGAATGTGGACGATTCGTTGGGTAAAGTGTTAAACACCAATAAAGAAAGGCCCGCGATTCAGTCATGACCAGTGGAAACTGCATTGAATCCTTTGGCAAGGCACTAAATCCCAATTGCCTGCATGGGATGCGGTGGCGCATTGTACTAAAGAACTCGGCACGCTGATGGTGTACTTGTTTTCGACCAATGCTAACCCTACTTGTACTTCAGGGAGTCGGGACACTTGCTCGCTACTGCACTGCGGTTCTCTCCAGGCACTCCGGCTTCCTCCACACGTAAAACTGTCCAACACAAGGTGACCCTGGCTGCCGAAAGTGTTAAATCCCAATAAATAAATACAGTCGAAAGGGAAATGAACGAGTTTGTTTTGTATTTTTAGGGAGGCTCAGTAGTAATTTATAAATTGTTACTTATCCCACTTCCAATTTTGGCATTCACTTGTCACCTGCCCGCGGACGGAAAACGTTTTTTCTTTACACACAAATATATGCAAAACGAACGGGTTCAAAGGGTTAATGTTTCCAAGAAAGAATTATTTCCAAAAACGCGTGAATTTGAAATTGTGAATATCGGTGTTTTGTGTCAGTTCAAGCTTTATTTGAATCTACTTTATCGAAATACGGTCCACTCGAGTCAACTGTTTAAATTATCAACAAATCGTCATCAATATAAACTGCAGGTTATAAAATTAGCAAATATCGTGATTGCTTGTCGCTGAATCTAAGAATCGAGGCACACACAAAGCAAAATGTGTAAACCTTTAACCCCCTGCACTCTGATGTCAAAATACCAACACTTTAAGTCGCCATTTTTCCCATAATGCAACTAGGAATTTAACCAATTCAATCTGGTTTGACAGAGCTCACTGAGCTCTGTCAAACAAGATTGAATTGGTTAAATTTCTAGGTGCATTATGGGAAATATTGGAAACTGGAAATGCAGATATTTCGACATCAGTGTGCAGGGGGTTAACTCAGATGTCCACACAGGGTATGTGATTGACTTCCAGTTTAATAAAATAGAATCTATGTAATGGATCAACAAGAAGACAAGCAAGAAGGTAAGCCTCAAATTCATTTTATGGCATGTCCGAGGAAAATATTTTTGGTGCCAAAATTTTATCCAAACGCAAAATGATTATTGCCTAAGCGATATTTTAGGGCAATTGGCAAATTTGACAGAGTGAATACTGCACTCGACTGTTCACAATCAGAAATATCGACACGTAAATTAGCTTCGGTAAATAATTCCGAGTCAAATTTGTAAGTATCATTCCAAATTGACAGTGACAATTACGTGCGTTTTGTGGAAGGTAAATTTTCCGAACCGGTAATGGATCATTGAGTGTGTATCAGTTTTCTTTTTTTATTATTTGTGACCTATCTTGCAACACAAAACCGTACAAAATTAACATTTTCAATATTTGAAAGATATTTTTACTTCTTCATTAATTTCATAAACTATGGTTCTTAGGCTTCAGGCGAATTATCTGTTATCAGAAAGGGCTGGACTAACCTGTTATTTATCAAAACCACACAATTGTAGACTGTGTATAACAAAACTAGAGACCCATTTCATTAATTAACGTGAACGTGAAAGTCGGTTCAGCTGTAATTGCCAACCGCATGCAAAATGTCTTACCAAATTAGTATATTATACGCCACTGGGGTTAATAAAGGCCAAATATATTGTAGAATCAATACAATTAATGCGGGACTTGATCGAAAAAAGTGAACAAACAAATCATTCTGGTGTATTAGTTCTTTTAGATTTTGTCAAAAGCTTTCGATTCTTTTGAAGGGTCTTTCATAGCATAAAAAGAACACTACAGGTTTTCGGGTTCGGTCAGTCTATCATCCAGTGGTTTCACACATTTTAAAACAATATCTTGAATTGTGGACATGTCTCTTTACGTTTTAGTCCACATATATGTGTTAGACAAGGACACATTCTATCCCCATATCTGTTTAATCTTTGTGCTGAGATCGTGGTGCTTACTATTTGTATAACTATAAATAGTTACCAGGGTTAATTGCCGAACCTCCCGAAAGCAGAGAATCTTCAATGTGAGGTGAATATGTTCGACCGACTGGCATTGCATCAGTCCTATTCGGAAGATGAAGTGCAAAAATAAACATTTCGAAGTACCCTTTAAAATATCTGCAAGGGGCATTATCATTCCGGCGACGATGGGTGACTTGAAATTGCAATAGAAACTACCATTCTCTACAAGTAGAAATGAGACAGCCAAAGGCTTCGAGCAAACAGGTCCGTTGCTACGCTTTGGGCGAGATGCTGGCAGACTAAGACTCCTAACCTGCTTGTTGCAGTTTTGTACCAGACAGCCTAATTAAATCGATTCTGTCAGAATTGTAGGTGTGAAGGGGGGGGGGGGGGGGGTCTCCACCAGAAACCAACGATTGCTATGGAACTGTTGTTGGAGGGCCTGTAGGTTGCAAATATATCAAAGTGGTGGACCAAAAAATTGGCGGTCCGTTGGATTTAAAACTGTAGGACTGTGTGAGAAAGAGACTAGAACGTGAAACTCTGCGCCCGTATTTTATCTTGCACGTGCATTATATCGAAAGCGTCCACCATGTCACCCCATGCTTTAAGGTTACTACGTTTCAGTCCAATAAGCAGAACTCCCGGTAAGTACCACAGATGTCCATACATCTTGCGCGAGACATCCTGCATCAGAGCCAGCTATTTTCGAGAGCCACGACACGGCTTATCCAATTTCCTCCAACTGCCTCCGCGGCTTTACCAGCAAACTTTTCCAACAACCTGGCAATGTTGCTTAGCTGTTTTTACACCCGTTCTTTGACCTCTTTGGGTCAGCCTTGTTGACTGACGCACAGGTGAATATCCAGATGGACCGTGTTTCCTCAGTTTAGTACTAGCCCGTTTTCATGGCCATGATCGAAGGCAGCATATACGAACCTAGCCCGAATACATAATCCGTGTTTCACCCATACATCAGAAATCTGGAAGTAGCCAGACGCAGGAGGCGGTCAATGGCATCTTCCTGGTGTTAGCCTCAAACGGCGTATGTACATCGAATGCTAGCCCAGTGCCGATGGTTGGGCCGTATCACCTTTCAGATTTATAAATCCCCTCATCAATTGGAAATTAAATCGAATTTATTATTTGCGTTTTAGGTAACTTTCAGCACCTTTAGCAATATCAAGACCTCGTCACAGGTATGAAATAAAGTGTAGCCAATCGTTTATACCTTGCTTCCCACTTTGGGGAACTTCCGCCCAGGCGTTGGGCCCTAGTCCTCGAAATGAAATTGAAGAATCACATTATCTATATATATGTGGCCTATTAGCAATCTGCTGGTAATAATTCGGAAAGGTTGTACTGCTCAAAACTAAAGGGTTTCGGGCCTTCACACTAAAAGGCGTGGGAGATTTGATTTCATAGCGTGTACTCTCTTTGCAGTAAAGTAAAAAAAAATCTTAGTCGGTCAAGAAAAGTAACTCCACAAAAACTAAAGAAACCTGTTATCTATATACATGTTGCACATAGATGAACCATAAATACCAATGCTTTGAAGTTTCATTAACTAAAATGAACAATATAGGAACTGATCTCACCGTAAGAGGACATTCCTTAATAAAAAAACGATAAATATTCAAAATCAATCAAAGACAGAAATTAAGGCAACATTAAAGAATCTCGCCCATATACATGTTGCACAGCAATCTCTTGTCAACAGTGTTCACATTGGCCAGATTTTTTTTTGGTGCCAAGTGGAATTTTTGTTCGGTGCCAAACGAATCGAATTTTTTGGTGCTAAATGTGAAAATAAGATTTTAGTGCCAAGTGGAGTCTAATTGTAAACGAGAACATGGGAACAAATTAACCATGTATCGTTCTTTGAGTGCAACAAAAATAATCTAGCATTGCAGATGGCACTTTGGTGCACTCAAAGGACAATGCATGGTTAATTTCTTCTCATTCCGCTTTGTTTCACTCAAAGTACGATATTTTAATTTAATAGATAGATACGAAAAACTAGAATAAATAAATAAATAAATAAATAAATAAATAAATAAATAAATAAATAAATAAATAAATAAGGCAACGCTACCGGTATCCACCCCAAATGTTTTCTAAGTTAAAGGCTTTCTATGTTGAAACAAGAGCAACGCAAGGCGGGGCACATGCCCCCGAGCGGTGTCATAAAAGGGAAGGTAAGTCTCTCGGGGGTATAACCCAAATCAAAAGGAAGCCTCCTCTTGACATCATTAATGCATAACCGAAAAATGAAATTGATTCGAGTAAGTATTCATTACTTATTGGGCGGAAGCTAAATTCAAGATGGCCGCCATAATGAATTGGACATTGCCGGCCATCTAGGTTCAGCTGATTGGTCCGAAATCGAAAGGAAGATTCCTCTACACACCACCAAACCATAATTAAAAAATAAAAATGATTCGAGTCACCATTCATTAGTTATTGTGCGGAAAGCAAATTCAATATGATTGCCATGGCAGTCATACTGAATTTGCTAGCTGGACCCAAATCGAAAGGAACCATTGTCTGGTCATCCACAAGTAACCCCTAAATAATGATTTGATCAAAAAAGCGGTTCTTTAGTTATTTGACGGAAACCAAAAGTTAACGAACGGACGACAGACGCCGGTCTTGGCTAGCTGATCAAAAATGGAAAGGAAGCTTCCACTAGACAACAATAATGCATTACTCAAAAATGAAACTGATTCGAGTCACTATTCATTAGTTATTGGGCGGAAACCAAATTCAAGATGGCCGCTATAATGAACTGGCCACTGACGGCCATCTTGGTTCAGCCAACTGGTCCGAAATCGAAAGGAAGCTCCCTCTAGACGCCAACAATGCATAATTAAAAAATAGAAATGATTCGAGTCAACATTCATTAATTATTGGACGGAAACTAAATTCAATATGGCTGCCATGGCGGTCATATTGAATTGGCTAGCTCGACCAAAATCGAAAGGAAGCTTTGTCTGGTCATCCACAAGTAACCCCTAAAATAATGATTTGATCAAATAAGCGATTCTTTAGTTATTTGACTGAAATCAAAAGTGAAAAAACGGACGACGGACGCCGGACGGACATGGTGAAAACGTAAGGCTCACGAGAGAATCTCTCGAGGGCATAAAAATCGGAAGAAAGCCCATAACTCTAGCAGAAAATGGACAAAGCCTGTTATTTGTGAATATCCTTTCCCCCATGGTGGTCTTACCAGCATACCAAAGATCATTTATATCCAACATTCACTGATTGAGATATGAAGGTCCAAAGTCGTTACGGACGGACAGACGGACGGACAAATGGACAGACGAACGGACCCCATTTCTATATTCCCAGCAAAGTTCGTTTTGGCAGGGAGATAATTAAATAAATAAATAAACTAAAAGGCTTTTATTAACGTCTACAAAATAATTCCATGATGATTATTTACGCACTGTTTGTTCACTTCAAATAAACTAGTAGCAAATAATTTTTTATGTACCAGAAGGTTTATAAAAAGATTAAACAAGACAAAAATGATTAAGTAACACAGAGTACCAAAGACCATTTTTGTTAAGTATCAGATTTAATGGATGAACTGTTGATTTAATTGACTCATAACAAAAAGTCCTGATTATCTCTGTAACAAACAGAGTACTTGACAGATGTGAATTCTGTCTTGCCTGCGTCGTCAGACAGCGACTTTAACGAAAACGACGCACTGAAATAATGAACCACAAAGCCTTTGATATCTCCCAAAGTATATTCTTGGTGCCAAATGCTATATTTTTAGTGCCAACATTTTTTTAGTGCAATTGACACCATTGGTACCCGAGAGAGTGAACACTGGTTTGGCAATAATTCTGAAATACTTCACTGCTCTAAACGGAAAGGTTTTGGAGTTACACAGGTTCCAATGGTGGTGAACATGCATACCAAATTTCGAAGGAATGGGTCGAAAAACTTCCAAGAAACCTCCCGGACAAAATCCAGACTTATACGGCAGATTATTCCAGGCCAAAAGGGGCATACTCTAGAACAAAATAGTTCGACCAGAACAATAATCGCAGGTTCAAGGGTTCCCATGTCGGTGATCATGCATACCAATTTTTTTATTTATTTATTGGTGTTTAAGGTCACATATTTCTGCACAATGGCTAACCATGACCGTGACAGTTTTACGGGTGGAGGAAGCCGGAGTACCCGGAGAGAACCACCGAGCAACTGTCAGCTCCCCAACATACCAACTCCACACAAGCAGGGTTAGCATTGGTTGAAGACAGGTGCACCATCGACGTGCAGTACGCCTTAGTACACAGCGTCACCGTGCCCCCACGTGGGCAATGGGGGTGAAGTGTCTTGCCCAAGGACACAACGCGGTTGCCGCAGATGGGATTCGAACCGAGGACCTCTCGGCTTGCAGCCTGCACCTCTACCAACTGAGCCACAGTGCCCCCATGCATACCAAGTTTCAAAAGATTTAGTCTAAAAACCTCCGACATCAAACCCCGCTTATCATTGTGTCTCAGAACCTCAACATATAGAATGATATAAGACCCCAGAAATCTATTCCTCCATTGGGAATTAGAATTAAGCCCCATATCGAGTCCGCCACACTTGAAGCCTGTTTTAACGAGAACCGTGAGCCACACTTTCCACCTTGGCTTCTAATGAAACCAACTGTCATTTTTTTGGCGCATCTTCCTCCAAAACGTCTGGAAACACTCTCTGCAATTCAAACAGAAATATGCAGAAATAAAATCTAAATATAGTGTTCATAAAAGGATCGTTACAGATGGATCTAAAGATGACGAAAAAGTATCAGCGGCCGTTGTTATTTACGTCATGGAAAATACTGACCTATTTTATAATACACTTTTCATCGCCACGATATAGCCCTGGCCGCTGATGTGGCGTAAAGCACCAGTAAAAATAATTAAATGTAAATAAACCTCCGAGGAAATCTCCGGACAAAATTCAACCAATGCGGTAAAGTATTCTAAGTCGAAAAGGGCATACTCTGGCATAAATAGTCCGACCGGAACTATAATAGCAGGTTCACGGGTGAACATGCATACCAAGTTTCGAAAGAACTGACCCATAACCCGCCAAGAAAGTCTCCCCACAAAATTAATACCGATGAGGCAAATTATTCTAAATCGGTAAGAGGCATAACTGGCAAACATAGTCCCGCCAAAACTATAATCGCACATTCCACAGGTTCCCATGGTGGTGCACATGCATTCCATGTTTCGAAAGAATTGGTCCATAAACGGAAAATCTCCGGACAAAATTCAGACCGATGAGGCAAATTATTCTAAGTCGAAAAGAGGCATAACACCCGATAACACTGGCAAAAATAGTCCCACCGGAAATATAATCGCACATGCACAGGTTTCCATGGTGGTGAACATACACACCAAGTTGCGAAGGGAATGGCCCTCGAACAGCCGAGAAAATCTCCGGACAAAAAACCGGACGGACGAACCATTTACATAATACAGCCGTTTATTTTCAAACGGGCGTATAAAAAGCTGCGAAGCGGGAAAATTCAACTGACTGACTCCAACCACACCACCCTCCCTCATAAAACATTTTCACTTTCACAGGCAACTCGGGCATAAAGGCAAATTTTCACAAGAAAACAGTCTTTGCGGGGTCTCGCCTGCATTAAACATCCACCTACTGTTGCAGTCTCTTGGGGGATGAATTGGGCGATGTTTTTTTCAATTTAAAATAAGTTTTGAAGGAAATTGGATGATTTTCTACCAGAAGAAAAAAATCACTCACTGCACCACCACCTCCCTCCCCCCCCCCCTCCCCCAGACAATTTTGGGGGCATGAAATCACTCGAAAAACCCCAGAACGCATTTTAGACAATCACAAAATTTCTCACGACACCCAGCACACTGTGTTGTATAATCCCACAACGTTTCACAAAATTATACCCGATCAGACAAAAAACGACTAAAAAACTTACCCCCGATATGAAAGTCTATATTTAGTAACCTTGACTTTGAATATGGGGCACAGTTTTGATTTTGACATATCAGAGCACGATGGGTTATAACTCTGTAACGTTTTATTCAATCAAAAGTGATAACCCATTGTTGGCGGCCTTCGGAATTAGCAACGCCTGTGTCTCACAACTGCTAAAGCAGGCGAGACAATACATCTTTTTCTTGTGTGAAAAGCTGGAAGCACCTGGAAAGCTGGAATTTCTCACCTCTGTTTAAAATGGAGTATTTAAAACCTCGCTAACCCTTTCAGCGCCCACATTGCAACTCGGAACACAAATATACATTGTGACGAGTTCCTGTCGTTTTCTAACTTCCAGTAAGCGTTAATATGGCCCCCAGAGACCTTCATGGCTATTTGCTATTTGTAATGGTACAAGTATGTTTGGGGTCGTAATTACACAAATACAGGGTGTATCAGGTGCCCCTGATACATCTGTATCTTGCAACTGCTTAATACAGCCGCGTGCTCAGTTTACGTCACTATTATACAGAACAGAGTGAGTGAGAGAGAGAGAGAGAGAGAGAGAGAGAGAGAGAGAGAGACGAGAGAGAGAGAGAGAGAGAGAGAGAGAGAGAGAGTGAAAGATTGCTTTTATGCTTTTGTATCTGAATCACTGGAGGCATTAAAGTGCAGTTTTTTCGGAATATTGAACATGAACGCGCTCAATAAGTTTACCTGAGAGCCGCAAAAGTTCAAGTCAGCCGCATACAGTTTCAGACAGAAACAAGCATTTTCACAAGTCTGAAAATGAAATCTGATATCAAAATGCTAGTCAATCCTTTACTCAACGCACATTAAATCATCCTTTTCACTTAAACATCTCCGGATCCCACATAACGAAACTATTTTAAATCCGTTGGTGATTGTTTAAATTAAACCCGGATAACTTTTGGTCTCTGGCTGACTTACTTGAAAAATTCTAAGTCGAAGGGGCATAACTCCCGAAAACCTCTGTGGGGGAAGCTGACGTAACAGCTTGTTCCACTTAAAGATCCTGCGAGCCCATATACCAAAACTATTTGAAAACTGTTGATAATTGTTGAAATTAACTCCTGGACAACTTTTGGTCGTTTGCTGACTAACTTGAAAAATTCAAAGTTGAAGTGACATAACTCTTCGAAAACTCGGTGGGCGAAGTTGATATGCGAACTCGTTTCACTTAAACATCGCGTGAGCCCACGTAACGAAAATATTTTAAATCCGTTGGTAATTGTTGAAGTTAACACTAGGACATTCGGTCATATGCCGACTTATTTGAAAAATTCTAAGTCAAAGGGCCATAACTCTGGGCACATAGTCAAAGTTCACTGGGCGCCAAATGACGATCACAGGATGTTTGCATGTGGAAATCCGGCCATCGATTGCGAAGATACGAGCCCGGATGGGCGGGCAGACGGACGGACGGACGGACGGACGGACGGACGGACGGACGGACGGAACCTATCGCTATATTCCTCTCAAATCTTCGTTTGCCTGAGGATAATTATGAATGTTGGTCCACAGTTTCTGAGGGTTTTTTATTGGTGTTCAAGGTCACAGTTAGCATCTATGGCTATATCATGACCGTAAAGTAGGCATGAAGTCAAGTTTTGCCAACCGTTTGTACCCTAGCTGCCCACCTTAGGGGACTTCCATCCAAGCATTGATTACCAGGTCCTATTTTGCCAGTAAAGCAGGATTTGTTTAACACGGTAAACAATCTCTGCTCCCTTCCCGGGGGTGGTCCACAGTTTTCACCATAAATGCACTTCACGTTTTAAAACAGCCGATAACCGGCACAGGTCAATTAAGTCGCCTGTAAATCGTTTGAGACAGGCGTGAAATGGATTTGGAAAAGTTGAGGCTTTCCTTTTGACCCTTCTACTACCACGCCCACTTTAGCCATATGTGGAGAACCTCTATGAACGCCTGCATGCGAAGAAGTTTAATAAAATTTAAGACATACTTGAAACTCTATCATTTGATTAATTGTTGGAAAGGGCACTCTGAGTTTGAAAGGTTTGGTCTGAGCATACCATAACGTACATATAATCATAAAATATGTGACAATAGTCGCTTTCGACAGCGTAAGTGTTAAAGAAAGCCAGAACTGATGGGCAAATTGCAGCGTTAGAAGCGATTACTGATAGACATATAATAAATTTCATTTTTTTCATTTTATGTACATATGTATATGAATTTATTTTATATGAAACAAGAAACAACCACATTTTTACATAATAATACAAGTACCCATCACAATAAACCTCTGAAATAATAATACTAGTCTGAAGCAATTGTACAGTAATAATTTACACAACTCCGGCAAGTTTCATTTCACATAAAAATCTGCAAATATGCTGAATATGGAAAAGATTACAAGCTCGCTCTCTCTCTCTTTCTCATCTGTGGCATATTTTTTATATTATACATGCAGCTTCATAAATGGAGCCCAGCCATTATACAGAATGTAGAGAATGAATTTATTCCGCACTTCAGAAGAAACCAAAAAAACCCCATTGTATTGTGAATCATATCCCCCACACCATTGGGGAGTCATTGCGTAAGCCAAAGTATAAAAAACAACTAAAATTTATTAAATTCTGTTCACAGTTTCACACAAATAAAAACCCTTTACCCAACATAACAAAACCGGCCAGTGCTATTCCAAAAAATATTACCATTCAATTTTCAGCATTTTCTCTTTTTTGTCTCAAAAACATAGCTTATGCCCCCCCCCCCCCCCCCCCCTCATTGGAACGATCCCTTTCAGCTCGTTCTAATGTGTGGTCATAAGCTATGTTTTTGGCACAAAAATGAAAATAAATTATTCTGAAATTTTGTTTACAAATGTCGACTGCCTTTCATGTTAGAAAAGGATTAAAATAACAGTAAAATAGAACAAGAGCTATTGCTGAAGGCAATTATACCCTCACTGCAATGCAGGACAGATGAAGCATACGTTAAGGGCTGTAACTCTGGAGAAAAATGCGTGGGCAACTTTTTATGACATGCAGAAGCAGTTTGTCACAAAGATCCCCAATACCAAATTTTATTGAAATCCATCAACTCACTGCCGATATATTGCTGCGGGCGGGCGGACGAATGCATAGACGGATAGATGTACGGGCGGTCGCATGTAGCCCAGTATACCCTCCATTCTCTTCGAGTGTGTGTGTGTGGGGGTGGGGGGGGGGGGGCATATCAATGGGCAATAACTCTCTCTACTTTCCACAAATCTCCGTAGTTTTCAAGTTTTTCCAAATCAATGTTACCACAAACCTGAAGAAGCAGAATAAAATTTATTTAAATCTAATAATTACTTTTCAACTTATCACATTAACATTAAACAATCCAATAAGTAGATCACAGATTCACAAGTCAAAGTGTTGTGTCGTAAAAATATCTCTTTTTTAAAAGTTATATTTATAGCAACAGTAACATGCCTGAAAAAGGTGCTATTTTCAGTAGCAATGCCGTTGATCCGTGTTTGACGAAGCTAATGAAAGTATCAATGACACTGTAGCTTAACTTGTGTGTTGTGTTTGATGAAAAGGATAATGTTCAATGTTTATGAACGGATTATGAAATAAGACAAGAATTGTGATAATTGGGAATATGTTCATTTCTGTTCCCTGTGTGCTTTGTTTTTGATAAAAATAATATGAGGCGTACACTGTACTAAAGAGCTGAGAGTGGGTTAATATGACCTCACGGTTAATGTATGTGGCCCTCACAGTTAACATCTGTCAACAAAAGTTACCAAGTTACAGTGAAATTATTCCAAAACGAGTCATCCTATCAAGTTACATTGAAATCCCTTCATAAATATGGCCTGTAGACTGTGCTAAAGGCTTTCGGGCTTCGGGCCCCTGTGAAGTTTCCCAATTGCATCCAAAGGGGATTTTCTCATCTAGACATTATATGAAGTCAACCTACCAAGTTACAATGAAATCCCTTCATAAATATGACCTGTAGACGGTGCTAAAGGTTTTCAGGCTTCAGGCTTGTGTAGCCATCACGGTAGACCGATTGCAACTAAAAGGGGACGTCCTCATCTCGACATTATACTGAGTCATTCTACGAAGTTACAATGAAATCCCTTCACAAATACGACCTGTAGTCTGTACTAAAGTTTTTCGGATTTTGGGTTCGGAAGCCATCATGGTTGAATGATCGTGACCAAACGGGGGCGTGGTCATCTGGGCATAATCTAGAGTGATCCTATGAAGTTACAATGAAATCCCTTCATATATATGACCTGTGGACTGTGCTCAAGGTTTTCGGCCTTCGGGCCCCTGAAGCCATCACAGTTGACCAAACACGACCAAAAGGGGACATCATCAGCTAGGCATTATATGGAGTCAACCTAACAAGTTACAATGAAATCCTTCCATAAATACGACCTATAGACTATGCTAAAGGTTTTTGGGTTTTGGGCTCGGTCAGCTATCAAGGCTGAATGATCGCGACCAAAAGGGGACGTTCTCATCTGGACATTATTTGGAGTCATCCTACCAAGTTACAATGAAATCCCTTCATAAATATGACCTCTAGACCGTGCTAAAGGTTTTCGGGCTTCGGGCCCCTGTAGCTGTCACAGTTGCCCAATTGTGTCCAAAAGGGGGCGTTTTCATCTAGACATTATATGAAGTCAATCAAGCAAGTTACAATGAAATTCCTTCATAAATATGACCTGTAGACTGTGCTATAGGTTTTCAGGCTTTGGGCTCGGGTAGCCATCATGTTTGAATGAGTACAACCAAAAGAAGACGTGCTCATCTGGGCATCATCTGGAGTGATCCTACGAAGTTTCAATGAAATCCCTTCATAAATATGACCTGTAGGCTGTGCTCAAGGTTTTCGGGCTTCGGGCACCTGTAGCCGTCACAGGTGACGAATCACGACCAAAAGGGGATGTCATCATCTAGGCATTATATGGAGTCAACCTTACAAGTTACAATGAAATTCTTCGTTACAATAAATACGACCTACAGACTATGCTAAAGGTTTTGGGGCTCGGGCAGCCATCGCGACCAAAAGGGGACGTTCTCATCTAGACATTATTTGGAGTCATCCTAGCACGCTACAATGAAATCCCTCCAATCTGTGCTCAAGGTTTCTGGGCTTCGGGCCCCTGTAGCCGTCACAGTTGCCCACTCGTGTCCAAAAGGAGACGTTCTCATCTAGATATTACATGAAGTCAACCTACCAAGTTACAATGAAATCCCTTCATAAATTTGACCTGCAGATTGTGCTAAAGGTCTTCGGGCTCAGGCAGCCACCACGGTTGAATGATCGCAACCAAAAGGGGACATTCTCATCTGGGCATCATTTGGAGTGATCCTACGAAGTTGCAATGAAATCCCTTCACAAATATAACCTGTAGACTGTGCTCAAGGTTTTCGGGCTTCGGGCACCTGTAGCCGTCACAGTTGACCAATCACGACCAAAGGGGATGTCAGCATCTTGGCAATATTTGGAGTCAACCTAACAAGTTACAATGGAATCCTTTCATAAATATGACCTATAGACTACGCTAAAGGTTTTTGGGCTCAGGCAGCCATCAAGGCTGAATGATCGCGATCAAAAGGGGATGTTCTCATCTAGACGTTATTTGGAGTCATTTATTTATTGTTGTTTGTGGTCACATACTTCTGCACAATGGCTAATCATGACCACAACATGGAGATAAAGTCAAGGTAAGTCAATCGTTTATACCCCATGTTGCCTATTTTAGAGGACTCGCACCCCAAGCATTAGTGACTGGGTCCTAATTTACCAGTGAAACAGAGCTTGTTTACCACAGTACACAAGCACTGCTTCACTTACCGGGGTTCCCACGGGGGATTTGGAGTCATCCTACCATGTTACAATGAAATCCCTTCATAAATATGACCTGTAGACAATGTTAAAGGTTTTCGGGCTTCAGGCCCCTGTAGCCGTCACAGTTGTCCAATCACGTCCAAAGGGGACTTTCTCATCTAGACATTATATGAAGTCAACCTACCAAGTTACAATGAAATCGCTCCATAAATATGACCTGTAGACTGTGCTAAAGGTTTTCGGGTTTTGGGCTCGGGCAGTCGTCACGGTTGACAGATCACGCCCAAATGGGGAAATTCTCATCTAGACATCATACGGAGTCATCCTACCAGGTTACAATGAAATACATCCATATTAAACATGACCTGCAGACTGTGCTAAAAGTTTTGGGGTTTCGGGCTTGGGCAGCCATCACGGTTGACGGATCATGACCAAAAGGGGACGTTCTCATCTAGGCATTATACAGAGGCATCCTACCAAGTTACAATGAAATCCCTTCATAAATACGACCTGTAGACTGTGCTAATGGTTTTCGGGTTTTGGGCACGGGCAGCCATACCGGTTGACCGATCACGACCAAAAGGGGACGTTCTCATCTACACATGACCCCAAAACTGCATATGAAATTTCGTGACAATCAGCCAAGAACTACGGGGTGGTGCCTGCGCTAAAGGAAAATGTGAACAGACTCACAGACTTCTGCACGCGTGATGGCAATAGCTTATCTTGACTTTGTCAAGTTAAGCTAAAGATCAATAGGTGTCTTCTTCAATGAAGGAACCAAACCGTTATGTGTGACTCTATATCAAAAGCTATTGCTCAGAAACCTTAAGTTACATTTATGGCCCTGTGACCTTTGGGATTTCGATTGCAGACAACAAAATCAATAAGATTTTTTCTCATCCATAGGGTTATCTTATTTGTAAATCTGATGAACATGTGACATAAAAAACAAAACTTACAGAACAAAATCCTATTTTCGACAAATTTTTATTCATAGTAACAGTCGCGTTACCTTCGACTTTGCGACAACCACGTCCAAAATCAACAGGGTTCTCTACTGTCCATATACAATGACTTTCTGGAAGTTTGGTTGGTCTGTGAAAAGCAGAACTAAAGTTATCGCCCTGAAACCCATAAGTTCTATTTTTAGTAACAGTGATCTCGACCTTCGGGCGATAAACCTGCAAATCGATAGGATTCTTCCCCTCTCATGCGGGTACCAAACCTGTAAATGTGGGGGATCCGCACTGAGTAGAACTAAACTTAACACCCAGAAACCAACTGGTTATGCCTGCCTTCAACAAACCGTGTGTCGCGTTTGACTTGCTTCACAACGGAACTGAAAATCAACTACAACTGAATTATCAAAGAGCAACACCTACCTCAATTTTTGAGATATCAACGTGGTTTTCTAACTTGTCAAAGACAAGATTAATATAAAGTGCCATTTCAGAATTTAATGAAATCGAATGATCACTTTTCAAGTTATCACATAAACAATAAAAATTAAAAAAAACAAAAGACAATAACTGTGTTAATTGTGGTCAAAAAGCTGTGGTTATCAAACCTGCCCAAGACATTATTAATATGAATAAGCACAGAAAAATTATTGAAATCTTCCAGCTATAGTCCAAGTTATCGCTTAAACATGTGTTTTGTATGGATTGAAGGATGGACAAATAGAACTCTTCATTATATCCTTTCCCTATGGGGGATAAAAATCGAGGACTATCATCGAAATTTATTTACTCATCTCTGATGACTGAATGCATAAGCCCTTTTCTGATAAAGCTATAGAATAGGGGGCAGCGTAAATTATATTTTAAACAAGAGCAACATGAAGCATGACATGTGCTCCAGAGCAGTGTCTTAAAAAGGTAGGTAAATATCCTGGGGGACATAAACAAAATAAAAAAGCTTCCTCTATACACCAACAATGCATCAAAAAAAAAATACAATTGATTTGAATCAGCATTCATAAGTTATTACACAGAAACCAAATTCAAGATGGCCACCATGGCTGCCATACTGAATTGGTTATCTGTTCTAAAATAGAAAGGAAGCTCCCTCTAGATACCAATAATGCATAACCAAAAATGAAACTGATTCGAATCAGTATTTATTGGACAGTTATTGGACTGAAACCAAATACAAGATGGCCACCATGGAAGCCATAATGAATTGGCCACTGGTGTCCATCTTGGTTCAGCTGACTGGTCCAACACTGACATGCAGCTTCCTCTAGTGAGCAACAATGCATAATTCAAAACTAAAAATTCGAGTCAGCATTTATTAGTTATGGTCGGAAACAAAATTCAATATTCAAGCGGCCATATTGAATTGGCTAGCTCCTCCAAAAACTGGTCCAACATTGAAAGAAAGCTTTCTCTGGACACCAACAATGCATAATTCAAAAATAAAAATGATTCAAGTCAACATTCATTAATTATTCGACGGAAACCAAATTCAATATGGCTGTCATGGTGGCAATATTGAATTGGCCGGCTGGACCAAAATCGAAAGGTAGCATTGTCTGGTCTTCACAAGTGACCCCTAAAATTATAATCTGATCAAATAAGTGGTTCTTTAGTTATTTGATGGAAACCAAAAGTTAACGGACGGATGCCGGATGGGCATGGTGAAAAGATAATGCCCCCGAGAGGTTCTCGGGGGTATAAAAAACACACTTTTTTCTCACCTTTTATGTCCGTTTTCTCATTTCTCGAACTTTTTTTCCTGTAAAACTACCTCAGAAATATTTAATTTTCACTAACAAGAGAGAGAATTTTTACCCTTTTAATGCTTTTATTACAGCCATCCAGCATCAAAACATTTATTTTGATGTATGCGTATCTTTCAGCTGTTCCAATAGATGTTCCGATTGCCCTTCTTGTGTTGAAAGGTGAGACTTTAGTAAGTTTTGTGAGGGTTAGGTTATTGTACCGACCGATAAACTAACCTTAACTCGCACTACACTGATCATAAATTTAGTAGTTAAGTACATTTCTTGTCGGGGTATCTGAATATTTAGATTAGTGAGGGTAAGCTTATCACTAAGATAATCATCCTCACTGCACTGATTCCAAATCCAGGAGTGAAAGGCAAAGCAAGTACACCGGTTCACTGTCAAATTTTCTCCCTTGTCACGTGATCAAAAAATGACCAACACGAATAGCAGATAATGAAGTGTGATCGGGAGAATTTCCAAACCTAAAATACAAAAATATAATACGAATGTATGGTAAACACAGATATAACTGATAAAAGTTGTCCAAAGGCTATCATTGTTACTGAAAATTGAATATCTCTCAGTTATGTTATAGAAAATAGAAATAGAAATAAGAAAACAAGGTGAGAAAAGTGCGTGTTTTTGTGTAATTCGCAGAAAATGCTTTTCTTCAGCTTTGCCCTTCAGCTAACGAATCGGTCGCACCCGCCCGCGTAATTTACAATTTATCCACTTTAGACATTTTTTCCAAAATTCTCGACAAAACCATATACTGTGACCCCTCAATGGAATGAGCTTGCCACAAGACTTATGTGCTCCAAACCAACAATATCTGCACTTGACATTAATCCTTTAGAACTTGAGCTCTCTTGTAGAGCTTCCTAAGGAGCAGTGTCGAAGCTGGTATTTATTGGATGATTAAAAAACCCCACAATTTATGCAACGAAAACACACAAAGAAACACATTTCGGCCCAAATTATCCAAGTAATCACTCAAATATATCTTTCAAAATCTTTCCACAAAATTCTGCACAAAGGATAATCAAGACCACAACATGGAGATAAAGTCAAGTCCAGCCAATCGTTTATACCCATCTTGCCAATTTTAGAGGACTTCCACCCCAAGCACTGGTGACTAGGTCCTATTTTACCAGTAAATCAGGGTTTGTTTACCACAGTAAACAAGCACAATTAAAACTTGTTTCAACTGCAATTAAAACACATAAATACAGACAACTTACAGAGATATTCAATATACAGTTTATATACAGTTTATAAGGCCCTGTACCAAAAATGAATGGGATATCACATTATATAGCCAAAGTTATCATCTGGAAACCCAAAGTGAACTGATGGACAGATGTTATACTATAATATGTCCCATGTTTCACACAGGAGTATAAAAACGAATGTCAAAACGACATAATCTGCTTGACAGTAATTATCCATTTGAATCATCTTTTGCTTATAACGGCGTCAAATACATCACATGAATACAAAATGAAAGTGTCAATGACACTGTAGCTTAACTTGTGTGTTGTGTTTGATGAAAAGGATAATGTTCAATGTTTATGAAAGGATTATGAAATAAGAAAAGAATTGTGATAATTGGGAATATGTTCATTTCTGTTCCCTGTATGCTATGTTTATGATAAAAATAATATGAGGTGTACACTGTACTAAAGATCTGAGGGGTGGGTTAATATGACCTCACAGTTAATATATCTGTTAACGTTAACACAGTTACAGTTAACGTATATCAACAAAAGTTACCAAGTTACAGTGAAATTATTCCAAAACGAGTCATCCTATCAAGTTACATTAAAATCCCTTCATAAATATGGCCTGTAGACTGTGCTAAAGGTTTTCGGGCGTCGGGCCCCTGTAGCCGTCAGTTTCCAATTGCGTCCAAAGGGGACGTTCTCATCTAGACATTATATGAAGTCAACCTACCAAGTTACAATGAAATCCCTTAATAAATATGACCTGTAGACTGTGCTAAAGGTTTTGGGGCTTTGGGCTCTGGCAGCTATCATAGTTGAATGGTTGCAACTAAAAGGGGACATTCTCATCTGGGCACCATCTGGAGTGATCCTACAAAGTTACAATGAAATCCCTTCATAAATATGACCTGTAGACTGTGCTCAAGGTTTTTGGGCTTCGGGCCCCTGAAGCCGTCACAGCTAACCAATCACGACCAAAAGGGGATGTCATCATCTAGGCATTATATGGAGTCAAACTTATGGGTTACAATGAAGTCCTTCCATAAATATGACCAATAGACTATGCTAAAGGTTTTGGGGTTTTGACCAAAAGGGGACGTTCTCATCTAGACATTATTTAGAGTCATCCTACCAAGGTACAATGAAATCCCTTCATAAATATCACCTGTAGACTGTGCTAAAGATTTTCGGGCTTTGGGCCCCTGTAGCCAACACAGTTGCCCAATGGTGTCCAAAAGGGGCCGTTCTCATCAAGACATTACATGAAGTCAACCTACCAAGTTACAATGAAATCCCTTCATAAATATGATCTAAAGACTGTACTAAAGGTTTTCGGGCTTTGGGCTCAGACAGCCATCATGGTTGAATGATCGCAACCAAAAGGGGACATTCTCATCTGGACATCATCTGGAGTGATACTATGAAGTTACAATGAAATCCCTTCATAAATATGACCTGTAGACTGTGCTCAAGATTTTCGGGCTTCAGGCACCTGTAGCCATCACAGTTGACTAACCACGACCAAAAGGGGATGTCATCATCTAGGCATTATATGGTGTCAACCTAACAAGTTACAATGAAATCCTTCCATAAATATGACCTACAGACATGCTAAAGGTTTTTGGGCTCGGGCAGCCATCAAGGCTGAATGACCGTGACCAAAAGGGGACGTTCTCATCTGGACACTATTTGGAGTCATCCTACCAAGCTACAATGAAATCCCTTCATATTTATGACCTGTAGACTATGCTAAAGGTTTTCGGGCTTTGGGCCCCTGAAGCCGTCACAGTTGCCTAATCGTGTCCAAAAGGGGACATTCTCATCTAGACATTATATGAAGTCAACCTACCAAGATACAATGAAATCCCTTCATAAATATGACCTGTAGACTGTGCTACAGGTTTTCGGGCTTCGGGCTCGGGCAGCCATCATGGTTGGATGATCGCAACCAAAGGGGACAATCTCATTTGGGCATCATCTGGAGTGATCATAAATCACTTCATAAATATGACCTGTAGACTGTGCTCAAGGTTTTCGGGCTTCAGGCACCTGTAGCCATCACAGTTGACCAATCACGACCAAAAGGGGATGTCATCATCTAGGCATTATATGGAGTCAACCTAACAATGTTACAATGAAATCCTCCTATAAATATAACCTTTTGCCTATGCTAAAGGTTTTTGGGCCCGGGCACCCATCAAGGCTAAATGATCACGGCCAAAATGGGACGTTCTCATCTAGACATTATTTGGAGTCAACCTACCAAGTTACAATGAAATCCCTTCATAAATATGACCTGCAGACAGTGCTAAAGGTTTTCGGGCTCTAGGCACCTTTAGCCATCAAAGTTGCCCAATCATGCCCAAAAGGGGACGTTCTCATCTACACATTATATGAAGTCAACCTACCAAGTTAAAATGAAATCCCTTCATAAATATGACCTGTAGACTGTGCTTAAGGTTTTCGGGCTTTGGGCTCAGACAGCCATCATGGTTGAATGATCGCAACCAAAGGGGACAATCTCATCTGGGCATCATCTGGAGTGATGAAGTTACAATGAGATCTCTTCATAAATATGACCTGTAGACTGTGCTCAAGGTTTTTGGGCTTCGGGCACTTGTAGCCATCACAGCTGACCAATCACGACCAAAAGGGATGTGATCATCTAGGCATTATATGGAGTCAACCTAATAGGTTACAATGAAATCCTTCCACAAATATGACCTTTTACCTATGCTAAAGGTTTTTGGGCTCGGGCACCCGTCAAGGCTGAATGATCGCGATCAAAAGGGGACGTTCTCATCTAGACATTATTTGGAGTCATCCTACCAAATTACAATGAAATCCCCTCATAAATATAACCTGTAGACTGTGCTGAAGGTTTTCGGGCTTCGGGCACCTTTAGCCGTCACAGTTGCCCAATCATGTCCAAAAGGGGACGTTCTCGTCTAGACATTGTATGAAGTCAACCCACCAAGTTACAATGAAATTCCTCAATAAATATGACCTGTAGACTGTGCTAAAGGTTTTCGGGTTTTGGGCTCGGGCAGTCGTCACGGTTGGCAGATCATGCCCAAATGGGGATATTCTCATCTAGACATAATAAGGAGTCATCCTACCAAGTTACAATGAAATCCCTCCACATTAAACATGACCTGCAGACTGTGCTAAAAGTTTTTGGGTTTCGGGCTTGGGCAGCCATCACAGTTGATAGATCATGCCCAAAAGGGGAAGTTCTCATCTAGGCATTATACAGAGGCATCCTACCAAGTTACAATGAAATCCCTTCATAAATACGACCTGTAGACTGTGCTAATGTTTTTCGGGTTTTGGGCTCGGGAAGCCATACCGGTTGCCCGATCACGACCAAAAGGGGACGTTCTCATCTACACATGACCCCAAAACTGCATATGAAATTTCGTGACGATCAGACAAGAACTGCGGGGTGTAGCCCGTGCTAAAGGAAAATGTGAACAGACTCACAGACTAACAGACTCACAGACTAACAGACTTCCGCACGCGTGATGGCAATAGCTTATCTTGACTATGTCAAGTTAAGCTAAAAATGACAGAAATATTTAATAAAATCATTGGAGGAGAACACTCTCCTCTTTTTCCAATACCCATGCCACTGATCAGATGAGGACTTGTTAGCCTGGAGTCTACAATGTACTATTACATGTATAAAAGTGAAGGTGCAAATATAATAACCACATCATGTTACATTACACAATGTCTAGCACTTTAAAGAAGTTCATGGACACATAGGACCCCTGGTATTGAATCCAATGGTTCAATGGCTAAAGTATGTTTGGCATCTTATTCATTCATTTATTGGTGTTAAGGTCATATATTTCAGAACAATGGCTGATCGTCCGGATGATAGAGATTATACCCATTTTTGAGGACTTCCAGCCATAGCATTGGTGAGTGGGTCCTATTTTTCCAAGTAAAACAGAGCTTATTGACTATCGTAAACCAGCCTTGCTTCACTTTCCAGAGTTCCCAAAGGGGTGAAATATTATGTAGTTCATAGTTCTTAGCTTATTAACTGGTAGAGTGCTGGAAGCCCATATCTGGGCTTCATTCTGAAGTGTTGGTACCACAACTTAAAGGCTTCAGATTCTGTGGATGTTGTTCACATCACCCTTGAAATAAAATTCTTTAGTCTGATAGGATTTGCCTTGTTACAATTTATGGGAGAGTGCCTATTGGCACTCCCCCATAAATTGTAACAAGGCATAGATATGTGTACAAATTTTGGTGACCAAAAATAATTCAGCACTCTACCAGTTAATTATATAACTGGGTGGAAACTCTACTTTGTGTGTATTTGGCTGATCATCCTCTGTCCATGTATTATATTTTGAAATATATGCAGTACAGAAAAATAGTATGGTTATGTTTGATATTATAATATAATTTCAAATACCAATTTTATCCAGAGACTCAGCTGAGTGACCAATCTATTTTAACTCTCTGCACACTGATGCAGACATATCAAGAACTTCAAGCCTAAATGTTTTTCCGATGCTGCAACTAGGAATTTAAATCATTCAGTCTTGTTTGTCAAACCATGCTGAATTAGTTAAATTTTGAGTTGCATTATGGGAAAAAATTTGGTGCTCTAAACTTCAATATATTAACATCAGTGTGTAGGGGGTTAACCCTCAAAGGCCTGGAGATTTTTTAAACATTTTTGCTTTACTTTGCCAATCCACATCCAGAGACTTTGCAGTTGTTTCTTGGCAAGTCTTGGCTGCTTGTATGGGCAGCCAAGACTTGCTTAGAAACTGCCATAGCACTTCAAATGTAACTTGCAGGCTTACCCCAAAATTGCATGTTGGGGCACCTGTTTTGTTGTAAAAAATGTGATTAAAGTCAGAATTAAACCCTTTAGGATTAATATGTAAATGTAAATATCTATCAATAATCATTAATTCATTCAAATGAAACATCAACCAAGCAATCATGAAACCAATAACCAACCAATATACTAATTAATTACATGTAATTTAAGAATGAAAAAAATGCAGGCTATCTGCTCAAGTGCCACATCCTATTTTACTCAATGCAGGATGCCTTCAATCAAGGCCTGTTGTGATTGAATTCTGGCATGTAACATGATGAAAGTAAGGGATCTTTGAGCATCAGTGTCAGTATGAAATGGCAAGAGACACTTGCCCCCATCGTATTTTGGCAAAATAAATACCTTGATTTTTCATTGTATGTTTTGGAAATGCAGGTTCATCGATCAAAAGTTTAATGAGCCAGTCATATCATTATCATTGGTACACCCTTTAAGATGTTATTGTTGTTTGTGAACATGATATATATGAAAGGAATTTTTTTCTTGCTAACCCTAGTGTACATGAAATCAGAATTTATTTTTTTTAAATTTAAAAAAAAAATTTCCACAAAGCCGTATCATGTGACCAGATCACGGAACAAGCTCAATAACCTCGGTAAAATGAGGATACACATAATATGGTTTTGTTAAAACTGTTTTAAAACAAATGATTTCAAGTGCTTAACCCTTTACCCAACGAATCGCCCGCATCAGCCCGCGTAATATACACATTCAGCAGATGAAAAAATATTATTTTTTGAAAATTTTTAACAAAACCATATCATGTGACCCCTCTTTGGAACGTGCTTGTCGAGTTCGTTCCAGAGAGGGGTCACATGATATGGTGTTGTTGAAATTGTTTGAAAAAATTTAAAAAATGATATTTAAAATAATAAATTTTGAAATCGTCTGCGTTGGGTAAAGGGTTAATTTGTAAATTACGTGGACAGATGTGGCCGATACTTTAGGTAAAGGTAAACAACGGGTCCATTCAATTATGTACCATCAGCAAACTAGAATACGGAATTTGTATTCATCTCAAATGATATTTTTGCCACTCGCTCCTAATTTTCCATTTTGCCCTAGCAGCAGCCCAGCAAAATAGAACATTATCAGATTCATTTCATAACATTTTGGATGATCACACAATCCCTATTCTCTATATAACTGTCAGCATATAAACAAATTGAGATGATTATTATGACACAAGGTTTTTATAACATGATTTTTTTGAGTGGTTCCTCAGTAATAAAATAAAACCAAAATTATTATTGCCAGTTGTCAGAATTTTAGTTTTCTATTTCACACATTGCGTCCATAAATTCTTCATCATACGACAAATTGCTATTTATAAATTATAATATCACTGACTGGTTCCACACGGTTGCTTTTTAGCCTGTCGGAATCAGTTTTTTCAACTCTCATTTCATTACTCACTAGTCTCTGTCAGACCTTTTCCACATTAATATTAAACTTTCCAACTTCGTCCATATTAATTACAGCTAATTACGAGATAGAAAACTTTTTTTACAGAAAGTCAACGCGTTTACAGCATTTGTTTACCTTGGATACGGTAGTCAATGACTTCAAATGGAATGCAAATAGAATGCCCACGAATACATCTTGACTTTTCTGAAATAGTTTTTGAAAACACACAATTTCTGCAGGTTACGCCGATTTTACTGTCGCAAATTTGATTGATTAACCAAGCAAATTTCGAGATTTATAGTAATTGTATTACAATGCTTATTTACTGGATGCTCAACTAGAAATTAGTGAGAAAACATTAACCTTTTCACCTATAGCTATATCTGGCCAGTACTGTTCAGCCAGTATCTACTAGCACAATGAATGAAACTCCCAAAATGTTAAGCAGCCATGACTAGATTTGATGAAAAAGTCATCTAAATTTAACATAATTAATCATTGGTGAAGGGTGTGGGGTGGCTCTGTGGGTAGAGATGCAGACTGCAAACCGAGAGGCCCTCAGTTTGAATCCCACCTGTGGCAACCGTGTAGTGTCCTTGGGCAAGACACTTCATCCCAACTGCCCACGTGGGGGTATAGAGGCGTTGTGTACTAAGGAGTACTGCTTTATCGATGGTGCACTTGTCTTCAACCAATGCTAACCCTGCTTGTGTGGAGTTAGTATGTTGGGGAGTCTGGCAGTTGCTCACAATTGCTCAGTGGTTCTCTCCAGTACTCCGTGTTCCTCCACCCGTAAACCTGCCTGACACGAGGTGACAATGGCTGTAGAAAGAGTCGTTAAAACCCCAATAAATAAATCAAATTTACACCCATGTTGCTCATTTTAGAGGACTTCCACCCAAACATTGATGGCCGGGTCCTATTTCAACAGTAAACCAGTGCAGTTTACCACAGTAAACGTGCAATGCTTCACTTCCTGGGGTTCCCACAGGGAGACAAAGAGATAAAAAATATCAATATTTCCACATGTAAAAAATGGAAACTAAGAGTAATTTTTCTTGAAATAGATAAGAAAATGACAGCAATCATTTATAGAAAAAGTACCATAAACCAATTTTTTCTCCTCCTCGACTCAGGTACCATTATTCTGAAATCGCACATCCAGTTTATAAACTATGGATGAAAACTGGAAATTTCTTATCTACTGTCAACATGGACATTCTTCAGAAATAGTGTACAATTATTTTTGTGAAAACTGATCTGGTGAAAGATTTCCAGAATTTGATAATGAATCTCAAATAAGAAAATAAAGACTTATTTCAAAACTTATAGAAACAGAGTAATTCTGAATTTTTGTTCAAAATTAAATACATGAAAGGCGAGAATCGCTTCCCAATACAGGGAAAAGGGGACTGCAAGACACACTGCATAGATGTGGTATTTATAACCACTCCAACTGGCACGCAGGCACAAAAAGTAAGCCAGCCTGCTTGTGAAAAAACAGATACATATATTAGCAATAAAATACATGTGTTCCACAATATGGCACACAATTTCTATGTTAGTTTCACATCATACAAAAAATAATACCTTTACATCATTTATTAAAATTACATTCAAGTAAAAAATATGCTATCTGACATAATATTTTCCATCACAGTTTTCACAAAAAGTGACAATTTACACAAAAAAGATAATCAAATTCCTACCTATTAACTAAAAATAGACCAAACACTGAAGCCTGAACTCCTAACTGCTGCTAACGGATATTCCTGCCCAGAACCGAAAATTTCTTGCCACTAAAATAAGTAAAAATTGGGCACTTTCAACTGAATTTTCCCCTGCACATTGTATCAACATTTTGTCCACTGATTTCTGGAGTTCAAATGTTGTGAATTTTTTATCAAATCTAGTCATTGCTGCTTCACAGCACTAGCTCGGTGGTCACAGCACTGGACTTCAAACCAAAAGGTTCATGGTGTGATCTCCACCAGGGGTAACTGCCTTGTGTCCTTGTGCAAGGCACTTAATCCTGATAACCCATATGGGGGCACGGTGGTGCTGTGTATTAACCCATTACCTAACAAATTGCCCGCAAATGCAAATATAACAGTCGAAAAAATTAAATTTTTCAAAATATTTCAACAAAACCATATGATGTGACCCCTCATTGGAACGAGCTCATTGAGCTTGTTCCAATGTGGGGTCACATGATATGGTTTTGTTGAAATTTTTTGGAAAATTTTATTTAAAATAATAAATTTTGATATCGTCTGCGTTGGGTAAAGGGTTAAGGAGTACTGAACATTGATGGTACACTTATCTTCAACAATTCTAACCCTGCTTGTGTGAAGTTAGTATGTTGGGGAGTCTGACAGTTGCTTGCCATGGATTGGTGGTTCTCTCCATGTACTCTGGCTTCCTCCACCTGTTTTTTTTTAAATGTTATCAGATGACAATCACTACATGTTAAACAAGTAAGAAATTCTATAATTTGGTATTGCTCACAGTTACTAGTTCCACGTTTTGTCGACAAGATATATTTGTTACATTAATTGTTAGTGACCTAATATGTTATATGTGGTAGGAATAAATTCCATATTAAGTCACTAACAAACCGAATAACTACTAATATTTTGTAAACAAAATACAGAATTATATGGCAGGAGCATCTGACTTTAGCAGGCAAAGAGTTAAGTGCTTTGAAATGTTTAAGTCATATTAACCATCAAGCATACTGAAAAAAAATATAAAAAATTCAAGCTACAAAATTTTCTCAAAATGCATGAAGGAATTTACCAATTCATTAACTGGTAGAGTTCTAGAAGCCACTACCATGGCTCTATTGAAAAGTGCAGAAAGCCACTTTAGTGGGTTTACACCCTTTGCATAGGCTAGTTGTTTTCTTAGCTAAAGGAAAAAATAAATCTTTACAAAAAATTATTTTGTCACAATGTATTGGAGAGTGCCAGCAGGCACTCTCCAATAAATTGTGACAAAACAATTGTTCATGAACAAAATCTTGCTAAACTAAGGCTTCCCTTGCTGGTTGCATGGCATATGTTAAAAATAATACTCATATTTCAAATCACCTTTGAAAATTAATTTAGGACTCAACCAGTTAACAAGCCAGAAAACAAGCAGACTGTCATCTGCAAAATGAGGTCCATGGAGGGTGAATCTGGTGATGCCACTCTGCACAGCAGGATAGCATCACTAAATTTACTCTCTGTAAACCTCAATCTGAATCAAGGTCTCAAATCCAAACAGAAAGAGGTACCCAGAGGATAAATTGGCCCACTGTATGGAATAGCATTAGCAAATTCACCCTCAAGGGGGCCCTCATTTTGCAAATGACAGATTGCTTATTTTCAGGCTTGCTGGTTAAGCTCTGTCAAATAAGATTAAAATGGTTAAATTCCAAGTTGTATTATGAGAGAGTTGTTACTTGAAATTTTGTTATTTTGATCAGTGCACAGAGGGTTAAAATAAGAAAAAATGAAAATAATTTTATTACACTATTAAAGCTTGCAGATATATTGATGGGATAATTACAGAGCTAAAGTTTGGGGTAATTACATCCCACTACAACGATGCCAAAATTTTGCAGTCTTGATGAACACAATTTTCCTCCGTGTTCAACTTTTCAGACATTCAGCCAATTATGCAGTGTTTGACAAACCTCTAAGCATTGTCAAGAAAAAAGAAGATGTAGCTGAATTCCTGAGGGAGACACAGACAAAAAGTCCCCTGGACAAAATATCTCTTGAAGAAAAGATTCCCCCGATAAAAATGCCCTCGCTGCTGTTGCTGAAGGCAATTATACCCCAACGATAGAGTTGGACCAATGAAACATACTTGAATTAAAAAAAACAAAGTAAGGACCATAACTCTGTCAAAAAAAATTACAGCAACTTCTTTTATAAGATGGGCAGGAGTGGACTATCAAAAGGATCCCTCATACCAAGTTTCATTGAAATCCATCCACTCACCAGTAAGATATAGTTGCAGATGGACGATGGACAGATGCACAGACAGACAAATGGACACATATAATCTAGGTGAGTGGGGGTATAAAAATGGACAAAAATTTTATAGCAATTAACCCTTTACATAACATAATAGTCATATCTAGCTATCACTATCTATTATACAAATGTGAAGTCTGTAGTTCCATCCAGCTAGAAATTCCAGCTTTGATTATCTCCCTTGATATGCAAATCAACTTTTCCATCTTTTCACTGGCAGGGCTTCCCATCCTGGGATGGGTAGGCATGCAAGTTCACAATAATCACCATTCAAATTTTAATATTTTTGCAACTTTTGCCTCCAAAACGTAGCTTTTGTCCTCTTATTGAGCTTGTACCAAAGAGTGGGGTCACAAGCCAAGCCAAATATTTGAGGCAAAAAATGACCACTTTCAGTTATTAAAGAATTTTGTTTCTGCTGATGTCAGGTAAAAGGTTCAGAACTTTGAAATATTTGAATGACTTTAAATGAGAAATGGAAATTCATTATATCACAGTTTAAATTTACTTGTAGGGTGATTTCACTGTGAAATGTTAGGGTACAATTACCTCCCTTTACACTGATGACATAATTTAGCAGTATTCATGAACACCATTCCCTCTGAGAACAAGTTTACAAAGATTCCACCAAATAAGTATAGCATGACAGAGCTCTAATCTTTGTCAAGAAAATGAACAAAAAAGTAACAACATGTAACTCAAAACTATGTCTTGCATTTCAAACATATTCCAAGTCTGAAATACGCAGAATTTAGGCTAGAAACTGCAACATTTTAGACATGTCCTGCTCTTTCCTAGTTCATAATATAGCATTCTCAGTACAAAACCGAGCAGAGACAAAGTCATAATCTGGTCAAAATTTAGTGACAGCCTTCCTCCCCACATAATTGTAGAATCTTAACTGTCCAGAACAACATGCGGGCACATTGAATCTCAATGATATCAGGCCTGAAAATAAGCAGTCTGACATTTGCAGAATGAGGTCCCGGGAGGGTGAATTTGATGATGTTATCCCATACAGTGGGCCAATTTATCCTCTGGGTACCTCCTTCTGTTTAATTTTGAGACCCTGATTCAGACTGAGGTTCACAGAGGGTAAATTTAGTGATGCTACCCTGCTGTGCAGGGTAGCATCACTAAATTCACCCTCTGGGGACATTTTGCAGATGACAGTTTGCTTATTTTCTGGCTTGAATGATACTGATATTTGTTTTACTTGACTTGGTGACGATTTTATTTGGGAAATTGCAACCCACTGGAGTGTGAAGCAAATTTATAGCAAAAGAGACCGCTGTTATGATCATATGAATGTAAATTATATTTCTGTGGATTTTAACTATTGTTCTCTCTGTTCTACTCGTTCTGCCTTTCCCCAACACGTTCAGTGTGTTGGAAGTTTTGTACTTCAGTAATATTAAAATAATTCTTGCCAAAATTTTTCAAGCTAATAAACCATAAATTTATTGTTCAGTGGCTCTATTATTCAACTTATTATTACACATTACTCATAACATCATATAATTGTCATTAGATGACTGGCATCTTACTAAATTTGCTCTAAAATACTGATACAAGATTTACAAATTGTGATCTCTTGTAGTTTAAGGTTGAAGAAGTCTTCATTTAAACATTTCAGCCTTCCGAAATTAGAATGGGCTGGCAAAATTGGACACATACAGTTAAAAGTAGGAAGTCCTGTCATGAATGCCTGCAAACAGCATGTACTCTGCACACTGATCTGCATGCTATGTTGATAGCAAGGCTATTAAATTCTGTACACATGCCCTATGCACATTGCTTGTGCTTTCTATTGATAGCCAGGAGAATCTGTCATGCTTTGGATGTCATTTGACAGGGATATTTCGCCCATTTCCTACACATAAATATCTCAAAATAAGTGCATAGTTTATGATAGGACTTCTAGTTTTAATCCTTCACCTAACATGAAAAGCAGACAACACTTGCAAACAAAATTATCGAATAACTAATATTTTTCATTTTTTGTATCAAAAACATAGCTTATGACCCTTCATTGGAATTAGCTCAATGAGCTCATTCCAATGAGAGTTATAAGCTATGTTTTTTGAGGCAAAAAATGAAAAAAATAATGAAAATTGAATGGCAATTTTTGTGAATAGCACTGACAGTTTTGGCTGCTATGTTGGGTAAAGGGTTAACTCTATGAGATTCCAGTATTTAATTTGAAACACCACAAAGTGGCAAACAATTCTCTTGTTTTGTTATAGCAGATCAGTATTCCAATAATTTGGCATGGCATCAGAATGTTGGAGATACTGATTTCCCATAACTAAGCAATAGAAAATATACAGCTTTTGAGAACTATGAATTTTCTGCTAAATGCTTTATTGAATCGCCATAATTTAGACAAAGAAGTTCAAAAAGTGAAGTCAGTGGTCACTCCCATTTTCTGTTATTGTCAAGAAAACATGCACCTACAATATCTGCAAGCAGAACATTTTAGCAGATCATGGTAATTTTTCAAATCTGAAGAAGTGTCTTCATCAAAATCACAAACAAAAGAATACGTAGACCTCATAAAATCAATGACGTTTTAGTATCACTGATCTAGAAATCTGACAAATGAAATGTAAACATGTGGGTTCTATTAATTTAACATCATAATACTCAGGCACAACCTGACTCCGAATACCACAGCAATTCCAGTCATGAAAATGACTCTTGGACAATTGTGTAGACTATGTGAGGAGTTAATTCAATTGTAAAATACATAAATGATTACAGTTTAAGGAAAAGTAATTCATTATAAACTGAATTCCTCTTCTGTATGTTTAGCAGTCAGATTAACTATATTTTGGGACAAACTCAACTCAAAGGTTGTGCATCGCATCCACGTATGAATAGAGTGACAGACAGCATTTGCATCAAAATTAATAGTAACAGCTAACATGCGAATGTGTATTAGTTGGTACAGTGGAACCCTGTTAATTGAGTAGCCACTTTGCCACTGAAATTTACTCAACAGGAGTTTCAATTAACAGGGACTGTGTCACTTTCCTGTATTCTGGAGATAAACTTGGCATTTATTCCATTATATCTTGTTTGACAGAGCTCCATGAGCTCTGTCAAACAAGATATAATAGATTCATTTCCTTTATTGAATGTACTGGGGCCAAATAGAACTATAAACAAAGGAAAACTGGGGAGAGTCAGGGTAATTTCTCGACATGTTACAGGATTTTTTATTCAATTAACAGGAGTTTACTCTATAACCTATATTCAATTAACAGGTCAAATCTGTACTGAAGGTATGGTAATTGGTTTTGTATTGGGGAATTATATTCAACTAACAGGGTTATTCAGTTGAGAGATATCCAATTAAGTGGGCTATTTATTTTTGAAGAAATTGTGTTATTTATGCATTCATTTTGTGGTATTTGAGGTCATGGTCTGCACAATGGCTAAACGTGATCGCAACATGGATATAAAGTTGCCCATTTTTGAGGATCTCCATCCCACAAATTGGTTACCGAGTCCTATGTTACCAACAAAACAGGGCTTGTTTTCCACAGTAAACATGCACTGCCTCACTTCACAGTGTTCCAACAGAGGAGAAATTTTGTTAACTTCGAGGTCATTCGACAATGTGAGAAACCGTTTGGCTGGCATAGTAAAAACAGACAAGGTGGAAAAGTATCACAACACATTTACTCTATGGGTTACCACCATGTTCACTCCTTGCATGCTGCTGGTGGATATTCCTGTCCAGGACACCAAATACCTTGCCTTTGGAGAAAGTATAGCTGTGCACATTAAATCAAATTTAGGATCAGTCTCCTGTAAACTGAATAAAAATGGGATCAGTCTCCTGCAAACTGAATGGACTCATTGACCAATGATTTCTTTAGTTAAATCTAGATGAATTTTTCATCAAATCTAGTTGTGGCTTCTTTAAAGCAGCCATGACTAGATTTGATGAAAAATATTTTGAAAATACTCAGCATGTTAAGAGTTAAAGTGTGGAAATTGCTATCATGTTATGTTGTAAGCTCTTTATTTACAGGGCTGCAATTCTAAGATTCACAGTTCATAAATGAGATCAGTCAATACAATCCTGTTCTCAGCAAATAGAGACATGTAAACTCATTTCAAATTTACATGGAGCATCAGTTACAATTTAATCCTTCAGCTCTAAAGGACTGCAGGTTTAAATTATCACTGATCTACCATTTCAATTTATTGTTCACTTTGTGTTGCATCAGTCGTGTGCCACTTTTTTATTTAGTAATTTATTTATTTATTGTTTCAGGTCACATATTTCTGCACAATGGGTAATCGTGACTGCAACATGGATATAAAGTAAAATTTAGCCTACCATTTTTACCCATGTTGCCCATTTTAGAGAACTTCCACTGCACCCATTGGTTACTGGGTTCTATTTTACCAGTAAAACAGAGAATGGTTACCACAGCAAAAAAGAACTGCCTCACTTCATGGGGCTCCCATGGGGGCATTAGTTATTTATTTACTGGTATTTAACAACACTTCAGCATCTAAAGTTATACCATGGCAATAAAATAATGGTAGCAGCATTAAAGCAGGACATTATCAGTTGTGAAATAAAATTACTTATTAAAATAAGGAACTAATTACACTAGAATTGCAGATATGATAAGCGTGGGCAGTAATCAATGATGATACAGATAAGTTTTTATTTAAGCCAGTATTTATGCATACCATGCCATTCAAATTAGCTCTTTTCAAAAAGGGGTCACATGATAAGCATGTTTTGACATTTTTGGAAAAAAATTTGTTTTTTCTAACTTAACCCTTGACCAGACAGTTTTTACAGATTGTGGAGATTTTTAATACACTGTTCAACTTTTTTTCTCAGTTTAGACTTTAGAAATATTCTGACCTGTTTTACTGTACATGAATGCAGGCAACAACTGGTTAACAAAGTTTTGGTGAGGGTGAGTCTGATTTGTTCCATTTATAATAAGCCTGAAGATATTGTTTGGTATACTGTTGGTGAGCTGATGTACTCAGTTTGCAATTTACGCAGGCAGAGGCAGCCAATTCATTAGGTGAAGTATTAACTCTTAACCTGCAGAGTATTTTCAAAATATTTTTTTTCTAATCTAGTAATGGCTGCTTTGAAGCTGCCATGATTAGATTTGATGAAAAATGCATGTAATGTCAACTCAAGAAATCACTGATCAAAAAGTCCAATCAATTTACAGATGGAAATTTGGTTACAGCTGCCGAAATTATTCTTATTTCAATGCCAAGAGATTTCTTGTCCTGGGCAGGAATATCCGTCAGCAGCATGCAAGGAGTTAAAAAGCGTATTTCAATGAGGGGAAAACTATAGTCTTGGAGGGAAAAGAAACAAAATGAACAGCAATTTCTGCATATAATCTGAGGCAAATTTACCAATTTTTTATGAGTGGCATCAGCTTATTCTTAAAATAGCATGTGGACAAAAGCAGAAAACTAATCTCTATTAACAAAAGAAAAGGATAATTTCATAACTTCCTTTTCATTAACCCTTTACCCAATGCAGACAATATCAAGAGATTTATTATTTTAACTCTTAGAAGCCAGGAGTCGAGTTTTCTTGCCTGTGATGTAATACGGCAGGTAATCTGGCTATGACGGTTCGGCTATCTTCGAGCTGGGGAGAATTAAACACTGAGCAGGTGCTTCTAGTCTAGTGTCATCTGAATAGGCAGACAACACTTGACAAGAAGCACCTGCTTTACTGTAAGTTTTTCGCGGTATGTCATGTTCAATAAATTTATTCTGATACTCCAGCTTCTTAAGAGTTAAACATTGTGTTTTCAAATTTTTCAAGAAATTTCAATAAAACTATATGTGACCCCTAATGAGTGGGTCACATGATATTGTTTTTATGAAACCTTTTGAACAATTTTTTTTTTCAACTGCTGAATTTGCATTAGGTAGAGGGTTAAATATTCTATAATTAGTATCAACAGATTTATACAACCAATTAATATAAAAAATGCACCCACCATTCAGTTTATAATATAATATTTAAGTATTCAATAAAACCACTGTATTTCATTCATATCAGCCCTTGTAGCCCTGTACCTTATAGAGTAAAATGTTTATTTACAGTTCAATTGTGAAAAACATGATCCAAGATTGGTGTTTCTTCTAACTCCATATGCCAGAGATAGGCAAATCAGGGGTTCTCGATTTGCCGGCTTCAAATGTTTTCAAAGCAAAAGTCATTCAGTGTTCATGCTGATTGTTAAAAACACATTTGTTGTGGAAGTTTAAGACAGATTACTGTTATAGTCTGGTTCTAATAAGAACAATAAATTATACGAATAAACTTCATCAACAAAGGTTTCATTAAAATAGATGGACATAAGGCCATAAAAAATCAATACCTAGATTATCATCGGAATTTTTTTTCGAATTGGGACGGAAGGGTGGATTTTATTTTTTATTATTTATTTGTTTTTGCCTTGTTTCAATATATGGGAGAGTGCTCTCCCATATATTGTAACATGTCAAATTCATATAGATGAAAAACATAGATAATATGAAGCAAATGGATAGAATGTGAATCCTTTAAGTTGTGTTACCTGCACTCCAGAATATAGCGCAAACTAACTTCACATGTTAATGAAGTAATAGTATTAATAAATAGCAATTATTGGTAACAGAACACTTTTCACTTATTTAATCCCCTGCACACTGATGTCAAAATATCTAAATTTCAGGCAGGAAAAATTTCCCACAATGCAACTAGAAATTTAACCAATTCAATCTCGTTTTACAGAGCTCATTGAGCTCTGTCAAACGAGATTGAATTGGTTAAATTTCTAGATGCATTATGGGAAAAACAGCTTCCTGAAATTTTGGTATTTTGACATCAGAGTGAAAGGGGTTAAAACAAACTATTGTTACACTTTCTATGAGGTGTGGGCAAACAAAGAAAATATTTAATTAGCTAGCGGGCAGATCAAGAATTTTTAAAAGTCGGGCAGTCGGCAAATCGAGCTTTGACAGCTGGATGAGTCACCAGACCTTATCAGATTTTATTTGCATAATTAACCCTTTACCTCACAAATCAGAAACATCCATCCACATAATTTACAAATTGAGCAATTCCAATGAATGGTCATATGATGTGGTTTTTTAAAAATTTGGGGAAAAAATAATATTTAAAATAATAAATTTTGATATCCTGTGAATTGTGTAAAGGGTTAACATTTTACCTGACAAAATGATCAAAACCAGTCAATGTTATTCACAAAATTGTCATTCAAACAGATTCAAATTTAATTATTTTTAAAAATTTTTATCTCAAAAACATAGTTTCTGACACCACACAGTGGAATGAGCTCATTGAAAGGTCATAAGCTATGTTTTTGAAGCAAACCATAAAATTTTTTATTATACACTAAATAATAGATTATCGAAAAAATTGTGGAAAGATAGAAATCGTATCCCCCTCTGTGAAGATATAGAAATTTTCACTTTCATGGTATCAATTAAAATGGCGGCTTTCAAAGCATCACTCCAAGGTGAACAGGAGTCAAATTATCACTGGAAATGATAATTTGTTCTAAAAACGTATAATGAAAAGAAAATCTGGTGTTTTTGAGTGGATACCGATCATTTCCAGCAATAATTCAACACATATTCACCTTGAATTGATGCATGAAACCTGCCAACTGAATCAGACTGCAAGAAGCTACCTGTTGGGAGTATCGGTGAAATCACTTCTGCGTATCAATACGCATCAGCTGTTTACTTTCATGCATCAATTCAAGATGAACCGAGTGGAATTATCGTTAGGAATGATCAGATTCTTCTAAAAAGCATATAATAAAAAGAAAATCTAGTGTTTTTGAGTGGATACCAAAAATTATCTCACTCGTGACTGAGACAAATGGTTATTTTCGTTAGTGCTTAAAAATAAACATTTGTCTCTCACTCATGAGATAATTTTTCGGTATCCACTCAAGAACACCAGATATAATCTATTTGGTTGTTCCAAGATATTTTTTGTTCTCCATTTGTCTTAGGTAAAGGGTCACTGAGAATTGGCAGGATTTCTGTATCAACTGTCAATTCTGTAAAGAAATGCATAATGAAATATTTTCTCAGTCCACCAGATCAAAAAGTTCATTGAGAACAAAAACCAAAACATACTGAGAAAAAATGGTAGCTCAAACTGAAATAATGAAACAATCATCATATTGCTTGCAGTTTAGTTAACACTGCCCAGCAGACATAATACCAAAATTAGTTATTTTAATGATCTTTGGAGTATGTTCCAATGAGGAGTCACACAACATGGTTTTGTTTAAATATCTTGAAAGATAAATTAACTGGTTGAGGGCTACATATTTATTGGTGGTCTGAATTTTTTCATCAAAATTTATTTTATTACAAATTACTGAAGAGTGCCCATAAAACAAATTTATATAAACAAAATATTATTTGCATTTGACTGAATATAAACAAGAGCAATGCCATGGGTGGCTATGCCCCCCACCCCCCACTGCTAAGCATGCGTTTCTAGTCATTTTACTTAGCTGATACTGAATTAATAAATGTCTTATCTTATCTTCATTAAACCATAGCACTAACACAGCAGTGTCCATGGGATACTGATGCCCCCACTTTATGATAAACTATATTTAGTGGTTAACAAAGTCCAAAAAGGGGTCATAACTCAGATTAAAAATTATCGCACCACTCTCAAAATCAAACCTGTCTGGTATATTGTCTACAATAAGCTACATCTATAACTCAAGTTATGGATGGACAAGGGTAACACTTAATGCCCCTGCCAAAATTGGCAGGGGCATAAAAATGAGCAAGGAAAATGTTGGCTTTTCCTCTGGTACCCTCATTTTTTTGAAAGCCCCCATGTGGGCTTCTAGCACTCAACCAGTTAATAATTCAACTGCTCAGTTTGTTAAGTATGTCTGCAGATGTGGCCGATTTGTTCGATAAAGGGTTATTTATTTATTGGGAATTAACAACACTTTTGACAGCCAGGGTGATATCATGTAAAACAGTTTGAATGGTGGAGGAAGCCAGAGTTCATGGCAAAAACCACCAGTAGTGGTGAGTGAATGCCTGACACTCCAATGTAATAACTTCACACAAGCAGGTTTAGCACACCTCAGTACACAGAGCTACAGTGGTTCTCACATGGACAACTGGGATGAGGTGTCTTCTCCATGGACACAAAGCAGCCACTGCTGGTCAGGATTGAACTGTGAACATTTCGGTTTGAAGTCCAATGCTCCAAACACTGGGCCCCCATGCCTCCGGGTAAACAGACACACAATATAGATGACGTTCCTGTACAATATTGTTTTGGCATCATTGCTCAATTTATTTAACCTTACCTTTTCCGTTTTTTCTCCACAACCCACATTTCTTTGGTGTTGTACCATACTTTTTCTGAAAATGGCATTCAGTTTTTCACAACTGATTTTCTAAAGAGACTACTAAGAAAGTTAAAAAAAACTCACACAAGTGACTGTTTCATCTAGTGAATTTTATTCAGATCAAAATTAAAAGGGCAATAATTGAATGATGACTTCTCGTGTAAGACAGAAAAATACTCGCTTGAAGAATCAGATATCTATACCTGAAACTTGAATCTGATGAAAATATTTGCCACCTCCAGCGAGCATTTCCTTGTAAAGTGAAACCCTGTAAATTGAATAGACACTTCGCATGGTGAAAAAAAAATTATTTAACAGGAGCACACAATTAACAGGAATTGGGTCATTTTCCTACTTTTTTGTTATAAACTCAGCCTTTATTCTAATATACCTCATTGAGCTCTGTCAAACAAGATATAACAGAATGCCTCTATTGGATGTACTGAGGCCAAATAGGTCTACAAACATAGGGAAATTCACCAGCTGTTCAAGTAATTCTTCGATATATTACAAGATTTTTCATACAATTACCAGGAACTGGATCTATCAGGCATTTCTAATTAACCTTTTGAGACTTTAATTATCCCGATGTCCAAGCATCACAGGGAATTCAGTTTCTCCACTGTTCATCAAAATGTGACGTCAAACATTGAAAAGTACAAATAACAAGATGTTTTTCACATTAGTGATTATCTGGTTGATGGCTAGATTATTTTTGGTGGTCTGAATTTGTTATTCAAAACTGGTTTTATTACAAATTATTGGAGAGTGCCCACAGGCACTCTCCAATAATTTGTAATAAAACAAATTTACATAAACAACATATTATTTGTGTTTGACTGAATATGAAATATAAGCAAGGAAAGTGTTGGCTTTTGCTCTGGTATCCTCATTTTTTGAAAGCCTTGATAGTGGATTCTAGCACTCAACCAGTTAAGAAGTCTTGACAACAGGATTATATTAGTATTTTAAGCTGCAATAACATTTGGCTCAACAGTTGTCACTGAGCACTATTCGGGAGAAAATAGGAATTGAAGTTAAAACTTTAAAAAATCGAACAATAATAACAAAATGAAAGGTCAATGACACTGTAGCTTAACATGACTGTGTGTTGTGTTTGAGGAAAAGGATTATGATCAATGTTTATGAAAGGATTATGAAATAAGACAAAAATTGTGATAATTGGGAATATGTAAATTTCTGTTCCTTGTTTGCTATGTTTTCAATATAAATAATTTGTACTAAAGAATTGAGGAGTGGGTTAATGTGACCATCACAGTTAATGTATGTGAACCTCACAGTTAATGTATGTCAACGAAAGTTACCAAGTTACAGTGAAATTATTCCAAAACGAGTCATCCTATCAAGTTACAATGAAATCCCTTCATAACTATGGACTGAAGACTGTACTAAAGGTTTTTGGGCTTTGGGCATGTGTAGCCATCACAGTTGACCAATTGTGACCAAAGGGGGATGTTCTCATCTAGATATTATATGGGGTCATCCTACCAAGTTATAATGAAATCCCTCCATAAATACGACCTGTATACTGTGCTAAAGGTTTTCAGGTTTTGAGCTTGGGCAGTTATTATGGTTGACAGATCACAACTAAATGGGGAAGTTCTCATCTAGACACCATACAGAGTCATCCTACCATGCTACAATGAAATCCATTGATAAATATGACCTGTAGACTGTGTTAAAGGTTTTCAGGTTTTGGGCTCGGGCAGCCATCACGGCTGAACGATCGCGACCAAAAGGGGACGCTCTCATCTAGACATTATCTGGAGTCATCCTACCAAGTTACAATGAAATCCCTTCATAAATATGACCTGTAGGCTGTGCTAAAGGTTTTCAGGTTTTTGGCTCAGGCAGCCATCATGGCTGACCAATCGTGACCAAAAGGGGACGTTCTCATCTCAAAATTATATGGAGTCATCCTACCAAGTTACAATGAAATCCCTTCACAAATACGACCTGTAGACTGTGCTAAAGGTTTTGGGCTTGGGTAATCGTCAGTCGGCAGATCGCGACCAAATGGGGAAGTTCTCATCTTGACATCACACAGAGTCATCCTACCAAGTTACAATGAAATCCCTCCATATTAAATATGACCTGTAGACTGTGCTAAACGTTTTTGGGTTTCGGGCTTGGGTAGCCATCATGGTTGACAGATCATGACAAAAAGGGGACATTCTCATCTAGATATTATACAAGTTATCCTACCAAGTTACCATGAAATCCCTTCATAAATATGACCTGTAGACTGTGCTAAAGGTTTTCGGGTTTTGGGCAGCCATCAAGGTTGACCGATTGTGACCAAAAGGGGACGTTCTCATCTAGACATGACCTCAAATCTGCATATCAAATTTTGTGATGATCAGACAAGAACTGCGGGGTGTAGCCTGTGCTAAAGGAAAATGTGAACAGACTCATAGACTAACAGACTTCTGCACGCGTGATGGCAATAGCTTATCTTCACTTTGTCAATTTAAGCTAACAAATGACCACAAAGTATCAACGTGCTGTTTGATTCCGTACATCATATGACGTACAAAAGTATTAAAGGGTTAATAGGCCTAATTTGTACTGGAGGTATGAAAAATGGTTTGGTGTTTGGAATTTATATTCAATTAACAGGGTTATTCAGTTGCAAGATAGACAATTAAGTGAGCCCCACTGTATCAAAAACAAGTGGAAGTTCCACAAAAAGAGAACAAAATTTCAATGTTTTCAATTCTAATAGTGATTTGCTAATCTTTTTTTTTGACCTCTCACCAGGCCTGAAAATAAGCCGTCTGACATTTGCAGAATGAGGTCCCCAGAGGGTGAATTTGATTATGCTATCCCATACAGTGGGCCAATTTATCCTCTGGGTATCTCATTCTGTTTAGGTTTGAGACCCTGATTCAGATTGAGGTTCACAGAGGGTAAATTTAGTGATGCTACCCTGCTGTGCAGGGTAGCAGCACTAAATTCACCCTCTGGGGAACTCATTTTGCAGATGTCAGTCTGCTTATTTTCTGGCTTGCCTCTCACTGGAACGAGCTCACTGAGCTTGCTCCAATGAGGGAGTCATATGTTTCTGACCTCTCATTGGAAGTTACAAGGAGTTACTGAATAAGTTTTAGATTATTGCTTGCATTTTGTTCGTGAAAAATTATGGACAAATCGGTCCATAGACGATCAGCTCATAGATGATTGGGACCAGGCTATTTGTGGGGATGCTTTGGACACCTAAATGATTATTTCCTTTCAACTATATTAAATGCAAAATAGTTGAAACGATTTCGAGTAGGATTCCTTTTTTCATTTCTACTTTGGGATGAATTAATGTGTGTTATAAGCAAGCCTGGAAATAAGCAATCTTTCATTTGCAGATGGAGGTCTCCAGTGGGTGAATTTACTGATGGGCTAGAATTCCCCAATATATCCGCTGAGTTCCTCTTTCTGTTTAGGCTTGAGACCTTGATTCAGATTGAGGGTCCGAGAGGGTAAATTTAGTAATGCAACCATGCTGTGCAGGGCAGCATCACCAAATTCACCTTCTGGGGACCTCATTCTGCAAATGACGGTCTGCTTATTTCCAGGCTTGGTTAGAAGGCGACAGACTGGTAACCATTCAAAGCCTGAGAATGATTGATCAAGGTGAGCAAATTTTTTGTCTAGCCTTTAACAAACACATGACCTCAATGTCACCTTGAATAATTGATCTATTTTTATACCAGGATTTTCTGTTTTGTCTGTATAAATTATTATTTTCTAAGTGGAAGTAATCCAAATATTACCACTTTTATGCCACAACTACACAGTGTGACTGCTCCATATTACAGAAGCATATCACATGTAAAATTGCTATTTCAGTCTACAAGTCTGAATGTTGGTTTGCAATTGACAGGTGGATGCATTTTCGAGCAGTCAATAAAATTGCCCCAATGCACAGGGTTTTTTTCAACGTACAGGGACCTCTGCACCATAACCCCCATTTTGTGGCCTCATCTCTTTTTATTCTTAGTTACTATGAATATCTGATGAAATATCATTTCATACTTCAAAATGGATTTTGGATGGTTATTTTTTTTTTAAATTGGGTGAGAAATTCACCTGATAGCAACAAGGTAGACTGAATTTTCACAAGGCAACTTCAGTATCACTTTTTTATTGAAAGCAGAGTGCAGTTTGCTGTCCAGAGGCGACTTCTTGGCTCAAGTCACCCGGTCGACTGGCCTCTGGCTGAGATGAGCTCATTGAGCTTGTTCCTATGAGGGGTCATAACATATGTTTTTGAGGCAAGAAATGAAAAAAATAATAGAATTTGATTAGTGATATTTGTAAATAGCCTAGTTGTTTATGTTCATTATGGAGGTGAATGGTTAATGAAAAAACCTAAAAACACTTTTTAATTTTTCTTTTAAAAAGTTATTTCCATCAGAATTTTTCAATGTGTAGACCTCTGAGACCTTACAGTCAGTGATCATTTATTTTTATCCTAAATGTGTATCTCCAATGTTAAACATGCTTGTGTTGAAATGTTAAAATATTGAGCTAAAAATGAGATTTAAGTTTGAGGGAAATTTTGCTTTTACATTTGTGCATTTAATGCCCTTTAAAATTATTTTGATAAGAATCAATGACTATGTTCTTCAAGCTTGAAAACAAACACTGTGACTTGACTTTGACACATATCATTATACAGTATGTAGAGAGTTGATTATCATCTAAAACACCTACAAAGGGCACTTTCCATCCAGATAGTACCTCTTGAATGCTCTGAATAAGCATAAGTGACAAAAGCAGTGATTTAGCCAGCAAACAACCGGGTTCAAATTGGAGTTCTATGTTATTAACTTAGCTCTCATCTTTATACTTTGCCATAGCATAGTATAGTTATTGCATGGGTGTCAATACCACTCTACAGGTGTTTTTTTGATAATCCACTATCTGCAAATGACATATCCCTTGTAGGCAACAAGGCATCACCTGCAATGCTTTAGCATTGCAGGTGGCACCTTGAAGCCCTAACAGAAAAATTTAAGTGTACAGGGATGAAAGATTGCAGTGATTGATGAAATGAAAACAGAATGGTTGAATAATGTGATGTAAGTTCCTCATGCCCTGTATGCAGAAAGTTCACTCCCTGAGGTGGGACAAACCAATGACATCACTCAATGATCACAGATTGAAGAAACTGTTTATGTATAATCCAGTTCTCTCCATACATTCCCATCCATCCTGGTTCTTCAATGTATTTCTATAACCCAGGCAACACTGCTTTGTGTTGACCATCTGCAAAAAAAAAAAAAAATCACATGAAATCTTTTTCAGTATTTATTGTCATCACAGACACAAGATAATATTTCTTTGGAAGTGACCAGGGACTGACCTTGTTGGTTGACAGCGCGAATTTTGGCTTCAAAGTCTGATTTGCCACCCCTGAATCTTCAATATAGACTTCTATGTTGGTTTTTGTTGGTTTTTAACCTTCAGACCCCGTTTCCTCTATTAGTTTATATTTTGTGAAACCATCTGAGAACTGTAGTCATGATTTCTAGTCAAGTCTTGGCTATCAACTTAGGCAGGCAAGATGACTACAAACCACTAAGACAAGAGGGGGGGGGGGGGGGAGGGTGGACATGCCCCAGGGCATGCCCCCACGGTGCATACCGCCAAACAATGACAAAAGAAGAAATGAACCATGATAATGTGAAAGCTATTCCCATAAACAATCTTCATTCCAAATTTCACTGAGAGCCACTGGACCCAAACGAGAGATACAAGGCAAACATGAAAATTATTCTCTTTGTTTTACAGCAAGGTAATTGTGAAGGCTAGAAACACCTGTTACTGAAGTCTAGTAATGATTCAGACCATCCACATAAGAGATGTAGAAGAAAGACATAATGCCACATGTGGGGAGGTGATTTGCATGTATTTTCTTTGTTTTACTGCAGGGACATGACTCATTTGAAACTCTTCCCATAAACAATCTTCATTCCAAATTTCACTGAAATCTGATAACTCAAACCTTATAGAACAAAGACATAATGCCACATGTGGGGAGGTGATTTGCATGTATTTTCTTTGTTTTACTGCAAGGACATGACTCATTTGAAAGCCTTCCCCTAAACAATCTTCACTCCAAATTTCACTGAAATCTGATAACCCAAAACTAAAATATGAGGCGAACAGACAAAAAATTGGCTATTTTATGAAGCAAACAGCAAATTTGCAAAGGTAAAAAAAGGGGTATAAGTTTAAAGAGTGAAAAGTAAGAAATACAAGAGGCCCCAGGGGGCCTGAGGGCGCTCACCTGACATGGTAGTCTAAATATCAAACCAGGGACTTGACTTGAATAAGCTGCATACGCCCCTCCTAAGAAAAGCATACATCAACTAGATGAAGCGATTGTGCCCACACAATACACAGGATTTTCCTTCTATTTTCAGTTCCTGCACTTTTACGTCCCAAAATTGAGATAAGCACATAAAAAACAGATTTTTTTCCCAAACAAAATACTTTCAGCCTAAATTTTTTTCTTCTTCTTAAAACGCATAAAAAACAATAAAACTAATTTCAGGATTTTGGTCCAAAATTTTCTAAGTCCCACCCGGACCCCAAATTTTCAGGGTAAAAAAAAAAAAAAATTTTCTCTTAAAATTGACAGAAATGCATAAAAAACAAAAAAAAAAAAAATTTCGGATTTTGGTCCAAAATTTTTTAAGTCCCACCCGGACCCCAAATTTTCAGGGTAAAAAAAAAAAAAAATTTTTTTTGTCTTAAAATTGACAAAACGCAGAAAAAACAAAAAAAAATTTTTTTGGATTTTCGTCCAAAATTTTCTAAGTCCCACCCGCACCCCAAATTTTCAGCCTAAATATGGACCCAGGGATTTGGCTTCAACAAACTTGAATCTCACCCCCCTAAGGATGCTGCATACCAAATATCAAAACATTCTTATTGCTAGATCTGAAGAAGAAGATTTTAAAAAAATACTCCTCATACTGCACTAATTTAAACATTTGGGCTCCCATAGAGAGCCCAAATATCAACCCAGGCAATTCATTTCAATAAACATGTGAAACAATCTTCCAAAGATGTTATATGTGAAATTTTAAAGCTTTTGGAGCAGTGCTTTCGGAGAAAAGTAGTCTTATGTTTTTCCCATTACCCACAGTGTTAAAAAATGCTGACTCAGCACTTTTTCAAAGTCCCAAAAAAGTACCCCATGATAAAACCGATGGCAATTTTTTTTATCATTCCATTCTGTTGGTCCTAAGGAAGCTTCACAACAAATAAGAATTCTCAGTGCCGTGTAGTTTTAGAGATATGGGCGTTTTCATTTTTTTCTATTTTTAGCTCCTGTGGTTCCCACGGGGCTATGGGGAAAAAAATTTCACCATAAATTAGGTACTTATGACCCAATAAGCACTCATGTAAAATTTGGTTCAAATCGGCCTCACGGTTTGGAAAATAGAAATTTGGGGCGGGGCCAAAATTTTTGCCCCTCCTTTAACATTGTCAAATATAGCCCCTCCAACTTCTCTTGAACAAACTTGAGTCTACACCTCAAAAGGAAGCTGCATACCATATATCAAGTCTCTGCTATTGCTGGTTCTTGAGAAGAAGATTTTTTAAGAATTGGAGCATTTTTGCCCCATCCCTCTGCTCAATGTGAGCCCAAACCTAATTTGACAAAAAATCGGTGTCCGCAGACACAACCCCTTCTCACATGAAATTTCATTAATATGCGGCCAGTGGTTTGGGAGAAAAAGCCCAAACACCACCTTCACAACCGACGCCGGACGACAGACGACGGACGAAAAGTGATCAGAATAGCTCACCCTGACTTTCAGTCAGGTGAGCTAATTATTAGAGACTGATTTGAAAGCATTTCCCATAAACAATCTTCATTTTAAATTTCTTTGAGATACAATAAGCCAAACCCGAGATATGAGGCGAACAGACAAAAAATAGCCTATTTTTGTGTATTCAAAAGGGCTATAACTCACGGAAAAAATATCCAACAGCAAAACGGCTGATGCTACTTAAAGACCTCATGATGGTGAACATTTTTATGAAATTTCATCGAAATCTGAGCAGTAATGTTGAAGTTATAATGCAAACAGACATCTGAGTGTGGACGGACAGATGCCCGGACAGATGCAGACAGGTGCTGTCCAGTATACCCCACTTTTTGAAAAAGAGTGGGGGTATAAAAATAAATGTTTTTTGTGAAATAAGTAAAAATATTGTTCAATCAATTCAGATTTAAACAACTTTAATAACTTCAAAATTAATGTTATTAAATGCAGCACAAATGCATGTTCCAAACAGATCAAAAATTCCAACAAGAAGATAGTTATAAAAAAGTAGTATAAAAGTAGTATAAACTACAGTTAAGAAATAAATTTGGCTTCTGGGAATTGAGCTGAGAATTGAATGCAACCCGAATAAATTTTTCCATCACAATGGAGCACCTGTATGATTTTTGGTTTTCAAAAGTGCCATTTACTCTTTTGCAGCTGACCTTAGAAGCTTCTGCATCATGTATTTCTTAAAAAAAATATAATGAACAATGTCAACTGGTTATTTTTGTTGTTGTTGTTGCTGTTGTTGTTACATATTTGCAATTGCAAATTAAGTTCCAAAGACACATGGATTTATTGCACATCAGTACATAAGGATTTAATGTTCAGTTCTATATATTGGTTTTGCCACAATGTAATGCAGCAGATTCATTCACATTGATACCTCTTGCTTTTATAGCTGCCCAGACCAAACATAAAGGACGTACCAAATTAAAACAAGAGGCCCCAGGGGGCCTGAGGACGCTCACCCAACAGGGTAGCCTAAATATCAACCCAGGGAATTGATTTCAACAAGTTGTATCTGCCCCTCCTAAGAAAAGCTTATACCAAATATCCAAAGATTTTGACCAGTGGATTTAAAAAAAAAAGCTTTTAAAGAATATCCCTCATATTGAACTAAGTAATAATTCAGGCTCCCACAATATGCCCAAATATGAACACATGGACTTGGCTTGAACAATTGTGCATCTCAACTCGTGTGGGATGCTGTATACCAAATATCAAAAGATTCTGACTGGTGGATGTGAAAAAGATTTTTTAAGAATATTCCTCATATTGAACTAAAGTTATAATTCGGGCTTCCACAGGGAGCCCAAATATCAACCCAGGGACTTCGCTTGAACAAACTTGAATCTTACCCCCCCCCCCCCTCTCCCCCCCCCCCCCTCCAAGGATGCTGTATACCAAATATCAAAAGCATTCTGACTGCTGGATCTGAAGAAGAAGAATTTTTTAAAGAAAATTCCTCATATGGAACTAAGTTATCATTCGGGCTCCCACTGTGAGCCCAAATATGAACCCAGGGACTTGGCTTGAACAAACTTGAATCTCACCCCCTAAGGATGCTGCATGGCAAATATCGAAGCATTCTGACTGCTGAATCTGAAGAAGAAGATTTTTAAAGAAAAATTCCTCATATTGAACTAAGTAATAATTCAGGCTCCCACAGTGAGCCCAAATATGAACCCAGGACTTGGTTTTAACAAACTTATATCTCACCTCCCTAAGGATACTGTATACCAAATATCAAAAGATTCTGACTGGTGGATGTGAAGAAGATTTTTTAAGAATATTCCTCATATTGAACTAAGTTATAATTTGGGCTCCCACAGGGAGCCCAAATATCAACCCAGGGACTTAGATTGAATAATCTTGAATCTCACCACCCTAAGGATGCTGCATACTAAATATAAAAAAATTCTGACTGCTGAATCTGAAGATTTTTAAAGAAAATTCCTCATATTGAACAATGTTATAATTTGGGCTCCCACTGTGAGCCCAAATATGAACCCAGGAATTTGGCTTGAACAAACTTGAATCTCACCCCCTAAGGATGCTGCATACCAAATATCAAAAGATACTGATTGGTGGATCTGAAGAAAAAGATTTTTCAAGAATATTCCTCATATTGCACTAATTTGAACATTTGGGCTCCCATAGAGAGCCCAAATATGGACCCAGGAAATTGATTTCAACAAATATGTCAATCAATCTTCCAATGATGTTGTATGTGAAATATGAAAGCCTTTGGACCAGTGGGTTGGGAGAAGAAGATTCTTTAATGTTTTCCCTATTACCCACAGTGTTAAAAAATGCGGACTCCTCACTTTTTCAGTCCCAAAAAAGTACCCTATGATAAAACCGATAGCAATTATTTTTTACCATTCCATTCTGTTGGTCCTAAGGAAGCTTCACACCGAATAAAAATTCTCAATGCTGTGCAGTTTTGGAGATATGAGCGTTTGAAATTTTTTCTATTTTTTGCTCCTGCGGTTCCCATGGGGCGACGAGAAAATTGTTTTTGGCATAATTTAACTACTTATGTCCCAATAAAACCTCATATCAAATTTGGTTCAAAGTTTGAGTCTACACCTCAAAAGGAAGCTGCACACTTTATATCAAGTCTCTGCTACTGCTGGTTCATGAGAAGAGGATTTTTTAAGATTCACTTTTTGGGTGTGGCCCTTCCAAGGGGCGGGTCAACTTGATTTGAACAAATTGGAATTGACATGTGATAGGGAACATGCACACCAGATTTGGTTCAATTTGGTTGAGTAGTTTGTGAGAAGAAGTCGATAATGTAAAGTTAATGGCGGACGTGGGATAGATGACAGACGGAAAGTGATTAGTAAAGCTCCCCTTGAGCTTCGCTCAGATGAGCTAAAAATAAATTACAGCTTTAAAGTCCAAGGATTTAAGGTCCATATTCAGCATCTACATGTTAATATAGTTAAGCTAATTTAGCTAGGGGAGTAGGGGTGAGGAAGAAGGGCCTGTTGGGTGAACTGTCTTTTCCTGCGTGAAATTTCTCAAGCCCCTTCAAAACACCTTTTGAAGCAAAGAGAAAATATTTCACTCAGAGAACCCCCTCCACTCTCCCCCACCAGGGTGAAAGTTCTTTTTTATATCAAATAGCTCAACACCCTCCAAATTGTCTTCTAACTCAAGCAAAAAAGAAATAATTTTGCCCAATGGATCCACTGACCAAGCACCCCCCTTCCCCCCCCCCCCCCCAGAATCAAGTAACCTGGTGTTCCCCATTTGATCAAATGTTTACCCTTTACCCAACGCAGACAATATCAAAATTTATTATTTTAAACATAATTTTTTTAAATTTTTCAAAAAATTTCAACAAAACCATATCATGTGACCCCTCGTTGGATCGAGCTTGACAGGCTCATTCCAACAAGGGATTACATGATATGGTTTTGTTGAAATTTTTTGAATACTAATATTTTTTCAACTGCTGAATTTGCATATTACGTGGGCGGATGCGGGCGATTCATTGGGTCAATGGTTAATCTTCTGTACTTACATTTATATCTAACTAAAATTTACCACAATCAGCAGCTCTATCACATGTGGGTACAATTCATTTAAACAAATAGTAAATTTTCCCTGGGGTTTTGTGAATTTTGAGCAACACCCCCCCCCCCCCCCCAACATCATTCCCCCCCCCCCCCCCCCCCCATAACACTTTGAATAAACCTTAATCTTGGAGTCTTAGTAATGCTGTATACCAAATATCAAAAGATTCTGCCTGATGGGTCTCAAGAAAATCTTTGAAGAATATTTCTCACACTGAACACAGTTAAAATTTATGTCTCCATAGCAAGCCCAAAAATGAGCCCAGGGATTTGACTTGACCAAACTGAAATCGCACCACACATAGGATATCAATATAAGGTAACAAAATAATCTGAATCATGGATGTGAAGATTTTTTAAAGAAGAGTCCTCATACTGCACTAAGTTAAAAATTTGTGACCCAACAGTGAGCCCAAAGGACTGGAATTGAACACCCTGGAATCTCCTCCTTCCAAGGATGCGGGATGCCAAATATAAAGTTCCATCCTGGTGGATCTGAAGAAGATGATTTTTAAAGAATTTTTCTCATTTTGCACTTAGTTAACATTTGAGTTCCACACAAGGAGCCAAAATAAGAATCTAGGGACTTGATTTGAAGAAATTTGAATCTGGCCCCTATAACGTATATCAAAAGATTCTGACTAGTAGCTTTGAAGGAAATTTTTTAAGAATAATCCCCTAATACACTAAGTTAAAATTTGGGCTCAAATAGGGAGCCCAAATATATACCCAGGGTCTTGATTTGAACAAACTTAAATCTGCCCCTCCTAAGGATGTGGAATACCCAATATTAAAAGATTCTGACTGGTAGATCCAAAGAAGAAGATTTTTGTTTTAAAGATTTTTTTCATATTCACCAAGTTAAAATTTGGGACTCCCATAGCCTAAATAAGAACCCATGGACTTGATCTGAACTAAGATTTTGTTTAAAAGTACTGACTCCGCAATTATCAACATCCCCCCTCCCCCCTCTATATCAAACCCACGACACAACCAATTGCAATTTTTGGGGACTACTCAATGCTACAATGATGGACATTGGACAATAGATGATGGATGCCAAGGGATAGCAATAGCTCTACCTACCTGTCAGTCAGGTGAACTAAAAAAATGTTCAGATGCTTTTTTGCTTTCTCTTTCCATTTTTACTATGCCAGCACTGCTGTTATAATGTCTTAATAGAATTTCCACCAAAATAAATATCACAACTGATGCGCCACCTTGCTTTCGCGAACCATACATTAGTTTTTACTAATTATTTAAATGGAAATTCTGTTAAGATGTAATTGGCATGCCCCTCTATCTATATGTGAATGCAATGTGCAACCTTCCAGTAGAGTTATTCTGAAAGATTGTCAGGTCTGACTGGCAAAGCATGCAGGATTAGGAGTTTAATTTATGTTGTATTGTTTATCATAACCTGTAGTTTGGTCAAGTATTTACAACTAAAGTAAGCCCCTCATAACTTAAACAGTCATTCGCAAGTTATTTTCAAGCCTGTGTAATGACAGAACACTCAAGAATATACTTTTTCAGGCTTCTGGCGAGAAATTTTAGAGTGTCACACCCAAGCTAAAGGTCTCCTTTATAAAGATGCAAAATATGAGCTAAATCTAGTATAAGGGGGATTTCCAGCCTACAGGTTCTACATGAAAAGAGCAGTTTTGTCCAAGGTAGTGATCAGAAATGATAAAGTGCCTGACACAACCGACCACTATTCAGTACTATGGGCTGAACCCTGCCTTGGTAGTTTTCTGTACTGAACAGTGGTGAGGTGCATGTGACACCCACTCCAATAACATCACCAAACAAGTGCATTGGTTTCCAAAATGATGTTCCCTGCTAAAGATGAATTTTGGCATCTCCAAACATGAGTTTTGCTATCTGTTAAGCAGGGCTTCTTTTGGGTGTCCATCGGAGCCAAATATGGGTCCCTTTCCCAAAGGGATTTGGCAAGATTTTTCACAATTCAAACTAAAAATTTCCCAATCTCATTTCCCATTCAAAAAAAAAAAAATTATTTAACAATTGGTGCCCTGAACTGAGCAGAGTTGTAAGCCCTCAGAAAACCGATATTTAACAACCTAACAAAGAATAAGAAGCATCTCAATTCAAGGTCAGATGACAGGTGTGTTCTTCTTTAACCCTTAAAGATCTAATTCTGATTTGAACACTTTTTACTGCAACAGAATAGGTGACCCAGTAGGTAGGTTGCAGATACACTTGCCAGTTTCATTCTAAGAACCTACTCTATTGTTTCTTGGCAAGACTTGGCTGCCTATATAGGCAGCCAAGACTTGCCTAGACACAACTACAAAGTAACCGAATGCAGCCTGTGCATGTTCTCAGTTCAATTTGAAGGTAACATTTCTTAATCTTCATGTGTTTCTCTCCTCCAAAACAAATTCCCAATTGAAGCATTCATGATGCGAATTTCCAAAATGCATGTGCCCTAGACTCTTTCCCAAAGAGGGCAGAAGAACCCCCAGTAAAACTAATGAATGTGTCAATGACACTGTAGCTTAACTTGTGTGCTGTGTTTGATGAAAAGGGTAATGTTCAATGTTTATGAAAAGATTATGAAATAAGACAAGAATTGTGATAATTGGGAATATGTTCATTTCTGTTCCCTGAATGCTATGTTTTTGATAAAAAATAATATGTGTACATTGTACTAAAGAGCTGAGGGGTGGGTTAATATGACCTCACAGTTAATGTATGTGGCCCTCACAGTTAACATATATCAATGAAAGTTACCAAGTTACAGTGAAATTATTCCAAAACGAGACATCCTATCAAGTTACATTAAAATCCCTTCATAAATATGGCCTGCAGACTGTGCTAAAGGTTTTCGGGCTTCGGGCCCCTGTAGCCGTCAGTTTCCCAATTGTGTCCAAAGGGGACGTTCTCATCTGGACATTATATGAAGTCAACCTACCAAGTTACAATGAAATCCCTTCATAAATATGACCTGTAGACTGTGCTAAAGGTTTTCGGGCTTCAGGCTCGGGCTGCCATCATGGTTGAATGATCGCAACCAAAAGGGGACATTCTCATCTTGGCATCATCTGGAGTGATCCTACGAAGTTACAATGAAATCCCTTCATAAATATGACCTGTAGACTGTGCTCGAGGTTTTCGGGCTTCGGGCCCCTGAAGCCATCACAGTTGACCAATCACGACCAAAAGGGGATGTCATCATCTAGGCATTATATGGAGTCAAACTAACAGGTTACAATGAAATCCTTCCATAAATATGACCTATCGACTATGCTAAAGGTTTTGGGGTTTTGGGCTCGGGCAGCCATCAAGGCTGAATGATCACGACCAAAAGGGGAAGTTCTCATCTAGACATTATTTGGAGTCATCCTACCAAGGTACAATGAAATCCCTTCATAAATATCATCTGTAGACTGTTTTAAAGGTTTTCGTGATTCGGGTCCCTGTAGCCGTCACAGTTGCCCAATCGTGTCCAAAAGGGGATGTCATCATCTAGGCATTATAGGGAGTCAACCTAACAAGTTACAATGAAATCCTTCCATAAATACGACCTATAGACTATGCTAAAGGTTTTTGGGCTCGGGCCTCAAGGCTGAATGATCGCGACCAAAAGGGGACGTTCTTATCTAGACATTATTTGGAGTCATCCTACCAAATTACAATGAAATCCCTTCATAAATATGACCTGTAGACTGTGCTAAAGGTTTTCGGGCTTCGGGCCCCTGTAGCCGTCACAGCTGCCCAATCGTGTCCAAAAGGGGATGTTCTCATCTAGATATTATAGGAAGTCAACATACCAAGTTACAATGAAATCCCTTCATAAATATGACCAGAAGACTGTGCTAAATGTTTTCGGGCTTCGGGCTCGGGCAGCCATCATGGTGGAATGATCGCAACCAAAATGGGATGTTCTCATCTAGACATTATTTGGAGTCTTCCTACCAAGTTACAATGAAATCCCTTCATAAATATGACCTGTAGACTGTGCTAAAGGTTTTCGGGCTTCGGGCCTCTGTAGCCGTCACAGTTGCCCAATCACGTCCAAAAGGGGACTTTCTCATCTAGACATTATATGAAGTCAACCCACCAAGTTACAATGAAATTCCTCAATAAATATGACCTGTAGACTGTGCTAAAGGTTTTTGGGTTTTGGGCTTGGGCAGTCGTCACGGTTGGCAGATCATGCCCAAATGTGGAAATTCTCATCTAGACATCATAAGGAGTCATCCTACCAAGTTACAATGAAATTCCTCCATATTAAACATGACCTGCAGACTGTGCTAAAAAATTTTGAGTTTCGGGCTCGGGCAGCCATCACGGTTGACAGATCATGCCCAAAAGGGGACGTTCTCATCTAGGCATTATACAGAGTCATCCTGCCAAGTTACAATGAAATCCCTTCATAAATATGACCTGTAGGCTGTGCTAATGGTTTTTGGGTATTGGGCTCAAGCAGCCATACCGGTTGACCAATCGCGACCAAAAGGGGACGTTCTCATCTAGACATGACCCCAAACCTGCATATGAAATTTCGTGATAATCAGACAAGAACTGCAGGGTGTAGCCCGTGCTAAAGGAAAATGTGAACAGACTCACAGACTTCCACACGTGTGATGGCAATAGCTTATCTTGACTTTGTCAAGTTAAGCAAAAAATGTGAAGAAGAAAACTACTCTCATCTTGGATTTGTGGGAGAATACAACAACTGAACTGTCACATATTAATGTGAAAAATGTTAGCAGGTTTGGCAACGTTAGCTTCCACCAATTAACATATAAGAAAAGAGCTGCAGCAGTAAGGGTTTGACTCCTGATGAACTTCCTGAACCCAAAACACAATCAAGAAAAATAAGAGCCTTTATCAGTTTTGGATGCCTTGGATTAGAATTAGTTTTAAGGTCAATTCCTTTCACAAAAGAAAAAGATCAACAGAAAAAGTGAGAGAGAAAGGAGTGATACCACCATAATTGTGGAGATATTTTCAAAAGCTATTTGGAAGTGATATGACTATGGGAACAAAGGCCAGTCTCTGCAATTACAGTGGGTTTGACCAATCAGAAAGTATTAGAAACGTGTAAATATTACGTTTGTTTTAGTGTTTGCAAAGCATTAAAGAGAAATGTTTTTCACCCCCCTTTTTATACAGACAGCCCATGTACGAAAGTCATGGAAGATTTCTCCATCTCATATAGCTTGATTACTATATAATATACCCCTTGTTACAAATTTGCATACTTGATTACTGAACTATTTAAAATCATCTGCAATATTGTAAACAAAATGGTGCTTATCACTTCTCGTTTCGCATCTATAGATATGGCCGAATTCATCAAAGCAAATGAAAATAAAAGCACTCTGAGGAAAACAGGTCAACCAAAACTTTTTCAACCATACATGTTTATATAGCCATGATCAGTCCGCACATTCCAGTGCACTTGCACTTTTGACAAAATACATTAACCCTTTACCTAATGTAACGGCCAAAACCGGCCAGCGCTATTCTCAAAAATCGCCAATTAATTTTCATTATTTTTTTCATTTTTTGTCTCAAAAACATAGGTTATGTCCCCTCGTTGGAACGAGCTCGTTGAGCTCGTTCCAACAAGGGGTCATAACCTATGTTTTTGAGACAAAAAATGAAAAAAATTAGTTATTCAAGAATTATTTTTGCAAATGTCGTCTGCTTTTCAGGTTAGGTAAAGGGTTAACCCTATGAATACAGGCCATGGTTTTCAATTTTGTGCAAAAAACTGAAACATAACCCCCAAAAATGGATCAGGGAATTATTTTTTACGATCAGAACGATGGTTTAGAAGTTAAAAAATGGTTGTATTTCCACTATAGTGTTGTTTTGTTGGAGGATAAAAACTAGGTGTTGGGAGTGGGAGTAAAATGATCCATCATGACCTGATGTGTGAGATGGAAAAATCCCACCCTTGGGGCCAGATTTTTGGGTTGGACACTCGGAAAACCTTGTCTGGCCTAAAAAAAAATCTGCCTCCTCGGGTGACATTTTTTCACCTCACACATCAGATCATGATGGATTATATTAATCTCATATTCCACCTAACATGATGAAATAAATTGAAAAGGTCCTTGGAATGCCTCCATCTCTTTTATGAAGAAATAAAAATGTATATACAATGACAGTAGAGAGAAGGAAAGAGAGAGAGACAGAGAAATCGAGACTTCCTTTGCATGTACAGTAGAGCCCTGTTAATTGAATAGTCACTTTGCCAGCGAGAATTATTCAGTTAACAGGACTTATCAATTAACAGGGATCTGATCACTTTCCTGTATTCTAGAAATAAACTGTGCATTTATTCTATTATATCTTGCTTGACAGAGCTCCTTGAGCTCTGTCAAACAAGATATAAGACATTAAAAACCTGAACTGGATGTACTGAGGCCAAACTGGACAATATACAAGCGTAATTCAGGATTTGTCAGTGCGATTCTAGACACATTGCAAGATTTGTATTCAATCAACAGGTGTGAACTCTATAGCTTATATGAAAAAAACAGGGAAAATTTGTACTGAAGGAGTGGTAAATGGTTTTGGGTTTGGAAATTATATTCAATTAACAGGGATATTTGATTAAAAGATATACAATTAAGTGGGCTCCACTGTACAAAGATATCAAATGAGAAACACAACATTCAAAATCTACAATTCAATGTGTGATTGTCATGTACATATAGTATAAATGGTACTGAATATACCTCTTGACAGAATACATGAACAAAAGGTCTTAATTAACTTGGCTGCTGAGTATTGCTTGTGGTTTGCAAACACCAACCAACTCACATGAGTTTTATGATCACAGCAACAAAGTCTATTTTTTATTTGCAATTCTGTACAGCCACAGAGCATCATGTGTGGATTTCAGGCTATAATATGATTATTGTTTGTTTTATCCCTTTCCTAACGTTAAGGCCAAAATCATCCAGCGCTATTCACAAAAATTGCCATTCAATTTTAATTATTTTTTTCGTTTTTTTGCCTTAAAAACATAGCTTATGACCCTTCATTGGAACAAGCTCACTGAGCTCATTCTACTGAGTGGTCATAAGCTATGTTCAACTCCAAAAAATACATCAAAGAAATTAGTTATTCAATATTTATTTATTTATTTATTGGTGTTTAAGGTCACATACTTATGCACAATGGCTAATCATGACCATGACAGTTTTATGGGTGGAGGAAGCCGGAGTACCCAGAGAGAACCACCGAGCAATGACGAACAGCTGCCAGCTCCCCAACATCGTAACTCCGCTCTGAGGGCACACAGGGTTAGATTGGTTGAAGACATGCGCACCATCGACATGCAGTATGTCTTAGTACATGGCGTAATCATGCCCCCATGTGGACAATCGGGGTTAAGTGCCTTGCCCAAGGACACAATGCGGGAGTCCGAATTGATCGCTCAGATGGTCACCCATCCATGGACTAACCAGGCTCAATGTTTCTTAACTTCGGTGATCTGACGAGAACCGGTTACCATAACGCCACCGCACCCCTAGTTATTCTATAATTTTGTTTGCAAGTGTTGTCTGCTTTTCATGTTAGATGAAGGGTTAAAAACTGTTTGAACATCTGATGAAACAGCTTGGTGAGCACAATGAATATTAATCAGCTTTTCTGACATTTTATGTTGTAAAATTGTTGATGATTTCATCAGGGGCACCTCTACATTAAAAAAAGTGCATACCGGCATATGTGGCTCTGTATGTAACAAATTTTCCATTTTGGCTCTGTATTTAATAAATTTCCTCGCCTGATTTGTTTTTAACCATTTACCCAACGCAGACAATATCAAAATTTATTATTTTAAATATAATTTTTGTTAAATTTTTCAAAAAAATTCAACAAAACCATATCATGTGACACCGTATTGGAACGGGCCCCCAAGTGGACAATTGGGTTTAAGTGCCTTGCCCAGGGACACAACGCGGGAGTCCGAATCGATCGCTCAGATGGTCACCCATCCATGGACTAACCGGGCTCGAATTTTCTTAACTTCGGTGATCTGACGAGAACCGGTTACCGCAATGCCACCGCACCCCTAGTTATTCAATAATTTCGTTTGCAAGTGTTGTCTGCTTTTCATGTTAGATGAAGGGTTAAAAACTGTTTGAACATCTGATGAAACAGCTTGGTGAGCACAATGAATATTAATCAGCTTTTCTGACATTTTATGTTGTAAAATTGTTACTTATTTCTTCAGGGGCACCTCTACATTAACAAAAGTGCATACCGGCATTTGTGGCTCTGTATGTAACAAATTTTCCAAACTGTCATTTTTGGCTCTGTATTTAATAAATTTCCTCACCTGATTTGTTTTTAACCATTTACCCAACGCAGACAATATCAAAATTTATTATTTGAAGTATAATTTTTTTTAAATTTTTCAAAAAAATTCAACAAAACCATATCATGTGACACGTCATTGGAACGAGCTCGATGAGCTTGTTCCAAAGAGGGGTCACATGATATGTTTTTGTTGAAATTGTTCAAAAAATAATATTTTTTCAGCTGCTGAATTTGCATATTACGCAGGCGGATGTGGCCAATTCATTGGGTAAAGGGTTAAATCAGGAGCTCAAAAATAGACACACTCTCTCTCTCTGTGAATTATTTATGATATTTTGTCATTTAGTTATGTATAATTTTCATGTGCAGAAAATAAACTTGGATATAATTTCTGTCATAACGGTGTTTATTTTTGTCGCATTTTGTGTTATTAAAATTTGTAATAATGATTAATTTGTGATGTTGTATTATTTATTGAGTACATTCCATGCACAGAAAATCAACTTGCATATATATTCTCATATAATAGTGTTCTGTTGTCTGTGACAATGTGATGACAATGAGAAGAGAGAAGGAAAGGGAATGGGAACTGATGCTGCGCCACCCAAAACACCTGCCCCAATGCAAGTTTCACACAGCATAGAGCCCTGAAATGGTCTCCACTTTAGGTCTACACATGTTAAAGTCCTCAGATTCATTTTTAGAGCACTAAATTTTGCAAAATATTCTCGGGAGGGCCATGGAACCCCCACAATAGTCCTCCAAATATCATACTTGTTGCCCACGCTTCCAAAAAATGGCTAGGAACCCACTACTAAAAGGATTCTGACTACATGCCTGTCCAACTTAAATGTCGGAGGTAGAAACATCTAAAGGCTGAAACTTCTGAGGACCGTAATGTCACAAGGCTGAAATGCACATTCCCATCCAAGAAATTTTCAGTGTTTTTAGCGATAAGTTATCATACATATGCCTCCATCCCTTCCTCATTTTATCTTATGCCAGACACATTCAAAACAACACAGTAAAATTACTATATATAGGGAGATGACAAAATTAGCTGGTCCAAATGAATGTTGTCAAAATCATCTTTGGCCTAAACTTTCAAAAGAATACTGGCCAAAATCTGACTTTGTCAGCTAAAAAAAATGTGAGGGGTTCCTTCGTCTTGGTGTAATTTTGACAAACTATTTGTCAGCAGTGAGTGAATGTGCTAATAGCAAGGACATGTCAGATTGAATTCAGTGTGGGTGACATCACTGATTTAATTCTCATTCCATCATTATTTATTTATTTATTTATTTATTTATTTATTTATTTATTTATTTATAAAGTCAAGTCCAACCAATCGTTTCTATCTATGTTGCCCATTTCAGGGGACTTCTACCACAGGCATTGGTGACCGGGTCCTATTTTACCAGTAAAACTGAGCTTGTTTACCACAGTAAACGGCCACTGCTTCACTTTCCGGGGTTCCACAGGGGTTGTTATGTCATTGTAGGAACATTATTTAATGAAACATGACACGTTCTGAGAGATGGGTTTCAGCACACCGAAAGAACCTATTAAGTATGTTACAAAAACAGAACAAATATATCAGAAAATGTAAACTAATCACTTTTAACCCTTTACCCAATGTGCACGATATCAAAATTTACTATTTTAATTATTGTCTTTTCAAAGTTTTCAAAAAAGTTCAACAAAACCATGTCATGTGACCCCCATCACTGGAACGAGCTTGTCAGGTCAGATCTAGTTTTGTTGTAAGTTTTTTTTAAAAAAAAAGAAATTTTCAACTGCACAATTTGTATATTATGTGGGTAGTTGAAGACAATTCAGTAGGTAAAGGGTTACATGGATAATCAGTCACTTTGGATGAGAACTTTTGATTGAACTTCAAACAGCAGACAAAATGTAAAACACTTGTTAACCCTTTACCTAATATGAAAAGCAGACGACACTTGCAAACAAAATTCTTTAATAAGTGATCTCTTTCATATTTGTCTCAAAAACATAGGTTATGACCCCTCAATGGAATGAGCTCGTTCCAAAGAGGGTTCATAATCTATGTTTTTGAGACAAAAAATGAAAACAAAATGAAAATTAGTTGGCGATTTTTGTGAATAGCACTGGCTGATTTTGGCTGTTATGTTGGGTAAAGGGTTTAAGGATGAAGTGATGTTGAAAAGAAATCAGCTGTGCATAAATAAAACCAACAGCGAGTCTAAAATGCACTAAAATATTCCATTTTCATGTTTATTTCGGAAAAATATGACTCGTTTCTGAAAATTTTTCCGGCCTCCTCCCATGCTCAGTTCCACTTTGTGCTACACATGATGTCTCCAACAGAAAGAAACAATGTCTCCATCTGAAGAGCACCCACCATCACTTATACTTCCATGGGCCACTCTGTAATACATGGAATAGTGTGACCTGTGCAGCACAGACATAGAATATTGTCAAACTGTAAAAAAAAATATTGAGCTGTGATTGGCCACCTTGCCATGGCACAAGCCGAAGAGTTGAAAAAAGAGACATCCAAGTATTAAATCTCCATGTATCCTGGATGTTGCTCAAGATAACGATTTTGTCTGCCTCTTTCTATGGAAATAATGCATGTTTCAATAAACACAAAAACATAAACTATCCCAAATGGAACCTCAAATGAGAAAGCAGAAGTCCTAAACTAACCTCATATTTGGAAGCAATCGGTATTATCGGATTGAAGTGAATAATGCGTTTATGCCTCCAAGTAGCGAGAAGACAAAATGGGCCTGTGTTCCATTGTTGATTTTCTCATCCTTTAGTGAAAAAAATTGGAGAATGAATTTTTTTCTTCTGAATTCATATTTACCTTCCATGAAATCAGATTAATTCCACAGACCTAGAGATGATGCCATAAAAAGACGAACAAAAACAAACACTATCATGCCATTCACATGATTGAAAATAGATTGAGTCTATTGATGAAACAATGCCATATGCCTTGAGGAGAAGTTTGTTAATTATGCAAATTTGAATCAGTGTTTATTCAGTGTTCCATTTATGTCCATCCTATAATTCTTATTGCCATGGAATAAACTCTGCATCATTTTAGATGTGCATGACTGTATGCTGTGTGTCATATTCATGCCTGTAGGTGGATTATTGTTATTTAAAATGATACTGGCAAAACTCAAAACCTGCACTGGAGGATGAAGGCAGGGGTGACATTGTGACTAAACAACATGTGTACCACTCAAGCGCTTTTGCAGGTGTGGCTCAGATTTGAAGCGGGTGGATTAATGGCACTTGTGGAATTTAGGAGAGGTAGGTCTGCTTAATAACATTTTTAATAATAACCACCAGAAACCACATTAAAGTTATCAGTCATTGAATTTAATTACACTTTTCCGCCCTATTATGATGGCAAAAATCAAACAGTGTCTGTAGGGTGTGGGCCAGTGTGGGTGGAACTAATAATTATGGAATTGCACATACTTTCTGCTCTAGCAATTTGCGAGCACTTTCAGGTGTTCGTAAGTTTTTATTGATATTATTCAATGCAGTACAAATATTACTTGGAGATATCTTAACAATTCTAAAGGAAGTTTCACCAGAGGAAGAGAGCTAGTCAAGGTCAAAGGTTATTCTTAGCACCTGGAAGTTTTTCGTGCAACAAATTAGTAAAATTAGTGCAAGCTATTATTACCTGAATGTTTTAGAATGTCCAGAGTCATTGTTATTTGTTGTGGCCATTTTAGCCAATCAGAAGATAGGTACAATACTAATAAAGGAACAAAAGAGTTATGTTTGGGTTTTTGCCAGGGTACATAAAATCAGGTGTTGTTCTACATAGTCAAGGGAGATAAATCACTTTGAAAACTGAACCAAGAAGATGATTACATCTATAAATAAAGTTACAAGAGGTTTGAAATGAACAGAATCAAGTAAACGTGAAAAGATTTACAAACCATACATGCACAACCTGCTATTAGTCCTAGCAGTCACAAAAGATAAACATGGCAGATGAAACAGTTCATGAATATTTGAGAGATAAAAAGCTAAACACCATCTTTGATTGTTAATCAATAGAGAAAAGGTTACACTATACTTTTTGCTTGGATGATAGGAAGGTTAGAAAATCATTACATTCATAACATATTACAGTAGTTTTCCAGAACGACAAATTCATTATATAGGTCTTTGGCAGGGTACACAGCCCCATGTACCTGTCACAGTTTTAGAAACCCTTTGCCTACTGGCAATATAAATATAATTTAAAAATAATGACTGGGCTTGAGGGTAACAATGTGGATTGTCTCCCCTTGGGGAGACAATCCACATTGTTACCCCTCAAGCTCAGTCATTATTTTTTTATTATAATGAATGAAGAATTTGTCTTGATACAGAGTCATGTATAAAAAAGGAACCAAAGTTCCTAACTTTTCCGGTAGACATTTTGCGTGTTTACATTATTTCACCTCACAGAAATAATTTGGTAAAGGAACTATGCCATCATGCAGGCGTGCAACAATACTTCGGGTGTCTCAGCTGGCGTTGTCAGAAATCTTCGGCTGAAGCAGGTAATAATGCAAAAACTATTGACTGGCATTATTCACAGCTGGGGAACACTGTGAAGTGTTTAATGTGATTATATGGGGGATTAGCATAACATTTGTAGATGAGGTATAATAACTTGTATTATTACTCTTTTGAAATTATACTCCTGATTAGTCTGTAACCAATGCATCCAGTATGATACATTCAACTCCAATGGAGTGTTCTTAGTTCAACGGGGTGTATGAAAAATATCATGTGACAGCTAAAATGGGTGTACAGACATTCTGTGATACACTCCACTGATTTCCCTTTCACCCACTGCCTCAAACATTTTTGTCAGTAATAATAAACATTCAAACTAACGAACAAAATAAGAACAATACTCTTTCATGAGAATATTCCGAAAACTTGAAATAATCATCTGTACATACTCCCAATGTCCGAGTTTACTCTCAACGGATTCTGTTGTGGTGTTTCTACACTACAGAGCCATTGTGGTTTCGAGAAACATGCAACCTGTCTCGTTATATGAACTGTCTCTTCAATGAAATTTATTAACGCACTTGTAGAAGTTTGAATATATTGTCCCTGATTCTCCCACAATGCACCACTGTATCAAATAAAATACTAATCAAGTCAGCTCATGTCCCACAATAATAATTCGCAATGTTCTTGAATTGAAGTCTCACAAATGTTTCAATCGAAGGGAAATAACTCCAAATCACTTTTGTTCAATAATAAAGATAGATATGTTTCTTTCAGTTTCACTAATTATTACTTTCATCAAGGTTTTCGTAACTGGAATACCATTTGGGGATTATGTAATAAAACAAACTTCAACACGTTGAAGGCACTGAGTAATAAATTTGTCACACAGAGTTTTAGCAGGGTGTAAGAGGCTGTACTATCCTTCTGAGAATCGTATTTCCTGAGGCTTTCAGAATGATGTTCCAGAATGACGATCGAGCAAAAATAATCACTGGATTATGAATCTGTGTTATATGTGCATTCCCAGAATAACCAAAGTATTCCAGAAGGACCCATGGAAACATAGTCATCATAATCACTTGTATGCAATATTTCAAGAGAAAGACTACCTACTGCACCATGTAAATTTCAATCATAAACACATTAGTGTTATGATTACACTTACTAAACATTCAAGACTAAAACAGAGAATTCTTACATACATCACATAATACACACACACATGGACACTCAGAAAAAAAAAAGAAAAAACAAACAACATTTAAAAAAACCCACATGCTTCTCTTCTACTACAGCCTTAAAAATCATGTGTTTCTGACAACTGACAGCAAGTTTTAGTGTTTAGAAAATGAAAGAAATATGTATTTGGCCAGCAGAATATATTAAAAAAACAAAAAATACAACTTTCAAAAGTTTAATGTTATGAAAGAGTTTAAAGATATTATAAACCTGTACATCAATGATCACTCAGGTATGTTTCGAATTCATTACAAACTTATGTGTAATATAGCTGTTAAAAAAAAAATGACAGTTTAAACCTTTACCAAATGCACTTGATATCAAAATTTCTTATTTCAATTACTTTTTTTTCCAAATTTTTCATAAAACTCGAAGAGATTGTTCCAATGAGGGGGCAGATGATATGGTTTTGCTGAAATGTTTGGAAAAATAATTTTTTTCACCAGCTCAATTTGTATAGTACAAATGTAGAAGTGGCCAATTCATTACGTAAAGGTTTAAGAGATTAGACCAGTTTGAAGAATCCAGAATAAGACAGATTGTTAACAAAAGAAATTGCCTTCTTTTTAAAAGGATTTGTTCTCTTTTTTGAGAAACAAATTCCAAGGGGATGCAGTGGCTCAGTGGTTATGGCATTGAACTTCAAACCAAGAGGTTCACGGTTCAACGCCCACCAGGGTTAACTGCATTGTGTCCTGAGGCAAGGCACTTAATCCTGATTGCCCATGTGTGGGCATGGTGGCGCTGTGTATTAAGACAAAATGCTCCTTGATGGTGCAACTGTCTTCAACCAATGCTAATCCTCCTTGTGTGGAGTTAGTACGTTGAGGAGTCAAGACAGTTGCTCACCATTGGTTGGTGGTTCTCTCTCCGGGTACTCCAGCTTCTTCCACCCATAAAACTGTCCCACACAAGGTGATCCTGGCTTTCGAAAGTGCAGTTAAACACCAATAATTAAATAAATCAAGCAAATTTCTTTTCTATGACTCTTCCAAACTTTCTACCCAATTTCTGTAACCTTTTTGCTCATTAGTATGACCACCATGCTCTCTTTTTTGGAATTTTTAGGCATGATTTTACGGAGAAAATGGCACATGAGATATTTCCATGACTTTTCCAGCCTACACCAAAAATAACATCCATTTTTCCAAACTTCCAGGTCTGGAAAAAATATTATTATATATAAAAAGAGCTCGTTCCAAAGAGGGGGTCACATGATATGGTTTTGTTGAAATTTTTTTAACAATAGTATTTCTTCAGCTGCTGCTAACCCTTTATCTAACAAATTGGATGGATCCACCCACATAATTTACCAACTGAACAGTTGAAAAAATGTTAATTTTCAAAACAATTCTACAAACCATATCAAGTGACCCCAAATTGGAACAAGCTTGTCTGGCTCATTCCAATGAGGTGTCACTGTCACATGATATGGGGTTGTTGAATTTTTTTTTAAATTTGAAAAAATGATTAAAATAACAAATTTTGATATTGTGCATGTCAGGTAATCAGTCACAAGTTTTTGTTGATTATTTTAGATAAACCTAGGTGTCAAAATAAGCAGGTAATTAGAAGCACATGCCAGAGAACATAAAACTATTTCTACAACTTAAAAAATTGGAAGTAATCATGCCATCATTTCAGGCAATGGATAAATATGTTTCTGACACAACAAGCAAACAGATAATGATCAAATGTGAAATTTATACCCCGAGCAGGTGCTCTCAAGGTTTAAAATGAGCTCCGGCATTTCCCTCATCTTCATAATTGTTATATCCATCCTCATCTTTATTTTCCTCATAAGTATCGTTATCTTCTTGCTCCTCGTAGATTTCTGAAACATTAAACTTCAGATTTCATTGAGAGCAGCTATCTACATGGTAGTGATTTAGTATTTGTTAGTAACTATCTAAAATGATGTGGTTTCTTTAGTGTTTTTATTTAAGAATGAATCTCCATAGATGTGAAAAAAATCTGCTGCACATCTTTTGGTTTTTCATTTTAAGCTTTTAAATCCTAAAAAAAGTAATAAATCTGATTCTCAGCCAATCCCACTGCCCCAAGCTCTCTTTTTATAACCATTCCGAACTTAAAAAAATAAAAATTAAATGGTTTATGCCTGATATTTTAGCCAAGTTAAGGCCAAAAAAAATAATTGTTTGGTTCCAGTTACCCAAATGACCCTAATTTTGCACCCTGACCCTAATGATTTTTTTACTGAAACTGAAAAGGAAACAGAAAAAAACACACAAACGCCAACTTTTACAACAACGACACAAACAGTGCTGGACAGTTTTTTGGTATATCAATTTATATATATAACCTATACCATGTTCAAAACTGACACCACCAAACTAAAACATAACTGTTAATGGTATACCAAAGTCTTTTTAACTTTGGTATGCAAATTTCAACTTGCTTATCATGGTTTACAAGAAGGGAATTTACTTCACTAATGCGTATTACTGTTGGTTTAAATTTGGGTATCTCACTTTTTACCACTGTGTCTACCATCGCAGACAATGGGACCTTTCTTTATAACTTTTAATTCCAAACTGTTCAAATAGTTTGTCTTGACAGTCACCATTATTACAATAATGCTAAAACATTGTTTACCTCAAATTTGTCAGAAACAAGTTGATGTGAAAAGCCACAACCACATGTACTGCATTACAGAAATTTTTCTTGGGAAATGCCAAGGGATTCCCTGCAGTTTTACATTTGTACTTCAAATTGATTGGCTGTGTGCACACAGTGACGTCATGATAGCATCTTGCCTTCAAAATAGGGTGCCCGCAAGTGTTTTATACAAGACCGATGCAAGGTACATTATTGTTTTCAAATAAACACTTAGATGTGAGTCATCCATGGAAGACATGTGTCGCCTGGCATTTCAGACAGAATTCTAAGTGGAAAAGGGGCATAACTCTGGAAAAAATACAGCGGATCAAAAAATAAAATAGGAGGTGCACAATGCCATTATGTGATAAAGAATCACTGAAAGTTTCATCAAAATCCATTCATAGGTTAAAGAGGAGTGGCGGATAAGAGAAAGAGTGACGCGGACGACACCGGACGACGCAAGACGACAGGGCATAACTCTGGAAAAAATACAGCGGATCAAAAAATAAAATTGGTGGTGCACAATGCCATTATGTGATAAAGAATCACTGAAAGTTTCATCAAAATCCATTCATAGGTTAAAGAGGAGTGGTGGATAAGAGAAAGTGTGACGCGGACAACGACGCGGACGACGCAAGATGACAAAAGTAATCCCTATCTGTCGCTCCCCACTTCGTGGGGCGGCGACACAAAAAATCCATTCACAGGTTACAGAGGAGTGGTGGATAAGAGAAAGTATGACGCGGACGACGCAAGATGACAAAAGTAATCCCTATATGTCGCTCCCCACTTCATGGGGCGGCGACACAAAAAGCAAGTCACTTGTGCTCCCTCTGCCAAGATAAATATACTTAACCAGCCCATTGCAACAATCGCTTAAAATGTCAATTTATTTCATGTGCTGAGGTGGGCTAATTTTAACACTTCCTGTGATAAAGTAGGACGTGCAAACGCACACTTCACATCAGAATCTGAGGACGGCCGACGATAATATTATCAAGACATCTATGAGTATATTTCATTTTGAAGTTGTGGAATTACACCCGAAATGTCCGCAGAAATCACGAAGAAAGTAATTTTGAAATTCAGACTCAATAGAAAATCAAAACAGTATATTTCAGCCACAACTGTTGGAAGAATTAGGTCCTAAAAATTAACTCAAGCACAAATTCAAGGGGAAAAAAAATTTGAAAAAAAAATATCCCGACTTACTGACCCTATTTTTTCTGTTATGTAACCGGAGCCAAACCATTCATTTTTGGCCTAATAAAATCGATGATTTTATCCCTTGAGTGCAACAAGGATTTCCAATGCTTTTAAATACACAAATAAAAAATAAAATAAATAAAAAACCACCCACATGTAATTTTACGAAATATGGCCTGAGAAACAGAAGATCTACTTTGTGGGACCTAACTATACTGCTGTAAAAAGCAAATTCATACCTAACTTACAAAAATATGACAACTACTAACATTACAATTTGTGCAGGTTTCTGTGCATCAGTTCATCTTTATAAGAGGTATTTGTTTAAGATTTGTTTGTTGAAACATTTTCAAATGGGAGATATTAAATTGTTTTGAAAAATTATATAAACTCTTATATTTTTAAAACGAAGTAACCTGAAGGTGCTTATTTTAAGAGTAAGTATCCTTCAATTAATTGTGCACACTTTTATCCCTTCCCACTCATCAAATCTACACATGATCTTCCAACATCATTCCAATCAAAGCTAGAGTCATGACCTAAATTTGAACTTAAGAATTGAATGCAATTTTTATAATCTTTATTGGAGTATGAATGTGTGGGAATGGGTACAAATTGTATGAATCCCTTTGGATTATAAAGATTATAAAAATTGCATTCAATTCTTATAATTACATTCCATAACTGTTTAAACTACTTTTTACCAAAACAACAAAGCAGAAAGACGAAATAAAACATGTACGAATGAATGAGGCGAAAAACCACCCTCACACAAAAGACAAAGCGCACAACTCTGATTTTTAATTTTCACAACTTTAGAAATGGAAACGAGTATTTTAGTAACAAGCTTTATGCCACAGTTGCGAAATGTCACCAAAGAAACAGCAGCAGAGTTGATCACTGCGAGAGGCGCTAAAAGTTAAAAACCCACCCAAACACCACCCGAATTGCATTCTGTCAACTGCACTCTACTATAAATGCGGGTCAAAGTTTGACCAAATGTATTCATTGGAAAATTAATTACATTTGGTCATGATGTTTTCATCCAGCTGACCAATGGGAATTGAGTATTTGGACACAAAACGTACAACTACATTAACAATGTCATTATAAACTTATCACACTGTAAAATACGAATACATCAAATATACAGGTATTGATATATTTCAACCAGTATTTATGAAACAAAGATTATTTCATCATTTTCCATTAACCCTTTACCCAACGAATCGGCCGCATCCTCCCACGTAATATGAAAATTCAGCAGTTGAAAAAATATTATTTTTCAAAAAATGTAAACAAAACCATATCATGTGACCACTTGTTGGAAAGAGCTCGATGAGCTCGTTCCAACGAGGGGTTACATATGGTTTTGTTTACATTTTTTTGAAAATTTCAAAAAATTATATTTAAAATAATAAATTTTGATATCGTCTGCATTGGGTAAAGGGTTAATTGTTTTAAAATATAGAGCCCTATGGCATGTCCAAATCTAACCACAAGGACACAATGTGAACAAATTTGTAGCTTAATTCTATAACTAAAAAGGTGCATGTCACATACGAAAATAACTACACAATATTTTGTGAGATTTTATTTTAGTGTTTCTTCGAACATAATTCACAATGTTAACAAGTGGGTATCTATGTGACTGCAATCTATGCCACTTAAAGACTGATTTGAGAAAACTTAAAAAACTGTGTCAAACATCTGGGTGAAGCATCAGAATATTCAACTCTCACCCTGCTGAGTATTTTCTTCATAAAATTCAGTCATGGCATTCTTGAAGAAGCCATGACTGGCTTGATAATAATCGACTCATTCATTCATTTATTGGTGTTTAAGGTCACAGATTTCTACACAATGGTTAATCATGACAGCAACATGGGAATAAAGTGAAGTCCAGCCAATCATCTGTACCCATGTTGCCCATTTTAGAGGACTTCTTCTCCCAGGCAGTGCTGATCAGGTCCTGTTTTTATCAGTGAGCTGAGCTTGTTTACCAACGTAAACAGCCACTGCTTCACTCCAGGGATTCCCACAGGGAAATATCTAATTAATGAAATATAGCCTAGAAAATGACAGAAATCATTGTGAAATAACTTATCTATGTTACAGGGATAAACTTTATCAAACAGATGTAGGATTATACCAATTCTTGCGATAAAAATAAGTCTGTCCTGGAGGGAATACTCACCAGTAGCATGCTAGGAATGAAATGTTGGTTACAACATTCATTGTAATACAGAAAAACAGAACTCCCTTAACCCTTAAGGGCCCAGACACTTTTATACATTTTTCCACACTATGACAGTCTCACATCCTGTGATCTTGCAGTTATTTTTCAGCAAGCTTTGGCTGCCTGAGAGGCAGCTAATCCTTTCCTAACTAGACTGAATGCACTGCAGGGGAGCACAATTCAGTTTTTGATTTAAATGCCCATAGCATAATTAACAATCTACAATATCATCATATATAGAAGAAATAAATAACCATTTGCAATATCTCCATCTCCAAGAGTCTAGGAAAACTGAAAATCTTAAGTGGTTCCAAGTTTACATAAGTAACTTTGTAAAAATGTCAACCAAGCTCAGAAATTCAATTTCTCAACATGCTCGTTTCAATGAGGGGTCATAAGTTATGTTTTTGATGCCAAAAATGAAAAAAATAATGAAACTTAAATGGCAATTTTTGTGAATAGCACTGGCCGGTTTTGGCTGTTATGTTGGGTAAAGGGTTAATTGAATAGCCACTTTGCCAATGAAAATTATTCAATTAACAGGAGTTTTCAATCAACAGGGATTGTGTCACTGTCCTGTATTCTAGTGATAAACTTGACATTTATTCTTCATGAGCTCTGTCAAACAAGATATAATAGATTAAATGCCTGTATTGGATGAACTGAGGACAAATAGGTCTATAAACAAAGGAAAACTGGGGAGAGTCAGGGTAATTTCTCTACAGGTTACAAGATTTTTTATTCAATTAACAGCAGTTTACAATATAACCTTTATTCAATTAACAGGTCAAATTTGTAGTGGAGGTATGGTAAATGGTTTTGTGTTGGGAAATTATATTCAATTAACAGGGTTATTCAGTTAAGAGATATCCAATTAAGTAGCCTCCAATGTAAAAGAGGGCTTTTACGGACAGATACCATGGCAGATCAAGGTTAGCAGGTCGACCAATAATCAAGGTTGGGCCATTTACAACCAGTTAGATCGGAAAACAGGGAACATGTTTTCTTTTTTGCCTCAGTCAAATGCAATACAGCAGGGGATTTTCATACTAATTTTTATTAAAAATTGGCAAGTTCTCGTGAAGTTGTAAATTACATATCCATGGTAAATGAACTGAACATAAATAAACAGAGTCTCCATCGAGTTTCCAATTTATTATGAAATTAAAAAACTAAGTTCAGTAAGTTTTATGTGATCTGAGCCCTTCACCTGATTGAGTTTCATAAATTTTACCTGAGATGAGTTGCGATTCAACTTAACTCTTTTCCGACTAGAGTTTTTGAATGGGTGAGTCAAACTTTGTAATCTTGAACATGAAAGGAAAGTCCATTTGGAAAATAAAGAGGTAGCAATATTAAATTTTATATCTCTGCCATTGGACGGGAGATCTGAAATTTTATATTACCATCCTCTTTAAATTTACTTTAACTGGTGGAGGGCTAAATTATTTTTGGTCATGTGGTCATGTGCTCACATGTTACTGCCTTGTTACAATTTATGGGAGAGTGTCCATAAGCACACCCCCATAAATTATCACAAGTCAAATCTTTACAGATTAAATAATTTCTCTTTAAAGATAATACGAAGCACGTCCACAGAATATGAAGACTGTAACTTGTTGTACCTGTACTTCAGGATAAAGCCCAAATTTGGGCTTCCAGAGCTCAACACAAGAGGCCTGCATCACAAAGCGTTGCTAATGCCCCCAACTGCAAAACATGTTCTAAGTCGAAAGAGTGAAAAAGGGCCATAACTCTGGAAAAAATGTGAGGAAGAAACTCACGCTACACAGGTATCATTCCCCCATGATGCTGGTATGGCTGGACAGCCAAATGGATGGATGAACAGATGGATGAACAGATGGACGTAGGTCTCCACTAGATACCCCTTCGACTTTTCAAGTCGGGGGTTGCATGTTTATACTACAAAAAGGAATATGAAGCATGATGACTATAGGTGACACTGGTATGGAAAGAGTCAACACGTGATCCAAAACCCAATAAGTGATGACAAAATGAAGTCCTTGAAATGCATTATTGAAAATGTGATGTTTGGTAGAGTGCTTGCTCCAAAAATGATCACCAAAGGCATAACTATATTTGAAGCATTTAAATTGACAATAAGTCGCTAATTTGAAAAAAATATTGACTCTCAGATTTTGCTTATATGTAAAACTAAACAGCATGTAAAAAAACACAAAATTACTTAAATCTGTATCTGAAAAACTTAAACAATGCAGATGAATTTTCAGAAGATATGACATTACTAAGAGGTGAAGAGAGTTATCCGAAAATGATCGAAGACTTCCCAACAAATGAACACAACTACTTAAAATAATTTCTGAATACACATGGAAATAACTTTACCTTTGCTACTATCAGAAAGAATGACTGCCACGAACAACAACTTTGTGTTATTTGAGCAATAATTGGACACCATCAGATCAACAACTTAGTTTATTTTCAAATAAAGCACAGTTATGCTTCCAATAAAACTCAAAGCTCATACTTATTATTTATTATTTATTTATTTATTGGTGTTTAAGGTCACATACTTATGTACAATGGCTAATCCTGACTGTAACAGTTTTACAGGTGGAGGAAGCTGGAGTACCCAGAGAGAACCACCGAGCATCGACGGGCAACTGTCAGCTCCTCAACATTCTAACTCTGTTCAAGCAGGGTTACAGCGGTTGAAGACATGTGCCACCATCGCTGTGCAGTATGCCTCAGTACATGGCGTCATCGTGCACCCATGTAGGCAACCGGGATAAAGTGCCTTGCCCAAGGACACAATGCGGGTCATCCCGGACTGAGATCGAACTCAGGACCTCTAGCACAGAAGTCCAACAGTCTACAACTGAGCCACCGCGCTCCCGACATTCTTCTTATAACATGATCTGATCCTTATTGGACCATTAAAGCCTTTACCTAACGAATCGGCCACGTCCATCCACATCATTTAACTGGTAGAGTGCTAAATTACTTTTCAATGGTCATTTGTAATGAAAGTATTTTTTTTTAAGGTATCACACTGCTAGCAAAAGGAGCCTAAGTTTTGCAAGATACTGCTCGTAAATAATTGTTTTGTTGTAATTTATTGGCGAGTGCCAGTTGACACTCTCCAATAAATTGGAACAAAAGAATTTTATATTAATATTTTTCTTCTACTGCTGAGTGAACAACAAATTAGTGCAAACAGTGTAAAGCCACGATTGTGGCTTTCAGCACTTTTCAGTGGAGTCCTGACAGTGGCTTCTAGACCTCAACCAATTAAAATTGAGCAGTTGAAAAGATATTATTTTTCAAAAATTCAACAAAACCACATGACCCCCTCACTGGAACAAGCAATATTTTTTCAACTGCTCAATTCTAAATGATGTGGGAAGATGTGGCTGATTAGTTAGGTAAAAGATTATTGGTCCAAAAAAGATCAGATCAAGTTATAAGAAATATGGACAAATAGGAGGACAGATGAATGATGAATGCATGAAAAACATATGATAGTGTCAATCAAGAAATCTTGCTTCGCGGCATGAATTACACTTGCATGAGCTTTTTTCACAAAATCGAAAATTTAACAACCAATAACATGCATTTTAATACAGGCATTTATAATGAAAACTAAAGATTTTATATTCTAAAACAGCATAATAAAGAATTCTTAATAAGAAGTCTTAGTTTCTTATGGTTGAAATGTTGATGTTTAGACATCAGGATGCAAATCTAAATAACTATTTTTAAGAATAGTGCTAGCCAGATATTACGACTGTGTTAGGTAAAGGGTTCAAACAGAACAACTCTTTATCTAGCCTAGGAGCCTTAGCCTGTCTGTGCTATTCACAAAAGTATAAATTTTATAGTAAATTTCCTTTCTTATTATACCTACCGAAATTGTTTACAACAGGCTTGCACTACAGTGGAAGAACCTAACCCGGATAAAATACTCTCTATTTTTTAATCTTTCCCAAGATTTGGGAAAGAAAAGTGGTGTAAAAAACACCACGAAAAAATAAGCCAAAACTGGGCCGAGCGCCATCAGCGCACACCCAGTATGGGACGCTCTTCCCTAGTACAAATCCATAACTTCCGTCACAGCGCGCAATGCATTAATTCGTCATTCTTTTGATTCCGAACAGCAGAAGAAGACGGGAGGGCCTCCATGTAAACAATTTCGGTAGGTATAATAAGAAAGGAAATTTACTATAAAATTTATACTTCTTATCAACCTACCTCAATTGTTTACAACAGGCTGAATAGACAAAAGGCTGGAGGGAATCACATAACCAACCCACACATAACTCAATAGCACTGGGACCATGGACAGAGGAAGAGATCCCTAGGCCTATCAAACCATAGCATCACAAACATTAGAAAAGCCAATGAAAGATGAGGCGTATGGTGAAGTGCGACGCACAGACAGAAAGGGCAGTAACAGCACAAAGCTGGAACCGACCTAGAAAAAAGCTGAAAAGCTTGGATAGACAACATCCTGAGCCGAAAAAAGAGGGCCCCAAGGGTCTCTGTCGGCTCCTGCAACTGTCGCAGAGAAAAGGAGAATGTAGCATTTCTCCAGAAGGCTGCCAGTATAACATCAGTCATCCGACAACATGACAGAGTTATTAAAAGAGGAAGACAATGCACGCACCTCCTGGCAGAAAAAAACAATTGGTAATACAATCACCAGTAGCTAGACGAGCAGAAGCTGCACGAATAGCAAGACAAGGCCATCAAGAAATGGATGCAGGAGAGATCTGGCATGTGGGAAAGCACATATTCATCCAGGATAAAGGCGTGAACGCCCCCCACCCCCAAGCAGAGCAGCGCCCAAGAAAGTGACCATCTTGGAGAAAACTGCAAAGTCCTAGGCCTTTTCAAGGAAAAGAGCTGAACAAGCTTGGAGAGGCAAGGATGAGTGTCGAAACAATGCGGAATCACATAGGAAAAAATGTCTCAGAAGCATGGACAAGTACACGTAGCTGGAGACCCCCAGAAACAAACATAAACCAGAAAACTCCGCAAGCAGTGTGATCGAAGGAGTGACAGAGTGATCACACACCATCGACAGAAGAACCTTCCACTTAGCCACAGAGGCTAAACCAGTGGAGTGAGTGCCTCCTTGAAGAAAAGCAACTCCACTGCGTGTCTCGAAAAACCACTACGGAGGAGACAGGACCTGATAAAAGACATGTGCGAAGGCACAATGAAGTCGGGTCAACTTGAAAACCTCCCAGGCGACTTTGGCAAAGAAAGTTGCGAGGTAGAGGGAGACATGCCGGAACCGCCGCTAACAGAGAGCGGAGCAGAATGATCCACACCCACCGAAGCGACGGGTGTGATCGAAAGGATTCGACGACTGCAGGTTCATATCTGGGTGAGAACCTGAGGCAGAATCGGAACCGGTAGGAAGGTGTAGCCGACAAGACCATCCCAAAGGAGGGCCAGAGCGTCCACGGCGAAAGCCAGAGCATCTGGACACGGGGACACGAAAGTGTCCACCTGATGGTTCCAACTAGTCACAAGAGATCGATGGAACCCGCCATGTGGAGCATCCACCTGGTGGAAATGACCCTGCCCCGACGGGACAGGGAGTCGGCTAGGACGTTCAGGCGACCGGGAATGTGACGAACAGCCACCCCGGCGCGGACATCCTGAGCGAGCAGTATAAGATCCCAAGCCAAACGTACATTGGAACAGAGTGCGTGCCGCCCTGGTTCCGAATGTAAGCAACCACCGTCGAATGGTCGGACAACTGAAGGACCAGGCGATTCGATAGGTGAGGAATCCACTGCCTGAAACGCAGAAGAAGAGCAAGAAGCTCCTTCTGGTTGATGTGTAGAACTGCATGATCCTGGTCCACCACCCCGTGAATGGAAAGACCTAGAGGATCCAACATCGCACCTCATCCGAGATCGCTGGCATCTGCCGTCAGAACGCGATCGGACATGGGGAAGTCCAACGGAACACCCTGCGAAAGCCACTGGACATCCGTCCAGAGGAGAAGGTGAGGATAAAGATAGTCTGGAAACTGAAGCACCAGATCCAGAAAATCTACATTCGGCCTCCAACTACTGAGCAGAAAGTGTTGGAGAGGTCTGACACGCAGCCGACCTAGAGGAATGAGATCCGTCACCAAACAGCAGAGACCGATTAGCCGGAGAAAACTCCGAGCCGTCGCGGATGTGGACTGGGACAGAGTCGGAGCAAAAGCTGAGAGAATCACAGCCTTGGCCTGGGGAAACCGCCACCAAATTGAATTGTGTGCGGAAAGCCATCCCCAGATGATAAAACGACTGAGAAGGGACCAGGTCCGACTTCTCCTCGTTGACTCTGAAACGTAGCGACGTGAGCAAGCTCAACAGAGTGGCGACATCCGACTCCAGGAAGGCAGCATTGGAATGCCCCTGGAGGATATCGTCCAGATATGCCGAAGTAGTCACCCTGGACTGTATGCGATGGAAAGCTATCACATGCAACATCAGTCTGGTGAAAGACCAAGGAACCAGGTTGAGGCCGAAAGGTATGGCCTTGAACTGGTAAACTCGCCCCAGAAAAAAGAACCTGAGATACTTCCGTAACGCCCAATAAATCGGAACGTGAAAGTAAGCGTCTCGCAGGTCGAAGCTGGAAGCGAAAACTCCCTGGTGAATAGAACGGAGGACCGACCTGAAAATCTCCATGCTGAACGTGGGAGCAATGATAGATTGGTTCAGGAAACTCAGATCGAGAACCGGTCGGAGTCGGCCATCCTTCTTCGGCAACAAGAACAGGCGGGAATAGAAACCCACTGACCTAATGTTCTTGATGACCTCAATCGCCCCCTTTGTCAGGAGATTGTCTATCTCCGTGGACAAAAGTTCCCGACGTAAAATGTCTGAAGGAACTGTGGTTGGAAAAGGCACCCCGGACAGAGTGGAGTGCCGTCGGAAGGATATTCGCAGTCCGGACCAAACAACATCTAACATCCAAGGATCGGATGTGATGGTGGCCCACAGTCTGCGAACTCAGCTATCCTTCCTCCAACCTGGGACGAGTCGAGGTGAGGACCTTCATTGCGAACCCCGATGAGGCTCGCGAGAGGAGAAAACACCTCTACTGAATGAAGAATCCCGGGAGTTCCCTCAAGACTGCCGATGCTTACCTTTACCCCTTGAGTAAGAAGCAGAAGCGGTGGCAGAAGGATCAGACCCTTTTTGCTTCGCAGAGGAAGCAGAGGGTACTTGTTAGGCTTGGAACGGCCCGTGCCTACCCTAGAAGGCTGATCAAGCTGAAGAAACAGCAGCTGATCGTTGGAATGACGTAGGACGTCATCCCGGACCGTCAACACAGAATCATGGAAAAGTTGCGGACCTGTCAAAAAAGCAGATCAAAGAGCAGCGTACTGCTCCTCAGGAAGGGATCGGCTTGTGTCCCGCACAGAGTCCCTTCGAACTAATTCCAGATTAGCCGTGTTACAGGCATGTGTGTGAGTAAGATGCATGAGCGCCTTGGACAGCACACGCAAAGAAGCCTGTACCTCGTCAATCTTATCGGAAGGCAGATAAGCAGCAAAAGCTGAGACGACGTGATCGGAGAGAGAAAGCATACCATGCATCTCTCTTGATAAGCCCAATGTGGACTCCAGAGTCGTCATCGGAATGACGACAGACTTGGACTTGGAAAGCCCGAGGGAATTGGAGTCCTGATCCAAAACCGTCAAAGTCCGGTAGACCGACGGATTGGCGGAATCGTAGGAACGATAACTCGCCGGAGGCAAAAAGGTGTCAACCCTGGTGAAGAACTGAGCCTTCATAGCCTTGGAACTTAGCTTGGAGTCCAAGGCTGAAAATGCTTCAACCAACTGTACCGAAGGGCACGGTCGAAGACGCCCAGAAGCAGGTTGCTTCATAGACTGTTGGCGCGCGACCGATGATCGCGGCCTGGCTGACACTGTCGACTGGTTAGATGGTGTGAGATCCGGAAAGAACCCAAACACGAAATCAAGAGCTGCCCCCAAGTCCGAAGACTGCTGGCTCTCGACATCAAGCATGTCTGACTCTTCCCCCGAGTCGGAAGACACATAGCCCATCGTGGGCAAACCAGCCGACGCCTCCCATGGTGTCGGAACACCAGGGGATCAGAAAGCTGCCTGTTTCCAATCCCGGGAGGCGGCGCCATAGAAGGCGCCTGGAAACCACTCACTGCCTCGCTGGAAGCAACAGGAAGGCTCGTTGACAGAACCTGAGTGAGTAAGGAGAGGGCCTCCCAAGCTCACTGCCCGTACTGGCCGGTTCGACAGGGGAACGAACCGGCAAAGTGGCTTCACCACTGACCCTCTGAACCAGCGAAGAGGTCACGATCCTCCAAAAGACCCGACATGGGACGACGGGCGGCAGCCGAAAACGTCTGAAGCCAGACGTGTATAGGGGTGTCACACACCCCGAGGATCAACATAGCAGGAACTCATGAGAGTCACCGCTGACCTCTGCAGGGCAGAAGGTCCAGGCTGCACAAAAGACGTTGGACCCCCAAAACTGGTCGTGTGGCCAGAATGAGGGACGGAAATGCCACGGAGTTCATAGTGTCCCACTAAGAACAACCGAGTCCAAAGACAACTGTGGTGCTCGACGGCGCAGAGACCACAGGAGAGGGTCAGGCCGGCAGCCACTTCCAACTTCGCCGAGTTGAAGTCAGGGAAGGCTGAGGCAGATACCCCCACGTCTACACAACCAGACACCGCAGCAGACCACTGCAGGTATAAAACTACTGTGCTCAGAGGACACAGTATGGGGTTCAGTCGGCAGCCCCAATTGACTTCGTGGAAGTCTTGGAAGGCTGAGGCCGAAACCCCACAACCATACTACAGACATCCCTGCAAACCCTGGCAGGGAGAAGCCGAGGCCGGCTAAAAACGGTGCCCAATGACGTTGTAGACGGAACAGCAGTAGCAGCAGATACGACGGGAGCTGTTGGAACTGGCGGAAATGGGGAGAGAGCCACCAAGCTCGGCCTCCAAAGGAGGAGTCACAACCTTAGTGACAGCCTCAGATGTCGACTGGAGAGGGCGCATAGTCCCGGAACCAGGCATCTCTACACCAGAAAACCAACAGCTCCCGCAGTATCCACCACGGTAAAAAAAACTGCACATTCCCCACGGAAGGGGAATAACTCTCACCAGACATGGTCGAATCGGGAAGCCCCGAATCGAAAGCGGTCCCCCACCCCCCACTGGTGCGGGAGGAGCTGCACATCCCCCACGGAGGAGGAGCAATTCTCATCAGACGTGGTCGAATCGGGCGACCCGAAACGAAAGCATTCACCACCCCCCGCGGGAGCGGAAGGAGCTGCACATCCCCCATGGAGGGGGTCAAACTCACACCAGACGTGGTCGAGTCGGGGGGCCCCGAAACGACAGTGCCCCCCCCCCCCCCCACGGGTGCGGGAGGAGCTGCACATCCCCCACGGAGGGGGTAAACTCACATCAGACGTGGTCGAATCGGGAGGCTCCCGAAACGACTGCATTCCACACCACTCGCGTGTGCGGACGAAAAGGACACGAGAACGCACCAATGGCGAGGGCAAAAGGAATTGCCCTAAAGGAACCGAACTTGAAAGAACAGAGGTGAGAGCAGTAGAAGAAAAAGGTGAACTCAACAGAAACAGAAAGTAGAAGAACACCCTCAACTACGAGAGAAGGTGGCAGAACCCAGAAGGCCGACACCGACTCCAATAAATTTTTTTTTATCAACCGAAAAAATTCATTGTCGAATCGCGATGACACGATGTCGCAAAACATTCGCGAAAACGGAATAGTAATTAATAAACAATGAGAATGTGGTTGAAAAAATAAACGAGAATATATAAAACACAGTCCTGTTATTATACGATCTTCAGATCCATAATTCCAGTCACAGGAAAACCATTATCCACGAGTTGAATTATCACTGTTTCATAATGCAAATGGCGGAAACACATCCTGCTCGTGCCGCGGATAGAAAAAGAATGACGAATTAATGCATTGCGTGCTGCGACGGAAGTTATGGATTTGTACTATGGAAGAGCGTCCCATACTGGGTGTGCGCCGATGGCGCTCGGCCCAGTTTTGGCTTATTTTTTCGTGGTGTTTTTTACACCACTTTTCTTTCCCAAATCTTGGGAAAGATTAAAATAGAGAGTATTTTATCCGGGTTAGGTTCTTCCACTGTAGTGCAAGCCTGTTGTAAACAATTGAGGTAGGTTGATAAGAAATGACTATTCAAATTTTATTATTTTGTCAATATTTTATTCCTAACATAGGTTATGATCCCTATTTTGAATGAGCTTGTTCCAATGATGGTTCAAAGGTAGTGTTTTGGAGTCAAAAAATAAAAAAAAACTTTTAAATATTCAAACATTTTGCTGCAAGTGTTATCCTCTGGTGATCATGTGAGGTGAATTTATTTATTTATTTATTGGTACTTAAGGTCACATATTTCTGTACAATGGCAAATTGTGCTTGCAAAATGGAGTCAAGTCCAGCCAATCGTTTATACCCATGTTGCTCATTTTGAAGGATTTTCTCCCCATACCTTGGTGAATGGGTCCTATTTTGCCAGTAAATCAGTTTGTTTACCACAGAAAACAAGCACTGCTTCACTTTCAAGAGTTCCCTGTTGGCTGCTGGCTCTTATTATACCAGTGAAGCAGAACATGTCTATTGCAGTTCTCAGGTTCCCCTCCACTTCCCAGGGTTCTCATGGGGAAGAGTACTGAATAACTGTTCAGTGCATACACAGAATGACATGTGCATGTGAATGGGTTAATCGATATGACACTTGTACCAGAATGGAAGGATAAAATAAAAGGTTGCAGGCCAGAGTTTTATTCTTCCGCGATGGCACAAGTGCCATATCGATTAACCCATTCACATGTGTCTGTCGTTCTGTGTTTATTACACGTTGTCTACAAAAATAACTAGAGGTACTGTGCCTGAAATGTATAAGTTAGATTATTTCCCCTTGTAAATTTCAGAACGGAATTATATTGCTTCATGCACATCTTCATATGGAGTTCTTCCATTGTGTAAAGTTTCATGAAAATTCTTCAAACGGTTTAGGAGGAGTTGCGCTTACAAGGATGGACAGATGGACGAACAGATGGATGGATGGATGGACGGATGGACAGGGTGATTCCTGTATACCCCCCCAAACTTTGTTTGCGGGGGGGGTATAATTATTAGAAGGACACTCAGCGATTCATTTGACAACTATCAACAACGTGCGATTTTGGGGGAATTCCTGTGAGCAGATTTATAAATAGGCCAAACGTGTGATATACTATTGTTGTAAATGCATATTTGAGCTAGTTCTTTTCAATTTGTTATCATTATACAGCTAATAATGATTGATTTGAACTCTCACTTCTGAACATAATTCTACACACAAAGATGTTTTTATTTAGTTTATTGTCTTTGTGTTAGTTTAATAGAATGAAAACATGTCGTTTCAACTGCACAATTGTAGGGCAACTTAAATTGCAAGTAGGCGGGGTTATGTTATATAAGTTTGGACAGATGACGTGACCATCCAAAAATAGTCTGTCAACGATTTTCATTTGGCACGTGTGTGAAACGGATTTTCATTTTCTGCATGGTTTAGTGTTGCTGTAGATGGAGCTTTCATACAACAGGCATGTAATAAAATAGTATTTAATATACACTTTATACAAAATTATTCCATATCCTGTTAGCTTTGTCTAAAATTTCTATATCTTATTATAATTTTAAGGAGTAAAAATTAGTGATGGGCTAATATGGGTGTTCTCGAAAAAGCAGATAACTGTTACTTTTCATTTTCAATGTCGGCATGATACTCAGCAAATTGTGAAAAAAACTGAGAGTAGTAAGGGTTGCAAGTGTATTTTAACCCTTTACCTAACGTAACGGCCAAAAATGGCCAGCGCTATTCTCAAAACTCGCCAATTGATTTTCATTATTTTTTTCATTTTTTGTCTCTAAACCATAGGTTATGACCCCTCATTGGAACAAACACGTCGAGCTTGTTCCAATGAGGGGTCATAACCTATGTTTTTGAGACAAAAAATGAAAATAATAGTTATGCAAGAATTTTTTTTGCAAGTGTCATCTGCTTTTTATGTCAGGTAAAGGGTTAATAATAAATAATAATACATTTTTTATATTGCATAAAATCACATGGTTGTGCTCTAAAATGCTTTACATGGAAAATACATGGAAAATAAATACATATTTGAGCTCAGTACTAAAAGTACTGAAGAAGGGAGCTAAAACCTCAAAGGCCTCTCAGAAGAGGTGGGACTTGAGTTTTAAGTCGTCTAAGCTTATGGAAGCCTGGATATGCGCTGGCAATGACTTCCAGAGTTGTGGATGTACGAGAAAAAGGCCCTGGTATTAACCAAGGTGGAACGGAAAAAAGAAACAAAAACCCTGAGCTGTTTACATCAGTAGAGATTCCATTTTGATGATTCAACAGTCAATAGGTCCTGAAGATATTGCGGAGCCAATCCATTAATGCACTTAAAGACCAACACCAAAACACTGAAAGTGATACATTTTTTAACAGGGAGCCAAAGTAGCTTATGAAGCAAAGGGCTTATGTGATCATAGCATCTGGCTCCCATAATGCGAGTGGCAGTGTTTTGTATTATTTGCAGCTTTGTGATGGGCGATTGCGGTAGACCTATAAGCAGTGAATAAGAGAAATCAAAATGTGCAAAACTAAAGGCATGAACAAGCCTTTCCAAGGATTTTTGAGTCAAATAAGGTCGAAGATGTCCAAGATTTCTAATATGCATAAAACAGCGCTTGCAAATTGCATCAATTCTTGCTTCCATCGAAAGACATGAATCAAATATTACCCAAATGTTGCGTGCACTATCTGATACTATTTGTTCAGAGTTGCCAATTTTTAAATATTTAATTTGAAAATCAGAAGGAATTATAATTATACACTTCTGTCTTATCATCATTGATTTTTAACCTATGACCAGCCATCCAGTCTCGCACCTCATTAACAGTATTTTCTAATACTTTCTATCGTACTGAACTGTTTGTCGGTACACCACGATATTGGCTTCACTACTGTCAACAGTATTCAAATTCAATTAACTTGCAGCTCTAGAACAGTATTCAAATTCAATTAACAATCAGCTCAAGCTCATGCATTTATTTATTTATTTGTTTATTTATATCTTTATTTATAGGTGTTTAAGGTCACATTTCTGTACAATGGCTGATCGTGACCACAACATGGAAATAATCAAGTTTAGTCAATTGTTTATACCCATTTTAGAGGATTGGTGACTGGGGCTTATTTTACCATTAAAACAGATTGTGTACAACAGTAAACAAGCACTTTTTCACTTCATGGGGTTCCCATAGGGGATACAAGCAGCTAACTTTCTGGAATCTTGTATGAGTGGTGATGATGTAAATGGCATCATTTCATTCATCAAGAACATAAAGGTACCTGCCAACTGATATGCTCAAGCAGTTGGTACCTTCATGCTTTCAAGGCCAGGTGTGACTGAATATTAATATGTACAAACAATGACAGTTCCAGCGCGTTTGCTGTTCTGTATTTATTGCACTCCTTCAGTGTACTTAAAAAACATTAAAAACACAAATTATTGCCCAAAATAACCCAAACATAAACAAAGAAATAGTTAAATAGTGCATGTATGTGATCCGTACTGTTCTAGGACAATACAAAAAAATTTATTGTTCGCTTCGGTTTTTGTAGAAAAAGCGTGTATTTTTTTAAAATAAAAGCAAAGGAGTGCAATAAAACTCTTTTAACTAAACTGAACGCAATGGTTGATCACAAACGTGTTTGGTTTAGTGGGTTTTCACTGAACTTATGCTGCCCACTTTAGAGAACTTCCCAAGGCACTGCTAACAGAACACAACTTGTCTACTACACTTACTTTTTACTTACTATACTTTATTTGCAGCATATGCATATATTTGTATACAAATTATGCATTATAATCTCACATTATATAGCAAAATAACTACCAATATAAAATGAAGTACATGTGCTGTGGGGAATGACATATCCAGATTGGCTGTCTACCTGCCGTTCTCCATGGCTACCTGCCATTCCAAAGTAACAATGCACTCTGGGATAGCAAGAATCAGTGGGAAAAATGGTGTCAACAATGAAGAAAAGATGAAAAAGTTTTATCCAGTTATCAAGCAATTTTGAAATTTTATTCATTTATTTATATCTCTGTCCCTCAGGAGGCACCACACAAAAAACTACCTTACTGCCTTACCTTCTGAATCTAGACTTGGTCTGTACCAATTGGTCTGAAAGATGTCCCAATCAAAAACAAAACCAAGAGCAGAAAGTCCTCTCAAATAGTTTTACTTAACCCTTTACCTGAGGACATGATACCAATATTGATTATTTTAATTATTGTTTTTAAAAAAGTTTCAAAAGATTTCTACTAAACCACATCAAGTGACCCCCTCATTGAAATGAGCTCAACAGCTGGGTGTACTACACTTCAATAATCCACTTGCTTTCACTTGCTAACAACTCAGCTTGAGCAGAGTTTGTAATTTAAGTTGGAGAGACTGACAATTGCTTGCCACAGCTTGGTGATTCTCTCCGGGTCTTCCGGTTCTCCCACCCATAAAACTGCCCAACATGATGTTATCCTGGCTGTTGAAGATGTTATCAATAAACAAATAAACTTAGCCCCTTTGATATTTTTAAAAAATAATTAGTCAGATACATATCTACTGTTGTGAGAGTTTTATTTATTTATTTATTGGGTGTTTAAGATCGGTTTCCACATCTATGTCTATATTATGACCACAACATAGATATGAAGTCAAGTTTAGTCAAAAGTTCATTCCTATGCTCCCGACTAACATGGCCAGGAGTTGGTTATCAGGTCCAACTTCATCAGCCAAGCACACAGTAAACAAGCTCTGCTCCACTTCTTGCAGTTGCCATGGTGGAGAATTCGGAGTAACTGGTAGAGTGTTAAATTATTTTTGGTCATCATAAATTGTTCACATGTCTTTGTCTTGTTACAATTCATGGGAGAGTGCCAAGAGGCATTCTCCCATGAATTGTAACACAGCAAGTCCACACAGACTCAATAATTCTACTCCAAAGATAATATGAAGCACATCCATAGAATATGAAATCTTTAAGTTCTGGTACCTGTACTACAGAGTAAAGTTCAAATATGGGCTTCCAACACTCTACCAGTTAAAGGTTTCATTAGCATTTTTTGACCATTTACCTAGCATTATAGTCAAACTCTTGGGTCCTCAAATACATGATACCTTCCAATGTAGACAATTTATACAGTCCAGTACTTTTGCGTCAGATCGTCAACCTTGCCCCACCTCTATGGCCTGCTTGATTTCAAACAAAGAGGGCAGTTAATGTCCACCAAAAATTTCTTTGATAATCTAACAATTTCTAAAATTTGTCTTTACGCAGGAGAGGTAAAGGGTTACATGAGGTTGTCCTACTTTTGTATAATATCACCATGGTGCCCATATCAAAATAATCTCTTGAAATGGAAATTGGAGAAAATCATTGCCCTGAGACATAATTTTTCCAGGACCCTTTTATTAACATGATACAACATCAAGCCAGACCCATCCAAACAGATCTCTTCATTCCCATTTAGCCCATTTTCTGTGCATTATATGCCTTGGGTGATGGGTGAATATACAGTGTATCCCATTTAATTGTGTACTCGATAAAAGAATAATTGCATATAACTGTCAAACACCAATCGATTTACCATACCTTCAGCACAAATTTGACTCGTTAGTAGCATAAACAAGAGGTCCCACAGGGCCTGAAGCACTCACCTTGAATAGAACACGATATAAACAGAGTCCAAGAATGAGTCTACATTAAGCAACCCATCTCCATTGGATACATTGTCAATCCTTGAGCCTCTCAGAAGTGACAAAAATAGCCTGAGCATCATGCCTTGTCTTCAATTGATTATGATGAAAAATGTGACGCTCCCCTATGAAGCCCCTTGATATAACCTATGTGGATTAATCTTAGTAACACACCTCAAGAGGGTACTGAATACAAAATTTCTAATTCTTCAGCTTTTTGGCCCAATTCTGGCTCCCCATGGGAGCCAGAAGGAGCCCAAATATTAACCCAGGCTCTTGATTTGAACTAAATTGAATCTAACCTCCCTAGAGATGTTGTATACCAAATATGAAAGTGTTCTGACTGTTGTGAAGAAGAAAATTTTTAAAGAAATTTCTCCATATTGCATTCTGTTAAAATTTGGGCTACCATAGCAAGCCCAAATATTAACCTATGGACCCAACTTGAACAAACATGAATCTGACCCCCTAGAGATGCTGTATACCAAATATGAAAGCGTTCTGACTAGTGCATCTGAAGAAGAAGATTTTTAAAGAAATTTCATCATATTGCACTAAATTAAAATTCAGGCAAAAATTGGGAGCCCCAAATATTAACCCAGGGAACAAATTTGGACAAACTTGAATCTGACTCCCCTAGAGATGTTGTATACCAAATATGAAAGCATTCTGTAAGGTGAATCTGAACAAGAAAATTTTTAAAGAAATTCCCTCATATTGTACTAAGTTAAATTTCAGGTTCCCATGTGGAGCCCAAATATTAACCCAGGCACTCAAATTGAAACAACTTGAATCTGACCTCCCTAGAGATGCTGTACACCAAATATGAAAGCATTCTGATTGGTGGATCTGAAGAAGAAAATTTTTTTAAAAATTTTCTCATATTGCACTATGTTAAAATTTGGGCTACCATATGAGCCCAAATATGTACCTAGGGATTCCATTTGAACAAACTTGAATCTGACTCCCCTAGAGATGTTGAATACCAAATATGAAAGCATTCTGACTGATGGATCTGAAGAAGAAGATTTTAAAAAATTATCCCTCACACTGAACTAAGTTACAATTTGGGCTTCCGTAGAAAGTCCAAATATTAACCTAGGGATTTGGTTTGAACAATCTTGAATCTGACCCTCATAACAATGATGTATACCAAACATTAAAAGATTCTGACTGGTGATTCTGAAGAAGAAGATTTATAAAGAATATTCCCCATATTGCCCCAAGTTAAAAATTTTGGATCCTGTATTGAGCCCAAATATGAACCAATGGGCTTTATTTTAACAAACTTGTATTTGACGCCACTATCAAAACATTCTGACCATTGGTTCTGGAGAAAAGATTTTTTTAAACTTCTGCAAACATGCTGACTCAGCATTTTTTCGATGCCCTCTACAGAACACCCTAACATAACCGATGGCAATTTTTTTTACCATTCAATTCTACTGGTCCTAAGGATGCTTCAAACCAAATAACAGTTCTCTGTTCCGTATGGTTTGGGAAATATGGGCGTTTGAAAATATTTCTATTTTTGGCTCCTGGGGTTCCCATAGGGATGCAGAAATATTTTTTTTTGCATGAGTGAGTCAAGTACTTATGAGCCTAAAATACCACATACAAAATTTTGTTCAAATCAAACCATTGGTTCAGAAAATAGAAATTTGGGGCGGGGCCAAAAATCTTACCACTGCCATCACAAAGCCAATATTGCTTCACGAACTTCGTTTGAACCAACTTGAATCTACACCTCAAAAAGAAGCGCCATAACAAATATCAAGTCATTGTAATCACTGGTTCATGAGAAGAAGACTTTTAAAATATTTTGGAGCATTTTTCCCCACCCTTTCCATATAGGGCTGGCATGTTGAGTTGAACAAAAATGCAATGCCCCTTCAGGACCATCACGCACACAACTTTCACTTGAATTGGCTCAGTGGTTTTGGAGAAGACCAAAACATGGTGTTGACGAATGATGGCTGGATGGATGGATGGACAGATGACAGACAGAGAGCGATGGGATTAGGTCAGCTTGACTTTGTCAAAGTGAGCTAAAAACTACAGTAAATACCTATCAATGAATAAAAAATACTGTGATTTGCCAAAAAATTGTACAGACAACCCTCAAACTCTCAAGCTAATTTAGTGGACTATTTGGCCTCATATCGTTCAAAATAAGTATTTCTTCTATTATATTTTGTTTGACAGAGCACAATGAGCTCCGTCAAATAAAATATAACATAAATGCTAATTTCATCACCAAAATGAAGGGGAATGACCAAATATATATTTATTGTACACTCCTGTTAACTGACAAAACTGAGAATCTGAACAACACTTATAATATTAAACCCTTTACCTAACAAATAGATTCAGCAGTCTGGGTAATAAGTGAATTCAGCAGTGAAAAAAGAATTATTTTTAAACAAAACCATACCACCTGACCCCTCACTGGAATGAGCTCCATGAGCTTGTACCAATGAGAGGTCACATGATATGGTTTTGTTGAAATTTTGAAAAAATAACATGTAAAATAATGTTGATATCGTCTGTATTGGGTAAAGGGTTATACTATTCGTAAATGAATTACATGTCCGATTTATGTTGTCCTCATGCAATTCTTGATTTTTCATCATTTATTGGAAACCTTCTTTACAGCGTGAATGATACATAAAATAATATCTGTATCTTAAACACTTTTTAACCCTTTACCCAACACAGACGATATCAAAATTTATTATTTTAAATATCCATTTTTTCAATTTTTCAAAAAATTTCAACAATACTATATCATGTGACCCCCTCATTGGAACGAGCTCAATGAGCTCGTTCCAATGAGGGGTCACATGATATGGTTTTGTTGAAATATTTTGAAAAATCTAATTTTTTTAACTGCTCAATTTGTATATTACGCGGGTGGATGCAGGCGATTCGTTGGGTAAAGGGTTAAACATTTCCAATAAATGATAATTAAAGAATTGATTTAAATCAGATCTGTAAATACATCTGACATATGTACCTTCACATATTAATAACTTAACAGAGGCAGAGGAACCAGGGAGGGAGGCACAGGGGACACTAGCCCAACCACATTTTTCCACAGATATGTTGCACGGTTACGCAATAAGTTGAAATAGGCGGATGCAAAAATTTTAATATACAGGCATTCATGTAATATGTTAGTTGCAAATCCAAAGAACATTTAGACAAAAAATCCAACTATTGGTCACTTCAGTCCGTTTGTAGCCTTCGGGATGGAAGTTGGTTGAAGAAGGAGAAATGGACTGGACAGTGACCACACTATGGCATGCTCATCTAAACAAGAGACTATAGTGTGTCATGGTAGATTTACTGATATACGACTGTAACTTTTCTCCCACTTCTCTTCAACTGCTCAATTTGTAAATTACATGGGTGGGTGTGGCCAATTTGTAAGGTAAAGGGTTAATTGAAATCCCTGTTAGCTGAATATTCTTCCCTGGATAGATGGTTATTCTGTTAACCCTTTACCTAACATAGCTTTTGTAAATGAAAGTGTCAATGACACTGTAGCTCAACTTGTCAAGACAAAGACATGTACATGTATAGAATGTGACACAGCAATGACAAACATCTAGGTAATGACCTGATAACAAAGGTACATATAAAGTATTGTAACTGTCTGTACATAAATACTGACCGTTGCCTGTAACAAATGTATAGGTAAAGTATTGTAAAGGTGGGTGACAGTCAGATGCTAAACTAGAAAAAAATCTTTGATTCCCAGAGTGGGTCTGACTGAACCCCAAAAGATTTGTTCTCATAGCACAGTGATAACAAAGGCACCCCAAAACACACTCGTTCCTGTCCCAAGGTGAAAACAAAAGTACCCAAGAAGTTTTGTGAAGAAGAGTTCATAAATACGAGCTGTATAGAACTTGTGACAAAAAACTGATTGGACCTAATTTCGGTACAAAATGGCCACTGGCAGCCATCTTGAATTTTGGACCGTACCCAGAAACACTCATTCTCATCCCAAGGTGATAACAAAGGTACCCAAGAAGTTTTGTGAAGATCGGTTCATAAATACAGCCTCTACCCTGAGCCGTATTGACATGTGTGCTTACATTGTGTAAGTAGCACTGAATAAATCAAAGTTCATCTAATTTGCATAATTTCTGCACGAAAAAAAACCCCTTACAATATGTGATGTATTCCATGTTACTAAACATTCATACAAAAATTTATTCAAATCAGAACTTTCATACAGAAGTTCTGTACAAAAGACTGATTGCACTAATTTTGGTACAAAATGGCTGCTGGTGGCCATCTTGAATTTCGGACCATACCCAAAAACACTCGCTCTCATCCCACGGTGATAACAAAGGTACCCAAGAAGTTTCGTAAAGATTGGTTCATAAATATGGCCTCTAGTCTGAGCTGTATAGAAGTTGTGTACAAACAAGAGGCCCCAAGGGGCCTGAGGGCGCTCACCTGACATGGTAGCCTAAATTTATATCAACCCAGAGAATTGATTTCAACAAGTTGCATCTGCTCCTCCTAAGAAAAGCCTATACCAAATATCCAAAGATTCTGACCAGTGGATCTAAAAAAAAAAAGATTTTTAAAGAATATTCCTCATATTGAACTAAGTTATAATTCAGGCGCCCACAGGGAGCCCATATATGAACCCAGGGACTTGGCTTTAACAAACTTGAATCTCACCCCCCTAAGGATGCTGCATACCAAATATCAAAACATTCCGACTGCTGGATCTGAAGAAGAAGATTTTTAAAGAAAAGTCCTCATTTTGAACTAAGTTACAATTCGAGCTCCCACAGTGAGTCCAAATATGGACCTAGGGACATGGCTGAAGAAGAAGATTTTTAAAGATAAGTCCTCATTTTGAACTAAGTTACAATTCGAGCTCCCACAGTGAGTCCAAATATGGACCTAGGGACATGGCTTGAACAAACTTGAATCTCACCCCCTAAGGATGCTGCATACCAAATATCAAAACATTCCGACTGCTGGATCTGAAGAAGATTTTTAAAGAAAATTCCTCATTTTGAACTAAGTTATAATTCGGGCTACCACAGTGAGCCCAAATATGAACCCAGGGACTTGGCTTGAACAAACTTGAATCTCACCCCCCTAAGCATGGTGCATATCCAATATCAGAAGATTCTGCCTGCTGGATCTTGAGAAGAAGATTTTCAAAGAAATTTGCCTGAAATGCACTAAGTTCAAATTTGGGCTCCTATTCTGAGCCCAAATATAAACCCAGGGGGCCGATTTGAACAAACTTGAATCAGATCCACCCCACAATGTTGCATACCAAATATCAAAAGATTCTGCCTGCTGGATCTGGAGAAGAAGATTTTTTAAGAAATATGCCTGAAATGCACTAAGTTAAAATTTGGGCTCCTATACGGAGCCCAAATATAAACCCAGGGGGCCGATTTGAACAAACTTGAATCAGATCCACCCCACAATGTTGCTTACCAAATATGAAAAGATTCTGAAGCTGGATCTGGAGAAGAAGATTTTTTAAGAAATTTGCCTGAAATGCACTAAGTTCGAATTCGAGCTTCTATAGTGAGCCCAAATATGAATCTAGGAAGCCGATTTGAACAAACTTGAATCAGATCCACCCCACAATGTTGCATACCAAATATCAAAAGATTCTGCCTGCTGGATCTGGAGAAGAAGATTTTTTAATAAATTTGCCCGAAATGCACTAAGTCCGAATTCGGGCTTCTATATTAAGCCCAAATATGAATCCAGGGGGCCGATTTGAACAAACTTGAATCAGATCCACCCTGCAATGTTGCATACCAAATATCAAAAGATTCTGCCTGCTGGATCTGGAGAAGAAGATTTTTGAAGAAATTTGCCTGAAATGCACTAAGTTTGAATTCGAGCTTCTATAGTGAGCCCAAATATGAATCCAGGGGGCCGATTTGAACAAACTTGAATCAGATCCACCCCGCAATGTTGCATACCAAATATCAAAAGATTCTGCCTGCTGGATCTGGAGAAGATGATTTTTTAAGAAATTTGCCTGAAATGCACTAAGTTCGAATTCGAGCTTCTATAGTAAGCCCAAATATGAATCTAGGGAGCCGATTTGAACAAATTTGCATCAGATCCATCCCACAATGTTGCATACCAAATATCAAAAGATTCTGCCTGCTGGATCTGGAGAAGAAAATTTTTTAAGAAATTTGCATGAAATGCACTAAGTTCGAATTCGAGCTTCTATAGTGAGCCCAAATATGAATCTAGGAAGCCGATTTGAACAAACTTGAATCAGATCCACCCCACAATGTTGCATACCAAATATCAAAAGATTCTGCCTGCTGGATCTGGAGAAGAAGATTTTTTAATAAATTTGCTTGAAATGCAGTAAGTTCAAATTTGGGCTCCTATACTGAGCCCAAATATAAACCCAGGGGGCCGATTTGAACAAACTTGAATCAGATCCACCCCACAATGTTGCTTACCAAATATGAAAAGATTCTGCCTGCTGGATCTGGAGAAGAAGATTTTTTAAGAAATTTGCATGAAATGCACTAAGTTCAAATTTGAGCTTCTATAGTGAGCCCAAATATGAATCTAGGAAGCCGATTTGAACAAACTTGAATCAGATCCACCCCACAATGTTGCATACCAAATATCAAAAGATTCTGCCTGCTGGATCTGCAGAAGAAGATTTTTTAAGAAATTTGCCTGAATGCACTAAGTTCGAAATCGGGCTCCTATACTGAGCCCAAATATGAACCCAGGGGGCCGATTTGAACAAACTTGAATCAGATCCACCCTACAATGTTGCATACCAAATATCAAAAGATTCTGCCTGCTGGATCTGGAGAAGAAGATTTTTTAAGAAATTTGCCTGAAATGCACTAAGTTCAAAATCGGGCTCCTATACTGAGCCCAAATATTAACCCAGGGGGCCGATTTGAAAAATCTTGAATCAGATCCACCCCACAATGTTGCTTACCAAATATGAAAAGATTCTGCCTGCTGGATCTGGAGAAGAAGATTTTTTAAGAAATTTGCCTGAAATGCACTAAGTTCGAATTCGGGCTTCTATAGTAAGCCCAAATATGAATCCAGGGGGCCGACTTGAACAAACTTGAATCAGATCTACCCCGCAACATTGCATACCAAATATCAAAAGATTCTGCCTGCTGGATCTGGAGAAGAAGATTTTTGATGAAATTTGCCTGCAATGCACTAAGTTCGAATTCGAGCTCCTATAGTGAGCCCAAATATGAATCTAGGGAGCCGATTTGAACAAACTTGAATCAGATCCACCCTACAATGTTGCATACCAAATATCAAAAGATTCTGCCTGCTGGATCTGGAGAAGAAGATTTTCAAAGAAATTTGCCTGAAATGCAGTAAGTTCAAATTTGGGCTCCTATACTGAGCCCAAATATAAACCCAGGGGGCCGATTTGAACAAACTTGAATCAGATCCACCCCACAATGTTGCATACCAAATATCAAAAGATTCTGCCGGCTGGATCTGGAGAAGAAGATTTTTTAAGAAATTTGCCTGAAATGCACTAAGTTCGAAATCGGGCTCCTATACTGAGCCCAAATATGAACCCAGGGGGCCGATTTGAACAAACTTGAATCAGATCCACCCTACAATGTTGCATACCAAATATCAAAAGATTCTGCCTGCTGGATCTGGAGAAGAAGATTTTTTAATGTTTTTCCCATTGCCTACAGTGCTAAAAAGTGCTGACTCAGCACTTTTTCAAAGTCCCGAAACTGTACCCTATGATAAAACCGATGGCAATTTTTTTTTTACCAATCCTTTCTGTTGGTCCTAAGGAAGCTGCATACCAAATAAAAATTCTCAGTGCCGTGCAGTTTTGGAGATATGGGCGTTTTAAATTTTTTCTATTTTTAGCTCCTGCGGTTCCCACGGGGCTGCAGGAAAATTTTTTTTGCATAAATCAAGTACTCATGACCCAATAAGCCCTCACATAAAATTTGGTTCAAATCAGCCTCTCGGTTTGGAAAATAGAAATTTTGGGCGGGGCAAAAAAATTTGGCCCTCCCATAACGACACCAAGTATAGCCCCACAAACTTCTTTTGAACAAATCTGAGTCTACACCTCAAAAGGAAGCTGCACACCAAATATCAAGTCTCTGCTACTGCTGGTTCATGAGAAGAAGATTTACAAAGATTTTGGTGCCCCTTGGGGACGTGGCACCACCCAGGAGGAGGGGCAACTTCATTTGAACAAATCTGAATTGGCATTAGGTAATAAACATTTAGCCAACATTTGAATAAAATTGGGCTAGTGGTTTAGGAGGAGAAGTCGATAATGTAAAGTTAACGCCGGACGGACGACGACGGGCGACGGACGACGGACAGAAAGTGATTAGTAAAGCTCCCCTTGAGCTTTGCTCAGGTGAGCTAAAAACTGATTAGACCTAATTTCGGTACAAAATGGCCACTGGCAGCCATCTTGAATTTTAGACCGCACCCAGAAACACTCGTTCTCGTCCCAAGGTGATAACAAAGGTACCCAAGACATTTCGTGAAGATCAATTCATAAATACAGACTCTAGTCTGAGCCGTATTGACATGTGTATTTACTGTGTGTAAGTCGCACTGAAAAAATCAAAGTTCCTCTAATTTGCATAATTTCTGCACGAGAAAAAAACCCGTATTATATGTGATGTATCCCATGGTACTAAACATTCACACAAAAAATTATTCAAATCAGCGCTTTCATATGGAAGTTCTGTGCAAAAATCTGATTGCACCTAATTTTGTACAACATGGCTGCCATCGGCCATCTTGAATTTCGGACCGGACCCCAAAACACTCGTTCTCGTCCCACGGTGATACCAAAGGTACCCAAGAAGTTTCGTAAAGATCAGTTCATAAATACGGCCTCTAGCCTGAGCTGTATTGGCATTTGCACTAACAGTGCTGAAAGTAACCCCAAAAAACATCAAAATTAGTCTAATTTGCACAATTTACGCACGAGAAAAAACCCTGTATTATATGTGATGTATCCCATGGTACTAAACATTCATACAAAAAATTATTTAAATCAGAGCTTTCATATGGAAGTTCTGTACAAAAAACAGATTTTTGCATCGTCAGGACAAAATGGCGGCTGGCAGCCATCTTGAATTTCTGACCGCACCCAAAAACACTCGTTCTCGTCCCACGGTCATAACAAAGGTACCCAAGAAGTTTCGTAAAGATCGGTTCATAAATACGGCTTCTAGCCCGAGCCGTATCCAATTGTTGACGTATGGACAGACGGACAGACGGACAGACGGACGACGGACAACGGGCCATGACAAAAGCTCAAATTTGGCTTCGCCAAAGTTGAGCTAAAAATAAATTAAATTTCACATTTTTCGAATCAAATTCTCACAATTTTTTAATAAAACCATACAAATGTGGATATTATTAGAACCGTCTCGACGAGCTGGTTCTAATGTCCATATTTGTATGGTTTTATTGAGATATCTGTAAGATATTGAAGGCTGTGGTAGGTTTATTTTGGTAAATTTCTTGACCGTTTTTGGCTGCTATGTTAGGGAAAGGGTTAATGGAGTTCCACTGTACCAAGTTTGGGATGACAGGCACAAAAATGTTGGTACCTATCACAATGACCTGCACAAAAAACAAGAAATTATTTGCTGGTTTGGCAACCTTCCACAAAAACACAGCTCTTCAATGTACAAGAGCTAGGGCAGGAAATAACCCATGATCATCATTAAGGTTATGTGGGAGTTACTTCAATTATAATATGTGCAAACAAACCACTGCTTATGACATGGCTTTCAGAATGAAAGTGTCAATGACACTGCAGCTTAACTTGTCTGTGTGTTATGTTTGATGAAAAGGATAATGTTCAATGTTTATGAAAGGATTATGAAATAGGACAAGAATTGTGATAATTGGGAATATGTTAATTTCTGTTCCCTGTATGCTGTTTTCAATAAATATAATATGAGGTATAGACTGTACTAAAGAATTGAGGGGTGGGTTAATATGGCCCTCACAGTTAATGTATGTGGCCCTCACAGTTAATGTATATCAACGAAAGTTACCAATTTACAGTAAAATTATTCCAAAGCGAGTCATCCTATCAAGTTGCAATGAAATCCCTTCATAAATACGGCCTGTAGACTGTGAGAGGTTTCTGGAGTTTGGGCCTGTGTAACCATCACGGTTGACTGATCACAACCAAAGGGGGACATTATCATCTAGACATTATACTGAGTCATCATACCAAGTTACAATGCAATCCCTTTATAACCACAGTTGACTAATCAAGACTAAAAGGTGACATACTCTTCTACTAGACATTATATGGAGCCAGCCTACCAAGTTACAATGAAATCCCTCTTTTAATATGACCTGTAGACTGTGCTAAAGGTTTTGGGGTTTTGGGCTCGGCAGTCATCGCGGTTGACAGATCGCATCATACAGAGCCATCCTACCAAGTTACAATGAAATCTCTCCATATTAAATATGACCTGCAGACTGTGCTAAATATTTTGGGGTTTTGGGCTTGGGCAGCCATCACGGTTGACAGATCACGACCAAAAGGGGACGTTCTCATATAGATATTATACAGAGGCATCCTACCAAGTTACAATGAAATCCCTTAATAAATACAACCTGTAGACTGTGGTAAACGTTTTGGGGTTTTGGGCTCAGGCAGCCATCATGGTTGACCGATCGCGACAAAAAAAGGGGACATTCTCATCTAGACATGACCCCAAACCTCCATATGAAATTTTGTGATGATCGGATAAGAACTACGGGGTGTAGCCTGTGCTAAAGGAAAATGTGAATAGACTTACAATCTAACAGTAACAGACTTCCGCACATGTGACTTTGTCAAGTTAAGCAAACAATACAATATTATTTAAATTCCTAATCAGTCCTGGACAAAAGAAAAATGGTGGTGAGTACAGAAGAACTCTCCTGAAATACACTCTTGGTGAGCAACAAGCAGCTCTCCTAATACGACTGAAGTCAAGCAAGTCAATGAATTACAGATCACCCCTTGATAAACAAGGCATCATCTGCAATGCTACAGCATTGCAGATGATGCCTTGTTGTAATCAAGGGATGAAATAACATTGAGTGAAAAGTTATGTAAGAACATATAACATGAACTCCTGACTAAAGACAAATTTCAATGAGTTTTTTTAGTAGAAGACAGAAGTGTCAAACCGAACAGCTGACCTTTAAATTAATTAATAAAGGCTAGAAAGAAAGTAGATTGCAGTATTTTATTTTGGCAAAATGAGTCTTTGTAAATCTTTTATCTGGTAGCTGCACAACTCCTGGCTGGATTAAAATGCAAACTTTGTTTCATGCATATTGATAACTTCACACCATAGTTACCTTAAATTTCAGGATAGGTGAGTGGCAATAAGGTCACAAGAAAATAAAACTAGGCACGAAATAGGCGAGTGTAAGTGGATGCTCGCCTCTTATATCCATGTCTGTCTAATCCTGCATTTGCCAGTCAGACTTAACAATCATTTGGAAGTAATTTGATTCAAAGGTTGTGCACATACATCCACATAATAGAGTTGCATTCCATTTACATCTTAACTGAATTTCCACCCAAATAAAAAGTAACAACTAATGCGCAATCTCACTAAAGCAAGACCACACATTCAGAGACCAGCCAATTTGGGTGAAGAATATGCCTTGCTTTGGCCAAATTTGCCCTGCCTTCAATAAAAAGCAATTCTGAAGATGCCTTATCACAATAGGGACTACCTTGAAGTTAGGTGATTTCACGCTAAACTTCGAAAAAAAAACAAACCAATAGATGTTTTATTGGAAATATTAAATGATGTTACAGCTAATTTTCATTGTAACTAAAAATAAAATCAAGAAAAAAAGCACTGAATGATGGAATAATTCAACCTCAACATGATATTGCTAACAGGGAAAAGAGGTGACAACCGGTAAAAAAACAAGGTAATTTCGTGTTTGAATATTCTTTTAAACCAACTGTTTTTTCCTACTGGAAATAGTTAAAGATGTCATTTTTCTAGAAAACAACACTTTTAGGTGAAAAATCCATTTTATATCTCTGTGAGGTGTGAAGTGGGCAATCAAATGAAAGTGTCAATGACACTGTAGCTAAACTTAACTGTGTGTTGTCTTTGATGAAAAGGATAATGTTCAATGTTTATGAAAGGATTATGAAATACGATAAGGATTGTGATAATTGAGAATATGTTAATTTCTGCCCCCTGTATGCTATGTTTTCAATAAAAATAATTTGAGGTGTAGACTGTACTTACTAAAGAATTGTGGCCTGGGTTAATGTGGCCCTCACAGTTAATGCATGTCAACCAAGTTACAGTGAAATTATTCCAAAACGAGTCATCCTATCAAGTTACAATGAAATCCCTTCATAAATATAACTTCTAGACTTTGCTAAAGGAATCTTGGTCACATGATGGCTGGACAGTCACAGTTGACTGATCATGACCAAAACAGGACCATCTCATCTAGATATCACACCAAGTTATCCTACCGAGTTACAAGTAAATCACTTCGTAAAAGGAACCTGTAGAAAGTACTAAATTAATCCATATCAAGTTATCCTTCGAAGGTTACAATGAAATCACTTCATAAATATGAACTAGAGACTGTGCTACACAAATCTAGGTCACAGGCCTGTGCCACCATCATGGTTGCCCGATCATGGCCAAAACAGGAAGTTTTCATCTAGACATTATACTGAGTCATCCTACCAAGTTACAAAGAAATCTCTTCATAAATATGACCTGTAGACTGTGCTAAAGATTTTCGGGCTCAGGCAGCCATCACGATTGACAGATTGTGACCAAAATGGGTAGTTCTCATCTAGACATTACACTGAGTCATCCTACCAAGTTACAATGAAATCCCTTCATAAATATGACCTGAAGTCTGTGCTAAAAGTTTTCAGGTTTTGGGTTCGGGCAGCCATCACAGTTGACCATTCAGAACTAAAAGGGGACATTCTCATCCAGACATCATATGCAGTCATCCTACCAAGTTATAATGAAATCTCTTCATAAATACAACCTGAGGACTGTGCTATGCTAAAAGTTGTTTGGTTTCAACCGTGGGCAGCAGTCACGGTTGACAGATCATGACCAAAAGGGAATGTTCTACTCTAGACATTGTACTGAGTCATCATACCAACTTACAATGAAATCTCTTCATAAATATGACCTGCGGACTGTACTAAAGGTTTTTGGGCTTCAGGCCTCTGACGCCATGGCAGTCGACGGATGTCAACTGAAAGAGAATGTTCTCATCTAGACATTATACCGAGCCATCGTACCAAGTTACATTGAAATCTGGCCTGTAGACTGTGCTAAAGGTTTTCAGGCTTCCTGTGTAGACATCAAGGTTGACCGATCGTAACCAAAGGGGGGACGTCCTCATCTAGACATTATACTGAGTCTTCCTACCAAGTTACAATGAAATCCCTTCATGAATGTGACCTGCAGCCTGTGCTAAAGGTTTTCGGGCTTTGGGCCCCTGTAGCCATCACAGTTGACTGGTTGTGACCAAAAGGGGATGTTCTCATCTAGACATTATATGGAGTCATCCTACCAAGTTACAATGAAATCCCTCTGTAAATACAACCTGTAGACTGTGCTAAAGGTGTTCGGGTTTTGAGCTTGTGCGGCCATCACGGTTGACAGATCGCGACAAAATGGGGAAGCTCTCATCTAGACATCATACGGAGTCATCCTACCAAGTTACAATGCAATCCCTCTATATTAAATACAACCTGTAGATTGTGGTAAAAGTTTTTGGGTTTCGGGCTTGGGCAGCCATCACAGTTGACTGATTATGACCAAAAGGGGACGTTCTCATCTGGACATTATACAGAGTCATCCTACCAAGTTACAATGAAATTCCTTCATTAGAGCATGGAGGTTTTTCGGTTCAGTTTTGGTTTTTGCCGCAAACTGAAAAACTGAACCGATAGGCATAAAAACAAGAGGCCCCACGGGGCCTGAGGGCGCTCACCTGATACTGGCCGAGTCATATCACCAAAATAGCAAGGGATTCTGCCTTGTGGTTATTATCAGTTTTTCAACATAAAAATGTTTTCTCTACTTAGTAACCCAGAGTGTTCATATGTTAGATCCCCATATTGGGTACTCAATAATTTATCTATTTATTTATTGGAATTTAAGGTCACTTTCTAAGGCTACATCATTACAGAGGCATAATTATAATATCAGGTTTGGTCAATCGTTTATGCCTATTACTGCCCACTTTACAGGGCTTTCAACGCAGGAATTGGTTACTGGGCCCAATTTTATCAATAAACCAGAACGTGAACAAATTTCAATTTGCCGCTTCTAAGAAAACTAAAAATCAAATATCAAAAGATTCTGAGAGGAGTATCAGAAAAAAAAGATTTTTTAAGAATATTTCTCATACTGAACTAAGTTATACATGGGCTCCCATAGGGAGCCCAAAAATAAAAGCTTCTGAAGCAGTGTTTTGGGAGAAGAAGATTCTTCAACGTTATTCCAATTAGCTACACTGTTAAAAAATGATGACTCGGCACTTTTAGTCCTAGAAAAGAACCTTATGATAAAATTTTTACCATTTTTTTCTTCCGGTCCTAAGGAAGCTTCACACCATATAAAAATTCTCAGTGCCATGTAGTTCTGGAGATATGGGCATTTAAAAAGAAAAAAATTTTTTAGCTCCTGCAGTTCCCGTGGGGGACAGGAAAACAATTTTCGGCATAAATTAGGTACTTATGACCCAATAAGCCCTCATATCAAATTTGGTTCAAATCGACTTTTTGGTTTGGAAAATAAAAATTTTGGTATAATTTGGGCTCCCACAGTGAGCCCAAATATGAACCCAGGTACTTGGCTTTACCAAACTTCACTCTCAGCCCCTAAGAATGCTGTACATCAAATATCAAAACATTTTGACTGGTGGATCTGAAAAAAAAATTTTTTTTAAAGAATATTCCTCATATTGAACTAAGTTATAATTTGGGCTCCCACAGGGAGACTAAATATGAGCCGAAGGACTTGACTTGAACAAACTTGAATCTCACCTCCCTAAGCATACTGTATACCAAATATCAAAAGATTCTGACCGGTGGATGCGAAGAAGAAGATTTTAAAAGAATATACCTCGTATTGCACTAAGTTACAATTTGGGTTCCCAAAGGGAGTCCAAATATGAACTCAGGGACTTGGCTTGAACAAACATCAATCTCACCCCCCTAAGGATGATGCATAGCAAATATCAAAAGATTCTGATTTGTGGATCCGAAGAAGAAGATTTTTAAAATATATCCCTCATATTGCACTAATTTGAACATTTGGGTTCCCATAGGGAACCCAAATATGGACCGAGGAATTTGATTTCTACAAATATGTGAATCAATGTTCCAAAGATGTTATATGTAAAATATGAAAGCTTTTAGAGCAGTGGTTTGGAAGAAAACAATTCTTTATTTTTTTCCCATTGCCTACTGTGTTAAAAAATACTGACTCAGCACTTTTTCAGAGTCCCGAAAAAGTACCCTATGATAAAACCGATAGCAATTTTTTTTTACCAATCCTTTCTGTTGGTCCCAAGAAAGCTTCACACCAAATAAAAATTCTCACTGCCGTGCAGTTTTTGAGATATAGGCGTTTTAATTTTTTTCTATTTTTAGCTCCTGTGGTTCCCACGGGGCTACAGGAAAAAAAATTTCTGCATAAATTAGGTACTTATGACCCAATAAGCCCTCACATAAAATTTGGTTCAAATTGGCCTCTCGGTTTAAAAAATAGAAATTTGGGGTGGGGCCAAAATTTTTGCTCCTCCCATAACATCGCCAAGTATAGACCTACAAACTTCTCTTGAACAAACTTGAGTCTACACCTCAAAAGGAAGCTGCATACCAAATATCAAGTCTCTGCTATTGCTGGTTCTTGAGAAGAAGATTTTTTAAGAATTGGAGCATTTTTGCCCCACCCCTCTGCTCAATATGAGCCAAAACCTAATTTGCCCAAAAATCAAAATGCCGCTATATAACCCCTACTCACATGAAATTTCATTAACATGCGGCCAGTGGTTTGGAAGAAAAAGACCCAAACACCACCTTCACGCCGGACGACGGACGACGGACGACAGACGCCGGACGCCGGACGACGGACGACAGACGACGGACGAAAAGTGATCAGAAAAGCTCACCCTGACTTTCAGTCAGGTGAGCTAAAAATGGCCATACAGTTTTTGCATACTTTGACGTTAAACTCTGAAATTTACAAAGACCCCCCCCCCCCCCCCCCCCCACCCCCCCCCCCCCCCCCCCCCCCCCACCCTCATAATCTCATTTTGAAAATAGCAGCGAACATCAGAAGAAAGGGCAAATCCAAAAGCGATTATTTCCGTGTATGTCCGAATATATAAGTCGGACCCAATATTTTCAGACAAAATACATCCCCTGCAACTATTACCTTTGTATAAGTCGCACCCCAACTGTGAGAATAGCTGGTGGGGCCCACACAAGAACGACTATAGTATGTGAGTGTGGGCTTTTACTGCACAAAATTAGGCGAGTGTTAGAACATATGAACGTTTTTTTTAATTTTTTTTTTTATTTCAGTCATATTTATCTCACATTAAATGAATGAAATAATATAATAAACAAAATTATATAATATTATTTACTTCAACCATTTATTCCCCATGTGATACTCGTTCATGCAGTAAATCCATTAAATTTTGCACATAACATGAGGGAGTTATCATACTCAGTATTTCAAAAGGAGACAAGAGGTTCAGTGAGGGATCAAGAAACAGGACTGTGAATGGAGTCACTGTATTATGGTGATGTTAAACATAACAGAAAAGTTACAAAAGTCCAAATTATTTATTTTATCTTGGGCAACCATCACAGTTTACCGATCATTACCAAAAGGGAAAATTCTCATCTAGACATGACCTCAAACCTACTTTTGAAATTTTGTGACGATTGGACAAGAAATACGGCGTATAGCCTGTGCAAAAGGAAATTGTGATCAGACTCATAGACTCACAGACACAGACTCTCAGACTTCTGCATGTGTGGTGGCAATAGCTTATGTTGACCTTGTCCAGTTAAACTAAAAATGACTATTGTTGACATTATGTGGATACACTCTGTTTCCATGTGGACTTGACTTGAAAAAAGTGAATGGGCTACAAGGAGATAAATAAACATTGAAACTTTGAACTATGATATGAAGTTGAGAGAAATGAATATGTACTGAAATTTTTGTTGCATATTTTTTTTCTTTCTAAATTAATGCCATATAATTGAAAAAAAAAAAAAATATGAAAATGGATTTTCTTAGCTTTAGTGAGTTTTTTACAAGTGAGAAAAATATATAATGAATCAACCGAGCAAAAATTCATTCACGCTTCTCCTTCTGCTCAATTCTCTTTGTTATCCTCTGACTTCTGCATAACATCTGTTGAGGGAGAAGTTACTTCTCCCTCAATTTAATGGCATAGTAAATACAGAGAAGGTGGAAAAACATTGCAACCTTTTTTTCTACAGGTTATCACCATGTTAGAAAGCATAACCTGCTATGACATAAGCTCTTTATTCCCAGGCCTGTATGGTCAGATAGCAAAGAGAATCCATAACCCATTTAATATAGCAGCCAAATATGGTCAGTAACAACAATAGCCATTCATATTTTTTAAAACATTTTTGACTACCAACAGATGAGTTTATGGCATTGGAATGAGCTTCAGATCATTTCAAAAATGGGTGTTAAGGAAGGGCTTGGAAGCAGAACATCACATACTCAGCTGTTTTTAACAAATTCTGCGACCATCATCACATGGCTGAAGCTGAAGGTACAGGTTTAGAGGATTAAAATGTAAGCAATATTTAGGTACTGAAGTATCAAGTGGACCCTTGTCTCTATACATCTCATGCATGGGTGTCAGATACTTCAACAAAATTTCTGTTTAAGCCAAGTATAGGCCTTTGTGAATGCATCCTCTCCCAATGGCAATATGATTTTTTTTATTAACTGGTAGAATGCTAAATTATTTTTCAAAGATAATTTGAAACATGAGTATTTTTTTTAAAGATACCATTCTACCAGCAAGGGGAGTCTTAAGTTAGAGAGATACTGTTAATAAATAATTATTTTATTTCAATTTATGGGAGAATACCAACAGGCACTCTCCAATAAATTGTAACAAAATTTTATATTAAAAAAAAAGGGTTTTACTGCTTAACAAACAAGGTTTTATTTCCAGTGTGAAGCCACTAAAGTGGCTTTCAGCACTTTTCAGCAAGGCCCTGATAGTAGCCTCTAGGACTCAACCAATTAAATCAATTCAAGTTCCACGAATAAAGAGAATACAATTATCAACAAGAGGCCTGTCACGCCTAGAGAGCTCCGCTGAGGGCCACTGATCGCATGGGTATGTTTTCTAATACTAATATTGTTACAAACTTTAGCCGAAAAAATTTTCAGTTGTCACGAAAATTATGGCTTGGATCGATTACACACCGCCTATTGACATTACATGACGTTATAAAGTTTGGTCCAAAAATATTCAGTAGTTTAGAAATTATGGCTCGGACAAACAAAATATTTTTTTCTTGCTCATGTGGCCTGTGACCTTGACCCTGTGGGGTTACAGACTTTATAATGGTTGATGACACACCATCCATTGATAATACATATTGTTATAAAGTTTAGTTGAAAAATATTCAGCTGTTCAGAAATTATGGCCCGGACAAGGAAAATGTTGACGACGGACGGATGGATGGACAGACAGACGACAGACGACGGACGACAGACGACGGATGAATCAGTATAAGAAAAGCTCTGCTGACTTTGTCAGCGGAGCTAACAAGTTCAGGCATTACACATTAACCTTTACCTAAATTGAAAAGCACACGACACTTGTGAAAAAATTCTTGAATAACTAATTTCTGACATTTTTTGTCTCAAAAATTAAAATTTTTTAGTAAATTTTGTTTCTTAACATACCTACCACAATTGTTTACAATGGGCTGTAACGTAAGTGCAAGCCCTACTTCGGAACTAACTCAAGCTTTTAGAGAACTTTTCCAAACAAGTTGGAAAAGTAACAGAGTGCAAAAGCACGAAAAAGATCGAAAAAAAAGGGTCGAGCGAGACCAGCGCTCAAAATTACAGGTACTCTCTCTGCACACCTCTTGCATTTACCGAGCGCATGCACAACAACCGTGACGTCAATTCCGTATTTCCACCAGCGAGAAGTTTGTGATTTAGCAGGGAGGCATCGATATCAAAGATATCCCCAAGGAGGGTGGGCCTCCAGTAAACAATTGTGGTAGGTATGTTAAGAAACAAAATTTACTAAAAAATTTTAATTTCTTTTCAACCTACTCACAATTGTTTACAATTGGCTGAATAAACAATAGGAGGAGGTGAATCACATAACCAATACCAACAAGAGCAAGGAGGGCAGAGAACAATAGCGAAAAACCTGTAATGAAGATAGAGAAAAGGCACCTAGAAGGCACCTTAAAAGAACAAGGCTGAGCGAAGCACAACCTCGATAACTATTTTAACGAGGGTGCACAACAGCCTGAGCAGCAACGAGAGGGCCTAAAGAATAAAGGTCCTCAGACTGCTGCTGTAGGTGGCGGAGAAAAAAGGAGGAGAAGGTAGACGCATTCCTCCAGTAAGCTGCATTCATAACATCCCAGAGCGAAACAGAATTGGAGAATGCCCAGGATGTAGAATTGGCACGAACCTCATGAGCATTAAACCGGTTCGAAACAAGATCCGAAGCAGACAAGCGGGAATAAGCAAGCTTGATTGCAAGACAGATCCACCTGGAAATAGAATGGGAAGAGATAGACTGCCTCTTAGGAATGAGAGACAGAAAGAATCTCTTCCGACCCCTCCTAATGAACTGAATGCGATTAATGTAAGTCTTCATCGCACGAACAGGATAAAGAAGAGGTCTCTGACCATCGACAGCGGGGAGAGCCCAAATGCAGATGGGAGGACGTACCGAATCAGGAAGTTGATTCTTTGCCAGAAAAGAGCAATCAGTAGTGAAGGTGACACTGTTAGCCTCATTCCTGAAGAATGCAGAATCAACAGATAGTGCATGAAGCTCACTGAATCATCGAGCAGAAGCAAACGCTAGAAGGAAAGCCGTCTTATAGGTGAGACAACGCATATCGATCTCAGATAAAGGCTCGAATGGCGCCTCCTCCAAACAGTGCAACACCCATGCCAAGTTCCACTTGGGTGTAAGACGCAAAACTCGAGGCCTCTTCAAGAAAAGTGCCGAATGAGTTTGGAGAGAAAAAGATTACGACCGATGCACCGCTTTCCCACGTAAGAGAAAGTATCTGACAGCATAGATCGATAGCCCTTAATCGTAATAGGCTGGAGGCCCTTGGAGTCAAAAAGATATACCAGAAAATCCACAATTTGTACGATTGATGGATCACGGTAATTCACATTGTGATCTGCACACCAGCAGCAGAAAACCTTCCACTTTGCTGCATAAGTCATGCCCGTGGAATGTCGCCGCGATGCAGAAATGCACTCCATTGATCATCTCGAAAAACCTCTTCGTCGGAGACTGGACCTGATAAAAGACAGGCATGAAGGGACAGGCTCGCCAGGTTGTTGTGATACTTCCTGGGACGACCATGGGAAAGAAGATCGCGACGTAGAGGTAGACGAATCGGTCGATCGGCCAACAGAGGCCGCAGCAGATTGATCCACACCCTCTGTGGAGACAGGGGAGCGATCAGAATGATCCTGCAACTGCAAGCACGAATCTTCGCTAATACTTGAGGAAGAATCGGTGCAGGAGGAAAGGCATAGCCGATCCAACCTGTCCAGTCCAGAGACAGAGCATATACTGCAAATGCCAGAGGATCTGGACAAGGAGAGACAAAGGTCTCTACCAGATGATTCCAGCGAGTAGCGAAAAGGTCGACCTGAGGACAGACCCACTGCTCGCAAATCGCCTGAAACACCGACCGATGTAGCATCCATTCGGTTGGAAGGACACTGTCGAGTCAGGTCAGGGAGTCTGCTAGGATGTTGAGACGCCCGGGAATGTGTCGAATGGACACCCGAGCGTTCACATCCCGTGCCAACAGAAGAAGATCCCGAGACAGCCGATACATGGGAATCGAATATGTGCCTCCTTGATTCCGTATGTAGGCCACTACTGTCGAATTGTCTGAAAGAAGTAGGACAATATGGTCCGACAGATGTGGGATCCAAAGCCGAAAACTCAATAGAAGAGCAAGGAGCTCCTTCTGGCTGATATGAAGGCCCACCTGCTCGCTTCCCACTCGCCGTGAGTAGACAGACCGAGAGGATCCAACATCGCATCCCCAGCCCCGATTGCTGGCATCCGCAGTAAGGATGCGATCAGCTAAAGGAAGATCCAACGGAACACCCTGTGTCAGCCAGGGAACATCGGCCAAGGGTGGAGGTGACAAAGCAGAGACCGAGGAATAGTGAGTTCCAGGTTCAGCGATCTACATTCGGATGCCAATGATCCAACAGGAAGTGTTAGAGAGGTCGGACAAACAAGCGGCCGAGCAGAATGAGATCTGTCACCGAACTGCAAAGGCCCAGCATCCGAAGGAAAGTCCTGGCCAAGACCGAGGAAGATTGAAGCAGGTTCCGAGTCAAGGCGGAAAGAATTGTCGCCCGAGCATGGGGGACCGACACTACATTGTGAAGAGTGTCGAAATCCATCCCCAAATGACGGAATCGCTGAGAAGGAAGGAGATTCAACTTCTCGCGATTGACTCTGAAACCCAGCGACGCTAGCAGGCAAAGAAACTGCCGGACATCTAACTCCAGAACAGCAGCATCGTCGTGCCACTGGAGGATGTCGTCCAGGTAGGCTGACGAAGTCACAGCCGACTGAGTACGGTGGAAAGCAAGCACATGTGACATCAGTCGGGTGAAGGTCCAAGGAGCCAGGTTCAAACCAAACGGGAGAGCTCTGAATTGATAGATTTGATCCCGAAACGAGAACCGAAGGTATTTCCGTGATGCCAGATGAATGGGTACATGAAAGTAGGCATCCTTCTGGTCGATACTGGCAGCAAAGTAGCCCTGATGAACTGAACGTCGAACCGACAGCAAAGTCTCCATACTGAAACGAGGAGCTATAATGTACTCGTTCAGGATACTCAGATTGATGACAGGACGAAATTGGCAGTTTTTCTTCGGCACCAAGAAAAGTCTCAAGTAAAACCCCGGTGAAAGGGTGTTCCTGACCACCTCGATCGCCCCTTTGGAGAGGAGACTGTCGATCTCCTGCACCAGAAGGTCCCGAAGCAGAGAATGGGAAGGGACCTGAGTCGGGAGGGGCTCCCGAGATAAACTGGGGTGCCGATGAAGGACAGTCGCAGACCGGATTGAATGACATCGAGGACCCAAGGGGCCGACGTTATCTCTGTTCAATGGTCGTAAAACAGCGAGAGCCTTCCCCCGACTGGAGGCGAATCGGGGGTGAGAACCTTCACTTGCGGCCTCGACGAGGCCCCTGAGAGGAGAAACCACCTCGGGAAGTGACAGAGTCCTGAGACTTTCCTGCTTGAGGCTGCCAGCGAGCCTGGCCACGTCGGCGCATCTTATGTGCAGAAGGAGCAGACGGAGCCGAAGGCGTAGCCGACGTCGCCGACGTGACAGACGCAGCAGCACGCTTGACGGGCCTGGAACGACCACCATCCACAGCAGCAGGTTGGTCAAGCTGTCGCAGCAAAAGCTGGTCCTTCGAATGACGAAGAACTTCGCCACGAACAGCTTCCACGGAACCATGGAACAACTGAGGTCCCACCAAAGAGGCAGACCTCAGAACAGCATGTTGCTCAAAAAGAAGGGATGGAGAAGAATCCAACACCGCATCCCGGCGTGCCAGCTCCAAATTAGCCGTGTTACAGGCGTGAGCGTGTGTCAAGTTCATAAGAGCCTATGACAAAACGCAAAAAGGCGCCTGAGCGTCATCAAACTCCCCTGGTGGAAAATATTCAGCCAGAGCAGCGACAACATGGTCCACGAGAGATAACATGCCCAGCATCTCTCGGGACAGGCCCACCATAGATTCAACTACCGACATCGGGAGAACTGCCAACTTAGGCTTAGTTAACCCGAGGGAAGAAGAATCCTCATCCACAGTAGTCAACCCTTGGAAGATTGGTGGAGAGACGGAATCGTAAACACGAAACCGCGATGGAGGCAGAAAGGCATCAGCTCTAGAAAAGAAGGAACCCTTGAGGGCCTTAGAACGCATTTTGGCGTCTAAGCCCTGGAAGGACTCAACAACCTGAGCCGATTGCAGAGGCCCCGGAGCTAGAAGGCTCAACAGGGTTACGGCGCTCCACAGTGGACCACGGCCAGACGGTCACAGATGGCTGGTCTGAAGGTTGGACATCCGGCAATAAGCCGAAGACGAAATCCAAAGCCTGCCCCAAGACTGACGAGGGGGCCCATCACCTTCCAGATAATCGTCATCCTCCGTAGCAGAGGAGACGTAGCCCAACTTGGGCTGACCAGCAGAAACCTCCTGGGAAGACTGAGCAGTATCCAAGGGGCCAGGCGGGACATCTCGGTGGCTGACCAAAGGAGGTTGTGCCTCAGGAGGCACAGGGAGGCCAACTTGAGGGTTGCCAGAAATCAACCGGGTGAGCGCCAAAACGGCCTGATGCAGGTCACCCTGAGAATCCGTCGCAGCAGCATCGCCCGACGGAGTGTCCTCCCAATGGACCCATCTGGTAGAAGAACCCAAATCCTCAGAAGAGACCGACGTCGAACGTCGATCGGCAGACAGAATAGGGATACGGTGAGAAGACACCGGAGGATAGTCCCGATTGTGATGCCCAGGGGCCATCAATGACCTCTGCGAAACAGAAGGTCCTGCCTGCAAATCCTCGAAAGAGACCGACGGCGCACGTCGATCGGTAGCTGGACCAAGGACATGGTGAGAAGACACCGGAGGATTGTCCCAAGAATGACAGGAAACTGTCATTGGCCTCTGTGTGGCAGACGACCCCAACTGCCCATCCTCTGAGACCGACGGCAAGCATCGATAGACACCCAGACTCGGAACACAGTGAGAAATCACCGGAGAAAGGTTCCGAGAGTGACAGCTAACAGGGGCTGTCACTGACTGCAGCCGAACAGCAGGCCCTGGATGCCAACGTCCCAACACCATTCTGCTAGGCGGCACACTAGCAGGAGAAGGAGGAACAATAAATGATTCACTTGAGGGACGAGGAATCGCTGCCGAAGCGACCGACCGGCTCAACCGACTAGGAGCAAACCTAGCCAGATGAGACGGAGCAGTCAGCAAACCCGCACAGCCCCGCCGCGAGGCTAGGAGAGGCTGAGAGCACACAGACACACCAGCAGATACAGCCTCGGTCCCCCGAGACTGTAGACCATCCCCAGAGGAGATGGAAGAGCCACCATCAGACAGAATAGGATCTGTAGTAACAACTTCCTCAGCAACTGTCGACGGCGTAGGAGGCAGATCGGAGAGGGTCACCGAGCTGACCTCTGAGAAGCTCTCTACGAAAACAGATGCCTCAAGCAAGACAAAGAGACCACGGTCTCCACGTCAGGTATAACTGAACTAGCACCGTCAACAGTTGCAGAGGAACTCGCCACAGAAGACAGATCAGAATCCTGTGTGACAGAGTCACCACGTGCACCAGCAGAAATGTCTGCTACGGCACGGCTACCCTTACCCCGAGAACGAGGGGTTCTAGCTCTGGACAGAACCACCTTGTTAACAGAAGCCCAGAATGTAGAGGACCAAACCCCACAAATACCACATGATTGGGCCTGAGTGCAATTGTTGCAAGTGACACATGTGGAATGTGAGTCATCCACATGCTTCACTTGCAAGCAAGAGGTACAAGGAATAGTATTTGGCATTACATGAATGAAAATGGAATCAAGCTTCCAGCCGACGGAAAACAGCACAAAGGTCGTGTTTACACGTGGGGGAAAAACAAGATTAAGTGTGAAGAAACAAGCAATAAGGAACAAAAATAACATTAAGCAAAAACAATTTTAGATAGCTTGATAAAAGGATACAATCCACTTGCACACAATGAAATGCAGAGCACATAGAATAAGGTATTCCCGAAGAATAACAGCAAAGTAGCACGAGTCACAAAAATTTCCGACCATGTACAAATGGCAGAAATAAAAGGAATTGACGTCATGGTTGTTGCGCATGCGCTCGGTAAACGCAAGAGGTGTGCAGAGAGAGTACCTGTAATTTGGAGCGCTGGTCTCGCTCGACACTTTTTTTCGATCTTTTTCGTGCTTTTGCACTCTATTACGTTTCCAACTTGTTTGGAAAAGTTCTCTAAAAGAGCTTGAGTTAGTTCCGAAGTAGGGCTTGCACTTACGTTACAGCCCATTGTAAACAACTGTGAGTAGGTTGAAAAGAAACATAGGTTATGACCCCTTGTTGGATCGGCTCAATGAGCTCGTTCCAATGAGGGGTCATAACCTATGTTTTTGAGACAAAAAATGAAAAAATAATGAAAATTAATTGGTGATTTTTAAAATAGCGCTGGCTGGTTTTGGCCGTTACATTGGGTTAAGGGTTAACCCTTTGAACCCTGGCAATATGTCCCATGTCAGTTCAATGGCAGCAATTGGAATAGTCCATATTCATTATTTTGAGGTAGACCAATTCATATTTTCAACGTGCAGCCTTTAGGGAGCATGTTGAAAATATTGATTGGTCTCCCCACATATTCACTTAGCAGCCATTCTACTTTATAAAATTATCACATATTATGCTCCTGGACTGGAAGAGTGGGCTCACTTATTCAAGGGGTTAAAATAATAGACAAAACTGATGACATATACACACAATTCCTATCAATCCAGAGACGATTACTGATATCTAAACAATATAAAGTACACACAAAAATGTGGATAGACAGAAGTGGGCATAACACATTTACAGGAAACACATGAGTACTGACAGCATCATGGAACTTTGAACTGGCTCAATTTACACCAAGATTGCATTATCCTTGGGTCAAACTGTGCCAGGTTGCCTCACCTGGGATCAAGCAATCAAAATTTGAAAAAAAACTGAACCGGGACTTGTCAGCTAAAAGAAATTTACTTATCTTCTCTTTTTGAGAAGGTACTAGAATTATCTCATGTGTGAGGTGCAGGGAAAAATAAGTTTTCATGATTGGCAGAAAGCAATGAGTTAAAAATTAAGATTTCCCTGTTATCAAAAATAAGATAATTCTGGAACCTACTCAAAAACTGCAGTTATTCTGGTACCAATTTAAACTTGTGTGATGAGTATCACTTCTCGAGAGACATTCTCTTGTATCAACAAGAGCTATTGTTGAAGGTAATAATACCCCAACTGCAGTGCTGGGCCAATGATGGATTAATTAAAAACAAAGTAAGGACCAAAAAATCATAAAAAATTGATAAAGTAAGGGCCATAACTCTGGTGAAAAATAAGCTGGCAACTTTTTTATAACGTGCAGGAGTGGATTGTAACAAGGATCCTTCATTCCAAATTCCATTGACTTCAATCAACTCACTGCTGAGATATCACTGTGGACAGACAGGCAAACAGATAGACGGATGCATGGATAGACAGATGGATGGATGCATGTATGGACAGATTCATGGACAGACGGGCAAATATAATCTAGAATAAAAAATAAATATTTGTTACACCTTTCCCCTTTTATATATGATAAAAAGAAACAAATATGCACATAAAAAAAATAATAAAACCAATTTTTTAAAAACAAATACTGAAATATATCCTTGAATTGTCTGGTGATTTTGTCTCTTGGAAATTTATGATTGAACTGAGATGTTTCAAACTAGTACCAAAAATTGTGGATGATTCATATGTAAAATTATTGAGGATTCATACAGAATCAGTAGCAGATTGGTATCATCAGACTGGTGGTTTGTGAAAAGAAGATTTTTAAAGAATATTCCTCATATTGCACTAAGTAAAAATTCAGGCTCCTATATGGCGCCCCAAATATAAACTTGGGGACTTGATTTGAACAAACTCAAATCTGACCTCCATAAAGATGGTGTATACTGAAAACCAAGAGATTCTGACCAGTGGATCTGAAGAAGAAACTTTTTAAAGTATATTTCTAATACTGGTCAAAGTTAAATTTTGGCTCCAATAGGGAGCCCAAATATTATTACAGGGACAAGATTTGAGCAATCTTGAATCTACCACCTCCAAGGATGCACATACCAAACAACAAAAGATTCTGACAGGTGGTTCTTATACTGCACTAAGTTAAAATTAAGACACCCACAGGGATCCAAAATATTAACCAAGGGGCTTCAATTGAACACACTTGAATCTGATCCCCCTCAGAATGTTATATACCAAATATCAAAAAATTCTGATTGGTTGTTCTGGAGAAGAAGATTTTCTAATTTTTGAAAATATACTGACTCGGCATTTTTTTTATTTCTTCTGTGGTACACTATGACACAACTGATTACAATTGTTTTTTACCACTCCATTATACTAGTCCTAAGGATGCTTCATTTCAGATAACAGTACTCTGTTCTGTGCAGTTTGAGAAATATAGCAGTGTTTCCGCTATTCTGGCACAGCGGCCATCAACAGGCTGCATTTCCCCACCAGGGAACCTTCCAGACATTCATCAACATCTGACCGTTCCCTGAGAAATAACTGATTTCCAGATAGTAGAAGAGCCATTTCTAGACTTCTTTTGATGATTTCCATACACAAAATTTGAAAAAAGGTGACTGTACTCTGATGACGCAATTGTTCCATGAGTCCTGCATAACTCAATGAAAAGCTTGACAAACTGTAAACAATAACCTCATTGAATATTAAATGCATCATGTGACAAAACAGTGTGATTTGCTTGGTCAGTATGTGCACTACGTAATGCGAGTTGTGAAACTTCATTCAGTAGTAAATATCATTATGTGACATTTTGTTTTCTGACCAATCTTATTACTCCAAGCATTTACCCAAAACAAGCACATGTTGAAAACGCATGGACTTCTGTAGATGTACTCTCATTGTCAGCATTAATTAAAATGACAACAGTTTGCAGGTTTTAGTCAGTGTAATGGAATCTCGAATCTATTTTCTTGAAAATTACAGAAGCATGAAAAAGAGAGCTTCTTGTTTTCAGTTTTGAAGCACGAAAAAGCATGAGTGTGACAGCACTCCTCAAATCGACAGCTCTGAAATTTAGTGTGTAAATGAATGTTTTTCCACCTGAATTTCTCATCATTGATCCTTAATCTTACACAATTACTGGCTCTCCGAATGTTAAAACCTATGCAAATATTGCTGTAAAAAACTTCATAATATCCCTTGCATACAACAAAATGGGGATTTTGAGACTTCTGGATTTAAAATTTTCCTACCACAGGCAGAACCATGGTCGGCCTGTAGTAGCAACTATTTGCCCTACTATATGGCCTCATTTATTTTCCCCTAGCGGAAATACTGAACACAGGCATTTGAAAACATTTCTATTTTGAATTCCTGGGGTAAATATAATAACTAGAGTGATGTCACGCATGCAGCCCGACTGTCCCAGCAATGGCAATGCTTACAACGCAAAATAGTCGGAGCCATTTTTTGTTAACCGTTTACCTAACGAATCTGCCATATCTGCACTCGTGATATACAAAGTTTGCTATTCAAATTTTATTTTTTCATTTCTCTACTTCAAAACACACCTCATGACCTTTTAATGGAACAAACTTGATGAGATTGTTCCAATAAGGACTAATAAGCCATGGTTAGAAGTAAAAAATGAAAAAAAATCTGATGTTTCAGAAAAATAATTTGTACTGTTGGCTTCAACTTGTGTTAGGTAAAGGATTAAAGATGCAGAACATAAAGCAATGTTGGGCTATAGGAGTCAATTTTCTTTTTTGCATGTAATAACACCATGGTGGTGTTTGTCTGGGTTTTTAACCACAAACTTTAACCAAAACTGTAGAAAAGCATTTTTGACAAAAGAAAAAAAAGTGCCAAATTGGCCCCCATGGGGAGAGGGGGGGAGGGTGGTTACATGAGTTTAAAAAAAGGTTCTGCATGTAGTGACTGTAAATAGTACAAAATGCATATTGGAGGAAAGAAAAAAAAAAGCCTAATTGGGAAGAGGGGGGGGGGGGGGGGGGGTGGAGGGGAGGGTGGTCGTGTTTGTTGGGTTTTTAACCACAAACTTTAACCAAAACTGTAAAAAAACATTTTTGACGAAAGAAAAAAAAAAGTGTGGGGGGGGGGGGGGGGGGGGAGGGGGTTGAGGGGGTACATAAGTTTAAAAAAAGGTTCTGCATGTAGTGACTGTAAATAGTTCAAAAGGAATATTGCTAATTTGGGGGTGGGGGTGGGTGGGAGGGGGTGGTTGTGTTTGTCTGGGTTTTTAACCACAAACTTTAACCAAAACTGTAAAAAAACATTTCTGATGAAAGAAAAAGAAAGTGTCTAATTGCTCCAACTCCCCCCCCCCCCCCCCCCCCCCCCCCCCAAAAAAAAAAAAAAGCATTGTGAAAAGGGTTAAATTAATGCCAATATTATTTGAAACCACTGTGTACAGCTTCAGTAGACCTTGCCCAAAATGAAAAAAAAAAATGACGTTGTAACAGAGTGTTTGGAGAATGAAAGGTAAAACAAGCAGAACTTTAAGCTGAAACTTTAAGCTGGGAATACTAAGTAAAATTGATCGGCAAAAAAGGGTTAAATATTTCCTAAAACCGATAAAAGAAATCATTGATGTAAATGTAATCATTAAGTTGTATTGACCATGCAAGAATTAGAGTAAGAAAGTTTGTGGCAAAGTCTAATTTCAAATACAAAGAAAGTAAGTCTGAAAACATGTTTAAAAGGGGTTAAAATCATGCCGATTTTAATGAAAATCACTGTAGAGATGTTCAGTAGATAGTAGACATTGTCCCAAATAAGAAACAGTGACATTCCACTAAACTGTTTGAAGAATTAAAGGTGTAATTTTAAAACACACCATCCAAAAAAAAACTTGAACCAAAAACTTTAACCTGGAAGTTATAAGTTAAATTGCCATACAAAAAAGTGTTAAATATTTCCCCAAATAACATGAAACACAAAAAAATAAAAACAAAATGAGAATGAGACAATCAATAGTAATATCAATTTAAAAGAAAAAAACAAAACAAACTTAACTCTAAATGTTAACAGACGGATGGATGGATGGATGGACGGACGGACGGACAGATGGACAGATGGACGGACGGACAAAAGTCATGACTATAGCCCTCACTGTAAACAGTCGGGCTAAAAATGGGAAGGCAGGAAGAATTTTTTGCATGAATACAGTACTTATGACTCAAAAATATTACACACCAAATTTGGTTTAAATTGGCTCATCAGTTCAGAAAGTTAAAAAATTTATAGTAATTTATATATTTTTTATACTTACCAATGACCCAGACTTAGCTGGTGCTAACTCTAATATATTTAGGGCCAAACACAAATTTTGCCCCCCAATCTCCAAAATTTGCATGCAAAACCGAAAATGAGAAGTCCTATCTGGCCCTCCATACATTTTACATTCCGCGCATGTGCAGACTCCAAGAAGTCACCGAATCTGGGGCCAATAAATCATTCTTTGTATAAAAAGATTATAATAATTCAGCGGGGAGGTATGAGTGCCCAGTACTGCCCACTCATGGGAGGGCCATTCCCGTCTGGGTCACTGGTAAGTATAAAAATTATATAAATTACTATAAATTTTTGAACATTTTTATACTGTACCAATGACCCAGACTTAGCTGAATCGTAAAAAAGGCGGAGGGCCTAGAACTTCGGAAATAGTAGATCAACATAGATCAAATCCTTCAATCCATGATGAAGAAATAAGAACTACATGTATGTCTCTTAATACCACAATAGAAGAGACATAACCTAATACAGTACAGTCGCCGTGGGCAGTCACTTTTCCACATGTCCACAGTGGTTGTGGAAAACCGTGGGCAAATTACCTTTCTACTGCCCACATAAATTTCTGTGGACAGAGATTTTTCTAGACCATGGGTATGCTACCTACTTGCCCACAGAATTAATAACTAACACGGCAATTCCCGTGGAGTCCACATGATCTGACTTTTTATTACACTACTAGAATATTTATGTTACGTAATTTTTCTACACGATAGCTGAGAAACAAAATCTGTTAACATCGGAAGGAGGTCAAAATATCAGACTATTTTCTGTTCTCCCCTGTCACGACAAATTCCTGGGATAATCCAACTGACGAAAATGCAGAAACTAAAAAGCTCTGACGGAATGATTGCGTGCACCGAAAACGCGCAGGGACGGTTTGGGGCAAGCCCCTTTCGACCCTCATTGACTGTTCGTTTTTTGTTGAATGTCAAGGCGTGGTAGAGGAGGAAAAGGAAGAAGGGGAGGGGGGGGCTTACCCCCGCATGGGCTTCTTCCGGCTCTTTTTCTTTGGAGGTGGTTGAGATGGTAATCTGGAAGTCGATGATGTTGAGTTTAGTGATTGGATTGCGTCTAATGCCTTTTTGGAGTTTGCCTGGGATTTTTCCCTGAACTCGCGGGTTTCGGAGATGGCTTGTTGTCCTATCTCAATTGCCCGTTCTATTGCTCTCTTCATGTCTTCGGTGGTGGCTGCAGACTGAGGTGGCTGTTTTGCTGTGATCGACACACCCGGGCTATCCGGTAGAGAAGGAAGTGGGGAGTGAGGGGTGGGAGGTGGTGAAAACGCAACCTCCAGTTCCTCCTCCGTCTCCACCAGACGTTCCTCATTCAACAGTACCGGCTCAGGAGCTGGCAGTTGGTTGGGTGCACAAGTGGGACTAGGAAGGGAACTGGCGACTGCCTCCAGAACCTCCATCCTCTTGCTCACCCGGGCTATCCGGTAGAGAAGGAAGTGGGGAGTGAGGGGTGGGAGGTGGTGAAAACGCAACCTCCAGTTCCTCCTCAGTCTCCACCAGATGTTCCTCATCCAACAGTACCGGCTCAGGAGCTGGCAGTTGGTTGGGTGTACAAGTGGGACTAGGACGGGAACTGGCGACTACCTCCAGAACATCCAACCTCTCGCTCACCTCTTTCTTACCCTTCTGGGAGGCCACCAAGCTCCGGGCGTCCCCGCGCTTGGTCGATGGACTCTTCTTCCTGTTCTTTCTCTTTCTCTCTTCAGTGCATCCGTGCCCCTTCGGGTGAGGACCAGTGGGAGAGGGAATCCTCTCGCCAAAGGTACTACCCCTCCCCGAAGGGGATGGTGACCTGGTTGTCTCTATTTCAAATTCCAAGCTCAGGTGGACTCTCTTACCTGTCTCCTGGACAGTCCAGGTGACAGGGCAAGAGATGCCCACAGCTGAGATGGTTCTGACGAGTCTTTCTGGTAATTCCAGTGTATCCATGATTGATTAATCAGGTGCTCACACTCTGAAGTCAGAGGTGCGAATGATGTGAATGTGATGATGTTGGCGAATGGCGATGTCCAATGACCAGAACTAAAAAGCTTGTGGACCATGTGATATTTATCTACTCATCTGTTTGCCATTTGTTAACCCTTTACCTAATGCTAGGAGTAGACGACACTCGTGACAAAAATTTTTCTGTAACTAAAAATTTTCATTTTTTTGCTCCCAAAACATAGGTTATGACACCTCATTGGAACGAGCTTGACACGCTCGTTCGAATGAGGGGTCATAACCGATGTTTTGGGAACAAAAAGTCAAAATATAAAATAGACTGAATGGTGATTTTCGTCTATAGCGCTGGCCGGTTTTGGCCGTTACGTTAGGTAAAGGGTTAAATAAAAAAGGAGGGATATTTCCACCAATTATGAATTTATCATCACCAAATAAGGCCTCTCCAGTTCCCCTCACAGCGTCATTTTTATCTTCCGCTTCCGCAAAGTTCCGGTTCGTTTTCGCGACAGCTACCGGCTGTCTTCGAAATTCGAATCAAGAGTTGAGAGTATAATTTCAGAAAAACAACTTCTACCCCAAGAATTGGTTACTGGGTCATAATCCACCAGTAAAGCAGGGCTTGTTTACCACAATGAACAAGCACTGCTTCACTTTCCGGGATCCCCACGGGGGTCGGTCCATTACAAGTGGGATAAGCACCTCTCGAGTATTCGCTTACCAATACCTGATGTTGGTTTTTAACCCTACCCCGTCGATATTAATTAAAGTTAGCCCCAGTGGTCTGCGTCAGACAAGATAGATCCATTAGTCTCATAAACACAAGTCGTTTGAAGTTTTTAATCCCTTCAAACGCTGTTGTATATAGTATACACATGCCACTAACTTCTGTAAAACTACTTAAGAAGGATTAAAGCATGTCATAAATCATAAACGCAAGAGCACCATTAATTGCCGATTAACATACGTCAATCAAGTTAATTAATTTAATCATTGATGAATAACAAACAATCTTGCAGAAAAATGATAACAACCAAGAGAAGAAAAATGTTTGGTTTATATTTTTTCATTCTTTCAATAATTCCAAAATAATTTATCGATAGGGCCATGTTAAAAAAACGAAAATTAATTTGACGATGCATGTTTATTGTACGCTGAACTATCAGAATTACTCCGAAATTATCCACTAATAAGCGCAAATTTCATATTGCACTTTTTAGTGAATAATTCCAAAGTAATTTATCGATAGGGCCAGGTTAAAAAAAAAATAAATTAATTTGACGATGCATTTTTATTGTACGCTGAACAATCAGAATTACTCAGAAATTATCCACTAAAAAGTGCGACATTCATATTGCACTTTTTAGTGAATAATTCCAATGTAATTTATTTAATGGGCCAGGTTAAAAAAAAAACGAAATTAATTTGACGATGCCTTTTTATTGTATGCTGAACTATCAAAATTACTCCGAAATTATCCACTAAAAAGTGTGAATTTCATATTGCACTTTTTAGTGAATAATTCCAAAGTAATTTATCGATAGGGTCAGGTTAAAAAAAAAAACGAAATTAATTTGATGATGCATTTTTATTGTACGCTGAACTATCAAAATTACTCCAAAATTATCCACTAAAAAGTGCGAATTTCATATTGCACTTTTTAGTGTATAATTCCACAGTAATTTATCGATAGGGACAGGTTAAAAAAAATCGAAATTAATTTGACGATGCATTTTTATCGTACGCTGAACAATCAGAATTACTCCGAAATTATCCACTAAAAAGTGCGACATTCATATTGCACTTTTTAGTGAATAATTCCAAAGTAATTTATCGATAGGGCCAGGTTAAAAAAAAATGAAATTAATTTGACGATGCATTTTTATTGTACGCTGAACTATCAAAATTACTCTGAAATTATCCACTAAAAAGTGTGAATTTCATATTGCACTTTTTAGTGTATAATTCCACAGTAATTTATCGATAGGGACAGGTTAAAAAAAAATCGAAATTAATTTGACGATGCAATTTTATCGTACGCTGAACAATCTGAATTACTCCGAAATTATCCACTAAAAAGTGCGACATTCATATTGCACTTTTTAGTGAATAATTCCAAAGTAATTTATCGATAGGGCCAGGTTAAAAAAAAACGAAATTAATTTGACGATGCATTTTTATCGTACGCTGAACAATCAGAATTACTCTGAAATTATCCACTAAAAAGGGCGACTTTCATATTGCACTTTTTAGTGAATAATTCCGAAGTAATTTATCGATAGGGTCAGGATAAAAAAATGAAATTAATTACACGATGCATTTTTATTGTATGCTGAACTATCAGATAATATATTCCAAATGAAAACAGAAGAATTTAAAAAAAATCTAAGTTAAAATTACAGCATGACGGTACCCTCCATAAAACAATTTCGCGATGGAAGGACTGGCAGACAGACGGACTGACGGGGGTATAAAAAATGAAATTAGTTTGACGATGCATTTGTATTGTACGCTGAACAATCAGAATTAAAAAAAGTTCAAGACCAGGGGGTGCTGTCATGATTAGCCTCTTTCTGCATAAATAAATAAATAAATAAATAAATAAATAAATAAATAAATAAATAAATAAATAAAAGGGCCTGAGTACTCGGAGCTAATATTGTCAAAATATTTCCAGGCCGAAAATTCTAGAAGCCGAATGTTCCCCTTCCCGCCCGAGCTTAGAGTTGTCAACGAAAGTGAATGAATTGTTCAATAGTCGATCGAAAATCAGATTCGGTTTAACAGAAAGATCATATCAATACATAATTGCATATCAGTGATATTCGCAGGTGCACTCTTTTATTTGCAACTATTTTTTGCGTTTTGTACACATTTTTTTCAAAGCACTCGTTCGCAATCGACATGGGTTTGTCACTGTATGTCTTGTTTTCACAGTGTGGGTTGTGCTATTCACTTTTCAGGTTGAGAAAATGTGATCGTAATTTTAACAAGTTATCAATTTTTTCCTTTTTGTAAATACAAAAATGACCATATACCTGTGCTTGCAAATTGAAATGATGAAGAAATACATATTTTTAATCAGAGTCATATTCTCTCAAGACGTGTTAAAAATTACTTCCAGTTACATTTCTGTGGGCAGACGTGTTTCGGATTAATTAAGTGGACACTGCCGTACGGCATTATTATCGTTCAGTAATCTTTTCCACAGAAATCCACAGGTTTTTGCCCACAGAACTACATGCCCACAGAGTCCACAGAAATTGGTATCAAACGGATTTCTGTGGAAAATCAGTGGGCGCCCACTGTGGACATGTGGAAAAGTGACTGCCCACGGCAACTGTACTGTATGTATCAAATTATGCACATCCTAAATCTAAGCATAAAATCATGAGGATCAGCGGTCACAAATGCCCTCTTCGCCAGCTGCTCCTAGGACAGGGAGTCCAATATAGTTATTACTGCGGATGACCCCATGAATGAAACCTCATCTCCTTGGCTACTAGATGGTGCGACTTCTTACTAAAGATGGACCTTTGATGAAGAAGACCAGGAAACTGAGTCTCTTATCCAAGGTGTGGTCGGGAGTGCTTGATCCTCTTCTTTTCTCTTTACCGGACATGATACCTCAGAACTTGTCATCTTCTTCTTTCCATCAACACTAGGGGAGCATGGATTCGATCCACAGAACTCGCAACATCCTATTCTCTCTCGACCACTACGGACATACCCGGCATCACATCATCCACATAGGAGTGACATGTGCCGAATGAGCTAGCTGATTTAGACAAGGGACATAAGCCTCCATGAAACTTAGGCTTATGTCCCTTGTCTAAATCAGCTTGTCTTTTAAAATTCATAGAGCACTTACCCAATAGCTTTAAATACAATGCAAATGCGACACATCCGGAGTCACAGTCCAAGTATCCAATCTTAACCGTTACACCGGCGACAGGAAACTGACACCACTCATCGGGTTTTATAGCCCTGTGCAAAATAAAGATCACTTATCCGTATGAAGAGGAAACCATAAGACTAGCCGGTCTCGGACCTTATCAGTTTCCTCCTTCCGTCGTCACTGGGTGAGCATACTTGCCTATCATATAGATCACTCCACCCTATATGATCTCACTTTTTCTATCCCGGATCGTCTACACCCGGCGTCATAGTTCTCAAGTGCTGAGTAACTACTTCACCGTTCGAATTTATGTAGAGCATGAGGTGATAAGAAACTGGATTTGGCAGTCTTAGAGGCTAGCTTGAATATAGCGACATATAGAAATGTTTCCCGTGTGACATTTCTGAACTGGGTCAGAAACTCAGGTGCAATATCCTTGTTCCGGCCAAAAAGTCTGTGTCCAGTGCCTCTATCAGCCTCTTATCAGGTATCGCAGCACTCTGGTCCGGAGGAACAACTCCTGGAAGGTGTTGTCGGATGAAATCTACGGCCACCTTATGTTGTTCAGAAAGGGAAAAATTCCAGCTCCGCTGATTCTCTTTCACCATCCGACTGGACCACATGTGAATCTCGGTCGTCCCTTTCTGACCCTGCAGGAGAGCGTACCGATCCAGTTTCCTCAGATAGTTTCTGTTCTGAAAAAGTTTCTGAAGGTTGCTGGGATGCTGAGATGAGTTGAACTATCTGTGATAGCAAGTCCGTCACGGAGGCCTGTGGAGCCACGGTCTTACGTAGTTTAGCCGCTGGAAGCTCTTGGGACGGTAATTCCTACATACTTCTCTTATGCAAACATCCTGACTGGTAAGACCTTCTGTCCTTGGCTAGCGGATGGCGTGACCTGGTCGATGTGGAATCCCTGGACGGCGAAGCAGGCTGGATATCTGCGGTCACACAGCCAAGGTGCAGTTGTGTGTGCTGACGTGTGGATGAGGAAGCCATTAGACTAGCCACGCCGGACTGTCTATGTGACGGAGCGTCCCGAGCAGCAGGAGTGGACGTTTGCTCCAACTGACAAACATACGTACAACAACATCTGGGCCCAGATGCTGTTGTAAGAGAGAGAGGCCTCTCTTGCTCGCAGTCCGGGTAGACCTGAACAAGCTAGCTACTGGACTAACTGTCTTCCTCCGATCCATCCTCCGATCCGTCGTCGCCGGGTGTGCGTGATCCAAGATTATAGTGCTCGCAACACCCCTTCTCCTCTCCTGGACCACAACAGACGAACCCGGCATCACAACCATTTTGTGAATGATTGCTTCACAGGGGGAGCTAGCGGGCAACAAGTGACCGTCGATCCTACGAGGGACCTCTTAGGCACTTGCCGCATTTCGTTGAGCACTTTGCCACTAGCTCTTCATTGCGACGACGGAAGCACACTTTTGAAGACATCACGGAAACATCACACTGTTCTTGTTCCTCTGAAAAATAGACTGAACAAGAGTGCACGTATCGCTGAAGCAATACAATGTCCCCTACCGGACTAATGAACATTAATAATTATACAAATCTTATAACCTTGATGTTATCAGCATGAATTTCGTTGAAGCATTTCCAAAAAAAGTCCAGAAAACTGATATTTTGGTGCTTTTCCATATTTCCAAGGGTCATAACACACACAAGAATAATGCAATCAGCATGAATCTCAATCTTGATCTGTAAGTCATCGTTCTATAGTAGGTTACCAAGAATAAAATCATTCGGTTGAAGCATTTCCAAAAAAAGTCCGGAAAACTAAAGTATGACTGACAGATGGACAGAGTGCAAATGAAACTTGATCTGTAAGTCATCATTCTATAGTAGTTTACCAAACATGAAATCATTCCGTTGAAGCGTTTCCAAAAAAACTCCGGAAAACTGATATTTTGGTGCTTTTCCATATTTCCATGGGCCGTAACTCACACAAGAATAATGCAATCAGCATGAAACTCAAACTTGATCTGTAAGTCATCGTTCTATAGTAGTTTACCAAAAATGAAATCATTCCGTTGAAGCGTTTCCAAAAAAAAACTCTGGAAAACTGATATTTTGGTGCTTTTTCCCATATTTCCAAGGGCCGTAACTCACACAAGATTAATGCAATCAGCATGAAATTCAAAATTGATCTGTAAGTCATCGTTCTATAGTAGTTTACCAAAAATGAAATCATTCCGTTGAAGCGTTTCCAAAAAAACTCCGGAAAACTAAAGTGTGACTGACAGACTGACAGTCTGACAGACCTACAGACAGACAGACTGACGGATGGACAAAGTGCAAACCTAGAGTCCCCTCCGGCGATGCCGGTAGGGGACTAAAAAACTAGAGTGACCCTATGGCGAGAGGACCAGCATATACCGTGACACACGTCTCCAACGTTTGTCCTCCGAATTGGCACACACTGAGCAAGAATTAATGTGAGTACACTGACTACAGCAAAAACAATGAACATGAGAATCAGAGGAAGACTTCCTCGATTTACAATTTGAACAATATTCTTTCATTTTAAAAAAATATTAAACAGTCATCGTACTCACACTAACCCTTGATAAAACAAAGATACATAATAATAATAATAAAATCCATTACAAAAATTTTGAAAAATAATTCAAAAGAAAAATTTTTTCGAAAAAATTTCAAAATGAGCCCAAGTTCCCAAAGGGAATGATGAGCCCAAATGGATCTCAAAAAAGCCTAAGTGTGGACAAAAATTTTAAAACATATCTAAAAATTAATGCTACATTTACGGACAATATTAATGTATCTGGCTATGAAGAGAACCAAATAGAAGACAAGGAATCACTGTCAGAAGAAACCGTTGTCAACGTAAACAAAAGTTAATAAAAACTGGAAACAAGACTCCAGGCACTGAAAATATGGCCCGAAATCAGTAACCAATTTTAAACACTATCCAATGTAAAACAGAAACTTCCACAGAAGAAACTGCAGTACATCGGATGGTAGATGCATGACCAAAACACCTAACCACCCCTAGGGTTAGGACGTAACCATGGGGAAACACAGAATAAACATTTTGTTACTATGCCAAAAACTCCCAAGAAATTTCAGTAAAAAAATTACAAAAATTATGCCAAAAGCATGGGAGAATAGCAAGGGTGGTATCAAGGAAAGGGAGAGAGGAAACACTGAACAAACAGTGGAAATTTCACTGCAAGAATGAAAACATCAGGCCCATGCCACGAAATTAGGGAACATGAAATAATTTTACATAAAAATGATAAGTTACAGCCCTGAACACATCCTTCCACTGTTTCTTCCTCTCATCCTCTTATTTCATCCTTAGATCCCCCATTTCTTTCATGAGTTTGTGTCTGGCATCATTTTAACTGAGATTATAAACACAGATATCAGTGAGATGTTATTGCTTGAAGGGCCAAACAAAGAATGATTTATTGGCACCAGATTAGGTGACTTCCTGGAGTCTGCGCATGGGCGGAAGGTAAAATGTATGGAGGGCCAGATAGGACTTCTAATTTTCGGTTTTGCATGCAAATTTTGGGGATTGGGGGGCAAAATTTGTGTTTGGCCCTAAATATTTAGCACCAGCTAAGTCTGGGTCATTGGTACAGTGTAAAAATATAGAAGTATAAATTTTATAGTAAATTTCCTTTCCTATTATACCTACCGAAATTGTTTACTACAGGCTTGCACTACAGTGGAAGAACCTAACTCGGATAAAATACTCTCAATTTTAATCTTTCCCAAGATTTGGGAAAGAAAAGTGGTGTAAAAACACCACGAAAAAATAAGCCAAAACTGGGCCGAGCGCCATCGGCGTACACCCAGTACGGGACGCTCTTCCATAGTACAAATCCACGACTTCCGTAACAGTGCGCAATGCGTCAATTCATCATTCTTTTGATTCCGAACAACACAGGAGTTATGTGATCAGCGGGGAGGAAGGATTCTTACCCCAATAAGAAGATGAGAGGGCCTCCATGTAAACAATTTCGGTAGGTATAATAAGAAAGGAAATTTACTATAAAATTTATACTTCTTATCAACCTACCTCAATTGTTTACTACAGGCTGAATAGACAAAAGGCTGGAGGGAATCACATAACCAACCTACACATAACTCAATAGCACTGGGACCGTGGACAGAGGAAGAGATCCCTAGGCCTATCAAACCATAGCATCACAAACATTAGAAAAGCCAATGAAAGATGACGCATATGGTGCAGTTCGACGCACAGACAGAAAGGGCAGTAACAGCACAAAGCTGGAACTGACCCTGAAAAAAGCTGAAAAGCTTGGATAGACAACATCCTGAGCCGAAGAAAGAGGGCCCCAAGGTTCTCTGTCAGCTCCTGCAACTGTCGCAGATAAAAAGGAGAATGTAGCATTTCTCCAGAAGGCTGCCAGTATAACATCAGTCATCCAACAACATGACAGAATTATTAAAAGAGGAAGACAATGCACGCACCTCGTGGCAGAAAAAACAATTGGTAATACAATCACCAGTAGCTAGACGAGCGGAAGCTGCACGAATAGCAAGACAAGTCCATCAAGAAATGGATGCAGGAGAGATCTGGCATGTGGGAAAACACATATTCATCCAGGATAAAGGTGTGAACGCCCCCCACCCCCAAGCAGAGCAGCGCCCAAGAAAGTGACCATCTTGGAGTAAACTGCAAAGTCCTAGGCCTTTTCAAGGGAAAGAGCTGAACAAGCTTGGAGAGGCAAGGATGAGTGTCGAAACAATGCGGTATCACATAGGAAAAAAATGTCTCCGAAGCATGGACATGTACCCATTGCTGGAGACCCCCAGAAACAAACATATACCAGAAACTCCGCAAGCGGTGTAATCGAAGGAGTGACAGAAGCAACAGAGTGATCGCACACCATCGACAGAAGAACCTTCCACTTAGCCACAGAGGCTAAACCAGTGGAGTGAGTGCCTCCTTGAAGAAAAGCAACTCCACTGCGTGTCTCGAAAAACCACTACGGAGGAGACAGGACCCAATAAAAGACATGTGCGAAGGCACAATGAAGTTGGATCAACTTGAAAACCTCCTCGGACGACTTTGGCAAAGAAAGTCGCGAGGTAGAGGGAGACATGCCGGAACCGCCGCTAACAGAGAGCGGAGCAGATCGATCCACACCCACCGAAGCGACGGGTGTGATCGAAAGGATTCGACGACTGCAGGTTCATATCTGGGTGAGAACCTGAGGCGGAATCGGAACCGGTAGGAAGGCATAGCCGACAAGACCATCCCAATGGAGGGCCAGAGCGTCCACGGCGAAAGCCAGAGCATCTGGACACGGGGACACGAAAGTGTCCACCGGATGGTTCCAACAAGTCACAAGAGATCGATGGAACCCGCCATGTGGAGCATCCTCCTGGTGGAAATGACCCTGCCCCGATGGGACAGGGAGTCGGCTAGGACGTTCAGGCGACCGGGAATGTGACGAACAGCCACCCCGCCGTGGACATCCTGAGCGAGCAGTATAAGATCCCAAGCCAATTCGTACATTGGAACAGAGTGCGTGCCGCCCTGGTTCCGAATGTAAGCAACCACCGTCGAATGGTCGGACAACAGAAGGACCTGGCGATTCGACAGGTGAGGGATCCACTGCCTGAAACGCAGAAGAAGAGCAAGAAGCTCCTTCTGGTTGATGTGTAGAGCTGCATGATCCTGGTCCCACATCCCGTGAATGGAAAGACCTAGAGGATCCAACGTCGCACCCCATCCGAGATCGCTGGCATCTGCCGTCAGAATGCGATCGGACGTGGGTAAGTCCAACGGAACACCCTGTGAAAGCCACTGAACATCCGCCCAGAGGAGAAAGGTGAGGATAACGATATTCAGGAAACTGAAGCACCAGATCCAGAAAATCTACATTCGGCCTCCAACGACTGAGCAGAAAGTGTTGGAGAGGTCTGACACGCAGCCGACCTAGAGAAATGAGATCCGTCACCGAACAGCAGAGACCGATTAGCTGGAGAAAACTCCGAGCCGCCGCGGATGTGGACTGGGACAGAGTCGGAGCAAAAGCTGAGAGAATCACAGCCTTGGCCTGGGGAACCGCCACCAAATTGAATTGTGTGCGGAAAGCCATCCGCAGATGATAAAACGACTGAGAAAAGACCAGGTCCGACTTCTCCTCGTTGACTCTGAAACGTAGCGACGTGAGCAAGCTCAACAGAGTGGCGACATCCGACTCCAGTAAGGCAGGATTGGAATGCCCTGGAGGATATCATCCAGATATGCCGAAGTAGTCACCCTGGACTGTGTGCGATGGAAAGCTATCACATGCGACATCAGTCTGGTGAAGGCCCAAGGAACCAGGTTGAGGCCGAAAGGCATGGCCTTGAACTGGTAAACTCGCCCCAAAAAACGAACCTGAGATACTTCAGTAACGCCCAATAAATCGGAACGTGAAAGTAAGCGTCTCGCAGGTCGAAGCTGGAAGCGAAATCTCCCTGGTGAATTGAACAGAGGACCAACCTGAAAGTCTCCATGCTGAACTTGGGAGCAATGATAGACTGGTTCAGGAAACACAGATCGAGAACCGATCGGAGTCGGCCATCCTTCTTCGGCACCAAGAACAGGCGGGAATAGAAATCCACTGACCGAATGTTCTTGATGACCTCAATCGCCCCCTTTGTCAGGAGATTGTCTATCTCTGTGGACAAAAGTTCCCGACGTAAAATGTCTGAAGGAACAGTGGTTGGAAAAGGCACCCTGGACAGAGTGGGGTGCCATCGGAAGGATATTCGCAGCCCGGACCAAACAACATCAAACATCCAAGGATCGGATGTGATGGTGGCCCAACGGTCTGCAAACTCTGCTATCCTTCCTCCAACCTGGGACGAGTCGAGGTGAGGACCTTCATTGCGAACCCCGATGAGGCTCGCGAGAGGAGAAAACATCTCCTCTACTGAATGAAGAATCCTGGGACTTCCCTCACGACTGCCGATGCTTACCCTTACCCCTTGGGTAAGAAGTAGAAGCGGTGACAGAAGGATCAGCCCCTTTGTTTCGCAGAGGGTACTTGTTAGGCTTGGAACGGCCCGTGCCCACCCTAGAAGGCTGATCAAGCTGAAGAAACAGCAGCTGATCGTTGGAATGACGTAGGACGTCATCCCGGACCGTCAACACAGAACCATGGAAAAGTTGCGGACCTGCCAAAAAAGCAGATCGAAGAGTAGCGCACTGCTTCTCAGGAAGGGATCGGCCTGTGTCCAGCACAGAGTCCCTTCGAACTAATTCCAGATTAGCCGTTTTACAGGCATGCATGTGAGTAAGATGCATGAGCACCTTGGACAGCACACGCAAAGGAGCCTGTACCTCGTCAAACTTATCTGAAGGCAGATAAGCAGCTAAAGCTGAGACGACGTGATCGGAGAGAGAAAGCATACCAAGCATCTCTCTCGATAAGCCCAATGTGGACTCCAGAGTCGTCATCGGAATGACAGCAGACTTGGACTTGGAAAGCCCGAGGGAATTGGAGTCCTGATCCAAAACCGCCAAAGTCTGGTAGACCGACGGATTGGCGGAATCGTAGGAACGATAATGCGCCGGAGGCAAAAAGGTGTCAACCCTGAAGAACGGAGCCATCATAGCCTTGGAACTTAGCTTGGAGTCCAAGGCTGAAAATGCTTCAACCAACTGTACCGACGGGCACGGTCGAAGACGCCCAGAAGCAGGTTGCTCCATAGACTGTTGGCACGCGACCGATGATTGCGGCCTGGCTGACACTGTCGACTGGTTAGATGGTTTGAGATCTGGAACCCAAACACAAAATCAAGAGCTGCCCCCAAGTCCAAAGACTGCTGGCTCTCGACATCAAGCATGTCTGACTCTTCCCCTGAGTCGGAAGACACATAGCCCATCGTGAGCAAACCAGCCGACGCCTCCCATGGTGTCGGAACACCAGGGGGATCAGAAAGTGGCCTGTTTCCAATCCCGGGAGGCGGCGCCTAGGGGGTGCCTTGAAACCACTCGCTGCCAAGCTGGAAGCAACGGAAGGCTCTTTGACAGAACCTGAGTGAGTAAGGAGAGGGCCTCCCTAAGCTCACTGCCCGTACTGGCCGGTTCGACAGAGTAACGAACCGGCAAAGTGGCTTCACCTCTGACCCTCTTAACCAGCAAAGGGTCACGATCCTCCAAAAGACCCGACATGGGATGACGGGCGGCAGCCGAAAACGTCTGAAGGCAGACATGTATAGGGGTGTGACACACCCCGAGGATCAACATAGCAGGAACTCATGAGAGTCACCGCTGACCTCTGCAGGGCAGAAGGTCCAGGCTGCACAAAAGACGTTGGATCCCCAAAACTGGTCGTGTGGCCAGAATGAGTGGACGGAAATGCCACGGAGTTCATAGTGTCCCACTAAGAACAACCGAATCCAATGACAACTGTGGTGCTCCACGGTGCAGAGACCACAGGAGAGGGTCCGGCCGGCAGCCACTTCCAACTTCGCCGAGTTGAAGTCAAGGAAGGCTGAGGCCGATACCCCCACGTCTACACAACCAGACACAGCAGCAGACCACTGCAGGTATAAAACTACTGTGTTCAATGGCTGAGAGGACACAGTAGGGGGTTCAGTCGGCAGCCCCATTTGACTTTGCCGAGTGGAAGTCTGGGAAGGCTGAGGCCGAAACCCCACAACCACACTACAGACATCCCTGCAGACCCTGGCATGGAGAAGCCGAGGCCGGCTAAAAACGGTACCCAATGACGTTGTAGACGGAACAGCAGTGGCAGCAGATACGACGGGAGCTGTTGGAACTGGCGGAAAAGCGGAGAGAGCCACCAAGCTCGGCCTCCAAAGGAGGAGTCACAACCCTAGTGACAGCCTCAGATGTCGACTGGAGAGGGCGCATAGTCCCGGAACCAGGCATCTCTACACCAGAAAACCAACAGCTCCCGCAGTATGCACCATGGTAAAACACTGCACATTCCCCATGGAAGGGGAATAACTCTCACCAGACATGGTCGAATCGGGAAGCCCCGAAACGACAGCGGTCCCCACCCTCCGCTGGTGCGGGAGGAGCTGCACATCCCCCACGGAGGGGGAGCAATTCTCATCAGATGTGGTCGAATCGGGTGACCCGAAACGATAGCGTTCACCACCCCTCGTGGGAGCGGGAGGAGCTGCACATCCCCCATGGAGGGGGTCAAACTCACACCAGACGTGGTCGAGTCGGGGGGCCTCGAAACGACAGTGTCCCCCCACCCCCTGGGGGCGGGAGGAGCTGCACATCCGCCACGGAGGGGGTAAACTCACATCAGATGTGGTCGAGTCGGGAGGCTCCCGAAACGACAGCATTCCACACCACCCGCGGGTGCGGACGAAACGGACTCCAGAACGCACCAATGGCGAGGGCAAAAGGAATTGCCCTAAAGGAACCGAACTGGAAAGAACAGAAGTGAGAGCAGTAGAAGAAAAAGGTGAACTCAACAGAAACAGAAAGTAGAAGAACACCCTCAACTACGAGAGAAGGTGGCAGAACCCAGACGGCCGACACCTACTCCAATAACAAATTTTTTATCAACCGAAAAATTCATTGTCGAATCGCGATGACATGATGTCGCAAACAAAACATTTGCGAAAACGGAATAGTAAATAATAAACAATGAGAATGTGGTTGAAAATATAAACGAGAATGTATAAAATACAGTCCTGTTATTATACGATCTTCAGATCCATAATTCCAGTCACAGGAAAACCATTATCCACGAGTTGAATTATCACTGTTTCATAATGCAAATGGCGGAAACACGTCCTGCTCGTGCCTCGGATAGAAAAAGAATGGCGCATTGCGCACTGTTACGGAAGTCGTGGATTTGTACTATGGAAGAGCGTCCCATACTGGGTGTGTGCCGATGGCGCTCGGCCCAGTTTTGGCTTATTTTTTCGTGGTGTTTTTACACCACTTTTCTTTCCCAAATCTTGGGAAAGATTAAAATAGAGAGTATTTTATCTGAGTTAGGTTCTTCCACTGTAGTGCAAGCCTGTAGTAAACAATTGAGGTAGGTTGATAAGAAATTTTGGATTCGGCCAAAAGTCTTGCCCCATCCATTACAAAGGCAACAAACTTTGCTCTACACCTCAAAGGAAGTTCAGTAGTACCTAATATCAAGTCATTATACTAATCAGTTCACGAGAAGAAAGTTTTTTTTATACTTGAGAACATTTTCCACACATCCTCCCTATGTGTAGGGCTATTTGATTTCAACAAAATCATAATGCAATGTCATGACAATCACCTCAAATTTCACTGAAACTGGTTTGGCGGTTTCAGAGAAGTCATGAATACCATGTTCATAGACGCCAGACGATGAATGAAGAGTGATCACAAAAGCTCACCCTGACTTTCCGTCAAGTGAGCTAACAAAAACATATTTGAAACCAGACAACTGAGGTATCCTAGGAGAAAGGTGGGGGAAATGAAAATAAACACTGATTGAAATTCACTAAAATCTGTTAAGACTGTGTTAAAATAAACTTTATTCTGTCATACATCCACAGTTTGGGGTCATGGATGCACCAATATGCAGCTTTTCATTTAATAACAGATAAAGAATATGAGGTTTAAAAAATTTAATGGAATTATCTTTATGGGTTTTGGTCATTGTGCAGTGTTTAGGCCAACAGTAAGATGTGAAAAAAAATACAAAAAAAATTACCTGCATAAAAATTCACCCAGTAGAAGTCCATGCAAGTATTGCAGATATGTATTATCATTGGGGTATCAGAAAAGTTATAACAAGAGCTGGACGTTCGTCTGGTGCATACCCCCAGGTGGTGTGTACCGCCTAGTGTGGGCATACCTATGACCAACAAATATCATTTATGAATATTCTCGTACGGACTGACGGACGGATGCACAGATGGATGGATGCAATCCAGTATACCCCCCCCCCCCCTTCCATTTTCTTCGAAAGTTTTCAACAATTTCCAACAATTTCTAAGTCAAAAGGTATGGTAAATTGTTTAGTGTTTGGAAGTTTTATGCAATGAGGCAGAAGCCTTTGTCATAGGCAAACTGCATGCCATATTTCGCTGAAATCTGATAACCCCAATCCAGTATGAAACCCCCCCACCCCCACCCAACCACCCATTTTCTTCAAAAGTTTTTAACAATTTCCAACAATTTCTAAGTCAAAAGGTATGGTAAATTGTTTGGTGTTTGGAAGTTTTATGCAATGAGGCAGAAGTCTTTGTCATAGGCAAACTGCATGCCATATTTCACTGAAATCTGATAACCCCAATCCAGTATGCCTCCCCCCCCCCCCCTCCCATTTTCTTCGAAAGTTTTCAACAATTTCCAACAATTTCTAAGTCAAAAGGTATGGTAAATTGTTTGGTGTTTGGAAGTTGTATGCAATGAGGCAGAAGCCTTTGTCATAGGCAAACTGCATGCCATATTTCACCAAAATCCGATAAACCATACCTGAGATACAGACTGAACAGACAAATAATGTCTATTTCCTACAATTTCTAAGTCAAAAAAGGGGGATAACTCTAAAAAGGGGAACATGAGAAATATTGTTGAATCCTTTTTTTAAAGCCTATGCCATAAGCAGTGTTCATGGCAAATTTCATTGCAATAGAACATTCGATACCCGAGATACAGGCTGAACAGACAAAATTTGGCTCAGACGGACACAATTTCTAAGTGAACAAGTAATAAAAAAAAAAATAACTAGTGTGGGCTTACCTATGACCAACAAATATTATAAAAAATAATAATTTACTTAAGTTATGAATATTTTCGGACGGACTCACACACAGATGGATGGACGGACGGATGGACAGACAAACGGACGGACAGATGGACGGACGGATGGACGGCCGCATGTAATCCAGTATACCCCCATTTTCTTTGAAAGTGGGGGTATAAAAATAAAATTTGACCACACAATAATATACTAATAAAGTAATGGTCAGTATTCAAATAACAGGGATTGTGTCACTTTCCTGTTTTTACTTATGCTAAACAAACTGCATGGTTAATAATGGCACAAAAGTGTATTGACTCCTAACATGAATGTTGCTGGTTGATATTCCTACCCAGAACAGGAAATGTCTTGCTATTAAAATAAGTCAAATTTGAGGATATTTAACCAAACTTCCCCATGTAAGTTGTACAGTGGAACCCTGTTAATTGAATAGCCAATTTGCCAATGAAAATTATTCAATTAACGGGAGTATTCAAATAACAGGGATTGTGTCACTTTCCTGTTTTCTAGAGATAAACTTAGCATTTATTCTATTATATCTTGTTTGACAGCATTCCATGAGCCCTGTCAAACAAGATATAATAGATTAAATGCCTGTATTGGGTGTACTGAGGCCCAATAGGTCTTTAAACAAAGGAAAACTGGGGAGAGTCAGGGTAATTTCTCGACAAGTTACAAGATTTTGTTATTCAATTAACAGGAGTTTACTATATAACTTATATTCAATTAATAGGTCAAATTTGTACTGGAGGTATGGTAAATGGTTTTGTGTTGGCAAATTATATTCAATTAACAGGGTTATTCATTTAAGAGATATCCAATTTAGTGGGCTCCACTGAGAGTTTTTAATCACTGATTTCTTGTGTCAAATTATCATCAATTTTTCATCAAAACTTTGAAGAAAAATATTTTAAAATTACTCAGTGATTCAAGAGTTAATTTTCAAAACAAATAGGTACCTATTTATCACTTGGGCCTGCTTGATAAATTGTGGATTTGATCACATAATAATATACTAATAAAGTAATGGTCAATTTACTTTTACTTATGCTAAACAAACTGCACGATTAATAATGGCACAAAAGTGTATTGACTCCTTACAAAGAGTCAAAGAATAACAATGGCCGAGTTGATGTTTGACAGGTGCAATAATGCTGACAGGAGCAGAAAAGTTAAAAAATTTATAGTAATTTCTATATTTTTTATACTTACCAATGACCCAGACATAGCTGGTGCTAACTCTTAAAATATAGGGCCAAACACAAATTTTGCCCCCCAATCCCCAAAATTTGCATCTAAAACCAAAGAAAACATGTCCTGAATGGCCCTCCACACCTCACCTCCACTGCGCATGCGCAGTGTCAAGGACGTTCCAAAATTGGCGCCATTAATCATTCTAATAACCAGTGCCTGGTAAGCGCTATGTACTCAGCGGGGAGGCAAGAGTTCCCAACTGCTGGGAGGGCCATCCCCGTCTGGGTCATTGGTAAGTATAAAAAATATAGAAATTACTATAAATTTTTTAACATTTTTATACTGTACCAACGACCCAGACATAGCTGAATAGTAAAAAGGCTGGAGGGCCAAGGACATAGAGCAAGATGGAATACGCTCAATAATATAAAATAGAGTCATCCCCTCTAGGGAAAAAGAAGTAATAGGCCTTACATGTATCTTTCTTATTTATGATAAATTAGAAAGATACAACACCTTCCAAAATTGAGCATCATACATCCATGTACTCTATTAATATCCAATATAATCCTTATACTAATAATTTTTAAAGTAAGCCAATAAATAAAGTAAGTCTAGAGAATAGAGACTCTTATACTCCTTAAAAGTGTCTGAGGATTGCATAATCATGTCCGTTGACACATGCAATATTCAAAAGCTATACTTTAAAAACTAAGACTTGAATGAATTTTTAAAACATAAACTTCTCACTAAACAACCATCCCAATAACAGCTCAGAATTACTAACTCCAGAGGAGGTATCCCCTTGTTTTCATAGTAAAACAGGTGACCCAAGGGAACACCCTCCCCCCCCCCCCCCTTTTTCTTGCCCTGGGTCAAATAGCCCAGAGCGAAGAGGGCAGTAGAACGGAGTCACTGCCGAAACAGACAGCCTACCTAGCTATAGTAGCAACTGTTAAGTGAATGACATTCTGAGCAGTAGATAATAGACCTAACAATAGAGGCCTCCAGAAATGGACTCGATATTTCTGAGATAAAAATTCATGAATGTGGATGGCTGAACGCAATGAGCAGCCTTCAAAAATCTATAATAGCGACACTATTAATGTAAGCCCAAGATGTAGAAGAACTCTTACTTCATGAGCCGAAATCTTAAGCACAACTGCTGAGTCAATGATATACCATAAGCAGTACCGATAGTTAATAGAATCCATTAGCAATAGAATGGAGCGTAACGTCCTTCTATTAGGCATCAAAGGCAGAAGAAGCTTACGCCCACAGTAATAAACAGATATCTGTTTATAAATACATAAACTCTAACCGGAGAGAGTAAAGGCCTATGCCCGTACGAAGACGGAAGGACCTTAATAACAATAGGTTCCGGATATTAGGAGCCTAACTCTTATGCAAAAATCCAACCTAAATAGTAAAGGAAGTAGTGATTCTGAAACTACGAAAGTGAAAATCATCCATCGATAGTGCATGAAACTCACTGACTCTTCAGTAAAAGAGAAACCAACAGAATTACTGTCTAAAAGGTCAGAATTTGAAAACTACTGTTTCCAGAGGCTCAAATGATTACTTAGCTAAATAAGAACCGAAGTTAAATTCCATATAGGAATTTAATCTAAAGATTCTAAGTCTATTTATCAAAAAGTTACTAACTGTCTTAGATAAAGAGACATAAGACTCAATTGTAAACTATCCTAGAGTGCATAGGTATGAGGTAACATAAACCTATAACCTTAATAATAACAGGCTGCAGTAGATCTTGTCAAACAAGTATACTAAAAAGTTGCAATGAGTAGTATGGAGGGATCAACAATATGAACATAATGATCCCTACACCAACGACGGAAGAGCCTCCACTTTAGAATAGCGAAGAAGAGGATCTCCTATAGTAAGAAATCGCGTCCAAAGCTCGTCCAGTACAATGCTTACAATGCAATACGGACCACACAACGGAATACGTGAAGGTTGCGACCTTGCGGGTTGTGATAAAGATGACACGATTTACCCAGCGAAAAAAGATCCTCTCATTGAGGAAGATTTCACATTAAGTCCCACAGTAGACAACAGGGTAAATTACCCATGGTCTCTGTGAAGATAGAGATGCTATCAACAGAAATGTATTGTGGTTGTTTATCTTAGCAATACCTGCTGAAACAACAGCGCCGGAGGATACGCGTATCCTATCATTCCGTCCTATTAGATCAATAGAGCATTAAAAACATTAGCTCAGAGATCCAGACAAGCCAACACATACGTCTGCAATTGATTAGCAAGCTGTGTCGTAAATAAATCATCATTGGGCGCTCCCATAGATAGCAAATCTGATTGAATACTTGTTTGTTGAGAGTCCATTCTGACAGCAACAAGCGACCCCTAAGTGAACGGGAGTCCGGTAAAACAATCAGACGACCCGGAATATGACGGACCGAAACAGAACTTGGTGTACTATAACCAACAGACGGATTCTTTCCATTAATTGAATAACGGAAACGAATGAGTGCCTCCCTGGTTCCGGAGATACGCCACTACTGTCGAATTAACGGACAGGATTTGGGCGTGCGTTTCTGAATAATGTTCAGGCAATGACATAAAGCAAGCCTAAAAAACATTATTCCGCGGAAGATAATTGGTTGCTAAGAGACTGCGGAACCCAAAGACCCAGGCACTTCGAATCCGTTGGGATCAATATTATATCCCAATCTGTTTGACTGGCAACCGTCATAACTGCAACACTCGGGTCCGGCAACTGCAGTGGCACTCTCTGAGTCAACCACCGAATGTTTGCCCCAGTCTGAATCTCTTGTAACACTAGATAGACAAGAGAACATGTAAATCGAGCAATTCATGGATTGCTGAAAAGTTGCCGTCGAAGAGAAGCTTCTCCGAGAACGAAGCGACTCTGAGAGAGTTCTTAACCTTACTATCCACGCGCGTGGATGTAGCTAGGGCTGCGTCACGTCTAACCAACTCCAATCAGCCACTGAAGGGCGGAGTTATACGTGAACAAACTACTGCCCTCAAAAGAAATCACATTGAGAATAATATCCCGTAAATCTTTTCTTGAAGACGTAATGATAACGCCTCAGTAAGGTGGATTACGTATGATAAAGCGTCTAAGTTAAGTCTACTAGACATCATTGTCGTTTCCAACATTGAGGTTGGAAAAGACATAGACGGCGAAAAAGAATATTTCCAGTCTTTAACCACACCGTCTAGACGCATATGAACTCTCGGTATGCCCTGCTCTGCCAAAATAAACTATTCGCATAAATGATAAAACGGCAGAAATGAGCAACGCGGACAAGAAACTAAACTACCATGCTTGGTAGCAGGCTTGTATGCATATATAGCGTCGAAAAATAAAACACATGTTGTAATGAAATTATTGGACTGCGTCGGTAAGTCAGGGACAATGTCCCTGAACCGATCCAAAATTCCGAGTCCAATGACGCTATAAGTATCTTATCCAACATCGCAGCAATGTAGTCCGAAATAACAATCACTGGAAGATAATGCCAGAAGATATAAATGGCAGCTTCCGATACTACGAAAGGGAAAACTCGAAATCTTTCGAATCGCTTTCGCCATCCTGTCGAACCCTATAAAGCGTTCGGTCGTCCGTACCTGATGCAACCGCGGACCGCACCGACCCAGCGCCGTCGGATAATTCCTGATTCGACCAAGAAACTGTCGATTGCTGGGATGCTGCGAAACAAGTGTGCTAACTCGGATAGCACGTCCGTCACTGAGGCCAAAGGAGAAGCGGTCCTACAATGCATTGCCGCTGGAAGCTCCGTGATCGTTACCCCGTGCATACTACCAGTATGCGAGCGAACGGAGTGTATAGGCCTCGTGTCCCTTGGCTACCGGATGGCGTGACCTATTCGCCGTGGAATCACTGAATGACGAAACTGATCGGATACTCGAGGTCACGTAGCCAATGTGCGGTCGTGCGCCCTGCTGTGAGGATGAGGAAGCATTATGGACAGTCTCTCGGACTGTCAATATAACGGAGCGTCCCGACCGACAGACGTATGCTCCGAATGTAAAATATCTGAACCACAACATGCGGTCCCCTATGTTGTTGGACGAGAGAGGGACCTCTCTCGCTCACAGCCCGGACGGACCTGGACAAGCCAGGAACCGGACTAACAGGCTTCCTCCGATCTGTCCTCAATCTGCCGTCACTGGGTGAGTACTAAAGTAATTAAAGTGCTCGCATCACCCAAATCTCCTTCCTAGACCGCAACGGACGAACCCGGCAGCCGAACCATTCGATGAATGCACGCTACACCGGGTGAGCTAGCGAATGTCACTCCGTCGATCCTACAAGGGATCTCTTAGGCGATAGACATATTCCATGAGCACTTATTGCCGCTAGCTCTTCATTAACTATGACGACAGAGGCACACTTTTGAAAGACATCTCCGTAACTTTGCGAACAAGAAACCAGAAATGCTTGGTTATAGCAAGCATATAATAATAATATATATAGCGTTGTTCAATAATTCGAAAGTTTGTGTGACATTATTGGACTATGTCGGAACTGAGGGACGATGTCCCTGAACCGAACCCAAAATTTCTAAGTCCACCGACGCTATCAGTTTCTTATCCGGCATCGCAGCATTCTGGTCCGACGAAAGAAGCTGTAGAAGACCAAGTCAGATGACATACACAACAGCATATGTTGTTCCGAAAAGGAAAGCTCGAAATCCTCCAAATCCCTTTCGGTATCCCGTCGGACCGGATGAAATTTTCGGACGTCCGTACCCGCTTCCGCGGAGCGTCCCGACCCTGCATTGTCGGATAAAAAATATGCGACAGATTCAGTTGATGCTGGGATGCTGCGATAAACTGTGCTATTTAGGAAAGCACGTCCGTTCCCGAGGCCTGTGCAGTAGCGGTCTTACGATGCATTGCTGCCGGAAGCTCTGTGTACATTGACTCCCGCACACTTCCTATGCGAACGTCCGGAGTCTGCAGGCCTCGTATCCCTGGCTACCGGATGGTGTGACCTGGTCGCCGATGATTCTCTGACTGGCGAAGCTGACTGGATATCGGAGGTCACGTAGCCAAGAGCGGTAGTGTGCGCTACCATGAGAATGAGGAAGCCTTATTGACAGTCTACTCCGGACTGACTATATGTCGGAGCGTCCCGAGCGACGGACGTATGCTCCGAATGCGAAACATTTTGTACCACAACATCTGGGGCCAGATGTTGTTGTACGAGAGAGGGGCCTCTCTCGCTCGCCGTCCGGATGGACCAGAATGAGCTATGAACCGGACTAAAAGGCTTCCTCCGTTCTCCCTCTGATCCGCCATCACTGGGTGTGCATTTGGTTGATTTATAGTGCTCGCATCACCCCAAAATTCCTTCTAGACTGCAACGGACGAACCCGGCTGCCGAACCATTCGGTGAATGGACGCTACACCGGGCGAGCTAGCGGACGTCAAAGGCCGTCGAACCTACTAGGGTGCTCTTAGGCAATTGGCGTATTTACATGAGCACTTTTCCGCTAGCCCTTCATTAATTGTGACGACGGAGGCACACTGTTGGAAGACATCACAGATACATCACCCTAATCTTGATCGTCTGAAATAGAAATTGATAAAGTAGAGTGACCCTGCGGGGAAAGGACCGGAGTGTCCAATTCCCCCCTAACATACCGTGACATACGCTTCCCATATTGTCATCGAAATCATACGATACAGAACAGGAGTTAATGCGAGTACACTGACCACATATAGAATGATTATAAAAGTCAGAGGAAGACTTCCTCTTATTACAATTGATCAATATCCTTTCAATGTGAAAAGAAAACAAGTCCTGGTACTCGCACTAACCCCTGACAATCAAAATACATAATAATAATATGATCCATTACTATAGAAAAAATAATTGAAATCAAAATATTTTGAAAAAATATTTTTTCAGAACAGCCCAAGTTTCTGAAAAGTAACGTTGAGCCCCAATGGATCCCAAGCCTAAGTGTGGACAAAAATTTTAAAAATATTTTAAACAATTTATTCAACACTTACGAACAATAATAATGTATCTAGTTATGATTAAAATAACATCAAGATATTATTTTCCAGAAATCCCCCCTCACACAGAGGGCTGTTGTAAATGTAAACAATGAATGTAAAAACACTAAAATAAGACTCCAGGCACCCAGGCCTGGAATCAGTTACCAAAAATACACTATCTGATGCAAAACAGAGACTTCCAGGGAAGAAACTGCAGAACATCAGATGGTAGATGCAGAACACAACGCCCAACCACCCGTAGGTGAAGACGTAAACATGGGGAAAAGAACAGAATTCATTCTGTTATTCAGCTAAAACTCCCAAGAAAATTTAGTTATAATAATTACAAAAACTATGCCAAAAGCATGGGAGAATAGCAAGGGGGGACTTAAAGGACAGGGAGAGAGGAAAACACTGAAAAGTTAAAAAATTTATAGTAATTTATATATTTTTTATACTTACCAATGACCCAGACATAGCTGGTGCTAACTCTTAAAATATAGGGCCAAACACAAATTTTGCCCCCCAATCCCCAAAATTTGCATCTAAAATCAAAGAAAACATGTCCTGAAAGGCCCTCCACTCTTCGCCCCCACTGCGTAAGCCCTATGTACTCAGCGGGGAGGCAAGAGTTCCCAACTCCTGGGAGGGCCATCCCCGTCTGGGTCATTGGTAAGTATAAAAAATATATAAATTACTATAAATTTTTTAACATTTTTATACTGTACCAATGACCCAGACATAGCTGAATAGTAAAAAGGCTGGAGGGCCAAGGACATAGAGCAAAATGGAATACGCTCAATAAAATAAAATAGAATCATCCCCTGTAGGGAAAAAGAAGTAATATGCCTTACATGTATCTTTCTTATTTATGATAAATTAGAAAGATACAACACCTTCCAAAATTGAGCTTCATATATCCATGCACTCTATTAATATCCAATATAATCCTTATACTAATAATTTTTAAAGTAAGCCAATAAATAAAGTAAGTCTAGAGAATAGAGACTCTTATACTCCTAAAAGTGTCTGAGGATTGCATAATCATGTCCGTTGACATATGCAATATTCAAAAGCTATACTTTAAAAACTAAGACTTGAATGAATTTTAAAAACCTAAACTTCTCACTAAACAACCATCCCAATAACAGCTCAGAATTACTAACTCCGGAGGAGGTATCCTCTTGTTTTCATAGTAAAACAGGTGACCCAACGGAACACCCTCCCCCCCCCCCCCCCCCCCCCCCCTTTTTCTTGCCCTGGGTCAAATAGCCCAGAGCGAAGAGGGCAGCCAAACGGAGACACTGCCGAAACAGACAGCCTACCTAGCTATAGTAGCAACTGTTAAGTGAATGACATTCTGAGCAGTAGAAAATAGACCTAACAATAGAGGCCTCCAGAAATGGACTCGATATTTCTGAGATAAAATTCATGAATGTGGATGGCTGAGCGCAATGAGCAGCCTTCAAAAATCTATAATAGCGACACTATTAATTTAAGCCCAAGAAGTAGAAGAACTCTTACTTCATGAGCCGAAATCTTAAGCACAACTGCTAAGTCAATGATATACCATAAGCAGTACCGATAGTTAATAGAATCTATTAACAATAAAATGGAGCGTAACGTCCTTCTACTAGACATCAAAGACAGAAGAAGTTTACGCCCATAGTAATAAACAGATATCTGTTTATAAATACATAAACTGTACCCGGAAAGAGTAAAGGCCTATGCCCATACGAAGACGGAAGGACCTTAAGATAATAGGTTCCGGATAATAGGAGCCTAACTCTTATGCAACAATCCAACCTAAATAGTAACGGAAGTAGTGATTCCGAAACTACGAAAGTGAAAATCATCCATCGATAGTGCATGAAACTCACTGACTCTACAGTAAAAGAGAAACTAACAGAATTACTGTCTAAAAGGTCAGAATTTGAAAACTACTGTTTCCAGAGGCTCAAATGACTGCTTAGCTAAATAAGAACCGAAGTTAAAATCCATATAGGAATTTAATCTAAAGATTCTAAGTCTATTTATCAAAAAGTTACTAACTGACTTAAATAAAGAGACAAAAGACTCAATTGTAAACTATCGTAGAGTGCATAGGTATGAGGTAACATAAACCTATAACCTAAATAATAACAGGCTGCAGTAGATCTTGTGAAACAAGTATACTAAAAAATAGCAATGAGTAGTATGGAGGGATCCACAATATGAACATAATGATCCCTACACCACGACGGAAGAGCCTCTACTTTAGCCGCATAGAATAGCGAAGAAGAGGATCTCCTATAGTAAGAAATCGCGTCCAAAGCTCGTCCAGTACAGTGCTTACAATGCAATACGGACCACACAACGGAATACATGAAGGTTGCGACCTTGCAGGTTGTGATAAAGATGACACGATTTACCCAGTGAAAAAAGATCCTCACATAGAGGAAGATTTCACGTTAAGACGCACAGTAGACAAGAGAGTAAATTATCCATGATCTCTGTGAAGATAGAAATGCTATCAACAGAAATGTATTGTGGTTGTTTATCTTAGCAATACCTGCTGAAACAACAGCGCCGGAGGATACGCGTATCCTATCATTCCGTCCTATAGATCAATAGAGCGTTAACAACATTAGCTCAGAGATCTGGACAAGCCAACACATACGTCTGCAATTGATTAGCAAGCTGTGTCATAAATAAATCATCATTGGGCGCTCCCATAGATAGCAAATCTGATTGAATACTTGTTTGTTGAGAGTCCATTCTGACAGCAACAAGCGACCCGTAAGAGAACGGGAGTCCGATAAAACAATCAGACGACCCGGAATATGACGGACCAAAACTGAACTTGGTGTACTATAACCAACAGACGGATTCTTTCCATTAAATTGAATAACGGAAACGAAAGAGTGCCTCTCTGGTTCCGGAGATACGCCACTACTGTCGAATTAAAGGACAGGAATTTGGGCATGCGTTTCTGAATAATGTTCATGCAATGACATAAAGCAAGCCTAAAAAACATTATTCCGCGGAAGAAAACTGATTGCTAAGAGACTGCGGAACCCAAAGACCCTGGCACTTCGAATCCGTAGGGATCAGTATTATATCCCAATCTGTTTGACTGGCAACCGTCATAACAGCCACACTCGGGTCCGGCAACTGCGGTGGCACTCTCTGAGTCAACCATCGAATGTTTGCCCCAGTCTGAATCTCTTGTAACACTAGATAGACAAGAGAACGTGTAAATCGAGCAATTCCTGGATTGCCGAAAAGTTGCCGTCGAAGAGAAGCTCCTCCGAGAACGAAGTGACTCTGAGAGAGTTCTTCACCTTACTATCCACGCGCGTGGATGTAGCTAGGGCTGCGTCACGTCTAACCAACTCCAATCAGCCACTGAAGGGCGGAGTTATACGTGAACAAACCACTGCCCTCAAAAGAAATTACATTGAGAATAATATACCGTAAATCTTTTCTTGAAGACGTAATGATAACGCCTCAGTAAGGCGGATTACGTATGATAAAGCGTCTAAGTTAAGTCTACTATACATCATGTCGTTCCCAACATTGAAATTGGAAAAGACATAAACGGCGAAAAAGAATATATGCAGTCTTTAATCACACCGTCTAGATGCATATGAACTCTCGGTATGCCCTGCTCTGCCAAAATAAACTATTCGTATAAATGATAAAATGGCAGAAATGAGCAACGCGGACAAGAAACTAAACTATCATGCTTGGTAGCAGGCTTGTATATATATATATATATATAGCGTCGAAAAATAAAACACATGATGTAATGACAATATTGGACTGCGTCGGTAAGTCAGGGACAATGTCCCTGAACCGATCGAAAAATCCGAGTCCAATGACGCTATAAGTCTCTTATCCAAGATCGCAGCAATGAAGTCCGAAATAACAATCACTGGAAGATAATGCCAGAAGATATGAAAGGCATCTTCCGATACTAGTAAAGGGAAAACTAGAAATCTTTCGAATCCCTTTCGCCATCCTGTCGGACCCTATAAAGCGTTCGGTCGTCCGTACCTGATGCAACCGCGGACCGCACCGACCCAGCGCCGTCGGATAATTCCTGATTCGACCGAGAAACAGTCAATTGCTGGGATGCTGCGAAACAACTGTGCTAACTCGGATAGCACGTCCGTCACTGAGGCCTGAGGAGAAGCGGTCTTACGATGCATTGCCGCTGGAAGCTCCGTGATCGTTACCCCGTGCACACTACCAATATGCGAGCGAACGGAGTGTATAGGCCTCGTGTCTCTTGGCTACCGGATGGTGCGACCTATTCGCCGTGGAATCACTGAATGCCGAAACTGATCGGATACTCGAGGTCACGTAGCCAATGTGCGGTCGTGTGCCCTGCTGTGAGGATGAGGAAGCATCAAGGACAGTCTCTCGGACTGTCAATATAACGGAGCGTCCCGACCGACGGACATATGCTCCGAATGTAAAATATCTGAACCACAACATGCGGTCCCCTATGTTGTTGGACGAGAGAGGGACCTCTCTCGCTCACAGCCCGGACGGACCTGGACAAGCCAGGAACCGGACTAACAGGCTTCCTCCGATCTGTCCTCAATCTGCCGTCACTGGGTGAGTACTAAAGTAATTAAAGTGCTCGCATCACCCAAATCTCCTTCCTAGACCGCAACGGACAAACCCGGCAGCCGAACCATTCGATGAATGTACGCTACACCGGGTGAGCTAGCGAATGTCACTCCGTAGGCAATAGACATATTCCATGAGCACTTATTGCCGCTAGCTCTTCATTAACTATGACGACAGAGGCACACTTTTGAAAGACATCTCCATAACTCTTCGAACAAGAAACCAGAAATGCTTGGTTAGCAAGCATAAAATAATAATATATATAGCGTCGTTCAATAATTCGAAAGTTTGTGTGACATTATTGGACTATGTCGGGACTGAGGGAGGATGTCCCTGAACCGAACCAAAAATTTCTAAGTCCACTGACGCTATCAGTTTCTTATCCGGCATCGCAGCATTCTGGTCCGACGAAAGAAGCTGTAGAAGACCAAGTCAGATGACATACACAACAGCATATGTTGTTCCGAAAGGGAAAGCTTGAAATCCTCCGAATCCCTTTCGGTATCCCGTCGGACCGGATGAAACTTTCGGACGTCCGTACCCGCTTCCGCGGAGCGTCCCGACCCAGCATCATCGGATAAAATATATGCGACAGATTCAGTTGATGCTGGGATGCTGCGATAAACTGTGCTATTAAGGAAAGCACGTCCGTTCCCGAGACCTGTGCAGTAGCGGTCTTACGATGCATTGCCGCCGGAAGCTCCGTGTACATTGACTCCCGCACACTTCCTATGCGAACGTCCGGAGTCTGCAGGCCTCGTGTCCCTGGCTACCGGATGGTGTGACCTGGTCGCCGAAGAATCCTTGATCGGTGAAGCTGGTAATATTTTGGCGGTCACGCAGCCAAGGTGCGGTCGTGTGCGCTGACGAGAAGAGGAAGCCTTAGCAGTTTCCGCGGACTGCCTATACAACGGAGCGTCCCGAGCGCCGGACGTATGCTCCGCTTGCGACACATTTTGTACCACAACATCTGGGGCCAGATGTTGTTGAACGAGAGAGGGGCCTCTCTCGCTTGCCGTCCGGATGGACCGGAACGAGCTATGAACCGGACTAAAAGGCTTCCACCGTTCTCCCTCCGATCCGCCGTCACTGGGTGTGCATTAAGTTAATTTATAGTGCTCGCATCCCCCCAAAATTCCTTCTAGACCGCAACGGACGAACCCGGCTGCTGAACCATTCGGTGAATGGACGCTACACCGGGCGAGCTAGCAGACGTCAAAGGCCGTCGAACCTACTAGGGTCCTCTTAGGCAATTGGCGTATTTACATGAGCACTTTTCCGCTAGCCCTTCATTAATTGTGACGACGGAGGCACACTGTTGGAAGACATCACGGATACATCACCCTAATCTTGATCGTCTGAAATAGAAATTGATAAAGTAGAGTGACCCTGCGGGGAAAGGACCGGAGTGTCCAAATCCCCAATAACATACCGTGACATACGCTTCCCATATTGTCATCGAAATCATACGATACAGAACAGGAGTTAATGCGAGTACACTGACCACATATAGAATGATAATAAAGTCAGAGGAAGACTTCCTCTTAAAACAATTGATCAATATCCTTTCAATGTGAAAAGAAAACAAGTCCTGGTACTCGCACTAACCCCTGGCAATCAAAATACATAATAATATGATCCATTAATATAGAAAAAATAATTGAAATCAAAATATTTTGAAAAAATATTTTTTCAGAACAGCCCAAGTTTCTGAAAAGTAACGTTGAGCCCCAATGGATCCCAAGCCTAAGTGTGGACAAAAATTTTAAAAATATTTTAAACAATTTATTCAACACTTACGAACAATAATAATGTATCTAGTTATGATTAAAATAACATCAAGATATTATTTTTTAGAAATCCCCCCCTCACACAGAGGGCTGTTGAAAATGTAAACAATGAGTGTAAAAACACTAAAATAAGACTCCAGGCACCCAGGCCCGAAATCAGTTACCAAAAATACACTATCTGATGCAAAACAGAGACTTCCAGGGAAGAAACTGCAGAACATCAGATGGTAGATGCAGAACACAACGCCTAACCACCCGTAGGTGAAGACGTAAACATGGGGAAAGAACAGAATTCATTCTGTTATTCAGCTAAAACTCCCAAGAAAATTTAGTAATAATAATTACAAAAACTATGCCAAAAGCATGGGAGAATAGCAAGGGGGGACTTAAAGGACAGGGAGAGAGGAAAACACTTAAAAAACAGTGTAACTAAATAATCAGAATGACAACAAAATGGCTGCTGCCTCGAAAATAGGTAACTTAACATAATTTCATTAAAAAATTTTAAGTTACAGCCCTGATAATATTCTGTCACACATTTTTTTCCTCTCCTCCTTCTCTATCCTCCTTAGAATCACCATTTCACTAATATTTATGTGTCTGGCATCATTTAAACTGAGATTTATAAGCACAAAGATCAGTCAGATGTTAACTGATGAAGGTCCAAACTTAGAATGATTAATGGCGCCAATTTCAGAACGTCCTTGACACTGCGCATGCGCAGTGGGGGCGAAGTGTGGAGGGCCTTTCAGGACATGTTTTCTTTGATTTTAGATGCAAATTTTGGGGATTGGGGGGCAAAATTTGTGTTTGGCCCTATATTTTAAGAGTTAGCACCAGCTATGTCTGGGTCATTGGTACAGTATAAAAATATCAGTGTAACTAAATAATCAGAATGACAACAAAATGGCTGCTGCCTCAAAAGTTAAAAAATTTATAGTAATTTATATATTTTTTATACTTACCAATGACCCAGACTTAGCTGGTGCTAACTCCAACAAAACCAGGGCCAAACACAAATTTTGCCCCCCAATCCCCAAAATTTGCATCCAAAACAAAAAGAAATCATGTCCTAAAGGACCTCCATAGTACGCCTCCACTGCGCATGCGCAGTGACGCAGTCGTCCCGAAATATATAAATTACTATAAATTTTTTAACATTTTTATACTGTACCAATGACCCAGACTTAGCTGAATAGTAAACAGGCTGGAGGGCCTAGGACATAGAGGAAAATCCAATAAGCTCAATTATATAGTAAAGAGGTAACCCCTTAAGGAGAAAAGGAGTATTAGGCTTTACATGTATCTTTCTTATTTAATATTAAATTAGAAAGATACACTACCCTTAATAATTGAGCACAATAACATTCATGTTCTCTATTAACATCCAGTATAACCCTTATACTAATTATTTTTAAAGCAAGCCAATAAATAAAGTAGTCCAGAGAATTGAGACTCTTTATAATCATTTAAAAGTGTCCGAGTATTGTATATTAAAGCCCGTTTGACACTTGACATATACAAATGCTTCACACCGAGCTACACTTTAAAAATAAGACATGAATGAATTTAAACATTAATATTACACTTAAAAACCATCCCGGAAGCGACTCAGAAATACTGACTTGGAGGAGGCATTCCCTTGCTTTTCACTATAAAGCAGGTGACCTAAGGGAACACCTGCCCCCCCCCCCCCCCCCCCTTCCCCTTGCCCTGGGTCAAATAGCCCAGAGCGAAGAGGGCAGCCGGACGGAGTCACTGCCGGAACAGAAAGCCTGCATAACTATAGTTGCAACTGTTTAGTGGACGACATTCTGAGCAACAGATAACGGACCTAAACAATGCAGGTCTCCAGAAATGGACTCAATATTTCTGAGATAAAAATTCGTAAATGTGGATGGCTGAGACCAATAAGCAGCCTTCATTAAATCTGTAATAGCAACACTATTAGCATAAGCCCAGGAAGTAGAAAGAGCTCTTACTTCATGAGCAGAAATCTTAAGCACAGACTGCTGAGAAGAAGATAAATCTTCATAAGCAGTACGGATAGTTAACTGAATCCATCTAGCAATAGAATGGACTGAAATGTCCTTTCTATTAGGCATCAAAGACAGAAAGAAACGTTTCCGTCCCTTTCTGATAAACTGAGATCTCTGTTTATAGATACGTAGTGCTCTAACAGGACAGAGTAAAGGCCTACGCCCGTCTGAAGACGGAAGAGCCTTAATAACAATAGGTTCCGGATATTTATTAGGAGCCTGATTCTTAGCTAAAAAACCCACATTAGTAGTGAAGGTGATAATGTTCCCAACACTACGATAATGAGAATCATCCACCGATAGTGCATGAAGCTCACTGACTCTTCTGGCAGAAGAGAAAGCTAAGAGAAAAGCTGTCTTATAAGATAAGAATTTGAAATCTACTGTCCCAAGAGGTTCAAATGGCTTTTCCTTCAATTTAAGGAGAACCCAAGCTAAATTCCACTTAGGAATTAATCTAAGAGTTCTGGGTCTATTTATCGAAAAGTTTCTAACCAATTTCGATAAAGAGACATTAGATCCAATTTGTAAACTATCATGATGTGCATAGGTATCAGATAACATAGATCTATAACCCTTTATAGTAACAGGCTGCAGTTTGATTTCGTCAAACAAGTATACTAGAAAGTTTGCAATGTCTGGTATAGAGGGATCAAATATATCTACAGAATGATCCCTACACCAACGACGAAAAACCTTCCACTTAGCCGCATAGTTTAGCGAAGAGGAGGTCCTCCTACAGTTAGAAATCGCGTCCACTGCTCGTCCTGTAAAGTGCTTGCCATGCAAGAAGGACCGCACAACGGAAAAACGTGAAGGTTGAGGCCTTGCGGGTTGTGATGGAGTTGGCGCGATTTCCCCTGCGAAAGAAGATCCTCTCGTGGAGGAAGCTTCCGCGGTAGGTCCCACAACAGACACCTGAGTAGATTTATCCACGGTCTCTGTGGCAACAGAGATGCTACCAACAGAATCTTGCATTGAGATTGTTTTATCTTTAGCAATACTTGTTGAATTAACGGCGCTGGAGGATACGCATATCCTATCATTCCGTCCCAAGGGATCGACAGAGCGTCTACTGCAAATGCTCTTGGATCCGGACACGGAGACACATACGTCTGCAACTGATTGTTGAGATGTGTCGCAAATAAGTCTATCATTGGCCGTTCCCATTGGTAGCAAATCTGATTGAATACTTGTTTGTTGAGAGTCCACTCCGACGGCAACAAGCGACCCTTTCGTGAAAGGGAGTCTGCTAGCACATTCAGACGACCCGGTATGTGACAGACCGAAAGAAGAACGTGATGTTCTAACGCAAACAGAAGGATTCTTTCCGTTAGATTGAACAACGGAACTGAATGAGTGCCTCCCTGATTCCGTATATACGCCACTACTGTCGTATTGTCGGATAGGATTTGGACATGAGCATCGTGAATAATGTCCATCCAGTGACGTAACGCAAGCCAAATTGACATCATTTCCTTGATGTTTATGTGCTTGCACAGAAATTGCGGATCCCAAAGACCCTGGCATCTCGAATCCGTTGGGATTAATGATGCACCCCAACCTGTTTGACTGGCATCCGTCATAACGGTAAAACTCGGATCCGGCAACTGCAGCGGAACTCCTTGAGTTAACCACTGAATGTTTGCCCAAGTCTGAATCTCTTGTTTTACTTGATCTGACAAGAGAACGTCTACATCGAGCGAATGAATTTTCACACTCCAATTCTGAGTCAGGAAAATTTGAAGAGGACGTGTGCGTAGCCGCCCCATCGGAATGAGATCCGCGGCGGCTCCGCACAGACCTATCAGTCTCATAAATTCTCTCGCCGTGACTTTGTCTGCGTGCAGACAATAGCGAGCGTAATAACTGACTAATTTCGCTCTGGTTAACGGCAGACGAACGAGATTGTTGTGCGTCTCGAAGCTCATTCCCAGATGAGTGAATGACTTGGACGGCACCAGATCCGACTTCTCCTCGTTTACTATAAAACCAAGACGTCGGAGCAATAGAAGAAGATTCTGAACATCGTTCTGAAGCGTTAACTCGTTGCCGTACCTCTGAAGAATGTCGTCCAGGTAGGCCGACGTTACCGCAGATGAATGAGCTCGGAAGTAGATCATTACCGAGTTCATTACCCGAGTGAAAGCCCAGGGTGCTAGATTCAATCCGAAGCACATCGCCCGGAATTGATACACCACTCCTAGGACTGCGAAGCGTAGATACTTTCAGAATGTCGGATGTACCATGACGAGAAAGTACGCATCTTTGAGATCTATGCTCGTTGCATAATCGTTCACCCGAATACTCGCTCTGACCGATCGAATCGTCTCCATATAAAACTTCGGAGCGACGATCAGCTTGTTTATCCAGCTCAAATCTATGACTGGACGGAACGAGCCGTCTGGTTTCGGAACCAGAAACAGATGGCTGTAGAATCCCAGAGATTCCTGGTTTTCTACGACCTCTACCGCGTTCTTCATTAAAAGAGACTGCACCTCTGATAACAGAGCGTCTCTTTTCTGTGGATTTGACGGAAGATGAGTCCACTTTGGACTTCGAGTTAATGGAGGCTTTCGTTTGAAGGATATCTTTAGACCTTCCGAAGTCACTCCTCTCACCCAAGGGTCGTCCGTAATCGACGCCCACTCTTGTGAAAAACTCGACAACCTTCCGCCAACCGGAACGCGATAGAGGTTTAAGCCATCACCTCCTGGACCTGCGAGGCCTGCGGTAGGAGAAACCACGTCTTCCACGACCCGCACCTCGCCTCGTCGACCTTGGGGCGTCCGACCGATTGTCCCGGCCTGAAGGACGTCCCGAACGAGAGTCGCTATCCTGACGGTCTCTCGAATAAGACCAAGAGGACGCACCAGAACCTCTATAGGAACCTCTCTTGGGCGCATTAGACCCAGAAGTGCCTGTCTTATTCGTGTCTGCTGTATCCGACTTTTTAGGAGCCGATCTGAACAACAGAGAATCATTAGCTTTCTTTTTAATTTTATCATAAATAGCGGAAAGCTTGCCGTCAAAGAGAAGTTCTCCTGAGACCGAAGCGACTCTAAGAGAGTTCTTCACCTTAGAATCCACTAGTGTGGATGTAGCTAGGGCTGCGTCACGTCTAACCAACTCCAGATTTGCCACTGAAAGGGCGGAGTTACACGTGGAATAAGCTACTGCCCTTGAAAGAAGTCTTAAAGAGGATTGTATATCCTGAAACTCTTCCCCTTGAAGGCGCAGTGATAACGCCTTAGTAAGGTGATCTGCGTAAGATAAGGCATCTAAATTGACTCTGTTAGACGCAATAGCTGTTTCCAACACCGCGGTTGGAATAGAAGCTGACGACGGTAATGATAGCTCTAAGTCTTCCGCCTCGTCGTCCATACGCAGAGGAACTCTCGGTATACCCTGTCCTGCCGTATCGAATTTATTCCTTGCATTAATGAAAGGCAGGTTAAGAGTATTAGCGGACAAGAAACCTGCTTTCCCCGTCCTGGAAGCAAGTTTAAAAATAGCGTCGTTCAATAATCCAAATGTTCTTGCAACATTATTGGACTGCGACGGAAACTCGGGAGCGATGTCCCTGAACCGCTCAAAAAATTCAGAGTCCAATGACGCTATAATTCTCTTGTCCGGAAGCGCAGCAGTCTGGCCCGACGGAACAACTTGAGGAAGAAAGTGCCGGATGAAGTCCACGGCAGCTTTATGTTGTTCCGAAAGGGATAGCTCCAATTCATCCGTATCCCTTTCACCATCCGGTCGGACCTCCCGATGTTCCCGGTCGTCCGCCCCCGATGCTTCGGCGGAGCGTACCGACCCAGCGCCGTCGGATAATTCTCGATCCGACACCGTTCCTGTCGGCTGCTGGGATGCTGCGATAAGCTGTGCTATCTGCACAAGAATGTCCGACGTCGAGACCTGCGGAGGCGCAGTCTTTCGCTGCTTCGCCGAGGGCAGCTCCGCATCAGATGGCTCCCGCATACTTTTCCTATGCGAACGTCCGGAGTCCATCGGTCTCGAATCCCTGGCTGCCGGATGGTGTGACCTGGTCGCCGAAGAATCCTTCATCGGCGAAGCTGGTAAAATATCGGCGGTCACGCAGCCAAGGTGCGGTCGTGTGCGCTGACGAGAAGAGGAAGCCTTAACAGTCTCTGCGGACTGCTTATACAACGGAGCGTCCCGAGCGACGGACGTATGCTCCGCTAAAGACACATTTTGTACCACAACATCTGGTCCCAGATGTTGTTGTACGAGAGAGGGACCTCTCTCGCTCGCGGCCCGGCTGGACCTGGACGAGCTAGGAACCGGACTAAAAGGCTTCCTCTGTTCTCGTTTACTATCCGCCGTCACTGGGTGTGCATCTATTATGTTTATAGTGCTCGCATCACCCAAAATTTCCTCTTGGACCGCATCGGACGAACCCGGCTGCTGAACCATTCGGTGAATGGACGCTACACCGGGCGAGCTAGCGGACGACATTTGTCTAATCTCCATGAGCACTTTTGCCGCTAGCTCTGAATTCATTTGTGACGACAGACGCACACTTGAAGAAGATAACATGGAAACATCACCCTGTTCTGGTTCCTCTGAAATAGAAACTGAGAGAGTAGAGTGACCTTGTGGAGAAAGAGCCGGCATCGCACTTTCTCCAGAAACAACATATCGTGACACACGTTTCCAATGTTTCTCATCCCAATGTTCACATATAGGACAGGGATTAATGCGAGAACACTGACTACAATTAATACAATGATCATGAAAGTCAGAGGAAGATTTCTTCCTATTACAATTTGAACAATGTCCCTTCATTGTGAAAGAACAAGAATAAGTCCTAGTTACTCGCAAAAACCCCTGACACAAAGATACATAATAACATGATCCATTAATAAATGAAAAAACAATTGCAAAACAAAATAATTTTGAAAAAATATTTTTTCAGAAAAGCCCAAGTTGCTGAAAAGTAACGTTGAGCCCCGATGGATCCGATGGCAAAGTGTGGTCAAAAATTTTAAAATTATATAAAATAATTAATGAGACACTTTCGGATAATATAAATGTATCTTATAATGAGATAAACTACCACAAAGGCAAACAGCCCCCCTCAAAAAAGGCTGTTGCCAATGAAAACAAACAGTGTAAACACACTAGAAAACATGACTCCAGGCACTGAAAAAACTGGCCCGGAATCAGTCATCAATTACACTCTATCTGATGCAAAACAGAGACTCCCAGGGGAGAATCTGTAGAACATCAGATGGAAGATGCAGAACACAAACGTTATACACCCATGGGTGAAAACGTAACTATGGGGAAAATAACAGAAAACATTCTGTAACCAAGCAACTCTCCCAGGAAATTTTAGAAATGAAACTTCTCAAAAATATGCCAAAAGCATGGGAGAATTGCCAGGGGGGACTTTAGAAGGCTCGGGGAGAGAAAACACTGAATAAGCAGTGCAACAATTAGCAAGAATGACAACAAGAGGCCCATGCCTCGAAAATAGGCAACTTAACATAATTTCATCAAAAAATTTTAAGTACAGCCCTGATTATTTTTTGCCACTTCTTTTTCCTCTCCTCCTTCTATCCTCCTTGGAATCACATTTTCTCCAAAAATTACGTGTCTGGCATCCTTTAAACTGAGATTTACAAGCACAAAGATCAGTGAGATGTTGACTGATGAAGGGCCAAACAGAGAATGATAATTGGCGCCAATTTCGGGACGACTGCGTCACTGCGCATGCGCAGTGGAGGCATACTATGGAGGTCCTTTAGGACATGATTTCTTTTTGTTTTGGATGCAAATTTTGGGGATTGGGGGGCAAAATTTGTGTTTGGCCCTGGTTTTGTTGGAGTTAGCACCAGCTAAGTCTGGGTCATTGGTACAGTATAAAAATATAGGTAACTTAACATAATTTCATTAAAAAATTTTAAGTTACAGCCCTGATAATATTCTGTCACACATTTTTCATCTCCTCCTTCTCTATCCTCCTTAGAATCACCATTTCACTAATATTTATGTGTCTGGCATCATTTAAACTGAGATTTACAAGCACAAAGATCAGTCAGATGTTAACTGATGAAGGGCCAAACTTAGAATGATTAATGGCGCCAATTTCGGAACGTCCTTGACACTGCGCATGCGCAGTGGAGGTGAGGTGTGGAGGGCCATTCAGGACATGTTTTCTTTGATTTTAGATGCAAATTTTGGGGATTGGGGGGCAAAATTTGTGTTTGGCCCTATATTTTAAGAGTTAGCACCAGCTATGTCTAGGTCATTGGTACAGTATAAAAATATAACTATTGTTACCACATTGCAGGGCTTTTCTAGTACATTAATGGAACACTAAAACTGTGTAAAGCTTGACAGATCACATGATATGTTAGGCAGTTAAGGAGTTAACATCTGAATATTAACTCAACACATTACATGATGGAGATTCAATAGCTTGAGTGTTTCCAGCATTTCATTTTGCTTGAAATTTAATTCTCAATGACATTGTATAAACAAGTTTCATGAGTATTTTTTCATGTCACAGAGAGGTTATACATGGAGATTATGATAGACATATGACTCCTTAAACTTTGTGTTCCAACAATTATTTGACCTATTGTACATTCCACAATAGATCAAACAGATGATAGCTACGTGACCGCTCGCATTCTGTTTGACAACAAAGCTCATGATACTTGAAGTTCTGTTGTTATTAATATTAACATTCTTAAAAGTAAGGATGTGTCTACTGTTTTCCATTGTACAAGAAGTCCATTTTAGACAACTGTCAGTTATTTACCGTGATTTACTGATAACAGTGGTAATAATCGCAATAACATGACCTTGTCAGGCCACTTATAAGCTGTTCGTCTGTTAATAATTTCTGTTGGGCTATTAATAAACCATAATGTCATCCAAAAATTATCTTATTGTTATATTGTAGCCAAATACAGTAGACAGGTGACTCCAATTGCCCATCTTTACAGATGCTCATGAACACGTAAGAAAAAAACACCAACAATAACATGACTTTTCAGATAACAACGCTCTTCATATTTTTTAACCCGGTTAGTAAGACTACATAAGTGATGCTAAAATATTATATCTAAAAAAATAATGGCAAAAGAGTGTGGTCTGCATCTACAAAAGATGAACAAATAAAATAAATTCATCATTCTATTATACAAAAATATTTGAAGTAGCTTTAAAAATTCCTGCAAACAGATAAAGTTGCATCTTTAAACCTTTTGCTGCCAGGCTGACTTCTACCATATATGGAGGAACTATGTATATGACTGTACGTGAGGAAGTTAACCCTTTACCCAACGTAATGGCCAAAACTGGCCAGCGCTATTCTCAAAAATCGCCATTTAATTTTCACTATTTTTTTCATTTTTTGTCTCAAAAACATAGGTTATGACCCCTCGTTGGAACGAGCTTGTCGAGCTCGTTCCAACGAGGGGTCATAACCTATGTTTTTGAGACAAAAAATGAAAAAAATTAGTTATTCAAGAATTTTTTTTGCAAGTGTCGTCTGCTTTTCACGTTAGGTAAAGAGTTAAATAAACTTCATAACACACTTGTAACTCTATCATCTGATTAATTGTTGGAAAGATCCCTTGGAGATTTTTCCAATAATGTATCAAATTATAGTGTTAATATGCACATGCCAGAGCATGCAGAACAACAGAAGAAAATACTTGACAACGAAAATCAATGGCAAATAAGAGTTAATTTTGACTGCGCTATTTAAAAAAAAAGGCTACGGCAGTTGAAAGAAAATTCAAGAACATAGACTAATAAAAAAAACAAAAAACAGAGGCTCAAATGATTACCTGGCTCAAGTTGTTTACAAGTACTGCAAAATGGTTGGGAGAGAGAAGAAAGTAATTGGGGTGAGTGAGAGCTTTTTACCGATTTGTTCACCCACAGTAAGACTCTTCTTCTAAACTGAGAGTGATTTTTCAGACAGTTTGAATGCACTACACGTAGGGACACTCCGAAAAAAAATAACAAATACCTATCCAAAACAGCTTAAGAATTAAAGTGTCAGTGACACTGTAGCTTAACTTGACTGTGTGTAGTGTTTGCTGAAAAGGATAATGTTCAATGTTTATGAAAGGATTATGAAATAAGACAAGAATTGTGACAATTGAAAATGTGTTAATTTCTGTTCCCTGCATGTTTTCAATAAGAATAATTTGAGGTGTAGACTATACTAAAGAACTGAAGCCTGGGTTGATGTGGCCCTCACAGTTAATGTATGCCAACAAAAGTTACCAAGTTAACGTACAATCATTCCAAAACGAGTCATCCTACCAAGTTACAATGAAATACCTTCATAAATTAAAATATGTCTTGTAGACTTTGTTAAAGGAATCTAATACACATGACGTACCGGTGGTTACGGTTGACCGATCATGACCAAAATAAGACAGTCTCATCTAGATATCATATAAGTTATCCTACCAAGTTACAATGAAATCCCTTTATAATAACAACCTATAGACATTGCTAAAGGAAGCTAGATCACATTATCCAGGCAGTGGTAACAGCTGACCAATCATGACCAAAATAGGACAGGCTCATCTGGACATCATATCGAGTTATCCTTCCATGTTACAATGAAATCGCTTCATAAATATGATATGTAGACTATGCTAAACAAATCTGCCTATGCAGCCATCATGGTTGACCGGTAACATCCAAAATCGGATGTTCTCATCTAGACATGATACTGAGTCATCCTGCCAATTTACAATGAAATTCCTTCATAAATGCAAGGTGTAGACTGTGCTAAAGGAATTCAGGTAACGTGCCCCTGTGGTCATCATGGTTGACTGAACCCAATCAAAATACGACGTTCTCATCTAGACATTGTAGAGTCATCCTACAAAAGTTACAATAAACTCCCTTCATAAATACAACCTGTAGACTGTGCTAAAAGTTTTCGGGCCCACGCAGCCATCACGGTTGCCCGATTGCAACCAAAAGGGGACATTCACATCTAGACTTGACCTTGAACCTGCATATAAAATTTCTTGATGATCGGACAAGAACTACGAGGTGTAGCATGTGCAAAAGACAATGTGAACAGATTCACAGACTTACAAACTTACAGACTCACAGACTAGCAGACTCACATACTTCATGCATGCATGATGGCTATAGCTTATCTTGGCTTTGTCAAGTTAAGCTAAAAATGTGAATTTTATACTATTTTTAGCCACTGGGTTTACATGGGGCGAAATGCAAAAACAATTTTCTTTGTACGATTCAAGTACACCAGATAACATTGCAGGGAATACTGCATACCAAATTTGAATCACACTGATCAATCGGTTGCAAAAATTAAAAAATGTGGGTGGGGCTAAGAATTTTTCCTGACCTGGAACGGCTATGTGAATCTTTCTTGCAACACACCTAGATCTAGACCTGCGAAGAAGACTGCATATCATATATCAAACCAATCAAGAGAAGTGTTCATGGGTAAATGTCAGTTTAGTGCTTTCTAGTTTTGGAAGGTTACAAAATTTGTCCACGGCTTTGGTTTCTACTCGTTTTTTTTTTTTTAAAAAGAGTTGGCTTCGGTTTTGGTTTTAATGAAAACTATTCAAGTATTAAACACTACAAACAGCTGAGTTTTTTTTCCCAAATATAACTTTTATTCGGTCATTTTTAATGAATGTTATTTATATATTTATTGGTATTTAAGGTCACATACTTATGAACAATAGCTAATCGAGACCATGACAGTTTTACAGGTGGAGGAAGCTGGAGTACCCAGGGAGAACCATTGTGCATCAACAAGCAACTGTCAGCTCCTCAACATTCTAACTCTGTTTAAGCTCCGCTCAAGCAGGGTTACAGCAGTTGAAGACATGTGCACCATCGACGTGCAGTACTCCTTAGTGCACTGCGTCATCGTGCCCCCATGTAGGCAACCAAGATAAAGAGTCTGGCCCATGGACACAACGTGGGTCATCCCAGATGGAGATGGAACTCGGAGCCTCTAGCATACAATTCCAACAGTCTACCACTGAGCCACCGCGCACTCTTATTGAATGTTGAATGTACAAGTACCTTTCCCTCTCTCTAAATTATGAGATTATAAATAGCACAGTATAGTGAGCCATTAATCTGGAAGATAATAAAGACTGTACTCAGAGTCCTGGATATACAGTTGAATAGCATTGGAAGTCCACTCCCCCCACTGCCCCCCTCCACCCCCAGCCCCCCCCCCCCACCCCCCAGCCCCAACCACAGGGAAAATGCATGGTAGCAATGTACACTGTAGGTAAAAAAAAACAATAGGCCGATGAAATCGTCAGATGTGTACCCATACGTGCAATTAGTAGAAAGCTGTATGACGGAGGGCCACCACGGATGCTGACATAATGTACACCATACAAGGTATGGGAACATATAGAAATGGATTGGAGGAGTGTCTAATTTGATGGATAAAGGGTTAATATCTCCGGATCAAATTATCAGATTTACATAAAAAACTATACAGCACAACTCATCAATAACCTGAATAAATATATAAAGTAACATGACAATCGGATTGATATTTTTTGAGTTATCTCATGCGAAAGGGATTGGAGGAATTTTCAATTTGAAGGATAAAGGGGGTTAATATCTCCGGATCAAATTATCAGATTTACACCAAAAACTATACAGCTCAGCACATCAGCAACCTGAACACAATTATAAAGTAACTTGACAATCCAAGCAATATTTTTCAAGTTATCAAATGCGTAAGGGATTGGAGGAATTTTCAATTTGGAGGATAAAGGGTTAATATCTCAGGATTAAATTATCAGATTTACACCAAAAACTATGCAGCTCAGCACATCAGTAACCTGAACACAAATATAAAGTAACTTGACAATCCAAGCAATATGTTTCAAGTTATCGAATGCCAAAGGGATTGGAGGAATTTTCAATTTGAAGGATAAAGGGTTAATATCTCAGGATCAAAATAGCAGATTTACACCAAAAACTATACAGCTCGGCATATCAGTAACCTGAACACAAATATAAAGTAACTTGACAATCCAAGTAGTATTTTTCAAGTTTTCGAATGCCAAAGGGATTGGAGGAATTTTCAATTTGAAGGATAAAGGGTTAATATCTCGGGATCAAATCATCAGATTTACACCAAAAACTATACAGCTCAGCACATCAGTAACCTGAACACAAATATAAAGTAACTAGACAATCCAAGCAATATTTTTCAGGTTATCGAATGCCAAAGGGATTGGAGGAATTTTCAATTTGAAGGATAAAGGGTTAATATCTCAGGATCAAATTATCCGATTTTCACCAAAAACTATACAGCTCGGCACATCAGTAACCTGAACACAAATATAAAGTAACTTGACAATCCAAGCAATATTTTTCAAAATATCGAATGCCAAAGGGATTGAAGGAATTTTCAATTTGAAGGATAAAGGGTTAATATCTCAGGATTAAATTATCAGATTTACACCAAAAACTATACAGCTCGGCACATCAGTAACCTGAACACAAATATAAAGTAACTTGACAATCCCAGCAATATTTTTCAAGTTATCGAATGCCAAAGGGAATGGGGAAATTTTCAATTTGAAGGATAAAGGGTTAATATCTCAGGATCAAAATAACAGATTTACACCAAAAACTATACAGCTCGGCACATCAGTAACCTGAACACAAATATAAAGTAACTTGACAATCCAAGCAATATTTTTCAAGTTATCGAATGCAAAAGAGACTGGAGAAATTTTCAATTTGAAGGATAAAGGGTTAATATCTCGGGATCAAATCATCAGATTTACACCAAAAACTATACAGCTTGGAAAAATCAGTAACCTGAACACAAATATAAAGTAACTAGACAATCCAAGCAATATTTTTCAAGTTATCGAATGCCAAAGGGATTGGAGGAATTTTCAATTTGAAGGATAAAGGGTTAATATCTCAGGATCAGTTATCAGATTTACACCAAAAACTATACAGCTCGGCACATCAGCAACCTGAACACAAATATAAAGTAACTTGACAAGCAATATTTTTCAAGTTATCGAATGACAAAGAAATGGATACGGACGCCGGATGGACAGACGGACAGACAGACAGACGGACGGACAAAGGATGGATGAACGACGGATGGTCACCCCGGATGCCGGCATTATGTGTACCATACATAGTATAGGTACACATAAAAATTAAAAAATGCCAAGATGTAATGTAAAATGTCAGGCAATAAAAAAAAAAATGCCTTTGTTTGGGGTAACTCGACCAACCCTAAAAAATTATACCAACCCTAAAAATCTTATTGAGTAAAAGTCACTCATTTTGTTCATTGTAACCCTAATTTTCACCCGATTTCAACTGTGAATTTGAAACCTATTTTGAAGCTCAAGCATTCAAAATTACATGTAGAAATAAATATATCAGACAGTATAAATGTGGAGCAAGTGGCAAGTTCCAATTAAGCAAAGGAAACCGCATTTGATAAACTGATCATTTTACAAATACAGTGCATCACCATTGGTGTTGAAGGTCATGAATATTAAGGAATATCGTGCTGAGTTTCGTGTATTGATGCTGAAAGTCCCAAACCTTGCACTACTGTTTTTAAAATGATATTGGTGCAAGTATAGTGTACAACTATTGTTTTTAATTCCATTCAAACGTATACACAGAAATTACTGACAGTGGCCAGCAGATGCATGGATACAGCATTAGTGTGTGGTCATTTTGGTAGTTCAACATTTGTTTTTATTTTTGTCAAAAACCATGTGGCGCTTTCAATGTCATGCTGAATGGGAGAATTTTTATTATTGGTCATTTCAAGGAAAGTTTATTTTATATGCAAATACGATTATACTATTGGGCCAAAAAGTTAGAAAAGTGATAGCATTCAATATTGTGCAGTTAAATAACTGTGTGTGTCCCGACTGTCGGTTGTCTCATATGCAGCTCAGTCTGTGTTTATAAATAACTGACTATGAGTTGTATTTTTGGGTAATCTCCCAACACTAGAGTTTTCGCCAGTTACCAAGTGTCAAAATGGTGGACTCCCTATTGTTTCCCACTAGGAATCTACAGAACAGCAATATTTATAAAGTCATGTTGAGGCTTTATAGCGATTGAAGTGTTTATTTTCATGAAAGTATCTAAGTTACTTTTCAGTCTTGTTAACCCTTAAAGGTCTGGGCAATTTTCCTGAATTCTCGCTAGACTGCAACCTGCACATGTCTTGTTGCTTAGAACTGATTTCTAATCAAGTCTTGGCTGCCTGTTAAGGCAGAAATCATTGTGCAGGTGATTTATCTATTGCCATAAGACCTCTTAATGACTGCATGTTAAATGCACATGCTCAAAGAGCGCAAGTCTCAGTAGGCCTTTAACTGATAGAGTGCTGGAAGCCCATATTTGGGCTTTACTCTGAAGTACAGTTACCACAACTTGAAGGCCTCAAATTCAGTGGATGTGCTTCGCTTTATCTTTGAACTGAAATAATTTAGTCTCTTAGGATTTGCCTTGTTACAATTTATGGGAGAGTGCCTATTGGCACTCTCCCATAAACTGTAACAAAGCAAAGACATGGGAACAAATTCTGATGACCAAAAATAACTTAGCACTCTACCAGTTAAAGGTTAAGGCATCTTTGGAACAAGTCACAAATTTACTACAGATAAGACTTGCGTTGACAAAAGAATGTCAATGCTGAGTTCATTCGCAGTGCTATTTATGGCAGTGCTGTAGAATGATACAAGAACAACTTTTGTATTTTGATTTGTTACTTCAGCAAATCTCCATCAAGTCAGATACTGAATACCTAACCGATACCGTGGTTTACCCCCTAAAAATACCAAAACCGATACCAAACTCAAAATTCCAATACCGCACATTTCTATTGTGGAGGAAAAGCAAGAGTCATTTTAAAAGATAACTACTAAATAGCAAACCTGATTTTTGTGCAGCATCCTTGTGACCAGCATGGTGAGCTTGCTTCTCGAAAGGTGGTTGCATAACATTAACTCTATTATCCTGCAATTAAAAAGTACCATGGATGTTGCTGAAGCAAATAAACATTAACCCATTTTATAACAAGGGCAATGCAAAGCGTGGGCCACTGCCCTGACCTGTAGGTTTGTTCGAAGCAGCCTTAAAGGTATTGTGGGACAAAAAAATTTTCTAAGGTGAAAAAGTGCCATAACTCAGGTAAACATTATTGGATGGAACCTGTTCCTTGTGTATATCCATCCATTCCCCATGCAGGTCTATCAGCATACCAAAGGAGATCCAAGCCAGACTGATGGCTTTGAAATTACAATTCACAACATACTGAAACCAGAAAAATTGAAAAAAGTTGAAAAGAACCGAACAACAATCATGGCGGAGTGAGACAAGCTTTTCATTGTGGTAGAAAAATTTGTTATTTCGTGAGCTTCAGTGGTTCGACTTAACTTTTCCGGTGGTTATATGACGGATACTTCTATCTTTGTTTAAATAATTAGCTGTTTTGTTACTTAAGCTACTGAGGAGGCATTGCCGATCCGTTTTGTTGGAGTCGGTATTTTGTGTCACCTTCATTCGTTGTATTCAACACTGGCTTGCCTAACAAATAGTTGTCTAGATCGATGTCAAGTGCAAAACGAAGTCAACCGTTTAGTTCAACTCTAGTGCCGATGAGTGCATGAACAGTGACAGTAGAACCAAGCTTCCTAAAGGAAAGAAAGGTGACCCCCCAGAGGCCAAAATGAGGAAAAGTTCGAGTCAGTCCTTCATCAAGTCATTCGCGGCAACTTCTGATAAGGTACATTCCGACAAGACAAAGGTAACATGGTCTGATAGTCAGCATTTTGAATCAATTTTAACAGCCATCAACGAGAAGCTGGAGAATCTAGTGACTGTACAACATCTTGATGAAGCCTTGAAACCACTTGTCACCGAGGAATCACTAAATACCCTCATCACCCAAATGACATGTGATTTTGACAAGAAAATAGCCCAGATGGATCAGGCCTTCGAATCAAAGTTCCTTGATCTGAATTCTGAAAATGAGAACTTGAAGAAAGAGCTCTCAGAACTGAAAGAGAAAGAGAGTAGCAGCTGTATCAAAATTTCTAAGTTAGACCAGGAGATACTTATGCTCAAACAACAACAGAATCAGTTGGAGCAATATTCTAGAAAGGATAGTGTTAGAATAATTGGCTTGGAGGGTGATAGTGCTGGGGAATCTATCGGGGATTGTGCTCAGAAAGTGGTGGATATGTGTAAAAAAACATCTAAAAGTTCCAGTCGAGGTGAAGGATATTAGTATTGCTCATAGGCTAGGGGTTTTCAATAAAAACCAAAAGAGTCCAAGGACTATGATTATCAAGTTTATCGCTAGGAAAACTAAAACAGATGTGGTTAAAGCTAGAAAAGTGCTTAAGGAAAGTGGCATCATAATCAGGGAGGACCTTACTCAGTATAATCAAAAACTTCTGAGAGAAGCTAAGGATAAATCAACAGTGTCAGACTCATGGTCCTCTGATGGGAAGATATTCATTAAATATTCTTCTGATGGGTCCAAAAAGATTATCAAATCACTCGCTGATATATGACTTCCCTATCGCTACACTTCTGATACCAAATGAAACTGTACGTCCTGATTGATTCAAAGCTTAGCTATAGTTCCTACCTGACAGTTATCTTTTGCTTACTTATGCCCCAACTCACAAGGTGTGATTTATTTGTAACATATGACAACCATTTGGTTTGGGACAATGATTACTTGCTTTCCTACAATACCTAGCTAACTGCTTACTTAAGTGCCCCCCCCCCCCCCCACACACACACACCCAACCAAAATTGTTCTGGTCCATTGGTTCACAGCTTCAATCAGCTGGTATGAGGCTGTGAGTCATTGGATCAGAATAATGTACATATGTACTAAAATACCTCACACACATCCAACCAAAATTATTCTGATCCATTGGTTCACAGCTTCAATCAGATGGTATGAGGCTGTGAACCATTGGATCAGAATAATGCACATATGTACTAAAATACCTATTGAATTGCTTACTTATGCCCATGAAGCTGATCCAATGGTTACCTATGCCCCCCCCCCCCCCCCCCGCCCCCCCCCCCCCCCCCCAAAAAAAAGAAAAAAAAGAGAAAGCACATTGTGTGATTAATTTGTAACAGATAACAATTTGTTGCTTTAGGGAACTGGGGTCACTTGGTGAAGCCGTATGATCAGAATGACTTAAACCTGTGCTAACATACTTGATGAATTGCTTACTCATGCCCCCACCAACCCACATGGTATCTTTTATCTGTTGCAGAAGACACTCATTTGGTTTGGGGCACTGATCCAATGCTTTGCTACAATACCCAGTTAGCTGCTTACTTAAGCCCCCACCCAACCAAAATGTATGGATTATTTGTAACTGATGACAATCGATTGGGATGAAGCTGTAACAACCCGTTGGTATGGAACTGTGAACCATTGGTCCAGAATAATACACACATGTACTAACATACCTAGTGAACTGCTAACTTATCCCCCCCCCCCCCCAAAAGCACATTGTGTGATTAATTTGTAACAGATAACAATTAGTTGGTTTAGGGCATTGGGGTCACTTGGTGAGGCAATATGATCAGAATGATTTAAACCTGTGTAGCAGGTTTGGATCATTCTGATCATGTGGCTTCGCCGAGTGAAGCCATATGTGAACCACTGACCAGAATAATGCACACATGTACTAACATACCTAGTGAACTGCTAACTTATCCCCCCCCCACTCCCCCCAAAAAGCACATTGTGTGATTCATTTGTAACAGATAACAATTAGTTGGTTTAGGGCATTGGAGTCACTTGGTGAAGCCATATGATCAGAATGACTTAAACCTGTGTAGCATGGTGTCAGAATGAATTAAACCTATTTTAACATACTTGATGAATAGCTTACTTCTGCCACCAACCACCCACAAGTTGTAGCCTATTTGTAACAGATGATCAGAGTGAGTTATACCTGTGCTTACATACTTGATAAAATGCTTACTTATGCCCCTACCCAACCACCCACGTGGTGTGGTCTATCTGTAACAGATGATCAGAGTGAGTTATACCTATGCTTACATACCTGATGAATAGCTTACTTCTGCCCCCAACCACCCACAAGGTGGACCAGAATAATGCACACATGTACTAACATACCTAGTGAACTGATAACTTATCCCCCCCCCCCCCCCCCCCAAAAAAAAAAAATACATTGTGTGATTCATTTGTAACAGATAACAATTAGTTGGTTTAGGGCACTGAGGTCACTTGGTGAAGCCATATGATCAGAATGACTTAAGCCTGTGTAGCATGGTGTCAGAATGAATTAAACCTATTTTAACATACTTGATGAATAGCTTACTTCTGCCACCAACCACCCACAAGTTGTAGTCTATTTGTAACAGATGATCAGGGTGAGTTATACCTGTACTTACATACTTGATAAATTGCTTACCTATGCCCCTACCCAACCACCCACGTGGTGTGGTCTATCTGTAACAGATGATCAGAGTGAGTTATACATGTGCTTACATACTTGATGAATAGCTTACTTCTGCTCCCAGCCACCCACAAGGTGTAGTCTATTTGTAACAGATGATCGGAGTGAGTTATACCTGTGCTTACATACTTGATAAATTGCTTACTTATGCCCCTACCCAACCACCCACATAGTGTGGTCTATTTGTAACAGATGATCAGAGTGAGCTATACCTGTGCTTACATACTTGATAAATTGCTTACTTATGCCCCTACCCACCCACCCACATAGTGTGGTCTTTTTGTAACAGATGATCAGAGTGAGCTATACCTGTGCTTACATACTTGATAAATTGCTTACTTATGCCCCTACCCAACCACCCACAGGGTGTGGTCTATTTGTAACAGATAATCAGAGTGAGTTATACCTGTGCTTACATACTTGATAAATTGCTTACTTATGCCCCAACCCAGCCACCCACAAGGTGTGGTCTATTTGTAACAGATGATCAGAGTGAGTTATAGCTGTGATTACATACTTGATAAATTGCTTACTTATGTCCCTACCCAACCACCCAACAAGACTTATTTTTAACAGATGGCAATTAGTTGGGTTGAAGCTTAATGATCATTTGTTGAAGCCTTATGCTCTGAAAGATTCCCCCACCCCCCCACCCCCCACCAACAAGGTGTGATTCATTTGTAACCGATGACACATTTGAAGCACGGCAGTAACTTGATGATGGAAATGCTAATTAAGCTAGTGATTTCCTTACTTATCCTCCACCAAGTACTACTTGTAACAAATGACAATCAGAATAAACAAACCCAGTAAACTACTTACTTATGCCCCCACCCACCTATAAGGTGTGATTTACTTGTAAGAGCTGCCAATCATGTGGTTTGAAGCAGTGTGATCACTTGGCGAAGCCCTGTGATAAAACTGATTTAAACCTGTGCTAATATACTTGATGAATTGCTAAATAATGACCCCACCCACCCACAATGTGTGGTTTATTTGCACAGAAAGCAAGCTACTGAATTACCTTCTTGTCCCCCTGATCAATGAATGATACAAACCTATGTCATCAAAGTTAGGGAAATAATTACTTAGTCCCCCCCCCCCCCCCCCCCCCCCCCTTCCCTTCAACTACGTACAGAATCTGTGTATTTGTAATGGACAACTAGTTGGATTGAAATAATGTGATCACTTTGTGAAGCCTTATGGTCAGAATGAATTCAACCTGTCCTATGATGCACTGTGAATTGTTTCACTTATGTGGTTATGTGGCATTTCTGTAACGGACGGGTGATAATATAATTTATTGGTTCGAAGCAGTAAAACCTGAATTGACCAGTATGATACAAACCTGCCCTATCATACCTGGTGAATTGCTTAATTAGGCCCCCACTCACCAACAACATGTGGTTTATTTGTAACAGCTTCAGGCTAAATCTGCTTTATGTAGTTATGGATTCAAACTTACTGTTATTGTTGACACATTTTAAAAACAATCCATGTATTATTGGATTTCATCCAAGGAACAAAACATAAGTTTATTAATAACGAAAAAAAAATGTATTGGTGACTCATTTTAAAAGCATTTCATGTAGCATTGTATTTATTCCAAGGAACTAGACAAAAGTTAGTGAAAAACGGAAAACATTTATTATCCTGTGTTCCGTGACGCACATCATTTGCCTCACAAAGCTCACATTTTTCCTCATTACTTCGGGGACACATTCTCGTGACTTGCCTGTATTTTATACTACTACCTGACTCAGCTTGCTCCTATTCAATAAATGGGGTCAAATTACGTTCTGATTCGCAGATTCAAAGGAAAAAATTGGATAACATATTATTAGCAGACACGGGACTTTACGGCTCTCTAGATTGAAAACTATCGTGGCTGTACTTTTCGGGGGCTATATATATACCTTTTTCTGTATACTATATCTTTCGGTTGGTGAATCAGTCTCGTATCAAAACATGTTGATACCGTCCCATAATATGATGGTAAATAGGTCACTGTCTCAATAAATATTTTCTTGAAACACACGAGGCTGCATGGTCAAGTGAAATGGTGTGTATCGATGAGGTAAGATATACAGTTGTATTCAAAATGTTTGTCTCGGTGAACAAGATAGATTTGAATACGTACCCTGTGCCACAGAACACACCAACCTTAAAAATTCATTGTAGTATCAATTTACTTATGTCAACAGTTTAATAAAAAAAAAAATAAAAAAACACTTCGGTTTGAATGGTCTACACCGTCCGTCATTCACCTTTGTGCATTAATTAAGGTGTTGTGTGAGTTGTGGGAGGTTTGGCTTCGGGATGGGTGGCATGCCGTTTTCTATGCCGTCAAGGATTTGCACTATATTGGATTTTTTCATTCTTATTGGTTCAAAATGGCCAAGAATTGTCCATAAATATAGATGTACAAAGTCGTAGTTTATTATTTGTGTTGATCTTGGACGGTATCGAGGGTAGTCTGTTGCCTGGTTTTCGGGCCAGATTTCCATTACTTACATTGCACCTTGCACTATTATTTTCTCCCCTAAAAATCCCCGTGGTTTGATTTTCTGTCTTTAAACAAACACATGTTGAATACATAAAAATACCACTTTCGTTCGAAAATAAGGAATGTGTTATACTGCCATGAAATTCAACACCCTGTTTTTGCCGTTGTTGCTCATAGCATTAATTCGACTTGTATATACCAAACGTTACCACGACCAAAGTACAATGAAACCTTTTCACATAATACTAGTAAGTATACTTTCTGTCCCACTTCTGCCATTTGTAGAATTCATTCATACCAGCACCAATAAGAATGAGTTTCCAAGCTCAGCGTATGAGTCTTTATCCTTCACTCTTATAAAATCTGCTTATGTTGTACCATGTACAGCAATTTCTGCAACTGTGATACTGGGTAAGTTCTCCATAAAAAATGGCGGGTAGCATAACCTTGGACGAGATCCAGACGGGAGCAGAATATGATTTTATTAATCAGTTCAACAGCAGAATATCAACCGGAGATGTCGAAGACACCCCCTTCCAATACCTTAGAGGGGAGTGTGAATATTATTCACTGGATAACCTCCACCCTCAGTGTGCAGGTATGAATAATACATTCTCCATCTTCCATATCAATTGTCAAAGTATTTGCGCTCATTGGGACTCACTGAATGAACTTATGCTCAACATGCAGGAATCTGGCCATAGTTTTGATATTATTGGTTTAACTGAGATTTTTCAAGTCCACCCAGCTATGTCTTATACGATACATGGATATCAACCACTTCTCAGCAAATGTCGCCCTTCTGGAGACGATGGTCGAGGTGGAGTCGGCATCTTTATTAAAGAAGGTATTGCCTTCAGAATTCATGACGATTTATCAGTGTTCATTCCCCATGTCTTCGAATCTCTATTCATCGAAGTCAGGGTCGATAAGACTGTAAAGGTCATTGGAATTATTTATAGACCGAATACCCCACCAAAGGCGGACATGGATATCTTTATGTCAAAAATAAACCTAATAACTGATATATTAAATAACGAAAAATAAACTTTCATATATTATGGGTGATTTTAATATTGATCTATTGAAAATCGAATCTCATAAAAAAACCGAAGAATTTATAAATTCAATGTTCAGTCAAAGGTTTCTCCCACTTATAACTAAACCAACCAGAGTAACAAGTTATTCGGCGACCATCATTGATCACATTTACTCAAATAATATCTTATCCACATCATCATCTGGCATAGTCCTGACTGACGTAGCTGATCACTTTGGTATCTTTTATATAGAAAACAAAGAAAATAAAGTTATTCCTACCCCGAAATATCAAAGAATAATTAATCCAGAAAACACTGAACATTTCAAATCACTGCTGTCGGAATGTGATTTCTCTTCCGTAATGGAGTTGTGCTGTCCAAACGAAGCCTATAACACATTCATGGATATTTATCCGAGTGCATTCGACGTAGCTTTTCCTAGGACAAAAATTATCCCAAACAATAATAAACTTGAACATAAGCCATGGATGTCTAAAGGTCTCCTTATTTCGTCAAAAAATAAAAGAAAATTTTACCACAAGAAGCTGAAATCTCCCACAGATCAAAATATCCAAAACTATAAAAATTACTGCAGAATATTCAACCGTGCCAAGAAACAATGTAAAGCAATTTATTACAAAAAGATCCTTGCAGAAAACAAAAATGATATGCGTAAAACTTGGAAAATCCTCAACGAAACTATAAATAAGGTAAGACATGTGTCTAAACTTCCTTCCTTCTTTGTCCAAAATAACAAAGAAATATCTGACCCATGCGAAATCGCAAGGGAATTTAATGATTTTTTTATAAATATAGGAGCTATCACCTGTGAACAATTAAAAACAAGCAATACCTCGACTTCGGATTACATGGATGGACAATTCCAGAATAATTTATTTCTAGAACCGACCTCAACGTTTGAAATTATTAACGTTGTAAAATCAATGAAATTCAAAACAAGCACTGACTGCGATAATATCAGCTCGGATCTTCTGAAACAAACAGTAAATATCATTGCGACCCCCTTGACACACATAATCAATAACTCATTCACTGATGGCATAGTGCCCGACAAAATGAAAATTGCTAAAGTGACCCCCATTTATAAATCTGGGGACGTACATAAATTCATGAACTACAGACAATTAGTGTCCTGCCAACATTTTCCAAAGTTCTAGAAAAACTTATGGCGGTCAGAATCATTAGTTTCCTAGACAGATTTGAAATCTTATACCAACATCAATATGGATTTAGAAAAAAACATTCTACAGTCCATCCAGTTCTTCAACTTCTAAAACAAGTCGCTGAGGAAAATAACAAACACACCAAAGACCTCACATTAGCAGTTTTCCTGGATTTAACAAAGGCATTTGATACTATAAACCACGAAATTTTAATTAAGAAATTAGATTATTATGGGGTGAGGGGAGTCACCAATGCCTGGTTCAAAAGTTACTTATCAAATAGAAGACAATTTGTTGCTTTTGGTGAAAATAAATCTGATCTGGCACAAATAATGTGTGGAGTCCCACAAGGCTCGATATTAGGTCCCATTTTATTTTTATTATACATTAATGACATTTGTAATTCCACTTCCCTAAAACTCCTTTCATTTGCAGACGACACTACTGCGTATTCATCAGGCCCTAACGTGAATAACTTGACAAGTTATATGAACAGGGAATTACGTAAATTATCCGAGTGGTGTTCCACTAATCATCTAGTTATAAATGCTAACAAAACAAAATATATTGTATTTAACCCGACTATGAAGAAAATAGAAACTTTGCGAGAAAACGTCTGTATTGACAGTGAGAAAATAACAAGAGTGGGTGTTGAACAAATTGAAAAATCTGTGAAATTTCTTGGGGTCAACATTGATGATAAGCTATTATATAAAGTCCATATATCTCAACTATGCTCAAAGATCACGCAAGCAAATTATGCCCTAAGTAAGGTCAAATCCATTCTTCCACATGATGCCTTGAGAACTCTTTACTTTGCCCTTGTTCACAGTCACTTGATCTACAGAATTCATGTTTGGGGTAACTCAAAAGCCATCAATAAATTATTCTTAATGCAAAAAAGATCCATATGAATAATTAATAATAAAAGATTCAATGCCCACACCGACCCTCTGTTTTTTAGGACCGCATCCTCAAGGTTAGTGATTTATTTACACTTCATGCTGCATTGTTCATCTATGACTGGAAAACATTAAACCTTCCAGCCTCATTTGATGATTACTTCACGTACGTTGACAGTCATACGCACAGAAATACTAGACAGTCTACGCTTCTACACGTAAGTAGAACTAGATCTCGATCACGAGAGATGTTTCCATTGTACTCGTACCCAAAATTGTGGAACGAATTAGATACGGAACTTTGTCAGTTCGATAATAGAAATTTGTTCAAAAAAAATTTGGCTTTCAAGCTCTTAGTTTCATATTCTGACTGCGTTGAATGTAGCAGCCCTTACTGTCCAGACACTGCTCTCTGTAATTATAAATCAATGGATGGGTTCTTTGACATACCTGATCAAGGAAACCGCTTGTGGGACTTAGTCAAAAATAATTGTTGCCTATTTAATGTCTGCCGTACCTGAACTTTAAGTTGAGTGTCGTTTTTGCCTTTGTCTGGTATCTCGTCTAACTTGGCTTCCCTGCCCTTTTTATATTCGTAAATTCGAAGGTGATTAGATAATAAACCATTTCTATTTGTAACGAACTCCTTTTATACTAACCCTTCTATAAAGGCGGTGCATATTTGTGCTAACGACATGTGACCCAACTTTCAGATTTCTCAAATGAGAAAGTCTTTCCAATTTGAGAAATAGGAACACCAACAATGGCTTCCATCTTGAGTTGCCCCTCATGAACTGGAGCTGGTGCCATGATTGTTAAAATATGTCGGCCTATGGTACATGGTGCCGTTCAAATCATTGTTGTACTCAAAATTAATTACTTCGTTACTCAGCTCTAATCTGCAGATATCAGTCAAATTGACCTATTATTATTGTGAAATTCTCGTTTAGTTGGTAGGGTAAGCCAGGTTTTTTTTGAAAACACTTCTCTTACCAGTTCACAGTCGCCTACTTTATTTTCAGTTTGCTGTACTTCAGTCTTAAGTTTTGAGGGTTCAAAGGGAAGACGAAGCCTGGTATGAATTGAATTAAATTTAATGTAACTTAGTTCTTGTTTTTAGGGTGATGGCAGGTAGACAGCCAATCTGGCTATGCCATCTCCCAGCAGCACATATTATATGTTTTTCTTTATATCAAACGTATTACTCTGTATTATACAAATGCTGCTGAATAAAGTATCTATCTAAAGGCCAATAACTCTAGAAAAATAATGGGACAGACCCCGTTACTTGTGGATATTCTTTTGCAAATGGGGTCCATGGTTATACCAAGAATAAATCAAATCCAACAAGCAGTGAGTGCAATACAGAGGTCGAAAGAAAATGTTCTTCTAAGTCGAAAGAGTGAAAAAGGGTCATAACTCTGTGGAATATTTTTGGACAGAACCCATTCCTTGTGCATATCCATTCCCCAATGCGAGTCTATTAGCATACTAAAGGAGATCCAATTTGGCGGGGCAGATGGATGGATGGATGGATGGATGGATGGATGGATGGATGGATGGATGGATGGATGGATGGATGGATGGATGGATGGATGGATGGATGGATGGATGGATGGATGGATGGATGGGCAGATGGATGGATGGAGGGCTTCAATAGATACTCCCAAATCCTCCTTTGGAGGTCAGGGACATAATAATTATTTAAACTATTATGACCCCTAGGCTTTTTCACTGCAATGAAATCCACTCAAGCGAATATTGGTTAATCATTCACTCAACCCTCTGCATACAAATAGTGAAATAACAAAATTTAAAGGAGCAAACTAGGAATATAACCAATTCAATCTTGTTTGACAGAGATTATCATGATTAAATTTCCAGTTGCATTATGGGAAAAACCTGCAGCTTGAAAATCTGTTATTTTGACATCAATGTGCAACGGATTAACATATCCAGATCCTGAAATAAAGAGCTTGCATCGTAACCCGTTGGCAGGTTAGGCTTAATAACATGGTGGTAACATTTTGAAACGTGTCGTGATGCTTTTCAGTTTTACTATGCCAGCCATGCTGTTTACAGTATGACAGAATTTCTACCACGATAAATAGCACAATTTAACGTGCAGTCTCGCTTTCGAGATCGCACGTTAGTTTTTGCTATTTACTGTGGCAAAAATTCTGTTAAGACACGAATGGTGTTCCATTCTACTCATATGTGGATGCAATGCATCATCATTGAGTTAAGCTGGTTCCGAGAGAATGTCAGGTCTGAACAGACAAAACATGTCAGATTGGAAATTAATTTATGTTGTATTATTTTGTCGTTACCTGCATTTCGTTTGCGTATTTCACAGCTGACGTAACCCCCGCATAACCTAAACGATCATTCGTGGTTTATGTCTAGGTCTGCATATCGGCAACATTTGTTCCAGCACTTTACACAAAAGTTGTCATTCATATTTATGTTATTTTTCTGCTTTTTGCTTCCAAACTATAGATTTTTAACCCTTCATTGCAACAAGCTTGATGTGAATATTCCAGTGAGTGATCATAAGTTATGTTTATGGAAGTTAATAAAGACTTTTTTTTAAATTATTTATAAAGATATTTATTTCTCCTTTTTTACTTATTTATTTATTGGTATTTAAGGTCACTTTCTGAATCTAGGGCTGTATCGTGACTGCAACATAAGTATGAACTTCAGTTTAGCCAATCGTTTATAAGATGCTGCAAAGGACTTCCGCACCTTGCATTGTGTATGACACCCTATTCTACTAGATATAATGGATGTGTCTCTTAAGTAGTGTTAGATTAATGGTTAGGGTAGGGCTGTGCAAACTTCAAATTTTTGTTTTTGAATGTTTCTTAATGTCATCACAAATAGTGTTATCAAGAAGCTTGACAGTGGCATTTTCTTGCCATTTCAAGCCATACTCAAAGTAATTTTTGACTTGTTCCAAATATCTCTTTCAACAATTTTATTTATGGGTACACAGTAAAACACAATAAATTAGAGGAAAAAAACTCCTCCACAGGGGAATTCTATGCCTGTAGTGTTTTAGTAGTAATCCAAAATCCCCACCCAATATACATTTTTCACTAAAGTGACAACTGCAAAAAGTGTAATTTTCTATGTCATGATTGGTAACATTTGTGTTCAAATCAATATCAGCATTTTACAACAGCCTGACACTGTGGCTTATTGATTTTTAAATCTGATACTTAAAGCAATGTGGATAATATATATTAAATACTGTTTAACTCTCTGCCTAATGTTGCAATGGATGTCATGACCAGTGTTTGTGCAGTAAAAATGAAAATATTCAGTTCAAGAAAATTTATTTGCCTATGCTGTCTGCAATTCATGTCAATAAAACCAAAACATAGCTTCTGGTCCCTCAGTGGAATGAGCTCAATGAGCTAGTTCCAATGATGGGTCATAAGCTATGTTTTGAAGCAAAATAAAAGAAATTTCTTTGTGATTAAAAAATTTGTTTTTGCAGGTGTCATCTGCTATTCCTGTTGCATAAAATAGAATATTTTATGCTTCAAACAGGCAGTTTTCATTATTGCTATCATTTCAGTTTGCAATTGCATGTCTGCACATGATGATGAAAACTTTATGATAAATAAAAGTGCTTTGATTTTGTAGATTAAACCATTTGATACAGTGAGTCCCACCATGTTGTAGATCAGTAACTCATGATCATTGTATTTGTGTATAATCTCCATCCAATAGTCGGCTAAAATTGTTGAAATTCAGCAGAAATTATACATGACTAAAATCAACACGAAACTAATTCCTTGAATCCCGAACTAGGATACTTCAGCTGACTAAAAATATGCCTGAGGCAATTGCATTCTGATAAAAAAAAATGCATGGAACAGGTATGTGCATAGTACGTGGAGGCACTACTGTAATTTTAACTTTTGTGTCTTTTAAAAATGTTGCGTTCAATATGGTAATCTTACTTTTGAGTTTCCATCTCTACCGCCTACAGCCTTCGGTTATGCCTGTGGCATATACGGACAGGTGTCCTCAAATTATCCCTGGATGTGGCCTGCCCAAATATAAACCCAGGGTCTCAATTTGAATCTGCCCCACCCTAATGATGCTGTATTCCAAATATCAAAAGATTCTGATTGGTGGTTCTGGAAAATATTTTTAAAGGAAACTGAGGTATTAACAGAGTTATGCCTCCCCAATATATGATTCCAGGGACTTGATTTGAACAAATTTAAATATCGGACACCCCCTCGCTTCACCAGCACCTCCCCCCCCCCCACCCCACCCACCCCCAAATGATGCTGTATACAAATATCAAAAGGTTATGACTGGTGGAGCTGATGAAAAATATTTAGTAAGGATGCTGAAGATCAAATATCAAGAGATTCTGACTGGTGGATCTGAAGATTTTCCATAAGATCAGAAGATTTGTAAAGATTATTCCTCATTGCTCAAAGTTAAAATTTGGGCTTCCATAGAAAGCATTAATATTAATAGCTGAGGCCTACAGTTTCTGGGTGGTCGAAATTTGTTCATCAAAATTTGTTTTATTACAAAAAAATTATGATAAAACAAATTTATATTAACAACATATTATTTGCGTTTGACTGTATAAGACTGAATAAGAAAAATGAGCAAGGAAAATGTTGGCTTTTCCTCTGGCACCCTTATTTTTTTGAAAGCCCTGATAGTGGCTTCTAGCACTCAACCAGTTAACTGAGGAACTTGATTTGCACATACTTGAATCTGATCTATGTAAGGAGGATGCATACCATATATTGAATCTGACTCCCCTAAGGATGATGTATACAATGCAATCAAAAGATTCTGCTTGGGGGTTTGTGAAAAGAAGATGAACAAACTTGAATCTGGCTTCAAAGGGAAGATAGATACTAAACATCAATAGATTGAGGCTCATGGATCTGAAGAAGTTGATTTTTAAAGATTATTCCCCATATGGCACTAATGTAAAAAAAATCGGCCTCCCACAGGGAGCCCAAATATTAACCAGGTTCTTGATTTGAACAAATTTGAATCTGACTTCTGTAATAATGTTGTACACAAATATGAAATGATTCTGACTGGGGGATCTGAAGAAGAAGATTTGTAAAGATTGTTCCACATACTGCAGAAAGTTAAGGTTCGGCTCCCATCAAAAGCCCAAATATTAACCGAGGTTCCTGGTTTGAACAAACTTGAATCTGACCTCCGTAACGATGTTGTATACCGAATATCAAAAGATTATGTCTAGTGGTTCTGGAGACAACCCGGCAACCCGGAGGTCCATTGGCAGAAGCATTGTCTGTGTTTGCTATGAGTAACTAGGAGAACCTGCCGTGCTTTGGATGCCATTCGATATGGCAATTGCATGCAATTCCTACGTGCAATTAAGCCAAGATAAGAGCACACAGTTCATGACAGGACTTCTAGTTTTAACTGTAGTTACCACTGTGAATTTGGTAAAATTCAAAAACCTGCTAAAGCTGACAGAAATTCCCAATTCTGCAGGCTTGGCAATTTCAGGAGAGCGATTTTTTAGCTCTCCTTACTGCCCTCCTGAAAGAATTAAGGAGAGCGAAAAATTGCCCTCCTAAATATTTTGGTCTGGGATGATTGAGATTACATGTATTATGCTCACATTAAATTTTTGTTGTAAAGCAAAAATGTAATTTAACTTCGAAGTCACATAACATCACATAATTTCATTTTGAAAGTGGTTTAGTAGTAAAAGGTAATGGCTGCAACTGTGTTTTGGTATGTACTTTGTACATACCCAAACACAGTTGCAATCATTTGAAGCAAAATGGGTCACAGCAATATTTTATTTTCTGTCAGTTTCAACAACTGACATCACAGTTTGAAGGGTAATTATTCAAGGAATATTGACACTATAATATACTACCATTACTACTATCCTGTCACTTGAAGCAAGTGCACCAGGATGTGACTGTAGATTCAAGCAGACCTGTTGTCCAAGAAAGTCACACGCCTTCCACTACAACCTTCAACCCACCCACCCCCCTCCACCCAACTTGGGCACACACAGGTCTTGTCAAGTGTGTGTTCGGTTGTTGAGTGAGACATCTAGATGTCTAAGAGATTTCGCTTTACCTTAGTAAAGTTAATAAAATCACTTTTGTAATAGTCTGTTGGTTTCAGTTTCAATGAATTTGTTCAACTGGATACTTAAAATGCTGTGTAAAGCTAATTGCTCTCCTAAAGTGATTGAGGAGAGCGATGTTTTGCCCTCCTGCATTTTTCAGAATGCCAGGCCTGTTGAGCATGTCTGGTCACAGTGTTGAACTGCATTCATATGATATATCATGGTTCAACTGCCTTCCATGTCAAAAAAAAATTAGGAGAGCCATTAGCTCTCCTAGATCATTTCAAGAGAGCGCTTTTTAGCCCCCCTAAATTTTTCAGAATGCCAGGCCTGATTCTGGACCTCTAGGATGCAAATTTTCCCAACAAGGGCCCAGGTCTCTTTCCCAATAGGGGAAGAAAAATTCCAAAATTAGAGTACATCTTAAGAATAAGGAGCCTTTATCCCAGACCAGGATGTTTCTGTAGAAGTTCAGGTAGTGGCTCACGACTCTTAGACATTCAAGTGAAGGAATTTTGTAATTTACATAAAATAAGCTTGCACAGTACCTGGTGTTGAATTTCAATTCCTGGCTGGGCGATATTTTGATGTCTGATTGCATTCCTATGAAATGGTACAGGTTGTTGCTCATCACCAGCAGCATTGTCAAATTTTAGTGGACCAGGCTGTGGTAACTGTCGATCATCTTCATGCAAGACTGGCTTCACTACTTGTCTATTTTGTTCCTCATGCTGTGGATCTGGATCATTAACACCAAATGATTCACCCTGCAAATAGAAAATGAAGTTCAGGAAAAAGTCAGGAAAAATGTGACTGACACCACGAGCTGTATCAAACAAGAGATATTCCATACATGGGACCCACTCAATCGTACATCTCTTTATTGAATACCCCTGGTAACTGAATTTAACTTCTAAACAAAAAAAAATCACCATATTCAGTACAAATTTTACTAGTTAATTGCATATATGTTATAATGAACTCCTGTTAACTGAAAAAAATTTCTTGTTATGTGTTGAGGCATTACCATGATAATCACTGAATTCCCCTTGATTGGCCTAACTACATCCAATGTAAGCATTTAATTTATTATATCTTGTTTGACAGAGCTCTTTGGCTGTGTCAAACAATATATAATGGAATAAAATCTCTGTTTATATCTAGAATACTGGAAAGTGACCAAATCCCTGTTAATGGAATAATTTCCAATGGCAAAGTAACTACTCGATTAACAGGGTTTCACTGTATCTCGCCAGTGTTGATCTATAAAGTACTGAATTCTGGTTTAGTGCAATGTTAACACTTTACCCAACGTAATGGCCAAAACCGGCCAGCTCTATTCTAAAAAAATTGCCAATTAATTTTCATTTTTTGTTTCAAAAACATAGGTTATGACCCCTCGTTGGAAAATTATAACCTATGTTTTTGAGACAAAAAATGAAAGTGTCAATGACGCTGTAGCTCAACTTGTTAAGACATGTACATGTATACTATGTGACACAGCAATGACAAACATCTAGGTAATGACCTGATAACAGAGAAACATATAAAGTATTGTAACGGTCTGTACATAAATACTGACCGTAGCCTGTAACAAATGTATAGGTAAAGTATTGTAAAGGTGGGTGACAATCAGATGCTAAACTAGAAAAGAAATCTTTGAGTCCCAGAGTGGGTCTGACCGAACCCCAAAATATTTGTTCTCACAGCACAGTGATAATAAAGGCATCCCAAAACACACTCGTTCCTGTCCCAAGGTGAAAACAAAGGTATCCAAGAAGTTTTGTGAAGATCTGTTCATAAATACGAGCTGCATAGAAGTTGTGACAAAAAACTGATTGGACCTAATTTCAGTATAAAATGGCCACTGGCAGCCATTTTGAATTTTGGACCGCACCCAGAAACACTCGTTCTCGTCCCAAGGTGATAACAAAGGTACCCAAGAAGTTTTGTGAAGATCGGTTCATAAATACAGCCTCTAGCCTGAGCCGTATTGACATGTGCACTTACAGTGTATAAGTAGCACTGAATAAATCAAAGTTTATCTAATTTGCATAATTTCTGCACGAGATAAAAACCCGTACTATATGTGATGTATTCCATGTTACTAAACATTCATACAAAAATTTATTCAAATCATAACTTTCATACTGAAGTTCTATACAAAAGACTGACTGCACTAATTTTGGTACAAAATGGCTGCTGGTGGCCATCTTGAATTTTGGACCACACCCAAAAACACTTGTTCTCATCCCACGATGATAACAAAGGTACCCAAGAAGTTTCATAAAGATCGGTTCATAAATACGGCCTCTAGCCTGAGCCGTATAGAAGTTGTGTACAAAAAACTGATTAGACCTAATTTCGGTACAAAATGGCCACTGGCAGCCATCTTGAATTTTAGACCGCACCCAGAAACACTCATTCTCGTCCCAAGGTGATAACAAAGGTACCCAAGATGTTTCGTGAAGATCGGTTCATAAATACAGACTCTAGCCCGAGCCATATTGACATGTGTACTTACTGTGTGTAAGTAGCACTGAAAAAATAAAGTTCATCTAATTTGCATAATTTCTGCACGAGAAAAAACCTGTATTATATATATGTGATGTATCCCATGGTACTAAACATTCACACAAAAAATTATTTAAGTCAGCGCTTTCATATGGAAGTTCTGTGCAAAAATCTGAGTGCACCTAATTTTGTACAAAATGGCTGCCATCGGCCATCTTGAATTTTGGACCGGACCCAAAATCACTCTTTCTCGTCCCACGGTGATACCAAAGGTATCCAAGAAGTTTTGTAAAGATCGGTTCATAAATACGGCCTCTAGCCCAAGCCATATGGCATTTGCACTTACAGTGCTGAAAGTAACACCAAAAAACATCAAAGTTAGTCTAATTTGCATAATTTACGCACGAGAAAAAACCTGTATTATATGTGATGTATCCCATGGTACTAAACATTCATACAAAAAATTATTCAAATCAGAGCTTTCATATGGAAGTTCTGCGCAAAAATCTGATTGCACCTAATTTTGTACAAAATGGATGCCAGCGGCCAACATGAATTTCGGATCAGACCCCAAAACACTTGTTCTCGTCCCATGGTCATAACAAAGGTACCCAAGAAGTTTCGTAAAGTTCAGTTCATAAATACGGCCTCTAGCCCGAGCCGTATTGAATTGTTGATGGACAGACAGCCAGATGGACGACTGGCCATGGCATAAGCTCAAATTTGGCTTCGCCAACGTTGAGCTAAAAATTAGTTATTCAAGAATTGTTTTTGCAAGTGTTGTCTGCTTTTCATGTTAGGTAAAGGGTTAACAGAATATTTTATACTTTCAAAGTGGCTTTTCAATTACCACACAACTAGAAGATGATACCCATAAAAATAAATTCTTGAATAACTAAAGAATTTCAATTTTGCAGTTATGGAGTCAAAAACTGACAAATATAATTTGAACTGCAGTTTTTATGAATAGCTCTCACTGGATATGGCATAAGGTAAAGGGCTAATAGGGTACAACTCTATTCAAATACAGTGTCTTAGTCATGTGAGTGAGATTTCCCCCATCCTCCCACCACAGCACCCGAGGATAATAATAAACTTTTCTACATAGCATGAAAACCAAATGTCGAATAATTGGAGTGAGAGATGTTTGAAGAAAGTGGAACTCCATCAACTGAATAATCACTTTGACAGGAAGATTTTGGGTGGGGGAGGGGGAACAACACTATCGACAACGAAGGGCGCCTCGTGTTGGACAGTTTTACGGAAGAAGAAAACTGGAGTACCCATAAAGAATAACTAGGCAGTAACAAGCAACTGTCAGACTGCCCAACATACTAATTCTGAAAAGCAGGGTCATCACTGGTTGAAAGCAAATGCACCAGAGTACACAGCACCACCATGCCCCCACATGATGAAATGCCTTGCCCAAAGGACACAATGAAGTTACCCCTCATGAGGATCAACCATGGACCTTGAAGTCCAATGCCATAAACACTGTGCCACCATACTCCTGCCCGGAAGAATTATACAATTAAGAGAAGTATTCGGTTAATGGGGACTTGCACACTTTTCTGCATTCTATTGATAAACTGAGCATTTATTCTGCTACATATCTTATCTGACAGTGTCCTTAGATTAAACACCTGTAATTGATTTACAGAAACCAAACAAGTCTTTCAAACACGGGGAATTCAGTGGGCATATTACAAATATTTTTATTTAATTAACAGAAGTTTACTCCAAAACCCATATGCAATTAACAGGTCAAATTTGAACTGAAGGTATGGCAAATGATTTTGTGTTTGGCAGTTATATTCAACTGACAGGGATTACTTTTCAATTAAAAGATACCCAATTAAGTGGCCTCCACTGTATCTGGTCAAACAGTATGTCTTATCTAGGATTAAAAGAATAAGCTATTTAATAAATAACTGGATGTTGATAAAACTAATGGCAGTGTCTGATAGGTCTAACAATAACAAACTTTCTAATTGGATCAAAATTTGTGTGTGTGTGGTGGTGGGGGGGGGGGGGGGGGGGGGAGCATTATATTAACTGGTTGAGTGCGTGCTAGAAGCCACAATCATGGCTCTATGGAAAAGTGCTAAATGCCACTTTGTGGCTTTACAGTGTCTACAGCAGCTTTTTGTTTGCCCACCAGTCGAAGAAAAAAATGTTTATATAAAATTAGTTTCTTACAATTTATTGGAAGTGCCATCAGGCACTCTATGGTAAATTGTAACAAAACAATTATGGAAACAATCTTACAAAACTAAGGTCCCTGTTACTGGTAGCATGGTGTCTTTGAAAAAAATACTCATGTTACAAATCACCCCTGGAAAAACATTTAGTACTCTACCAATTAACCCTATGCATGCTGATACCAATCCAATTGTGTTTGACAGGGCTCGGTAGGCTCTGTCAAACATGATTGAATTTGTTAAAAAACTGCAGCTTCATATTTTGAAAATTTGACGTCAGTGTGCAGAGTGTTAATTGTTTCAAATATGTTATCACTGTGTGGACTCTGCTTCAGCAATCTTTCCATCAAACTGAATGCAGAGAGAGTACCCCCCCCCCCCCTGACCATACCTCAATTTTGTCTTCAAATTTTGAAGAGCACAGAAAAGAATTTTCAGGCTTTAAAAAAGTGGAAATTCTCATCACTAATTTTTGTTTGACAGGCCCATTTAAAATAAGTTTGAGAGCTCTGTACTGGATGAGACTGGTCTTGAGGAGAAAAACAAACATTTCTGTTGCACTTTTGAAACAATTTGATTTCATCCAATCGCAATCTTAGAAATCTTCAAGACTCCTGTTCTGTTTTAACACATAGTGCAAAAACACAGTGAGGCATTTTTCCAGCATGCTTTTAATAAATCAGTACCACATCGATTCACCATCATAGCTATCCTTAGTGCAGTGGATCCCATTTAATTGGATGCCTCTTAGTTGAATAACTCTGTTAATTGCATAGAACTTCCAAACACCAAACTATTTACCATACCTCTGTACAAAGTTACTTTATTAATTGAATTTAGGTTCTAAAATGAACTCCTGTTAATTGAATAAAAAATCTTGTAATATCTAGTAGAATTACTCAAGACAACCATTGACCTCTCAATGTTTGTAGACCTATTTAGCCTTAGTGCATCTAAAATAGACATATAATCTATTACAGATTGTTCGCAAGGGCTCCAAAAGCTCTGTCAATCCAGATATAATAGAGAATAAATGCTCAGTTTATCACTAGACTGAAGGAAAATTCCCAAATTCCTCTTATCCCTTAACCCTTAAGGGCCTGGACAAGTGTCCTGAATTCCCACCAGCCCACAGTCTCTATACGTCCAGTGGCTTGGCAGTGATTTCTAGTAAAGTCTTGGCTGCCTAAACAGACATCCAAGACTTGAATAGAAAGCACTACCTACCTAATTTGTCTGTTGGCAACAGGACCTCCTCATGATGGTATGTTAAGGGCACCTGTTCTGAAGTTGTAAAAGTCATAAATAGGCCGTTAAGGGCCTGCTGATATTTATATATTTTTGGTACTCTTTGAAAGTCGATATCTTGTGGTTTTGCAGTTGTTTCATGGCAAATTTTGGCTACAGACTTGCCCAGAAACAAATGTCGTAGTACCTGAAATGTCACTCACAGTTTTTACCAAAGAAAGCATGTTGGGACACCTGTTTTGTTGCAGTAAAAAGTGGTGAGTCGGAATTAGGCCTTTAGTGGTTAATTGAATATTTTTCATTTACAAAGTTTCTATTCAATTAACAAGGCTCCAGTGTATTATACTATTAATGACTTTCCATATCTACTAGGGCTGCCATGATTAATCATGAAACAAATGCATTGTGGTTCATTCTCTGATGATATGTATCACGATTTGCTTGCACTATATCATGATACACATGGACCCAAAATTTCCTCAATATTTTGTAAATGACACTTCAAAAATAGCCTCATTGTTGACTATTTGCATCCATTATATGTAGTTTTCCTTTGAAATCAGGGTTGTAGAAGTCAGAATTTACATTGCTCTTGGGTATTTGTTAGCACTGAATAACACAAATGATTAACCTCGCTCTTGAACCTTGTTAGCACTGAATAACACAAATGATTAACCTCGCTCTTGAACCTTCATATACTATGATCCAACAAATCACAAATTCCAAGGAAACAGAAGAGTATGTCACAATGTTTTGTTGTTAAGAAGTTTGAGAAATCTGATTTCATTGAAATGAAGTTGCTTAACCCAAAACTGTATGATGATTTGTTATTTGGCCATTGTGTGGGTGAATATTAAGACTTTTCCCTCTACTCACCTGCCCAGCAGAAATGTGAGGACTCAAGAAGCAAATACGCAGTTATGGATGACCGGGTGACCCCAGTAGTCCATAACTGCAGATTTGCTTCTTGTGACCTCATTTTCTGATGATTGGCAAGTGTATCGCGATATGTATCGAATTGTGGGGATCATATTGTGATATGCATCATAGCATGAGAAAACGTATCATTGCAGCCCTAACATCTACTTGTTTAGCTTCCTCTTCTCTCTTTATTCCTTCCTCTTGTTCTTTGGCCTTCTGTTCAGCAGCTTTTATATCAGGTGGCAGAACCTGTTTCCTTTGTTGCTGATCTTCTTCATGTTGTTTTTTAAAACTCTCATCCACCTGATTATTTGTGTCATCTGGTTTCTGTCCTGCACCTTGTTCAAGGCCATCCAAAAGTGAATCTTTAGCTGTAAAAATAAGAAAAGATAAACATCTTCAACAACTGTTAACAGCAATAGCCTGCCAGTGACATTCACCATTCAAATTTTATTATTTTTCCAATTTTTGCTTCCAAAACATTGCTCATAACACCTCATTGGAACGAACTCAATGTGTGGTGAAAATTTGTGGAAAAAAATGAAAAATTTTGGTTATTCAAGAAACCCTTTTGAAAGTGTCAACATTTAGGTATCATGTAGGTATGCTTCATTATTTTAATTATTTTTTTCAAATTTTTCAAAAAATTTCAACAAAACCATATCATGTGACCCTTTAATGGAACTCGTTTTTGAAAGTGTCATCACCTAGTCAGGTTGGGTGAATGGGTAACATGATTCTCTAGGGTGTTAAACTTAAAACAGCCCAGACAAGATTGATAAGCTGCCAGAGTTTTGTGGCATACACAAAATATGGTCAACTACACAAAAAAAGACTCACAAGACCTGATTTGTATTAATATATTTATTTAGCTATTTATTTATTGGTGTTTAAGGTCACATATTTCTGCACAATAGCCAATTGTGACTGCAACATGGACATAAAGTCTGATCTTTTATGGCCATGTTGCCCATTTTACAACTTCCACCTAAAGCAGTGGTTAATGGGTCCTATTTTACCAGTAAAACATAGTTTTACCAACAGAACACAGTAAACAAGCACTGATTCACTTCCAAAGGTTCCCATGGGATACCAATATAATTATGTTACCCAATTTTCATCACCACAAAAAGATTAAGTCACAAACTGTGGTACTTACCAATACAAATGCTATATACATGTACCTCCATTATGTGAGAAGTGACAGACTGACGGATGTAGAGACAAATAGAGAGACAACATGGAAATGACTAAATCCCCATGCTTTACGTGGTATGGCAGGGCAAAGTAAATATACATGTAGGTCTGTAAAGTAAATATTGTCTCTGGGCATATATCGACAACACCGTTGGGACAAGTCGATATATGACTCAGAAGGAAGATTGGGACTTCAATAAACCATCTTAGAAAACCATTCAGTTGTAATAACCGATTTATCTTACAATATTCTTTAGGGACTTCACACTCTATGCATTAGCTTGATGTTTGGTTTCAATCGGGACCATTCAAATTTTAAGTTCAAGGTCACTGTGACCTTGGCCTATGGGTCAGTGACCTAAAAATACGAAGGGTTCTTCCTCTCATCATGCTCAACCCACATGCCATGTTAGGTTTCGATTGGAAATGCATTATTTTAATAATTAAGAGAGAACAAACCAGCTCCAGCTGATAAAATTTTAATTTCAAGATCACTGTGACCTTGACCTTTGGCACGATGACCTAAAAAATACATAGGATTCTTCCTCTCGTTATGCTCGATCTACATGCCAAGTTTGGTTTTGATCAAGCAAACAGCATTTTTAATTAAAGAGCAGAACCAACTCTGAATGATGATACTCTACATTCAAGGTCACTATGATCTTTACTTTTGACACAATGACCCCAAAATAAATAGGCTTCTTCCTTTCATCATGCTTAACCCATAAGTCAAGTTTAGTTTCAATCGGGCAAGCAAAATTTCAATTGGAGAAGCCAACTCTGTTAAATGTTTAAGTTCAAGGTCACTGTGATCTTGACCTTTGGCATAATGACCTCAAAATAAAGATTTCTTCCCCTCATCATCCCTAACCCACATGCCAAAATTGGTTTCAGTCAGCCAAATGGAACTTTAATTACAGATGAAAACTAACACTGATAAAAAAATTCAAGTTCAAGGTCCCTGTGACCTTGACTTTTGGCACCATGATCCCAAAATAAATATGGTTGTCATCATACCTAACCCAGATGCCAATCTTGGTTTCAGTCGGCTCAGTGGAATTTTAGTTAACCCCCTGCACACTGATGTCAAAATATTTAAACTTCAGGCAGAAAAAACTTCCCATAATGCAACTAGAAATTTAACCAATTCAATCTTGTTTGACAGGGCTCATTGAGCTCATTGAGCTCTGTCAAACGAGATTGAATTGGTTAAATTTCTAGATGCATTATGGGAAAAAACAGCTTCCTGAAATTTTGGTATTTTGACATCAGTGTGAAGGGGGTTAAGGAGCGGGAACCAACTCTGTCTACAGATGGGAAAATGGACAAACGGACAGTGCCATGGCTTTTTCACCCAAACTTTTTCAGGGAGATAAAATATGGGAGGGGATAAAAAGGGCTGTAGGTTGTTTAAAATTTGGGGTTGAAATTTGATGAAATATTCAGTGTTCCTGGAAGCCTTTCAATGTGTAAGAAACAGAGTGAAATGCAGACAACAAGGTCATGATAGAGAGAGGAGTTAGGGCTGTCTATAGTGTATCCATGAAAACTCACAAACTGATGTAATCAATGATGAAACCACAACATTCGTTTGAAATAAAATTTGTTTTTTTTCCAAATATCAGGATGATATATGAAAAGTTCCTGGCAAGTGGACCTGAAGATTTTTAAAGCACTTACTTCATATTGCACTGAGTTAAAATTGGCTTTCCTATAAGGAGCCCAAATATGACCCCCAGGGGCTTGATTTAAATAAACTTGAATCTGGCCTCTACAAGGAAGCTGCAGACCAACTATCACAAGATTCTGCCTGGTGGCTCTGAAGAAGAAGATTTTAAAGAATATTCTTCATACTGCTCTTAGTTCAAATTTGGGCTCTCATAAGGAACCAAAATATGAACCCATGGACTTGATTTTAACAAACTTCAATCCATCACTACCAACTATGAATACTGGGTACCAAACATAAAAAGATTCTGACTGGTGGATCTGAAGAAGAAGATTTTTGAAGAATATTCCTCATATTGCACTCAGTGAAAATTAGGGTTCCCATGAGGATCTGAAATATAAACCCAGGGACTTAATTTGAACAATATGAATCTAACTCCCATATGGATGCTATGTATCAAATATCAAAAAAGTTTGAATGATAGATGTAAAATAGAAGATTTTTAAAGAACATTCCTCATACTGAACTAAAATTCAGGTACCAAAATATGAACACACAGACATGATATGAGGATAATGTGTACCAAATATAACTAGAATGGTGTCTTTGTGTGCAAAGAATACTAAGGTGTATCCTGCATTTTCAGTTTGCCATCACGATGGTCACAAATCAATTCACATTCTCTAATGACTAAAGTGGCACTACGGATGCCACATGGGTCCGCATAAAAAATCCCAAACCTTTATACACATCCAGAGACCAAACTTGAACATATGAACACACTTTCAATATTACCATTGAAAACAACTAGGGGCCTTTCGCTGGAAACTGATTCATTAACGACAAAAGTGGCACTATGGGCACCACATGGGGCCTAATCAAACAAAAAAAACAATTTTTATGCAATCTAGAGACCCTACCTGAACATAAGAACTTGCAACGTTTCGAGTTAAAACCCCTCAGAGACTTTCTCCAGAAACCAATTCTTTGATGACAGAAGTGGTGCCACGAGTGCCACATGAGGCCAAATTTAAATTCCAGAACCTTTATGCAGATCTATATGCCATACCAGAACATATGGTCACACTTTCAACATTTCAAATTAAAACTGCTTGGAGCATTTCGCCGGAAACCAATTCTCTAACAACAAAAGTGACGCAATGGGTGCCACATGGGGCTGAATCCAAAATGTGTAACCTTTATGCACATCTAGAGGCCCTACTTGAATATGAACACACTTTCTACATTTTGAATTAAACCCCCAGGAGCCTTTCGCTGAAAACCAATTCTCGATTTTTGGGCTCAGTTACTTTTATTGAAGAAATCTTAAAGGCTATCTCCCAAAGATAATTTATGCCAAGATTGGTTGGGTTTGGTCCAATGGTTTTGAAGAAGACTGATATGTAAAGCGAACGGATGATGGACGACTGACACCAGGTGAAGGATGATGGAGGCCAGGTGATGGCAATAGCTCACCCTAACTTTCCATCAGGTGAGCAGAAAAGGAGTTACAAAAATAAGAGAGGGGTGTGCAGGATGTACCCCCCCCCCCCCCCCCCCACCAACCCCCTCGATTCACCCATGATCCAATAGCTTTTGCAATCACAGTACTCTAGACTCTGCTTTTGAAGCACATTGGGTAAAAGCATAAAGTTAACCCTTAAGCCCCCATATAGCCCCAAACCGCCACTTTTATATTGCATTGAAGCAGGTGCTCCCTTGTGTAATCTTTTTTATTACTCTTGTGTGTAGACTGAATTTTCCCTGGCAGTGGTTCTACATCACTGCTGGCTGCCTGTATAGGCAGCCAGCAGTGATGTAGAACCACTGCCAAGTCATCAATAACTATGTAAACAGAAAAAGGCCATAAATACTTTAAAATTAATCTGAGGACTTAAGGGTTAAATTGCACACAGAATAGTTTGACTCACCAGGTTGAATTTGATATTTAGAATTGTCATTTATAACTGGCAATTTGGGGTTTACTCCTTTGTTGACAGCAGAATCTTGATGTTCTGATAAATGATCTTTTGGAATGTCTTTGTTCTGATCCAAGAGCTGATTAATATTCTTGAACTGGTCCCCCAAGTTTCCACCTGCATTATTGTGTTGTATTAAATTTAAATTGCCCTGAAAAGATATAAATATATACGGTCACACAAAGCAGGAAAATTGTTTCTCAGCCACCTGTAAGGAAATTTCCAAGCACCAGCAACATTATTTCCACCTCTTCAAATTTTGTTTTTTGTGAAACAAACTGAATGCTCTGTGGGGAGTTAAAAACAAAAACTTGCTCATATCAGTTCAACATTTTGTGGTTTTGAGGGTTATCTATTATATAAATGGGATATCTGTAACTCAGGCAATGACCTAGTAAGTTGCCAGTGTGAATTTGACTCCTATAATTCTGATTTGGCTCCTGAATCTTAAATATAGGTTTCTAAGTCAGCTTGTAAGCATAAGACACCATTACCCCCATTGGTCACTTGACTAGGAACTATATTATGAAAAAGAATGGTTTTTGTGGTGAAATGAAATTATTTTCAATCATTTGAGAAACAACTTTAATTATACCACAAAATAATGTAATTAAATGAACAAATATATGTCCTACACAACATAAAAGAATCCAACAACAAGATCATTGTCAAAGAGTAATATAACTACAGTTAACTGGTAGGATGCTTGAAGTCCATGCTGGTGTAAAGGTGCTGCAACTTAAAGGCATTATGTTCTATACATCTACTTAATATTTTCTTTCAAGTGAAATTATATCATTTGTGTGGATTTTGGAATTGCCTTGTTGAGCCCACTCAAATGAAGGGGGACAAAAGTTATGAGTTTGAAGAAAAATCATTTTTTAACTGATAAAATTTGAATGACTATTTTTTGTGAACTGGAATGGCTGGTTAACCCTTTACATAATGAATCTGTTAAATACACCTCCAAAATTTATAAACTGAGCAGTTTACCTCTTTAAAGACCTAACAAACTCACCACATCTGCTCACATAATATATAAATCGATAAGGACCTGCAAATTTCCGATTTTGATCGAATCAAATATCGAATCAAATTGGTGAAAATGAACTGAATTTCAAATTGAACTTTGAATCGAATTACAAATAATGGATACTCGTCAAAAGAAATTTTTTTCTCCTAAAATAATACCCCCAATAATTAAAAGACACACAGTTATGTAGAGTGCATTTTTCACCTCACCACTTCCCACGCTATAAACTGAGATATAAACCAATACACTAGCTATTGACTGAAATTATTCGAATTGTTGACTTTGTAGCTTCAAAACTGTGGCAATAAATATTTTAAAGGAACCTGGCTGATTGGGCTGATACCTCACTTTTATCACATGTTTTATCAGAAAAAGACTCATTTCAAATCGGATCGACTCCATTCTGGTGGTGAAGCCATTTGTTTTCACTAAAAAAAGTGGAATTTCTAAAACGAAACGATAATTCAATGCCAAATGGAGTTGATCTACTTGTAAATTAAAGCCAGCTCTACTTCTGTTTGTATAATAATCAGGGGTATTCTTTTAGAAAACGCTTGTTTTTGACAATGTATCCAGTAACTGTGATCAAACAGAACAATATGTTGTGGAACAAAGCATTTATTGAATTTGAACAGTTGAATAACTTTTCAAAGTTCGAAACTTAAAATTTCATAACTGGTCACTGGTCAAAATGCATGTTAAGTTGAAAAGGACAGTTGTAGCACTAACAGTGTTAGTAGCGATGTAGCTACATCACTACAAATACTGTTACCACTACAAGTCAGTTATGTTTCTGCTCAGAACTGTCACAAACTTATGGCTGAAGTATATTTGAATTTTTGATTTTGAATCAAATCAAATATTGACTTTCGAATTTCGAATTTTCACAGTAGCCTACAATATGAGCAGTTGAATAAATGTTATCTTTCAAAACATTTCAACAAAACCAAGTCATGCAACCCCTCATTTGATCATTGAGCTTGCCCTAATGAGGGAATGAAGGGTCACATGATATGGTTTTGTTGAAATTTTTGAAAAATTAAAATTTTTTAGTAAATTTTGTTTCTTAACATACCTACCACAATTGTTTACAGTTGGCTGTAACATAAGTGCAAGCCTTACTTCGGAACTAACTCAAGCTTTCAGAAACTTTTCCAAACAAGCAGGAAAAGTACTAGAGTGCAAAAGCACGAAAAAGAACGAAAAAAGGGTCAAGCGAGACCAGCGCTCGAAATTACAGGTGCTCACTCTGCACACCTCTTGCGTTTACCGATAGCATGCGGAACAACCGTGACTGCAATTCCGTATTTCCACCAACGAGAAGTTTGTGATTTAGCGGGGAGGCATTGATATAACAGATATCCCCAAGGAGGGTGGGTCTCCGGTAAACAATTGTGGTAGGTATGTTAAGAAACAAAATGTACTAAAAAATTTTAATTTCTTTCCAACCTACTCACAATTGTTTACAACTGGCTGAATAAACAAATGGAGGAGGTGAATCACATGACCAATACCAACAAGAGTAGCAGAAAGAAAAGCAAGGAGGGCAGAGAACAATAGCGAAACCTGTAATGAGGATAGAGAGAAGGCACCTAAAAAGAACAAGAGGCCCCAGGGGGGCTGAGGGTGGTCACCTGACATGGTAGCCTAAATATCAACCCAGAGAATTGATTTCCACAAGTTGCATCTGCTCTTCCTAAGAAAAGCTGAAACAAAATATCCAAATATTCTGACCAGTGGATCTAAAAAAAAGATTTTTAAAGAATATTCCTCATATTGAACCAAGTCATAATTCAGGCTCCCACAGGGAGCCCATATATGAACCCAGGGACTTGGCTTTAACAAACCTGAATCTCACACCCCTAAGGATTCTGCACACCAAATATCAAAACATTCCGACTGCTGGATCTGAAGAAGAAGATTTTTAAAGAAAATTCCTCATTTTGAACCAAGTTACAATTCGAGCTCCCACAATCAGCCCAAATATGGACCTAGGGACATGGCTTGAACAAACTTGAATCTTGTCCCCTAAAGATGCTGCATAAAAAATATCAAAAGCATTCATCTGCTGGATCTGAAGATTTTTAAAGAAAATTCCTCATTTTGAACTAAGTTGTCATTCAGGCTCCCATAGTGAGCCCAAATATGAACCAAGGGACTTGGCTTGAACAAACTTCAATCTCAGCCCCCTAAGATTGCTCCATGCCAAATATCAAAACATTCCAACTGCTGAATCTGAAGAAGAAGATTTTTAAAGAAAAATTCCTCATATTGACTAAGTTATAATTTATATGGACCCATGGACTTGGCTTTAACACACTTGAATCCCCCCTCCCCCCCCCCCCCCCCCCCCCCCCCCCCCAAGTATGCTACTCACCACATATCAAACCATTCCGACTGCTGGATCTGAAGAAGAAGATTTTTTAAGAAAATTCCTCATTTCGAACAAAGTTACAATTCAAGCTCCCACAGTGAGTCCAAATATGGACCTAGGGACATGGCTTGAACAAACTTGAATCTCACCCCCCTAAGGATGCTGCATACCAAATATCACAAGATTCTGCCTGCTGGATCTTGAGAAGAAGATTTTCAAAGAAATTTGCCTGAAATGCACTAAGTTCAAATTTGGGCTCCTATACTGAGCCCAAATATAAACCCAGGGGGCCGATTTGAACAAACTTGAATCAGATCCACCCCACAATGTTGCATACCAAATATCACGAGATTCTGCCTGCTGGATCTGGAGAAGATGTTTGAAGAAATTTGCCTGAAATGCACTAAGTTTGAATTTGGGCTTCTATAGTGAGCCCAAATATGAATCCAGGTGGCCGATTTGAACAAACTGGAATCAGATCCACCCCACAATGTTGCATACCAAATATCAAAAGATTCTGCCTGCAGGATCTGGAGAAGAAGATTTTTGAAGAAATTTACTTGAAATGCACTAAGTTCGAATTCGAGCTTCTATAGTGAGCCCAAATATGAATCTAGGGAGCCTATTTGAACAAAATAGAATCAGATCCACCCCACAATGTTGCATACCAAATATCAAAAGATTCTGCCTGCTGGATCTGGAGAAGAAGATTTTTTAAGAAATTTGTCTGAAATGCACTAAGTTCGAAATCGGGCTCCTATACTGAGCCCAAATATGAACCCAGGGGGCCGATTTGAACAAACTTGAATCAGATCCACCCTACAATGTTGCATACCAAATATCAAAAGATTCTGCCAGCTGGATCTGGAGAAGAAGATTTTTTAATGTTTTCCCCATTGCCTACAGTGTTAAAAAGTGCTGACTCAGCACTTTTTCAAAGTCCCGAAACTGTACCCTATGATAAAACCGATGGCAATTTTTTTTTACCAATTCTTTCTGTTGGTCCTAAGGAAGCTTCACACCAAATAAAAATTCTCGGTGCCGTGTAGTTTTGGAGATATGGGCGTTTTCATTTTTTTCTATTTTTAGCTCCTGTGGTTCCCACGGGGCTATGGGGAAAAAAATTTTGGCATAAATTAGGTACTTATGACCCAATAAGCACTCATGTAAAATTTGGTTCAAATCGGCCTCGCGGTTTGGAAAATAGAAATTTGGGGCGGGGCCAAAATTTTTTCCCCTCCTTTAACATCGTCAAATATAGCCCCTCCAACTTCTCTTGAACAAACTTGAGTCTACACCTCAAAAGGAAGCTGCATACCAAATATCAAGTCTCTGCTATTGCTGGTTCTTGAGAAGAAGATTTTTTAAGAACTGGAGCATTTTTGCCCCATCCCTCTGCTCAATGTGAGCCGAAACCTAATTTGACAAAAAATCAAAGTCCGCATACATAACCCCTTCTCACATGAAATTCCATTAATATGCGGCCAGTGGTTTGGGAGAAAAAGCCCAAACACCACCTTCACGACGGACGCCGGACGACGGACGACAGACAACGGACGACGGACGACGGACAAAAAGTGATCAGAAAAGCTCACCCTGACTTTCAGTCAGGTGAGCTAACAAGGCTGAGCGATCACAACAGCCTGAGCAGCAACGAGAGGGCCTAAAGAATAAAGGTCTTCAGATTGCTGCTGAAGGTGGCGGAGATAAAAGGAGGAGAAGGGAGAAGCATTCCTCCAGTAAGCCGCATTCATAACATCCTGGAGCAAAACAGAATTGGAGAACGCCCAGGATGTAGAAATGGCACAAACCTTATGAGCATTAAACCGGTTCGAAACAAGATCCGACGCAGACAAGCGAGAATAAGCCAGCTTGATAGCAAGACAGATCCACCTGGAAATAGAATCGGAAGAGATAGACTGCCTCTTAGGAATGAGAGACAGAAAGAATCTCTTCCGACCCCTCCGAATGAACTGAGTGCGAGTAATGTAAGTCTTGATCGCACGAACAGGACAAAGAAGAGGTCTCTGGCCATTGACAGCAGGGAGAGCCCGAATGCATTTGGGAGGAGGTACTGAATCAGGAAGTTGATTCTTAGCCAGAAAAGAGCAATCAGTAGTGAAGGTGACACTGTTAGCCTCATTTCGCCGCGATGCAGAAATGCACTCCACTGATCGTCTTGAAAATCCTCTACATAGGAGACTGGACTTGATAAAAGACAGGCGTGAAGGGACAGGCTCGCCAGATTGTTGTGATACTTCCTGGGATGACCCTGGAAAAGAAGATCGCAACGTAGAGGTCGACGAATCGGCCAATCTGCCAACAGAGGCCGCAGCAGATTGATCCACACCCTCTGTGGAGACAGAGGTGCGATCATAATGATCCTGCAACTGCAAGCACGAATCTTCGCTAATACTTGAGGAAGAATCGGTGCAGGAGGGAAGGCATAGCTGATCCAACCTGTCCAGTCCACGGACAGAGCGTCAACTGCAAAAGCCAGAGGATCTGGACAGGGGGAGACAAAGGTCTCCACCTGATGATTCCAGCGAGTAGCGAAAAGGTCGACCTGAGGACGGCCCCACTGCTCGCAAATCGCCTGAAACACCGACCGATGTAGCAGGCCCACCTGCTCGCTGTCCCACTCGCCGTGAGTGGACAGACTGAGAGGATCCAACATCGCACCCCAGCCCCGATCGCTGGCATCCACAGTAAGGATGCGATCGGTCAAAGGAAGATCCAATGGAACACACTGTGTCAGCCAAGGAACATCGGCCCAAGGGTGGAGGTGACAAAGCAAGGATGAGGAACAGGGAGTTCCAGGTCCAGCAGATCCACATTCGGATGCCAATGATCCAACAGAAAGTGTTGGAGAAGTCAGACAAACAAGCAACCGAGCGGAATGAGATCTGTCACCGAACCGCAAAGGCCCAGCATCCGAAGGAAAGTCCTGGCCGAGACCGAGGAAGATTGAAGCAGGTTCCGAGTCAAGGCAGAAAGAATCGTCGCCCGAGCATGTGGGACCTACACTACATTGTGAAGAGTGTCGAAATCCATCCCCAAATGACGGAATCGCTGAGAAGGAAGGAGATCCGACTTCTCGCGATTGACTCTGAAACCCAGCGATGCTAGCAGACAAAGAAACTGCCGGACATCTAACAGCAGCATCGTGGTGCCGTTGGAGGATGTCGTCCAGGTAGACGGACAAAGTCACAGCCGACTGAGTATCATGGAAAGCAAGCACATGTGAGCAGTAGGGTGAAAGCCCAAGGAGCCAGGTCAAACTAAACGGGAGAGCCCTGAATTGATAGACTCGATCCCGAAACGAGAACCGAAGGTATTTCCGTGATGCCAGATGAATGGGTACATGGAAGTAGGCATCCTTCTGGTCGATACTGGCAGCAAAGTCACCCTGATGAACTGAACGTCGAACCGACTGGAAAGTCTCCATACTGAAACGAGGAGCGATTATGTACTCGTTCAGGATACTCAGATCGAGGACAGGACGAAATTGGCCATTTTTCTTCGGCACCAAGAAAAGTCTCGAGTAAAACCCCGGTGAAAGGGTGTTCCTGACCACCTCGATCGCCTCTTTGGAGAGGAGATTGTCGATCTCCTGCACCAGAAGGTCCCGACGCAGAGAATCGGAAGGGACCTGAGTCAGGAGGGGCACCCAAGATAAACTGGGGTGCCGATGGAAGGACAGTCGCAGACCAGATTGAATGACGTCGAGGACCCAAGGGTCCGACTTTATCTCTGTCCAACGGTCGAAAAACAGCGACAGCCTTCCTCCGTCTGGAGGCGAATCGAGGTGAGAACCTTCAATTGCAGCCTCGACAAGGACCTCGAGAGGAGAAACCACATCGGGAAGTGACAGAGTCCTGAAACTTTCCTGCCTGAGGCTGCCAGCGAGCCTGGCCACGTCGGCGCTTCTTATGTGCAGAAGGAGCAGACGGAGCCGAAGGCGCAGCTGACATCGCCGACGAGGCAGATGCAGCAGCACGCTTGGCAGGCCTGGAACGACCACCACCCGAGCAGCAGGTTGGTCCAGCGGTCGCAGCAAAAGCTGGTCCTTCGAATGACGAAGAACTTAGCCATGAGCAGCTTCCACGGAAGCATGGAACAACTGAGGTCCCACCTAAGAGGCAGACCTCAGAACAGCACGCTGCTCAGAAGGAAGGGATGGAGAAGAATCCAACACCGCATCCCGGCGTGTCAGCTCCAGATTAGCCGTGTTACAGGCGTGAGCGTGTGTCAAGTTCATGAGAGCCTGTGACAAAACGCGAAAAGGCACCTGAGTGTCATCAAACTCCACTGGTGGAAAATATTCAGGCAGGGCAGCGACGACATGGTCAGCGAGAGATAACATACCCAGCATCTCTCGGGACAGGCCTACCATAGACTCAACTACCGACATCGGGAGAACTGCCGACTTAGGCTTAGTTAACCCGAGGGAAGAAGAATCCTCATCCACAGTAGTCATCCCTTGGAAGACTGGTGGACAGACGGAATCGTAAACACGAAACCGCGATGGAGGCAGAAAGGCATCAGCTCTAGAAAAGAAGGAACCCTTGAGGGCCTTAGAAAGCATTTTGGCGTCCAAGCCCTGGAAGGACTCAACAACCTGAGGCGATTGCAGAGGACGCAAAGCTCCAGAGCTAGAAGGCTCAACAGGGTTACGGCGCTCCACAGTGGACCACGGCCGGACGGTCAGAGATGGCTGGTCTGAAGGTTGAACGTCCGGCAATAAGCCGAAGACGAAATCCAAAGCTGCCCCAAGACTGACGAGGGGGGGGGGGGGGGGGCCCATCACCTTCCAGATAATCGTCATCCTCGGTAGCAGAGGAGATGTAGCCCAACTCGGGCTGACCAGCAGAAACCTCCTGCGAAGACTGAGCAGTATCCAAGGGGCCAGGCGAGACATCTCGGCGACCGACCAAAGGAGGTTGTGCCTTAGGAGGCACAGGGAGGCCAACTTGAGGGTTGCCAGAAAGCAACGGGGTGAGCACCAAAACGGCCTGACGCAGGTCACCCTGAGAATCCGTCGCAGCAGCAGCATCGCCCGACGGAGTGTCCTCCCAATGGACCCTTCTGGTAGAAGAACCCAAATCCTCAGAAGAGACTGACGTCGAACGTCGATCGGAAGACAGAATAGGGATACGGTGAGAAGACACCAGAGGATAGTCCCAATTGTGACGCCCAGGGGCCATCACTGACCTCTGCGAAACAGAAGGTCCTGACTGCAAACCCTCGAAAGAGACCGATGACACACGTCGATCGGTATCTGGACCTAGGACACGGTGAGAAGACACCCGAGGATTGCCCCAAGAATGACAGAAACCTGTCATTGGCCTCTGTGCAGCAGACGGCCCCAACTGCCCATCCTCTAGGACCAACGGCAAGCAGTGATCGACACCAAGACTCGGAACACAGTGAGGAATCACCGGAGGAAGGTTCCGAGAGTGACAGCTAACCAGGGCTGTCACTGACCGCTGCCGAACAGCAGGCCCTGGATGCAAAGGTCCCAACCCCATCCTGCTAGTCGGCACACTAGCAGAGGAAGGAGGAACAATAAACGATTCACTCGAGGGGCAAGGAATCGCTGCCGAAGCGACCGACCTGCTCAACCAACCAGGAGCAAACCTAGCCAGATGAGGCGGAGCAGACAGCAACCCGCATAGCTTCGCTGCGAAGCTAGGGGAGGCTGAGAGCTCACAGACACACCAGCAGATACATCCTTGGTCCCCCGAGACTGTAGACCATCCCCAGAGGAGATGGAAGAGCCACCATCATACAGAATAGGATCTGTAGTAACAACTTCCTCAGCAACCATCGACGGTGTAGGAGGCAGATCGGAGAGGGTCACCGAGGAGACCTCGGAGAAGCTCTCAATGAAAACAGACGCCTCAAGAGTGACATCAGAAGACAAAGAGACCACGGTCTCCACATCAGGTATCACTGAACTAGCACCGTCAACAGTTGCAGAGGAACTCGCCACAAAAAAGACAGATCAGAATCCTGTGTGACAGAGTCACCACGTGCACCAGCAGAAAAGTCTGCTATGGCACGGCCACCCTTACCCCGAGAACGAGAGGTTCTAGCGCTGGACAGAACCACCTTGTTAACAGAAGCCCAGAATTTGAGAAGCAAACCCCACAAACACCACATGATTGGGCCTGAGAACAATTGTTGCATGTGACACATGTGGAATGAGAGTCGTCCACATGTTTCACTTGCAAGCAAGCGGTACAAGGAATAGTCTTTAGCATAATGAGAATGATAATGAAAGTGTCAATGACACTGTAGCTCAACTTGTCAAGACATGTACATGTATAGTATGTGACACAGCAATGACAAACATCTAGGTAATGACCTGATAACAAAGGTACATATAAAGTATTGTAATGGTCTGTACATAAATACTGACCGTAGCCTGTGACAAAAGTATAGGTAAAGTATTGTAAAGGTGGGTGACAGTCAGATGCTAAACTAGAAAAGAAATCTGAGTCCCAGAGTGGGTCTGACTGAACCCCAAAATATTTGTTCTCATAGCACAGTGATAACAAAGGCACCCCAAAACACACTCGTTCCTGTCCCAAGGTGAAAACAAAGGTACCCAAGAAGTTTTGTGAAGATCAGCCCATAAATACGAGCTGTATAGAAGTTGTGACAAAAAACTGATTGGACCTAATTTCGGTACAAAATGGGCACTGGCAGCCATCTTGAATTTTGGACCGCACCGAGAAACACTCATTCTCATCCAAAGGTGATAACAAAGGTACCCAAGAAGTTTCGTGAAGATCGGTTGACAAATACAGCCTCTAGCCCAGAGCTGTATTGACATGTGCACTTACAGTGTATAAGTAGCACTCAATAAATCAAAGTTCATCTAAATTTGCATAATTTCTGCACGAGAAAAAAACCTGTACTATATGTGATGTATTTCATGTTACTAAACATTCATACAAAAATTCATTCAAATCAGAACTTTCATACAGAAGTTCTGTACAAATTACTTATTGCACTAATTTTGGTACAAAATGGCTGCTGGTGGCCATCTTGAATTTCGGACCACACCCAAAAACACTCGCTCTCATCCCACGGTGATAACAAAGGTATCCAAGAAGTTTCGTAAAGATTGGTTCATAAATATGGCCTCTAGTCTGAGCTGTATAGAAGTTGTGTACAAAAAACTGATTAGACCTAATTTCGGTACAAAATGGCCACTGGCAGCCATCTTGAATTTTAGACCGCACCCAGAAACACTCGTTCTCGTCCCAAGGTGATAACAAAGGTACCCAAGACATTTTGTGAAGATCAGTTCATAAATACAGACTCTAGTCTGAGCCGTATTGACATGTGTACTTACTGTGTGTAAGTCACACTGAAAAAATCAAAGTTCATCTAATTTGCATAATTTCTGCACGAGAAAAAAACCCGTATTATATGTGATGTATCCCATGGTACTAAACATTCACACACAAAATTATTCAGATCAGCGCTTTCATATGGAAGTTCTGTGCAAAAATCTGATTGCACCTAATTTTGTACAAAATGGCTGCCATCGGCCATCTTGAATTTCGGACCGGACCCCAAAACACTCGTTCTCATCCCGCGGTGATACCAAAGGTACCCAGGAAGTTTCAAAAAGATCGGTTCATAAATACGGCCTCTAGCCCGAGCCGTATTGGCATTTGCACTTACAGTGCTGAAAGTAACCCCAAAAAACATCAAAATTAGTCTAATTTGCACAATTTACGCACGAGAAAAAAACCTGTATTATATGTGATGTATCCCATGGTACTAAACATTCATACAAAAAATTATTCAAATCAGAGCTTTCATATGGAAGTTCTGTACAAAAAACAGATTTCTGCATCGTCGGTACAAAATGGCGGCTGGCAGCCATCTTGAATTTCGGACCGCACCCAAAAACACTCGTTCTTGTCCCACGGTCATAACAAAGGTACCCAAGAAGTTTCGTAAAGATCGGTTCATAAATACGGCCTCTAGCCCGAGCCATATCCAATTGTTGACGTACGGACAGACAGACAGATGGACAGACGGACAGACGGACGACGGGCCATGACAAAAGCTCAAATTTGGCTTCGCCAAAGTTGAGCTAATAATGGAATCAAGCTCCCCGCCGACGGAAAACAGAACAAAGGTCGCGTTCACATGTGGGGAAAAAACAAGATTAAGTGTGAAGAAACAAGCAATAATGATCAAAAATAACATTAATCAATAATAATTTTGATGGCTTGACAAAAGAATACAATTCACTTGCACACAATAAGTTGTTCACAAAGAAACAGCTAAGTATAGCACGAGTCACAAAAATTTCCGACCATGTACAAATGGAGGAAATGAAAGGAACTGACGTCACGGTTGTTGCGCATGCGATCGGTAAACGCAAGAGGTTGTAGAGTGAGTACCTGTAATTTCGAGCGCTGATCTCGCTCGACACTTTTTTCGATCTTTTTCATGCTTTTGCACTCTAGTACTTTTCCAGCTTGTTTGGAAAAGTTTCTAAAAGCTTGAGTTAGTTCTGAAGTAGGGCTTGCACTTATGTTACAGCCAATTGTAAACAATTGTGAGTAGGTTGGAAAGAAATAATATTTAAAATAATAAATTTTGATTTTGTCTGCAATGGGTAAAAGGTTAAACAAATATTTTTTTCATAAAATGTTGACAAAACCATATCATGATGATGATTTTGATATTTCTGGAAAAATTGGACACAAATTATTTAAAATAAAGTGATATCCTGTGTGCTGGGTAAACGATTTACAAACTGTGACTGTCCCAGATGGACCTGTCCATACCCTCCGCCCCACCGCAGGCATGCAGATTTCAGAAATTCACGGAACCTTAAAACAGGTTCCATGTATCTAATGTCTGGGAAACCCATGGAACCTACTTTTGGGTTTCAACAAGAGATATCAGGAAACCTATTTTTATTTCTTATTGATTCTCTACCCATTTCCCTATCCTGATTTACAGTTGAAGACTTGCAAATGTTTAAGAAGGACCTAGGCTAGAATATGCAATGGATTATTAATGATGAGAGGGTGAATACATCCGATGAAATAAAAAATAAACAAGAGATTGTCTCTCAGAAGTGACTATGCCCCCAATGCGGCAATGATCCTGATCTGTGACCTTGACCTCACTGAAACTACAAAAATATTTGCGTGCGACACATCATTTCCCGATAAGCAACATGTATGCCAAGTTTCAACAAAATCCAATGAAACATCTCAGAGTTATGGAGCAGACACGAAAATCTTTCTAACGGACAGTTGACCTTGATCTGTGACCTTGACCTCCAAGGAACAGTGGTGTGTGCCAATATTCTATTTATTTCACTGGCAAGAAAAACCCTGTCCTGGGCAGGAACAACTGCCAGCAGCATGCAAAGAGTTAAGCTCTCTCAAACAGGATATTATTGCTAGTTGGATGATGGGAATATTTTGCAGCTTGAAATTTTGCAACCATGTACAGTGGTGAGCACAGCAAACACTGGAAAAGAGTATATTTATTTACTTATTGGGGTTTAATGACACTTTTGTCAGCCAGGGTCACCTTGTGTGGGAAAGATTTCTGGGTGGAGGAAGCTGCAGTACCTGGACAGTACCACAAAGTAATGGCCAGCAAATTCAGCCTCCCTAATGTACTAACTCTGCACAAGCAGGGTTAGCTTAGCATTGGTTGAAGGCAAGTGCGCCATCTATGTGCAATATGCCTTAGCACACAGTGCCACATTGACCCCCCCTCCCCCACCCCCACCTCCCCACATAGGCATTAAGTACCTTGCCCAAGGACACAAGGCAGTTACCGCTGGTCTGGATTGAACCATGGACCTTTTGGGTTGAAGTTCAATGCTCTAACCACTGAGTCACTGCACTCTCTGAAAATAAAAGTAAATAAAAACTTACCTGATTTTCAAGTGGCTGCTGTTGATGTTGAAGAGGACTTTGATTTCCTCCCAGCTGACCTCCCTGCATTCCAACTTGAGCATTTTGTCCTTGCTGTTCATTCTGTTGTTGCTGTCTCAATAACTGTTGTACAGAATTCTAAAGTAAAAAAAAAAATTTGGTGGCATTTAAATATTGAGAAAAAAACCGAACATAATAATGTTAATGAACATTATTCTCGTCCAGCTGTCCTTACCACAAGAGTCTAATATCACACACTTTTTATAGCTAATCTGAGTCATTGGAATAGTGTTTCTTGCAGTGAATCAATTACATTTTCTTCCAGGAGCCAACACCCAAGTTGGCATGGTAGGCTACAGTCTCCTAGTTAGTACACCCCACCTCTTGGTTATGTCCCAATTAGTAAAGCATCAAAGTGCTGCTTTTTTTCAATCGTCATTCAAGTTTGCCAACAAACAAGGTTCTATTTTTAACTTCTTACCTTGCAGCTGGTGGATATTCCTGCCAGGATAGAAATCTCTTGCTTTTAAAATAAGTCAAATATGAGTGCATTTAATCAAATTTTCTACTTCAACCCCTTACCCAACATAAAGGCCAAAACCAGCCAGTGCTATTCCCAAAAATCGCCAATTAATTTTCATTATTATTTCATTTTTTGTCTCAAAAACATAGGTTATGACCCCTCATTGGAACGAGCTCGTCGAGCTCGTTCCAATGAGGATTCATAACCTATGTTTTTTGAGACAAAAAATTAAAAAAATTATTTATTCAAGAATTTTCTTTGCAGGTGTCATCCTGCTTTTCATGTTAGGTAAAGGGTTAAGTTGAATAGACTTTTTAGTCAATAATTTCTTGCGTTCAATTTTCAAAAACATTTCATCAACTCTAGTCATGGCTGTTTCACAGCAGTCATGACTAGATTTGTTGAAAAATATTTTTTAATTACTCAGCAGGTTAAGAGTTAAAACCAACAAAAAGTTAAAGTTCCAACATAAATAGCACGCATTTGCAAGCCTGCAAATAAATTTTTTTGTTGGTGAGTGTCATTGTGATAGGTCAACCCTTTACCTGACATAACAACAAAATCTGGCCAGCTCTATTCTCAAAATTAACTTCAATGTATCAAAACTTTATTTTTTCCATATTTCTCTGCCAAAACATTATTGTTTATGACCATTCATTGAATTGAGCTCAATGAGTCTATTTCAATGAGGTGCCAAAAAGCTTCCTTTTTGGGTGAAAAAATGATAAGTTTTTGCTCATTCCAATGTGGCAAATAAACATTATATTTTTCAAGCCAAAAAAATCATTTTTTGATTGTGCTGAGAACAGTACAGAAAGTGTCAATCATCAGCAAGTTGTACTTTTTTATTGGGGTTTAATGAGACCTTTGGCAACCAGGGTCACTTCGTGTTGGGCAATTTTACAGGTAGAGGAAGCCAAAGTACCTGGAAAGAACCACCAGGCAGTGGTGAGCAACTGTCAAACTCCCCAATATATTGGGGGACAATGGAATACATCTATTATAGAATGATTGGCCTATTACAGACTGATCAGCCTATAATAGATGGATTCCATGGTTCTCCCAACCTGATAATGTCAACACCCTTGAACAGACTTTCCAAGATGCAAGGAAACATTACTTGATGTTTTTTCTTGCAAAAGGTTCCCATCATTGGAGTTTATATATGTTTTTAAAATAACAAGCTTATTCCAATGAGGGTTATAAGCTACTAGCGGGTGAATACCTGGCATTGCATGGGAGAAGATGGTTATATCAATATACCCTCAGATATGATCGGCTCAGCCGTTTTTGAAATAGAGGGTCAAGGTCACCAATTTCAAGGTCAGCCCATACGGGCACCCCAATAAAGTAAAAATGATTGATGGGTCAATATACCCGTGCATATGAAATTTTAGCCCGATTGGCCCAGCCATTTTCGAAATAAAAGGTCAAGGTCATCAATTTCAAGGTCAAGGTCACCCTGCATGGGCATGGCACCCACCCCATGTTACTCGCAGGGACGAATTACCCCATGTACAAAATTTGAGATCGATCGGTCGAGAAACGGAGGAGTTCACCCGGAACAAAGATAGAGAGAGAGATAGAGAGATTGATACAGACATTCGCATTTATATATTAGACCAGCGGGTGTTACCCGGCATTGCATGGGAGAAGATGGTTATATCAATATACCCTCAGATATGATCGGCTCAGCCATTTTCGAAATAGAGGGTCAAGGTCACCAATTTCAAGGGCAAGGTCACCCCACACGGGTACCCCGATAAAGGCAAAATGATCGATGGGTCAGTATACATGCACATATGAAATTTTAGCCCGATCGGCCCAGCTGTTTTCGAAATATAAGGTCAAGGTCATCAATTTCAAGGTCCAGGTCACCCCACACGGGCACGGCACCCATCCCATGTTACTCACAGGGATGAATTACCCCCGTGTACAAACTTTGAGATCGATTGGTCGAGAAACGGAGGAGTTCACCCGGACAAAGATAGAGAGATAGATACAGACATTCGCATTTATATATTAGATGTTTCAGATGTAAAAATTACAAAAGCAATAAAGCCTCAATGGTGTTCTTTGTGATAGCGCTGAGTGGTTATTATTGTCATGTTTGGTAAAGGGTTAACTCAACATAAAGTATTAACCAAATCTGTCCAAAGTTAAATCAACAAATCGTATTATTTTTTTCAATTTTTGTTTCCAAAACATATCATATGACCCCTCCAATGAACATGATCGAGCTTGCCCAACTGGAGATGATAAGTTAGTATTTTAAAGTGGAAAGAAATTTTTTTTTAGTTATTTATGAAAATATATCGAATTGACTTTTAGTAATTTTCAGCAAATGGTTAATGTACAACAGAAAACTAAACAAAAAAATAAGCAGAAATAGATGTGTCATCTGATAAGATCAGCAAAATGGTTTATTACCATTTGAACCACTTTCTGAATTTAACATTTCCTGGTTGCACTTCCTGGTTCTCCCACATTGCTTAAGGCAACATGTTATAATGTAGTTGTTTTTATAATTTGGTAGCATAAGTATAGTTATTATATTGTTTGCATTTTAGATTATAAATGTTAGTAAACATGCGTACAGTTAAAACTAGAAGTCCTGTCAAGAACTGTGTGCTTATCTAGGCTTAATTGCATGTAGAAATTGCACACAATTGCCATATCAAATGGCATCCAAAGCACGGCAGGTTCTCCTGGCTACTTATAGCAAACACAGCAATGTTTCTGCCAATGGACCTCCGGGTTACCCTAAGGTCCATTGGCTGAATCATTGCTTGTGCACATGCCATTTGTACAGAATTTGATAGCTTTACTATGGTCATAATGTGCATATCAATGTGCTATTTGTGCGCATTTCATGACAGGACTTCTAGTTTTAACTGTACTTAAACTTTAGGTCTGTCCTTTTAACTTTAATGTGATTGTCCTGCAGCTATCTTATAAATAATATGACATTAACAGACATGCCACACAGGACTGCTCCCAAACCATCCTTGTCCTGCAACTATCTTATAAATAATATGACATTAAACAGACATGCCACACAGGACTGTTCCCAAACCACCCTTGTCCTGCAACTATCTTATAAATAATATGACATTAAACAGACATGCCACACAGGACTGCTCCCAAACCACCCTTGTCCTGCAACTATCTTATAAATAATATGACATTAAACAGACATGCCACACAGGACTGCTCCCAAACCACCCTTGTCCTGCAACTATCCTATAAATAATATGACATTAAACAGACATGCCACACAGGACTGCTCCCAAACCACCCTTGTCCTGCAACTATCTTATAAATAATATGACATTAAACAGACATGCCACACAGGACTGTTCCCAAACCACCCTTGTCCTGCAACTATCTTATAAATAATATGACATTAAACAGACATGCCACACAGGACTGCTCCCAAACCACCCTTGTTCTGCAACTATCTTATAAATAATATGACATTAAACAGACATGCCACACAAGACTGCTCCCAAACCACCCTTGTCCTGCAACTATCTTATAAATAATATGACATTAAACAGACATGCCACACAGGGCTGCTCCCAAACCACCCTTGTCCTGCAACTATCTTATAAATAATATGACATTAAACAGACATGCCACAGAGGACTGCTCCCAAACCACCACGCATTCATCAACACTACAGAGGAAATTATTCATAACTCTATTGTTCATGTCAGAAGATTATTATCAAAGGTCTTCCTGACTGCTTCTAATTCTATCAGCTGTAGACAAGCACTGCCAAACTTAAAAGAGTTTTTGTGTCACTGCCCTGCCCCCCCCCCCCCCCTCCGAAATGTTGTATACCAAATATGGAAGCATTCGGACTGGCGGATCTGAAGAAGAGGATTTTTAATGAAATTTCCTCGTCCTGCACAAAGTTAAAATTTGGGCTCAAATATTAACCCAGGGACTCGATTTGAACAAACTTGTTTGTATCTGATCCCTCTCACACCCCCCCCCCCCCCCACCCCTCGAGATGATGCATACCAAATATCAAACGATTTTTACAGATGGTTCTGGAGAAGCAGATTTTTAAAGAAGTTCCCTCATATTGCACTAAGTTAAAATTTGTGCTCTGAGATGTTGCATACCAAATATGAAAGGATTCTCACTGGTGGATCTGATGAAGAAGATTATTAATGACATTTTCTCATATTGCCATAAACTAAAATTCGGGCTCCCCTTCCTGAGCAGGAATATTCGCCAGCTGTATAAGGAGTTAAAGGAGCACACAGGAAGCTGCTGCATGTTTGATTGTAAGTCCACATTTGCTACATGCATAATAATAATGAATGTTAGATAAGTTTCATTTTCCCTACTTGCATCAAGACATAATGCTGTCATTACAAAAGCAGAGATTGAATTTCAATCAGACAGCAAGATGGATGTGTTCTGTGGAAAGTCTATGTCTGTATTTTTGCCCACAGAACTGCATAATCTCAGCTGTTGCAGAAAAAAAAAATTATATTTTTTTCATGATTCAGTCTTGATTTTGAAATATTTCAGATCTTAAATTCCTTTATTTTGGGCACAAAATTTTGCCCTAATTTGGGCACATTAAAACAGAAATAACTGTCTTATCCTGTTACTTTTATTGCCATGCCTTTCTTTGTGTTCCTATGATCATATGAGAATGGAAGTTATTTTCAAATGAAGAAGATGCACAGAGAATTTATATAATTTTTTTGATGTCTTCACACCTTCTCGAATTTGGGCACACCTGTAAACAGTGTGAAACTGGGGTAATCTAAAGGCTTGTATTTATTTATTATATCATGATAGCTGTGTGTACGCAATGTTATGCAATAAAGTACCAACATTGGGAAATCTTCTAGGTACACTGAATCCAGATTATGTGTAAGAATATCATGTAAGAACATATCTGATTGGGTGTTATGCATCTGAGTAACATTGTGGTGTGAATGAAATGCTTCAACACAAAAACAGTGTCAAACAAGAAAGTTATCCGAGTGCCAAAGGTGATATTTTCCTTTAAAAATATCAGCTTCCTTCACTTAATTCAAGTTTAATTGTGATATAAGTACACAACACAACTCAGGAACAGTATGGGGGACAGGAATCAATGACCTGAGTTGGAGTATTTCCTGTATTTCACAGATACTGAAGACATGCATGAAATACAGGAAAAACACCAATAAGGGTCGTTGATTCCAGTAACCACATACTCTACCCTCGTTGTGTTTTGTATTATAAATTATTACATGCCTATTAATTTTCCTCCAATTCCATATTGAGAAATCCGTATGGAATATGAGTTCCATACAGATTTCTGTTGACAGACTATTTTTCCATCTGATGTCATGGATCCATCAAAAGAAGTAAACTCCACCAATTTTGATAATCAGCCAATCGAAACATTGTATTCTGATCTAGATCAATTTGAGAAATGCAGTGACAGCCAATAAATAGAAGAATGTCAATTGGAAAATGTTCAAATCCACCAACATTAAGGAAATTAAACTTATTCTCTGTTACTTAAGAGTGATTTTATAACACTAAAGTTCTGATCTTGAAGCGAATATCTCTCAGGTAATGACAGCTACTTTCTTAAAAATATGAATAAATAACCTATTTGGACACAATTTTCATTCATATTTTTCTGTTTATGTATTGATCTGCCACACCTGTTTGCTAATCACACCTGAGTTTGTTTTTGTTTTATTTAAATAAATCAATAAAGAACAAAGAGTTTTAAAGTTTGAAGTTACCTTTATGTAAGGTTTGAAATTTTAACCCTTCACCTAACATACCAGCCAAAAACGGCCAGAAAATTAAACAGATTAAGCCTACCATAGTCTAAAATATCTCAGAAGTTTCTCAATGAAACCATACAAATATGCATATCAATAAAACCAGCTCATTCTAATGATATCCATATTTGTGTGGTTCTATTGAAAAATTGAGAAATTTGTTTTCGAAAAATGTTAAGTTTAATTTATTTTTTAAAAATACTGTGTGAGGTAAAGGGTTAAATTAATTGATTCTACATTAAATCATAGAGGCATGTAATAAACATAGAATGCCACGATGTGTGAATGCATTTATCAAAATGCACCAAGCCACTAGCATTCAAGTACAGATGAACTGTTGTCTGATAGTCCGATTCCAATGCTGCACAGTATAATCTCTGGGAGACGACAGGTAGACAGCCAATCTGGCTATGTCGTCTCCCTGCGGTATACATGCATAGCTAATCTCTTGTTTGTATTGTATATATGTTCATATCTATATTGCTGTATACTGCTAAATAAAAAATTCATTCATTCATTCATTCAATAAGGCATGAGTATCAGTGCGGAAGGATGGACTTGTTCTATCCTTCCACTCTGACACTCAGGCTATATTGATGAATGCATATACAGATCATGACGTTCTGTGCATATCTCTGATGACCATGAAAATGCCCCACGACCAGATTGCTATCCTTTTATAATTCAATCAAGAAAGATAAAGACTTTGTGTCCACAGTCTGTAACATTACCAAGATGATTATTCAGAACAAATGGGACAATGGAAAACATGCACGTAATCAAAAGTGCAGAAATCAAGTGAATACAAAATAGAAATTAGGTCTATGAAATCATAATAGAAAAAATTATATAACCAAAGCAAGTGAGAGTTGACATATACTTGTAATTCTTTAAATTTTCCATATCAGACCTGGCCGTTTCAAAATCACAAGGGAGCTATTACTGTCTGGATTAATTAGCCTCAGAGGAGCTATAAACTTCTTGCCTCGATTAATTTGACCCAGGGACAATTAACTGCAGCAAAGCCATTTCTCAGTAATTTGAGTTGGTGTGTGATGATTTTACATCTTAAATCTGCAGAGGGTGAGCGTGTGGTAAATGACATGTATTTCATTTAAGTTTTCAGACAGTGAGCTCTGTCAAACAAAACTGACTCGGTTAAATTTCTTGTTGTATTGTGGGAACAATTTTCAACTTTAAATTTTGGTATTTTGGCATCAGTGTTTAGGGGGTTAATCAACTTTTGAGTACACTTCTGGGGAGATGTTGAAAATCACTCATATACATTATCAACCTCTCCAGCCACCAGTTTAATTCTGGAAGGAACTGGAAGGAACTGGAAGGAATTCAATTCTGTTATAACCTGGAACCAGTCTAACCCTAACCCTTTACCTAACTCGAAAAGAGACGACACCTGCAAACAAAATTCTTGAATAACTAAATATTTTCATTTTCTGTCCCCAAAACATAGCTTATGCTCCCTCATTGGAATGAGCTCATTGAGCTCGTTCCAGTGAAAGGAAGGGGTCATAAGCTACGTTTTTGAGACAAAATTTTTTAAAAATAATGAAAATTGAATGGTGATTTTTGTAAATAGCGCTGGACTGTTTTGGCCATTACGTTGGGTAAAAGGTTAAATAGTCCACTTTCCATGTTCAGATTGAATCATCTGGAATATTTGAGTTGGGCAGAAAAGCAAACTGTACATTGTAGGTTCGCTTTTCTGACGAACAGAAATACTCCTGATGATTGAATATAAAAATATCGTAAACATTCATTTTTTTTAATGAACACAAGAAATGTTTCCTGATCAACGCGTGATTTTATTGAATCTTTGATGACATTATCAGTATGAACTCCCTTCAGCTGAAGTTTTATGATTATGCTGCATAGTTCTGCTAATTGTGTTAATATCTTGATGTCTTCAAGGTGATTTTAATACTTATTGATTGGAATATCTATAACTAGAGCACAAAATAGTATATGTATATCTTTGCGAGTGGAGAGACATCACATTGTATCAATGGTCATCTGCATGCCAATGCCATAAAAGTGGGTAAACAAACGGCCCATAACAGTGTCAAATTTCAAATAGAATTATTAGGCTGGTGGTCTGAGAGCTTGATATATTGAGTTACTTTCTTGAGCATTAGCTGCGATTGATGGCTTTTCTTTTGTTAACTGTAAATAGTGTAACCTTTAATCAGGTCGCCCTAATTATGAATTTGCACAAGCTTTTTAGAGGTCAAAGATTAAGATACTTGACGATTTCAGACAAGATTTTTTTGGAGGTGATTTGAACCATCCATTTGGCTGATTCAGGATCTGATAAAATTCAGGACAAGCACTGTGTTTGTGAAAGTATGTATCTGTGTCTGTTTGTGCTCTGGAAAAAAAGCCACATTTCTGATTGTGCATTGTAACAGGAATGGTACTTGATAGGATCTGACATCCTACAGACTTTGGAGCTGGTAGGTCAAGGGTTAAAAATTTCAAGAGATGAACTTAGAGACTTGCTTAGAGACCAGTTGAGTGCTCTCTCGTTTATTTTTGTTTTGTCTTTTGGTTTGTTTTATCTATTGGTGTTTAAGGTCACAGTCAGCATCTATGGCTCTATAAATGACTGTAACATAGGTACGAAGTCAAGTTTAGACAATCGTTTATACCTAACCTTCCTACTTCAGAGGAATAGCATCAGCAAATTCACCCTCTGGGGACCTCATTTTGCAAATGACAGGTTGCTTATATTCATGCTTGCTTGAGAGGACTTTTAGCTCAGGCATTGGTCATACGGTTCTATTTTACTAGAAAGTCAGAACTTGTTTACCACAGTAAATAAGCAATGTTCTACTTCTTGGGATTCCCATGGAGCACTCTAGTTAGATTAAAGTATGGTGTTCTGCTATTTTCCCAAGTGATAAAAGTAACTGTGATAAAAAACAATGTGCATCAGAAACTGAATAAATATACCTTTATCAACAGAAGCAATCAGTAAAATGAAGATTTCTAACATTTTCCTTTCAAAGCCTGTCACCATTGAAACTTTCTAAGCAAAAAATTTAGATAGTACATGCAACAAATATGGATAATATGACCGACACCAGCAGGCTTTTAAGAATGGGTAACAAGTATGTGATATTGATTATAAAACAACATTGTACATTTGTAGGTAAATACAGTACTTTATTCAGAATGATTTGGTATTAGTATGGTATGGACACTCACCTAAACACTAACTATGATACAAGGAAAGTGGGCTGAAACACTCAACAAGTTGAATTTACACCCAAGTGAAAACATCAGGTTTCTCCACAAAATACTGAACAACAAGTTAAACTATAGTTCCAGTATTAACAACTAAGATGGGAGTGCAGTGGTTCAGGAGTTACGGCATTGAACTTTAAACCAAAAGATTCATGGTTCGATACCCAAAAGTGCATTTAATCCTGATTACCCATGCAGGGGCACAGTGGCACTGTGTAGTAAGACGTACTGCACGTCTATGGTGCACTTGTCTTCAACCAATGCTAACCCAGCTTGCATGGAGTTAGTATGTTGGGGAGTCTGACAGTTGCTTGGTGGTTCCTGCAGGATACTGAGGCTTCCTCCATGCATAAAACTGTCCAACACAAGATAACTCTGGCTGTCAAAAGTATCATTAAACCCCAATAAATAAATAACTAAGACGGCTAAGAAATGCTGAAGAGCAGTAAATTGTTTTATTATATGACAGAAAAAATTGGCTAATTTAATTGGCTAAAACACTTGCCAGAAGTGTTGAGAGACTCCAGTATTCCTGATCTATTCTATTTTTATTGAAATCGAGTTGATATTTCACCAATCTATCATTGTTGTCTATAAATAATGCAGGTAGGTTGATATAATGATTCCAAATACCTGTTTGCTTTAAGATAGAAATGGTATTTCCAACTTGCTCCTTCCTTTAATTTCCCTGTTCCAATGTTCAGGAACGAGTCAAATATAACTTAACTTTACTTGCAGCACAAGCATACATTTATATACAAATACATTGAATGTATAATAGTTTCACAGAGAACAATATATAGCAATACATCTACCAATATAAAATAAAATGAATTACATGGTCTGTGGGGGTGTGGTGGGGGGGATGGGGTTTGGTGGGGGGTGGGTGGGTCGGGGGTGGGGGCAGTGCAGTAACTGGTTCTCGTCAGATCACCGAAGTTAAGCAACATTGAGCTCGGTTAGTCCTTGGATGAGTGACTGTCTGAGGGATCAATTCGGACTCCAGCATTGTGTCCTTGGGCAAGGCACTTAACCACGATTGTTCACATGGGGGCACAATGACGCCATGTACTAAGGCGTACTGCACATCGATGGTACACATGTCTTCACCCTACATAAACCTGCCTGTGCTGCAGAGCGGAGTAACAATGTTGGGGAGCTGGCAGCTGCTCGTCGTTGCTCGGTGGTTATCTCTGGGTACTCCAGCTTCCTCCACCCTTAAAAACTGTCACCGACATGATATGACCTTGGCAGTTAAAGTGTCGTTAAACCTTAATAAAAAAAAAAAAATAAATAAATGTGCTGCAGGGAATGATATAGCCAGATTGGCTGTCCTCCTACCATTCCCGATATAACAATTTATTTATTATTTATTTATTTATTGGTGTTTAAGGTTACATACTTTTTGCATAATGGCTTATCATGACCATAACATGAGTATCAACTCAAGACCAGCGGTGAGCGTTAATAAGCCATGTTGCATTGGTGACTGGGTCCTATTTTACCAGTAAAACAGAGCCTGTTTACCCCAGTGAACATACACTGCTTCACTTCCCGGGGTTTACCGCTGGGAGATATAACAATTAACTACAACATGAACAAATAAGTTAATGAGCATTGCTTCTTCTATATATATATATTGAAATTAAATTTATTTTGTTACATATGAATATGTTGTTTTCTTCAAAAAATATGTAATAAAGCAAGGAATTTGCAAACAATTTTTTCTGTCATAATAATAAAACAATAACTGACTTTCCTTGAGGTTGAGCTTTTTCCAGACAGCACAATTCCCCAAAATTCAAATTTTATTTAGTTCCAATTTTTACCTCCGAAATGTAGCTCAAGACCAATCAATGAACTTGTTCCAATAAGTGGTCTTGAAGCAATATATTTGCAATTATTATTTTGTCATGGTAAGTTTATCTGCAAATGACACTTTCAACAGCCATGGTCATATCATGAAGGACAGTAAGGAAGCTGGGGTACCCAGAGAGAACGATCAAGCAGTGGCAAGTTGTCAGACTTTGCAACATATTAACCTTGGATGAGCAGGTTTAGCATTGGTTTGGGGCTAGTGGACCATCGATGTGCTGTATGCTTTATTACATGGTGCCACTGTACTACCATTTGAGAAATCAAGATTAAGTGTCAAGCTTCCGTACACAAAGCAGATGACATGGGTCAGGATCAAACTACTATATATTTATTTATTTTGGGGTATTTAACACTTTACCAATTGCAGACGATATTAACATTCAAGCCTGAAAATAAGCAGACCGTCATCTGCAAAATAAGGTCCCCAGAGGGTGAATTTGGTGATGCTACACTGCACACCAGGGTAGCATCACAGAATTTACCCTCTGTGAACGTCAGTCTGAATCAAGGTCTCAAGCCAAAACAGAAAGATCTACCTAGAGGATAAATTGGTCCACTGTATGGGATAGCATCAGCAAATTCACCCTCTGGGACCCCCAATTTGCAAATGACAGGTTGCTTATGAAAATTATTCACGCTTGTTAACATTTGCTATTTAAAAAAATGTTTTTTTAAAAAAATTCTACAAAACCATCTCATATGACCCCCTCATTCCAATGAGGGGGTCACATGATATGGTTTAGTTGATTTTTAAAAAACAAAAATTTCAAATTACGCATGTGGATGAGGCTGATTCGTTAAGTAAAGGGTTACGGTCACAATGGCTAATCACAGATGAACATGGAGATAAAGACAAGGTTAGTCATTGTTGATACATGTACCCATGATGCCCAATTTAGAGGACTTCCACTCTTGGAGGCTAGGTCTGATTTTATCATAAAAACAGTTAGTTTAAACAAGAGGCCCCACGGGGCCTGAAGCGCTCATCTTGTACAGAACACAATTTAAACAGAGTCCAAGAATGAGTCTACATTAAGCAAGCCATCTCCATAGGCTACACTGTCAATCCTTGAGTCTCTCAGGAGTGACAAAAATAATCTGGGCATCATGCCTTTTCTTCAGTTGATCATAAGTAAAATGTAGAGCTCCCCTATGAAGCCCCTTGATACAACCTATGTGGATTAATCTTAGTACCTCTAGAAGGTACTGAATACGAAATTTTTAATTCTTCAGCAAAATGGCCAATTCCGGCTCCCATAGAGAGCCCAAATATTAACCCAGGCTCTTGATTTGAACACAGTTAAATCTGACTTCCCTAGAGATGTTGTGTACCGAATATGAAAGCATTCTGACTGTTGGATCTGAAGAAGAGAAATTGTAAAGAAATTTCTCCGAATTGCACTAAGTTCAAATTTGGGCTACCATAGCGAGCCCAAATATTGACCTATGGATCCGATTTGAACAAACTTGAATATGACCCCTCTAGAGATGTTGTATACCAAATGTGAAAGCATTCTGACAAGTGAATCTGAAGAAGAAGATTTTTGAAGAAATTCCCTCATATTGTACTAAGTTAAATTTCATGTTCCCATATGGAGCCCAAATATTAACCTAGGCACTCGAATTGAACAACCTGGAATCTGACCCCCCTAGAGATGTTGTGTACCAAATATAAAAGCATTCCGACTGGTGGATCTGAAGAAGAAGATTTTTAAAGAAATTTTCTCATATTGCACTAAGTAAAAAGTTGGGCTACCATAGTGAGCCCAAATATATACCTAGGGATCTGATTTGAACAAACTTGAATCTGACCCCCATAGAGATGTTGCATACCAAATATCAAAGCATTCTGACTGATGGATCTGAAGAAGATTTTTTTTAAATTACCCTCCATATTGAACAAAGATAAAATTTGGGCTTCCATAGGAAGCCCAAATATTAACCTAGGGACTTGGTTTGAACAATCTAGAATCTGACCCTCATAACAATGATGTATACCAAATATTAAAAGATTCTGACTGGTGGTTCTGAAGAAGATTTTTAAAGAATATTCCCCATATTACCCTATGTTAAAACTTCGGGCTCCTGTAGAGAGGCCAAATATGAACCAATGAGCTTTATTTCAACAAACTTTTATCTGACCCCCCTATGAATGCTGTATACCAAATATCAAAAGATTCTGATGATTGGTTCTGGAGAAAAGATTTTTTTAAATTTTTGCAAATATGCTGACTCAGCATTTTTTCGATGCCCATTACAGAACAACCTAGCATAACCGATGGCAATATTTTTTTACCATTCAATTCTACTGGTCATAAGGATACTTCATACCAAATAAAAGCTCTCTGTTCCGTGGGGTTTGGGAAATATGGGCGTTTGAATATATTTCTATTTTTAGCTCCCAGGGTTCCCATGGGGATGCGGGAATTTTTTTTTTTGCATGGGTCAAGTACTTATGACCCAATACTACCACAAACCAAATTTGGTTCATACCAGACCATCGGTTCAGAAAATAGAAATTTTGGGCGGGGCCAAAAATCTTACCCCTCCTATTACAAAGCCAAATATTACTTCACGAACTTCGTTTGAACAAACTTGATTCTACACCTCATATGGAAGCTCCATAGCAAATATCAAGTCATTGTACACACTGGTTCTTGAGAAGAAGATTTTTAAAATATTTTGGTGCATTTTCCCCCACTCCCTCCATATGGGGCTGGGCATGCTGAGTTGAACAAAAATGAAATGCCCCTTTGGGACCATCACTCACACAAACTTTCACTTGAATTGGCCCAGTGGCTTTGGAGGAGGAGACCAAAACATGGTGTTGATGGACGACGGACGACGTACGACGGACGGGAAGCGATGAGATTAGCTCAGCTTGACTTTGTCAAGATGAGCTAAAAAGTAAACAAGCAACATGTCACTTCCCGGTGTTCCTATTGCTGCAGGATTGAACTATTGACATTTGATCTAAAGTACAATGTGCTAACCAATGAACCACCATGTTCTCTCTCAGTCATATTAAGTAAAGAGCAATTCACCCATAACAGTATTACAAAAAAAATATATTCAAACATGAATTTTGCTGTTCTTCATGTCATTGGAAATACATTGCAGGATAATCAAGAGCAGTCCAAGAATCTGTCAACAATTGGCATTATTATACCTCATCTACAAATGTTATGCTAATCCCCCAAATAATCCCATTAAACATTTCACACTCACGGTGAATAATGCCGGTCAATAATCTTTGCATTATTACCCACTTCAGTCAAAGATTCCTGACAATGCCAGCGGAGACACCCGAAGTATTGTTGCATGCGCACATGACATAGTTTCTCTTCCAAACGACTTCCGAATTGTAAAATAATGTAAACATGCAAAATGTAAAATAATATAAACATGCAAAATGTCTAACGGAACTTGCGGTCTCAATTTCTCAACTGTACGGTAATAACGAACACCTATGGTGGGGTAGTGAGTATACCACAATAATAATCTTCTGTGAGACGGTAACAAGTTGTGCTTATACCTGAATTCAATTCAAAATGATTCGCTACAAGAATATTCGATTGAAAAGCAAATTTGCTGTGTTTGTTTTGAAAAATAAAGTGTTTTGACATTTACTTCTTTCCCTATTAAAAAAAAAAGGAACTTTGGTTCCTCTTCAATATATGACTCTGAGACATTAATCCATAAATAATTGTATCAAGACGGAACCTTCATTCAGTATAATAAAAAAAATAATGACTGAGCTTGGGGGTAACAATGTGGCTTGTCTCCCCTTGGGATGATTATCTCCCTCGGCTAATTCCTCAGAGGATAATGGTCCCTCGGGAGACAATCCACATTGTTATCCTCAAGCCCAGTCATTATATATTTTATATTATCAGGTAGTGTTGAACTGAACAGCCAATTTTAGGCTTTGAATATTTGTTCCAAGTATTCAAGCATTATTTGAACAGTTCTTTCCTTTTTGAGGGCAGTATTACATTGTATGAGTATAAAAATGCTTATAAAACTGGGAGAGTGCTAAATTATTTTCCAAGGTGAATTGTAAAAGGAGAATTTTGTTTCAAGTGTAATATGCTACCATCCAAAGGAGTCCTGGTTTAGGAAGATTCTGTTCATAAGCATTTGTTTTGTTACAATTTATTGGAGAGTGTTTGTTGGCACTCTCTAATTAATTGTAATAAACAATTTTGTTCAAACAGTTTGATGTTTCTGCTGCTAAGCAATCAAGGTAATGAATAAAGTCGAAAGCCACTAAAGTGGCTTTCAGCACTTTTCAGTGAAGCCATGATAGGGGCTTTTAGCACTGAACCAGTTAATATACAACTCAAAGTTTGCTAAGCACCAAGCACACCCAACCACCTGTTTTACGTTTTAGTTTAAATATTGTTATGAAAAGTGTATCTACTTTTTATTTAATTATATCTTTAATTATTTAAGTACAGAAATTAAGATTTTATTTGTGTTTGACATTATTTTTTAGCTTTTGAATACGATAACCATAGAAAATATGCCAAAAAGTTTACGAAGCGAACTGGTATGGCTTCAATATCGAGTATGAGACCCATTACTGTTAATTACAACTTGACAAAGCCTTCTCATGCTCCCAGTCAGGTTCCTGGTGGTCCTTTGTGGTATGTTGTTCCATTCTTGGACCAGCATGGCACCACGCTCCTGGGAACCTCTTGGCTGGACTGGACGGAATGAAATTGCAAGCTGCAACTCATTCCAGACATGTTCGATTCGATTGAGGTCAGGGGATCTTGCTGGCCAGTCCATACGCTCAATCCCCTCCCTCTGTCGGTACTCCCCGACAGCATGGGCAACATGAGGACGGGCATTATCATCCATCAGAATGAATCTATCACCCACTGCACCTGCATACAATCCGACATGGACATCCAGGATCTCATCAATATACCATTGTGCAGTCAATGTACCACGCTCAAGGACACAGAGCTCTGTACGTCCATCCCAGCTGATGCCGCCCCAGACCATGATTGACCCTCCACCATAGCGGTCATGCTCAGTAATGTTGGCTGCATGGAATTGCTCTCCTGGTCTTCTCCATACCCTAGAATGCCTATCTGTGTGGTCTAGGCAGTACCTTGACTCATCTGTAAAAAGGACAGGTCGCCAATCTTCTCTGGTCCATCCAAGTGGTCCATGGCCCATTCATATCGTGCCTGGTGGTTCTGGGACAGCAGAATGCGAATATATGGTCTTCTCGATTGGAGACCACCTTCGTGCAACCTTGCCCGGATAGTCTGCATCGAAACATTTACCCCAGATGCATTCTGAAGGTCACTGCGAAGCTGAGTTGCTGTGGCACAACGATTCCTATGGGCCTGAATGATCAAAAACCGGTCTTCAGCTGCATATGTTGCCCTGTCTCTGTCACCACCATGCCATCTTACTGGTGTGCCATACTGCTGAAATCTTGCCCAGGCTCTGGTGATCACCCTATGGTGCACGCCAAGGGCTTCACCAACCTGATGATGGGTAGCCCCTTGCTCCACCATCCCGACAGCCCACCACATTTCTGCTTCAGACAAATGTCTTCTTACATTTGCATTTGCCATATTCAATCATTAAATCACAAGGGTTTGTGTTGAAATGAAGACTGAATACCCTACACATGTCATGTACATGTACACAAAAACATCATGAAAGTTAAAAAATTTATAGTAATTTATATACTTTTTATACTTACCAATGACCCAGACTTAGCTGGTGCTAACTCTAAAAAATCCAGGGCCAAACACAAATTTTGCCCCCCAATCCCCAAAATTTGAATCTAAAACCAAAAGAAATCATGTCCTAAAGGACCTCCATACTTTGCCCTTACTGCGCATGCGCAGTGTCAAGGACGTTCCAAAATTGGCGCCAATTATCATTCTTACTGGCAGTGCCTGGTCAGCGCTATGTACTCAGCGGGGAGGTAAGAGTTCCCAACTCCTGGGAGGGCCATCCCCGTCTGGGTCATTGGTAAGTATAAAAAATATATAAATTACTATAAATTTTTTAACATTTTTATACTGTACCAATGACCCAGACTTAGCTGAATAGGAAAAAGGCTGGAGGGCCTAGGACATAGAGGAAAATGCAATAAGCTCAACTATATAATATAGGGGCAACCCCTCAAGGAGAAAAGGAGTATTAGGCTTTACATGTATCTTTCTTATTTTATGTTAAATTACAAAGATACTATACCCTTCATAATTGAGCACAATAACATTCATGTTCTCTATTAACATCCAGTATAACCCTTTATACTAATTATTTTTAAAGTAAGCCAATAAATAAAGTTAGTCCAGAGAATTGAGACTCTTTATATTCTTTAAAAGTGTCCGAGGATTGTATATTAACGCCCATTTGACACTTGACATATACAAATGCTTCACACCGAGCTACACTTTAAAAATATGACATGAATGAATTTTTAACATTAATATTACACTTTAAAACCATCCCGGAAACGACTCAGAAATACTGACTTCGGAGGAGGCATTCCCTTGCTTTTCACTATAAAGCAGGTGACCTAAGGGAACACCCTCCCCCCCCCCCCCTTCCCCTTGCTCTGGGTCAAATAGCCCAGAGCGAAGAGGGCAGCCGGACAGAGTCACTGCCGGAACAGAAAGCCTGCATAACTATAGTTGCAACTGTTTAGTGGACGACATTCTGAGCAACAGATAACGGACCTAAACAATGCAGGTCTCCAGAAATGGACTCAATATTTCTGAGATAAAAATTTGTGAATGTGGATGGCTGAGACCAATAAGCAGCCTTCATTAAATCTGTAATAGCAATACTATTAGCGTAAGCCCAAGAAGTAGAAAGAGCTCTTACTTCATGAGCCGAAATCTTAAGCACAGACTGCTGAGAAGAAGATAAATTTTCATAAGCAGTACGGATAGTTAATTGAATCCATCTAGCAATAGAATGGATCGAAATGTCCTTTCTATTAGGCATTATAGATACAGGACAGAGTAAAGGCCTACGCCGGTCTGAAGACGGAAGAGCCTTAATAACAATAGGTTCCGGATATTTATTAGGAGCCTGATTCTTAGCTAAAAATCCCACATTAGTAGTGATGGTGATAGTGTTCCCGACACAACGATAGTGAGAATCATCCACCGACAGTGCATGAAGCTCACTGACTCTTCTAGCAGAAGAGAAAGCTAAGAGAAAAGCTGTCTTATAAGATAAGAATTTGAAATCTACTGTCCCAAGAGGTTCAAATGGCTTTTCCTTCAGTTTAAGAAGAACCCAAGCTAAATTCCACTTAGGAATTAACCTAAGAGTTCTGGGTCTATTTAAATATCAACAGAATGATCCCTACACCAACGACGAAAAAAACCTTCCACTTAGCCGCATAGTTTAGCGAAGAGGAGGTCCTCCTACAGTTAGAAATCGCGTCCACTGCTCGTCCTGTAAAGTGCTTGTCATGCAAGAAGGACCGCACAATGGAAAAAGCTTTCGCGGTAGGTCCCACAACAGACACCTGAGTAGATTTATCCACGGTCTCTGTGGAGACAGAGATGCTACCAACAGAATCTTGCACTGAGATTGTTTTATCTTTAGCAATACTTGCTGAATTAACGGCGCTGGAGGATACGCATATCCTATCATTCCGTCCCAAGGGATCGACAGAGCGTCTACTGCAAATGCTCTTGGATCCGGGCACGGAGACACATACGTCTGCAACTGATTGTTGAGATGTGTCGCAAATAAGTCTATCATTGGCCGTTCCCACTGGTAGAAAATCTGATTGAACACTTGTTTGTTGAGAGTCCACTCCGACGGCAACAAGCGACCCTTTCGTGAAAGGGAGTCTGTTAGTACGTTCAGACGACCTGGAATATGACGGACCGAAAGAAGAACCTGATGTTCTAGAGCAAACAGAAGGATTCTTTCCGTTAGATTGAACAACGGAATTGAATGAGTGCCTCCCTGATTCCGTATATACGCCACTACTGTCATATTGTCGGATAGGATTTGGACATGAGCATTGTGAATAATGTCCATCCAATGACGTAACGCAAGCCAAATTGACATCATTTCCTTGATGTTTATGTGCTTGCCCAGGAATTGCGGATCCCAAAGACCCTGGCATCTCGAATCCGTTGGGATCAATGATGCACCCCAACCTGTTTGACTGGCATCCGTCATAATGGTAAAACTCGGATCCGGCAACTGCAGTGGAACTCCCTGAGTTAACCACTGAATGTTTGCCCAAGTCTGAATCTCTCGTTTCACTTGATCTGACAAGAGAACGTCTATGTCGAGCGAATGAATTTTCACACTCCAATTCTGAGTCAAGAAAATTTGGAGAGGACGCGTGCATAACCGCCCCATCGGAATGAGATCCGCAGCGGCTCCACACGGACCTATCAGTCTTATGAACTCCGTCTGCGTGCAGACAATAGTGAGCGTAACAACTGACTAATTTCGCTCTGGTTAACGGCAGATGAACGAGATTGTTGTGCGTCTCGAAGCTCATTCCCAGATGTGTGAATGACTTGGACGGCACCAGATCCGCCTTCTCCTCGTTTATTATAAAACCGAGACGTCGGAGCAATAGAAGCAGATTCTGCACATCGTTCTGAAGTGTTAACTCGTTGCCGTACCTCTGAAGAATGTCGTCCAGGTAGGCCGACGTTATCGCAGACGAATGAGCTCGGAAATACATCATTACCGAGTTCATTACCCGAGTGAAAGCCCAGGGTGCTAGATTCAATCCGAAGCACATCGCCCGGAATTGATACACCACCCCTAGGACTGCGAAGCGTAGATACTTTCTGAATGTCGGATGTACCATGACGTGAAAGTACGCATCTTTGAGATCTATGCTTGTTGCATAATCGTTCACCCGAATACTCGCTCTGACTGATCGAATCGTCTCCATATAAAACTTCGGAGCGACGATCAGCTTGTTTATCCAGCTCAAATCTATGACTGGACGGAACGAGCCGTCTGGTTTCGGAACCAGAAACAGATGGCTGTAGAATCCCGGTGTCTCCTGGTTTTCTACAACCTCTACCGCGTTCTTCATTAAAAGAGACTGCACCTCTGATAACAGAGCGTCTCTTTTCTGCAGATTTGATGGAAGTTGAGTCCATTTTGGACTTTGAATTAATGGAGGCTTTCGTTTGAAGGATATCTTTAGACCTTCCGAAATCACCCCTCTCACCCAAGGGTCGTCCGTAATCGACGCCCACTCTTGTGAAAAACTCGACAACCTTCCACCAACCGGCCCACGATAGAGGTTGAAACCATCACCTCCTGGACCTGCGAGGCCTGCGGTAGGAGAAACCACATCCTCCACGACCCGCACCTCGTCCCGTCGACCTCGGGGCGTCTGACCGGTTGTCCCGGCCCGAAGGACGTCCCGAACGAGAGTCGCTGCCTTGACGGTCTCTTGAATAAGACCAAGAGGACGCACCGGAACCTCTATAGGAACCTCTCTTGGGCGCATTAGACCCAGAAGTGCCGGTCTTACTCTTATCTGCCGTGTCCGACTTCTTGGAAGCAGATTTGAACAGCAGAGAATCCGAAGCTTTCTTAGTAATTTTATCGTAAATTGCAGAAAGCTTGCCGTCGAAGAGAAGATCTCCGGAGACCGAAGCGACTCTGAGAGAGTTCTTCACCTTACTATCCACGAGTGTGGATGTAGCTAGGGCTGCGTCACGTCTAACCAACTCCAGGTTTGCCACTGAAAGGGCGGAGTTACACGTGGAATAAGCTACTGCCCTTGAAAGAAGTCTTAAAGAGGATTGTATATCCTGGAATTCTTTCCCTTGAAGACGCAGTGATAACGCCTTAGTAAGGTGGTCTGCGTAAGATAAAGCATCTAAACTGGCTCTGTTAGACGAAATAGTTGTCTCCAACACCGCGGTTGGAATAGACGCCGACGACGGTAATGATAATTCTAAGTCTTCCGCCTCGTCGTCCATACGCAGAGGAACTCTCGGGATACCCTGTCCTGCCGTATCGAATTTATTCCTTGCATTAATGAAAGGCAGGTTGAGAGAATTGGCGGACAAGAAACCTGCTTTACCTGTCTTGGAAGCAAGTTTGAATATTGCGTCGTTCAATAATTCAAATGTTCTTGAAACATTATTGGACTGAGACGGAAACTCGGGAGCGATGTCCCTGAACCGCTCAAAGAAATCAGAGTCCAATGACGCTATAATTCTCTTGTCCGGAACCGCAGCAGTCTGGCCCGATGGAACAACTTGAGGAAGAAAGTGCCGGATGAAGTCCACGGCAGCTTTATGTTGTTCCGAAAGGGATAGCTCCAAATCATCCGTATCCCTTTCACCATCCGGTCGGACCTCATGATGCTCCCGGTCGTCCGCCCCCGATGCTTCGGCAGAGCGTACCAACCCAGTGCCGTCGGATAATTCCCAATCCGACACCGTTTCTGTCGGTTGCTGGGATGCTGCGATAAGTTGTGCTATTTGCACAAGCACGTCCGACATCGAGGCCTGCGGAGGCGCAGTCTTTCGCTGCTTCGCCGAGGGCAGCTCCGCATGTGGTGACTCCCGCATACTCTTCCTATGCGAACGTCCGGAGTCCAGCGGGCTCGTGTCCCTGGCTACCGGATGGCGTGACCTGGTCGCCAAAGAATCCTTGATCGGCGAAGCTGGTAAAATATCGGCAGTCATGTAGCCAAGGTGCGGTCGTGTGCGCTGATGAGAGGAAGAAGCCTGAGCAGTCTCCGCGGACTGCCTATACAACGGAGCGTCCCGAGCGACGGACGTGTGCTCCGCTTGTGACACATTTTGTACCACAACATCTGGTCCCAGATGTTGTTGTACGAGAGAGGGGCCTCTCTTGCTCGCGGCCCGACTGGACCTGGACGAGCTAGGAACCGGACTCGAAGGCTTCCTCCGATCTCTCCTACTATCCGCCGTCACTGGGTGTGCACGTTGAATGTTTATAGTGCTCGCATCACCCAACATTTCCTCCTGGACCGCATCGGACGAACCCGGCTGCCGAACCATTCGGTGAATGGACGCTACACCGGACGAGCTAGCGGACGACATTTGTTTTATCTCCATGAGCACTTTTGCCGCTAGCTCTGTATTCATTTGTGACGACGGAAGAGCACTTGCGGAAGATAACATGGAAACTTCACCCTGTTCTTGTTCCTCTGAAATAGAAACTGATAGAGTAGAGTGACTCTGCGGAGAAAGAGCCGGCATAGCCCTTTCTCCACTAACAACATATCGTGACACACGTTTCCAATGTTTGTCATCCCAATATTGACATATAGAACAGGGATTAGTGCGAGAACACTGACTACAATTAATACAATGATCATGAAAGTCAGAGGAAGATTTCTTCCTATTACAATTAGAACAATAACCTTTCATTGTGAAAAGTAAACAACAAGTCCTAGTTACTCGCACAAACCCCTAACACAAAGATACATAATGACATGATCCATTAATAATGAAAAAACAATTAAAAATCAAAATAATTTTTGAAAAATATTTTTTCAGCGAAGCCCAAGTTTCTGAAAAGTAACGTTGAGCCCCAATGGATCCCACGGCCAAGTGTGGTCAAAAATTTTATAATTATATTAAATAATTAATGCAACACTTACGGATAATAATAATGTATCTTATAGTGAGATAAACTACTCCAAAGGCAAACAGCCCCCCTCAAAAGAGACTGTTGCCAATGTAAACAAACAGTGTAAAAACACCAGAAAACATGACTCCAGGCACTGACAAAACTGGCCCGAAATCAGTCATCAAAATTACACTCTATCTGATGCAAAACAGAGACTCCCAGGGGAGAATCTGCAGAACATCAGATGGAAGATGCAGAACACAACGTTTATACACCCATGGGTGAAAACGTAACTATGGGGAAAATAACAGAATTCATTCTGTAACCAAGCTAACTCTCCCAAGAGAATTTAGAAATGATCTTTCTCAAAAATATGCCAAAAGCATGGGAGAATAGCAAGGGGGGACTTAGAAGACCAGGGGAGAGGAAACACTGAATAAGCAGTGCAACTTTATAGCAAGAATGACAACAAGAGGCCCATGCCTCGAAAATAGGCAACTTAACATAATTTCATAATAAAAAATTTCAAGTACAGCCCTGATTATTTTTTGTCACTCCTTTTTCCTCTCCTCCTTCTATATCCTCCTTAGAATCACCATTTCTCCAATAATTACGTGTCTGGCATCCTTTAAACTGAGATTTACAAGCACAAAGATCAGTGAGATGTTGACTGATGAAGGGCCAAACAGAGAATGATAATTGGCGCCAATTTCGTTACGTCCTTGACACTGCGCATGCGCAGTAAGGGCAAAGTATGGAGGTCCTTTAGGACATGATTTCTTTTGGTTTTAGATGCAAATTTTGGGGATTGGGGGGCAAAATTTGTGTTTGGCCCTGGATTTTTTAGAGTTAGCACCAGCTAAGTCTGGGTCATTGGTACAGTATAAAAATATCAAGGGGTACATGCTTTCCATGACTGTCACAAAAAGTCTGGCTGTCAAGACAGCTAATGTAAACACTGGGGACCATCTCAATACATTCCTCAATCATATCCACCAAAAATATCACAAATATGTCACAAGCAAATTTCACAATGATGTGTCAAATATTTGGTGCTTAGCAAACTTTGAGTAGTATACAAACTTGAATGCTAAGGCAGAAAGAGAGTTTTTTTAGTGGGGTACATCCTGGTGTGGTACATATCTCGCCAACTAATTAACTTTAAAAAAAATTCAATACTGCATGACTAATATGTTGGTCCTTTTGGAGTCAATACTTATTCAGAAAACTCCTTACGGTTTCAATCAAGAAGACCATGATGAAGAGAGTGACAATTTTACAGGTGTTATTGCAAAATTTTCTCATTAACAATTCCAAAAAGACACGTTGATATTGTTACTTTTAATTTCTCAAGGAGACACAGTCAAAACTGATGTTTGTTCAATGGGTAGTGGGGAAGACAATTATTTGAATGTCAATTTGATACACAAACACTGCCTTCCTTGGATGGATATTTGAATGTTTGTTTCATCACCTTTATAAGGTAAGAATTATGAAAAAAAAGTTTTCTTGCAGTTATCCTTCCACACTAACAATCATTTGCACTTTGTTTTCAAGTTTTGATACTCCTTGATAAAATACACTGAGGCAGCAGAACCAGAGGGTACAGGAGGCATGAAGAGATGTCACTGGGAATTTCAAAGGCAGAGTATATAAAATTATTGGAACACGTACCTCCCCTACTCTCCCCTTCCACAACACATACACTTTCGCATTATTACTACTGTTTATCACTTGTCAAGTCCTGAGCATCAATGACATACTTTTTCTGTGGATGAATGTTGTCTCTAAACTGGTAACCAGGTGTGCCTTGGATATTTGTGGCCTGCCTCCCCTCAAAAAACCTACCCTACACTTTCAGTGAGCTTCCACCCCAATGAGAAAACAAAAGCCGAATTCTCTTTCCAAACCAAAATAAGACAAAACTGAACAAAAAATATCAAAACAGCATAATTGTATTCAATCATTTTATTTTTACCAAAATCAATCCCAAGACAAAGAAAGAAATATCTCCATTTATCTTTCCTGATTTTTATTTGCCCCTTTCCTGTGATTTTTGGAAGTTATCAAGACAACCTTTTTGAACATCATTTCTAGTGGCCTGTAACATTTGTGATACAAAATAATCAGGATTTTTTCTCACTGATGTCCAACAAATTCTTTCTACAGGTGGTGCATTATAAGTTATTGTGATGAACTGATGGTAACATAGCCTGAGGTTTGCAGCTCAGAGCTTATATTCAACCAAGATGCGAATGCACCTGGGAAGGGTGTTCACAATAGCTGCAGAAAACATATTCATCTTTTGTAAATATAAGAAGAAGAAAAATTAAAAATGGAACAACATGCATAATGCTCATTCAATGTCATGCTCCAGAGGTGAGAGTAAAGGATACCACAAATCACTTCTCAATACTGCCATAGTTTACCAATCAATTCTGGCTTGCTGAAAAATGAGAGTCTCAACATTTTCAAGTCCATGCCAATTTCAAACATTTATGTAGCAAACTGATGTATCACAATAACAACAGTTTAAGTTCCATCCACATGAAGGTGTAAGCTTTCAGGTCACCAGTCTAATCCTTTTTGGAATTTGATACTCCTATGGGCTATTTGTTTATCTACTTTTTGTGAAAATTTGATGTTGACATAATTTGATGTGCCTTTTCTTGCAAAGATATACAGGTTCTTTCGTGTTTCAGTTACAGTACTGTGATCACAAAAGTGGTCTTTTAGCCGATCTGATCGAAGCAGAATTTAAACAAAGTCACGACTGAGAAACACAATTTTGTGTTAAGAACAAAATATATTGGAAGAATTGTTACTCAATAAAGAAATATTCTGATATGCTGTTATTTCGAAAACAGAACGTTTCCAAAGTCCCGACTGAGAAACACAATTTTGTGTTAAGAACAAAATATATTGGAAGAATTGTTACTCAATAAAGAAATATTTTGATATGCTGTTATTTCAAAAACAGAATGTTTCAAAAAACTGGAGTACGAAAGCAAGAAAGGAAACCGAGAATCAGCCTTTCAAAACAGTGCTCTGCACATCAAGGGAGAGTACTCAACACACGTGGGTGAAATGACGTGACACATGGCAAATAAAATTAAAACAAAGCTATTGTGGGGTGAAGCGTCCTGCCTATTTTTTTGTATTTAGCTGGATATATTAATTTAATATAAATAGCCTATCACTAAGACTTCTGATACAAATTCATGGATAAGGCTTTATATGTAAAGGAATCCTCACATTGACAAAAATGAGTGACATTTTACAGATATGAAACGTTGGTCACTTCGCTCATTTGCATACCAATTTTTATTGGAATGTTTCGAAATTTTGTTGGCGTGTTCTGTGCATAATTCAAAACAGGCGAGGGGTGAATTAAATGCACAGGCCCCTGCTCCCGTCCATTTGATGAAATATAATGCTGAGAAAAAAATCGCCCCCTCTCAATTTTAACTGGGGCTGTGTGCCGCAACATTTCGAGCCCTGTTAACATATTGGGAGCTGATAAATATTTATCGCCCACGGTATTTTGCATGAGGCGGTCGTTTATGGTCCGCAGGAATTTCAGTTTAGGTGGCCCACTGCAGCCACGGCTGATCGCCCGCCTCGAAATGACAAGCCTGCACTTCTGATTGTAATGTCATTAAAATGCTGAAAACATTTCTAGCATTGATTCATAGAAAATGAATCTAATAAATTTTTCAGATTAAATTATCCAGAATATATCAGCTGGTTGGAAAAGTGAACTGCAGATTTGGTTTTCCAGTTAACTGAAATAATCCATATCAGTGAATCTAAACATGACCTATTTGAGAGCAAGACAGATTCCAGGCCATAAAAGCATCAAATTTCTTACAGAATTAGACTGGTGGCCAAAGAGCTTGATTAAGGGGATGGTAACATGACCAAAAATGGCTGAAAATTTCATTTGTGTTCAGATTTATATGGACACTTTTTGAGGAACTAAATATATATTATTTTCAATTGATGAGTCCTATGGCATCTATAATTGTGAAAGAATAGGAGCGTGGTGGCTCAGTGGTTACGGAACAGAACTTCAAACTAAAAGGTCCATTGTTCGATTCCCACCAGGGGTAACTGTGTTGTGTCCTTGGGCAAGGCTCTTCATCCCAATTGCCCTTGTGGGGACATAGTGGCGTTGTGTGCTAAGGCGTACTGCAAGTCGATGATGTACATGTCTTCAACCAATGCTAACCCTGATTGTGTGGAGTTAGTACATTGGGGAGTCTGACATTTGCTCACCTTAGTTCGGTGGTTCTTTCTGGATACTCCGGCTTCCTCCATCCGTAAAACTGTCCAACACAAGGTGACCCTGGCTGTCGAAAGTGTCTTTAAATTCCAATAAATAAATTGTGAAAAAATGATATTATGTAAGAAATAATAATAAATGTAAAATTAAAACTCACTCAAAATTGAGTTTGAGGGGTCACATCAAATATTTTTGTAGAAGTTTTTATTAAAAAATTGAGAAACTATTTTGGAAATAATAAATTTTGATATTGTGTTTGTTGGTAAAGGGTTAAACAATGCAGTTGGCACCTTTATGCTTCCAGAGCATAACATCTGCCTACAGGTACTACTTCTATTCTTTTGAAAGTACAGTACGTGGAGAGTGGATTGTTACAAAATCACCCATGGAGTGGGGTTATCACCCAAAGTATCACTTTCAAATTCTGTACATATGGACAAACATCACAAGCAATGTATCAGCCAATGGACCTCTGGGTTTAACCCGGAGGTCCATTGGCTGGAACTTTGCTTGTGCTTGTTATGCTGTGCAACAAAGTTGCAATTATTGCTTGGGTAGAATTTCCACTCTGCAGGTGATTTAGTGATAATACACTCTGGACGTACTGTATATGCGGCCGTCAATGTCAGATTTGCTGGTGTATTAGCCTGTTAACAGATTGTATTGGAGTTGCAATTACATGTAGTATCTACATGTACCATGATTGTTTGCCCTGTAGTTTTATTTGGTACTGATAAGATTTTCCACCCTGATCTTATATTCAACCCTTTACTTCTATTTTCCCACCTGTGGCAACTGCGTTGTGTCCTTGGGCAAGACACTTTCACCCCCATTGCCCATGTGGGGGCACAGTGATGCTGTGCACTAAGGCATAGTGCACGTCGATGATGCACTGTCTTCAACCAATGCTAACCCTGCTTGTGTGGAGTTAGCATGTTGGTGAGCTGACAGTTGCTCGCCATTGCTCGGTGGTTCTCTCCGGGTACTCCAGCTTCCTCCACCCATAAAACTGTCGCGGTCATGATTAGCCATTGTGCAGAAATATGTGACCTTAAATGCCAATAAATAAATAATATAAATAAATATTACTTCTATTTGGGACTCAAGAGATGCCAATTAACTGGTAGAGTGTTAAATTATTTTTTTAAAGTGGATTTGAAATGTGAGCATTTTTTTTTTAAGATACCATTCTACCAGCAAGGGAAGTCTCAGTCTAGCAAGTTTGTTCATAAACAATTGTTTTGTCACAATCTATTGGGGAGTGCCTATTGGCACTCTCCAATAAACTGAAATCAAGCTATTTAATATAAATATTTTTTCCTACTGTTGAATAAACAGCAGGGTTATGCATTAAGTGTAAAACCACTAGAGTGGCTTTCAGTACTTTTCAATAGAGCCACAATAGTGGCTTCCAGCACTCAACCAGTTAAAAAACTCAAATGTATGTTGAAAATGTTTGCTACATGTATATATATTTACTACAAAGAGAAGAGAAAAACAGAAGGAAGAGGTTGGAAGCAAGATTAGCATCAACAGCCACAGTATGACAAAACAAGATACACACGTACAAGGTTAAGAGGAGCCCAGAAGAATTCAATGCATGTGAAAAAAAAGTGAAAAAAAACAGTCTGAAAAAATACTCATTTTTCGCACCTGCAACTCAGCATTTTCCTTTTCCAGTTTGGTAACGACACCACCAATGTTGTGAGCCTGTGACTGAAGACAAAACAAAATGAATGATAGCAATGAGATGAGTGAGCTCACCAGAATTTTTTATTGGTTTAAGTTGATTTTGAGTTTCTATAAGTACTTGAAGAAGCCACAACAACAAATAAAAAGTGATTATTTTTTCACAAAGCTACAGTTCTGTGATAACAAAGGCAGATTGAGAATTTCGGCTGGATTGCAACTGCGTCTTGATCCAGTCAAAATCGTCTTTCCATTTTTCTCCCCACAGCATAATAAAATCTCACCCATCAGAAAAGAAATATCATAGCATTGAATCTGAGATGATATTTTTGTTTGATTGCTCTTGATTCGGTTTCATTTCGTAATATTTTATAAATAAAATCTCAACAACGGATCAAGAAAAATCTTTTATGATCACAGCTGGGTACCTTATTTTTATTCTTGGCCTTTACTATCCCTTCATATACACTAATGTAGTGTATATGAAGGGGTAGTAGGAAGCTTCAAAAAGGCACTGAAAACCCACCTTTTCGCCCACACTTTTGGTGTTCATTAACTTTGTATCAACTTTATTATTCGTGTACAATATAGCAGCAGAGCACTGTAAACCCTGAGAGTGCAGAGAGTGCAATTTTGTGGATTCATGGCTCTAAACGGTATTTAATATTTAAGAAATAGTGCATGGCTTGGAGTTGACTACATCCATATAGTGCCCAGTGAGGTGGTGTAGATCACGACATGAAGTGATGGGAACTACACCACCTCACCGGGCACTATATGGGCGTAGTCAACGACAAGGCATGCACTAATCCTTATATTATATCGAACACCCATCAAGAAAAACATCTGTCTGATTTGTTAATCTATTACCAAACTCCTCCTGCTCATCATCACCAAATCGATTGTAGTTTAAATCACAATTTGAAGCGGTCATTTCGGTACGAAATGCTAACTTGGATTATTGATATGAGCAGAAGACAAATTTTGAATCAGTCGGCAAGGGTAAACAAAACATTTCCCCCAAACAGAATTGTGTATTCTAGAATCACGCAACTCGCGAATGGAAGCCAAAATTTTCAAAATTTGACAATGCAGTTTGATAATTTCCACACATTTGTCACACATATACATTACCGAATGGGTCAGTATGGGATAGAAAACTCCAAAGATTCAAATGAATTCCATTATTTATTCGTTTACTGCCCAAAACATACAATTAAATAGTGAAATAATATGAGCAGCGGAACAAATGATTTTTCATATCCGGACACGTTCTCATGAAAGTTCTACCCAGGTATGGATCATTCTCTTCGAAACGAGATATGGATCATTTTCTCAAGGAATAAAATGAACGCCTCGGAAAATGTGACTTCAACAATGGAAAAGCAATACATTTTTCCACAATGATTTCTTTCCAGGTCGTTTTGTGGATGTTGTGCCTCTGTGAATCGATATTTAAATTTAGCCCGATTAGTTTTATTCGCCCAGTATGAAAAGAAAACTGATACAGTAGTGTGCTAAAAACAGAAAATGTGTAGTGCCTGGATGTAGTGCCTGGTCAGTTCTGTGGATACAAAGTACACAAAATAGGGGTGCAGCATTCGTCCAATCAGCAGCCTAGAAGGTCAGGTGAGATATAATATTATTTACTATTTATTTACTGTCGTTACAAAGCATCCGGTGAATTCATACTGGACTATGACTGGATCAGGATCAGGCCAAACTCCTCTGTCCACTTTTCTGGTCACCACACTATACTCTCATTGGTTGAAGAGTCAAGACAAGTGTACCATCAATGTTCAGCACGACTTGGTACACAGCACCACCATGCCCCCACGTGGGCAAGTAGAATGAAATGCCTTGCCCAAGGAAACAATGCAGTTACCCTTGATGGGGATCGAACCATGGATCTCTTAGTTTGAAGTTCAATGCCAAAACCACTCTCCCAAAATAATATACAAATACCAAGCATTGGCACTTACTGTGAACCCTCAAATATTGAATCAGAGAGGAGCTCAATTAACCTCTAGTACTCCAATTGCTCTGTTTTTCTCTTGTTTAACTATGAATTTAACTAATTATATCTTGTTTGACAGAGCTCATTGAGCTCTGTCAAACAAGGTATATTTAATTAAATAACAAACTGCATTAAGGGAAATATTTGCTGCTGAAAACTTTGCCATTTTGACATCAGCGTGCAAAAGGTAAACTTTCAACGAGAAAGTATAGAAATCCACAATGATCTTACCCTCTCTTCACCCATTTTGTGAGAAATTTCTTTACACAAAACAGAGAAGATGAGAGTTACAGTAAATGTCAAACATCACATACAAAATATACTGAATTTAATGAGAAGGCTCAATCCAGCAAGCAGCCTCCATAATATCTGACAATGCCACTGAATTAGAATAAGCCCATGACAATGACAAAGCTTTAACCTCATGAGTTGAGATTGTATTCACCTTGCTATCTGCACCTGATAAGTTATTGTTGTAAGCAATATAGATAGCAGACTGAATCCATTTGGATATAGAGTGAACATAAATATCCTTTCTGTCTGGTATAAGGGAAAGGAAGAGTCTTTTTCTTCCTTTTCTTACAAAATTAGACCTTCATACTTAATTTCTGAGAGACCTTACCACAGTGGCACAGCTTCTGAGTTTACCTGCTGGGAAGCAGATCAGGGAAAAAAAGATTTTTTCGAGGGGAGAGTCTGGTGCCACTTAAGATCCCCAGAAGCCCTTTTTTGGCCATGAGTGTAAGATGCATTTCAATTTTGCCATTCAAATTTTATAATTTTTTCAATTTTTGCCTCCCCAAAAGATGGTTTAGGATCTGCATTTTTGGTGGTTTACTAAAAAGCAGACCAGTTACACTTAAGACACAAAACTTGAGTGGAGCGTGGCAATATTTATGATTGTAAGAAGGTGTATTATCTTCAACTTCCAGAATGATGAGATTCAATTTGAGATTCAATTCGAATCAGAATTCTCTGCCTGATTTGCTTTGGGATCTGATTCGATTTGAAATTCAAGAAGATTTGTAGGACCCTAACAATGAACCCAACTGACAATAGAGCTGAAACGGTTAACCAATTAATCGATTAATCAATAATCAACAGCTTAATCGATCCAAAAAGTAATTAATCGATTAACCATTACTTTTGAACTACTGTATTATATGGGTTAAGAAAGGAAAAAACTTGCTCCAAAACAGGCAAACATTGTCACACTGACTCACATAAATTACATGAGACAGAGTAAAGCATGCAAGTTACTTGATGACATACTTGTTTACTTGCATGATCATCATACTGTATCAGTGGTTGGAAATGGTCATTCTTAACCCTTTACCCATTGTGGGTAGCAGACGATACTTGCAACATAAACTCATGAATTACTAAAAATTTTCAATTTTTGTCTCAAATATGTAGCTTATGACCCCTCATTGGAACATGCTCAACAAGCTCATTCCAATGAGGGGTCATAAGCTATGTTTTTGAGACAAAAATTGAAAACATAATAAATCTGAATGAAGATTTTTGTATATAGGTCTAGTCGGTTTTGTTTGTTACGTTGGGTAAAGGGTTCATGCTGTAAATCATCAACGGTATGGCAATTATTCAGAAATCTATTTGGACAAGTGATTAATCAGTTAACCAAGGTTAATCCACATGATTAACAGATTAAGAAAACCCCTTAACCATTTCAGAACTAACAGACAAATGTTACTATTTATTTATTTATTGGTACTTAAAGTCACATATTTCTCCGCAATGGTTAATTAATCATGACCGCAACATGGATATAATGTCAAGTCCAGCCAATCGTTTGTACCCATGTTTCTCATTTTAGAGGGCTTCCACCCCAGGCGTTGGTTAGCAGATCCTATTTTACCAGTAAAACAGAGCTTATTTACCACAGTAAACAAGTACTGCTTCACTTCCCGGGGTTCCCATGGGAGACACAGTGTTACTAATTCTTTCTTGTTCACAATGATCTATAAAATGAACACTTTTTACAGCATTTGAATATAGCAGCCTTCTCAACAAGAGTCTAGCAGCTCTTTTGTTCATGTAACATATGGTGTGTTTAACAGCTATTGTATAAAACTTTTTTTCAAGTACATATTGAAACTTTATTTATATTGTGATGGCTGATTTGAATCAATGCATACAGTACTGTCTAAACTATGTTGGGGGATAACTAAAACAGGTCTATCAGCCTGATTAGCTCTGCTCAGAGGCATAGTTTGCTGCAGAAGTTGCCTCCTTGATGAAAATGGTAATTCAATATTTGTCTTAACCCTTTACCCAACGTAACGGCCAAAACCGGCCAGCGCTATTCTCAAAAATCGCCAATTAATTTTCACTATTTTTTTCATTTTTTTTCTCAAAAACATAGGTTATGACCCCTCGTTGGAACGAGCTCGTCGAGCTCGTCCCAACAAGGGGTCATAACCTATGTTTTTGAGAAAAAAAATGAAAAAAACTAGTTATTCAAGAATTTTTTTTGCAAGTGTCGTCTGCTTTTCACGTTAGGTAAAGGGTTAATATGATCTTGACTGAGAAATATAGACTCTATTGTTCCACACAAGGTTGGATATAACTCAGTTATAGCTCAGACACACAAAATATTGAAAATGGAGGGCATAACATAAATATTGAGAAATATAGAAAAAAGAAGCTCTAAAAGGACCTGAAGTGCCTCACTTTACAGTGAAATCTTATTGATTTTTCTCCATGAGATTTAGAAATTTTCTTATATAATCAGTCGCAGACTGATTTAATAGAAATGAAAGTAGAGAAGCACAAATGTCATTTCTAAAATGTTGTTTATAAAGGCCAATGGTTTCATGAGGCCATGATGGGTTGAACCCATGTTGTATAGTTATAACACATGTGAACCCTTTACCCATCAGAGCTTTTTAAGTTTTTAAAACATCAACTGAATTTTTTAAAAAATAGACATTATTTACTAATAAAACCTTAAGAATATGGATGTCATTAGAACTGGCTCCATGACAGGTATATTTGTACAATTTTATTGACAAAGTAAATGTCAGAATATTTCAGATCATGTTAGCCTTTATTGGTTAATTTGCTGCTGTTATGTTAGGTAAAGGGTTAAATTGACTCAATTCTTTCATGTGAATCTAAGCAGAGATGCAGCGAGAATCTACATGAAATCTTGCTGGTTTTGTTGAGCGAATCTTTGCGAGAAACGATTCTCGGATTCTCGTCAAAATATATGCCCTGAACTTTCTCATGTCAAATGTGGACCTTTCGCAATGTTCATCTTTGGTTCGGCTAATTTTTTTTTCTTTTTTATACTCTAGACAAAAGTTCACTTACGTAGCATTAATCAATTACAATCAATTATCTAAAATTATTAATCAATTATGAATTCAATAATCATGATATAAATAAATATACAGACTCGTCAATACATCAAGAATTAGAACACACGCCTGTGTTATCATCCACAACTGAACACACAGTTCACAGAAAACATGAAAACATATCCCAACAACATACAAATTTTCATGCAGACAAAATAAGGTTTGTGAACAAGTTATTTACTGAAAACAGAACAGGTCTTCATTTATGGAATTCATTTAAAAAAAAATATTCACACTCCAGTTTCAGTATTTCCATTAGTTCCTTGAATCCTATGCCCTCTGTAACACGTAATCAATAACCCTGTGCATTTTTATAACCTTAGTCAGTGTATATTTTCATATAGTGTGTGATATGGCAGCCTGGCAACTAATCCGGTGCAATGTCTATGGTTAATTAACCCTTTACCCAACATAACGACCAAAACTGGCCATCTTATTGTAAAAAATCGCCAATTAATTTTATTTTTTCATTTTTTGTCTCAAAAACATAGGTTATGACATCTCATTGGAACGATCTTGTCAAGCTCGTTCCATTGAGGGGTCATAACCTACGTTTTTGAGACAAAAAAATTAGTTATTCAAGAATTTTTTTTACAAGTTTCATCTGCTTTTCATGTTAAGTAAAGGGTTAATCAGTATATGTTAGCTTACCAACTAACCCTGTGCATTTGTACAACCTTGGGGTATATTTTCATGTAGTGTGTGATATGGCAGCCCATCAACTATATTATATTTATTTATTGGTGTTTAAGGTCACATACTTATGCACAATGGCTAATCATGACCGTGACAGTTTTACGGGTGGAGGAATCCGGAGTACCCGGAGAGAACCACCGAGCAACGACGAGCAGCTGCCAGCGCCCATCAACTAATCCTGTGCAATGGCTATGGTCGGCCAGTGTATGTTAGCTTACCAACTAACTCTGTGCAATGCACAGGGTTAGTCACTCTTTTCTTTTCTGGTTATAAATAAGATCATCTCTATGTGACTGACTAATGCTGAACACTGCACAACCTTAGCGAGTGTACATACTCATTTAGTGTGTGAATAGTGTGATATGCCAGATACCAATTTTTTTTATAACCAGAAAGGGTGACTAACCCTCTGCACTGCCCCTGTCGACATTCAGAAGTATCCCTGTTTAATAGTTAAGCACAGCATACCATCCTATCCTATCAGTTGGGGACATAAAATGACTGTCCCAGGTACGGGACAGACACAGTCTATGCAGGCTAAATATCCCTGTATACCATAGTATCAACAACAAAAAAAGGCAACATAGTTGACACTATGCAGGATGGTTTATTGCCATTTCATCAATTCCCATTTCATCAACTGCCTCTAAAATTATATTTTCCCATTTCATCAATTCCCACTTCATCAACTGAATGAAAATATGTTTTAAGAGACAAATTAATTTAGAAACAAATTAGTTTAGAATGCCTATTCTCAAGTAATTTGTTTCTTTTGAGTAACAAATTAGTTTATAATGCCACTAGGCATTCTAAACTAATTTGTTACTCAAAAGAGACAAATTAATGTAGAAAGCCAACAGGCATTCTGAAGTAATAGTATGTTACTAGAGTATTGTGCTTTAAATGTTACCTTCTGATAGATATTTAAATGTTATATGTTACTGTTCCCCACTTATTATGTGTTGTAATCCAGTTTCTCTGAATAAAATATTTAAAGTGTGTTAGAGAGATAAAATTACAACTGTGTCTACATGCCTATCTGGTGTTAATATGCAATAAAGTATAAATAAGAAACTCTATTCTCTTTGTGGTGACTAGTCATTGTATAACCACTATCCAAACATTCGTCTGACAAATGTCTGGAAAGTGGTTATACAATAAACCCTCAAAATATTGATTTTTCATCAAGTGGCTAATTGTATTTTTAAAATGTATAATATGTAATTATAAAACACACCTGAAAAAAAAAATTGTTGATGAAGTGGGAATTGATGAAATGGGAAAATATAATTTTAGACGCAGTTGATGAAATGGGAAGACACCTGCAGGATATCCCACATATCCATTCCATAGTGCAAAGAAGAGACGTTAACATAAGTTGTAGAATTTTATTCCAATCCTTGTAAAATCAACAAGTACACTCCATGGGATGGCTAATCCCCCACAACCTAAGTCCAACAAGGGCAATAACTTACAATGAAATACTTGGACACAGATGGTTTGCAATCCCATTCATGATATTATTACAAAAGAGCTATAGATCAAATTTGTAAAAAAAAATATTCAACGTTTTTTGTTGAAATTCAATGACCAGAAATGATAATGTAATGACAAGAAAGTCCAACAAAGGCAATAACTACAGAATAAATATTTGGATACAGCTGGTTTGCAAACTCCCCTTCGTGAAGCTATATATAAAATTTATAAAAAAAAGTCTTGAACAGTTTTCTTTGAAATAGATGATAAGAAATGAGTGATGTGATGACATACAATTCTTTGAAATATGATGACAACAAGGGGAATAATATTGAAGAAACTCTTGAACAGAGCAGTCTTATGAATGATATTATCAGCAAAAAGGTATATATCAAATTTCAGAAAAATATTTTAAACTGTTTTCTATTAAATGTAATGACAAGAAAAGGGGAAGGACAGACTGGTGGAAGGATGGATGGAAAGAGTGACAGTTGGCCAGCTAGATGGATGTCAGGACACATGAGCAGAACCCATCCATTCTTATATTCCCCTCCCACTAAACGACAGGAGATAATAAGCTTAAAATTCAACCACTGTAACCCTAGATCTGCTTGAATGGAGCTTGAACAGAGTTAGAATGTTGAGGAGCTGACAGTTGCTCATCGATGCTCAGTGGTTCTCTCTGGGTACTCCGGCTTCCTCCACCCCATAAAATTGTCATGGTCATGATTAGCCATTGTGCATAAGTATGCGACCTTAAAAATCAATAAATAACCAATTATATCTTGTTTCACTGAGCTCACTGAGCTCTGTCCAAAAGGTATATTTGGTTAAATATCAAACTGTATTATGGGATATATTTGCTGCTCAACACTTTACCATTTTGACATCAGAGTGCAGAATTGAATACTTTTCTCTGGCAAAGCATCTATTGATGTGAAGATGTGAAAAATTTGTACTGTGATCACAAAAGTGTTCTTGTCAAACAGATTGTGATACATATTTACTTCATTGGATTAAGATTGCATCAACAAAATTACTTGGTTAGTTTTATATCGGCTGAGATATCAGGCCATGGTAACATCATATCAGTCTCAGATGAAAACTCTTCATGTATTAACCCTTTGATAATTTTGTATGTCTTATGACGTACGAAATAAAACAGCGCATTGATTCTTTGTAGTCATTTGTTTTGTTAGGCTAAAAAAAAATAATGTTTTGATTCTCAGGCCCTCCCTCGTTGGATTTGAACCTCCTCATTAGACATTTTTATTATGTCATGTTTTTTAAAGAATTTGTGAAAACTTGGAATGGTCATTTTTTCACATTTCTCGACTTATAATTATTTAGCTGTGTTAGCAGTAAATTGGTTTTTCTTGTTGTAGTTTATGGGAGAGTGCCCAGGGGCACTCTCCCATAAATTGTAACAAAGAAAATTCTGATATACTGGATCATGATTTAATTATTTATTTATTTGCTGGTGTTTAAGGTCATATATTTCTGCACAATGGATAATAATGGCCGCAACATCGATATAAACTCAATTTTAACCAATCATTTAGAGCCATGTTTCCCATTTTAAAGGACTCCTATCCCAAGCATTGGGGCCTATTCTAATGGATCACGATGCTTGACAGATCTATACCATTAAAAAGAACAATAAATTACAAATCCTTTTAGCTGTTGTTACGCCAGTTAGTTTTAAAAGGTATACTATAATTACACTAAAATACCTTTTCTCTTTTTCAAGTGGAAAGACAGCAAAAAGATTTACTGAGTATACTCAACCCTTTTACACGAAAAAATTTTTTAAAAAAAGTAAAAATAAAATCCTCCCTCCCTCACTGATTTGAAAAAAAAATTGCCTGAGAATCAATTCATTTTTTTTATTTGGCCTTATTTTTTTTTTTTTACAATTTTAACCCTTTACCCAACATAACGGCCAAAATTGGCCAGTGCTATTCTCAAAAATCGCCAATTAATTTTCATTATTTTTCGTTTTTTGTCTCAAAAACATAGGTTATGATCCCTCATTGGAACGAGCTTGTCGAGCTCGTTCCAACGAGGGTTCATAACCTATCTTTTTGAGAAAAAAATGAAAGTGTCAATGACACTCTAGCTCAACTTAAGACATGTACATGTATAGTATGTGACACAGCAATGACAAACATCTAGGTAATGACCTGATAACAAAGGTACATATAAAGTATTGTAACAGTCTGTACATAAATACTGACCTAGCCTGTAACAAATGTATAGGTAAAGTATTGTAAAGGTGGGTGACAGTCAGATGCTAAACTAGAAAAAAATCTTTGAGTCCCAGAGTGAGCCTGACTGAACCCCAAAATATTTGTTCTCATAGCACAGTGATAACAAAGGCACCCCAAAACTCACTCGTTCCTGTCCCAAGGTGAAAACAAAGGTACCCAAGAAGTTTTGTGAAGATCAGTTCATAAATACGAGCTGTATAGAAGCTGTGACAAAAAATTGATTGGACCTAATTTCGGTACAAAATGGCCACTGGCAGCCATCTTGAATTTTGGACCGCACCCAGAAACAATCGTTCTCGTCCCAAGGTGATAACAAAGGTACCCAAGAAGTTTCGTGAATATCGGTTGATAAATACAGCCTCTAGCCCGAGCCGTATTGACATGTGCACTTACAGTGTATAAGCACCACTGAATAAATCAAAGTTCATCTAATTTGCATAATTTCTGAACGAGAAAAACCCGTACTATATGTGATGTATTCCATGTTACTAAACATTCATACAAAAATTTATTCAAATCAGAACTTTCATACAGAAGTTCTGTACAAAAGACTGATTGCACTAATTCTGGTACAAAATGGCTGCTGGTGGCCATCTTGAATTTCGGACCACACCCCAAAACACTCGTTCTCATCCCATGGTGAATAACAAAGGTACCCAAGAAGTTTCGTAAAGATCGATTCATAAATACAGCCTCTAGCCTGAGCCGTATAGAAGTTGTGTACAAAAAGCTGATTAGACCTAATTTCGGTACAAAATGGCCACTGGCAGCCATCTTGAAGTTTGGACCACACCCAGAAACAGTCGTTCTAATCCTAATGTGAGAACAAAGGTACCCGATACGTTTCGTGAAGATTGGTTCATAAATACAGACTCTAGCCCGAGCCGAATTGACATGTGTACTTACTGTGTGTAAGTAGCACTGAAAAAATTAAAGTTCATCTAATTTGCATAATTTTTGCACGAGAAAAAAACCTGTATTATTATTCAAATTTTTATATGGAAGTTCTGTGCAAAAATCTGATTGCACCTAATTTTGTACAAAATGCCTGCCGTCAGCCATCTTGAATTTCGGACCACAGCCAAAAACACTCATTCTCATCCCACGGTGAATAACAAAGGTACCCAAGAAGTTTTGTAAAGATCGGTTCATAAATACAGCCTCTAGCCTGAGCCGTATAGAAGTTGTGTACAAAAAACTGATTAGACCTAATTTCGGTACAAAATGGCCACTGGCAGCCATCTTGAAGTTTGGATCGCACCCAGAAACAGTCGTTCTCATCCTAATGTGATAACAAAGGTACCCAAGACGTTTCGTGAAGATCGGTTCATAAATACAGACTCTAGCCCGAGCCGCATTGACATGTGTACTTACTGTGTGTAAGTAGCACTGAAAAAATCAAAGTTCATCTAATTTGCATAATTTTTGCACGAGAAAAAAACCTGTATTATTATTCAAATTTTTATATGGAAGTTCTGCACAAAAATCTGATTGCACCTAATTTTATACAAAATGGCTGCCGTCGGCCATCTTGAATTTCAGACCGGACTCAAAAACACTCGTTCTTGTCCCACGGTGATATCAAAGGTACCCAAGAAGTTTCGTAAAGATCGGTTCATAAATACGCCCTCTAGCCCGAGCGGTATTGGCATTTGCACTTACAGTGCTGAAAGTAACATTAAATACATCAAAGTTAGTCTAATTTGCATAATAAACGCACGAGAAAAAAACCTGTATTATATGTGATGTATCCCATGGTACTAAACATTCATACAAAAAATTATTCAAATCAGCACTTTCATATGGAAGTTCTGTGCAAAAATCTGATCGCACCTAATTTTGTACAAAATGGCTGCCAGCGGCCAACTTGAATTTCGGATCGGACCCCAAAACACTCGTTCTCATCCCATGGTCATAACAAAGGTACCCAAGAAGTTTCGTAAAGATTGGTTCATAAATATGGCCTCTAGCCCGAGCCGTGTTGATGGACAGATGGCCAGACGAACAACGGACAACTGGCCATGGGATAAGCTCAAATTTGGCTTCGCCAAAGTTGAGCTAAAAATTACTTATTCAAAAGATTGTTTTGCAAGTGTCGTCTGCTGTTAGGTAAAGGGTTAACCTCAATTCATATTTTCTTCCGAATAGAGCTCAGTGATAACGGTTGAGCCAAAGGTTATCGCAGCTTAAAATACTAACATAATCCTGCTGTCAAGACTTCTTAACTGGTTCAGTGCTAGAGAGCCACTATCAGCGCTTTCAAAAATGAGGACACCAGAGCAAAAGCCAACACTTTCCTTCCTTATATTTCATATTCAGTCAAACACAAATGATATTTTGTTTATAAAAATTTGTTTTGATACAAATTATTGGAGAGTGCATGTGGGCACTCTCCAATATTATTTGTTGTAATAAAACAAGTTTTGAATAACAAATTCAGAGCACCAAAAGTAATCTAGCCCTCAACCAGGTATATAATCACTTATGTGAATAATGTGAAAAATATCTTGTTATTTGTACTTTTCAACATTTGACGTCTCTAGCCTCAAAGGGTTAAATCAAATCAAATAATTAAAATCTGTTCCAGTTTTGTGACAATGGTTTTTTCTCCTAGTTCAGCTGTCCAAACATCTCTAAGCTCGACAAATCTCTGCTTATGACTCTGAAGCTTAGTTTGCTTTGAATTTTCTCTGTACAACTTTCATCTTTGATCTCTTCATGCACCTAATCCTAACTTAATTCCTCACTGTACAAAGTCTCAGCTTCAAACTAATCCATGCCTGATAATGTCAATTCTCTGGATTGTGTTCAAAGAAAAAGGTTATGTCTAGTAACACATCATGGGGGACAACTCAAGCTTGGCTCATATCAGCTGAGATCAGCCTCATACCAGCCAAGCTTGAAGTCACATCTGCTGGGCTTGATAATGGGCAATTCTGGGAAAGGAAATCATTTCCAATAAATAATGCATTACAAAGACAGAATAAAGGAAGTGAAATAAGCCTTGCATTTTCAAGTTGTGCTGATGTGGTGCATGCCTAGGACAACAATTTTTTGCATGCTTGTAAATTCACCATAAATGTCAGCGATGTTATGGCTAGTACCAACATCATTTAAATCAAAGCATATATAATGCCCATCTCATTACAATGGCAAACATTGAACCTCAAATGTACTTGAATATGGGTACCCGATCAAAATAGGATGTTCTCATCTAGACATCACATACAGGATCATCCTACCAAGTTACAATAAAAACCCTTCATAAATTTAGACTGTACTAAAGGTTTTCGAGTCTTGAACCCGCGCAGCCATTGCGGGTCACCGATCGCAAACCAAAATGGAACATTCTCATCTAGATACGACCTCAAATCTGCACATGAAATTTAGTGATGATCGGACAAGAACTAGGGAGTGTACCCTATGCTAAAGAAAATGTGAACAGAACGCACAGACTTCCACACGCGTGATGGCAATAGCTTATCTTGACTTTGTCAAGTTAAGCTAAAAAGTCAATAGAGAACTTTGACTGGACAAAGATTGGGCTGAAATTGTCTCCAATTTTCTAATTGCAAAACCACAGCCGGCCTTCAAATATTTATTTATTGGTGTTTAAGGTCACAAATTTCTGCACAATGGCTAATCTGTAAATCGTGACCTCGCCACTTTTACAGGTGGAGGAAGCCAGAGTACTCGGAGAGAACCAAGGGGCAAAGGTGAGCATCTGTCAGCTCCCCAACATACCAACTCTACAGAAGCAGGGTTAGCTTTGGTTGAAGACAGGTGCACCATCGACGTGCAGTATGCCTGAGTACACAAAGTCACCATGCCCCCACCTGAGCAATGGGAGTGAAGTGTCTTGTCAAAGAACACGACACGGTTGCCGCAGGTGGGATTTCAACCAGGGATCTCTCGGCTTGCAGACTGCACCTCTTCCTACTGAGCCACCATGCCCCCTAACCTTCAAATTAGTTTAATTTGGGTACAACATCTGGCAACTACAGGTCCACTGTATTATGGCCTGGTGGGAGAAAAAGCACCAGAAAATTTTCCTTCTTGTCAATTTTTGGTTTCAGGTTTTCCCTCTAGAATCAGAATCTTGTTATAGGTCCTCACCATTATTGTTGGCTCTCCTCTTTGAGCCAAAGTTTACCTAAGAAGGCCTCTTAGCTTTGCAGTGTCAAGACTAAATCCTATTTAAATGTCAATTACATTTGACATTTAACCCTTTACCCAATGTAATGGTCAAAACCAACCAGTGCTATTCACAAAAATCACCCTTCAATTTTTTATTATTTTTTTCATTTTTGTCTCAAAAACATAGCTTATCACCCCTCATTTGAATGAGCTTATTGTTTTTGATGCAAAAAATGAAAAAAAAAAATAGTTTTTCAAGAATTTTGTTTGCAAGTGTCATCTGACTTTCATGTTAGGTAAAGGGTTAAGAAGAAATGCCACAAACATGAATATTTTAGATCTCAAGTACGTGCTCATAAAGTGTTTGCCAGTGAAATGCATTTACTGTCACTATTTGGAGGGAATTTAAAGGCCTGTCACAGAATCTTATCTGTTAAAATAGAAATGCGAAAAATTAAATCTCATATGTTCTTTCCATTTTTCTTGATTCAGACTTTATTTCACAACATTTCATCCAGGAAATCTGAACCTACTGCTCTATGTGTTTTAAAAGGGTCACAGAACTTTTAAGTAAAGCACCAATGAAAATTTGATGCAGGATAACATAATGAAAGTGTCAATGACACTGTAGCTCAACTTGTCAAGACAAAGACATGTACATGTATAGTATGTGACACAGCAATGACAAACATCTAGGTAATGACCTGATAACAAAGGTACATATAAAGTATTGTAACGGTCTGTACATAAATACTGACCGTTGCCTGTAACAAATGTATAGGTAAAGTATTGTAAAGGTGGGTGACAGTCAGATGCTAAACTAGAAAAAAATCTTTGAGTCCCAGAGTGGGTCTGACTGAACCCCAAAATATTTGTTCTCATAGCACAGTGATAACAAAGGCACCCCAAAACACACTCATTCCTGTCCCAAGGTGAAAACAAAGGTACCCAAGAAGTTTCGTGAAGATCAGTTCACAAATATGAGCTGTGTAGAAGTTGTGACAAACAAGAGGCCCCACGTGGCCTTAATCGCTCACCTGACAAAGTGACTCTAAGAAGTATTTTAGGTCACCTTCACCATGTCATGCCTCATCAACATTAACTGGTTGAGTGATAGATTTTGTTTGAAGTTCAACATTTGTTACCTAAAATTAGTTTTATTTAAAATCGTTGGTGTGTGGCCAATCTCCAATGATTTTTAATAAAGCAAATTTATCTCTGCAGACAAACTGGTTTAGCATGAAGCACAAACAAGGAATGTGAAGAGATAGCCTTGGACATCTCTCCCCAACTGTGGATATCTTCCATGTGCTACATGTATATATTTGCATGCAAGAAAACAAAAATTTTCACAAATTTTCCAAAATATTAGTTTTTTTTATCATCATTGGAACAAGCTCAAACAGCTTATTCCAATAGGGGTATGGGAAGATCAGGTATATTTTTGAGACAGAAATGTGAATATATAAATAATGGTGTTTTTTTGTGAATGATGCTGGAGAATTTTGCGTAAAGATATGGTAAATGGTTTGTTCTAGATACAGAATGAAGCAAAAGTATTTAAATTTGATTAGGCAAGTTGTTCCTATAATGCATTTAAAAATTGAAGTAACTGTTTTTTTGCTGACAAACTTTTAGATGTGTGTGTCTGTGTTTGTGTGTGTGTGTGTGTGCGTGTGTGTGTTTGTGTGTGTGTGTGTGGGGGGGGGGGGGGGGGTAAGAGTGTTCTTGCAAACAAAATTTCTGAATAAATGGAAAATTTTATTTTTTGTGTGAAAGACATAGTGCGTGAATGTTGATTGGAACAAGCTTAGAGAGCTCATTTTAATGTGAAGTCATAAAGCTGTGTTTTACGTACGAAATTCTGGAATAACTAAAAAAATTGGAATGAGCTCAAAAAGCTCATTCCAATGGGGTATTTACAAGCGATAAGTACATGTATGTTTAAGAGACAAAAATTAAAATTTGAATAGCGATTTTTGCGAAGAATGCTGACAAGTTTTGGCAGTTATGCTGGTAAAAAGGTAAGATATGCAAAGTGGTTGTTTTTTAGAGGCGACATTTAATTAAGGGGAATTAACCCTTGATTACTGAGGTAACTTCTAAAAGTACTGAAATTTCATGAAGCAATGTGAATAACAGACAACAGTTGCCTAAAAATTTCATGAATAACTAAAATTTTTATTCCTTTGTCTCGAAAACATGGCATATGACCTTTGTTGCAATGAGCTGAATGCATGTGTTCCAATGAGGGGGTCATAAAATTTGAACGGAGATTTGTGTGAATAATGCATTAGTACTGCTAGATTTGGGTAAACGGTTCACCCTGGATACCACCCCTTCTATAGTAGATCTTTTCTGCAAATTTTGTCTAAGATTCTATCAACTTTACAAATAAATACGTTCATGAATCACAATCAGATCCACCCCACAATGTTGCATACCAAATATCAAAAGATTCTGCCTGCTGGATCTGGAGAAGAAGATTTTTTAAGAAATATGCCTGAAATGCACTAAGTTAAAATTTGGGCTCCTATACGGAGCTCAAATATAAACCCAGGGGGCCGATTTGAACAAACTTGAATCAGATCCACCCCACAATGTTGCTTACCAAATATGAAACGATTCTGAAGCTGGATCTGGAGAAGATTTTTTAAGAAATTTGCCTGAAATGCACTAAGTTCGAATTCGAGCTTCTATAGTGAGCCCAAATATGAAACTAGGAAGCCGATTTGAACAAACTTGAATCAGATCCACCCCACAATGTTGCATACCAAATATCAAAAGATTCTGCCTGCTGGATCTGGAGAAGAAGATTTTTTAATAAATTTGCCCGAAATGCACTAAGTGCGAATTCGGGCTTCTATATTAAGCCCAAATATGAATCCAGGGGGCCGATTTGAACAAACTTGAATCAGATCCACCCCGCAATGTTGCATACCAAATATCAAAAGATTCTGCCTGCTGGATTTGGAGAAGAAGATTTTTGAAGAAATTTGCCCGAAATGCACTAAGTTTGAATTCGAGCTTCTATAGTGAGCCCAAATATGAATCCAGGGGGCCGATTTGAACAAACTTGAATCAGATCCACCCCGCAATGTTGCATACCAAATATCAAAAGATTCTGCCTGCTGGATCTGGAGAAGAAAATTTTTTAAGAAATTTGCCTGAAATGCACTAAGTTCGAATTCGAGCTTCTATAGTGAGCCCAAATATGAATCTAGGAAGCCGATTTGAACAAACTTGAATCAGATCCACCCCACAATGTTGCATACCAAATATCAAAATATTCTGCCTGCTGGATCTGGAGAAGAAGATTTTTTAATAAATTTGCCCGAAATGCACTAAGTCCGAATTCGGGCTTCTATAGTGAGCCCAAATATGAATCTGGGGAGCCGATTTGAACAAACTTGAATCAGATCTACCCCGCAATGTTGCATACCAAATATCAAAAGATTCTGCCTGCTGGATCTGGAGAAGAAGATTTTTGAAGAAATTTGCCCGAAATGCACTAAGTTTGAATTCGAGCTTCTATAGTGAGCCCAAATATGAATCCAGGGGGCCGATTTGAACAAACTTGAATCAGATCCACCCCGCAATGTTGCATACCAAATATCAAAAGATTTTGCCTGCTGGATCTGAAGAAGATGATTTTTTAAGAAATTTGCCTGAAATGCACTAAGTTCGAATTCAAGCTTCTATAGTAAGCTCAAATATGAATCTAGGGAGCCGATTTAAACAAATTTGCATCAGATCCATCCCACAATGTTGCATACCAAATATCAAAAGATTCTGCCTGCTGGATCTGGAGAAGAAAATTTTTTAAGAAATTTGCCTGAAATGCACTAAGTTCGAATTCGAGCTTCTATAGTAAGCCCAAATATGAATCTAGGAAGCCGATTTGAACAAACTTGAATCAGATCCACCCCACAATGTTGCATACCAAATATCAAAAGATTCTGCCTGCTGGATCTGGAGAAGAAGATTTTTTAATAAATTTGCTTGAAATGCACTAAGTTCAAATTTGGGCTCCTATACTGAGCCCAAATATAAACCCAGGGGGCCAATTTGAACAAACTTGAATCAGATCCACCCTGCAATGTTGCTTACCAAATATGAAAAGATTCTGCCTGCTGGATCTGGAAAAGAAGATTTTTTAAGAAATTTGCATGAAATGCACTAAGTTCAAATTCGAGCTTCTATAGTGAGCCCAAATATGAATCTAGGAAGCCGATTTGAACAAACTTGAATCAGATCCACCCCACAATGTTGCATAGCAAATATCAAAAGATTCTGCCTACTGGATCTGGAGAAGAAGATTTTTTAAGAAATTTGCCTAAATGCACTAAGTTCGAAATCGGGCTCCTATACTGAACCCAAATATGAACCCAGGGGGCCGATTTGAACAAACTTGAATCAGATCCACCCTGCAATGTTGCATACCAAATATCAAAAGATTCTGCCTGCTGGATCTGGAGAAGAAGATTTTTTAAGAAATTTGCCTGAAATGCACTAAGTTCGAAATCGGGCTCCTATACTGAGCCCAAATATTAACCCAGGGGGCCGATTTGAACAATCTTGAATCAGATCCACCCCACAATGTTGCTTACCAAATATGAAAAGATTCTGCCTGCTGGATCTGGAGAAGATTTTTTAAGAAATTTGCCTGAAATGCACTAAGTTCGAATTCGGGCTTCTATAGTAAGCCCAAATATGTATCCAGGGGGCCGATTTGAACAAACTTGAATCAGATCTACCCCGCAACGTTGCATACCAAATATCAAAAGATTCTGCCTGCTGGATCTGGAGAAGAAGATTTTTGAAGAAATTTGCCTGAAATGCACTAAATTCGAATTCGAGCTCCTATAGTGAGCCCAAATATGAATCTAGGGAGCCGATTTGAACAAACTTGAATCAGATCCACCCTACAATGTTGCATACCAAATATCAAAAGATTCTGCCTGCTGGATCTGGAGAAGAAGATTTTCAAAGAAATTTGCCTGAAATGCAGTAAGTTCAAATTTGGGCTCCTATACTGAGCCCAAATATAAACCCAGAGGGCCGATTTGAACAAACTTGAATCAGATCCACCCTACAATGTTGCATACCAAATATCAAAAGATTCTGCCTGCTGGATCTGGAGAAGAAGATTTTTTAAGAAATTTGCCTGAAATGCACTAAGTTCGAAATCGGGCTCCTATACTGAGCCCAAATATGAACCCAGGGGGCCGATTTGAACAAACTTGAATCAGATCCACCCTACAATGTTGCATACCAAATATCAAAAGATTCTGCCTGCTGGATCTGGAGAAGAAGATTTTTTAATGTTTTTCCCATTGCCTACAGTGTTAAAAAGTGCTGACTCAGCACTTTTTCAAAGTCCCGAAACTGTACCCTATGATAAAACCGATGGCAATTTTTTTTTACCAATCCTTTCTGTTGGTCCTAAGGAAGCTGCACACCAAATAAAAATTCTCAGTGCCGTGCAGTTTTGGAGATATGGGCGTTTTAAATTTTTTCTATTTTTAGCTCCTGCGGTTCCCACGGGGCTGCGGGAAAATTTTTTTTTGCATAAATCATGTACTCATGACCCAATAAGCCCTCACATAAAATTTGGTTCAAATCAGCCTCTCGGTTTGGAAAATAGAAATTTTGGGCGGGGCAAAAAATTTTGCCCCTCTCATAACAACGCCAAGTATAGCCCCACAAACTTCTCTTGAACAAATCTGAGTCTACAACTCAAAAGGAAGCTGCACACCAAATATCAAGTCTCTGCTACTGCTGGTTCATGAGAAGAAGATTTACAAAGATTTTGGTGCCCCTTGGGGGCGTGGCACCACCCAGGAGGAGGGGCAACTTCATTTGAACAAATCTGAATTGGCATTAGGTAATAAACATTTAGCCAACATTTGAATAAAATTGGGCTAGTGGTTTAGGAGGAGAAGTCGATAATGTAAAGTTAACGCCGGACGGACGACGCCGGACGACGGACGACGGACAGAAAGTGATTAGTAAAGCTCCCCTTGAGCTTCGCTCAGGTGAGCTAAAAACTGATTGGACCTAATTTCGGTACAAAAAGGCCACTGGCAGCCATCTTGAATTCTGGACTGCACCCAGAAACACTCGTTCTCGTCCCAAGGAGATAACAAAGGTACCCAAGAAGTTTTGTGAAGATCAGTTCATAAATACAGCCTCTAGCCCGAGCCGTATTGACATGTGCACTTACAGTGTACAAGTAGCACTGAATAAATCAAAGTTCATCTAATTTGCATAATTTCTGCACGAGAAAAAAACCCATACTATATGTGATGTATTCCATGTTACTAAACATTCATACAAAAATATATTCAAATCAGAACTTTCATACAGAAGTTCTGCACAAAAGACTGATTGCACTAATTTTGGTACAAAATGGCTGCTGGTGGCCATCTTGAATTTTGGACCACACCCAAAAACACCCGTTCTCATCCCACGGTGATAACAAAGGTACCCAAGAAGTTTCGTAAAGATCGGTTCATAAATACGGCCTCTAGCCTGAGCCGTATATAGAAGTTGTGTACAAAAAACTGATTAGACCTAATTTTGGTACAAAATGGCCACTGGCAGCCATCTTGAATTTTGGACCGCACCCAGAAACACTCGTTCTCATCCCAAGGTGATAACAAAGGTACCCAAGACGTTTCGTGAAGATCGGTTCATAAATACAGACTCTAGCCCGAGCCGTATTGACATGTGCACTTACAGTGTACAAGTAGCACTGAATAAATCAAAGTTCATCTAATTTGCATAATTTCTGCACGAGAAAAAAACCCGTATTATATGTGGTGTATCCCATGGTACTAAACATTCACACAAAAAATTATTCAAATCAGCGCTTTCATATGGAAGTTCTGTGCAAAAATTTGATTGCACCAAATTTTGTACAAAATGGCTGCCATCGGCCATTTTGAATTTCGGACCGGACCCCAAAACACTCGTTCTCGTCCCACGGTGATAACAAAGGTACCCAAGAAATTTCGTAAAGATCGGTTCATAAATACGGCCTCTAGCCCGAGCCGTATTGGCATTTGCACTTACAGTGCTGAAAGTAACACCAAAAAACATCAAAGTTAGTCTAATTTGCATAATTTACGCACGAGAAAAAAACCCGTATTATATGTGATGTATCCCATGGTACTAAACATTCATACAAAAAATTATTCAAATCATAGCTTTCATATGGAAGTTCTGTACAAAAAAACAGATTTCTGCATCGTCGGTACAAAATGGCGGCTGGCAGCCATCTTGAATTTCGGACCACACCCAAAAACACTCGTTCTCGTCCCACGGTCATAACAAATGTACCCAAGAAGTTTCGTAAAGATCGGTTCATAAATACGGCCTCTAGCCCGAGCCGTATCCAATTGTTGACGGACAGACGGACGCCGGATGACGGGCCATGGCATAAACTCAAATTTGGCTTCGCCAAAGTTGAGCTAAAAATGACAAATTCATAGTAATTTCTATATTTTTATACTTACCAATGGCCCAGACATAGCTGGTGCCAACTCTAAAATGTCTAGGGCCAATCACAAATTTTGCCCCCCAATCCCCAAAATTTGCATGCAAAACCGAAAATCAGAAGTCCTAACTGGTCCTCCATACATTTACCCTCTGCTCAGATGTCAGGAAGTGACCGGAATTGGCGCCAACACCATTCTTTGTAAAAGAGAGTTTTATATAATAATTCAGCGGGGAGGTATGAGTGCCCACTCATGGGAGGGCCGTTCCCGTCTGGGCCATTGGTAAGTATAAAAATGAAGAAATTACTATGAATTTGTCATATTTTTACACAGTATACCAATGGCCCAGACATAGCTGAATCATAAATAGGTGGAGGGCCTAAGACTTCTGAAATAATTCCAATCCTGCAATCCATGATGAAGGAACTTAGAATAGTTAGGAATTACATGTATGTCTCTCTATACAGTAATAGAGGAGACATATTCTAAATAAAGCATCAGCCTAATAATAATAATGCATGAGAGCATATATATTAGCATGTAATCATCTGAATACCAGTTAACTGGTTACGCAGCCTGCGAGGTACTCAAGAGAAGCAATTTAATTGTAATGATTTATCAATAAACGCTTGTATATAACAAATCAACAAAAATAACAGGGCATAAATTCAGCTAAAAAGTGGATGAGCCCATGAGGTCACCACAGAACTTGACATAAATGCATAGTATGCAAGTATTAAATTATATGAGGCTTGCAGGAAGAGAACTACGTATTGCCCGGTAATTGCCTCTAAGACATAAGGAAGTGTTTGAGTGTGTGTGTGTGTGTGTGTGTGTGTGGGGGGGGGATTCGAAATCATAAAGAAATCTCCTCACTCACATTATTTAATCGTATTTGTGTCAGTTAACAGAAAAATATAGGAACCGCAATGGTTCCCTCACATCTAACAGACTCCATTATGCCACTATAGACGGAGAAAGACGTGAAGAATAAAACTTCCCCTGAGAGAAGACCTTCTCATGGAGAAAGCTTCTGGGGAGCATCACATAACAGACACTTGAGAATAATAACTTAATTGGATATCTCTTAATTGTATATCCCTGTTAATCGAATATAATTTTCAAACACAAAACCATTTACCATACCTTTAGTACAAATTTGATCTGTTAATTGCATATGGGTTGTAGAGTAAACTCCTGTTAATTGTATATCAATTTTTGTAATAAGTCGAAAAAATTACTGTGACACGCACCAAATTCCCCTTATTTATCAAGCTTTTTGGCCTCACTACATCCAATACAGGCATTTATTCTATTATATCCAGTCCTTCTCACGAATATATTGCACCGGAAGTGAAAAATTGCTCTCGCAAAATCAATTACGGGAGCTATTTGCTCTCGCAATGACACATCACCATTATTGACCAACTGCAATGTGATTTTCATGCATTTTTGAAAGGGATAACTCTAGTCAGGCTTTGTTATGCCATGTTTATGCAATTTTCCAATGATAGAGAGATTATCATTTTTAATGCCTGTTATGGAGCATTTTCAACGTGTGACACTTTTTGAGGGTGGGGGATGTACAGTCTAATTATGTTTTGAGCTCCTGTCATTGGGAAGGGGGGCACTGGATTCAGATTTACATTATTGTTCTATCTTGCAATGTGAGGAGGTATTGTGGTCCAAAAACATTACATAAGAAACTGGTCTATTGATATGCTAGTTTTGACCTTTTTTACTTTGTATTTCTTTGATGCTATCATTTATTAATAATTATACTGAATGCAATCCTTTTCTTGGATAATATATTATATATTACAGTTATAGATACATGTATACTGTTGTTGTTGCCCACCCTACCCCCCCCCCCCCCCACTGCCCCTCTTCCCAAAACGAAAACATCTCTGCCTCAAAATGATAGCCCAGTGGTGAAAATTATCAGTACTAGAAAGCACATCAGTGCCCTCCCCCCCCCACCCCCCACCCCCTCTATTCACCCACATCAAACCCGATTATTTTTTATCCCCGGAATTTTCCAAAACAGCAACCCATGCAGACCTTCATTTTAATGGCGTGCAATCGCTCATGCAATTACAATTTGCAGCGAACGATCAATCGCGCATGTGCAAAAAAAGTACTTACTTTTTTAGTTTACGTCAACAATGTCAGAGTTTCAGAAACTGTGTCTGTAAACACTTGACTGCCTCGCCTATTCGATTAATCGAATAACCGGTGTAAGGTTAAGTGTAATAGTCTACTATTAGTTTTCATAGTCGACTATTTTTTTAGCCGTATACATCATGCCACTGCATGATAATATTGGTCGGCGAGGGACACGTAACGTTTCTCGCTACCTATTATCCTTCGTATTCATTGTTTATATCACAAAAATAAGCAGTCATTTTTACTTTACCCTCGCATATTATTTCATGAAATGGACGTTGTCATACCTAAACTCCGCTCTGGATCAAGCTATTGTGAGCAAATTGCTGATGATCCAAGTTAATTTTTGCCATTTTAATTTTTAAATACGATAAATTTAATGGCGATGTGGAATTTATTGGTTATGAACAACTAAATAAGTGAACACGTGACTTAGAGCATTTGACACCCAATGTTGTGAGTAGGATTAAATAGGGCTGATCAGCTGATTGGTTAAATATATTTTGACTTTGAAACCATTAATTAAAATTTTGATTCGTCCACTTTAGAAAGGATTAATAAATTTGTTTGTAATTTGGTGCCGGAATGTGTAAGAATAACTGGAGGGGACGTGTGCATAAGCGACCCATCTAAACAAGATGCATAGCCGCTCAGCACAACCCCATCAGTCGCATAAAACTAATTTCGTTCTGGAAAATTGCAGACGAACCAGATTGTTATGAGACATAACCAAGAAAATATTCGAGTGACAGCGCAGGGCCCTATTTTCAGACCGAAGCTATCCTCAGATCTATGCTGATAGCAAAGTCAATCACTCGAACACTCAATTTAACCGACTAAATGATAACCATAAATAAACTTTTAGAGTTTTGATAAATTTGTTATCGAGCTCCAGTCTATTATATGTCGGAACGAGCTCTATGGCTTCAGTACGAGTAACAGGCGACTACAGAATCCTAGAGAATTTTGATTCTCGACAACCTCTATTACTTTCATTGTCAAAAGAACCTTCACCTCCGATTGGAGAGACTATTATACAAGGATCTGACGGAAGCATTGTCCATCAGACATTAAGTTAGTTGTGGTTCTCTCGGAAGGATAGCCGTTGGCCTTCCGAAACCCCACATCTCGCCTACTGGTCTTCCGTAATAGTTATTCAGATTGATGCTAAACTTGATAACCATCCGTCAACTGCTAAGCAATAGAGGTCCTAACCAACACCTGTAGTACCTGCGAGGCCTACGAAAGGAGGAACTGCATCTCATTCGCGAAGAGCCTTGACCAAGCAGTTTAGGGGCGTCTGACCGGTAGTCTCGATCAGACTAAAGTCCTGTATCCGAGTCGCAGTATGACGATCCCTAGAGTAATTATAGGAGGGTTATCTATACCCTCATGAGGAGTCCTTATAGGCGACCTTCTGTCTAGGACATCCTCCCTTACTCTTTTCTGCTATTGCAAGTCGATTAGACGTCAACATAAGGAGCAGAGTATTGATGCTTTCTTGCAGCTTGGTCATAAACCAATGAAAGCTTAGGTCCTTAGCCTACTCATTCAAACGCAGAGGAACTCTCAATACATCTTGCCTGTTTCCCGATCAGGCGAAATTACGGAAGATGATAACAAGAAACTGCCTTACTTCTTTCCACTGGAAAGTTAAATATAGAGTCGTCTAAAAGGCCAAAGGCCTGCGACACCTGTCTATACCAGAAAAGACATTTCCTCCTGTTTTTCTGGATAAACAACACAAGAGGTTTCTTGTAAGTAATCGCAGCATTCTGATTTGTTGGAACAAATTCAGGGTAGTGTTGATGGAATAAATCCATCTCAACTATGTATTGTTCCAAAGGTGAAGGGTAATTCCCCTCCAAATCCCTTTCATCATTCGTCTGAATCAGTTGAAAATCACAGATGACTGGACCGACCCAGCACCACCCGATAGCTCAGGGTCTGAAACTGCCGTCGACTGCTTCGGCACTTACTGGGATGCTGCGATGAGATGTGCAATCTGCGACAGCAAAACCACAACAGAGGGCTGAGGAGCAGCGGTCTTCTGGCCGCCAGCTGCTCCTGGGACAATGTGTTCCAGACGGCTCTCTCTCCGGAACATCACAATATATGAGGCCTCGTCTTAGTTACTGAATAGTGCTACTTTCGAGCTGTCACAGCAGTCTGATTCTCAGGAACAATCTCAGGGAAGAATCGATGCATAAGTGCTATCGCCACCCTGTGTTGTTCCGAAAAGGAAGGGTAATTCTCCTCCAAAACCTTTTCATCATCCAATTGAATCAGATTATACTCACGGTCATCGGCATCTGAACGCGCAGTTGACTGAACCGACCCAGCACCCTCCGACAGCTCAAGTTCTGAGACTGCCATCGTCTACTTCTGGATATGCTGGGATGCTGCGATGAGCTGCGCAATCTGCGACACCAAGTCCATTGTGAAGGCTAAAGGAGCAGTGGTCATCTGTTGCATGGCTGCCAGCTGCTCCTGGGACAGTGTGTCTGAGATGGCTCTTTTCTGCGGACGTCCCGATGAATGAGGCCTCGTCTCTTGGCTACTGTATGGTGATGACTTCTCTTGACGAAGAATGACTTTCTCGGCGCTGCAGGCTGGATATGAGAAGTCACGTAGCCAAGGTGCGGTCGTGTGTGCTTGGTAGACGCTGAAGAAGAATCTGTAACCATAGCCAACCCCGGCTGTAACTGAACGGAGCGTCACGGACGAGAGGCATGGACGTATGCTCTGACTGACGCAAGTTCCGAACCATAACATCTGGCTCCAGATGTTGTAATAAAAGAGAGAGGGGGCTCTCTCGCTCGTGGTCCTTCAGACCTCGCCGAGCTTCCTGCTGAACTTGCCAGCTTCTTCCTTTCCATCGTCGCAGGGTGAGCCTTATACTGATATTATATTATAGTGCTTGCTCTACCCTTTCTATTCTCCTTGACTGCAATGGACACACCCGGTGTCACGGTACCCTCAGGCGGTGTACCACTTCACCGGTGGAGCTAGCTGGCGACAAGGATTTGAAACCACACTGTGGTTTATTGCCATGTCTAATATTCGTGAGTACGTTTGCCGCTAGCTCTGATTGACTATTTAAATGCGACGACAGAAGCACACTCTCTGACGGTGCCACATAAACATCACCTTGTTCTTGTTCCTCTGTAAATAGAAACTAATAAACTAGAGTGACCTTAGGGTGAGAGGATTGGCGGCAGCCTCTCATCGCGAGAGGACTAGCAGTGGTCCCTCGCTAACAATGTTCCGTGACACCCGTCAGCAATGTTTGTCATCCCATGCAACACATGTTGAGCAAGAATAAGTGGAAGTACATAGACTACAAGCAAGGCAACCTACATGAAAATAAGAAGAAAGACTTCCTCGCCTTGCTTAATGAGCAATATGCTTACATGATGAAGCAGACTGAGTCGCTCGCACTCCCACCAATTCCACATTAAATAAAAATAAAAAGATACATAACAAAAACATTCAAAATATAAATCGAAAAATAGTTTACACAAAAAAAAAAATTTCGAAAAATTTTGACAAGAGCCCAAGTTCCCAAAGGGAACGAAGTGCCCAAATGTATCCCAAAAGTGCCCAAGTGTGGACAAAATTAATTTTTTCATCCAAAAAATTAACTGCCACACTACAAAACTGTATAATGTATCTTACAACAGACATACCATATAATAAATAGGAACCTATATATAAATAGCGAACGTTGCTAATGTAAACAACGTCAGACTGGAAACCGGAAACGAGACCCCGGGCAACACGACCCGAAGTCAGTAACAGATTTTTGAACTATCCAATGTAAGGCAAGATCTTCATCAGAAGAAAAAACAATACATTGGATGTATGATGCATGACTAAAAAAAAATTTCAATAAAACAAGCCAAAAAGCTTGGGAGTTTAACTGGGAGGGGGGGGGGGGGGGTCAAGGGAGGTTAGGGAAGGAATACTTAACCAACAGTGGAAAAATCAATATTAACAATGATGACGTCAGGCCCATGTCCCGAAATTAGGGAACATGAACTAATTTTTATAAATATTATAAAATTACAGCCCTGAACATTTCAAACCACCGTTTCTTCCTTCCTTCATCCAGTTGTGTTCTTGGATCCTCCAATTTAACCATTGATTTGTGTCTGGCATCATTATTAATTGAGATTTAAAAAGCACAAAAGTCAGTTTGTTGTTATCTGACAAGGGCCAAACAAAGAATGGTGTTGGCGCCAATACCGGTCACTTCCTGACGTCTGTGCATGCACAGAGGCTAAATGTATGGAGGACCAGTTAGGACTTCTAATTTTCAGTTTTGCATGCAAATTTTGAGGATTGGGGGCAAAATTTGTGTTTGGCCCTAGATATTTTAGAGTTAGCACCAGCTATGACTGGGCCATTGGTATACTGTGTAAATATAGAAAATCTCTTACTTTTTCTTGTCAGAAATTGCCTGCACTTGACTCTAATTTTGGGGGAACAAAGTTTTTCCTGTGTGTTGGAACAAAAAATAGTATTGTGTACAATGAACAGCAGTCGACAGAAGGAGAAAAATGACAATAAAGATGTAAATTTATACCTGAGCTTCTTGTAAACTTTTTCGCATTTCGTCAACATTAGTACTCAGTAAATCCTTGTCTCTTTTCATATTGGCTAGTTCATCTGGAAAAAATTATGTAATCCATTTTGACTGACACATTTAATTGAATATTCCATTTAATTATATATACTTCTACTTTACAGGTATCAAACCAATTACATTGTATTTTACAAACTTACCTGTCAATTCAGAAAATGTGCTTGATTAATTATGATAACATGAATGTATTTACTAAACAAAAGTTTGTTCTAATTTATTGGGGTGCCTAGAGGAGAGGAGAATCTATATGAACAAAATACTGTTCTAAAAGAACCTTAGGAGCATCTAAGTTGAGCTTGAGTGGAGCCCAGCAAGTCTGGAAATAAGCAAACTGTGATCTGCAGAATAAACTCACCAGGGTGAGAATTTGGTGATGCTACCCTGCACAGAAGGGTAGCATCATTAAATTTGTTTTTACATCATTGTTGGAAGCCTGTACAACCAGCCAACAGTAATGTACATCCCTGGTAATTCACCCTCTGCAATCAGCAGTGCCGAGGAAAATGCTGAAGAAACTAAAAATATCCACAGCAAAAATACTGCCGAGAATGGCTTCTTCAGAAAGCCCTGTGGTGGTAGAAATTGCACAACTTCCAGATTGCACAAGGAATCAAACCATGTGATTTGTACTACACTGTATTGCTAATCTTACAATTGGCAGTAAAAGTTGCAGCATAACCACTAGAAACTATGTGTTCTGCTTCTTCTATGTTGATAACACCAGAATCTGACATCAGTTTCTGGAAAGCTCTAGCATAGCAAAAAAAATCTCAACATAGCAGCGAGATGCTTACTTTGTGGTTATGCTGCATCTTATTTTCACTCATACTATACATATTGAGGAAGTCGCCGCTTCACTTACAAGGTTTTTTCTCAACATTTACATGGCTCATGATGTCGGCATGATCTAAGTGAGTGAAAGATTCTGCACATTGTGATTGTATACACATGTATCTCGAACTACTTTCACATGTTAAAGTTACTTGAAAGTTTTCACTTCACCGCATATTAGATATACACTGCAATTGAGACCTGCCCCTGAAGATTGTTACACAAGCAAACAGGCTTCACAGCAATTGCGGTAGAAGCACTAGTTTTACACAGCAATTTTTTTGTCAAGAAACAAGAATGAATTACAAGGACTGAATGTAGAAATACCGTTTATCTTTTTTTTATTGTGGTTTAACTGGTGGAGTGCTAGAGGCCACTTTCAGTGCCTTAAAAAAATGAGAGTACCCGAGTAAATGCCAACATTTTCCTTCCTCATGTTTCACATTCAGTAAACCACAAATAATATTTTGTTCAAATAAATTTGTTTTATTACAATTTATTGGAGATTACCTGTGGGCACTCTCCAATAATTTGTAATAGAGCAAATATTGAATACAAATTCAGACCACAAAAAATAATCTAGCTCTCAACCAGTTAACCCTTTACCCAACACAGAGAATATCAAAATTTATTATTTTAATTAGTATTTTTTAAACTTTTTCAAAAAAATTCAACAAAACCATATCATGTGACCCCTCATTGGAATGAGCTCATCGAGCTCGTTCCAATGAGGGTTCACATGATATGGTTTTGTTGAAATATTATAAAAAAAAAGTTAAAAAATTTATAGTAATTTCTATATTTTTTATACTTACCAATGACCCAGACATAGCTGGTGCTAACTCTTAAAATATAGGGCCAAACACAAATTTTGCCCCCCATTCTCCAAAATTTGCATCTAAAACCAAAGAAAACATGTCCTGAAAGGCCCTCCACCCTTCACCTCTACTGCGCATGCGCAGTGTCAAGGACGTTCCGAAATTGGCGCCATTAATCATTCTAATAACCAGTGCCTGGTAAGTGCTATGTACTCAGCGGGGAGGCAAGAGTTCCCAACTCCTGGGAGGGCCATCCCCGTCTGGGTCATTGGTAAGTATAAAAAATGTTAAAAAATTTATAGTAATTTATATATTTTTTATACTTACCAATGACCCAGACTTAGCTGGTGCTAACTCTAACAAAACCAGGGCCAAACACAAATTTTGCCCCCCAATCCCCAAAATTTGCATCCAAAACAAAAAGAAATCATGTCCTAAAGGACCTCCATACTACGCCTCTACTGCGCATGCGCAGTGACGCAGTCGTCCCGAAATTGGCGCCAATTATCATTCTTACTGGCAGTGCCTGGTCAGCGCTATGTACTCAGCGGGGAGGCAAGAGTTCCCAACTCCAGGGAGGGCCATCCCCGTCTGGGTCATTGGTAAGTATAAAAAATATATAAATTACTATAAATTTTTTAACATTTTTATACTGTACCAATGACCCAGACTTAGCTGAATAGTAAACAGGCTGGAGGGCCTAGGACATAGAGGAAAATCCAATAAGCTCAACTATATAGTAAAGAGGTAACCCCTTAAGGAGAAAAGGAGTATTAGGCTTTACATGTATCTTTCTTATTTAATATTAAATTAGAAAGATACACTACCCTTAATAATTGAGCACAATAACATTCATGTTCTCTATTAACATCCAGTATAACCCTTATACTAATTATTTTTAAAGCAAGCCAATAAATAAAGTAGTCCAGAGAATTGAGACTCTTTATAATCATTTAAAAGAGTCCGAGTATTGTATATTAAAGCCCGTTTGACACTTGACATATACAAATGCTTCACACCGAGCTACACTTTAAAAATAAGACATGAATGAATTTAAACATTAATATTACACTTTAAAACCATCTCGGAAGCGACTCAGAAATACTGACTTGGAGGAGGCATTCCCTTGCTTTTCACTATAAAGCAGGTGACCTAAGGGAACACCCGCCCCCCCCCCCCCCCCCCCCTTCCCCTTGCCCTGGGTCAAATAGCCCAGAGCGAAGAGGGCAGCCGGACGGAGTCACTGCCGGAACAGAAAGCCTGCAAAACTATAGTTGCAACTGTTTAGTGGACGACATTCTGAGCAACAGATAACGGACCTAAACAATGCAGGTCTCCAGAAATGGACTCAATATTTCTGAGATAAAAATTCGTAAATGTGGATGGCTGAGACCAATAAGCAGCCTTCATTAAATCTGTAATAGCAACACTATTAGCATAAGCCCAGGAAGTAGAAAGAGCTCTTACTTCATGAGCAGAAATCTTAAGCACAGACTGCTGAGAAGAAGATAAATCTTCATAAGCAGTACGGATAGTTAAATGAATCCATCTAGCAATAGAATGGACTGAAATGTCCTTTCTATTAGGCCTCAAAGACAGAAAGAAACGTTTTCGTCCCTTTCTGATAAACTGAGATCTCTGTTTATAGATACGTAACGCTCTAACAGGACAGAGTAAAGGCCTACGCCGGTCTGAAGACGGAAGAGCCTTAATAACAATAGGTTCCGGATATTTATTAGGAGCCTGATTCTTAGCTAAAAATCCCACATTAGTAGTGATGGTGATAGTGTTCCCGACACAACGATAGTGAGAATCATCCACCGACAGTGCATGAAGCTCACTGACTCTTCTAGCAGAAGAGAAAGCTAAGAGAAAAGCTGTCTTATAAGATAAGAATTTGAAATCTACTGTCCCAAGAGGTTCAAATGGCTTTTCCTTCAATTTAAGGAGAACCCAAGCTAAATTCCACTTAGGAATTAATCTAAGAGTTCTGGGTCTATTTATCGAAAAGTTTCTAACCAACTTCGATAAAGAGACATTAGATTCAATTTGTAAACTATCATGATGTGCATAGGTATCAGATAACATAGATCTATAACCCTTTATAGTAACAGGCTGCAGTTTGATTTCGTCAAACAAGTATACTAGAAAGTTTGCAATGTCTGGTATAGAGGGATCAAATATATCTACAGAATGATCCCTACACCAATGACGAAAAACCTTCCACTTAGCCGCATAGTTTAGCGAAGAGGAGGTCCTCCTACAGTTAGAAATCGCGTCCACTGCTCGTCCTGTAAAGTGCTTGCCATGCAAGAAGGACCGCACAACGGAAAAACGTGAAGGTTGAGACCTTGCGGGTTGTGATGGAGTTGGCGCGATTTCCCCTGCGAAAGAAGATCCTCTCGTGGAGGAAGCTTCCGCGGTAGGTCCCACAACAGACACCTGAGTAGATTTATCCACGGTCTCTGTGGCGACAGAGATGCTACCAACAGAATCTTGCATTGAGATTGTTTTATCTTTAGCAATACTTGTTGAATTAACGGCGCTGGAGGATACGCATATCCTATCATTCTGTCCCAAGGGATCGACAGAGCGTCTACTGCAAATGCTCTTGGATCCGGACACGGAGACACATACATCTGCAACTGATTGTTGAGATGTGTCGCAAATAAGTCTATCATTGGCCGTTCCCATTGGTAGCAAATCTGATTGAATACTTGTTTGTTGAGAGTCCACTCCGACGGCAACAAGCGACCCTTTCGTGAAAGGGAGTCTGCTAGCACATTCAGACGACCCGGTATGTGACGGACCGAAAGAAGAACGTGATGTTCCAACGCAAACAGAAGGATTCTTTCCGTTAGATTGAACAACGGAACTGAATGAGTGCCTCCCTGATTCCGTATATACGCCACTACTGTCGTATTGTCGGATAGGATTTGGACATGAGCATCGTGAATAATGTCCATCCAGTGACGTAACGCAAGCCAAATTGACATCATTTCCTTGATGTTTATGTGCTTGCACAGGAATTGCGGATCCCAAAGACCCTGGCATCTCGAATCCGTTGGGATTAATGATGCACCCCAACCTGTTTGACTGGCATCCGTCATAACGGTAAAACTCGGATCCGGCAACTGCAGCGGAACTCCTTGAGTTAACCACTGAATGTTTGCCCAAGTCTGAATCTCTTGTTTCACTTGATCTGACAAGAGAACGTCTACATCGAGCGAATGAATTTTCACACTCCAATTCTGAGTCAGGAAAATTTGAAGAGGACGTGTGCGTAGCCGCCCCATCGGAATGAGATCCGCGGCGGCTCCGCACAGACCTATCAGTCTCATAAATTCTCTCGCCGTGACTTTGTCTGCGTGCAGACAATAGCGAGCGTAACAACTGACTAATTTCGCTCTGGTTAACGGCAGACGAACGAGATTGTTGTGCGTCTCGAAGCTCATTCCCAGATGAGTGAATGACTTGGACGGCACCAGATCCGACTTCTCCTCGTTTACTATAAAACCGAGACGTCGGAGCAATAGAAGAAGATTCTGAACATCGTTCTGAAGCGTTAACTCGTTGCCATAACTCTGAAGAATGTCGTCCAGGTAGGCTGACGTTACCGCAGACGAATGAGCTCGGAAGTAGATCATTACCGAGTTCATTACCCGAGTGAAAGCCCAGGGTGCTAGATTCAATCCGAAGCACATCGCCCGGAATTGATACACCACTCCCAGGACTGCAAAGCGTAGATACTTTCGGAATGTCGGATGTACCATGACGTGAAAGTACGCATCTTTGAGATCTATGCTCGTTGCATAATCGTTCACCCGAATACTCGCTCTGACCGATCGAATGGTCTCCATATAAAACTTCGGAGCGACGATCAGCTTGTTTATCCAGCTCAAATCTATGACTGGACGGAACGAGCCGTCTGGTTTCGGAACCAGAAACAGATGGCTGTAGAATCCCAGAGATTCCTGGTTTTCTACGACCTCTACCGCGTTCTTCATTAAAAGAGACTGCACCTCTGATAACAGAGCGTCTCTTTTCTGTGGATTTGACGGAAGATGAGTCCACTTTGGACTTCGAGTTAATGGAGGCTTTCGTTTGAAGGATATCTTTAGACCTTCCGAAGTCACTCCTCTCACCCAAGGGTCGTCCGTAATCGACGCCCACTCTTGTGAAAAACTTGACAACCTTCCGCCAACCGGAACGCGATAGAGGTTTAAGCCATCACCTTCTGGACCTGCGAGGCCTGCGGTAGGAGAAACCACGTCTTCCACGACCCGCACCTCACCTCGTCGACCTTGGGGCGTCCGACCGATTGTCCCGGCCTGAAGGACGTCCCGAACGAGAGTCGCTATCCTGACGGTCTCTCGAATAAGACCAAGAGGATGCACCGGAACCTCTATAGGAACCTCTCTTGGGCGCATTAGACCCAGAAGTGCCTGTCTTATTCGTGTCTGCTGTATCCGACTTCTTAGGAGCCGATCTGAACAACAGAGAATCATTAGCTTTCTTTTTAATTTTATCATAAATAGCGGAAAGCTTGCCGTCAAAGAGAAGTTCTCCTGAGACCGAAGCGACTCTAAGAGAGTTCTTCACCTTAGAATCCACTAGTGTGGATGTAGCTAGGGCTGCGTCACGTCTAACCAACTCCAGATTTGCCACTGAAAGGACGGAGTTACACGTGGAATAAGCTACTGCCCTTGAAAGAAGTCTTAAAGAGGATTGTATATCCTGAAACTCTTCCCCTTGAAGGCGCAGTGATAACGCCTTAGTAAGGTGATCTGCGTAAGATAAGGCATCTAAATTGGCTCTGTTAGACGCAATAGCTGTTTCCAACACCGCGGTTGGAATAGAAGCTGACGACGGTAATGATAGCTCTAAGTCTTCCGCCCCGTCGTCCATACGCAGAGGAACTCTCGGTATACCCTGTCCTGCCGTATCGAATTATTCCTTGCATTAATGAAAGGCAGGTTGAGAGTATTAGCGGACAAGAAACCTGCTTTCCCCGTCCTGGAAGCAAGTTTAAATATAGCGTCGTTCAATAATTCAAATGTTCTAGCAACATTATTGGACTGCGACGGAAACTCGGGAGCGATGTCCCTGAACCGCTCAAAAAATTCAGAGTCCAATGACGCTATAATTCTCTTGTCCGGAAGCGCAGCAGTCTGGCCCGACAGAACAACTTGAGGGAGAAAGTGCCGGATGAAGTCCACGGCAGCTTTATGTTGTTCCGAAAGGGATAGCTCCAAGTCATCCGTATCCCTTTCACCATCCGGTCAGACTTCACGATGTTCCCGGTCGTCCGCCCCCGATGCTTCGGCGGAGCGTACCGACCCAGCGCCGTCGGATAATTCTCGATCCGACACCGTTTCTGTCGGCTGCTGGGATGCTGCGATAAGCTGTGCTATCTGCACAAGAATGTCCGGCGTCGAGACCTGCGGAGGCGCAGTCTTTCGCTGCTTCGCCGAGGGCAGCTCCGCATCAGATGGCTCCCGCATACTTTTCCTATGCGAACGTCCCGAGTCCATCGGTCTCGAATCCCTGGCTGCCGGATGGTGTGACCTGGTCGCCAAAGAATCCTTCATCGGCGAAGCTGGTAATATATCGGCGGTCACGCAGCCAAGGTGCGGTCGTGTGCGCTGACGAGAAGAGGAAGCCTTAACAGTCTCTGCAGACTGCTTATACAACGGAGCGTCCCGAGCGACGGACGTATGCTCCGCTAAAGACACATTTTGTACCACAACATCTGGTCCCAGATGTTGTTGTACGAGAGAGGGACCTCTCTCGCTCGCGGCCCGGCTGGACCTGGACGAGCTATGAACCGGACTAAAAGGCTTCCTCCGTTCTCGCTTACTATCCGCCGTCACTGGGTGTGCATCTATTATGTTTATAGTGCTCGCATCACCCAAAATTTCCTCTTGGACCGCATCGGACGAACCCGGCTGCCGAACCATTCGGTGAATGGACGCTACACCGGGCGAGCTAGCGGACGACATTTGTCTAATCTCCATGAGCACTTTTGCCGCAAGCTCTGAATTCATTTGTGACGACGGACGCACACTTGAAGAAGATAACATGGAAACATCACCCTGTTCTGGTTCCTCTGAAATAGAAACTGAGAGAGTAGAGTGACCTTGCGGAGAAAGAGCCGGCATCGCTCTTTCTCCAGAAACAACATATCGTGACACACGTTTCCAATGTTTCTCATCCCAATGTTCACATATAGGACAGGGATTAATGCGAGAACACTGACTACAATTAATACAATGATCATGAAAGTCAGAGGAAGATTTCTTCCTATTACAATTTGAACAACGTCCCTTCATTGTGAAAGAACAACAATAAGTCCTAGTTACTCGCAAAAACCCCTGACACAAAGATACATAATAACATGATCCATTAATAAATGAAAAAACAATTGCAAAACAAAATAATTTTGAAAAAATATTTTTTCAGAGAAGCCCAAGTTGCTGAAAAGTAACGTTGAGCCCCAATGGATCCGATGGCAAAGTGTGGTCAAAAATTTTAAATTTATATAAAATAATTAATGAGACACTTTCGGATAATATAAATGTATCTTATAATGAGATAAACTACCACAAAGGCAAACAGCCCCCCTCAAAAAAGGCTGTTGCCAATGAAAACAAACAGTGTAAACACACTAGAAAACATGACTCCAGGCACTGAAAAAACTGGCCCGGAATCAGTCATCAATTACACTCTATCTGATGCAAAACAGAGACTCCCAGGGGAGAATCTGTAGAACATCAGATGGAAGATGCAGAACACAAACGTTATACACCCATGGGTGAAAACGTAACTATGGGGAAAATAACAGAAAACATTCTGTAACCAAGCAACTCTCCCAGGAAATTTTAGAAATGAAATTTCTCAAAAATATGCCAAAAGCATGGGAGAATTGCAAGGGGGGACTTTAGAAGGCTAGGGGAGAGGAAACACTGAATAAGCAGTGCAACAATTAGCAAGAATGACAACAAGAGGCCCATGCCTCGAAAATAGGCAACTTAACATAATTTCATCAAAAAATTTTAAGTACAGCCCTGATTATTTTTTGCCACTTCTTTTTCCTCTCCTCCTTCTATCCTCCTTAGAATCACATTTTCTCCAAAAATTACGTGTCTGGCATCCTTTAAACTGAGATTTACAAGCACAAAGATCAGTGAGATGTTGACTGATGAAGGGCCAAACAGAGAATGATAATTGGCGCCAATTTCGGGATGACTGCGTCACTGCGCATGCGCAGTAGAGGCGTAGTATGGAGGTCCTTTAGGACATGATTTCTTTTTGTTTTGGATGCAAATTTTGGGGATTGGGGGGCAAAATTTGTGTTTGGCCCTGGTTTTGTTAGAGTTAGCACCAGCTAAGTCTGGGTCATTGGTACAGTATAAAAATATAGAAATTACTATAAATTTTTTAACATTTTTATACTGTACCAATGACCCAGACATAGCTGAATAGTAAAAAGGGTGGAGGGCCAAGGACATAGAGCAAAATGGAATACGCTCAATAATATAAAATAGAGTCATCCCCTGTAGGGAAAAAGAAGTAATACGCCTTACATGTATCTTTCTTATTTATGATAAATTAGAAAGATACAACACCTTCCAAAATTGAGCTTCATACATCCATGTACTCTATTTATATCCAATATAATCCTTATACTAATAATTTTTAAAGTAAGCCAATAAATAAAGTAAGTCTAGAGAATAGAGACTCTTATACTCCTAAAAAGTGTCTGAGGATTGCATAATAAACTAAGACTTGAATGAATTTTAAAACATAAACTTCTCACTAAACAACCATCCTAATAACAGCTCAGAATTACTAACTCCGGAGGAGGTATTCCCTTGTTTTCATAGTAAAACAGGTGACCCAAGGGGACACCCTCCCCCCCCCCCCCCCCCCCTTTTCTTGTCCTGGGTCAAATAGCCCAGAGCGAAGAGGGCAGCAGAACGGAGACACTGCCGAAACAGACAGCCTACCTGGCTATAGTAGCAACTGTTAAGTGAATGACATTCTGAGCAGTAGATAATAGACCTAACAATAGAGGCCTCCAGAAATGGACTCGATATTTCTGAGATAAAAATTCATGAATGTGGATGGCTGAGCGCAATGAGCAGCCTTCAAAAATCTAATAGCGACACTATTAATGTAAGCCCAAGATGTAGAAGAACTCTTACTTCATGAGCCGAAATCTTAAGCACAACTGCTGAGTCAATGATATACCATAAGCAGTACCGATAGTTAATAGAATCCATTAACAATAGAATGGAGCGTAACGTCCTTCTACTAGGCATCAAAGACAGAAGAAGATTACGCCCGTAGTAATAAACAGATATCTGTTTATAAATACATTAACTCTAACCGGAAAGAGTAAAGGCCTATGCCCGTACGAAGACGGAAGGACCTAAATAACAATAGGTTCCGGATATTAGGAGCCTAACTCTTATGCAAAAATCCAACCTAAATAGTAAAGGAAGTAGTGATTCCGAAACTACGAAAGTGAAAATCATCCATCGATAGTGCATGAAACTCACTGACTCTTCAGTAAAAGAGAAACCAACAGAATTACTGTCTAAAAGGTCAGAATTTGAAAACTACTGTTTCCAGAGGCTCAAATGATTACTTAGCTAAATAAGAACCGAAGTTAAATTCCATATAGGAATTTAATCTAAAGATTCTAAGTCTATTTATCAAAAAGTTACTAACTGACTTAGATAAAGAGACAAAGACTCCATTGTAAACTATCCTAGAGTGCATAGGTATGAGGTAACATAAACCTATAACCTTAATAATAACAGGCTGCAGTAGATCTTGTGAAACAAGTATACTAAAAAATTGCAATGAGTAGTATGGAGGGATCAACAATATGAACATAATAATCCCTACACCAACGACGGAAGAGCCTCCACTTTAGCCGCATAGAATAGCGAAGAAGAGGATCTCCTATAGTAAGAAATCGCGTCCAAAGCTCATCCAGTACAATGTTTACAATGCAATATGGGCCACACAACGGAATCCATGAAGGTTGCGACCTTGCGAGTTGTGATAAAGATGACACGATTACCCAGTGAAAAAAGATCCTCACATTGAGGAAGATTTCACGTTAAGTCCCACAGTAGACAACAGAGTAAATTACCCATGGTCTCTGTGAAGATAGAGATGCTATCAACAGAAATGTATTGTGGTTGTTCATCTTAGCAATACCTGCTGAAACAACAGCGCCGGAGGATACGCGTATCCTATCATTCCGTCCTATAGATCAATAGAGCATTAACAACATTAGCTCAGAGATCCGGACAAGCCAACACATACGTCTGCAATTGATTAGCAAGCTGTGTCGTAAATAAATCATCGTTGGGCGCTCCCATAGATAGCAAATCTGATTGAATACTTGTTTGTTGAGAGTCCATTCTGACAGCAACAAGCGACCCCTAAGTGAACGGGAGTCTGGTAAAACAATCAGACGACCCGAAATATGACGGACCAAAACAGAACTTGGTGTACTATAACCAACAGACGGATTCTTTTCATTAAATTGAATAACGGAAACGAAAGAGTGCCTCCCTGGTTCCGGAGATAAGCCACTACTGTCGAATTAACGGACAGAATTTGGGCATGCATTTCTGAATAATGTTCATGCAATGACATAAAGCAAGCCTAAAAAACATTATTCCACGGAAGATAATTGGTTGCTAAGAGACTGCGGAACCCAAAGACCCTGGCACTTCGAATCCGTTGGGATCAGTATTATATTCCAATCTGTTTGACTGGCAACCGTCATAACAGCAACACTCGGGTCCGGCAACTGCAGTGGCACTCTCTGAGTCAACCACCGAATGTTTGCCCCAGTCTGAATCTCTTGTAACACTAGATAGACAAGAGAAAGTGTAAATCGAGCAATTCATGGATTGCTGAAAAGTTGCCGTCGAAGAGAAGCTTCTCCGAGAACGAAGCGACTCTGAGAGAGTTCTTAACCTTATTATCCACGCGCGTGGATGTAGCTAGGGCTGCGTCACGTCTAACCAACTCCAATCAGCCACTGAAGGGCGGAGTTATACGTGAACAAACTACTGCCCTCAAAAGAAATTACATTGAGAATAATATCCCGTAAATCTTTTCTTGAAGACGTAATGATAATGCCTCACGTATGATAAAGCGTCTAAATTAAGTCTACTAGACATCATTGTCGTTTCCAACATTGAAGTTGGAAAAGACATAGATGGCGAAAAAGAATATTTCCAGTCTTTAACCACACCGTCTAGACGCATAAGAACTCTCGGTATGCCCTGCACTGCCAAAATAAACTATTCGTATAAATGATAAAACGGCAGAAAAGAGCAACGCGGACAAGAAACTAAACTATCATGCTTGGTAGCAGGCTTGTATGCATATATAGCGTCGAAAAAATTAAACACCTGTTGTAATGAAATTATTGGACTGCGTCGGTAAGTCAGGGACAATGCCCCCGAACCGATCGAAAATTCCGAGTCCAATGACGCTATAAGTCTCTTATCCAACATCGCAGCAATGTAGTCCGAAATAACAATCACTGGAAGATAATGCCAGAAGATATGAATGGCAGCTTCCGATACTACGAAAGGGAAAACTCGAAATCTTTCGAATCCCTTTCGCCATCCTGTCGGACCCTATAAAGCGTTCGGTCGTCCGTACCTGATGCAACCGCGGACCGCACCGACCCAGGACCAAGAAACTGTCAATTGCTGGGATGCTGCGAAACAACTGTGCTAACTCGGATAGCACGTCCGTCACTGAGGCCTGAGGAGAAGCGGTCCTACAATGCATTGCCGCTGGAAGCTCCGTGATCGTTACCCCGTGCATACTACCAATATACGAGCGAACGGAGTGTATAGGCCTCGTGTCCCTTGGCTACTGGATGGCGCGACCTATTCGCCGTGGAATCACTGAATGACGAAACTGATCGGATATTCGAGGTCACGTAGCCAATGTGCGGTCGTGTGCCCTGCTGTGAGGATGAGGAAGCATTATGGACAGTCTCTCGGACTGTCAATATAACGGAGCGTCCCGACCGACAGACATATGCTCCGAATGTAAAATATCAGAACCACAACATGCGGTCCCCTATGTTGTTGGACGAGAGAGGGACCTCTCTCGCTCACAGCCCGGACGGACCTGGACAAGACAGGAACCGGACTAACAGGCTTCCTCCGATCTGTCCTCAATCTGCCGTCACTGGGTGAGTACTAAAGTAATTAAAGTGCTCGCATCACCCAAATCTCCTTCCTAGACCGCAACGGACGAACCCGGCAGCCGAACCATTCGATGAATGCACGCTACACCGGGTGAGCTAGCGAATGTCACTCCGTAGGCGATAGACATATTCCATGAGCACTTATAGCCGTTAACTCTTCATTAACTATGACGACAGAGGCACACTTTTGAAAGACATCTCCGTAACTTTGCGAACAAGAAACCAGAAATGCTTGGTTATAGCAAGCATATAATAATAATATATATAGCGTCGTTCAATAATTCGAAAGTTTGTGTGACATTATTGGACTATGTCGGAACTGAGGGACGATGTCCCTGAACCGAACCAAAAATTTCTAAGTCCACTGACGCTATCAGTTTCTTATCCGGCATCGCAGCAATCTGGTCCGACGAAAGAAGCTGTAGAAGACCAAGTCAGATGACATACACAACAGCATATGTTGTTCCGAAAGGGAAAGCTCGAAATCCTCCAAATCCCTTTCGGTATCCCGTCGGACCGGATGAAATTTTCAGACGTCCGTACCCGCTTCCGCGGAGCGTCCCGACCCAGCATCGTCGGATAAAAAATATGCGACAGATTCAGTTGATGCTGGGATGCTGCGATAAACTGTGCTATTTAGGAAAGCACGTCCGTTCCCGAGGCCTGTGCAGTAGCGGTCTTACGATGCATTGCCGCCGGAAGCTCCGTGTACGTTGACACCCGCACACTTCCTATGCGAACGTCCGGAGTCTGCAGGCCTCATGTCCCTGGCTACCGGATGGTGTGACCTGGTCGCCGATGATTCTCTGACTGGTGAAGCTGACTGGATATCCGTGGTCACGTAGCCAAGAGCGGTCGTGTGCGCTACCATGAGAATGAGGAAGCCTTATTGACAGTCTACTCCGGACTGACTATATATATGTCGGAGCGTCCCGAGCGATGGACGTATGCTCCGAATGCGAAACATTTTGTACCACAACATCTGGGGCCAGATGTTGTTGTACGAGAGAGGGGCCTCTCTCGCTCGCCGTCCGGATGGACCAGAACGAGCTATGAACCGGACTAAAAGGCTTCCTCCATTCTCCCTCCGATCCGCCGTCACTGGGTGTGCATTTGGTTGATTTATAGTGCTCGCATCACCCCAAAATTCCTTCTAGACCGCAACGGACGAACCCGGCTGCCGAACCATTCGGTGAATGGACGCTACACCGGGCGAGCTAGCGGACGTCAAAGGCCGTCGAACCTACTAGGGTCCTCTTAGGCAATTGGCGTATTTACATGAGCACTTTTCCGCTAGCCCTTCATTAATTGTGACGACAGAGGCACACTGTTGGAAGACATCACAGATACATCACCCTAATCTTGATCGTCTGAAATAGAAATTGATAAAGTAGAGTGACCCTGCGGGGAAAGGACCGGAGTGTCCAATTCCCCAATAACATACCGTGACATACGCTTCCCATATTGTCATCGAAATCATACGATACTGAACAGGAGTTAATGCGAGTACACTGACCACATATAGAATGATTATAAAAGTCAGAGGAAGACTTCCTCTTATTACAATTGATCAATATCCTTTCAATGTGAAAAGAAAACAAGTCCTGGTACTTGCACTAACCCCTGGTAATCAAAATACATAATAATAATATGATCCATTAATATAGAAAAAATAATTGAAATCAAAATATTTTGAAAAAATATTTTTTCAGAATAGCCCAAGTTTCTGAAAAGTAACGTTGAGCCCCAATGGATCCCAAGCCTAAGTGTGGACAAAAATTTTAAAAATATTTTAAACAATTTATTCAACACTTACGAACAATAATAATGTATCTAGTTATGATTAAAATAACATCAAGATATTATTTTCCAGAAATCCCCCCCTCACACAGAGGGCTGTTGTAAATGTAAACAATGAATGTAAAAACACTAAAATAAGACTCCAGGCACCCAGGCCCGGAATCAGTTACCAAAAATACACTATCTGATGCAAAACAGAGACTTCCAGGGAAAAAACTGCAGAACATCAGATGGTAGATGCAGAACACAATGCCTAACCACCCGTAGGTGAAGACGTAAACATGGGGAAAAGAACAGAAATCATTCTGTTATTCAGCTAAAACTCCCACGAAAATTTAGTAATAATAATTACAAACTCTATGCCAAAAGCATGGGAGAATAGCAAGGGGGGACTTAAAGGACAGGGAGAGAGGAAAACACTGAAAATCAGTGTAACTAAATAATCAGAATGACAACAAAATGGCTGCTGCCTCGAAAATAGGTAACTTAACATAATTTCATTAAAAAATTTTAAGTTACAGCCCTGATAATATTCTGTCACACATTTTTCCTCTCCTCCTTCTCATCCTCCTTAGAATCACCATTTCACTAATATTTATGTGTCTGGCATCATTTAAACTGAGATTTACAAGCACAAAGATCAGTCAGATGTTGACTGATGAAGGGCCAAACAGAGAATGATTAATGGCGCCAATTTCGGAACATCCTTGACACTGCGCATGCGCAGTAGAGGTGAAGGGTGGAGGGCCTTTCAGGACATGTTTTCTTTGGTTTTAGATGCAAATTTTGTGGATTGGGGGGCAAAATTTGTGTTTGGCCCTATATTTTAAGAGTTAGCACCAGCTATGTCTGGGTCATTGGTACAGTATAAAAATATCTTTTTTTCAACTGCTCAATTTGCAAATTGCATGGTCGATTCGTTAGGTAAAGGGTTAACAACACTTTCAACAGCCAGGGTCACCTCATGTTGGACAGTTTTTTGGGTGGGGGAAGCAGGCGTACCCAGAGAGAGAACCACCAAGTAGTGGTGAGCAACTGTCAGACTTCCCACCATACAAACTCAACACAAGCAGGCTTAGCATTAGTTGGAAGGCACGTGTGCCACTGATATACCATACTGCCTTAGCATAAAATGCCACCGTGTGGACTATTGGGATTAAGTGCCTTGCTCATGGACACAATGCAGTTACCGGTGGCAGGGATCAAGCTGTGAACCTTGTGGTTTGAAGTCCAATGCCGTAACCATCAAGCCACAGAAAGACTGTTGAGTTATCTGCAGCTGTGACTCAGTCCTCGGAATTAGCGACGGCATTCGGCAATGTCATCGCAAACGCCGCCGCCGTGGGGCACGACGGCAGCATTTTCTTGCCGTCGCAAATTGGCAGCCATAATATTTTTTTACTTGTCCCAATTACCTGAAGTCCGTCAGAACTGATCATCCAACCCAACATAACATATGTTTTATAGGCGTAACTGGTGTATAAAATCAATATTTGTGGAAATATCTAATATTAATTAATTTGAAAGTAAGTTTGTACAAAATGTATGTGGATGAAATACTGTTCATAACCAGTTGTTTTTCGTTTGTTTGTGTTTTTTCGAAAGAACCCCCTTGTTGACTGTGATGCACGTTTAAAATAACCCAGGAATTCCTGGGCAATTCCCTTTTGACGTCACACCTTACATAAATACAACCAATCGAATTCTTCGTTTCATGAAAGATTGCTAAATTGGTGTACTGGGACAATGCGGCAGTTCTATTGGTCACTGATGTAATCTCAACAGAGCACGTGGTCATGTTCCATTTAAATTTTAGCATTCTCCACTTGTGGCATAATGTAAACTGTACAATCTCAAACAAACTGAATTGGAAAACAATCAATTGGTTCAATAAAAAAATAAACGCATTGAGCACAAAACAAGGGTGAGTTGGAACTTGGAAAATAATTCTGGTTGTGTTTATCGGGTCAGAGTCAACTCGCCCCGGGTTGATGCGCAATGCAACTATTTCTGTCTCTAACAGTTACTGTCAAAACCGATAGGCTAATAATGCATGGATGCGAGTTACAATCAGCCCCTAAAATTAGGACAACCAGTCAATCAATTGATCACTTAATCAAACTACAGCTTGTCCAACTGACCACCCACCAGTGATCTCTTGTCCATTCGAAGTCAGCTGTTCTGATTAATGATTATTATTCACTTAGTGTCACAATACTGTCATCCAAACAATTCAATTTAAACGTGCCGTCGGTGATAAAAATTTGCCGTCGCAGAATTTTTGGCCGCGGCAATGTTGTGCCGTCACAATATTTTCCTAATTCCGAGGACTGCACTGTGTACATGTATATACACTACATGGAGAGTGTATTATTACTAAATCACCTTAGAGTGGAGATTCCACCCAAGCAACAATTGCATTTGTTGCAAAGCATAACAAGCAGTGTGCAAAATTTGCCGATTTTCGTGTGGTGGTTACGCAAATTTAAATCTACGCGAATGGATGACCGGTTAGCCAAAAGTTGCATCTTCAATGGAAAAGTGTGACTTAAGCAGCCTTTCTTGTGTCTTGATAGATTTTTAGACTTTTGCCTTGAGAGGCAATATATATTTCAATTCCATGCAATATATGAATATTTGTTAATGATACCAAAAAAAGCAGTTTCCCAAGAATTTTTACATAGACAAGCGCTTGGTTAGCCATCTCCAACCCACGTGAATGGTCAGTCAGTTAGGGTTATTTTAAAATTTTGCACACTGAACAAGCGAAAGCAAAGTTCCAGCCAATGGACCATTGGCTGAAACATTGCTTGTGTTTTTTATACATATGTACAGAATTTGAAACTCATACATTGGGTGACAACTCCACTCCATGGATGATCTGTCACAATCCATATAGTGTATGGTAGTTATTAACATAGAGTATGGTAGTTATTAACGTAAAATAATGTAAAATAATTGGTGGCCTTAGGGTGAAATGAATAACCCTGTTTATTATCAGGCCTGAAAATAAGCAGTCTTGAAATTTGCAGAATAAGGTCCCCAGAGGGTGAATTTGATGATGCTATCCCATGCAGTGAGCCAATTTATCCTCTGGATACCTCTTTCTTTTTAGTTTTGAGACCCTGATTCTGATTGAGGTTCACAGAGAGTAAATTTAGTGATGCTCCCCTGCTGTGCAGGGGAGCATCACTAAATTCACCTCTGGGGACCTCATTTTGCAGATGACAGTCTGCTTATTATCTGGCTTGTTTATTATATGACTATGTAATTTAACTGCTAAATATCACTAATGTTTGACGACCTTTTCCTGGTCCCCAGAAAATCCACAGTGTGGAATCCGATTCCATATCAAAGTAGAATGACAGACTATTTACAGGTGCATTCAAATTTGCATAATTAGCTGTTCCAGTGGCAGAGAATACTTTATTCCGAGCTGGAATGGGTGCGCCCAAACAGTGGTCTGACCTCCTCAACTCGACGTGATACTACAACCCAGATCACGTCACTTTGGCGATAATATGCATTTACTCTTTACCTAAAGCATATGATATCACAATTTGGTATTTTGATTAAATTTTTTTTAAAGATTTTAAAGAATGTCAACAAAATGATATCATGTGACCATTCACTGAAATAAGCATGTGCCAATGAAGGGTCACATGACATGGCTTAGTTCCAATTTTTAGAAAACCTTTTTTTTTGATTGCTCAATTTGAAGTTTATGAGGGCGGATGCATTAGGTACCAGGTTAACTGTACATAACTTCTAAACACCAAACCATACCTTCAGTTCAAATTTGACCTGTTAATACATGTACAGTATGTGGTGAGTGAATTGTGACTAAATCACCCACGGAATGGAGTTGTCACCCAAAGTATCACTTTCAAATTCTATACATATGGACAAAAAGCACGAGCAATGTTTCAGCCAATGGTTTAACCCAGAGGTTCACTAGCTGGAACTTTGCTTTGCTTGTTATGCTTTGCAACAAATTTGCAATTATTGCTTGGGAGGAATCTCTATGCAGTGGGTGATGTATGTGGAGAGTGGGATGTGACTAAATCACTCACAGAGTGGAGCTGTCACCCAAAGTATCACTTTCAAATTCTGTACACATGGCCAAAAAAAAAACAAGCAATGTTTCAGCCAATGGTTTAACCCAGAGGTCCACTGGCTGGAACTTTGCTTGTGCCTGTTATGCTTTGCAACAAATTTGCAATTAAGGCTTGGAATCTCTTCTCTGCGGGTGATTTAGTGATAATACACTCACTGCGTACTGTATAGAGTAAATGCCTGTTAACTGTTGAAGAATTACTCTGATATTCCCTGAATTCACCAATTATAAACAGTTTTGGCCTCAATACATGTACATCCTCTAGGTATTTAATCTATTATATCTATTTTATATATACAACAGGGAGGGGGGGGGGGGGTCAAGAAAAACATGGCAGACCCGAGGAATGAAAATAGTTTTTTTCTGCACTCTGACCCCCACCATCCCTGAAATGTGCATAAAAAAAATTTCCTGCAAACATTTTAGACACCCCCCCCCCCCCCCCCCTCAATACAATTTGACAGTGACCACTGTAGAACAAAGGTTTTGGCATCCTACTTTCATCCTAATCCAGCCAAATCCACTACCCATTAAATCAAATTGCATGTGCTGCTATCAAAGTGTGTGTACTTTTGCCATAACCAAACCGAACAAATGCAAAAACAATGTCACAAACACAGTTGTAAAAGGTTTAAACAGGTAATTTTGACAATAATTATCAATGTCTACATACACATGAGTGTATGTAGACAATCCTTCCATTTTTTATGAAGTGTACACATGAGTGTACATAAACACCCAGAAAACTGAGCTTTATTATTCTGAAGGTGACATGAGCCATCTATTAATTAGTGGAATATTGAAACAGGGCCAGTCACATTGATAATTAAGAAAATATAGAGTTATTCCTATCAATACAAGATAAAAACTGCATTTGTCAAGTCCTGTGATGTCTGGCTATTGAGTTAATATTGGTTGTTGACCAGTGAAGAGTACATATATTGTTTGGATTTTCTGTTTTTAGGGGAAAAATTGCAAAATATAACAAAAATCTATTTTTTCTAGCCCTTGGACCCCCCCCCCCCCCACCCCACCCTTGGCCTCGGGTCTGGAACATTTTTGTAGACACCCCCAAACTGTATACAATAGAATAAATGTTTCTGTTTATAACTAAAAGGTATGGAAAATGATACAATCCCTGTTAATTGTATATTCATGTTAATTGAATATTCTTCTCTGGCAAAGTGGTTATTACAGGGTTTAACCGTTTGACCGATCATGACCAAAAGGGGACGTTCTCATACAGACATGACGTCAAACCAGCATATAAAATTTTGTGATAATCAGACAAGAACTATGGGGTGTAGCCTGTGCTAAAGAATATGTGAACAGACCCACAGACTTCCGCATGCGTGATGGCAATAGCTTATCTTGACTTTGTCAAGTAAAGCTAAAAACAGTAAATAATAATTATATTTGTTCCGTTAATGAGAAAACAAAACATCGGTCTGGTGACAATTTCAAAATTGAAACTTGACACACCCTCTCTCCAGAAGTAAAGTGCAATAAGCTGAGCTTACATGTTGGTCTACATCCACCTCTTGTTGAAAAACAAAAGTATTTACGATAAGATTACTGAACAACAAAAAATGCCCAGGAGGCTGGGGATGACTTGAGGACTACTTGTCTTTGCATTAACCTTCAAGCGTGTGTGGGTGAGAACTCCACTATGCAGGTGACTTAGTGGTAATACACTCTAAACAAACTGTATGCCAAAATTATAGAGCCATATGCATGACCTAAAGATTAGGGATGGAATGGGTCCATTAATCTCCCCCCCCCACCTCCCCCTCCACCCCCCCCCCCCCCACACTGCTTGAGATATTCAGTTGGAGCCTTGAAAATTTCAGCTTCTGAAAACTCCACTTGCACTCATCTACTCATCCGATGACCAGAGTTATTCTTCAAATTTTGCCAAATTCTGGATAGTCTATCCAATTCCTTCCATTTTTGAATAAGTTGAACAAAAAGCCCCAAAATGGTTTCCAACAAGTCTATAAGGCTACACTTACTACAAATGCTCCATATTTGCTCTTAGAGCACTGAATTTCTAAAAATGTTATTGGGTATTGGAGAGCCCTAGCCCTCTCACCATGTCATTCCAAATATCAGTCCACCCCACCCCCACCAAAAGAAATGAACAAAATCAAAATAAAACCCTGGCTGAGCACTGTAGAATTTTGAGGTAATCGGAAAAAAAGTAACAGGAAAAAAAGTAACACTTTCTTATTTTTATAAGGTAAAAAAGTAACAGAAAAAAAAGTAACAGATTTGGGTAGGAAAAAAAAAACAGGAAAAAGAATCACACTTTCTTATTTTTATTTCCTAAAAGTGATAGATTACTTAATTATGATTTAGTTATATTATTGAAACTAGTTAGATTATTACATATCAGTATAAGTACTACATAGTACATAGTTATAAAATAATTTAACAAACTTAATTATGATTTAGTTAGATTATTACATATCACACCTTGAAACTAGTTGGATTATTACATATCAGTATAAGTACTACATAGTACATAGTTATAAAATAATTTAATAAACTTAATTATGATTTAGTTAGATTATTACATATCACACCTTGTGTAATCTAATATTCTGGCCAATGCCAGTAAGAAAAGCTGAAATAGTAAGTGAACCTTGGGAATATAAACCACACAGATTTTTCAGTTTTCTATTCAGGGATTCAGCTGACTTCTGTTTGCGGATAACAGGCAGCAAACCAACTGACACCTGTTGAATAATTGTATTGGTCAGAGCTTGCTCTTTTTGAAACCATTGGATAGTTTTCCAGACTGATGGGTGCTGGTGGCAAACAAGATTGTAGAACTTGTTGTTCCAGCCTTCACATGCATTATTTGTACGAGATTCGCCATCCAGCGTAGCACTATTAACATTCCATGTAGCTGGAGGATAGGCTGGAGGAGTTAATCTAAGTCGTAATGGTGCCAACACATCTGAAGGTGTGGCGCGAGACCTTGTTCTTCCTTCTTACAGATACAGTGTACATGAAACCTTCATGACAAAGTTTTTTGCCCCTCTTATTACTCTCAATGACTTCCATGATGACTCAAGAACATTTAATGACTAATTCAAACTGCTGTCCAATATATAGTTTGCTGTGTGTTTATTTTTTCAAGAACATTGTTGTACATCAAAGAAGAGAATTCATGAAAGTAGCCACACTTGCTTGTGTCTATTTTTTCAAGAACATTGTTGTACATCAAAGAAGAGAATACTTGAAAGTAACCACACTTGCTGAGTGTTTATTACAATGTGTGTTCATTTGTTTCAAGAACATTGTTGTACATCAAAGAAAGCATGATGGATATCCTTGTAACAACATTGTCATAGCACACATGATCTCCAATTACAAAATAATTAAAAAAATAAAAAATAAAATTATTATTATAATTATTATAATGAAAAATGAAATAATGAAAAAACACTGTTACTTTTTTTCCTGTTGTATTATTATAATTGTTACTTTTTTTCCTGTTTCTTTTTTTCTGTTTCTTTTTTTCCTGTTACTTTTTTTCCTGTTACTTTTTTTCCTACATTCGAATTTTATAATAATAATAATAATAACTCTTTGGCCAGCCGCTGATTTGTCGCGGTCCTCATAAGAGAAGGCCATCATTCCCCCTGCACCCCACCACCTCTTCCCCTCCTCTCCTCCCAGCATTCAGATATAAACTGCTTAATAGTGTCCCTCACTTCCTCCTTTTCAATTTCTTCAATAAGCATTCCTACCCTCTCCCTCGTGTCCCCCTTCAGCCATCTATCCTTTGTTTCTTCACCCCACTTCTGCATTATTCTTCCAGTAAATTTTATTCTATGAGGTATATACTGTGGGCATTCCAAGAGAAAATGTTCCAGGGTCTCCACTACTCCAGAGTGGCACATTTGGCATCCCTTTTCCCCATCTCTCCCAATTTTTCCCCGAAGCTCCAGTGATCTTGATCTCAGTTTGAACAGCAGTGACCCTCCAAAGGTGCCATCTAGGTACTTCTCAAAAGCTGGCTTTTCTTTATATTGTAACCCCTGCAGTGATCTTTTCACGCTAACCCCTGCTCGCCAGTTTCGATTGCAGTCTTCCATGATTCTCTCTTTGACAAACCTTTTGCCTTCTTTCATTCCTACTTCTATGTTTGTGACCTCTATAGAGTAATTGTCCATTAGTTCCCTCACATGTTTTGACCACCCCGTTTCTATATTAGAATTCCAAATGGTATCGAGCATCAATTTGCACCACCGGTTGTCAGGCAGGTTTCTCAAGTAGTTAAAGTAACACAGTTTTCCCAAATCTACCCTGTCCTTGATTTTCATCCACCCAAGCTCCCCCCTTACTGCTTCCAAAGCTGCAGCATTACTCGACCCTGTTATCCATCTGCCGGCATCATTCTGAGTACTTTCCAACTTCTTAATAACGGTTTGGTTTAATGGAATCACGTCCGTGCCATACGTTATACTTGGTAAACCCACCCTCTCCCACAGTGTTTTCCCCACAAAGACCTTGTTGAAACTATTTTTCCCTAAAAGTTTTAGTTGGTTCAGAATTCTTTTCCCCTTCAGAATCAGTTTGGCTGAGTAATTTCTGTACACCCCTCTTCCCGTTATATTTATGCTTACTCCTAGATACTCATACTCTCCCGTTTCTCCTACAGTGATTTGTTTGCTTTCCCCTTCGGGGATTGAGAACTCCCCCACTCTCCATCTCTTCGTCATATCTACCTTGCGTCCAACGGGTATTACCTTGCTTTTATTTTCATTTAGTTCGAGCCGCCAAGTGTTCCCATATCTACCAACAATTTCCAGCAGTTTCTCTAGCCCCTGTTCAGTTCTAGACATTAACACCATGTCGTGGTATCTTTATGTCTCCAACATTTACCCCCTCCGCACTCTGAATTAGTTCGTCCCCTATATCTTTAACATACAATGCAAACAAAATCGGTGAAAAGATACACCCCTGCTTGAGGCCTATATCCATAGGGACTCGTTTTGTAGTGATACTCTCTAGACTGAGTTGGCTTTGCACATCTGTATACAGTGCTTTCATGATTCCCACAAAGTCACCCCCCAGTCCGATGCCCTCGAGCTTTCGCCACATACCTTCCCTCCACACTCGGTCGTACGCTTTTTTCACATCTAGAAATGCCAGAAACATCTTTTTCTTTTCAGCCTTTGTTGATTCTATCAGTTGGGTGAGTGTAAATAGGTGATCAGTGACTCTTCGTCCTTTTGACACTGCTCTCAAGGACCAGCCCATGCATAGAACTCCAATCCAATCATCATATCCTTGGGTTCTCTGAAAAATCACTCTTGGGATGGAATATCCACCCATATGATACACTATTAGATTCTGTGACAAAGCAAGAACAAGGAACACAGTATGTTTCAGGTGATGGGCTTTTGGAACTGGTTCAAAGCTCAATTGTAGTTGAGAATGTTTCTTTCACATAAAACAATCCGATATGTATGGAAATTCCACTCAGTTGGTGTTTTTATCCCAAATCACTCTCCATGTTCCAAGGATAGACTTTTTAGACAGGATATCCGAAATGAAAAAAGCACAGTTGTTCACAGAGAATGTTCAATTCATATGAACGATGAGTCAAGCCAGATGCACTATGAAACTGAGAGGAAAGAACTGTAACTTCTCAAACCATGTGTCACAAAATGGTCAAGAAAGTTTTCAAAAATTTTCATGCATTTATGGAAAACAAAGTTTTTCAATATGGTCTTTCAGATATTTTTCATAAATAAATAGTTTATACATGTTTTCTATTGTTCTCAGTCCTTTGAAAATGCTTACCTCGTCCTATTAACCCATCAAATGTACCGCGTCAGAGTATCAATGCCCCCAAAAATGCCACATGTGGACAGAAAGTGAACTACAAACTTATTTTTTTTTATTGATTTATGGCATTAGAATGAAGACAATTTTTCAGATGTCGCTGCTCTTTTGATCACTTGACACTGGACTACTGTTGGAAAGGTTTCATTGAAATCTCCATCAGTCATGATTTACACATGGACTTCTTGTGATTAGGATCAACAGCCGATGTGTGCCATTTGTATGGCTCTATTATTCCGGTGTATGACCTGATCTAGCACAATGGAGTGCTATCAGTTGCAGAATACCATTACATGAAATTTTGAATAAATTGATCCGAAAAGGATGTTTTATGCAAGTGGCACAAATCAAAACTTACATGTATGCATACGAAAAACACAGTACGGCCATCGTGAACTGGTCACTTTCCATGAGTGAACAATATTTCCAGGGACGCAATAATATTAGATTCCAAACACTACTTATAGGAATAATCATCAAAAATTTAATTAATGAAGCACTGGATACAACCCAGTGCTTCATTAATTAAAATTTTTCTTATGATTTTTATTACCTAGTAAATGCATGTATGGACATTGCTACCCACGATGATGTTTTTTGAGACAAAAATTGAAAATATGATAAAATTTGAATGCCTTTCTGCATTTCTGTTGTGTTAGAAAAAGGATTAATACACTTCTTTTTACCAGTATGGCTTACTTATAACTTGGAACCAACCTATATCTAGGTAGTATGAGGAACATACCTTTCCAGTAACAGGAAGGTGACCTCATAATTTGATAAATTTACCTTTTAGATTAGAGATTTCTAATTCTTTTTCTTGTTTAAATTTCATATATTCACTAACTCTCTGAGATTCAATCTGTTTGTGGTCCTCCTGTAATTTATCATACTGTTGTTTAATCTTGCCATACTCTCCAAGAATATCTTCATGTTGATTCTGAAAGATGAAATAAAAGATATGCTATGGTTTTTGTCTCATCAATGATAAAAAGGAATCCTGTTATGCAAAAAGCAAAACTGTGTTTCTAAGACAATCCAACATGACCATTTTTAGTGTCACAGATTCTCTTTATGACCTCTGCATACTTCAAAACCAAAGGCTCAAGTGAGCCTAAAACTCCAACCTGGCTAAAAGAGATGAGTGTATCAGTAAGTGACTGGCATACAGAGCCCAAATATTAACCCAAGGGCCCGATTTGAACAAACTTGAACCTGACCCCCTAGAGATGTTGTATACCAAATATGAAAATATTCTGACTGGTGGATGTGAAAAAGAAGATTTTCAAAGAAATTCACACATATGGTACTATGTTACAATTCAGGCTCCCACTGTGAGCATAAATATTAACCCAGGGACTTGATGTGAATAAACTTGAATATAAACCCCCATAGAGATGTTGTATACCAAATACCAAAAGAATCTGACTGGTGGATCTGAAGAAGATTTTTAAAGATTATTCCCCATATTGCACTAAGTTTTGAAGAAGAAGATTTTAAAGATAATCCCCCATATTGCACTAAGTTAAAATTCGGACTCCCATGGGGAGCCCAAATATTGACCCAGGGACTCGATGTGAACAAACCTGAATCTGCCCCCCCCCCCCCCCCCCCCCCCCCCCCCCGAGATGTTGTATATTAAATATGAAAGAATTCTGACTGGTGGATCTTAAGAAGATTTTTAAAGTTTATTCCCCATATTGCCCTAAGTTAATTATTCAGGCTCCTGTATTGAGCCCAAATATTAATTGAGGGGTTTAATTCGACCACCCTATGGATGCTGTATACCAATTCTTAAGAGATTCTGATCAGTGGTTCTGAAGAAAAAATTTTTTAAAATTTTTACAAATATGCTGCCTCAGTATTTTTCGATGCCCCCCCCCCCCTCACCCATACAGAACAGCCTGACACAACCAATGGTATTTCTTTCTTATGATTCCATTCTACTGGTCCTAAGGATGCTTCATACCAAATAACAGTTCTCTCTTCCGTGTGGTTTGGGAAATATGGGCGTTTCAATTTTTTCTATTTTTAGCCCCTGGGGTTCCCACAGGGCTGTAAAAAAAGAAATTTTAGGCATCAATCATTACTTAGGACCCACTTATACTACATGCCAAATTTGGTTGAAATCAGCCCACCGGTTCTTGAAATACAAATTTTGGTTGAAGCCCAAAGTGGATATGCTCCCACAGAGAGCCCAAGTACTGACCTACCAACTTCCCTTGAACAAACTTTAATCTTCAACACCAAGGGATGTTTCATACGAAATATCAAGGCATTCTCACCAGTGGATCAAAAGAAGACAATTTTTAAAGATTTTTAGGCTTTTGGCGCATTAACCAAAACCTAAAGATGGCAGCTGCTTCATTTGAACAAAATAGAAAGGGTACACTCCATAGATGGTCCGCGCAATATATGCTTGAATTTGGCTTAACGGTTGTGAAGAAGAAAAGTTTCCAAAAGTTAACAGGCGATGGACGATAGACGACGGGCGCAGGACGGCAGATGCCAAGTAATGGCAATAGCTCACACTGACTTGCAGTCAGGTGAGTTAACAAAGTAATCAAATCCCTGTTAATTGAACAGGGTTCTACTGTATTCATTTCAACATTTTTGGACACAACCCAAAAGACTCTTAACATGACTGACAAACAATAACCAGGACAGTGCAAATCATGGGATACTGCCCCAGATCTGCAGGCATGTTTGAAGTAGCCTTAAAGGTATTGTGGAACCTGAAAATTTTCTAAACTTTTCTAAGTCAAAAAAGTGTAAAAGGTCCATAACTCTGGGAAAAATAATTGGATAGAACCCGTTCATTGAGCATATCCGTTCTCCCATGCAGGTCTATCAGTATACCAAAAAGATCCAAATGCAACCAATGGTTTTGAAATTACAATGCAAAATGTTTGTACAGACAGATGGAGGGACAGACAGCCAGAGGGACAGAGAGATGGATGGGTGGATGGATGGATGGATGGATGGATGGATGGATGGATGGATGGATGGATGGATGGAGGGCTTCACAGGATATCCCCAAATCCTCTTTCGGAGGTCGGGGGCATAATATTTTCATAAAATTCTAGAACTTTTAAAGTGAAATCACTGTGACTAGACTGAAACTCACAGTCTGCTTTGTGAGTACTGAAGGAAGACTGAATATATCTTTTAGGGAAGCTCTGGAAGTTTTTTTTATGTGTACAATGTATGACGACACCTGTAACTGTTTATTCTCAACAGGATGAATGTCAAAAATGGTCATTCCAACAAGATGAATCTCAACTAGACAAATTTAAGAACGGTTTTCTGATGCTTGCGTGCAGGAATGCGACCATGCAAAAACGGTCACATTCCCGCACGCAAGCATCAGAAAACCATTCTCCTTGTCGGTGATACACTCTTGTCCTATCATCAGCGTGCCGGAAAATCGTGATTCATCACTAAAAAGAACTGTCTTCCAATGCTGCTGAGTCCGTACACGTTGATGTACCCATACATTCTGACGGCACGATGGCGGGTAAGGATTGGTCTGTGGTATGGACGCCTACTGTGGATGCCGTGTTCAGCAAGTCTGTTGCAGACAGTTTGTGCACTGATTCTATTGTCAGTTCTACCAGGAGTAATTGCTGCTGTCATCATCGCCAGAAGGAAGCGATCCCGCAAGTGAGACGTCTTGATGTGTCAGTCTTGTGCAGGGGTCATAACTCTTGGTCGACCTGTATGTGGTCGGTTGGCAGTAGATCTAGTGGTTCTATACCTTCCAATGAGATGGTAAATAGTGGCTACAGTGACTCCAAACTCAGCAGCGAGCTCATCTGGAGGTATCCCAGCCTCATGCATACCAATGGCACGCAACCTCTGATTTTCGGTTAACCTTGGATTTTGTAAAATGTAGGAAGACAAAAACTAGCGCTCTCTGGCACAACATAACACAAAGAAAATCATTGGTCACCCATTCAATTTGACATTCTCGGGTAGCAAGTGCTATTTTGAAAACTGTAGCGAAATTGTATATGGTTGGGTGGACAACAACATGTCATTCAACTCTTTGCATGACTTCTTGTCTACAAATATGCAACATTAGAACTATTATATTTCATCCTTTATGCTATTTTTTCACATTTGTTTCTATTATACTTTCTTTTTAGACTCAGTATATTTTTAACTCCAGGGGTTTCCATGGGAACACAGCAAAACTATTTTTTGCACAAGTCAAGTACTTATGACCCAATAATACTACATACAAAATCTGGTTCAAATTGGGCCATCGGTTTCAAAAAACAGAAATTTTGGGCGGGGCAAAAAATCTTGCCCCTTCCATGACAAAGGCAAATATTGCTTCACAAACTTCGTTTGAACAAACTTGATTTTACGCTTCTAAAGGAAGCTCCATACCAAATATCAAGTCACTGTACCCACTGGTTCATGAGAAGATTTTTTTTTAAATATTTTGGAACACTGGGGCATTTTGGTGCATATGGGGCTGTGTATGTTGAGTTGAACAAAAATGCAATGCCCATTTGGGACCATCACTCACACAAACTTTCACTTGAACTGGGCTAGTGGTTTTGGAGAAGACAAAACATGGTGTTGATGGACGACAGATGGAGAGCGACTTGATAAGCTCAGCTTGAATTCATCAAGGTGAGCTAACAAGGAATATACAATAAGACTTATTTTACCAGAAATGATTTTAACTTTTGTGACCAGTATCAGAATTTATATAAAAATCTATTTATTTTGTTTAAACAATATTTATTCAAAGAATATGCTATATGTTAAAAAGTAACAGCGCAAGGCACCATAGCTCACAATATAACATATATTTAAAACACTAAACAAATTGCTAACTAAAGGAGGGAATTGACAGGAAGCTTGGAGCTTATGTGACTCAGCTCCCAAAACTTTGTCAGCAATCTCATTTTTTTTTAAATGTGCCTAATTGCCTTCAATGTCACAAATGAGTCTTCATAAAGATAGTTGACTGACTGATTGCACTGCAATTAGTGACTACAACTAGTTTTGCCGAGACAAGAGATGGAGAGGCAAGTATTGTATGTTCTTTATATGTTATTATTGCACCATAAACCGCTAACATGGTTTATGGTCGTACAAACATTTCAATTAACAAAAGGTGCCATACATTGTTATGAGACTCTGTTTGCTGAAGTTTTTGTTCCTTTTTTACAAATCAAGCTTAAAAAACACTCATAAAAACAAGAAAAAAACCCATAAAGATATAAGTATTGAAATATTCGTATGGAAATAAACTCTTGCTCGTAGTAAACAGTTATTGTGGGTGATCAAGAGATGAAAAAGTGAAAATAAATACTAACTGCAATACTAACAGCTCAGGCAGCTCAGCAACTGTTTAAAAAGGTTAAAAAAAAACAAATACTCTAACAACGTAAATATACACATTTTATTTCTATTTTATTTTTATTCCCCCTTTTATTAAGAAAAAATGTTTTCATCTTGTTGGGCTTCGTCTAGTTGGGATCATCATGTTGGAATATTTTACACATTCTTCTTGTTGGGATTCTTCATGTTGGGATGACACTCCTGTAACAAAATCCCATCAAATACAAATTTAGCTGAACTTCACGTAGATTTTATAATGATGTTGTGGTTTACTGATACAAGTAGCCAGATAATCGACTGACTCAAGTAAATACAACTTGGAATTAAAGTTATAATTTTATTAGTCATATCAGGTCATTCAATTAGGTTGGATGCAACACAAGTCATAGAACTTTGTCCAGGTAACTAATTCTTTTTGTTCGAAATAGCATATGTGCGCTAATACATGGTGACCATTCAAACCAGGAGTAAGGCCAAACAAGGTAATTATTGCATTTACGTAGAATAGTTGATCGATATTTTCAACGAGGTGATCATTACGTAATATGCACTGCCGAATGTGCCCTATATGGTAATTGTATTGAAAATATTTAGGTTGTAAAATAAAAAAAATTTAAAAAAAAACCAAAACTTTGAAAGTTTCACACGCTGTGCTTGGTGGTGCAGGCAGTGCTGCTGATTGTGGTGCAAATGGATTCACTCATTGCCATAGCCTGTCATGAGTTGGGGGTTTGATCGATATGGGGTGGGTGGGTAGGGGGGGGGGGGGGTTAATAATATACTACTCAAAGTTTGCTAAGCACCACATATTTGACACATCATTGAGAAATGTTCTTGTGACACATTTGCAATATTTTTGGTGGATATGATTGAGGAATGTATTGAGATGGTCCCCAGTGTTTACATTAGCTCTCTTGACAGGCAGACTTTTCGTGACAGTCATGGAAAGCATGAACCACTTGATTTCCATGATGTTTTCGTGTACTGTCTACGTGTACATGAGATGTGTAGGGTATTCAGTCTTCATTTTAACACAAACCCTTGTGATTTAATGATTGAATATGGCAAATGCAAATGTAAGAAGACATTTGTCTAAAGCAGAAATGTGGTGGGCTGTAGGGATGGTGGAACAAGGGGCTACCCATTGTCAGGATGGTGAAGCCCTTGGTGTGCACCAAACGGTGATCACCACAGCCTGGGCAAGATTTCAGCCGTATGGCACACCAGTAACACGACATGGTGGTGGCAGAGACAGGGCAACATCTGCAGCTGAAGACCGGTTTTTAATCATTCAGGCCTGTTGGAACTGCTTTGCCACAGCAACCCAGCTTCGCAGTGACCGTCAGAATGCATCCGGGGTAAATGTTTCGATGCAGACTATCCAGGCAAGGTTGCACGAAGGTGGTCTCCGATCGAGAAGACCATGAATTTGCATTCAGCTGTCCCAGAACCACCGCCAGGCACAATATGAATGGGCCATGGATCACATTGGATGGATCAGAGAAGATTGATGACCTGTCCTTTTAACAGATGAGTCAAGGTACAGCCTAAACAACACAGGTAGGCATTCTAGGGTATGGAGAAGACCAGGAGAGCGATTCTATGCAGCCAACATTGCTGAACATGACCGCTATGGTGGAGGGTCAATAATGGTCTGTGGCGGCATCAGGTGGGATGGACATACAGAGCTCTGTGTCCTTGGCTGTGGTACATTGACTGCACAGCAGTATATTGATGAGATCCTGGATGCTGACATCAGATTGTATGCAGGTGCAGTGAGTGATAGATTGATTCTGATGGACGATAATATCCGTCCTCATGTTGCCCATGCCATCCAGAGTACCGACAGAGGGAGGGGATTGAGCATATGGACTGGCCAGCAAGATCCCCTGACCTCAGTCCAATCGAACGTGGCTGGAATGAGTTGCAGCTTGCAATTTCAATCTGTCCAGTCCAACAAAGAAGTGTCCAGGAGCTTCGTGCCTTGCTGGTCCAAGAATGGAACAATATCCCACAAAGGACCATCTGGAACCTGACTGGGAGCATGAGAAGGCGTTGTCAAGCTGTAATTAACAATAATGGTTCTCATACTCGATACTGAACCCATACCAATTCGCTCCGACAACTTTTTGGAAAATTTGAAAAATTTCCTCGTTTACCAATAATATCCATTTTCCATGGTTATCGTATTCAAAGGCAAAAAAATAATGTCAAGCACAAATAAAATCTTAATTTCTGTACTTAAATCATAAAAGATATAATTAAATATAAAATACATACACTTTTTATAATAATATTTCAACTAAAACGTAAAACAGGTAGTTGGATATACTTGGTGCTTAGCAAACTTTGAGTAGTAAGTAGTACAGTGGAGCCCACTTAATTGGATATCTCTTAATTGTATATCCCTGTTAATTGAATATAATTTTCAAACACAAAACTATTTACCATACCTTCAGTACAAATTTGATCTGTTAATTGCATATGGGTTGTAGAGTAAACTCCTGTTAATTGTATATAAAGTTTTGTAATATGTCGAAAAAATTACTGTGACACGCACCAAATTCCTCTTATTTATCAACCTTTTTGGCCTCACTACATCCAATACAGACATTTATTCTATTATATCTTGTTTGACAGAGCTCTATGAGCTCTGTCAAACAAGATATAATAGAATAAATGCTCAGTTTACCTCCAGAATACAGGAAACTGACCAAATCCCTGTTTATTGTATACTCCTGTTAACTGAATAATTTTCACTGGCAAAATGGATATTCAATTAAGAGGATTCTACTGTATAATAATTACTAGGCTAAAATCGCTTTGCTGGGGTTCATTGGAGAGTGTTAATAAGCTCTCTCCAATGAACACTAGCACAGCGATGGTTTATCAACAGACTCTTTCAATGTTAGAGAGACATTCTTCCCTCATCTTCATTGGCTAATATTTACAATCTAAATCCCTTTACTAATTATTCCTGAGCAAAAGCTCCCATTACAGGTGGATACTAACGCACGTGAAAAAATAGGGGAAAATCGTTGAAATCAACTCTCTTTGTTGAAGTTTATTGGAAAGTGTTAATTTGCGTTCTCTCTCCAATATTTGTAAATCTTAACACAGCAACCGTTTATGAACAGGCTCTTTCTGAGAAAATGTTTCTCTATGTAAGATGTTATCATGTGAAAAAAACACGGCACTGTAATTTATCAATTAATTTACTGAACTTTTAGGGGTGCTACAGAAACTATAGCCCTCCCACATATTCATAGTCATATACCTACCTGACCATATTTTGTGTATTTTCTATGTGGTGTCTGTATTTTTGTTCAGAAATATGCATTACTACACTGATATTGTTTTATACGTGATACATTCTTTTATCTGATAACCATAGAGTATAACAACCGTTGTATATACTTGAAGTATATACAACGGGTGTTGTATATAATTATAATTTATGCGAACGACCTCTGACCTCTTTCAATTCCATTTTCATTCATTCATTCATGAAACATCGTTATATCACAGGGCAGGTTTTAATTGTACGTTTATTGCACTTTGTCAAAATCCTCTGATGGTGTCATTTCTTATTTATTTTGCTTCAATAAAGGCAACCTAAAATTTTGCTTCAAAACATTGTAGAAATTACTTGAATGTTAATAGTAATTAGTATGCGGCGACTGCGAACTATTTATAGTCACGGCCTCGATCAAAAGTACTCGCGGAACTGCGCTAATTAAAAGTTCGTCTGCTGTACCTGAAAAAAAAACACTTCGTAAAAATTGTAAACAAACGCAAAATTATTTGTTATATTGGGACTACAGCATAAAACACGGAAGAAAACTGGAACTATGTCAAAAAAAGAATAACTCTACTGAAACACCGTTTTGTTACTGTTAATAAAATAGTTGAAATTTATTTTGTTCCAGCGCAGTTACATGATGCAAGAAGTGCAATCGCACTTTACAATCGCCGTCATCGATTTTGTAATGTAAGGGACACAACTCTATGCATCTTGTCCTATTTCTTTTGTCTCGTAGACTGGTTTTCTTTGGAGGCCCGTGGGAAGCATATATAAGTCGGGTAGACGCACGAGACAGGTGTCTGTTTGTTATCAGATAAAAACAATAAACATATAGTGAGTTTTTATATCTGTGTTATACAACTCGTTGAAATATGGTTTATTTTTTCTCGGCGAAGCCTCGAAAAAATAAACCATATTTCAACTCGTTGTATAACACAGATATAAAAACACACTATATGTTTATTGTCTATATGCTACACCCACTCATGTATGTCATTTTCAACAATGCCCATAACAAAATGCATTCCAAACAATTATCTAAACCAACTTAGTTAGTTGAATATTAGAAGGAAACTTGATCATGATTTATCTAAAAAGTGTTCCTTCTTTAATGCTTGCGATATCTCACAATCCTGTCAACAGCTCACAACTCGCTTTGAAAAATACCAGATTAAACATTTTTGATAAACCCTTTGGTCTCTTTCTGAGTAGTATGGCCATCTTCCGGACTCTTGATCATGGCTAACACATTGACACTTGATGAGATACAGAGCAGCAGCTCATTTGATTTCATTTCACAGTTTAACCACATAATTACCAATAATGAATTGGCCGAATTGAACTCCCCCATACCGCTGAGAAATGTAGCTGCGAATATTATATGCCGGAACGCTTTAATAATGAGATCTCAAAAATACCAACACACTTAGTCTCTTTAACATTAACTGTCGAAGCTTTAATTTTAACTGGAAACCCCTTCATAACCTAATATGTAACATTCAACCCGAATCCAATATTTTTGATATCATTGGCTTAACAGAAATATTTAGTACAAGCGGGTGAATACCCTGCGTTGCAGGGAGAAGATGGTTATGTCAGATAAGTCGAGAAACGGAGGAATATATCAAGGTCACCAGTTTGAAAGTCAAGGTCACAGTACACGGACACCCCGATAAAGTCAAAATGATCGATGGGTCAATATACCTGCACATATGAAATTTTACCCCAACCGGCCCAGCCGTTTTCGAAAAATAAAAGGTCATGGTCATCAATTTCAAGGTCAAGGTCACCCCGCATGGGCACGGCACCCATCCCACTAATATATAAATGCCAATGTCTGTATGTTTCTATCTATCTAGCTATCTCTCTATCTCTGTTCCGGGTGAACTCCTCCGTTTCTCGACAGATGGATCAATCTCAAATTTTGTACACGGGGGTAATTCATCCCTGCGAGTAACATGGGGTGTGTGCCATGCCCGTGCGGGCTGACCTTGACCTTGAAACTGATGACATTGACCTTTTATTTCAAAACCGGCTAGGCCGATCGGGCTAAAACTTCATATGTGCGGGTATATTGACACATCAATCATTTTGACTTTATCGGGGTGCCCATGCAGGGTCACCTTGATATTGAAATTGGTAACCATGACCTTCTATTTCGAAAATGGCTGAGCCGATCATATCTGAGGGTATATTGATATAACCATCTTCTCCCATGCAACGCCGGGTAACACCCGCTAGTATTAGATAAAAGAAAGTATTACCTACTCACTTGATTGCTACCATCCCTTGATCACACAACAGAGACTTGCGAACGACGATGGTAGGGGAGGAGTGGGTATTAAAGACACCATTCCATTTAAAATTTGCAAAGATCTATCTGTGTTTATCCCACGTCTTTGAGTCCCTGTTCGTTGAGATTGCGACGAAAGAAAAACAAATTATTGGAATCATTTATAGACCTAACACAGCCCCTAAAGCCGACCTTGATTTATTCCTGGAAAAACTATCAATCAATCTTACTAGAAATGCTAGGTGACCTAAACAAAACTGCTTATCTTGTGGGTGATTTTAACATCGATCAATTGGGTTTCTGCAAACACACTAAAACTGACTCATTCATAGATATCATACTGAGTGCTGGGTTTATGCCTGCTATCACGAGACCAACACGAATCACAGACCACTCTCAGGCCTGAAAATAAGCAGTCTGACATTTGCAGAATGAGGTTCCCAGAGGGTGAATTTGATGATGCTATCCCATACAGTGGGCCAATTTATCCTCTGGGTACTTCTTTCTGTTTAGTTTTGAGACCCTGATTCAGATTGAGGTTCATAGAGGGTAAATTTAGTGATGCTACCCTGCAGTGCAGGGTGGCATCACTAAATTCACCCTCTGGGAACCTCATTTTGCAGATGACAGTCTGCTTATTTTCTGGCTTGACCACTCTGCCACTATTATTGATAATATCTTGTGCGATAAAATCAAGTAACAAACATATAGAATAGTTATTACTGATGTAAGCGGCCATTTTGCAACATTTTATGTTGACGAATCAGCCAAAAGACATCTTCATACCGTACAAACTCCAAAAAGATCATTTAAACAGGAAAACATTAACCAATTCAAATCCCTATTGTCTGCAAGTGACTTCTCTTACGTAATGAGCGCACCATGTCCAAATGAAGCCTACAATATTCTACTTGGCATTGTACATGCAGCCTTTGACCACGCCTTTCCAGAATAAACAGCTGCGCCATGAGCGCATGATACACCCGTTATTAATTACAAGAGGGAAGCACAAAATATGAGTATACATGTGTACTTGTCAGGTTTTTTTTATATTCTTGTACAATAATCATAACTGACAACATACTGTGTTCATTAATTTGGAAATAAATTATTTGAATTTCATGTATATATCTTATGTCTATAGAGATCATAACTTCAAGAAATAAAGTCCCATAACTCAGGAATGACTAATCGAATGGTGACACCAACCGAAAGAGAGCTTCCTTCCATCAACATAAACCACCTACCAAAAAATCGTGAAAATCTCTCGAAGCGTTCTCGAATTATCGTACGACGTGTAAAAAATCAACAATTTTCTAAGTAATAAAGTCCCATAACTCTGGAATGACTAATCGAACGGCAACACTAAACGAAAGGGAGCTTCCCTCCATCAATATACACCACCTACCCAAAAATCATGAAAATCTCTCGAGTTATCGTACGACGTGTAAAAAATCAACAATTTTCTAAGTTATAAAGTCCCATAACTCTGGAATTACTAATCGAACGGCGATACTAAACGAAAGGGAGCTTCCCTCCATCGATATACACCAAAATTCACGAAAATCTCTCAAAGCATTCTTGAGTTATCGTATGACGTGTGACAGGATGGACAGACGGATGTATGTGCAGACGGACAGCGGTATACCATAATACGTCCCGTTTTTTCAAAACGGGCATATAAAAACTTGTTAAAGTTCCCCCCAAATTTGTAAAGTGCAAACCGTGGATAACATCGGGTCTTCTAAAGTCATCACTGGAAAAAAACAAACTGTATGTAAAAAAAAATGATAAATTTAGAAGTAATTTGAATATTTTTTATACTTACCAATGGTCCAGACTTAGCTGGAGCAAACTCGATATAAATCAGGGCCAAACACAAATTTTGAATCCCCCAATCCTCAAAATTTGCATACAAAAAAGAAAAATTTAAGTCCTCTCTGGTCCTCCAAACTTTTGTTTACTGCACATGCGCAAACATCAGATAGTTCCAATGGAAAATCTTTTATCCTTTCATTTGTTACTCAGTTATTGTTGATAAAAATGTAAGGCCTGCTATGTTTCCACAATTTTTTGTTTGTTTTAGTATCACACATCTCAGTCAAAGAGTTAACATCAGTTAACACAGCTTGTATGATTATTTAATTTAAAGTCAGTTTAATATTATAGCCTCCCATTTTAATAAATTTTATGTTATTTTAATAGTACTAGCTTACAATTCTGTGACCCATGTAACAAATGGGATGGGAAGGGGGGGGGGGGGGGGGGGGGCAATTTTCCTTGCTGACATTTTGATTGGGTGGGCACATATCCTAGGTGAAAATACCATGGGGGGGGGGCAGTTTTCCTAGCTGACATTTTGACTGGGGGGGGGGGGGGGGGGGGGGCACATATCCTAGGTGACAATTTCACTGGGGGCAGTTGTCCAACTGGCTATTATTTGACGGGGGGTGGGTGGGGGGGGGGGGGCACTTGTCCTACACTTGTTTTCTATACCCATTTGAATACCTCAAACTGACTGAAAACAGTATGTAGCACAAGGTGATTTTGTTTATTGGTGTTCAAGGTCATACTCAGCATGTTTATACCATGACTGCAACATTACTATGAAGTCAAGTTTAGATAATTGTTTACACCTTGTACACTTTGGAGTAAGCCAGAAAATAAGCAGACTGTCATCTGCAAAATAAGGCCAGAGGGTGAATTTAGCGATGCTACCCTGCACAGGGTAGCATCACTGAATTTACCCTCTGTGATCCTCAATCTGAATCAGGGTCTCACAACTAAACAGAAAGAGGTACCCAAAGGATAAATTGGCCCACTGTATGGGATAGCATCATCAAATTCACCGTCTGGGAACCTCATTCTGGAAATGTCAGACTGCTTATTTTCAGGCATGCTTTGGAGGACTTCTAACCCAGGCATTGGATACTGCTTCCAACTTCAGCAGTAAAGCAGAACTTGTTTGTCACAGTAAACAAGCACAGCAGCACTTCCTGGTGTTCCAAAAGGGGAACGTGAGGTAATTTTTTTGTTTTTTGAAAGAATTACATTTTTGGGACAAAAATTTCACTTCTTCATACTCGGCAAAGAAGTTTCCCTGAGAAGACAAAGACTATTAAATGATTAGGAATTTTAAAGGGTTTTTTTCTTTTCAAATGAATGTACCCTCTGTAGAGTTCTGCCAAAATAAAGAAATTTCAAGTGGCAAATTTTCCCATAATGCAACTAAGAATTTAACCAATTTAGTCTTGATAAGCACAGCTCAATGCGCTCCTGGGCCACCAGGAGTTTGGGTGGGTATGCTGGGAGGTAGCAAATCCCTTGCTCTGAGACTAAGGTGGCAAGAGGATAGCACATACCTTTTTACCAGTATTGCACTACTGCAAAACCTTTACTTTTTGAGAACAATGCAAAAAACTTTACTTTCCAATAACTGTGAGAAATTCTCAAGTATTTCATTTCTAACATACTTTACATGTGGTTCCAAAACATATTTTACATGTGGTGTCAATGGGGGGGATGGAGGCAGAGCTCTATATACAAAATGACAATACTATGGAGTGTCACATTACAATTTATGATACTTTGTACATGTAAGCTCACAGTCTTAACACATACCCAGTGTCGAGTGCACTTTTTGATTCCCCTACCCCACCTTGCCTTTGGGTGCTTCCAGTAGTCTTGCCGAGCTTTGTTAAACAAGAGGCCCCAAAGAGCCTTAATCGCTCACGGCCAAAGTGGTTCAAAGAAGTATTTGGGGTCACATTCAGTTAGACATGGTTCATCAACACTACAAAGGAATGAAATCATGAGAGACAAATTTTATGGAACTACGGACATGGCTTGAACAAACTTGAATTTTACCCCCCTGAGGATGCTGCATACCAAATATCAAAAACATTCATCTGCTGGATCTGAAGAAGAAGATTTTAAAGAAAATTCCTCATTTTGAATTAAGTTATCATTCGGGCTTCCACAGTGGTCCCAAATATGAACCCAGGGACTTGGATTGAACAAACTTGAATCTCACCCCCTAAGGATGTTGCATGCCAAATATCAAAGCATTTCGACTGCTAAATCTGAAGAAGATTTTTAAAGAAAAATTCCTCATATTATCTAAGTTATAATTTGGGCTCCCACAGGGAGCCCAAATATGTACTCAGGGACTTGGCTTTAACAAATTTGAATCTCACACCCCTAAGGATGCTACACACCACATATCAAAACATTGCAACTGCTGGATCTGAAGAAGAAGATTTTTTAAGAAAATTCCTCATTTCGAACTAAGTTACAATTCAAGATCCCACAGTGAGCCCAAATATGGACCTAGGGACATGGCTTGAACAAACTTGAATCTCACTCCCCTAAGGATGCTGCATACCAAATATTAAAGCATTCTGACTGCCAGATCTGAAGAAGAAGATTTTTAAAGAAAATTCTTCATTTTGAACTAAGTTATCATTCGGGCTCCCACAGAGAGCCCAAATAAGGACCTAGGGACATGGCTTGAACAAACTCGAATCTCACCCCCCTAAGGATGTTGCATACCAAATATCAAAACATTCTGACTGCTAGATCTGAAGAAGAAGATTTTTAAAGAAAATTCCTCATTTTGAACTAAGTTATCATTCAGGCTTCCACAGTGAGCCCAAATATGAACCCAGGGACTTGGCTTGAAAAACTTGAATCTCACCCCCTAAGGATGTTGCATGCCAAATATCAAAATATTTTGACTGCTAAATCTGAAGAAGATTTTTAAAGAAAAATTCCTCATATTGTCTAAGTTATAATTCGGGCTCCCACAGGGAGCCCAAATATGGACTCAGGGACTTGGCTTTAATAAATTTGAATCTCACACCCTAAGGATGCTACACACCACATATCAAAACATTCCGACTGCTGGATCTGAAGAAGAAGATTTTTTAAGAAAATTCCTCATTTCGAACTAAGTTACAATTCAAGATCCCACAGTGAGCCCAAATATGGACCTAGGGACATGGCTTAACAAACTCGAATCTCACCCCCTACGGATGCTGCATACCAAATATCAAAACATTCTGACTGCTAGATCTGAAGAAGAAGATTTTTAAAGAAAATTCCTCATTTTGAACTAAGTTATCATTCAGGCTCCCATAGTGAGCCCAAATATGAACCCAGGGACTTGGCTTGAACAAACTTGAATCTAACCCCCTAAGCATGCTGCATACCCAATATCAAAAGATTCTGCCTGCTCGATCTTGAGAAGAAGACTTTTAAAGAAATTTGCCTGAAATGCACTAAGTTCAAATTTGGGCTCCTATACTGAGCCCAAATATGAAACCAGGGGGCGATTTGAACAAACTTGAATCAGATCCACCCCACAATGTTGCATACCAAATATCAAAAGATTCTGCCTGCTGAATCTGGAGAAGAAGATTTTTTTAAGAAATTTGCCTGAAATGCACTAAGTTCGAATTTGAGTTTTTATAGTGAGCCCAAATATGAATCCAGGGGGCCGATTTGAACAAACTTGAATCAGATCCACCCCACAATGTTGCATACCAAATAAGATTCTGCCTGCTGGATCTGTAGTAGAAGATGATATTTTAAGAATTTTGCCTGAAATGCACTAAGTTCAAATTCAGGCTTCTATACTGAGCCCAAATGTGAATTCAGGGGGCCGATTTGAACAAACTTGAATCAGATCCACCCCACAATGTTGCATACCAAATATCAAAAGATTCTGCCTGCTGGATCTGGAGAAGAAGATTTTTGAAGAACTTTGTCTGAAATGCACTAAGTTTGAATTCAGGCTCCTATACTGAGCCCAAATATAAACCCAGGGGGACCGATTTGTACAAACTTGAATCAGTTCCACACCACAATGTTGCATACCAAATATCAAAAGATTCTGCCTGCTGGATCTGGAGAAGAAGATTTTTTAAGAAATTTGCCTGAAATGCACTAAGTTCAAATTTGGGCTTCTATACTGAGCCCAAATATAAACCCAGGGGGCCGATTTGTACAAACTTGGATCAGATCCACCCCACAATGTTGCATACCAAATATCAAAAGATTCTGCCTGCTGGATCTGGAGAAGAAGATTTTTTAAGAAATTAGCCTGAAATGCACTGAGTTCAAATTCGGGCTTCTATAGTGAGCCCGAATATGAAACCAGGAGGCTGATTTGAACAAACTTGAATCTGCCCCCTCCCCTGAAACCACCCACCCCCCACCCCCCCACCCCCGACAGACGACGACAGACGGCAAGTGATAAGTTAAGCTCCCTTCGGTGAGCTAAAAAATCCTGAAACCCTTGCTCAGCTCTGTCAAAAAAGATTGAATTGATTAAATTCCTGGTTGTATTATGGGAAATATCTGCTGGTTCATATTTTGAAATTAGTGAGAAGAGGGTTGAAGTAATCAATTTCCATACTTTTGCAATTACCATCAGGGCTTGACTGATGTTTTTTCCGTACTTTTCAAGACCTTTCCCAGACTGGCACACATTTCCAACAAGTTATTAACTGAAAATAGTAAATGTTTTCATTTTTGAAATTCACATTAAACTAGAGTGATGTCACGCATGCAGCCCGACTTTCCCAGCAATGGCACTGCTTAGACACAAAATAAGAGCCATTACATGAGTTTAAAAAGAAGTTCCGCATGAAAGGACTGTAAAGAGTTAAAAATGCATATTGGAGGAAAGAAAGGGAAAAAAAATGCCTAATTGGCGGGACTGGGCAGGGCAATAACTTCAACAATTTTCATCGGATGATTGTGATCATCAAACTTGACCTAGAGGCATGTACTGAAAAGAATTGAAATCTGTTAACTTTTGTTTAAGTTATGGCATAAAGAAAGTTCGGACAGACATATGGACTGATGAATGGACGGATGGACTGACAGATAGATGGATGGACGGATGGAGCAAGGTCTGTGCTATATCCCTCTCTTGTGGGAGGGGATAATGAAAGTGTCAGTGACACTGTAGGTTGACTTGTGTATGTGTTGTGTTTGATGAAAAGGATAATGTTCAATGTTTATGAAAGGATTATGAAATAAGACAAGAATTGTGATAATTGGGAATATGTTCATTTCTGTTCCCTGTATGCAATGTTTTTAATAAAAAATAATATGAGGTGTACATGGCACTAAAGAGCTGAGAGGTGGGTTAATATGACCTCACAGTTAATGTATGTGGCCCTCACAGTTAACGAATGTCAACGAAAGTTACTAAGTTACACTGAAATCCCTTCATAAATATGGCCTGTAGACTGTGCTAAAGGTTTTTGGGCTTCAGGCCTGTGTAGCTACGACGGTAGACTGATTGCAACTAAAAGGGAACGTCCTCATCTCGACATTATACTGAGTCATTCTACTAAGTTACAATGAAATCCCTTCACAAATACGACTTGTAGTCTGTATTAAAGTTTTGGGGGTTTTGGGCTCGGGAAGCCATCATGGTTGAATGATCGCAACCAAAAGTGGGTGTTGTCATCTGGTCATAATCTGGAGTGATCCTATGAAGTTACAATGAAACCCCTTCATATATATGACCTGTAGACTTTGCTCAAGGTTTTGGGGCTTCGAGCCCCTGAAGCAATCACAGTTGACCAAACATGACCAAAAAGGGGATGTAGGCATTATATGGAGTCAACCTAACAAGTTACAATGACATCCTTCCATAAATATGACCTATAGACTATGCTAAAGATTTTTGGGTTTTGGGCCTGGGCAGCCATCAAGGCTAAATGATCGCGACCAAAAGGGGATGTTCTCATCCAGACATTATTTGGAGGCATCCTACCAAGTTACATTGAAATCCCTTCATAAATATGACCTCTGGCTTCAGGCCCCTGTAGCCATCACAGTTGCCCAATTGCATCCAAAAGGAGTCGTTTTCATCTAGACATTATATGAAGTCGACCTACCAAGTTACAATGAAATCCCTTCATAAATATGACCTATAGACTATGCTATAGGTTTTCGGGCTTTGGGCTCAGGCAGCCATCATGGTTGAATGAGCACAACCAAAAGAGTACATTCTCATCTGGGCATCATCTGGAGTGATCCTACAAAGTTACAATGAAATCCATTCATAAATATGACCTGTAGACTGTGCTCAAGGTTTTCGGGCTTCGCACCCCTGTAGCAGTCCTAGTTGACCAATCATGACCAAAAGGGGATGTCATGATCTAGGCATTATATGGAGTCAACCTAACAAGTTACAATGAAATCCTTCCATAAATATGACTTATAGAGTATGGTAAAGGTTTTCGGGCTCGGGCAGCCATCAAGGCTGAATGATCATGACCAAAAGGGGACGTTCTCATCTAGACATTATATGAAGTCAACCTATCAAGTTACAATAAAATCCCTCCATAAATATGATCTGTAGACTGTGCTAAAGGTTTTGGGGTTTTGGTCTCGAGTAGTCATCACGGTTGATAGATCACGCCGAAATGGGGAAATTCTCATCTAGACATCATACAGAGTCATCCTTCCAAGTTACAATGAAATCCCTCCATATTAAACATGACCTGCAGACTGTGCTAAAAGTTTTGGGGTTTCGGGCTTGGGCAGCCATCACGGTTGACAGATCATGCCCAAAAGGGGACGTTCTCATCTAGGCATTATACAGAGGCATCCTACCAAGTTACAATGAGATCCCTTCATAAATACGACCTGCAGACTGTGCTAATGGTTTTCGGGTTTTGGGCTCGGGCAGCCATACCGGTTGATCGATCACAACCAAAAGGGGACGTTCTCATATAGACATGACCTAAAACCTGCCTATGAAATTTCATGACGATCAGACAAGAACTACCGCATGTAGCCTGTACTTGAAGGTTGAATAAAAAACTTTAACCACAAACTTTAACCAAAACTCCAAATGTCAACAAAACAGGAAAAAAAAAAAAAAACCCACTTGAACCTTCAGTAAAAAACTTTAACCACAAACTTTAACCAAAACTCTAAATGTTAAGAGACGGACAGACGGACGAACAGACAAAAGTCATTACTATAGCCCTCACTGTAAACAGTTGGGCTAAAAATGTCCACAACCCAGTGCATTTCCATCAGTTCCTTGAATTCTGCACCCTGTGTGACATGTAACCAACTACCATTGTGCATTTTTACAGCCTTATTGAGAGTATATTTTTATGTATTGTGTAATATGGCAGTTGCTAATTTTTTTATAACCAAAAAGTGTGACTAACCTGTGAATTACACAGGGTTAGTCACACTTTCTGGATAGAAAAAATGTTCATTTTTAACGGAGTAACTAACACTGTGCATTGTACAGCCTTAGTGTAAATCTCATCTATATCAATTCTTTACCCAATATAATTACCAAAACCAGCCAGTACTATTTAACCCTTTACCCAATGCAGACGATATCAAAATTTATTTTAAATAACATTTTTTCAAATTTTTCAATAAATTTCAACAAAACCATATCATGTGACCCCTGGTTGGAACAAGCTCGTTCCAACGAGGGGTCACATGATATAGTTTTGTTGAAATTTTTTTTTAAATAATATTTTTTCAACTGCTGAATTTTCATATTACGCGGGCAGATGCAGCCGATTCGTTGGGTAAAGGGTTAAAGTCACTTTAAGACTCCTCACTGTATTTTTTTAGGGAACACCAAAAATAAAAACATATTTTATTTTTAATTAATAGCTTGTTTTCCATATTTCTTCAAGAATTTCAAAATGGCCTAAAATCCTGCTGTAATTTTATAAAAAGGGAATTGGTATTGAATTCATCAGACCCCATTTGCAATTGATTTTCCCCAGTACTGTAGGCATGACAGATAAAATCTATGTTGCTTATTTATTCCTTTTTCTTTGTACATGTACCTGGTATAGTTATATTAAAAAAGTGAAATTTTAGCTCACATGTATATTCTTGAATACAGCATGTAAAAATAATGCTTTTGAAAATGATTCAGAAATTAGGATCTGTGAAAAACGTATGGGTTGTTATTCAAATTTCTCATTCAGAAAGAGATCTATAAATAAAATAGAAATATTTAAAAGATACTTTGCACTTACTTTTAAATTGGAATGTTTTTCATTACATTGTGAAAGTTTTCGATTATATTCATCCTGAAATGATCAGAAATAAATTGCTTTAATAATAATGTCTAATGAATAATGATAACACATATAATCAAACAACACATGACCTGGTTATTTTTTCTATTTGTTTATTTATAATGGTTTAATGACACTTTCAACATCCAGGGTCACCTTGTGGCGAAAAGTTTTTATGGAGGAAGATGGAGAGAACTACTGACCAGTGGTGACCAACTGTCAGCCTGCTCAATGACATGTAACTCTGCACAAAAAGGGTTAGCATTGGTCGAAAGCAAGTGAAATAAGCCTTAGTACATGCCATCACCAGGCTACCAAGCCTGAAAATAATTTGCATGGCGCTTCCAGACAAAATGTCAGACCCCAAATGAATCATGTCTGTCATTTAAGAATGATATCGGACATATTCAAAAAGGAGTTTGAATATTCAAAATAATGTGTTTTGGGTGTACATGTACCTTCATCTTAAAACTGCAAAGAATTCATCCAACCATACCTTGTTTGGCATGGCTCAGATACATATATCGCTAAATCAAATCACACTCCTTCACATGCAGTTAATACTGATGAGCTGTACAATCACTTTCTTTACACTTCTCAACTTGCCAGGACCAGAAATCTCAATAATCATTAATTTTAGACTTGCCCGTAAAATACATGATTTCCAGCACACATGATGTTCTGATCACTGAACTTCATTGATAATTTTGGCATCAGGCATTTTGACTGATGATTTTAAACCTCAGTCAAACATTGACCTTGTTGTACCAGACATTGTCCTTGTATGACCACTTATTTTCTGGTATGCATGCTTCCACATGGGAAATCGGGATAAAGTGCCTTTCTTTAGGACATAACACAGTTACTGCTGCTTAGGATTGGACTGTGGACCTTTTGGTTTGAAGTCTAATGCTCTACATGTAACCGCTGAGCCGCCACACTCCTGGATATATCTTGATAAGTAAGGGACATAGCAGCAACTAAGTTTGCCCACAAGCTTCAAGTGGAACGTCTGACAGAGGTGTTAGGCAAGAGGGGCGCTGGTAGCCCGTCATGTTTAAACGGTTGTTTCCATTAGTACCGTTAGTTTGAGCATGGTTGGCCCACGCATACTCTTGCCAACTATCGTGCATGGCATTATGACACCACCCTTGCCCTCATCTGGAAGGAGGGTAGGGGGGTATGTGTGGTTGATATGTATGATTTTTGTTTGTAATTGGGGGGGGGGGATTTGAGGGGAAGGGGGAGGTTGTCATGGATGCAACTTCATAAAATACACCTGCGGTGGGTTTTAAAGTGTGATCACCATAGATGGACTTTATATCAACCCTTAGTGGGTTGAGGGTTCTGGGTTCCAAATTTTAGAAATTTTAACCCTTTACCCTTTCTTCTCATGTGTACTGAGGTTGTAAGTTGACAAGTTGGTAATGTGTTTGCTACCCGTGTCAGTCTGTGCAGTGAGGTGAGACTGTCGTTCTATTTGACATCGTGTATGTCACCTATTGGTGCACTTGGCATGTCGGACTACTTGTTTGTTAGTCTCGTGGTGGTGTCGGTGTCCCAGTCCCCCCCCCCCCCGGTAAAACTTCGGGGGGGGGGGGGGGGGGGGGGGGGGGGCACAGTAATTTTGCCCCCCCCCCCCCCCTTCCAGGGGAAGGCTAATTTTTTTTAACCCAACCTGATTTTTTTGCCCCCCTCCCACCAATCTGAATTTTTTTGTTTTTCTTCATTTTTTAATTTTTTATGTCATACTATTTGCTAATATGGTGAGAAAAACAAAAGATTCCTGTTGTTTTCTCCAATTTTGACAATAGTCATAAAGGGTAAATACAGAACAGATAGTAAATGATGAGATTAATGGAGATGACAATAGATTATCATTCAGCCAAGCCAGTAATCAGTTGGTTTGAGGAGGTTTATTGAATGCCAATTAGTGTGAGGATTAACACGTCCTGATCAGAATAACAATTATAACATTAGGTTTATTCTGCACCTAATCCATCCAGAAACCAGTTTCTTTGATAAATATTTCTATTCCCCCTCCCAGGGGGGGTGGGGGGGTGGGGGGGGGGGGGGGGGACAAAAACTAGATTTTTTTGCCCCCCACCCTGTCATATACAAAATAGTCTGTTCCTCAGGGAAATTCTTGTCAGCAAGAACCCTGCTCCTCAAGCTTAGTTATGACTGCTCAGAAATAAATACCTCATGTCTTGAATTCCAGAAACCCTGTTGACAAGACAAGATTAACTGAACGTAAATTAAATTTAGTACGTAGTTTGTTGGGGTCACCCCTCCCCCAGAAGAAATTTATTTAAATCTCATATTATTTGCTAATTTGGTGAGAAAACCTATCTTTGACTGATATTTTTTTTTTAACTTTGACATGGTCAGCGTCAGTTGGAGGCCCACTTGACAGTGACCATGTCAAAGTTAAAAAATTTCTTTTTTTCAAAACGGAGGTGGGGGGAGATTTCAGTAGCCAGGGGGAAAATCGCCCAAACCTGACGTTGACCGTTGTCAAATTAATTGGAAAATTTGAGTTAAAGAGGGATTTTCTTGCCCTCCTAGGAATGATATGACATGGAAAAATTGCCCCCACCTGATGTTGGCCATTGAACACCAGAATGAGAAGACAAATATCATCAAGTAGAGGATTTACGCCATATAAGCAAATCATGCTACACCGGGATGGACAGTGGGTTGTGGAAGATTAAGCTTCGCTGGTAGGAGCACGGTGGCCTAGTCATGTTTGTTTAGTATCGGCTATCCTGGTTAGGTTTAGTAAAATGCCCTCTCTGGTATATTATGGGCAAATTCGGTGAAGGTAGAAGTAAACATTGGTGTTTTACCCGGATCGGTGTTACCCACAAATGGCTGGGCCATGGTTTGTGTACGTGGTGAAGAGGGATGGGAAGAGCCATCTGGCCTAGCAGCAAGTAAAGGTCTAAGCGCAATGTTCAGCGGAAGGGGACAAGGGTCCCTGCTCGTCCGAAGTACAAATACAAAAATTTCAAAAGTATTTGAATATGAATACAAATACTTTACAATGAGTGTCAAATATGAATACTTGAATACTTTTCAAATTGTCTCTGCCAGATGGATGATAGTAAATTAAATTGAAAAAACCTAGAATGTCTTGGAACATTGTCAATAAAATCATACAAATATCAATGCCTGTGGAACCAGCTTTGAGCTTGTTCCTATGATATTCATATACATGTACAGAAAATATGAAAAAATAAAAAATAATTTTTGTTCTTCAGAACACATTGTCAGATAAAGGGTTAACTAAGTTTATATTTAATCAACTATTCAATTACTGTACTGCTGGAATTAAGTTGTAAATTAGCCACAATAATATTTCAGCTCCCATCGGTCCACACATTATTTCTGTTAGAACTGTTGAACAATACGAGATAAGTGTTCATTGGATATGATTTGAACTTGATCTGTATTTTATGTTGATACCTACATACCAAATTTTATTTGAATTGGTCAACCACAACTAAAGTTATCATTGGAACATGAAAAAAAAAAAGAATTTTCAAAGTCAAAAACGGGGCATAACTCTGGCAAAAATTGTCGGTCCACACCCTGATTTGAACTTTACCTCTATTTTATGTTGATACACCCACATACCAAATTTCATTTGATTTGGCCAACTATAACTGAAGTTATCATTGGGAAACCCACAAAAATGAATTTTTTAAGTCGAAAAAGAGGCATAACTCAGATAAAAATTGTCAGCCGCACCCCGATTCGAACTTGAACAGTATTTTATGTTGATATGCCTATACACAACTTTTCATTTCATCTGGCCAACTGTAACTTAAGTTATTATTGGGAAACCAAAGTGGGATGGACGCACACATGGACACATGCACAGACAGACACCACCTATTTTAATAGTCCCCAGGAAAAAAAATTGGGGGGACATTTAGAGTTAACCCTTTACCTAACATGAAAAGGAGAAGACACTTGCAAAAATAATTCTTGAATAACTAATTTTTTTCATTTTTTTTCTCAAAAACATAGGTTATGACCCCTCGCTGGAATGAGCTCAACGAGCTCGTTCCAGCGAGGGGTCATAACCTATGTTTTTGAGACACAAAATGAAAAAAATAATGAAAATTAATTGGCGATTTTTGAGAATAGCGCTGGCCGGTTTTGGCCGTTACGTTAGGTAAAGGGTTAAGGATTAAAAATCTATACAATGGCCAGACTGATATCCTTTGTCCTAAGAATAATCTGTACAATTGCAAAACTCACTTTACAATGAAACAATGTGGACCTGATATGTATGTTGTACAGTGTTTACATTCCACGGTGGTACCAGATGGATTATCTGGCATTTTGTAATGGCTAAAAACTTTTGATTTGTTTCTAAAAACTAATGATTTGTTTCTTGATAACATCTTAGACGAGTAAATCTAAAGAGAATGATAAAGAGAAGAAGACTGAAAAGTTTCAGCGGACGAAGGCAAACAGGATTAATGTGGAAATGAAATCCCTTGCGACCCAAATAACTTTATTTGCTACTGAATCCATGACAGTCAGTAGCGAGGGCCAATAATTTTATATGATTTGAGTGTGTGCGCTGGTAGTAGGGTTCTGGGGTCAGATGCCCGAGAACCTCGAACTAGACAGTGACTAGGGATTGTGCATAACTACAAGAATCTTGCTCTGTATTTTACTTAGAAATGTGGGGATATTTATGGTAATACTGAAACCGCAGTTTAATGGTTATTCAGAAAGAAGAAAAAACCCCAAACATTCGCTGGTTTAGGAGCAGCCCCAGCATATTATCCATAACCATTACAAAAAGAGGAAAAAATCCACCATGTGTTTTTGAAAGCTGGGAGTCATAATAAGCCTTTTAGGGAGCCTGGGTGCTGAACCTTGGCCATCTGGTTTGCCTTTAGGGGGAACAGATGACGGGGTGATGGGATAAAAAAAATAAAAATAAAAAACAAGAGGTGGTGTCCATCCCCATCAGCTCACCAACGCATGCCATGCAATAAACCTAAGCTTATTACAAATCAAGTACATCAGGTTCGCACTCACCCAAAGTTGTCTGCATCCCATCAAACTTTCAAAATATACAAATCATTTTTATTCAGTTAATGGGTTAAAGTATATTTTAACCAGGGTGAATAACCTCCATATTTCTTGCCCGATGTGGCATGTTGGGTGTACTAATGGAATTGTTGACAATTTATATTCCAAATCCAAGATGGCCACAAGCGACCACATTTTTCAACAAAATTCAGAAAAATTTGATAATTCCCATCTAGACCTCATACCAAATCTACGTATAAAATTTTAAAAACATCAGGTGAGAGGTATGGCCACTAGGGTGTGCTAATGGAATTGTTGACAATTTATATGCAAAATCCAACATGGCCACTGGCAGCCATGCTTCTCAACAAAATTCACAAAAATTGCATAACTCCCATCTAGACATCACACCAAAGCTACATATAAGCTACATACGAAATTCGAAAAAGATCAGGGGAGAGATGTGGTCTGTAGGGTATGTTATGGAATTGTTGACAATTTATATGCCAAATCCAAGATGGCTGCTGGAGGCCATATTTTTCAATGAAATACAGAAAAATTCATTAGTTCCTAGATGTATCTGGACATCACACCAAAGCTACATGTGCATATGAAATTTGAAAAAGATCAGGTGAGTGATGTGGACTGTAAGATGTGCTAATGGAATTGTTGACAAATCATATGCCAAATCCAAGATGGCCACTGGTGGCCATGTTTTTCAATAAAATTCAGAAACATTTGACAGCTCCGATCTAGACATCACACCAAAGCTACACATGAAATTCAAAAAAGATCAGGGGAGAGATGTGACCAGTAGGGTGTGCAAATGGAACTGTTGAAAATTTATATCCGAATTCAAGATGGCTGCTGGTCGCCATGTTTTTCAACAAAATTTAGAAATATATGATAGCATCTAAGGCTTCTACATTTAAACGTGTAAACGGAAACCTTTCATTTCATGATGATGGAGTTTAGCTAGAGTGATTTCCCCTCAACATGTGAGTTCAGTTAGAGTAATATCCCCCTGCAACATAAATCCTACATGTCTTAAGTTAACAACTTAACATGGATAAGTGCCAGGCAAATGATAAAATCGCTCCTCTTAAATATTATGCCTTGCTCTTCTGTTTATGCTGCACACTGCTCAGAGTTGGCCTAAGCTATATTCTGCTATAAAACTAAAAACTCCATAGAAATGATAGAATAGGATTGTTTGAGTGAGCAACCATCGCCACCATTATTATAAAATCCGCCCAACTGAAACGAGTTGCTGACTTCCCACCTAGTTTATGGCAGCAGCTATAAATGTTGCTAACAACTGCATGAGTTGTCCACCACTGACTGCCAGTATGATTTTTAGTGAACTTCAATAGATGCTTCATCAGGTTGAACGTTCTTGTTGCCAAGATATTTTGATGATCAAATAAAAATGTTGTTGCAAACTTTGCTTTGCTTCCACAAAAGATATTTCCGATGGAAAGGTTGAGCTGTCGCAGAAATCTGCCAAAAACCATTTCCTAGGACTACTGTCACTCGTACTGGTAGCAGTAGCACGTTTGTACATGTAAACATTTGCATTTTGTTTTCATACAGTTGGTTAACCATTTACGAAAATTCCTGAACGTTGAAGCCTTAATAGTATCCCATCATATGAAATTTGAAAAAGATAGGGTGTGCTAATGGAATTGTTGACAATCTATATGCCAAATCTATGATGACTGCTGGTGGCTATATTTTGCAACAAAATTCAGAACAAGAGGCCCCAGGGGGCCTGAGGGCGCTCACCTGACATGGTAGTCTAAATATCAACCCAGAGAATTGATTTCAACAAGTTGCATCTGCTCCTCCTAAGTAAAGCTTATACCAAATATCCAAAGATTCTGACCAGTGGATCTAAAAAAACAAGATTTTTAAAGAACATTCCTCATATTGAATCCCACAGGGAGCCCATATATGAACCCAGGGACTTGTCCTTAACAAACTTGAATATCACCCACCTAAGGATGCTGCACACCAAATATCAAAACATTCCAACTGCTGGATCTGAAGAAGATTTTTAAAGAAAATTCCTCATTTTGAACTAAGTTATCATTCAGGCTCCCACAGTGAGCCCAAATATGGACCTAGGGACATGGCTTGAACACACTTGAATCTCACGTCCGACTGCTAGATATGAAGAAGATTTTTAAAGAAAATTCCTCATTTTGAACTAAGTTATAATTCGGGCTACCACAGTGAGCCCAAATATGAACCCAGGGGCTTGGGTTGAACAAACTTGAATCTCACCCCCCTAAGCATGGTGCATACCCAATATCAAAAGATTCTGCCTGCTGGATCTGGAGAAGAAGATTTTCAAAGAAATTTGCCTGAAATGCATTAAGTTCAAATTTAAGCTCCTATACCGAGACCAAATATAAACCCAGGAAGCCGATTTGAACAAACTTCAATCAGATCCACCTAACAATCTTGCACATCAAATATCAAAAGATTCTGCCTTCTGGATCTGGAGAAGAAGATTTATTTTAAGAAATTTGCCTGAAATGCACTAAGTTCGAATTCAGGCTTCTATAGTGAGCCCAAATATGAATCCAGGGGGCCGATTTGAACAAACTTGAATCAGATCCACCCCACAATGTTGCATACCAAATATCAAAAGATTCTGCCTGCTGGATCTGGAGAAGATTTTTGAAGAAATTTGCCTGAAATGCACTAAGTTCGAAATCGCGCTTCTATAATTGAGCCCAAATATGAACCCAGGGGGTCGATTTGAACAAACTTGAATCAGATCCACCCTACAATGTTTCATACCAAATATCAAAAGATTCTGCCTTCTGGATATGGAGAAGAAGATTTTTGAAGAAATTTGCCTGAAATGCACGAAGTTCGAATTCGAGCTTCTATAGTGAGCCCAAATATGAATCTAAGGAGCCGATTTGAACAAACTTGAATCAGATCCACCCCACAATGTTGCATACCAAATATCAAAAGATTCTGCCTGCTGGATCTGGAGAAGATTTTTTAATGTTTTTCCTATTGCCGACAGTGTTAAAAATAGGCCGATGAAATCATCAGATGTGTACCCATACGCGCAACTAGTAGAAAGCTGTATGATGGAGGGCCACCACGGATGCTGACATTATGTACACCATACAAGGTATGGGTACATATAGAAATGGATTGGAGGAGTGTCTAATTTGGTGGATAAAGGGTTAATATCTCCGGATCCAATTATCAGATTTACATAAAAAAACAATACAGCACAGCACATCAGTAACCTGAATAAATAAAGAAACATGACAATCGGATTGATCTTTTTTGAGTTATCTCATGCCAAAGGGATTGGAGGAATTTTCAATTTGAAGGATAAAGGGTTAATATCTCCAGATCAAATTATCTGATTAACACCAAAAACTATACAGCTCAGCACATCAGTAACCTGAACACAATTATAAAGTAACTTGACAATCCAAGCAATATTTTTCAAGTTATCGAATGCCAAAGGGATTGGAGGAATTTTCAATTTGAAGGATAAAGGGTTAATATCTCAGGATTAAATTATCAGATTTACACCAAAAACTATACAGCTCAGCACATCAGTAACCTGAACACAAATATAAAGTAACTTGACAATCCAAGCGATATTTTTCAAGTTATCGAATGCTAAAGGGATTGGAGGAATTTTCAATTTGAAGGATAAAGGGTTAATATCTCAGGATCAAAATAACAGATTTACACCAAAAACTATACAGCTCGGCACATCAGTGACCTGAACACAAATATAAAGTAACTTGACAATCCAATTAATATTTTTCAAGTTATCGAATACCAAAGGGATTGGAGGAATTTTCAATTTGAAGGATAAAGGGTTAATATCTCAGGATCAAATTATCCGATTTACACCAAAAACTATACAGCTCGGCACATCAGTAACCTGAACACAAATATAAAGTAACTTGACAATCCAAGCAATATTTTTCAAGTTATCGAATGCCAAAGGGATTGGAGGAATTTTCAATTTGAAGGATAAAGGGTTAATATCTCAGGATTAAATTATCAGATTTACACCAAAAACTATACAGCTCAGCACATCAGTAACCTGAACACAAATATAAAGTATCTTGACAATCCAAGCAATATTTTTCAAGTTATCGAATGCCAAAGGGATTGGAGGAATTTTCAATTTGAAGGATAAAGGGTTAATATCTCAGGATTAAATTATCAGATTTACACCAAAAACTATATAGCTCGGGCACATCAGTAACCTGAACAGAAATATAAAGTATCTTGACAATCCAAGCAATATTTTTCAAGTTATCGAATGCCAAAGGGATTGGAGGAATTTTCAATTTGAAGAATAAAGGGTTAATATCTCAGGATCAAATTATCCGATTTATACCAAAAACTATACAGCTCGGCACATCAGTAACCTGAACACAAATATAAAGTAACTAGACAATCCAAGCAATATTTTTCAAGTTATCGAATGCCAAAGGGATTGGAGGAATTTTCAATTTGAAGGATAAAGCATTAAAGGGTTAATATCTCAGGATCAAATTATCCGATTTACACCAAAAACTATACAGCTCGGCACATCAGTAACCTGAACACAAATATAAAGTAACTTGACAATCCAAGCAATATTTTTCAAGTTATCGAATGCCAAAGAAATGGATACGGACGCCAGATGGACAGATGGACGGATGGATGGAGGGACAGACGGACAAAGGATGGACGAACGACGGATGGTCACCCCGGATGCCGGCATTATGTGTACCATACATAGTATGGGTACACATAAAAAGCACTTTTTCGAAGTCCTGAAAAAAAGTACCTTGTGATCAAACCGATAGGGATTTTTTTTTTAATCATTCTATTCTACTGGATAAAAGTAAGCTTTACACAAAATAAGAATTCTCTGTGCCGTGTAGTTTTGGAGATATGGCAGTTTAAGGTTTTTCACATTTTTAGCTCCCGAGGTTCCCATGGGGCAATGAGAACATTTTTTTTTGAATCAATCAACTACTTATGACCCATTATCATCTCATATCAAATTTGGTTCAAATCGACCTCATGGATCTGAAAATAGAAATTTTAGGTGTGGCCAAAAAAAAATCAGGTGAGGGATGGGGCTTGCTGGGTGTACTAATGGAATTGATGACAATTTATACAACAAATCCAAAATGGTCAGTGGCAGCTATCTTTTTCAACAGAATGCAGAAAAATTTGATAACACCCATCTGGAAATCATACCGAAGTTATATATAAAATTTGAAAAAGATCGGGTGCGAGGAGTGTTCTGTAGGGTCTGCTAATGGAATTTTTGACAATTTATATGCCAAATCCAAGATGGCCACTGCCAGTCATGTTTTTCAACAAAATTCAGAAAAACTGGAAAGCTACCATTTGGACATCACACCAAAACTACATATGAAATTTGAAAAAAGATTGGGTGAGAGATGCGGTCTGCAAGGTGTACTAATGGAATAGTTGATAATTCAAATGCCAATCCAAGATGGCTGCTGACAGCCAAATTTTCTAACAAAATACAGAAAAATCTGATAGCTCCCATCTAGACATCACACCAAAGCTATGTATGAAATTGAAAAAAGATCAGGTGAGAGATGTGACCAGTAGTGTGTGCTAATGGAATTGTTGACAATTCAAATGCCAATCCAAGATGGCTGCTGACGGCCATGTTTTTCAACAAAATTCAGAAATATTTGATAGTTCCCATCTAGCAGCCCTTGCAATTCAGAAAATTCACCTCGGCAAAAAAAATGCCGAGGCTACGGCAGTTTGCGTCAACTAAAAAACACTTTGCTTCGGAACTTTTTAAAAATTATTATTGTTAACAAAAACAAGACTTACGAGAGCCTTAGAGGCGTTACGATGAGTGCAGCTTTTGTGTGAGTGTGTTGATTTGAAGTCTGTTGTTCCTGAATAAAATTCTTATACGTCATGTGGTAAGTTTTGCATTGTTCGACGTTGTTTGAACATATCACTATCGCAAAAAAGGGAATAACATTTCGGTGGCAAAGTGGGTTAAAAACCGGTCACCTCAAACCCTGTCAGTCTACCTCAACAAAGATCCAAATTTTGATTAATTTTGTCACTTTCGTTTCCACAATTTCAATAATTTGGTCGAGGTTATCAAACCCATACTGTATGTCAGGTGGGCTTGTTTACTTCCACTTCAAGATTAACATGTGTATCGGGACAGGCGTCCCTGGGAAGATTCGTCACCCGAGATGGTTTTGACCAATTTTTACCATTGTCGTCCAGGTACTCAGTAACAAAAAATTGCATGGTAAAATAGTCATGTCAGATGTGAACATTTTTCCATTCCGAGATCAGTCCTGGGGGAGGGGGGGCGACTCCATCACTTTCAGTTTGTAAATTATTTACGCGTATAAAATCTGTCACCGGAATCTTTCAAAGTTTGAGTGATCCTAATTTGACATTGTTCTTGAGTAAATGTGACACGCATGATGTTAATTCATTGTATTCCTTATTGATCATATATAATATTATTATTGTTATGTCATGAACGGATTAAAACAAAAAATAATAAAATTTTATCAATATAAAAATCGGTAATAATATAAAGTGGGGGGTTTGGGGGCAGTAACAAGTCAAAGTGGAACTAATAACAAAGTTTGTTATCAGTTCCACTTTGACTTGTGTACTGCCCCCACCCCTTCATTCCCAGATTCAATCCTACCCTCTAATTTGTGTTGCCCACCCCACTTCCAAAATTGGAGATCGGTGATGCCAATCCTGACCCCCACCCTTACACACACACACCTTAACATTCCTGCATTCGTTCCCACCCTCTAATTCTGATTTCGAATCATATCCCGTTTTACATAGGGAACAGGACAACCCACCCCAGGGACAACCCGCCCCAAACCGACTCGGACAACCCACCCCAAGTTTTTCACACCTCGCAGTTATCAGTTATTTGACTATGATATTGGAGCCTTGGAGGTGCATAGACAAAATGCCAATGGACAAAACAGAGCCAGCCATTAGGGTGCACGTGGAATAATTAATAAGGTGAAGACGAGTTCTCGGCACTACTTAAATTTAAAGCTTTAAGCTGGATGTTTATTTTTACGTTTTTGAAGTGGCTACACTCCCGATAATTGCAGGGGTGTTGCCTCGCAATTGGGGCTTTCCAGAGTTGTGGCATTCCACGCCTTCGTGATGTGTTTGTTGGCACATTTCATACATTGTTGTTCCCCATTGCATTTGTGTGACAAGTGGCCAAATTTCTGACACTTAATAATGACACTGAACGGGTTGCGAAAGTACACGATATTCCTATGTTTCATATTTTCGTAGTTTTTTCAAAAATCAGAAAAAATCGGGACAACCCGCCCCAAAAATAAGCATGGGGCGGGTTGTCTCTGATCCGTTGTACACTCCAATTTCGTGATGATTTTTTGTTGTTGTTTGTTTTGTTTTGAAAGGTGTCTCATGTTTACTTAAAATTGCAGAAGCAAGAAGCAGAAGGAACTCTGATGTTAACTTTTTTCAGTAGATATCTCTCACGGGATCTCAAAAGGGTTTTCTCGCACGAGCTGATTTTGTATGAGCTAAGCTTAAATAATTATAAGTTTTCTTATGAACCGAATTTGTGTTGGACCGAGTTCTTGCATGGACCGACTTTGTTTTGGGTCGCTTCTCCTGTATTCCGAATTTCCTCAACATCGTTACATGTACCGTAATCCTCACCACCACAACTGACACACATTCATTTTATTCGACAGATCCGCACCGATGAATAAATCAAATTATTTTTTAAAATACTTAATTAGCTTTTGCTAAGAATAATTTGTTCATTTTTTACCGCAGAATTCCTCTTAATAATAGAAGGCCGAAATCTCCAAGGTCCAATTGTTCCCGGGTAAATGTATCAATTCCGACAGAAGCGTCTTTTGCCTTTTCAATAAAATGATGTTCCGCTCCAGACACAATTCATGTTTCTTTCTATTATTAAGATGGAGTTTGGTCTGGATAAAGGTGGGATATATTTTTCTAAATTAATAGGATGTTTTGTCAAAAAGGCAATCTTTTTAATCTGCATCTGTTCATCTGATAATTTCCGCCCATGCTCTGTTTTACTTTTAACGCACACGGACACTGTTTGGCATCGACATTATTTCTGCTGACGTAAAACAAAATCACCTCGGCTTTTGCCTCGGCACTGCCAAACGCCGGCGCCAATTGCAAGGGCTGATCGAGACATCACACCAAAGCTACATACTAAATTTGAAAAAGATTCAATGAAAGCTGCAGTCTGTAGGGTGTGCTAATGGAATTGTTGACAATTTTCAGCCAAACCAGATGGCTGCTGGTGGCCATGTTATTCAACAAATTTCAGAAAATATTTATAGCTCCCATCTAGGCATTGCCCCAAAGCTACTTACAAAATTTGGGGCAGATTGGATGAGAGCTGCAATATGTAGGGAGTGCTAAAGGAATTGTTGGACAGTTTATATCCAAATGCTAGATGGCCACTGGTGGCCATGTTTTCCAACAAAATTAAAAAAAAATCAATAGCACCCATCTAGATATTGCCACATATGAAATTTGGAACTGATCGTGTGAGAGCTGTGGCCTGTAGGGTGTGCTAAAGGAATTGTGAATGGACAGATGTACATACATCCATATGGACATACAGACGGACAACGGATCACAACCCATCCCAATAGTTCATACATGACGTTGTCAAGTTGAGCTAAAAAAGCAACTCAACATAGACTCTTTGCGTCGATTTTTAACAGTGATGAAATTTAAAAAAGAACAATTATTTTATTTATCTTATATCAACAAACATTATACTTTTGTCTCAAAAAAATGATTAAAATATATGTACAGAATTTCTTTTTCAAAAAGCACAGGTATCCCACATTTACAATGAAGTCACATATAAGGGAAGATGGGACAAAATGATGGACCACCTTAGGGAAAAATGTTATTTTGGAGATAGAACAATGTAACATCAAAAAATGACCACCTGTGGGCTTTGAGCATCAATGATCGCAGATATTGGTTCACTTAATTTCTTCAGCTTGCATTTAACAAAGTACACAATGAATTGTAAATATCATGAAAAGTGTCCCTCCTTTGGCCCACCATTTCACCCCAATGGAACGAGAAACTGTAATTGATAACAGTGACCCGTTTTACCTTGTGGGACTGCAATAAAAGTCCATGTTTTATGTAGACAGTAAAATCGCTTGGTGTGCATGTGACAGGAGGGGGTCAGGGGTATGTGAGTGCAAGGCCTGATTGATTTGACAGGCAGTGTAATTGCATGTGAATGTGTGTAGGATGTGCAGACATATATCTATTTTATTTACTTTCGGGGAGAAAGGGGCAGACATATATCCTGATAAAAAAAATGAAAAAATTTATAGTAATTTATATATTTTTTATACTTACCAATGCCCCAGACTTAGCTGGTGCGAACTCTAAATTATTCAGGGCCAAACACAAATTTTGCCCCCCCCCCCCCTCCCCAATCCCCAAAATTTGCATCCAAATCAAAAAATCCAGTGTCCTATATGGTTATCCATACTTTTTCCACTGTGCATGCGCAGTGTCAAGGAAGTACCGAAATTGGTGCCAAATCCTCATTCTTACAACCAGTGCCTGGTAAATGTAATATGATCAGCGGAGAGGTATGAGTTCCCAACTCATGGGAGGGCCATCCCCATCTGGGTCATTAGTAAGTATAAAAAATATATAAATTACTATAAATTTTTTCATATTTTTATACTGTACCAATGACCCAGACTTAGCTGAATAGAAAAAAGGCTGGAGAGCCTAGGACGTAAAGGAAAATCCAATAGGCTCAATTACATATACAGAATTATCCCCTCAAGGAGAAAAGGAGAAGCAGGATTTACATATATCATTCTTGTTTATACAAAATAAGAAAGACACATTACCAATCCGTAACTGAGCACAATAACATCAATGATCTCTATTAACATCCAGTATAACCCATTATACTAATTTCTTGAAGGAAAGCCAATAAATAAAGATAGTCCAGAGAATGAGACTCTTTATATTCATTTAAAAGTGTCTGAGGATTGTATATATTAATGCTCGTATGACACTTGACATATACAAATGCTTCACACCGAGCTACAGTTTAAAAATATTACATAAATGAGATAGACATTAGCTTTACACTTTAAAACCATCCCAGCACCGACTCGGAATTACTGACTCAAGAGGAGGTATTCCCTTGCTTTTCACTATAAAGCCGGTGATATAAGGGAACACCATAACCCCCCCCCACCCCACACCCCCCCTCTTCCCCTTGCTCTGGGTCAATCACCCCGTAACAGGACAGAGTCACTGCTGGAACAGAAAGCCTGCATAACTATAGTTTCAACTGTTTAGTGGACGACATTCTGAGCAACAGATAATGAACCCAAACATCTAAGATCGCCAGAAATAGACTTAATATTTCTGAGGAAAAAATTCGTGAACATAGAAGGCTGAGACCAGTATGGACTTCATCAGATCCGTAATAGCAATACTATTAGCATAAGCCCAAGATGTAGACAGCGCTCAAACTTCATGCGCTGAAATCTTAAGCACAGACTGCTGAGTAGAAGATAATCTTTCTTAAGCAGTACGAATAGTCAACTGAATCCACCAAGAAATAGAATGGACTGTGATGTCCCTTCTATTTGGAAGCAGAGACAGAAAGAAATGTTTTTGTCCCTTTCTGATAAACTCAGATCTAAGTTTGAAAATACGCATAGCTCTAACTGGACACAGCAAAGGCCTATGGCCATCTGAGGACGGAAGAGCCCTAATAATAATAGGCTCAGGGTACTTATTAGGAGCCTGATTCTTAGCCAAAAATCCAACGTTGGTAGTCAAAGTAATAGTATTACCAACACTACGATAGTGAGAATCATCAACAGATAGAGCATGAAGCTCACTAACTCTTCTAGCGGAAGCAAACGCTAAGAGAAAAGCTGTCTTATAAGTTAAGTATTTGAAGTCTACCGTGTCAAGGGGTTCAAATGGAGCATCTTTTAGCTTCAGAAGAACCCAAGCTAAATTCCACTTAGGAATTAACCTAAGGGTTCTACGTCTATTTATCAAAAAGTTTTTAACTAACTTTGATAAAGAGACATTAGATCCAATTTGTAAGTTATCATGATGACCATCAGTATCCGATAGCATAGACCTATAACCCTTAATAGTTATTGGCTGCAGTTTGATCTCATCAAACAAGTAGACCAAAAAATTAGCAATGTCTGGAATGGAGGGATCATAAATATCAAATGAATGATCCCTACACCAAAGAGAGAAAACCTTCCACTTTGCTGCATAATTTAGCAAAGAGGAGGTCCTCCTACAGTTAGAAATTACTTCCACTGCTCGTCCTGTAAATTGCTTGCCATGCAAGAAGGACCACAAAACGGAAATACGTGAAGGTTGAGACCTTGTGGGTTGTGATGCAGTGTGCACGATTTCCCCTCCGAAAGAAGGTCCTCCCATGGAGGAAGCTTCCGAGGAATGTCCCATAACAGACACTTGAGTGGATTATCCATGGTCTCTGGGGCGACAGAGATGCTACCAACAGAATCTTGCAGTGAGATTGCTTGATTTTTAGCAATATCTGTTGAATCAATGGAGCTGGAGGATACACGTATCCTATCATTCCGTCCCGTGAGATCAAGAGAGTATCTACTGTGATCGCTCAAGGATCTGGGCATGGCGACACATATGTTTGCAACTGATTGTAGAGATGCGCCGCAAACAAGTCTATCATTGGACGATCACATTGGTAGCAATCTGATTGAATACTCGCTTGTTGAGAGTCCATTCTGATGGCAACATGCAACCTTTCCGAGAGAGAGTCCGCTAGAACGTTTAGCCGACCCAGAATATGACAGACCAACAGAAGAACATGATGCTCTAGGACAAACAGAAGGATTCTTTCCGTTAAGTTGAATAACGGAATGGAATGAGTGCCTCCCTGGTTCTGAATGAACGCTACTACTGTCGAATTGTCGGACAGTATTTGAACATGTGAATTCTGAATTATGTTCATCCAATGATGTTGCAAGCCAAATTGACATCATCTCTTTGATGTTTATGTGCTTGTTCAGAAACTGCGGATCCCAAAGATCCTGGTACCTAGAATCTGTTGGGCTTAATGTCGCACCCCAACCTGTTTGACTCGCATCCGTCATAATTGTAAAAACCGGATCCGGCAGTTGCAGTGGAACTCCCTGAGTCAACCATTGAATATCTGCCCAAGTCTGAATCTCTTGTTTCACTTGATCCGACAAGACGATGTTCGTTTCGAGCGAATAAATCTTCACACTCCAATTCTGAGTAAAAAGTATCTGGAGTGGACGAGTGCGTAAGCGGAATAAGGTCTGCAACGGCTCCACACAAACCTATCAGTCACATAAATTCTCTCGCTGTTACTACATCTGAGTGTAGACAAAAGCGAATATAACAACTGACTAATTTTGCTCAGGGTAACGGAAGACGAACCAGATTGTTGTGCGTCTCGAAGCTCATTCCCAAGTGAATGAACGACGTGGACAGAACTAGATCCGACAGCTTTTTGTTTACTATGAAACCGAGACGTCGGAGCAATTGATGCAGACTCTGAACATCGTTCTGAAGAGTTAATCTGCCGTCGTACCTCTGAAGAATGTCGTCCAAGTAGGCCGACATTACCGCAGATGAATGAGCTCGGAAATGAGTCATTACCGAGTTCATTATTCGAGTGAAGGCCAAGGGCGCTAGATTCAGTCCGAAGCACATTGCTCGGAACTGATAAACGACTCCTAGGACAGCAAAGCGAATGTACTTTCTGAACGTCGGATGTACCATGACGTGAAAGTACGCATCTTTGAGATCTATGCTCGCAGCATAATCGTTCACTCGAATGCTTGATCTCACCGATTGAATGGTCTCCATATAAAATTTCGGAGCCACGATCAGCTTGTTTATCCAGCTTAGATCTATAACTGGACGGAACGAGCCGTCTGGTTTTGGTACCAGGAACAGGTGACTGCAAAAAGTGGGAGGTTCCTGGTTTTCTACAACCTCTATTGCATTCTTCTCCAGAAGAGATTGCACCTCAGATAGAATCGAATCTCTCTTCTGAAGGTTGGACGGAAGCTGAGTCCATCGTGGACTTCGTGTTAATGGAGGTTTTTCTCTGAAGGACAGTTTTAGACCTTCCGAAATAACATCCTGTACCCATCGGTTGTCCATAATTGACAACCAATTGGTTAAGAATCTTGAAAGCCTTCCACCCACAGGAGCGCAATAGAGGTTCTGACCTTCACCTCTTGGACCTCTGAGGCTTGCGGGAGGAGAAACTATGTCCTCCCAGACCCGCACCTCGACCAGTCGACCTAGGGGCATCTGACCGGTTGTCTCGGCCAGCATTACATCCCCTACCTGAGTCACTACTCTGACGGGCTCAGGTGTAAGAGCTAGAGGATTTTTTAGATCCTCTATAGGAGCTTCCCTTGGATGTACTCGCCCCACAAGTTCCTGACTTACTCCTCTCTGCTGAGTCCAGCTTCTTAAAAACGGACTTAAAGAGCAGAGAATCTGAAGCTTTCTTGGTAATCTGATTAATGAAAGCTTACCATCAAAGAGAAGTTCTCCTGAAACCGGAGCGACTTGAAGAGAGTTTTTCACCTTAAAATCCACCCTAGTGTATGAAGCCAGGGCAGCATCACGTCTGACTAACTCCAAATTTGCCACTGAAAGGGTGGAGTTATACATGGAAAATGCGATTGCCCTAGAAAGAACTCTCAAGGAAGTTTGAACATCCTGGAATTCTTTACCAGGGCAGCATCACGTCTGACTAACTCCAAATTTGCCACTGAAAGGGTGGAGTTATACATGGAAAATGCGATTGCCCTAGAAAGAACTCTCAAGGAAGTTTGAACATCCTGGAATTCTTTACCATCGAGACATTGCGCTAACGCTCTGGTAAGGTGATCTGCATAGGATAAAGCGTCTAAACTGGCTCTGTTAGATGAGATTGTTGTCTCCAACATACTGGAGAGAATTGACATAGACGTTGATGAACAGCAGAAGTAGAGCATGTTGCAATAAGAAACTGGTTCTGCCTGTCTTAGAGGCTAACCTAAAAATAGCGTCATTCAGCAATTCAAACGTCTGTGAGACATTGCTAGGCTGGACCGGAACTCAGGAACAACAACCTTAGTCTGGCAAAAAAAATCTGTATCCAGTGACGCTATCAGTCTCTTATCTGATATCGCAGCTCTCTGGTCCGATGGAACAACCTCTGGAATGGTGTTGATGGATAAAATCTACCGCTACCTTATGTTGTTCCAGAAGGAAAAAATCCAGCTCCGCAGATTCCCTTTCACCATCCGACTGGACCAGATGTGAATCTTGGTCTTCCCTGTCTGACACTGCAGAGGAGCGTACCGACCCTGCTTCCTCAGACAGTTCCTGATCTGAAACAGTTTCCGAAGGTTGCTGGGATGCTGCAATGAGTTGCGCTATCTGTGACAGCAAGTCCGTCATGGAGGCCTGTGGAGCTGCGGTCTTACGTTGTTTAGTTGCTGGAAGCTCCTGGGACGGTACCTCTTGCATAAACCTTTCATTCATACGTCCCGACTGGTGAGGCCTCGAGTCCTTGGCTACTGGATGGAGTGGCCTGGACGACATGGAATCCTTTGTCGGCGAAGCAGGCTGGATATCTGAGGTCACGAAGCCAAGGTGTGGCCGTGTGTGCTGGTGTGTGGAAGAGGAAGCCAATAGACTAGCCGACCCCGGCTGTCTATGCGACGGAGCATCCCGAGGAGGAAAAGTGGACGTATGCTCCGGCTGACGAACGTTATGCACAACAACATCTGGCCCCAGATGTTGTTGTAAGAGAGAGGGGCCTCTCTCGCTTGCAGTCTGGGTAGACCTGAACGAGCTAGCTACCGGACTGACTGGCTTCCTCTGATTCATCCTCCGATCCATCGTCGCAGGGTGGGCGTGATCCGAGATTATAGTGCTCGCAACACCCTTTCTCCTCTCCTGGACCGCAACAGATGTACTCGGCATCACATCACCCAGCTCTTCATTGATTTGCAACGATGGCAGCACACTTCCGGAAGACATCACGGAAACATCACCCTGTTCTTGTTCCTCTGAAAAAGAGACTGAAAAACTAGAGTGACCCAGTGGTGAGAGGACCGCATTGACCTCTCACCACTAACAAATATACCATGACACTCGTCTCCAACATTTGTCATCCTAACTGGCACAAACTAAACAAGAATTAGTGCGAGTATAGTGACTACAGCAAATACAATGAGCATGAGAATCAGAGGAAGACTTCCTTGATTTACAATTTGAACAATATTCTTTCATAATTAAAAAATATTATACAGCCATTGTACTCGCACTAACCCTTGAAAATACAAAGATACATAATAATAATACAATCCATAACAAAATTTCGAAATATAATTCAAAAGAAATTTTTTGAAAAAATTTTGACATGAGCCCAAGTTCCCAAAGGGAACGATGAGCTCAAATCAGGCCAAATGGATCCCAAAAAAGCCTAAGTGTGGACGAAAATTTTAAAACATTTCTAAAAATTAACGTTACACTTACGGACAATATTAATGTATCTGACTATATAATAAACCTTACAGAAGACAAGGAATCTCTAACAGAAAGTAACTGTTGTCAATGTAAACAAAAGTCAATAAAAACCGGAAACAAGACTCCTGGCACTGAAAAACATGGCTCGAAATCAGTAACCAATTTAAAACACTATCCGATGCAAAACAGAATCTTCCACAGAAGAAGCTGCAATACATCAGATGGTAGATGCATGACCAAAATGCCTAAACACCCCAAGGGTGAGGACGTAACCATGGGGATAACAGTGAGGACGTAACCATGGGGATAACAGAATAAACATTCTGTAACTAAGCTAAAACTCCCAAGAAATTTCAATAAAAAAATTTCAAAAATTATACCAAAAGCATGGGTGATTAGCAAGGGGGGTTTCCAGGAAAGGGAGAGAGGAAACACTTAACAAGCAGTGGAGATTTCATAGCAAGAATGAAAACATCAGACCCATGCCCCAAAATTACAGAACATGAAATAATTTTACATAAAAATTAAAAGTTACAGCCCTGAACACATCCTTCCACTGATCCTTCTTCTCATCCTCTTATTTCAGCCTTGGATCCACCATTTCCATCATGATTTTGTGTCTGGCATCATTTTAACTAAGGTTATAAGCACAGATATCAGTGAGATGTTACTGATAGAAGGGCCAAACAAAGAATGAGGATTTGGCGCCAATTTTGGTACTTTCTTGACACTGCGCATGCGCAGTGGACAAAAGTATGGAGGACCATATAGGACATTGGATGTTTTGATTTGGATGCAAATTTTTGGGATGGGGCGGGGGGGCAAAATTGGTGTTTGGCCCTGAATAATTTAGAGTTAGCACCAGCTAAGTCTGGGTCATTGGTACAGTATAAAAATATACTATGGTACACCACAGTAATGTCACCAAAACACCCTGATATACTGGAATAAACCATGATATTACCAGGATATTTGGGGACAATGCAAAGTCTTTGATACTACTGTGCACAGACGAACTTTCTGTAAGGAATAACTATTTTTGTGGATCTTTGTTCAATTCATGATAGGGGCAGTTATGACAGCCAATTGTTTTTCACTTCCTCTTGCTCATTACTTAGGTTATATTTCTAACAAGTCCACTAATGGAATTAGCCTTACTACAAATTATAAGGATATGCAATTGAAGGATCTACATGTATAGGAAACATTCAAACTTGTGCTTTGGGAACAACCTCGAAATTTTCTACACATTTGTTATATAAGGTCAGACAAGTAAGCAAATCCACTTACAATATGGACATGAACTGAAACTCAAACTTAACCCTTTACCCGATGTAATGGCCAAAACCGGTCAGTGCTATTCTCAAAAATCGCTATCTAATTTTCATTATTTTTTCATTTTTTGTCTCAAAAAAATAGGTTATGACCCCTCATTGGAATGAGCTCGTTCCAATGAGGGGTCATAACCTATGTTTTTGAGACAAAAAAATGAAAAAAATTAGTCATTCAAGATTTTTTCTTACTGGGAGGGAACTGGACTAGTGGCTCATATAGACACTTGTCACTGGGTCTAACAGACAAAAGGGCAAATATGGTGTCTCCTCATAGTTATTAGGGCTTCACGGTATTTCAGTATTTAACCCTTTACCTAACATGAAAAGCAGACGACACTTGCAAAAAAAAAAAAAAAAGGCCTTGGTTACCCATGTTCTACCAACTGCCTCCCTATTCCCACGCTTCTTCTCTCCTCCCAACACTCGGAGACGGACTGCTTGATGACATCCCTTGCCCCATTCTTCCCAATCTCTCCGATTAGTATATTAACCTTCTCCTTTGAGTCGCCTTCTAACCACATGTCCTTCATTCTCCCAACTCACTTCCCCATTATACTCCCCGTGAATCTTGTTCTTTTAGACTGGTATTTTGGGCATTCTAGAAGAAAGGGTTCCAGGGTCTCCACCAGGCCCAAGTTACACATCTGGCACTCCTTTTCACTGTTTTTCCCCTCAGCTCCAGGGACCGCGACCTCAGCTTGAACAACAGTGACCCCCTAAAGGTGTCATCAAGGTACTCTTCAAAACCAGCCTTCTCTTTATCATGCAGGCCACCCAAAGATCTCTTTGATTTGACCCCTCTCACCAATTACGGTTACAATCCTCCATGACCCTTTCTCTGACGATCTTTTTACCCTGGTTTGCCCCAACGTCAAGGTCCGAGATCTCCAATGAGTAGTTTTCTACTAGCTCCCTCACTTGGACCATCCACCCCCATCTTGATATTTGAGTTGAAAGTTCTCAGGAACATTACTTTACACCATCGGCTATCGGGGAGATTTACCAAATAATTAAGATAACCGAGTTTCAAGAGGTCTATCCTGTCCTTGATCCTCATCCACCCAAGCTAACCCCTGATTGCTTCTAGCGCTGCGGCATTACTCGACCCTGTTATCCATCGGTCTGCAGGATTTCCAAGCTCTTAACAGCTGTCTGGTTTAGGGGTACAACTTCCATACTGTATGTTATACTTGGCAGACCCACCATTTCCCAAATGGTTTTCCCCACGAAAACCTTATTGAAACTGTTTCTCACTATAAGTTTCATTTGGTTAAGGATTCGCTTCCCCTTCAGAATCAATTTATTTGTGTGGTTTCGGTAGATGCCTCTTCCTGTGATGTTTATATTTACCCCCAGGTACTCATAGTCACTAGTCTCTCCTACACTAATGACAACACATTGCTGCTCACCTAGTGTCATTTCAAATTCACCTGAAAACTGACAGACTTTTAAAGTTTTTGAAATTGGGGGAGTGGGTTTGAATAAAGAGAGGCCACTGAGGTAAAAAGTGAAAAGATAATAATTTCAATGCTGTTGAAATTCTCTGCCTGCTTTTCTGATCACAGGACATGTACCATATGCAGATACATGAATTTTTCAGTGACAATTGTTACTGAATTTAGAATATACATGTACTTTCTTACCTTTTCTTTAGTCGACCTCTCCCTAAGGTCATTGTGAGAAGCTTGTAAATCTGTAAAATACAAGAAATATTATTCAAAACTAAAAACTCACTACAAAGCAAGATACATGTACACCTCTCAAAAGATTGTCATCCAAGAAATATGATGATCCCCTCCATTCCTTTATGGACAAATTTCTACTTTACAGTGAAGATATTTAAGCCTTTATGGCTTTACCTTCAATAGTGTTGGATGGTACCAAGATAATTAAATACCTTAGTATTCAAGAAAAGGTATAATGTTCGACTCTGATGTGCCAAACAATACATGTAGGTACAGTACTGTGATATCATAAAACTGGAATTCCGACTGGATTGTGACTGGGTTGCGATGAACTTAAAATTTCCTGCTTGCTTTTCTACCCGATACATTTTTTAATCTCATCAGCGAAACAGGTGCTTCACATCAGAGATGCAGGGTAGAGTTGTGGTGGCTAAAAAGGAAGCTGTGCTTGCACCTGAAACTACTGAAACTAGGGAACAATCTGAGAGGCAGAGGACAAGTTTTTGGTAAAAATTTGATATTTGTTATTGTGCTGACACTGCCTGCATGCTGGAAATTTAAACAAGAAAACAATTTAAGAGGCATAACTCCGGCAAATTCAGAAAGGGCTGTTTTTTTAACTCATCCAAGATATCCTCCAGTAGAATTCACAGACCAAATTTGATAAAAAAATGGATGCTTATTCAAGTTAGCAGGTGGACACTGTCCACAAGACAAAAATTCAAACAAGAAACAATTTAACAGATATACAGTTAAAACTACATGTAGAAGTCCTGTCATGAAATGTGCACAAATAGTATGTCGATCTGCACGTTAATCTATGCATTGTGACCATAGTAAGGCTATCAAATTCTGTACATATGGCCTGTGCACATGCAATGTTTTAGCCAATGGACCTCTGGGTAAACCAGAGGTCCATTGGCAGAAACATTGCTTGTGCTTGCTATGAGCAACCAGGAGAACCTGCCGTGCTTTGGATGCCATTAGATATGGCAATTTTGCACAATTCCTATGTGCAATTAAGCCTAAATAAGTGCACAGTTCATGACAGGACTTCTAGTTTTAACTGTAGGTAAATCCTAAAAAGAGTTATTCTTGGGTAGAACTAAACGTAACAGACTGCTTTTGTTAAAATTTGTGTAACATTTTGGGTCCAAATTACATGTATCATGCTGACATTGTGACATGGATGGATGGAGAAATGGACAGGTGGATGCCTAAACTTCATCAAAACATAGGTTGAATTGTTGATACAACTCAACCAAAAAGAAACCGAATACACAATACTGTAGGGGTCGTTATACAATTTGTAGGATGGATTCTGAATGCAAACTGCAAATATTATTTGGCAGTGACAGTACAATACAGTCGCCGTGGACAAGTCGTATTCCATGTGTGGACAGTGATGTCCATGCATGTGTTTACCAGGTAATAGGGGCACGGTGGCTCAGTTGGCAGAGGTGCAGACTGCAAGCCGAGAGGTCCTCGGTTCGAATCCCACCTGCAGCAACCGCATCGTGTCCTTGGGCAAGACACTTCACCCCCATTGCCCACGTTGGGGCATGGTGACGTTCTAAGGTGTACTGCATGGTCATGGTTAGCCATTGTGCAGAAATATGTGACCTTAAACACCAATAAATAAACAAGAGGCCCCAGGGGGCCTGAGGGCGCTCACCTGACATGGTAGCCTAAATATCAACCCAGAGAATTGATTTCCACAAGTTGCATCTGCTTCTCCTAATAAAAGCTGAAACCAAATATCCAAATATTCTGACCAGTGGATCTAAAAAAAAGAATTTTAAAGAATATTCCTCATATTGAACAAAGTCATAATTCGGGCTTCCACAGGGAGCCCATATATGAACCGAGGGACTTGGCTTTAACAAATCTGAAACTCACACCCCTAAGGATTCTGCACACCAATTATCAAAACATTCCGACTGCTGGATCTGAAGAAGAAGATTGTTAAAGAAAATTCCTCATTTTGAACCAAGTTACAATTCGAGCTCCCACAATCAGCCCAAATATGGACCTAGAGACATGGCTTGAACAAACTTGAATCTTACCCCACCCCCTAAGGATGCTGCATAAAAAATATCAAAAGCATTCATCTGCTGGATCTGAAGATTTTTAAAGAAAATTCCTCATTTTGAACTAAGCTGTCATTCAGGCTCCCATAGTGAGCCCAAATATGAACCAAGGGACTTGGCTTGAACAAACTTGAATCTCAGCCCCCTAAGGTTGCTCCATGCCAAATATCAAAACATTCCAACTGCTGAATCTGAAGAAGAAGATTTTTAAAATTCCTCATATTGACTACGTTATAATTTGGGCTCCCACAGGGAGCCCAAATATAGTCCCATGGACTTGGCTTTAACACACTTGAATCCCCCCCACCCCACCCCCACCCCCCACTCCCCCCACCCCAAGGATGCTACTCACCACATATCAAACCATTCCAACTGCTGGATCTGAAGAAGAAGATTTTTTAAGAAAATTCCTCATTTCGAACAAAGTTACAATTCAAGCTCCCACAATGAGCCCAAATATGGACCTAGGGACATGGCTTGAACAAACTTGCATCTCACCCCCCTAAGGATGCTGCATACCAAATATCACAAGATTCTGCCTGCTGGATCTGGAGAAGAAGATTTGCCTGAAATGCACTAAGTTCAAATTTGGGCTCCTATACTGAGCCCAAATATAAACCCAGGGGGCCGATTTGAACAAAATTGAATCAGATCCACCCCACAATGTTGCATACCAAATATCACAAGATTCTGCCTGCTGGATCTGGAGAAGATTTTTGAAGAAATTTGCCTGAAATGCACTAAGTTTGAATTTGGGCTTCTATAGTAGGCCCAAATATGAATCCAGGTGGCCGATTTGAACAAATTGGAATCAGATCCACCCCACAATGTTGCATACCAAATATCAAAAGATTTTGCCTGCAGGATCTGGAGAAGAAGATTTTTGAAGAAATTTGCCTGAAATGCACTAAGTTCGAATTCGAGCTTCTATAGTGAGCCCAAATATGAATCTAGGGAGCCGATTTGAACAAAATAGAATCAGATCCACCCCACAATGTTGCATACCAAATATCAAAAGATTCTGCCTGCTGGATCTGGAGAAGAAGATTATTTAAGAAATTTGCCTGAAAAGCACTAAGTTCAAATTTGGGCTCCTATACTGAGCCCAAATATAAACCCAGGGAGCCGATTTGAACAAAATAGAATCAGATCCACCCCACAATGTTGCATACCCAGTATCAAAAGATTCGGCCTGCTGGATCTTGAGAAGAAGATTTTCAAAGAAATTTGCCTGAAATGCAGTAAGTTCAAATTTGGGCTCCTATACTAAGCCCAAATATAAACCCAGGGAGCCGATTCGAACAAACTTGAATCAGATCCACCCCACAATGTTGCATGCCAAATATCAAAAGATTCTGCCTGCTGGATCTGGAGAAGAAGATTTTTTAAGAAATTTGTCTGAAATGCACTAAGTTCGAAATTGGGCTCCTATACTGAGCCCAAATATGAACCCAGGGGGCCGATTTGAACAAACTTGAATCAGATCCACCCTACAATGTTGCATACCAAATATCAAAAGATTCTGCCTGCTGGATCTGGAGAAGAAGATTTTTTATTAATGTTTTTCCCATCGCCTACAGTGTTAAAAAATGCTGACTCAGCACTTTTTCAAAGTCCCGATACTGTACCCTATGATAAAACCGATAGCAATTTTTTTTTTACCAATTCTTTCTGTTGGTCCTAAGGAAGCTTCACACCAAATAAAAATTCTCGGTGCCGTGCAGTTTTGGAGATATGGGCGTTTTAATTTTTTTCTATTTTTAGCTCCTGCAGTTCCCATGGGGCTACGGGAAAAAAAAAATCAGCATAAATTAGGTACTTATGACCCAATAAGCCCTCACATAAAATTTGGTTCAAATCAGCCTCTCGGTTTGGAAAATAGAAATTTTGGGCGGGGCAAAAAATTTTGCTCCTCCCATAACGACGCCAAGTATAGCCCCACAAACTTCTCTTGAACAAATCTGAGTCTACACCTCAAAATGAAGCTGCACACCAAATATCAAGTCTCTGCTACTGCTGGTTCATGAGAAGAAGATTTTTTAAGATTTCAGCACACTTTTTGGGTGTGGCCCTACCCACGGGAGAGGCAACTTGATTTGAACAAAATCAAATTGCGATGTCATAACAAACTATTATCTCAAATATCAATTAAATTGGTTCAGCGGTTTGGGAGGAGAAGACGCAAACACCATGTTCACGGACGACGGACGGTGAGTGATCACTATAGCTCTCCTGACTGAAAGTCAGGTGAGCTAATAAATAATAATACCAGGTAATAAAAATTATCATCAGCAATATTTTAATTTATGAAGCACTGGATTGTACCCGGTGCTTCATTAATTAAATTTTTGATGATTACCGGTATTCCTGTAATTAGGGTTTGGAATCTAATATTATTTGCGCCCATGGAAATATTGCCCACCCGTGAAAGTGATCTGTTTACGTGACCGTTTGTACAACTGATTGCCCCACAGGAAAAAGTTAATATCCATCACTGCAGTCTGCATTTTTGCATCCCTATGCAGATAAATACAAACAACAGCTTAGAAGAAAACCCCAAAAAGTTTTTTGAATTTATTTAGAGTTTCTGTTACCTATATCTACCTACGTATATGTAACTGTTAAGGTTAGATTGATTATTTTTACAGCTTCTTTGTTCTCGAGAAGACCCAAAGTAAACAGAAGAAAAAACTCTCTCGCCATTTATTTTCCATGTCTATTATTTATTTATTTATTGGTGTTTAAGGTCACATACTTATGCACAATGGCTAATCGTGACCGTGACAGTTTAACGGGTGGAGGAAGCCGGAGTACCCGAAGAGAACCACCGAGCAACGACGAGCAGCTGTCAGCTCTCCAACATCGTAACTCTGAACTCAGCACCGCAGCACAGGCAGGGTTAGATTGGTTGAAGACATGCGCACCATCGACATGCAGTATGCCTCAGTACACAGCATCATCGTGCCCCCATGTAGGCAATCGGGGTGAAGTGTCTTGCCCAAGGACACAACGCGGTTGCCGCAGGTGGGATTCGAAACGAGGACCTCTCGGCTTGCAGCCTACACCTCTACCAACTGAGCCATCGCGCCCCCTTTCCATGTCTATCCCCTTTCACTCCATTGAAAATGTGACCAGTGGATTTTTTTTAAAACGAAAATGGGTGATGACAAATGTAAGCTTATATTGTGCCTTGTAAAACACAAGTGGCAGACCCCATATATCCTGTCTTCCTAAAATACCAAATAGGCCTTGGATTTTAGGACAAAAGGGCCCCAAGGCACTTTAATCACTCACTTGATAAATTTGCTTGAAGAAGGATTTAAGGTCACATTCATCATATACATGTTAATCTAGTTAATTTGTTCTAGTTACGGTCTGTTAGAGGTGAATTTTTTGCATAAAACCACTCAAACTCCTTCAAAACACATTTTGAAGCAACAAGGAAAACAAAATCTCTTAGTGAACACCCTCCTACTGCCCACCCCCCCCCCCCCCCCTGGGGGTGATGAAAGTTCTTTTTTTTTATAAAATCAGTTAAATAACTCAAAACTTTCCAAATATTCTTCTCAAGCCCAAAAATATATTTTTGCTCAATGGACCCCCCCCCCCCCCCCCAACCTCTTTTTTTGGGAGGGGGAAGACCCGACTCAAGTGGCCTTGTAGTCCCCATTTGAGCAAACGTTACATCCTCACATTTACATTCAATTAAACAATCAGCTCAGTCAGAAACTGACTTGTGAATGTGAAGAAGAGAATTTTTTAAAGAATAGTCCTTATATTCCAAAAAGTTAAAATTAGGGATCCCACTTTGAGCCCAAATATGACTAAAGGGACATGTTTTGAACAAACTGGAATCTGAACCGCCAAAGATTCAAATGTCAGAAGATTCTGACTGGTGGATCTGAAGAAGAAGATTTTTAAAGGAATTTGCCCATATTGCACAAAGTAAAAATTTAGGTTGCCACAGGGAACCCAAATATGAATCCAGGAACTTGATTTGAACATACAGAAATTCGATCCCATGAAGGATATTGCAAACCAAATATCAAAAGATTCTGACTGGTGGATCTGAAGAAGAGGATTTTTAAAGAATATTCCTCATATTGCAGTGAGTTAAAATTTGGGTTCCCATAGGGAGCTCAAATATGACCCTAGGGACCTAATTTGAACAAACTTAAATCTGAACATTCTGAGGATGCTGAATAGCAAATATCAAAAGATTCGGAGTTAAAATTCAGGTTCCAATAGGGAGCCCAAATATAAACCGAGGGACCTGATTTGAACAAACTTGAAGGATGCTACATGCTAAATATCAAAAGATTCTGACTGATGGATCTTAAGAAGTAGATTTTTAAAGAATATTCCGCATATTACACCAATTTAAATTTCTGGCTCCTACAGGGAACCCAAATATGACTTCAGGGACTTGATGTAAACAAATTTTAAGCTGACCCCCTAAAGATGCAGTATACTTTACACTGGTAAATCTGAAGAAGATTTATAAATACATGTACATTTCCTCATATTGCACCATGTTAAAATTTGGGTTACCATAAGGATTCCAAATTATGAACCCAGGGATTTGTATTGAACAGACCTGAATCTGCCCATATTCTCAATATAAATTATGTATTATTCCTGTTTGTAAGAGATTATAAAAAAAATAAAATCATTTAATGGTTTATTTTAAAAGCTGACTTCAGTTGAGCAGTCAGCTGTGAACTTAATTAACGCTGTAGAAATCCACTGATTTCAAGCCAATTTCATTTGAATATTAGTTGATAACAAACACTTATCAAAATCTCAGCATTGTAAAGAATTTAGTTTTTATTCTAATTGTTACTCTTGTGCAGACACTGATAATAATAACACTTAGTTAGGCCAAACCAAGTAGATCTTCTGTTTCTCAGGCCATTATTTGTGAAATTGCATGCGGGCGAGCGTTTTTTTATTTTATTTTTTATTTCAGTAATTACTTCTTTGCCATCAAAAGTTCATGTTCTTGTTCAAGTTTTAGGCCTCATAATCTACAGAATAGCATGGGTGGTGGTGTATTTCATCCCTTGAGTGAAAGAAGGCTTTGCAATACTAAAGCATTGCAAAGCCTTCTTGCACTCAAGGGACAAATTCATCAATTTTTTTAACTTGGGTAAAATATCAGACATAAACCATTTAATTTTAATTTTTTTCAAGTTTAAATTGGTTATAAAAAGAGAGCATGCGGCAGCCAAAAGGACCATGCGGGAGGGCCTGAGAAACAGATTTTTTATTTTTTTAGGCCTTACATGTACAAAATATTAGTGACACCATGTTGATTCCATGTTATGTTTGTTTTGTGAGTTTCAAGAACTGATACTGATGAGATGTATTTTAGATGTTTGTTTCCAAAACATAGCCTTTGACCATAAGCTATGTTTCAGAAACAAAAAAATTGAAAAGAAATATGGAAAAATGTTTTAACCTTCAACCTAGGTTGTGAGCCTCCTTCCCTCCCAGCTACAAAATATTTTCTACAAATTTGAACTAGAGGCTCTAAAGAGTCTGTAATCGATCACCTGACAGAACTACATATAACAAGAGGCCCCACGGGGCCTGAAGCGCTCATCTTGTACAGAACACAATTTAAACAGAGTCCAATGAGTCTACATTAAGCAAGCCATCTCCATAGGCTACACTGTCAATCCTTGAGTCCCTCAGGAGTGACAAAAATAATCTGGGCATCATGCCTTTTCTTCAGTTGATCATAAGTAAAATGTAGAGCTCCCCTATGAAGCCCCTTGATACAACCTATGTGGATTAATCTTAGTACCTCTAGAAGGTACTGAATACAAAATTTTTAATTCTTCAGCAAAATGGCCAATTCCGGCTCCCATAGAGAGCCCAAATATTAACCCAGGCTCTTGATTTGAACACAGTTAAATCTGACTTCCCTAGAGATGTTGTGTACCGAATATGAAAGCATTCTGACTGTTGGATCTGAAGAAGAGAAATTGTAAAGAAATTTCTCCGAATTGCACTAAGTTCAATTTGGGCTACCATAGCGAGCCCAAATATTGACCTATGGATCCGATTTGAACAAACTTGAATCTGACCCCCCTAGAGATGTTGTATACCAAATGTGAAAGCATTCTGACAAGTGAATCTGAAGAAGAAGATTTTTGAAGAAATTCACTCATATTGTACTAAGTTAAATTTCATGTTCCCATATGGAGCCCAAATATTAACCTAGGCACTCGAATTGAACAACCTGGAATCTGACCCCCCTAGAGATGTTGTATACCAAATATAAAAGTATTCCGACTGGTGGATCTGAAGAAGAAGATTTTTAAAGAAATGTTCTCATATTGCACTAAGTAAAAATTTGGGCTACCATAGTGAGCCCAAATATATACCTAGGGATCTGATTTGAACAAACTTGAATCTGACCCCCATAGAGATGTTGCATACCAAATATCAAAGCATTCTGACTGATGGATCTGAAGAAGAAGATTTTTTTAAATTACCCTCCATATTGAACAAAGATAAAATTTGGGCTTCCGTAGGAAGCCCAAATATTAACCTAGGGACTTGGTTTGAACAATCTAGAATCTGACCCTCATAACAATGATGTATACCAAATATTAAAAGATTCTGACTGGTGGTTCAGAAGAAGAAGATTTTTAAAGAATATTCCCCATATTACCCTATGTTAAAACTACGGGCTCCTGTAGAGAGACCAAATACGAACCAATGAGCTTTATTTCAACAAACGTTTATCTGACCCCCCTATGAATGCTGTATACCAAATATCAAAAGATTCTGATGATTGGTTCTGGAGAAAAGATTTTTTAAAATTTTTGCAAATATGCTGACTCAGCATTTTTTCGATGCCCATTACAGAACACCCTAACATAACCGATGGCAATTTTTTTTTACCATTCACTTCTACTGGTCATAAGGATATTTCATACCAAATAAAAGCTCTCTGTTCCGTGGGGTTTGGGAAATATGGGCGTTTGAAAATATTTCTATTTTTAGCTCCCAGGGTTCCCATGGGGATGCGGGAATTTTTTTTTCAGCATGGGTCATGTACTTATGACCCAATAATACCACAAACCAAATTTGGTTCATACCGGACCATCGGTTCAGAAAATAGAAATTTTGGGCGGGGCCAAAAATCTTACCCCTCCTATTACAAAGCCAAATATTACTTCACGAACTTCGTTTGAACAAACTTGATTCTATTCCTCATATGAAAGCTCCATAGCAAATATCAAGTCATTGTACACACTGGTTCTTGAGAAGAAGATTTTTAAAATATTTGGGTGCATTTTCCCCCACTCCCTCCCTATGGGGCTGGGCATGCTGAGTTGAACAAAAATGAAATGCCCCTTTGGGACCATCACTCACACAAACTTTCACTTGAATTGGCCCAGTGGCTTTGGAGGAGAAGACCAAAACATGGTGTTGACGGACGACGGACAGTGGACGACGGACGACAGACGACGGACGGGAAGCGATGAGATTAGCTCAGCTTGACTTTGTCAAGATGAGCTAAAAATGTGATTTCCCATAGGGTTTCCATGGTAATTATGAGCGGCAATTGCAGCAAAGTTTGCAACATGGTCAACATTACATGAGGATGATTGGTTGAGGGTGTCCCAGTCATCAATCAGGTGAAGTTTCAAAACATTTGGCCTTGTAGTTTCAGAGGAGAAGATTTTTCAAAATCAACCAATCAGAATCAGAAAATGCCTCTGGCGGCCACGTTTTTCATCCAACGGGAATAAAATGAGAATCGTTTGTCGAGGACATCCCATAGACCATTCCTGCCAAGTTCGGTTCACATCGGCTCAGCAGTTCCATAGAAAAAGATGAAAATGTGATTTCATATAGGGTTTCCAAGGTAACTGCGGGCCTGAACTGCGGCCATGTTTGCAACCCGATCAACATTAAATGAGGATCTTTGGTAGAGGGTGTCCCAGTTTTGAAGCATGTGAAGTTTAAAAACATTTGGCCTTTCAGAGGAAAAGCTTTCAGAAAATCCACTATTTTTCGATTTCTAGAAATCGAGAGATTCACCTATTTTGCTTTTTTCAGGCACCAACGAAACCAGCTTTCATATAGAGTTGGCAGGTCGGTAGTTTTTTAAGGCTATAGTAAGTGCATAACTGCTAGAAAATTGTGTCTAACAATTGCTCCGGCTGTACTCTTTCACATTGGCATGAATGATGTATGGTTAAAGTCTATGTCAATTTGGGCAGGCAGGTTTCAAGCATGGCAGCAGGCATATGGGTGGGTGCGTGGGTGGGCACATGGGCAGGCAGGCAATCTTTAAGGCAGACAGATGAATGGATGGATGGACAGAGGGATGGATGGATAGACAGTCAGATTGCATTTCATAGCATGGACTTCCATGTTAAACCCAGAGGACCATTGGCTGGCACATTGCTTGTGGGTTTTTTTCCATATGTAGAATTTGAAGCTGATACTTTGGGTGATTATTAACTCCACATGTGATTTAGTTACAATCCACTCTCCACTTACTGTACTATTCAAGCTTCCCTGCCGACATAGGGTTTATATTTTCATAACAACATATAACACCAAAGCTGTTCCTCTTACACTGAGTGCCCCAGTCATCAATCATGTGAAGTTTCAAACCACTTGGCTTGGCTTGTAGTTTCATAAAACATTTTTCAAAATTGACCAATCAGAATCAGAGAATGCCTCTGGCGGCCATGTTTACTAACCAACAGGAACAAAAAGAGGATCGTTTGTAGGGGACCTCCAATAGACCATTCCTGCAAACTTTGGATCAGTAGTTCCAGAGAAGATGAAAATGTGAGTTCCCATAAGGTTTCTATAGTAACTATAAGCTGCAATTATGGCCACGTTTGCAAACCGATCAACACTAAATAAGGACTGTTGGTAAAGGGTGTCCCAGTCAACAACCATGCAAAAATTCAATACAGTTGGCCCTGTGGTTTTAGAGGAGAGGATTTTTTAAAATCCACCAATCAGAATCAGAAAATGCCTCTGGTGGCCACGTTTTTCAACCCACAGGAACAAAATGTGGATCGTTTGTAGAGGACCTACCATAGACCATTCCTGCCATATTTGGTTCACATCAGCTCAGTAGTTCCAGAGAAGAAGATGACAATGCGATTTCCCATAGGGTTTCTATAGTAACTATAAGCTGCAATTGTGGTCATGTTTGCAACCCAATCAACATTAAATGAGGACCGTTGGTAGAGGGCATCCCAGTCATAAACCATGCAAAGTTTCAATACATTTGGCCCTGTGGTTTCAGAGGAGAAGATTTTTAAAAATCCACTAATCAGAATCAAAGAATGCCTCTGGTGGCCATGTTTTTCAACCCACAGGAACAAAATAAGGATCGCTTGTAGAGGACCTCCCAAAGATCATTCCTGCCAAGTTTGGTTCACGTTGGCTCAGTTGTTCCAGAGAAGAAGATGAAAATGTGATTTCCCATTAGGATTCTATGGTAACTATAAGCTGTAATTGTGGCCATGTTTAAAACCCGATCAACATTAAATGAGGATCGTTGGTAGAGGGTGTCCCAAGCATCAATCATGTGAAGTTCCAAAACAATTGGCCTTGTGGTTTCAGAGGAGAAGATTTTTGAAAATCCACCAACCAAAATCAAAGAATTCCTCTGGTGGCCACGTTTTTCATCCGATGGAAACAAAAAGAGAACCGTTTGTAGAGGCCCTCCCATAGACCATTCCTGCCAATTTTGGTTCACACCAACTCAGCAGCTCCAGAGTAGAAGATGAAAATGTGAAAAGACAATGCCAAGTGATAGCAAAAGCTCACATGGCCTCTTAGGCCAGGTGAGCTAAAAGGGGTGAGGGAGAGACCATGGTAGACCACATGATATGCAGCATCACGCTGGCTGTGATCAGCTAATCTTGAGGGGGCATATCTCCATCTGGTCTGGAAGGGATATCTCTGGTGGGGTCAGATACTCCCCCCCCCCCACCCCCGACAGGTGCATAAGTTTTTTTTCTTTTTTCTTTTTTTTTGGGGGGGGGGAGGACCCCCCCCGCCCAAAAAAAAAATAAAAAATCTAAGAATCTATGGGGTTTCAGCAGGCAATGGTTGCATAAGAAATTATGAAATACTAAGTTGGGCAAATGTTCTTGCTTGCTCGATGAATATATACACATGCTATGGAGTACTCAGTTGGGCAAAATCTCTTGCTTGCTTGCTTGACAAAAATATACAATGATTAGCAAGTGCAAAAAATGCCAAACTACATGTACATGTAAGTAAATCAGCATGGTATTTGATGACTGGATTCGCATCGCAAAAAGCTATACAAAAATGTCGAAATGCTAACCATTTTTCTTTCATACTGGCCTTATATTCACTATATTTATCATCACTTTTTGAAACCAAGACAGAAACTGCTAATCAAATGTTTAAAAACAAAAAATACCCCGAGATTCAGTAGAATTTCACATCCAGGAAGAGAGTAGCTAATAAATTGCTTTTTTGACCACGACCTGTTGAAGACACCCAGAAAATTGGGCACCTCTCCCTAGCTGGCGTCTTGACAGCACTGGCATAAAACTAATAAATTCCTTGCCATGTAAGTATTTTATCAATGAAAAGTATATCTGTATCATATAAGTCTTTGATAAAAGCAATTGGGTATATTCCAAATAGTTGGGCGATATGACCAAGACATCGGGCAAAGACATCCTACAACCCCCCCCCCCCCCTCCAAATTCTTTTTGTTAGTTACAGCCCTGCTCCAGCACTGGCCTGCAGGCCATTTTTTAAAATTGATAACAAAACAACACATTTTTCTTGAGTCTTTTAGGCCCTTGGAGGACTCTGGGAGTTACTATAATATATCAATGACTTACTATACATACACTACGCTGCAAGCGACGATTACATGAATCGCCCAGGTCCGAGTTAAGAGAAAAGATTTAAACCTGCCCGATATTACGCCGACTGAGTTAGCAATAATTAAATCCAGTGAGGCATTTCAAGAGAAAAGGATTAGCTCATGTCGCGTAATCTCGGAGATAATTGTGTAAAGGATTGGCGGTAATTAACTTCTGTACATCAACTCCACCTCAATAAAACAAAGCAGTCTTATAGACACATGCACATTTTATTCTGACAATTTCTGTCAACAATGTCAGTTTGAAAATAACATTAATGAGCAATACATTACACTGACAATTCTTCTTAAATTTTTCAATCACCTCACGCTGAATTAACATACAGTTTTAAAATGTTGAGAACAAAATATGTCAAGTTCATGTCATAGCGAACCTAGTCTCAATTATTTGTATTCAAACTACGTTGTGATGGTGTTGTTCATTTTAAATAGTTTAGGCTACATGTTTGCCTTCAGTTCTCATTTTTCTGTGTGCGTGCATTGAAAACAGTGGTTAGAGTCGGCTTCTGATTTCTGCTTTTTTCCCCCGTATTGAATCTTCTAATTATCGATGATATCACCATCACGTTGAATGCCAAAACAAACACAGGTACTCGACACAAGCTTAGAAATCGAAAAAAAAGGATATCTGATAGTATTTTTGGATCGATGCTGTTGTGCCCTTATTAATTATGGGTTATGGAAGGCGGCAGCATCGAGCGGATAGTGATAACAAATTTATCCAACTGTCCCGTTACAGCCCATTGCCTTCATTTCTCAGTTTAAATTAGGTTAAATGGGCGTAATAAGAGCCTCCATTGTAAGTATGTACAAGAAATTGAACCAGTTCAATGTTGTTTATCAGAGCTCAGTGAACTCTTGGCATGGTTAAATGTCCTATGGATTAGGCCTACTACTGGAACAATTTGCACCTTTCGATTTTTGGATCATAAAAAGTTAAACAGAATTCGTCAACTCGTCCTCAGTTTAAATAAGCCATTTATTTCTGAAGGCTTTGTTTCCCTTGATAGGGATAAGCACTGTTCCTTACCAATAAAAATACTGAGAGACACAGGGGCTACTCAGTCTTTAATGTTAGAAGGCATTTTGCCATTTTCTGAAGAAAGTGCTACAGGGGCACAAGTTCTAATATCTGGTATTGAGGCAAACTCTTTAAATGTCCCACTTCATAAAATAAATTTGAGAAGTAGTTTAGTAAATGGGACTGTGATGGTAGGAATCAGACCTATTCTACCTGAAAAAGGTATTTCTTTATTATTGGGAAATGACTTAGCTGGTGACAAAGTCACTGTAGAACCTCAAGTGGTGGATAAGCCGAGCACAGATGAGATGAAAGTATTATTAATTTGAAGGAATGTTTTCCTTTTGCTTTTCCAGCATGTGCTGTGACTCGGTCCACGGCAAAGAAAGCTGAGGTTGATACCAACCTCAATTGTGTTGATTTGAACAGCAGAGCTGAGGATAAGAACAGTCACAAAATTATGGATTCTGAAGACATTGATATGTCTCAGACATTTTTGAGTCAGTGTGATGACTCTTCCAGAAATTGTAAAGAGGCCACTACACCTGAGAGTGATAGGGGGACCTCCTTGAATGTCATTTCCCAGTCTTCTTTAATTCAGGAACAGGAAAGTGATCCTGACCTTGCCAAGCCATGTGAAAGGGCTCTTGTTTAAATTTTTCAGATGTTGTCTCCCCTTTGACCAGTTTATTGAGCAAATGGGTTAAGTTTGTTTGGACTTAGGAGTGCCAGAAATCCTTTAACAGAATAAAAACATTATTAAATAATTCCCCTATCCTGGCCAGTCCCAATTTTGAAAAGCCCTTCAAATTATTTATAGATGCAAGTGACAATGGAGCAGGTGGGTATACTGCCCAGGAAGATTCCCAAGGTATTGATCACCCTGTATGTTATTTCTCCAGAAAATTTCTCTAACATCAAAAGAATTCCTCTATAGTAGAAAAAAGAAACTTTGGCTCTAATTTTGGCATTAACCCATTTTGAAGTGTATCTAGGAACCGCCCAATGCCCAATTACAGTTTACACCGATCATAACCCCTTAACGTTTATCAATAAAATGAAAAACAAGAATCAAAGATTATTGCAGTGGAGTTTAGCCCTTCAAGAATATAATTTAGAGATTAGGCATATTTCGGGAAGAGATAATGTTGTAGCTGATGCTCTTTCCAGAATATCCTAATTTGAAATGATATGATCAGTCCCCATTCACTTTAAGTGTACATATATGTTTAATAAAAAAATTTGTGAAGATTATCGTGTGTGTATTGTAAACCAGTCAGAGTCTGCTAAAGTTATATAAAAAAGTTTTCAGTACCTTCAAACTTTTTCTTTTAAGGTAGGGTGTGTTATATAGCCTCTACATTATATTGAGATTGATATATATATCCTTAATTGATAATACTATGAGATTGATATTTTTTTCTGCATTTTCTGACTGGTCTGACTCATTTGCACTGAGTGACCTTTGCTTACATCTTTGTTACTCTAATATTGTACATATAGCTGTTGATTGTTTAAGTAGGTCAAGGACCTTATTTACTTGAACTATGACCGAATCACCTAGACCTTGTAGAATTCATCTTCTGGAACATTCTATCTGTTAACTATATAAGGGTTTGTCAACAGAATTCAAAAACTCATTTTTAGAAAGCCATTTCAGAAAAACTCACTTCAGTTGTTTCCATTGGAGATTATTATTGTTTCAAAACAGTGCATTTATTATTGAAGCAGTGCTTCTTTGAGAATCTGGAAGATTGATTCCAAAAGAGAATTTTAAAGAGAATTTGTTCCGTCTTGGAAAAGAGAATTTATACTTTCTGTGAAACAGAATAATATTTTCTGAAAAACCTGGATTCTACCGGATTATTTGGAAATTACCTGTGGCGCCAATACTTCTTGGATTTTTACTCCATTTGAATTTTGCAGAGCAATTTATTATATTTTATTGGAGACTACTGAAATTTTATTACAAATCTACGGGATACTGTTTCTGAAGAGACATCCTTGGATTTAATACTACCAGCTGGTAACTTTCTTCACAAGATTCTTCACCACTGGGTTACTGGATTCTGTCAAACTGTACTTTGGACTAATTCAGTAATTGATAAGTACCACTGTTTTTATTTTCTGTAAACCAATTAGTGTAAAAGATCATTGTATCATTTTTTTTATATTAATTTTTTTTTAATTAAATTTTAGAATAGTTAAATTCATAGTTATAGTTGCGGATTCTCAGATTTCTTTCTGTTACCCATATCAATAATATTTTCATACCGTAACAGAAATTCTAATAAAAAAAAAAACATGCAATGATCATAATCGACCCTCAGAACACGAATGGGGTCGTATATCCGTTTTTGCATCAATATTTATTTCGTCAGCAACTCTGGGTTGTGTGAAAAACATGGATGATATCTAAGGGCTGTTGATGCTTCACCCGTGTTCAAAATCTCAATAAACAGAAGATAAAACATAGTTTGGATCAATAAACTCTGCCCAAATGTAAGGAAATATGTGTACTATCAAATGCAGCTAGTAATAAGGGCGAAAGCTTGATATATATTCCTATTTTTGCATTTTGAGTTCCCAATAAAACTTGTTGGGGAATTTTACTACAAATTTGAATGGGAGGAATCAGAACTTAGAGGGGTAGCCACTACGTTCAGATCACTGAACTACCATCTCAGGTACTGAATATTCAAAAGTCGAATCATCCATTGTAGTCAGTGTTCACATCAATATCCGGTAGTTCTAAAATGAGTCCGCAGGTAGAAAAAGAGACCGCAAGTAAACTATGTTACTATGAGGGTTAATGTTTTGAAATGAATGGTTTCTGGTTCTTTGGGTTATAAATAAAACACATCTGAAGTTTCACAAGACGGGACAAAGAGTCCGCAAATGAACTACTCGTCCTAAAAATATAAAATGAACGGTTTCTGATTGAAAACAGTATAAATAATACATATCCGAAGTTTGGTGTTGATATTCCAACGTTAACCCCTAAAATTTCACTCTTGACTGTATAGCGCATTCACAAACTTACAGACTCATTTTTCGCAAGACGGGACTAAGAGTCCGCAAATGATCTACTCGTCCTAAAAATATCAAATGAACGGTTTCTGATTGAAAACAGTGTAAATAATACATATCCTAAGTTTGGTGTTGATATTTCAACATTAACCCCTAAAATATCTCTGTTGACTGTATAGCGTGTTCACAAACTTACTAACAAAGAGTCCACAACTGAACTACTAATCCTAAAAAAACCAAATGAACGGTTGCTGGTTGAGAACAGTTAAACTAATACATCCCCGAAGTTTGGTAACGATATTCCAACTTTAACCCATGAAATTATATTCAATGTGTCCAACGGTTGGTAGCGATACTAGGATTTTAAACACTGAATTTACCTTTTAATTAATTGCGAGAAGGCCGACTCACAGTCTCAGGTTTTGCAAGATAGGAGACAGAGATACCGTAAGAAAACCACTGGTCGATTTAACAATTAAGTAGGTGTCAAAATTATATTGGATTATCGCTAGCTCTGATGACTGGTTTCCCATTACTAATTTATCAGGGGGGTTTCAAGAGTGCAGTTAATACCGTTCAAGTACATACCCACCCTTAATCTTAATTCGTCAATAATCTTTATATCCGTGTCATACTTAAATACCCATTGGGTTTTGAAGATAGAAATACCAAATTTCACTATGCTGATGACATACTGACAGTCATCAACTCCTTATCGGACAGAAAGGATTTTATAAGATGTGTGGCTTGCGTGGAGGCTGACAAGCCACCCTGCGTTATTTGTTAAATTGTTATACACATGAGCAGTTGACTAATCTTCAAACGTCCATAAAAAATGGGTGCATAATTGGTCTGCACAGAACCTTCAATGCTGTCACATGCTTTCTTACAACAGTTTTGTTTCAAGAAAAACAATCTCAACCGGAAAGGGAACAATATAGTGCTGATAATGTTGGGGCCTGTGTCCCTACACTGGGACGGCACATTTGACACATATCAATGTTTTATTTCGTGTTTGTTGGGCAAATTAGGAGATATTCCCCTCTGTCCATTAGTTTTCGGCTCAGATGACGAGACAACCTAAATAAATGCATTAAACAACTGTTTTCCATCCGGCACACATACCTTATGCACTCGGCATTTAAAAGAGAACCTCATTCAGAATTTGAGAAAAACTGACAATCAGAAAACAATTGATAGGGTTGTTCAAAAAATTTTCAATCCAGACACCAGACTTTTAACGCTTGACGACAAACACCTATACACAGAAATCAAAACGGAGTTGAAAAAACGAAATTGGCAGTCAATATTTTACAGACAATTTTATTCCATGCATCAGAGCAAAAGTATTCGAAGCACGACAACAAAAGACTATTGTCCCTAAACTATGGACTAATAACAACTACGAGTCCATCATTAATATTGGACAATGATTGGAAAGTGATGAAAATTCCCGACCTTATTGATAAACTACAACTACACGCGATTGAAAGAGACCAACTGATGGATATACGGGGTACTTTGCATGGTTTAGGCAACTATTCTCTGTCGAAACAAGCAGTTAAATTGTAAGTTAGGCACGACACCTGGGTAAGCATGACAACAGAACAGAGGACTCGACGACTTAATAAACTCTTCACCTGTGTAGCAGAAGATCTCAACAAAATTACATCAACAGACGGATCACTGACAATCCCAAGAATTGGACCGACAGCAAAAAAGCCAGGACAAACAAAGAGTGTCACAACGTGCAGAACAAAAACCACTGGACAATCCACAAAGCAATCCTGTATAGATGTTTCGAAAACAGTAGCAAAATTGGCTGTAAAGGCCCAAACAGGCTGAGAAAAAAACAGTACCGGTAGCGAAATGTGCTGTGAAGGCCCAAAGAGGCCTAGAAAAAAAGTAGCAAAATGCATAGTAAAGGCCAAAAGACGCTGAGAAAAACATGAAATATGAAAACATCCATGAACCTTTTAGTCTTTATTCAAACCTCTGTAGTATGCAAGGTGGTTTTATAACATAACCATAAGTTTGAGCGTTTTTTGTATATCACCGTATAGGCTATTAAACAGGCAATGCCAATACAAGCATAACCTGGAGGTTCCACCTCGGTTGTCAGATAATTACTATAAAGGGGATTATCGTTACCAAACTTCAGGTATGTATTAATTAAACTGTTCTCATCCAGAAAACGTTCATTTTGTAATTTTATGACTCGTAATTTTAATTTGCCGACTTTTTGTCCGTGTTGCAAAAAATGAGTCGGCAAGTTTCAATACGCGCTATACGGTCAATAGTGAAATGTTTGGGCTTAAAGTTGGAATATCACTTCCAAACTTCAGATATGTATTATTTATACTGTTTTCAACCAAAAACCGTTCATTTTGTATGTTTAGCACTAGTAGTTATTTTGCGGACTCTTTATCCTGTGTTGCTAGAAATGAGTCTTAGTTTCAATACGCAGTATACAATAATAGTGAAATTTGGGATTTCTATCATCAAAACCCAATGAGTATTTAGTATGACACGGATATAAAGATCATTGACGACAGGGAGCAAATTGTTTTGAAAATTTTGCATCGCAGTTTTTTCTTGATGGTCACTGCAGATGATGTGAAGACGGAACCGCAAAGTGGTTTGCTGGGGGTGGGCACAAGAGGGAGTGCCCCCCCTCGTTGGTTGGGAGTCTGGGGTGCCTCCTCTGGGAAAATTTGGACCGACTTCTCTCGTGGACCAACTTCACGTAATTCGTTACGGGGTGGGGTCGACTTCATCTTGGGGTCCAGTTCTGTTCTCCTCCGACTTCTCAAGCTTAGACTTAGTCCCCCTCCCCCAGCCTCCCCCTTCCGAAGTTCCGAGTAAGGGAAAAATCGCTGTAAAATCTCATAAATTGTTTCGATTCTCTCCACCTCCTTAATAGATATAAAATACCAGCTTGTATTTTATATCTACTGAGGGAGGTGAGAACAAATGATCCAAAAACTCCTTACTATTGTCCGTTCAGAAACCCGGGCATGAAATTGGCAGGGCGATGAAAAGAAAAATACACAAAATATCTACTAATTTTCAGGTTCGGATTATTTGAAATTGATTTTCTACTCATCACATTCGCGTACTTTTATTGCGAATGTGAAGGAAATTCCGTCATCATTTTTCCCATTTTCAATGTAGTTTAGCGTGTATTTTCGGAACAGCATCCATTTCTCAACGACGCTCATTTGACGTAACTGGGACAGTTCATTTTCGAAAAGCTAAGAATTTTTTTTAATGCCATTGAAGGATTTGCAGAAATTTTATGCGAAAACAATTATTTATTTATTTATATATTGGGCTTTATGACACTTTCAGCAGCCAGGGTCACATTGTGTCGAGCAGATTTACGTGTGGAGGAAGCTGGAGTACCCGGAGAGAACCACCGAGCAGCGGCGAGCATCTGCTAGGCTCTCCAACGTACCAACCCGATAAGGGTTAGCATTGGTTGAAGGCATGTGCACCATCGACGTGCAGTACGCCTTAGTACACGGCGCCACCGTGGCACCAAGAAGGCAATGGGGATGAAATGTCGTGCCCAAGGACACAACGCGGTTGCCGCAGGTGCGATTCGAACCAAGGACCTCTCGGTTTGCAGTCTGCACCTCTACCAACTGAGTCACCGCGATCCCCGCGAAAACAATTACATCTATGACCACTCATCCCTACAAACACTTGGTGTCAATTAGGGGAACTTTTTTCTTGTTTCAAAATACGTTTGAAAGGTTTTAGAGGGGGGGGAGGTATCCCCAATGTCCACCCATGTACACATGTCCCCTAAACCCTAAGACAGGCACAGGCCACGACCTACATGTATGGTGATCAATATAAAAATTGAGATTGACGTTCAACGCCAGTAAAAAGGTTAATTGTGTCTTTTCGGTCTTAGATCTCAATTGGATGTTAGTCAATGCTCCAACCAATGTCCTTGGTGTCGGAAAGACATAGCGCAAAGAAAGGGTACAGGGTGCTGTTTTTAGCTTCGCAGCTGGTATGATCCTGGCAATTGCACCACGTAGGCCTAACTAGAATGTTATACAGTTGTAGTCAGTCTGTGTGTTTGCGTAGATATATTTAGCCCAGAAGCATTGGGTCAATTTTTTCAATGCATGCTAACATGGAGGTCCCAGATATCCTCTGGCGCCCCTGCTTTTCATAAGAAAATGGATTTTGCAAGCACAAACAGGGGTTACTCTTTCAACCGATCAATTCCATCGCTCTTTGAGTCAAGCGAGTCGATTATGAGTAATAGGTTGTCGTTTTGTCATTAGGGATTCTGCATTGCTGCCAAATATGCTGTGAACTTAGTGTGAAGTATCAAACAGGTGGAAGGTTACATAGAACAAGTTGTGCAATCTCATTCGCACATAATCCTGTTCCCGCATGTCCTTTACCTCCCCACTCCAGCCCCACTCCAACACCCCTAGCTATGGGGCACCACCTCCCCTTCAACAACCAGGAGAGAAAATACACAGCAAAAAATGAAGGTGCTTTTAGAACCCAAACTGTTTCTATCCGTGAAGAACCTTCACTTCTTTCAGTGTACCTGTGCCCATTTACCCCCCTCCCCCTCACCCCCCCCCCCCCCCCCCCCACCCCCACACACACATACACACAAACAAACAGGCAATCCCCATCTCCTTTCCAATGTTAGTATTTTCAAATTTCGTTTCACAGGTAAGCAAGATGGACGGAAAAAGGAAAAATACCAGTGTAACTCAGTGGTCCAATCTGAGAAATGAAGGACGCTCCTACTAAAACAAAATATGGCGACGTGAAGACCCCTCACAAATTGATTCCAGTATCGGGTCTAGTACAGGCATACATGTATGGACCAATTCTGTTAAGGTGGGCCGGCTGGATTTTTGTGCCCGGGAAACGAATGTGTGGGACTATCTGGGCCTGTAATGCCGAGGTTGGAATGAGAGCCCTACCCCCCCCCCCCTCCCTCCCCAGCTACCCACCTACAAACACACTTATAGTTGAGAAGAAAATCTAACTTTTTGGGGTCAAATATATTTTTGTGCAAGTTCAGGCCCCCACCCCCACCCCAACACACACGCGATAAAAGGTAAATTTCTGCAGCCGGTCTTCAACAAAATTTCAGGTAGCCAAAATATGCTGCACTTGCATGGGGAAAATCTTTTTTTTTTTCAAAACGTTTTCATGGGGCACGGTAACCCCCCCCCCCCCCCCCTAAAAAACCCCAAAAGAATGAAGGATGTTGCCAATTTAGGTTAAAAATCAAGCCGTCAAAACAAATTTTCAATAACTAAAACATTTGAAAAGTCAAGAGAAAAGGGATTTTTCCAGCTGTTTTTAACTAACTATAGGCTAAGTACTGCTGGTACAATTGCATTGAGAAAAATTTTTTTTTTCTTTCCAAAACAGTTAATCATAATTTTGGGTCCAAGCACCGTCCAACACAAACTTGCTGGAGGAAAATATCAAATTTGCCCGAAAAAAATGCATTTTTTCTGGTTCAGTTCAGCGAGGGGGGGGGGGGGGGGGGGGGGGTTCTAGAATACCATGACGGCCCCGACCCACACGCCTATGTTCCGTTGCGACATTTTATTAACCGAATACTGTAACAAATACTAACATGGAGGGAATTCGAACATCGCTTGAGTTTATCATACAAAATCGTGCGATTGGATTTAGGCAGGTATGCCTGGTGAAGGGTTACCTGTGATTTTAAATGAAATCCGACGGACATGTCGAATCGATCCAGCTTTCCAATTCATATCCACTTTACCGTGGATATTTGAAACTATTTTCGCCCAAAAAGGCAGTGTGAAAAAAACTATCGGTTATCGATTTCGTTAATATTTGGCCTAGTGTTTATTTAGTCTCTTAATTTCGCTTCCAGAAAAGGTCAATATTTACGGATATTATTTATTAAATTCCTGTATTTTCTCTTATTTTTGACTATAATTTACACTTATGCACATCGATTTGTTGTGGGCCAAAGTGTTACTGTGAGTGTGACTCTTTAGCAGGAGAAACAACACAGCTCAAACGGTTCAAGATTTTATGAAGTCTATTTCCAAAATCCATTAAGAGAAGGCAGCTCGTCGCGTGACGTCACTTGCCTCAACTCCCTGAAGTGAAAATAGAATATGCCACTCGTTACGTCATCGATAAACAACAATGTCAGCTGCAGTGCAAAAGAGACGCTGAAGTGCTGTTGAATGTAAACATGGACTGATAAGTAGGGAAATGAAATTCAAATGTCGAAAGTAAACGCGCAGAAAGTTTTTTCTACTCATCTTCTTTAAGGGCCTATATAAGTAATGAAATTTTGTTTATTTTGAAAATTCTTACCTCTGATATTCCTTCAATTCAAATTAAATATACACAAAATGTACATCAAAATGAAGGTTGGGAGGTATAGAACACGAAACACATGTGTAATCAACTCATAGATTCGACTGTAGGCACCACTGGTTCCTGGAAGTCTGCTGCCGTATTCGCACCAGAACTGATAATTTAATAATATTTCAAGAAAACAACTTGTGGCCAGATGTGCTTTATATATCCAAGAACAAAGCTAGGGGATAACAATTCTTCAAAACACGGCAACAGAGCTGCATTGGGGAAAATTCCAAAGCCTTTGCTTTTGTTTACATATGAGTATACTTTCGATTTCCGATCTACATCATCGGACAGAAAAAGCATGTAAAAACAACGCCGTCTAAAATCAAATAATGAAAAAGATCGCCTTCATACAGTATACTGTTATTAGATAGAGACTGCACAGTTGCCATATTCAATGCAAGGTATCATGATACCTGTTGAAATTTCTTAGAATTACGATTTTGTTTTTCGATGGAAATTCGTGGTAACGAAGGATTTGCGCATGTCTGTCGAGCATGGAAACCATCTTCAATAAAAAATGCAGACAGCGTTGTCCTTTTCCAAAATGCAGTCCTATCGCTGTATTCGAAAGTGTTTTGAATGCCTAGCTTTGTTCTTGGATATATGAAGCACATTTGGCCACAAGTTGTTCTGATGAAATATTATTTTATTATCAGTTCTGGTGCGAATACGGTAGCAGACTTCCAGGAACCAGTGGTGCCTACAATCGACTCGATGAGTCGATTACATATGTGTTTCGTGTTCTATACATCCCAGCCTTCATTTTGATGTATACTTTGTGAATATTTAATCTGAATTTAAGGAATATGAGAGGTGAGAATTTCAAAATAAACAAAATTCCATTACTTATATAGGCCCTTAAATTGAGTGGTCATCTATAGTTGAACACCGAATAGAACCTGAGAAAAGGCGAAATATGTGCGAGCCAGGTGGGTTTCTGGACGGATAATAGATATAATTTTTTACAGTTTTCAGCTTGTGCCGAGCACCTGTGTCCGCCACAACAAATAACTGCTTAAAAACCTTTGAGATTTTTTTGGTCGGTACTCATTTGGGTTTTGGTCGGTAATTAGCACTTTTGGTCGGTTTTGGACTGTTTTTTGGACGGTATGGGACTGTTTTGGACGGTTTTGGTCGGTAATTAGTACGGTGCAACGATTTACCACACAGAAGCACAAAGAAGCACACAGAAGCACAAAGAAGCACAAAGAAGCACACAGAAGCACAAAGAAGCACACAGAAGCACAAAGAAGCACACAGAAGCACAAAGGGGCCCACTGGTGCACATTGAACCCTTACCTCGGCGTAATATGTTCGACGTGCACGGAAAAAGAGGGCTCGTACGTGAATCGCCGGTAATTGAAAAAGGATCGCACCTTCGACTGAAACCGGCTCTACAATTTTTTGTGATATTTTTGCGGTCGTCTGCATGCAGCAATGTTTCTCAGTTTTGTATAATTTCAGGTAGAGTCTGGTATAATTTCAGGTTGAGTCTGGACGAATAGAATTGTACGATAAAATGTGTCTTTTGGCGGGAGAAGGTGGTAAGAACTCATAAACTTTTCATGATATTTTATCGGGAGGATTTTAGTGGCAATTATTTGAGTTTCCTGGCGTTTGGGTTAGGTGCATAGAGTGAAACCGGTTCAAACCCAAGCCAAGATAAATAGCGAGGATCAAATTCGTATTACGATTTATTTCAATCTTAAAAGTTGCAAAACCAACAGATTATTGATAATGGTGAATGAATTCAATGAATGAATGAAAAATAATTGAACGAATGAAAGGAAGGTATGACGCGGGTGAACGAACGAACGAAAAGATGAACGAACGAATGAATGAACGAGGGAGTGAACAAATGAATGAATCTAATTATTTCTCAATGTGAGTATCAATAATCCCTACAAGCAAACAATTTTACTATTAAGAGTGCGAAATTACTACGATGTTATTCACCCAAAAAGCTAAACTTGAGAGCCATACATTTCAAGTGAATAACTTAGAAGCAATATTTGTTCTGTTACTCAAGTCAGCTAAGAATTAAGAGTTTGGCTGGTTAGATTTCACCGTTTTTTGCCTTTTTTTAGTGTTTTCCAATTCACGAAAATCCTCATTCACAAACCAAATCAGGGGAGATGGACAAAGAGATAATCCCCGAAGTTGCTGGTGTTGAATTTTGTCTGTCTGATGTTTTTGGTGCTTTCGTCGTACAAGCGACCTTTAGAATTAAATCCAACCATTGTCTGTGTTGTCGGGACATCTAATAGCACATACCAAGAACATTGCAATAAAAACACCCACAACTGTGGTTTTCATCCGAAGTCAGCTCTGCAATATGTTTTAATAACTGTAAACGTCAACTTTCGCCCATTGTACTCCACAGACAACAGGGCGGATTGTTGTCCAAACAGTGTTTCAAACAATTAACTGCACACCCAAAAGTCGCCAATAGAATTGTTTCTGACATGAAGCCACAAATTACCTGACAATTATAAAACGCTCGATCGCATATTCTAATTCATATTTTTTCAAAATGCCTTCCAAGAAAAATAAATATCCATGCGGTAACTGTTCACAGAGCTGTTCGACAAACACAATATTTTGTGATTGGTGTACAACTTGGTTTCATGCAGACTGTGAGAACTTATCAAAGGCTGAGCTTGGCGTTCTTTCAAAACTTTCCACAGACTATCAGTGCAGAATTTGTTTCAAAAAAGACTCTTTAGTAGGGGGTGCATATGAGTTTAAAAATGCCATGCAACGACTTACATTCGCCGCATCAAATGGTATAGACAATTTACGCATCGCGTGCAAAAAAGAAAAAGAACTGATTCCAGAAACAGAAAATTATAAAATTTTTCATCAGCAGAACGTGCAAGAAGACATACTCAGCACGGGGATTTTAAAGCACCACAAGATCGCAAATGATGGTAAGAACTTTAATTGAATTTATTCTTCTCAGGTTCTGGAATGCCCTAAATATGACGTGTTTGTAGTAAAATAGTAGTTTTTTATCACTATTAATACCACTACGTAACATCAGTTAGTAGGAAGCTCTATGGACTTTTTAGGAACCGATGTTAAGTACGTGGTATTTTTAATGGTAAAATACATAACTGCTTTTTTCATACATCTCAAAATGCGTTATTTAAAAATAGACATTAGGGCGAAGTATGGAAGCTGTTGTAATTGTAGAAGCAGAACAGTAAAATGTTGTTTTCATTATTATTTTTTATATATACAGCCCTCGAAATTCGCCACGGCAATCGGTAGTGCCACGGCTCTTACTGCAGCATTGCCGATTGCCGTGGCGAATTTCTAGGGCTGTATATATAGCATTGATAATACCACTACGTAACATTCGTTCATATGAAGCTCTATGGACTTGGTAGGAACTGATGTTGAGTATGTGGTAATTTCAATGGTAAAATACGTGACTGCTTTTTCATACACCTCAAAGCGAAAGTTTAAATAGTTATGAGGGCGAACTACGGAAACAAGTATTGTAATGGTAGAAGCAGAACAGTAAAATAATGTTTTTTTTTAACTGATAATACCCCTACGTGACATCAGTTCCTAGGATGGAACATAGAACCACCTCAGGTTTCAGCGTATTTTATTCATATGAATATTCGTTCATTTCTTCTCTCGTTTAATAATTTACAAAAATAGCACGCAGATATGGATGTCTAGTCACATCAGTTTGTTTGTTAGTTTTGTAAATCATTGAACTGAACGTCGTTCTAAACGTATTAATTAATTAAACCAAGTTTCAGCGTGTTATTCATTGTGTTTTTTTCATTCGCTCATTCCTTCTCTCATTCAACGCATTTACAAAAATAGCACGCAGATATGGATGTCTAGTCACATCAGTTTGTTTGTTAGTTTTGTAAATCATTGAACTGAACGTCGTTCTAAACGTATTAATTAAACCAAGTTTCAGCGTGTTATTCATTGTGTTTTTTTTCATTCGCTCATTCCTTCTCTCATTCAACGCATTTACAAAAATAGCACGCAGATATGGATGTCTAGTCACATCAGTTTGTTTGTTAGTTTTGTAAATCATTGAACTGAACGTCGTTCTAAACGTATTAATTAAACCAAGTTTCAGCGTGTTATTCATTGTGTTTTTTTCATTCGATCATTCCTTCTCTCATTCAACGCCTTTACAAAAATAGCACGCAGATATGGATGTCTAGTCGCATCAGTTTGTTTGTTAGTTTTGTAAATCATTGAACTGAACGTCGTTCTAAACGTATTAATTAAACCAAGTTTCAGCGTGTTATTCATTGTGTTTTTTTCATTCGATCATTCCTTCTCTCATTCAACGCATTTACAAAAATAACACGCAGATATGGATGTCTAGTCGCATCAGTTTGTTTGTTAGTTTTGTAAATCATTGAACTGAACGTCGTTCTAAACGTATTAATTAAACCAAGTTTCAGCGTGTTATTCATTGTGTTTTTTTCATTCGATCATTCCTTCTCTCATTCAACGCCTTTACAAAAATAGCGGTTGCACGTCTAGTGACCGTTGCACGTCTAGTGACCGAAAAAGAATTATTCATCTCATCTTTGATACCAGCGGTTTGGTGGGGTCCGACGACACATACGATTTTGAAAGCAATATTAGTGGTCTGGGGGAATATTTCAACAAGTACCCCTTATTTGAGAAATATTTTGAAAACAAACTGAAGTGTTTGCTATGGGCTAATGTGTGCAAACCCACTATTGATGGAAAATCGTCTTTGTGGACAAACAATGGGACAGAGTCTATGAACAACATTTTAAAGTGTGCGGTGCAATGGAAAGCAAAAAAATTACCTGAGTTAGTAGAAAAACTAATTAGTGTGACGAATTTGCAGATGCTAGACATGAAACGCGCAATGCATTGTACTGGAAACTACAAGGTAGCCCCAAGCTACAAAAAATTTTCCTGTTCACACGATATGTGGTGTGCCAAAACCGACCAGGATAAAAAAAAATTATTCCAAAAGTTCTTGTTACAAACGAATCTAGGAGATAACAGTGATACTATCAAAGCTTCAAACTGTGACTTCACAATCCCAAAAGTTAACGCTGTTGCCCGAAAACCAGGTCAGAGAAAAAGACCTAAAGCAGAAAAAGCCGGTAAAATAAAAAAATAACTGCTGTTATATTATAATTTGTCATTTAGTTCGATGTTTTTTAATTCTGCTTGTTTCATTCATTCATTCATTCATTCATCAGGGCTTAAATTTGCACGCGAATCCGTGAATCGATTCTCGTAATGATTCTGGCAAACTACACTGGCGCGAATCCAAGTGGATTCGCGTGAATTCCCTGCTTGGATTCACTTTTTGTAAGATGCCGTTGATTCATATAATGACGTTCTGATCGGGGTGTATCATAAGATATATAATTATGAGAAACTGTCTATTCACATTTTCTTGAGTTTTGGCATCAAATCAAGCCATGGCTGCTGTAGCAGCCATGACTTGATTTGATACCGAAACTCAAGAAAATGTGAAGCATGTGGTAAATCCTGGGTGGAAATCCTTAACTTCATGTCATGGTGCAAATGGATTCGTGCGAATATATTTCGCGAGAATCACGTTAGATTCTCGCGGTGCCAGACGAATTTTAAGCCCTGTTCATTTATCTGTTCATTCGTTTGTTCGTTCACGTATTCATAATTTATAATTTATAATTTGTCATTTAGTTCGATGTTTTTTATTTCTGTTTCATTCATTCATTCATTCATTCATTCATTCATTGTTCACTTATTCATACAATATCCAATCAAATCAAACCATTCGTCACTATTGTTCATTTATTTTTTCTATGTTCATTCATCTGTTTGTACATTCGTTTTCGTAAACAGAAATAAATCACAAACAAACTTTCGATTCTTGTCATTTATAATGACGTGGGCACATAGACGAACTAGGGGAGAGGATGAGATATGGCCGTATCTCTGCTAGTAGCCAATGGCGTAGATATTTTTTCTGGTGGGGGGGGCGGAGTTGACCCGCAGCTGTTGTATGCCACCCCCCCCCCCCCCCCCCCCCACAATTTCAATATTTGGTACATCCCTTGTATGTAATGAAGTATTCAACAGTTTGTGTCTGGCTTGACAGAGCTCTGTCAAGCCAGGCACAAATTGTTGAATTCATGACTACAATACAAAAGGTACCTAGCTATTAACTATTGCCCGTACACCATGGTCGTTATGTGTGGTCTACTGAGCGTTGTGTCGATGATAATTCAGGTGACTGGTGACTGATGTACACAAGGCCGTCTATGGACCAATTGAGACTCCATCTTCACAAGGGTGGTGTCGACTTGCCTGAAGCTAGAGTCACCACTCTAGCTTCAGGCAAGTCGGCATCACCCTTGTGATGTCGGAGTCTCAATAGATTATTGTCCAAGTTGTTCACCTATAGTATTTGTGAAACATTGCTGCATGCAGACGACCGCAAAAATATCACAAAAAATTGTAGAGTCCCACTTGTCTCTTCAAACCACTCGTAAAAATCGACACCCCAATTGAGCCGGTTTCAGTCGAAGGTGGGATCCTTTTTCAATTACCGGCGATTCACGTACGAGCCCTCTTTTTCCGTGCACGACGAACATATTACGCCGAGGTAAGGGTTCAATGTGCACCAGTGGGCCCCTTTGTGCTTCTGTGTGCTTCTTTGTGCTTCTGTGTGCTTCTTTGTGCTTCTTTGTGCTTCTGTGTGCTTCTTTGTGCTTCTGTGTGCTTCTTTGTGCTTCTGTGTGGTAAATCGTCGCACCCATTCCGTAGGACCCGCCTTGTCAGTTATCACCAATAATTAAACGAGACAATTTCTAAATGACAAAATTAATATGCGTTAAAGTTCTGGTGAGACAGAGTCTCTAAGTCAACGTAATTGTTAACTACCAAGACTAGAAAATACTGAAATTACCATTTATTTGTGATGACAAGCCTTCGGATTCTCGTCTATAACGATGTGCAGTTTTCTCAGTTTCATGAAGTCGTGTCCTGACATCGTGATCTAAGTAAATAAAATAAATACAAGACAGGCCTACGACGACAAAAATAACAGCTTTCAGCATAGACCCATTTCTTCTGTTCATCTCTGACATTTGTCCCGAGTAACTGATGTATACATTCAGAAAGGAGCGGGTATAATGAAGTTTCAGAGAGCGAAATTCTCCTGTTGCCAACTCACAATTCACAACCCGGAAGTGAAAGATGATGAAGAAGTTAGATTAGTATCAACCTAACGAACCATAAATAACTCGTACCAGTCAAGTCATGCCCTAGCTGGTATCAAGTGACCGACCCATTGCAAGTTCGGCCCGAGTGAGTTCGGCTCAATTAGTGAGTTCGACCCGAGTGAGTTTGGAACAGTCTTAAGTGAGTTCGGCCCAGTCATGAGTGAGTTCGGCCACGTCAATAGTAAAACAGTCCAATGATTCATAAGTGAGTTTGGCTCAGTCACTTGGGCCGAACTTGAAATGGGCCGAACGCACTGGTATTCGCCTAGACATCCCGTGTGGACTGTGGAATTCGAGATTTTTAGACGTGGGAGATTTTGGGCGGTATCCCCCTGGCTACGCTGTGCACTACTTCATTTTTGTTTATGGGAGGCAGGTGGGGTGGGGTCCCATCAATAGAGCAGGGTTTATTTTAAATGTTAATAGGCCTACAGCAATCATATGGATTGGGACAATGACGCCGGTCTGCTTGTAACGGATAAGTTGGCGACTCGACGGTTAGGCTTGGGTCTACTCAGGTTGCCTGTTGGTTCGGTTCTCCCCCCGGTCCCCTGGTTTCCTCCACGCAGAGAACTACCCAGCAGGATCTGTTGTTCAAAGTGTCGTTAACCCCAAAAAGATAAATAAATCGAGTAGGGTAAGGCATATTTTGGGGGAGAGGCCAAAAGTGCTTATGTAACGCCACCACTGTCAGTGAAAAAAACAGTGTATAAGAATGTAAACACTGGGGTGTGGGTCTGAATCGTGCATTTCAAGAGTTTTTCCAATAATGTTGGTGTTCATGGCGGACGATTGGACGAGCAGAGGTGCGTCGGATTGTAGCTAAGATGTGCGAACGCACCTCTGAGAAATGAAATTTCACGCATCCCTATTAGCCTGTCGCGTTTGTTTGAAATACTATATTCTCCAAGTAGCAGCGCCAGTATTTCCCAATAAAGGGGTGGGAGTGGGGAGGCTCCCTGACAGGGGCTAGGGCATTCCCAGATAGGCCCACAATAAAGGAGGCAGTTTCTCCTGGGTGAGGCTATACCTTCTCGACAGGAAGCTGTATCCCTCTCCCTTCCCACTGGCTCTCACCGGCCTATCCCAAACCGATAGGTTTAATACACTATTCTTCCACTGACGCGCTAGCACTTCCCCGACAAGAGGGTTTGTGTTCCCCGGCAGGTATGCTAGAGTATTCCTCGACAGGCCCACAATAAAGGAGGCAGTTGCCCCGACAGGACGGGGTAGATCGCCCCCACCCAAAACCACCTCTATATTCTCCACGAACCCGAGTTTCCTACACATGAAAACAGCTGTCACGGTGATATATAGGGCGTGTGTGGACTGGATGGCTTGGAGGGGGGAGGGGAGGTGAGGAGGGCTGCAGCAATATGATTCCCGCGTAATCGAATATGCATTACAATTCAATCATCCCATGCACGATAGGATACATATGATAACGTTATCTCTCCTGACATGCAACTAACTTTGGAATATATGTATTCATTTGTGTAGTTTCAATCTAATACAAATTGTTGAATGTGCATTTTAAACAATGTAATTTTTCAATGTGATAACCCATGGTATTCAGTAATTTAACTTTTACTCAACTACTTTCGTCGATATTGCACCCGTTAGTCTTAAGACCAACTAGAGCCACAGCTCACGGTGCTACACTTAGAGATAAAAAAATTTTTTCAGAGATACGGGCCTCAGAAGAAAGTGGGATAATTATAAACGATATTTGTGACCATTTCCCTTTTTTCAATCATCAACTTTTGTGGCATAGCGAGTGTTAATGGCCGTTGTTCAAATGATCGTCTAAAAGGTTTAGGACTTCAATTCGCAATCAAACGTCTTTGTGTTGTTGTGTTAAAGTTCTTATATGTTCTGGCCGCCTTGTATCTGTTCCTTTTCTTGGGATTCAACGTACAAATACACCAAAGACAACTCGGACTAGCAGAGACATTCGCCAATATCTTGCATCAAAAGTGATTCATCAATGTCTTATATCAAAAGTAATTCACGAATACTGAAGTAATGATAGCTTCCATAGAGCAGTAACTTACCTACCCTTCCAAAAATGTCTGAATAAAAAACGTGTAGCAAGCGGTAACCGAAGGTAACCCTTCTGGCTTACTGTCAGCGATTATATACTCTGTGAAACGTGACTGGCTTTGGTAAGCTAAAAACTGTGCATTCATGTTGGCTTACCATCGCTCAACCCCGAATAAATCAGCCAGTGGATCAGGTGACACGAGACACCCAAAACCAAAGAGATACCTCCACCAGTCTGTTCCTATACTCTAACACTAGTCTCCAGGTTCACTGTGACTTCGACCTGTAGGATGTCACAAACGGTGTTTATGGTTTTCTAGCCCATTGCTCGGGTCGTGACCACATAATTTCCAAAACAGAAAGTCGCACAATTTCGTATTGAATGATAACACATGGTAGCTCATATGGATCTTGTAATGCTATGATATCAAATCCAATGTGTCACATGGTATCCTTGCGCAAGTGTAGCACTAATCTGGAAGTGATGTCCTACTGTAATGCACAATGGGGAATGTGTCCCCCCCCCACACCCCAGCGTTGGATGGCAACATTGTGATGTTTTTTTTGTTTTGTTTTTTTTTTGGGGGGGGGGGGGGGGTTACAATACTTCAAGGTAACACTCCTTAAGATGGTATGGTGTTGATGAGAGGGGTGGGTAACTGTTGCATGGGTCATTTCCCCGAGTTAACCCTTTACCAAACGTAACGGCCCAAACCGGCCTGCACTATTCACAAAAATCGCCAATTAATTTTTATTATTTTTTCACTTTTTGTCTCAAAAACATAGGTTATGACCCCTCTTTGGAACGAGCTCGTTCCAATGAGGGGTCATAACCTATGTTTTTGAGATAAAAAGTGAAAAAAATAGTTATTCAAGAATTATATTTGCAAGTGTCGTCTGCTTTTCATGTTAGGCAAAGACTTAAAAATATACCAATAGTGTTTATGTGTATTGGGCTTTAACGACAATTTCAACGCCCAGGGTCACTTCGTGCCTGAATACCAATTTATTTATCGGTGTTCAATGTCACATATGTTTTCACAATGACTAATCGTGACCGCTACATGAATATAAAGTCAAGTCCAGCCAATCCTATATCCATATTGCCCATTTTAGTGGATTTCCACCCCAAGCATTGGTGAATGGGTCCCTATTTTACCAGTAAAAAACAGAGCTTGTCTACAACAGTAAAGAAGGACTGCTACACTTCGCGGGGTTCCCACTGGGAATCTGAATACCAGTATGGGTACATATCACATCTACTTTACTACCAAATACGCATGTATATAGGCCTATAACCAAACACACCAATTGGAACAAAAGTCATGAAGCTGTAGATTGGCCAACAGTTTTTCCGGACTAAAAATAGATCAAATTCGGTATAGACTATCCCAACAAACCTTGTCATACTGCTGAGTCGAACCTTCAAGAACACATTAGATACCAGTGTTTCACTTCCGAGGTGAGCAATCGCGATTGAGTACCTTATGCCTGGGGTGTGCAATCGCGCGCATATGACCACACCCGAAGCTAATGGGGTGCCAGAGGAGGGGGGGTCGCCAGAAGACCATGTCTGTCGGAAAATGTTGTTGCCCATAAAAGAAACTGCTGCTCGCTCGAATACTGACATTTTCTCTGAAAGCCGTTAATTTGAAAAAAAAATGAACATTTGAATCCTTCACCCAAAGCACACGATCTCAAAATTTAATTAAATTATTTTTTTATCTAAAGCTCGACGAGCTCGCTTAAATGAAGGATCACACATTGGCACTGGAAGCTGGGGGAGGGGCTGCTACCCCTCCTGCCCTAAATATAAGAGGCAGGGTTGGCAGCACGTGCATTTTTTCGTCAAAGGAGAATAGGTGGAAAAGACTTTACTTTCAGAGAACTGTATCTGAGAAACTCTCGCATATTCGTTTCTAACGTAAAAGGGATCAGGTATAATGACGGAGGCTGGTCGATCAGCAAAAAGTTATACAATCGGCGGGGTGAGTTCTAAGGCTATATAACGTCCCCTGAATGCAACAAAGCGACATCTTCAATGCAAAGTATTGCAGATGGCCCCTTGTTGTACTTAGTGAACAATATATATTATGTTGTTACTACCGAGTGTCACATTAGAATTTATAACACATTGTAAACACCCAGTCTTAACTCAAACCCAAAGTCGGGTGCCTTATTTGATACCCCTCCCTCCCTTCCCCTCCCACACTTGCTCTCGGATGCTTCTGGTGCCCTTGGGGTCACATTATATGTTTTTGTGAAAAAAAAATTGAAAAATATTTTAATTTTTTTTATGTGCTTAATTTGTAAATCACAGGGGAGGATGCGGTCAATTCGTTTGGTAAAGGGCTGAAGAGGTATATTGAGTTAGGCTTTAAGTTCGTACGTACTGGCGGTTAACGACCCGGAAACACTATTCAAAAAGTTTATATCTCGCCCCATCGTGTCGGAAATTTGTTAGATTCTTTCTTATGGATTGCCTTTGATGCACCTTGTTTTCATCCTATCTACACTAACATCTGAGGTGTGCAATCGCGCACCTGTTACGCACCTCATTTGCATCCGGGGTACACTTTTTCTGGCGCTACAAAAACATTAGCACTGGGGGCGGATGCGGTCAATTCGTTAAGTAAATGGTTGAAGAGGTATAATGAGTTAGGCTTCAAGTTCGCACTGACGGTTGACGACCCGGGAACACTGTTGGAAAAGTTTATCTCTCGCCCCACCGTGTCGGAAATTTTTTAGAGCCTTTCTTTTGACCTGCCTTCGACGCACCTTGTTTTCATCCTATCTACACTTACTTCTGAGGTGTGCAATCGCGCCCCTGTGACGCACCTCATTTGCATCGGAGTACACATTTTTCTGGCGCTACAAAAATATTAGCAGTATTGGGTATATCTTAAACTTCAACGCCACACCTCAGACCTACCTGACCGCTAAGACTTAGTAATTATTAGATCTATCTTACTCTTGATATTTTTTGACGCGAGAACAGGTAGGCCAGAGGTGATGCGTAGTATTACAGAGACTTCTTGTCAAAAACAGCGATACTCATGGCCAGCTTTTACCTTCAGATCAGTGGAAAAACGATCTGGTAATCTCCCCTGAAAATGTTTTGGGGATTGAAAATTAGCATTACGGAGATGGAAAAGTTTTACAATTCTTAAGATTAAATAAAATATTCAAAAGTTACATTATGGAAGCGCGTGGCATCTGAAAGTTCAATATATTTTCGTTACAGTGATTGTTTAATGATGCCAGTTTACCCTCTGAGTTTTGTTCCTCCGTCACTTACAAAATGTACTGGTATCTCCAGTGCAATCAGGCTAAAAATGTTTAAAACAGTGGTTCCTTTTATTTTTGGTCATCTATGTACGCTTTTAAGTTTAACAGATATCTGGGAAGCGCATCAATTCGAAAAATAGGATCTTGTTTCTACTGTCTGGTGGAAATATCTATCTGAAACAAGCCCTTGACTTTTGTTCCTTTGATGCCCAAAATTCTGTATAATCTGATAACTTTTCTCACACATTGGCCGATTATCTGTGAAGCAATCAGCTGTTGGTTTCTGATAGTCAATAAGGGGAGATAACCTTCCACTCGAACCAGTCACTTGAAGTGGAAAGCTGGGTATGGCCACCTTGAGCGGACGAAACGCACCAGGCATTACTTTTTGACTGGTTGAGTGCTAGAAGCCACTATCAGGACTTTCATAAAAAGAGGGTACCAGAGCAAAAGCCTGTTTCCCTTGATCATGTTTCATAATCAGTCAAACGCAAATACTATTTTGTTTATATAAATTTGTTCCATTACAAATTATTGGAGAGTGCCTATAGGCACTCTCCAATAATTTGGAATAAAACAAATTAGGAATAACAAATTCAGACCACCCAAAATAATCTAGCCAGCAACCAGGTAAACTTCCCAGCTATGCATGTCTGCGTTTTTTTTCGAACCGCGAGGAATATATAATATACACTAGGCACCTGGTACTTAATTAAGCACCCCTGAAATGTTTCTTGCCAATGAAGTTGCTGTTACTGATTATTATGTTTTAATGATTGCTATGTCTGGCAGTACATTTCATCAAATGAAACATGATGTTTCTGGTTGATCGTCTACCCCAAACTCATCCCCTCGTTCATGTGAAGCATGCTTCCCAAGAATGTCACAAAAAATACTATCATCCACATGCAATATCTGGGTATAAAACCTGATAAAACAAGAAAATTTGTCACTTATTTTATCAATAAATGTTGACATGGCAAGGGGAAGACTGTCAAAGGCACTAAGACGGCAAATCGTTGGCATGCATTCAACAGGCATGTCATTCAAAGCTATTGGAAGGCAACATGGCTATAGCCATTCTGTCATCAGCAGACTTGTCCGAAAACATCAACAAACCAGCGATGTTAAGGACCGACTAAGGCCTGGACATCCCCAAAAGACTTCTCCTCGGGAAGATCGGAGTCTGGAACGCCTCGTTAGGGGCTAACCCTTTGCTTCAAGTGGGGTTTGAAACGCCTTGCCCCCCCCCCACCCCACCCACCCCCCACCCCCCAACAGGCGTTTGTGCAACAGAACTGTCTGAAACTGTCTCAAAGCACTGGGTGTGAGGTCCAGAAGGGTCATCAAGCGTCCAGTTCTGTCCGATCAGCATCAAAGACGATGTTTGGAGTGGTGTATGGCACGACAGCACTGGAATCCCAGGACGTGGAAGAGAGTTCATTGGTCAGACTGCTTCACGTCACAGATAGTCGCATGAGAGTGTGGAGGCATAGAAATACTGCTTACGTACCCAGTAACATCAGACCTACTATTCCTTATGTTCCTTATGGTGGGGGTACAGTAATGATCTGGGGATGCCTCTCTCATGATTGTAAGCTTGATATGGTGATTGTTCGTGGGAATCTCAATGGTTATTAGTACATCCGGGACATTCTCAATCCGGTTGCCGTGCCTCATTTTGACAACCACCCGTTCGCTACTCGCCCAGTATTCATGGACGACAATGCAAGGCCACATCGTTCCCATGCTGTGAGAGCATTCATTCAGAACAACGCTATTACAACATTACCTTGGCCTGCAATGAACCCCGATTCGAATCCCGTAGAACAGGTATGGGCCGATTTTGGAAGCTGCATTGTATGGGGAGTGGCAGCAGTTGCCTCTGGACCGTTTCAGAAGGCTCACTGTTAACAATAAGAGGAGGGTTCAGGGTGTCACCGGGCACGTAGTGGATACACTCGCTACTGACGTCCGACACTGCCTTTGTGTTCAGGAGATCACAAGTTACATTTTTGTCAGTAATTGTTTCATCACGGGCCATTCCAGCACCACACTTATAAAGAGAACATTTTCCAATCAAAAACATTAATGACGGATATGTGTAATCACCGCCATTAAAATACGGCATATTTTCATCACTGTGCGATCTTTCATTTGTAAATAGACCATTCTTTCCGCAAACAATCACTTTTGGTCATCTGAAAGAGAGCAATAAAGTAATGCCAGTATTTATTAACACCACTGCGAAAAACAGAGGGTGCTTAATTAAGTTCCAGGTGTATATTTCCCTAGAAATGTCCATTCAAACCAATCTACACACAACTGAAATATATGCAAGCTTTACAAAACAAAATCAAAAGCTTATTCATTTATTGGTGTCTTTCGTCATTATCAGCACCTGCGGCAATATCATGACCGCAACACAACATAAATTTTATACAATGAGGGCAGTCAACCTGACGGGATTTAGTCACCGCTTTACACATCAGTGCCACAAAACATACATGTATAAATTTACATATGCAAAGGTCATGCGAACAATCTTACACGTTATTTGTACATATGAGTGTAAAAAAATACATACGTATGTAAAGTTTTCATCCGGGGGAGGTGGTGTAAATCACAGAATGCACCTGTAAATTTACTCGTGTATTGCAACCACTCGTTGTTCGTCATGAGAACACATTGCAGAGTTAGTTTGCATACCCTTAACACGGATGTGATTGATATCGGTTAATCTATTGGTCGTTATCGAAAGCAGCGAGAAGGGCGATATCACACCACTGTAGTGATCACTCTCTCTCTCTCTCTCTCTCTCTCTCTCTCTCTCTCGCAGTAAAATAATTCCAACTAGGTTGTTAAAATAAGACAGCTAAGTTGTTACAACAGCTAATCTGTGGATACCCCCCCCCCCCCATCCCACACACCCACACACACCCACATACCTAGTGATTGCATACTCAAGTGGATACCTGTCTCAGTGATAACAAAATCACCGGATTTCATCCATCCCAGTCATTACAAGTCCCAGTGATTAGCAGCAGAGTGTTTACATATCCTAGCAGTTACATACTGTGGTCACCCATTTGCACATAGTCTTTGGATATCCTATATATGGTTATTCGGCCCATTGCTACCTATCCTAGTGGTTACATATCATGGTAGTTACCTATTCTATTGATTACATATCGTGGTTGTTATAAATTCTTGTAGTTACATGTAGTGGTTACATATCAAAGTCGTTACGGTAACTTGTTTGTTTTGTTTTGTTGGGGTTTAACGACACTTTCAACAGCCAAGGTCACATCGTGTCTCTAACATTTTTACGGCTGGAGGAAGCCGGTGTATCCTGAGAGAACCACCGAGCAACTGTCAGACTCCCCAACGTACTAACTCTGCACACCTAGTACGCCTTTCGGCACAGCGCCACCATGCCCCCACGTGGGTAATCGGGAATAAGTTTCTTGCCCAAAGGAACAAAGTAGTTACCGCTGGCCAGGATAGAACTATCGACCTTTCGGTGTAAAGTGCAATGCTCTAATCCGCCGAGCTCACGTTACAATAACTTACCTATACCTCAAATATATAATCTTAGGATAATCCTGGAAATACGTATTCCAGTAGAAAACGCCCAAGTGATCACGTACTCTAGTGGTTAGATATCATATTTGTTAAATAGAGTATTTGCGTACCTCAATTGTTACCATCCTAGTGGTTCTATATCCTAGTGGGGTGGCCCAAAACTTTGCTTGGGTGGTGGTGTCGGGTGACTGTGTCTTCCTTGGAATGGAAGTAGTATAGCAGGTGGCATTGGGGGTCTCATGTGACGTCATAGTCACGTGACCCAATTGCGCCATGTTTGGTTATCATGGTAGCCAGCCATCTTGTGACGTCATCCCCATAGTGATACGTGGTCTTAGGTTGTAATCGCAGCGAACGTGACACGTGTTTCCGTCGCCCATTTTGATTACTGGGGGCCGTACTCTTGGTCTCTATGGTAACACGTGGTTGCTATGTGACCCAAAGGAATGTAATAATGTACATTCGTTTGAATATGAGTAAATCCAATTACCCAAATAGGCCCGACAATTTCCCCAAATCATCAAAACCCACCTAAAATCACTTTATTTGGTACAAATTCCCCCAGAATCCTCCTCTTTCTCAATAAAAGGCGCTTTCCTTTGTACAAGAGCAACTTCATTGGTAAGGATTTCCACAAAATCTAAGGTTACTTCCAGGAATTACCACAAACAACCCGACAACTATTTATTTAACTCGGATTTCTCACAAAATCCTCGGTGTCAACCTGTTTATTTCAGGTAGGATTCCCCCAGAATCCTTCATTTTTCCAATAATAGGCGCATTCCTTTGTATAACAGTAACTTTGTTGGTTCGGATTCCTGAAGAATCCGCAGTTTCTACCTATTACAATTCAGCCTACTGTAACCCAAACAGTCGAATTAGTCCTAAGACGGGGTATGTTCGGAGGGTGTGTTCGACTGTAGAAGAGTAAATCTAATTACCACAAACAACCCGACAATCCCTCCAAATCACCAAAATCCACCCCATCTTTTACTATTTCGAATTCTTTCTATATATGCAACAGTTTACGTCTATCTGCGTCTATCTGCCCATGTTCCTTTGTTCTGGAGCATACTCCAGTAGCGCATAAACTGGAGCCTATCAACTGGAACAGCTTTACATATTATTACTATATTTAGCTTTTCTGGTCTATTCTTGTTAGTTCTGACCCTATTCCGTGTACTCTTGTTGTTTCCTTTATCTAGATTATTTATATAAATTATAACTAACCAATCAGATTGCTTCATTTTCCATAATCTGTATGCAGAGTTATCTCCCCTTATTACAACGAAGTCGTATCCGATTTTCATCACCTCTATATCCAATGGCCATATCCCATGGAATCCCATTTTTGGGAAACACCCGTGGCTATGGAATCCCTTTATTGTCGTATGAGGCTATGAGGGCTATGTAAAAGCCCTCAATGAGTTCTCATTTATTATCCCTCATACCCTCATTGAATTTTGAGGTTATGAGGACCTTGAAAAATCCCTCAATGAGGTATAATTTACTACGACTCTTAGCCTCATTTCAGTATTTAACAGGTATATCCTATGGAATCCCATTTTGGAAAACGCCTGTGACCGTGGAATCCCTTTTTTGTCCCAGATATTCTGGAATACCGAGATGAGGCTAAGAGTCGTAGTAAATTATGCCTCATTGAGGGATTTTAATGGTCCTCATAACCCCGTCTTATTGCAGAAAACTTGGGTAACATAGCAATCACGTGTTACCATAGAAACCAAGATGGCGGCCTCCAGTATACAAAATGGACGACGGAAACACGTATCACCCTAACAACACGCTCTGCGCATGCGCACTCACGCCACGTATCACCATGGAGATGATTTCACAACATGGCCGCTCACGTGGGTTACCATGACAACACAACATGGCGCCACTACGTCACGTTACATGACGTCACTTCCGGGGTCCGGCACCGGGGTCCGGCAACCTTTATCTGTAGAGGAACATGACATACTACTCCCGTAATACGGAATTATCTCACCAATGTATAATCAAGGCCTCTATGATATTTGAACCTGAAAAACAATCGTGCAGGAACAGGTATTGTTAACGACTCGGTAACGACTCAAATTCCATCGAGCAAATGAGCTATAAAGCAGGGTTGGGGTATTCGTATTCAGTATTCGTATTCAAATACAGTTTATCAAGTATTCACATGTATTCAGTATTCACTGAATGTTATGAATACATGTATTCGTATACGTATTCAAATACATAAAACTTTGAGCTATATTCAAGAATACATTTTGAATACTTGTTGAATACTTTCTATATTTTGGAATTAGAGAACCATACACTGAATAAAAGGTTTTCACAGATCAAGCCCATGGACTCCAGACAACAAATTCACATCTCATATCAATATTAAAGATTTAATAATCCCTGATATTATTTATACACCACCAAACACCTTGTCTGAAATTTATGCATTGAAAGCAGACAATAGACCTAATTATCAGTTAACTTGTCACAATACAACTTATTTATGTAACAATGGCCACATATCCCCATGGCTTTTTAAATTGTAGAAAGCATGGATAATAAAAATAAAACAAAAGAACTTGTGTTATTATTTATTTATTTATTGATGTTTAAGGTCACATATTTATGCACAATGGCTAATCATGACCGTGACAGTTTTACGGGTGGAGGAAGCCGGAGTACCCGGAGAGAACCACCGAGCAACGACGAGCAGCTGCCAGCTCCCCAACATCGTAACTCCGCACTGCAGCACAGGCAGGGTTAGATTGGTTGAAGACATGCGCACCATCGACGTGCAGTACGCCTTAGTACACGGCGTCATCGTGCCCCCACGCGGGCAATGGAGATGAAGTGTCTTGCCCAAGGAACTTGTGTTATTGGACAAAACTCAGTTATTCAATGATATTATATTCTAAAATTTTTGGATTTATTTACAGTTTTCCTGTTTATCCATTATTTCACAGTGAAAACACATATTTATTTATTTATTTATTTATTTATTTATTTATTTATTTATTTATTTATTTATTCCTGTTTAAGGTCACCTTTTTACAGCTCAGTATGTCTAATTATAATCGGTGAAAGCATGTAAATATTATAAAGAAAATACTACTGCTATTAGCAAACTTTCAGACAACAGACCTCCAGGTTTAACCATGAAGTGCATTGGCTAAAACTTTACTTGTCCTTCTTATGTGGTGGCACCCATAGAGTGGATTTCCCGTCAGGTAATTACTTTAGTTTTCCAGCAAAGCACGGTAAGTACAATTAAAGCTTCAGCTAAAGGGCCATCAGTTTAAAAATGACTTTTAACCCAAGAAACAAAAAACGTAAAGGCCTTGCAATAAATACTTCTAATTTAAAAAGTATTCAAGTATTCAAAAATGTATTCATGAATACATTGTAATGTATTTGTATTCGTATTGAAATACATTTGAAAATTTGTGTATTTGTATTTGCATTCAAATTCATGAAATTTCAAAGTATTCGTATTCGAATACATTTACAAAGTATTCGCCCCAAGCCTGCTATAAAGCATTTGCTCGAACGAGTGATTCTATATACGACTCTTATGCTCATCCGGGTATTTGAGGATACCTGTGGCATGGTGATGTACTATTCGAGGATACTTTTTGGAGGATACCTTTTGGAGGATATCTACCTGAAGATAGTTACGGCTTCTAACGCCTGTTCAGTTCCTGTCATCTAGGTCGCTACTTCTGACTTGTCTCATGTCATCATCGTTTGTCCCATTACGTGTACAGTACCCATATGAGACTGGTCAATAAATACCCCAGTTATTGATGCTAATTTTAACATTCCACTCTGAACTTAACTTTTAAAATCGTAAATCGGATTCCCTTCCTCCCCAACCCACAATTTATTCAAAATTCAGTACCGGTAACATGATTCTTCTCCCCGTGAATAGCTACAGTTAGGTAAAAGACCGTCTGGGAAATGTCCAGATATTGTGCTGGTTAACTTATAATTTTTTCAACTCACATGATTTCAGTACGGTACAATATTTATATTTTCGTAATTCCACGAGTTCTGAATCGATTTTGATGAACAACATTCAGAATCGCAATAGCTTTCAATAACTTTTTCAAATATTGAACTATCTTTTTAATATTTCAAGTAAAAGTAAAAGGAATATTTCACTGACTGTGAAAAAATTTGATCTAATTAAGAGCCGGTGACTGAGAGATCAAAAGATAAACCGACGTCAGCCGAACATCCCATCACACAGTTTGACATATTCATGCGAGATTAAAAACACAATTCAAACTCCATATTTTGATCGTTTTTTCTGCCATATTAATGCTTTTTATTATTAAAAAAAAACATGTATGGAGCATACGTATTCAATTTATACTTAAGTGCAATACCTAACAATCACTGAATAACAATGAACTGAAACTATTTTTGGTGGAAGAATAAACTTGATTACCGCACTTGCAAAAAACACAAGTTAATTATAGACAAATTGAAGTCACGTGGTGGGGTTTTGAGACCCCACCTCGTAGTGTAATTAGTGGGGTCTCAATTTCTGTGTTCATATGGGCAGCGTACACGACATGCTGTGGTTAGCTTCCACTACTGGTCTGTGCCAGACAGACTTGTCCATACCCCCCGTCATGTATATTCTAAGACAAAAAGGGACACAACTCTGGCCAAAAAAAATCCGATCGAAATTGTAATCTGATCGAAATTATACCATGTGAACCTGTGCAGGTGCACAGGTTCACATGGTAGTGAACATCCATACCAAGTTTCAAAGGAATTGACCCATAAACATATGAGAAAATCTCCGGACAAATTCAGGCATTCTATGACGAAAAGGAGCATAACTCCGGTAAAAAAGTCCTATCACAACTATAACTGCAGGTGCACAGGCTCCTATGGTAGCGAACATCCATACCAAGTTCAAAAGACATCGACCCATAAACACCTGAGAAAATATCCAGACAAAATTCGGGCATTCTATGACGAAAAGGAGCATAACTCTGAGAAGAAAGGTCGATCGAAACTATAATCGCAGGTGCACAGGCTCCCGTGGTAGTAAATACTCATACCAAGTTTGAAAGAAATCGACCCATAAACATCTGAGAAAATCTCCGAACAAAATTCTAGGCCTGCTATTTCAAGTCGAAAAGGGGCATAACTCTGGGGAAAAGATCCGATCGAAACTATAATCGCAGGTGCACAGGTTCCCATGGTAAGAAACATCCATACAAGTTTGAAAGAAATCGACCCATACACATCTGAGAAAACCTCCGGACAAAATTCTAGGCAATTCGGGCATTCCAAAACAAAAAGAGGCATAACTCTGGCAAAAAGTCTGATCAAAACTATAATCTCAGGTGCATAGAATTCCATTGTAGTGAACATCCATACCAAGTTTAAAAGAAATTAATCCATAAGCACCTGAGAAAATCTCCGGACAAAATTTAGACATTCAAAGACGAAAACGAGCATAACTCTGGCAAAAAGTCCGATCAAAGCTATAATCACTGGTACACAGGATTCCATGGTAGTAAACATCCATACCAAGTTTCAAAGGAATTAATCCATAAACATTTGAGGAAATCTCCGCACAAAATTCTAGGCCTGCTATTTCAAGACAAAAAGCGGTATAATTCTGAAAAAAATAATCCGACCGGAACTATAATCACAGATGCACAGGTTCCTATGGTGGTGAACATTCATACCACAGTTTCGAGCAGATTGGTGAATGAACGTCTGAGAACACCTTCGGACAAAAGTATGTCTATTGCCTCTACAAACCGACATCTTCTGCACCCACCTTTATAGCTCATTTACTCAATGAGATTCGAGTCAGTTGAGCAATCTGATGTAGCTAGCGAGGCTTTAGTAGTGTCAGTAATAATCATACAAAGCTCTGTTAGCGTGGTAGACGACTATAGGCTAAGGTGACTACAGTAGAAGCTAATCATAGAATAATTGACGGTGACTATGGGTAAGTCAGTAGAAATGGTCTTAAACATATAAAAGACGCGTGTGGTCTAGATGCTAGGAACTGAACAGGCGCTAGTAGCCATCTTCAGATAGACATCCTCCGATAAGTATCCTCCAAAAGGTGTTCTCCAAAAGGTATCCCCCAATAGTACATCACCATGCCATTATGATGAGCATAAGAAACATATGTGGATTCACTCGTTCGAGCCGTTGCTCTATACCTCATTTGCTCGATAAGATTCGAGTCATTCGAGCAAGCAGAAGCTTGCTAATAGTTCGGAAGAGTTTTCCGCAAGGGTTGGCACGTGTAAGAAATCCTTCACCCTACTTAACATTAATTGCAGGAGCCCAAATGCCAATTTCGAACACCTGCAGAGTCTGCTTTGTGACCTCCAAACAACTGTAAATATTTTTGACATCATAGGTATCACTGAAACAATCAGCATAAAAGAAAATATATCCTACACCTTAGACGGCTATCAGCCACTTGTTTTGCGTTCTCGTCCTGCCGGTGACGACGGCAGGGGAGGTGTTGGTGTCTTCGTTAAAGATTCTATTCCATTCAAAGTAAGAAACGACTTGAGTATTTTCATTCCTCATGTTTTCGAATCACTGTTTATCGAACTTACTGGAAAATCCAAAGTAACTGTAGGAATTATTTACCGACCTAACACTGCCCCAAAAGCTGATTTGGACCTGTTCCTATCTCAATATTCAGTCTACTTGAACTAATCAATTCCGAAAAGAAGACAACTTACTTGATGGGAGACTTCAACATAGATTTATTAAATTTTAACCAACACTAAAAAACTAATCATTATCTAGAATCGCTGTTCAGCACCGGATTCACACCCATGGTAACTAAACCAACAAGAGTAACAAGTCACTCGGCCACAATTTGACCATATATTTTGTAACAAACTAAACCCAAACACCTCTGGTATAATTATTACTGATGTGAGCGATCATTTCGCCACATTCTATATCGAAAATCTCAAAGCAACCCATCCTATTGACACAGACCAACCTAAGAGAATCTTCAACACAAGGAACATCAACCTATTTAAACAACTGCTATCCGAGACTGACTTCAGCCATGTGTGCCAAGAGACCAGTGCAAATGAAGCGTATGAGAAATTTATAACAATCCTAAACACAACGTTTGACCAAGCCGTCCCGTTGAGAATAATAAAGACCTCGAAAATATACATCAAACGAGAACCATGGATGACTTCCGGCCTCTTACAATCCTCCCTGAACAAACATAAACTTCTGGAAAGAAAGTACAGATCCCCGACTAACCACAATATTACGCGATACAAAACCTATTGCCAAATTTTTAATCAGCTTAAACGTAAACAAAAAAAGAATTATTATAGTCAATTATTATTAGAAAATCAGGGTAACATTAAAACATGGGAAATTCTCCGTAAAGCAATAAATAAGTCAAACCTTCCTCCTTCCCTACCATCATCATTTATTGAAGATAACGTGGAGTTTAGTGACCCCATCCACATTGCCGAGAAATTCAACAGTTACTTCACCAATATTGGAAATCGAGTAATCAACAATATGGCAAGCTCCACTCATCCATTCTCGGATTACCTAAAAAATAGTGTCTCCGATTCATTTTTCATATCACCTACAAGCATCGATGAAGTCGTATCCTCCATAAAAAGCCTTTCTACAAAAACTTCGGCTGGCCAGGACAATATTTCTCCTAAACTACTTAAAGAAATTATACACGAAATAGTCGTTCCTTTAACCCATATTATAAATACGTCATTTTCGACTGGAATTGTCCCATCCAAAATGAAAATCGCAAAAGTAATACCAATTTTTAAATCTGGCGATAAACAGTCATTCGACAACTACCGTCCAATAAGTATTCTTCCATCGTTTTCAAAAATCCTAGAGAAATTAATGCATAAAAGGCTAACAAATTTCTTAGATGACAACAACGTTATTTATAACTACCAGTTCTGATTCAGAAAGGGACATTCAACATTTCACCCAATAATGCATCTTATCAACCACGTTGCCATAATGAATAACAAAACATCTAAAGACTGCACGCTATCCATGTTTTTAGATTTTTCTAAAGCCTTTGATACCATTGACCAGAAAATACTCGTTAGGAAACTCGAACATTACGGCATTAGAGGTATAGCTAATTCTTGGTTTCAGAACTACCTCTCTGGGAGGTTCCAATATGTGCGATTCACGAGTGAATCCGCTGACCTACTAAATATTACTACAGGGGCGCCATAGGGTTCTGTACTTGGCCCTCTTTTATTTGTACTATTTATTAATGACATTTGTGAGTCTACTGACATGAGCATCCTATCATTCGCGGATGACACAACAGCTTATAAGTCTGGGAACGACCTCAATCTCCTAATAGAGATGGCCAACAATGAATTATCGAAAATCAACAATTGGTGTTTAGCAAATAAGTTATCGTTAAATGTTAAAAAAAACAAAAGTTATACTTCTTCACCCTCAAAACGACAACTATAAATACAACAACGCACAGCCCAAAATTTCCTTGAAAAACTCGGACATAATATTTGCAGGTAATAATAGTCATGACAAATTCATAAAATTTCTGGGAATTAACCTGGACGAGAATCTTAAATTTAATCAGCATGTATCTGCTCTCTGTACAAAACTATCCAGGGCAATTTTTATTCTGAGAAGAGCCAAAAATTTTCTGCCGCTCGAGACGTTACGTTTACTTTATTTCACCCCAATTCAAAGCCATTTAATTTACAGGATCCAAATATGGGGAAACAAACCAGCAAGCAAACAAATTCTGAAGTTGCAGAAAAAGGCTGGTCGTATCATAGCGAACAAAACGTACAACTCATACGGACCCCCTTTTCAAACGTTTGAAAATCTCAAGTTTAACGATTTGTACAAGCTACACTCACTTCTATTCATGCACGACTGGTCAGAACACAACTCCCTGTCAGTTTTGAAACTACATTCCATGTGTACTCAAACCCCTCAGGCATGAATACAAGGCAATGTGGAAACCTGAATACATATAAACCCCGCACCCAGTTCTCAGCACCTCTTCCATATTTTTCTATTCCTAAAATGTGGAACGACCTTGATACAACGTTAAGAACCTCCAACCGCAGGTTATTCAAAAAAACATTAATTGATCAATTTCTAAACACATATAACGCCGATATCAGCTGTTCCTACCCGAGATGTCCCGACTGCCTGCTGCCTAATAGTTAGTCGCCTGGGTTGTTATCGCCTTTTTTCTCCTCGAGAGCTCAGGAACATATTACCTTGCCATTTACGGGTTTTCCGATTATATATCACCCATGATCTTACTGGTCTACTCAGCATAAATATATTATTTCATTTATTCGGAAATACAGTCAATTAATTAATTGATTAATTGATTGATTATTTGATTACTCAATTGCCAACTACCGCCTAATAAGTAGACTCTTGGGTCGTTATCGACTTCTTTTTCTCCTCACGAGCTCAGGAACATGTTCCCCTCCAATTTACGATTTACGGTTTTCCGATTATACATTACCCCATTACCTTACCTTAATGGTCTACTTGCAAAAATATATTATTATTATTTCATTTATTCAGAAACACGGTCAGTTTATTAATTGATAAACTAATTAATTAGTTGAGTGCCCAATTGTTCAATTGACTGATCAACCGATTAACCAATTACTCGACTACTCATTCAATGCGCCAAATCAAAATAACAAATGATAGAACATTCTGGAGTTTGATTCATGACGAAGAAAATTTTAACCAGTTCTAATCAACTCGATCTCAAAATAAAAGTAATAAACTACTTGCTGTCCAGATAGAGCTTATTTAACCTTAACATTTGCCATTTGCCATTCTGTTCTTTTAACTTGCATTATTAGATTTCCAGGGGATGACAGGAAGACAGTCGTAAGACTATGTCATTCCCCACAGTATACATCTGTCTATGATTTTGTAAGCTTGTTTTTTCGCCTCATGTTTGTATTTGTATGCTGTGAAATAAATTGAATTGAATTGAATTGACTACAGGCTAAGGTGACTACAGTAGAAGCTAATCATAGAATAATTGACGGTGGCTATGGGTAAGTCAGTAGAAATGGTCTTAAACATATAAAAGACGCGTGTGGTCAAGATGCTAGGAACTGAACAGGCGCTAGTAGCCATAACTATCTTCAGATAGACATCCTTCGATAAGTTTCCTCCAAAAGGTGTTATCCAAAAGGTATCCCCCAATAGTACATCACCATGCCATTATGATGAGCATAAGAAACATATGCGGATTCACTCGTTCGAGCAGTTGCTCTATAGCTCATTTGCTCGATAAGAAGATTCGAGTCGTTCGAGCAAGCAGAAGCTTGCTAATAGTAGTAGAAGACAAGTATGATGGTTATAATTGTGTTGTGATATAGATACTGAGAGCCATAGTAGTCAGCAGTAGTGGCGGGCGAATCTATCAAAGGGTAGCCAGTGGTAGCCAATATTAGTGTTACAGACTAGTCGTCGCCTGAGTGCTAGAATGTTCTATGTCCCCTATGGGACATAGAACATTCTAGCACTCAGGCGACGTAGTAGTAGTGGTAGTAGCGAGTGGAAACTAGTCATAGAACAAACGATGATGACATGGGACAAGTCAGCAATAGAGGTCTAGATGCCAGGAACTGTACAGGCGCTGGAAGCCGTAGCTATCTTCAGGCAGATGCCCTCCAAAAGGTGTCCACCAAAAGGTATTCTCCAATAATACATCACCACGTCATAGATATCCTCCAATATCCAGATGTGCATAAGAGTCGTATGTGGAGTCACTCGCTCAAGCAATTGCTCTAAAACACAATTGCTCGATAAGATTCGAATCGTTCGAGCAAGCAGTTGCTTGTTAATAGAAGTGGAAGACAAGTATTATAGTGATTAGTGAATGATAACGGGAAAACGTACGTCTAAAATATAACAAAATGGCGACGATTCGGCCATCATGAACTTCCGTCCCCAAAGATCTATTCACACTGATACCAAATTTCATAGCCCCCCCCCCCCCCCCCACCCCACCACTCTCCCAATAGGAGCTAAGCAGGCACACGTTTGTGATAAAATTTAACCATAAAAGGTCATAACTCTGGTGGAAAAATTTGCTGAATCGAAAATCCCTTTCCACATTGGTATTTACACATCATACACGTATTTCACATAGGGAATGAGACAACTCACCCTGAGACAAGTCGCCCCAAGTGAGACAACTCGCCCCAACTTCTGAGGCGACTCGCCCAAACTTTTTAGACAACTCGCCACAACTTTTCAGACAACTCGCCCCCACCTTTTCCAATGGAAATGGTTGTAAAAAATAACAGGAGACTGGCTACCAAAACACATTTTTATTCATCGATATCAAATGATATATAAATACGATTTTACAACAAAAATATCCAAAACAGAATAGCATTCAGTCTTGTGTTCTAATATAATAAAAAATACATGAATATAATACAAATTATTTCCCAATTTTTGCATATACACCAGTATACACTCTCACATTTCTTCAACAACGTATTGATTCTTGTGTCTCTTGTTGATTGATTGTCCGTACAACATTTTGCATTGCAATTTCAAAGCCATCGGTCGGATTTGGTTCTCCTTTGGTATGCTGATAGACCTGCACGGGGGAACGGATATGCATAAGGAATGGGTTCCGTCCAATGACTTTTCCCAGAGTTATGACAATTTCTCCCTTCTGTCCGTCTATCCGTACAAAGTTTTGCATTGTAACTTCAAAGCCATCGGCCGGATTTGAATCTCCTTTGGTATGCTGATACACCTGCATAGGGGAACGGATATTCACAAGGAATGGGTTCCGTCCAATGATCTTTCCCAGAGTTATGGCCCTTTTCCCTTTTGTCCGTACAAACGATTTGCATTGTAGCTTCAAAGCCATCGGTCGGATTTGGATCTTCTGTGGTATGCTGATAGACCTGCATGATAGAATGGATATGCACAAGGAACGGGTTCCCTCCAATAGTTTTCCCCAGTGTTAAGTCCCTTTTTCTCTTCTGTCCGTACAAACGTTTTGCACTCTAACTCCAAGGAAATCGGTCGGATTTAGATCTCCTTTGGCATGGTGATAGACCTGCATGGGGAACGGATGCACAAGGAATGGGTTCCGTTCAATAATTTTCCCCCGAGTTATGGCACCTTTTTCCCTTCTGTCTGTACAAATGTTTTACATTGCAACTTCAAAGCCATCAGTCAGCTTTGGGTATCCTTTGGTATGCTGATAGACCTGCATGGGGGAACGGATATGCACAAGGAACGGGTTGTGCCTAATAATTTTCCAAAGAGTTATCGCCATTTTTCCCGTCTGTCCGTACACACGTTTTGTATTGTAACTTCAAAGCCATCGGTCGGATTTGGATCTCCTTTCGTATGCTGATAGATCTGCATGGGGGAACGGATATGCAAAAGGAACGGGTTCTGTTAATAATGTTTCCCAGAGGTATGGCATTTTTTCACTCTTCCGCCTTTGAAAATTTTTATCCACAAGAGTCGGAAGCGAGAGCCAATAAACTTATTTGGGTTGAGTGTGCGCACTGGTAGTAGGGTAGTGGGTTCAGATTCCCGAGAGCCTCGATCTGGAAGATGACCAGGAATTGTGCACAACTACAAGAATTCTGCTCCCTGTTTGCTAAAAGACGTGGTGCTAAGAGACGTGGGCATAATAATGGTAAAACTGAAACCGCAGTTTGATGGTTGTTTTAGAAGAAAGAAACCCAAACAGTCGCTGGTTTGGGAGCAGCCCCAGCATATTGTCCAGGTTACAAAAAGGAAAAAATCCATCAATATGTGTTTTTGAAAACTGGGAGTCATCCATTAGCCTATAAAGGAGAGTGGGTGCTGAGCCTTCGCCATGTGGTCTGCCTTCGGAGGAACAGATGACGCTATGACGGAGGGAAGAAAAAAAAAACAAACAAAAAATAAAACAAAAACAAAACAAAAAACCACACATACACAAACACAGACTCAAAAGCCCTTAAAGGAGCAGTCAAATCTTTATTCCAATGTTTATTTATTTAAAATGTACACAGGTCCAAGCCAGGCAAGTTTGTTTCAATCCTTGCTTGGAGTTTGGTGGTTTCTTGTGTATGTTAACAGAAAGGCAGCTAGTTCCATTTCCTCCTACGCTTCGTCTACTATTTCCAGCAGTCTTCTTGATAAGAGTGTTGTAAGGAAACTTGAGAGTGTGCAGTTAGAAAAGTTATAGACAGAGAGAGATAGGAATCCGCTATTGTATGTTGTGACTGTTGTATGATAGTTGCTATGGATGGGGCGGGGCGGGTTTCTTCAGTGCCCACTCCCCACGCGCAGAGTTGCGAGGCAGTCCCCACAGACCCAATCCTGAAGTTCTCAACGAGTGGCGAGGCAATCCTCACCGACTCCACGCAATTTAATTCTGTTGAATAATTTTAATTTTCTGTGACTTCCTCTATCACCTCGCGGTTAACCCTCACCTTGAATCGTCGGTCAGTTAGAAATGATGATATGATTCTCAGAATTTTAGTGGGTAATCCCATATTCGCTAGTTTATATCTCATGCCATTCGCCATACCGAGTCGAACGCTTTTTTCTTCATCCAAGAAAAGCCCTGTTCCTATTTCTTTTTAACTGGTAAAGTGCTGAGTTTTTTCCGATAACAAATCAAAGTTCATAATAAACTGCTCTATTACATTTAATTGGATAGTGCCTTATAGGCACTATCCAATTAAATGTCAGAGAGCAAGGTATTGTATAAAAAATCCGATTCATATCAGGGACAATAAAGGCTTCCTCAGGCAGAATGTAGCTACAGACAGTTATTGCCTGTCACTTTTAGTAAAGCCCAAAATAGGGCTTCCAGCACTCTACCAGTTAATTAAACGCTATTTTCAAATACTCTACCAGTCTATATACGTGTTCGATTCCCTCTTTCTAACTCCTGTACGCTCTTTGCCATTTGTTAAAAAAGTTGATTGATTGGAGATAGCTACGGAGTCACATGGTGAGAATCCGCTTAAATACTTTTCCAACACAGCTAAGCAAGCTAATTGGGCGGTAGTTAGAAGGGTTGGTAAGGTCTTTGTCAGGTTTAGGCATAATGACTCCCGTGCCCACTTATCAGCATTTTGGGAAGTACCCATAGGAAAGACAGCAGTTTAGGAGTTGGGTAAGTCTTTAGTAGATGTTGGGACAGTTTCAGTATTTTGTTTGAGATTTCGTCTTCTCCGGGGACGAAGATGACTTGCATTTTTTGATTATACCCATGACCTCTTCTACGCTTATTGGTTCGGTTAATTCATGGTCGTCCACATCTTTAGGCCTTTGGTCGATGTTGGGTTCGTGAAAATTGAGTCGTTGTCTTGGACAAATTTATTTACTTTTACTTTCAAATCATTCAAATCTGTTCGCTTCTCGTGGACGATGAATTTTCTTTAGAAGTTCGGCAAAAACGCTGGCGTTTGCCTTGCCCAGGGCCATGGTTGCGTCGCTAGTTTTCAGTGCATTATTATTGGCACTTTTGCTCTTCTGGCCAGTAAGAGTTTTAAATGTATCCCAGAACCTCTTAGGTTCTCTCAACCATTGAGGGTTTCTGTTGCTTTTTCCCATCTCACGCGATTGTCGTTAGCTATGTTTTTTTTTTACTTCTTCGTGTAGGCGATTATACGCGGTTTTTAGTTCTGCTGTTTTATTTAATCAATTTCTGATTGGTAAGCCCGGAGGGCTTTTCAGTTTTGTTTAATTATTTGAAGTGTTTTGAGGGTTATTCTGATTATTCGCGGCTTTGCTGTTTTCTTGGGACAGATTTCATCTAGTGTACTGATGATAAACTCGTTAAAGTGGGCGCAGGCTGTTCGAGTTCATGAACATTTAAGGGGTCATTTGCATTTATTTTTATTTATTTAATGTTTCTGAAGAGGTTCCGGTCAATTTTTGATAAGTTCCTCCTGTTCGTGGCAGGATACCTTGTGGGACCAGTATTACATTTCAAAGTGGCGTGAAATGGCAGGTGATCACTGCCTAGATCATCGTCCCCTACAAATATGTCTTGCGTTTGGCTGGTTAGTGATTTACTTGTGATAATCAGGTTTATGATATCTGATTGATGGAATGGGTTGTTATTTACGTATGTTACGTCTTGATCGTTATTTACCATGAATAGATCGAGTTCTTCAATGATGTTGAAAAGGGAGTCGCCATTAGGCTTAATCTTATGACAACCAAATGCCTGGTGTTTGGAAATGAAATCACCCAAGAATATGCAGCGCTCATACTTTTGGTAAAAAAGTCAAATACTTTACTGTCTTCTGTCGCATGATATTGTTTTGTATTTAATCTCCTGAGTAGGTAATAAAGGCCAAACTACGACCACTTGTACATGTACAACATACGCACGCGATGCGTTCACCAACGTGGAATTCAGTGTTAAATCACTCGCTTGTTCACAAAAACTGTACATGGCGTTGAATCCCCCTCATGTACAGTTGTGACTCCTAGATCGCACTTTTAACGTTCAAATACTCGTGGTGAACGCGTGGTGAACGCGCGTTTTTAAAAAAAGGGTGAAATTGTACAGTTCACTTTTATCTTGTACGTAATTTTTTGTCGACGTTCCCATCGCAGATCAGACCCATCGATCCATCGTTGGCGAACGCGAGCAAAAGCAAAAAATTCTGGGTCATCATCAAAAAACAGTTTTGGGGACTCTAAACCAGCGGTCCAGAACCCGCAATTGTGTTGAGACAGATGGTCCAGAACCTGCAATTGTTTTGAGGCGGTGTTTTTTTTTCCCATTTATGACATTATTAGGAGAATTCCTCCACTATGAGAAATTCTCACACAAAAAAAACACTCAGCTGATCGAGCGATCGGATCGCTCGATTCTCGTAAAAACTCGATCTGAACGAAGAGTGTTGTTGTCGTCGGTGTGGTTGGAAATTCGCGAATCCAGTCACGTCTTCTTGAAGTAAAAAAACTAACACATGTTATCGTAATGAGTGAATGAGGTTTTTTGTTCAAAAAGAGTCGATTATGAATATAGTCTGTATTATAGACATTGATGTTTTCTGTTGATGGGACGGATAAAAATTGAGTTTTGAGGGTTTTTTGTTCGAAAGAGATGATCTGTAATAGATATTTGTGTTTTGCCTTGATTGAGAGAGATTGACTGTAAAGCGTTTGTTCAAACACTTATCGGAATGTTTAAAACGCATTTTCCGCTCAATTAGGTTTTGAGTGGTAAAATTTTTAATATATTCATGATAGCAATCGCAGTCATCAAAAAGGATTCTCTCTTAATTCGACACTCGGTGAATTGATGTGTGAATGAATGAAGATCTTTTGACAAATGTAAACACTACTGTCAAAATGCCTTAAATCAGAAACCGGTTTGTCATGTACTGTTTAAACGTATTTTTTTAAACTTCAATTAACACAGTCAGTTTGAGATGTGAATATTTTCAGATTATTATATTAAGACGGAAAGAGTTTTTTATTACTTAAAACATTAAAAACATAAAAATATAATTAAACATTTAATTTTGAAAAATAAATAAAAACAATTAAAATGAAAGATGTTTTTACAGATGGATCGAATTTTAGAACAGTATGAACGTGCTAAGAAGGGGATTCAGTCAGCTGATAGGAGCAGACGTCTCGGTGAGATGGAACTCAGACGCGAAGCCACAAAAATATTTAAACCCGTGACGGAGGGTCAAGAGCGAAGCAGGAAGGAGATAGTCAAAGAATTCAGACCCATAAAGGAGAGTTCTTTGAGAATGGGTTCATTGCCTCCTAGTTTGGGAAATCGGTATTCCGTTCAATCTACACCGGATTACGTTCCCATGAGAATTCAAACAGATATGAGTGAGAGCGACACCGATACGGCTTCGACTATCACCACTAGTAGCATCGCATCGTCCGATGATGATGGTGGTAAGAGAGATCAGTCGTATGGAATTTATAAGGATTCTGAGGGTAGAACCTTTGTAGGTGATACGTTAGTGGAAATGGATGATGATGAATTGATCGTGGGTTCGAATAAATATAAAGTAACTGATGGTCTGCGGAGATTGCTCCTTTACGACAAGCCTGGAGATTACACGGAACAGGATTTCGACAATTACGGCGACATTCTAGTTCAAACTCACGCCATGAAGAGAAATAACGATGCCAGAGAGACGAGACCCAAAGCCAACAGAGGTTACAAGTGGACGAAAGTGGTGAAACCCATATGGTACATGAATAAGAAGTTCGTCGAATCGGTGACCGGGAAAGGGGTGAAAACCACTTTTCTTCCGGGCGATTCCGACGCTCTGTCTCAGAGATTGAGTTTGTTGATGGCGAGCAGACGGGCTGGTAACACGGGATTAGATAATCAGATAGTTGCTGTATCTGACGAATTGTTGAGACAGAAGGTTTTGAATAAAAACAAGTATAAAAGGCTGATGAACGAATTGAAGGATTGATGTGTATATAATAAGAAGAGAGAGAAACAAACAAACAAACAAACAAAAATAAAACAGTAAATTCTTACACTAGAATAATAAAAAGTATTTAAACGGTAAAAACGATTTACCAGTGAAAAAAACAAAAATATATCATAAAAAATAAAATATGTTGGTGATAAAGAACAGGGGATACGTCAGAACTTACATTCAAGGCGGTTCTGGCATCGTCGATTCTATAATGCGAGCGTTCACGAGCAATGCGGGTAGAAAACTCGCATCGACCGCGTTTGAGGTCGGTAAGAAGAAGACGGCTTTGGATGCTGGTAAGAAAGCCACTTCCGAAGCCAGTGGTAGGATAGCTTCTGTGGCTGGCAAGAGGGCAGCCGACGCGTTGATCGACAAGTTGATCAGTCCGCCGGCGAAGCGAGCTGCGTTAGAGCGAACGCCAAAAAGTTGGAAAGATTTTAAGGATGCCATGGTGCCCATACAAGATTTCGCCAAAATGACGAGTGGATCCGGATTGAAGAGAACTCACGACGGTGCGATATAAATAAATAATAATAACATTAAAAAACAGAGTTTGAAAAACATAAAAAAATTTGTGTTTGAAAAGAATCTAAAATAACAAACAAACAAAATAAAACAAAGATGAACATTAAAGATATGTCTTGGAACGACGCCGTGACCAAGAGGTCGAATAACGAGTTCTTTCCTAAGAGCATAAGAGGTTTGATAGTGGGAAAATCGAATTATGGAAAGACCAATCTGTTGACTGGTTGGATTATGACAGATTGTTTGTGTTTGGCAAGAGCTTGTTTCAACCTGAATACAGATTGCTTCGAGAGTGCATGGATTGCAGATTGCCCAAGGACGTCATAGCCAGAATCTTTGACAGTAGGGAGGAATTCGACAAGAGTGGAGCTCCACTCTCGACCATTTTGGACGGCGCGGCAATGGAGCTGATGAAGAGAAATGCATCTTCGAACGTCGAGTGTCGATTTTATGAGAACGCTAGCGACGTTCCGGATCCTAGAGAACTTAAATCAGAAGATAAGAATCTCATGATTTTCGACGATCTGCTTTTGGAGAGACAGAGCCGATGTGAATCGTATTACGTTAGGGGTCGACACAGCAACGTGGACTGTTTCTACCTGTCGCAGAATTATTTTTGATTGCCCAGACAGATGATAAGGGAGAACGCTAATTTTCTATGTCTCTTTCGCCAAGATCTCAAGAATCTCAATCACATCTACAGCGATCACATCGCAAACGACATGAGTGCTGCGGAATTCAGGAGATTCTGCAAGAGGGTTTGGGATGGTGGACTTTACAATTTCGTCATGATCGATTTGGCAAGCGAATTTAATCGCGGAAAATATCGGTGCGGATTCGACAAGTTTTATGTTTCCGATGGTAATAATAATAAGATAGAGCGTGAAAATAAAATTTAGAAAAATAATAAATCTTCAAATAATTAGTTTTGAATAATAAAAAAAAATAAAATTAAATATAATGTTCGAACATGGAGAATTGTTAGAACGGATAGCCAAGAATACGGCTGCAAAACAATCCATTCAAATCATGGTGAGTGGCAATTCGACTCGATTCGCTACGAAATTCGAACCTTCCATCGAATTGAATAGAGAGAAAAGATACGAGATGGCGTTGGTGAATCTGGAGACTTATTATTCCTTTCTCAACGTCACCGAAAAGAATAACTCGTTCAAGTATTCTGACGGAGTGGATTGGTTGGAGATTCGAATTCCCAAAGGGAGTTACGACATAGACGATTTGAACCATTACATTCAGACGCGAATGAAGATGGATGGAAAGGGAAGCAACAAAATCAGACTCGCTCCCAATCCTAATACCTTACAGATGATGTTGGATTTGGAAGATAATTTTCGAGTGGATTTCAACACGGACGATTCTATAGGCAAGATGTTGGGATTCGATCGAAAGATGTATCGAGGCCATGCGGCATCTGAAAATACGGTCGACATTCTCGCTGTCAATAGCATTCTGGTGAACGTGGACGTGATTGCCGGAAGCTACGTGAATGGTAGCGCTCAGCCGACGATCTATTCCTTCTTTCCAAACGTGTCGCCGGGTTATAAGATCGTGGAGTGACCTCGAAATTTAGTTTATCTACCAGTGATTTTAGACACGTTGTATAGTCTCAAAACCACATTGACGGATCAAAATGGTGAACTGTTAGATCTTCGCGGAGAGAGAGAGTGACGATACGATTTCACATAAGAGAAATATAAAAGCAAAAAAAAAAAAAAAAATATTATATATATATATATATATAGATAACAAAAATAAAATAAACGGCAATATTAATTTTTACAAAATTATTTTAATATAATTATTAAACAAGAAACAACTGAAGTAAATATATTTTTAAAAAAACAAAACAGAATTATGACAGAATACGGGGTTAAAAACGTGAACATATCCGCAGGACAGAGGAAGAAACTTAAGAGAGCGTTAACAACTCGAGGCGAGGTGGTGAGATTCAAATTCACTCACGAAGATCTGATGAGAGGCGGTCAGGATTCGATCGCCTGGACCAGAAGTCAAATCAAAAGGATGGAGAAAGCGATTTGCGATGGAAGAGGGTTGACGGTGAGAATGAGTCCCGCTCAATTGAGATACAATTTGAGAATGAAAGGTGGTTTCCTACCGCTATTGACAGGAATAGCCACAAAAGCATTACCCTTCGCCGCAAAGGTGCTACCCTTTCTAGGAAAGACTCTCGGCATGGGAGCTCTCACGGGACTCGCTAGTTCGGCAGTTGAGAAATTAATGGGTGGCAGCGGACTGTTTTTGAAGAAGGGAGGAGCCGTGTGTTGCGTTCACGTAGACGACAGTGGTAAAGGATTGTATCTAGAACCCGTTAGAGGTGGCAACTCTCTGAGAGGAAATGGTCTCTATCTGAAGAGTGGACGGAATGTCGAGCGACTCGGCAAGGGTTTGTTGCTCGGTGAGAATTCGCCGTTTAAGAACATACCGATTTTGAATATGTTATTATAATATAAAATTATATAAAATATATAAAATCATAGAAAGTATAAAATAATATATTTAAAATGGATGAAAAGGTGGAGAAACAAATTTATCACCTGGATGAAAAGGTGGAGAAACAATTTGACGATAATGACGAACATCGCGAGCCAGAGAGCGAAAAAATTTTTAAAAAATGGTTAGACGCTAATGATGGATATCTAAGGAAAGAACTAATGAAAGAGATAGATGAAGTGCGGGATAGACGGTTGAGAATGAGACGATGCTTTCCACGGTCACCACTTCCTTCTGAAGAGAATGGTAATGATGCGAGTGTTACCAAGAGATGCACAACATTCGTTCATAATTATGATTTGGATAAACAAAAATGTTGCCATAAACGTATCACATCACAAAGAAAAAGAAAAAAAGAAAAAGAAGAATCGACGCTGAAATTTGAGAGAAAAGGAAACGTTATTATAATATATTATGATGATAGTGAAGAAGAAGGAAAACCAAAAAAAAAAAAAAAAAAAAGTAAATGAGATCTAAAGATGATCTTATTACTTTTTTTTTTTCATTTTTCGTCGCTAAAAAATCAATGACTCTATTGTTTATATTTCCAAGTCCGTTATTAGCATGTTGACACGAGTGTCTTCTCCTTTTTCAAAAACGTGTTGAATGTTTATCTTTACTCTTTTGAGTTTTTTTACATCGGTCAACTCGCTCTCACCACCCAATTTCTTCACGAGTTCGAATGAGATGTTTGGAAATATGTAATTTCCATAGGGCAACGACAAATCGTCCTTGTCGAATTCTCTATCTTCGGCGATGACGATGTTCTGCAGATCGCTTTGGTACTCGTAAATCAAATTGAGCGCAGCTTCATTCAATTTCAGAGGCATCTTATATTTCTCATATTTGTGCTCTAAGCCCTTCGTCTCGACCTCGTTCAATTCGATGGGATCGTGTCATTGTAATCTATAGATTTTATGACCGAATTTCTTATACGTTTCGACTCGTTTCAATTTCAATTCGCATCTTTTAGGTGTTGTTTTCTTCATGATCGATTATTTAGTATTTAAATAATAATTTGTTTAAACAGTTTTTGTTTTTTTTGCTCTTTATATATATATAAAAAAGTTGTTTTTTTAATTTTTAATTTTCTTTAATGTAAAATTTTTTTAGTAAAAGTTTTTTTTTTTCTCTTTATATATGTATATATAAAAGTTAAATTTTTAATTTCAATCTCTCTATTGTTTATATTTCCAAGTCCGTTATTAGCAAGTTGACATTCGTCATTTTTCCACATACGAAAATGGTGTGAATGTTTATCTTTACTCTTTTGAGTTTTTTTTCATAGGCGAATGCGCTCTCACCACCCAATTTCTTCACGAGTTCGGGTGAGATTATTGGATATATGTAACCTCCATAGGACAACAATAAATCACCCCTGTCAAATTCTCTGTCTTCGGCGACGATGATATTAATCAGCAGTTTGCTTTGGTACTCGTAAAACAAATCGAGCGCAGCTTCATCCACTTTCAAACACATTCGATATTTGTGGTAGTAGCGCTCTAAGTCCACCATCTCGACCTCATTCAATTCGATGGGATCGTGTGGTTGTAATGTATAGATATTAAAACTGGATTTCTCATACCTTTCGTCTCGTTTCAATTTCAATTCGCATCTTTTAGGTGTTGTTGTCATGATCGATTATTTGGTTTTTTATGAATTCTTACAAATAATGTATATTTTAAATTTTGTATTAAAAAAATTGAATTTAAAATTTAACTTTTTTTTTTTTTTTTTCTATTATATATATAAAAAGAGTAAAAAAGCAAAACTTTTTTTTAACAAATTATTTAATACAAAATTCAAAAAAAAATATATTCTTACAAATGAAGCAAACAGATAAAACAATGGTAAGTTTAAATGAGAAAACCATACCTCAGTTAAACGAGATTTGTAAACTATTACAAATTTCAGATTTCAGAAATCATAGAACTAAATAAAAAAAAATTGAAGTCATACAAGAATATTTGCGAAACGCTAGAAAGGCAAATGAAATGTCGATAGCAACGACGTCAAAAGATGCACCGGTTGTGAAAAATGAGAAGATAGTAAAAGGAATCGAAATGCCGACGTCGAAAAAAACCGAAAACGTTTTGATTCTGAAAAATAAACGAAAAGCCGTTGAAGAACATCAAGTTTCCAAAGAAAAGAAAAGAAAAACTAAAACGAAAACGAGTGATGCACTTCAGATTCAAGACAAACGAGATATATCGAGCGAAATTCAATGAGCAATCGAAAAAGAGAAAGGAGAAGAATATGTAACATGACTCGTTGCGGAACTATTCCAATCAAAACCCGTAGAACGGGAGAGTGCGATCAAAGACATTTTTAAAATTTTCGACGTGATTCCCTCGTTGAAGAAAGTCGATCCAAAATTGTTCATGGAACGGGTGAAGAAAGAAGTATTGGATTTGTTTCGCGAATACATGAACGTGGGATTAAAAATTAAGATGATACTCCATTGCATAATGAATAAAATCGACGTGAAGTACGGCGATAGCATCGTGAAAAATGCATATTTCAGATCTAACGTCAAACCCGTATTTCGAGGTTCAGATCTATCGGACGTTTTCGAAAAGATGAAAGACAAGATGTTGACGTCTCTCGCAAATTATCAACATGAAGGTAGTAATTGGACGTTCGGTGAGGTGTTGAAACTCGAAATTCACATGACTAAAAACGAACCGTTGAAAGGATCTTCCTACTTGGAATTACCGTATTTCTTGACTAAGAAACACGCTGTGGTCAACGTGAGAAATAAAGATGATCAGTGTTTTAAATGGGCAGTCACCTCCGCTTTATACCCTGTCGAAATACACAACGATAGAGTTTCTTGTTACGAGAAAACTTCTAAAAATCTCGATTGGACCGGAGTGACTTTTCCAACAGAGTTAAAACACATCGAACATTTCGAGGTTCAAAATCCCACCGTAGCGGTGAACGTCCTAGGATACGACGACGAAAATCAAAAGATCTATCCTCTCAGACAGACTTCGTATCGCGGAAGAGAAAAGACGATTATTTTATTATTGATTTCAAATGGTGACAATCGTCATTATTGTTGGGTTAAACATCCGAGCTGATTACTGTCGAGACAAAATAATTAACATAAACATAAGATATGTTTATGTTGCAACTGCATGAACATATTTAAGACCGAAAAAATCATTAGCGAAACATCAGGAATATTGCAACGAAAATCAAGGTGTCGCCGTCGAAATGCCCAAACCCAACACCATCGTGAAGTTTGAAAATCACAATAGAAGGTTAAAAGTACCATTCGTCGTGTACGCCGATTTCGAATGTTTCACCGCAAAAATGAGTTCCTGTCAACCCAACGCTCTTCAAAGTTACGTCGAAAGATATCAAAAACACATACCTTCGGGCTATTGCATTTACGTGAAATGCGCTTTCAACTCGCAACACGACATGGGTCCCTTCACCTACACGAAACAGTGCGAAGACGACGACGTGGCTCAAAGGTTCGTTGAAGAGTTAGAATCGAAAATTCAAATGTTATACGACAAATCCAAAACTCAGGCGAAAATGATCATCACGTGAGAGCAGCAAGACAAAAATAACAGAGCCACCAAATGTCACATATGCAGACAATCGTTCGACGAGAATTCGGAGGAAAATAAGATGATCATTACACGGGTCTGTATCGCGGTCTGGCTCACAGCAAGTGTAATTTAAAATATCGAGATGCCGCTTTCTATCCGGTGATGTTTCACAATCTCTCGGGTTACGACAGTCATCTGTTCGTGAAAAATCTTGGCACCTCACACGAAGAATTAAATTGCATCGCGAACAGTGAAGAAAGATACATTTCCTTCACGAAATGGAAGCTCATGGAGAAGAAAAGAGTAATCGACGGAAATACGTTGAAAGAAAAAACGAAATCCATTCGTAGATGCATACGTTTCATCGGCAGTTTTAAATTCATGTCGACCGCTCTGGAAAAATTAGTCGATAACATGAGCAAGGATAAATTTAAAATCACGAGCGAACATTTCGGAGAACGAGTAGACGTCATGTTGAGGAAAGGAGTCTATCCTTACGATTACATGAATGATCTAAAGAGATTCGAAGACACCGCACTACCTTCGAAAGAAGATTTTTATTCGAAATTATACGAATCCGACATTTCCGACGAGAATTACGAACACGGCAAAAACGTGTGGAAATCATTCGATATGAAAACCATGAGAGATTATCACAATCTCTATCTGAAGACCGACGTTCTGCTCTTGGCAGACGTGTTCGAAAATTTTCGAGACGTCTGTCGTCGAAATTACGATCTGGATCCCGCTTGGTATTTCACCGCACCCAGTCTGGCGTGGGACACTCTGTTGAAGACCACCGAAGTCTAATTGGAATTATTATCCGACGTGGACATGTTGCTCATGTTCGAAAGGGCTGCGAGAGGTGGCGTCTCGATGATCTCCCACAGACATTCTGAGGCTAACAATCCCTACATGAAAGAAGGTTTCGATTCGAAACGGTCGACTAAATACATATAGTATTGGGACGCCAATAATCTGTACGGTTGGGCTATGAGTCATCCTTTACCGATTAGAAATTTCGAATGGGTGAAGGAACCGGAAGAGATGCAAAAATGGAGAGACTATCCTTGCATTTTAGAAGTTGATTTGAACTATCCGGAAGAATTACACGGTCCACACAACAATTATCCGCTGGCTCCTGAATGAATGGAACCGAACGAAGGAGACGAGGAAAAACTCATTCCCAATTTATTTAACAAACGTAACTACATCATCTACAGCGAGAATTTGAAACAGTACGTCGATTACGGGATGAAATTAGTCAACATACATCGCATCATTCGATTCAACGAAGAGCCTTGGATGAAAAAATACATCGATCTCAACACGAATCTCAGAACTCGAGCCGAGAATGATTTCGAAAAAGATTTCTTCAAACTCATGAACAACTGCGTGTACGGCAAATCGATGGAAAACATCAGGAAGAGAACCGACGTTCGACTCGTCACGTCTGAGAAAAGAGCTAAAAAATTAGTGGCGAAACCCAATTACAAAGACCGAACCATATTCGACAAAAATCTAGTGGCCGTTCACATGCAAAAGACGCATCTGAAGTTTGACAAACCGTATTATCTCGGACCGATCATCTTAGATATCAGCAAGCGATTGATGTACGAGTTTCACTACGATTACGTCAAACGAAAATTTGGTGACAAAGCCAAACTACTGTTCACCGACATGGACAGTTTAGTTTACAAGATAGAGACGAAAGACGTCTACTGAGATATATCTCCGGACGTGGCCGATTGGTTCGACACGAGCAATTATCCCATCAATCACCCGTCCAACATTCAATCGAACGACAACAAGAAGGTGTTGGGTAAATTTAAGGATGAGAGCGGCAGTAAACAGATCATCGAATTCGTGGGCTTGAGACCCAAACTCTATGCTTATCGTCTAGAAGATGATGAAGAGATCAAGAAGTGCAAAGGAGTTAAAGCTGACGCTGACGGCCAACGACGACAAGAGATTCGTGTTAGATGATAAAATAAGCACTTTGGCATTCGGACATTGGACTTTGGATCTAATTTTAGACGATATGAATGGGGATGAATGGATTCTAGATGCGATTGTGGATGATAAGATTCCAGATATGATTGTGGATGATAGGATTCCAGAAAATCAAGAAGAATTAGATGAACGCAAAATTATAGAAATGGATAGTGACATCGAGAAAATTAGTTTAAAAAGAAAAAGAAAAAAATAGAAAAAAAAAAATGTCATTTTTAGTGAATTATAATAAAATAAATAAAAAAAAAAATATATACTTATTTATGAATAAGAAAATAAAGATATCCGTAGAAGGTGTCGTCTTACCCAACGAACCCCTATCCAACATTGATCTGTTGAATGCAGCAAAAGATTTGAAAATCGAAGATTTTCTAGGAGTGTTTTCCAGAGATGCCTTGCCGAAGAGAAGACCTCGACAATCGGAATGCGGAATTTTAAATCTAGACGATTCATCGGGTGAAGGCACTCACTGGGTGGCGTGGATGAAGAACGGGAAGAAGAAAAATTATTATTTTGACAGCTACGGAATCTCGCCGCCAAAAGAAATAAAGAATTATTTCAACAAATCGATGGTTTGTTACAACACGGAACAAGTGCAATCACCAGATCAAGTGTTTTGCGGTCACCTGTGTCTCTACGTTCTCAAGAGATGGTCTGAAGGAGATCGATTTCAAGACATTCTCAATGATTTACATTAGAGAGAGATTTTTTTTTTTTTTTTATAGTATATATAAAGATAAAAAATTATTTTAAAAAAATTTTAATCGAATAAAAACGAAAAATAAAATAACATAGTTCATTTTTTAATAAACTGCGTTTGAACATATTTTTTCTAAACAACAAAAAAAAATCCTTACAACAACATGCCAGTCGATAAATTTGGTAGAAGTGACGATGAAAAAGTCAACCCGAGAAAGAAGAGGAAGACGTTCGAAGTCGACGATGGTTACGACGTTGCCAACTTGGACGAGCATTACGTTCAGAGATACGAACCTCGAGAAGAACCTTTGAACATGAACGATAAGAAGCTCTAAAATCTTCCCGAGCCGATAGATCTCGCAAATGCTGCGACAAAAAAATACGTCGACAGGGGGAACGCCGATTTCGAATGAATCCTGCTAGATAATTACGTGGATAAAACCATGACCGACGATCTGGATCTGAAATCCAAACGTTTGGTGAACATTGTGAATCCCGTAGATCCCATTGATGCCGCGACCAAGAAATACGTGGACGACTCTCACGCGAGAATCAGCGAACACCTGAGAAAAAAATACGTTACAAAAACGATGCACTCGGAATTGAACGCCAATTATAACAAGATAACGAACGTGGCCACTCCCACGAATCCCAAGGACGTGGCGACCAAACACTACGTAGATCTGGAACAGAGAAAGTCTGACGGACGTGAAATGAAATCGGATCTGAATGCAGGATTCCACAAGATACTGAATCTGTCGAAGATCGACGACGCGGATGCGGACTCAACCGCGGACAACAAGGGCTACGTGGATTCTGCCATGATACAATCGCAAGAATACCTAGAATCGCAAGTGGACGATCTCTACCTGAACAAACAATCTGGCGGAACCATGGAGGGTGGCATCAACATGAACGGTCACAATTTATTCGGTCTCGATCACGATCCCGAATTCGATTCCAGTGCGGTAAGCAGGAAGTACGTGGATGACAACTCGGTCTGGAGAAAAGGCGACATCATGGAAGGTAAACTAGACATGGGTGGACACGCGCTCACGAATCTACCGGAACCTGTGCACATGACAGATGCCTGCACCCTGATTTCGGTGGTGGAGAAAGTCAAATATGCTAGACAATTGATCACTGTGTGGGCCGAAGAGGCTGGCACCTTAGATGAGGGAAAAGCTGAGTGGTCTTTCGGAAATGGAAGTAGCAGATCGAAACATGGTCAGGTGGGATATCCCATGCCGTTGGGAGGTGAAATCCTTTGAATGAGTCTGGCTTCCTCGGATTTGAATAACAGAGCGGTCGTCAATCTCATGGTGAATGGTGTGGAGAGCGATAAGAGATACAGCGTCGAAAAGACTGAGAATCAACACGTGAATGTTAGCACGTTCGGCACGCCTCTCAAAGTGAACGCAGGTGACAGGATTAATTTCGTTACGAAAACCAATAATCCCAAAGCCGCCACTTCCGTGGTGAGTCTACTGATGGAACTGGATCCTTTGAACAAACAGTGAACGCATGGAAAATAATGAATTAAAAAAAAAAAATAATGTGTGATTATTAAAAAACAAAAAAAACAAAAAAAAAAGGAATGAGATATAGAGAGATGTTCAATTACTTTATTTATTTTTTTTTTTTGTTTTTTTTTTTGTTTTTAATAATGACTCATTACTTTTTTATTTATTTATTTTTTTTCACACACTCGTCTCTCATCAAATGATCGACATCTTATTTCCGTCCGATTCGAATTGTAATTCTCTGTCCGACAGGACCAGGGCGAAGGCTTTGGTTTTTCTCGGCACGTTCCTATCGAATTGCATCTTGATCTGAATGTCTGACACGCTACTCTTGAGTCGTTCACTCTGTTTACTGACGTCGAACATGAACATGGGATACATCGACTTGTATTCGCCAGGAGATATGTTGGGGTTGCTCATCAATTCGTCTAGACGTGATACTTCTTTCTAAAATCAGCGGTGTCGCCGTATAGTCTGGAGAAATCGTTCTTGTCGAACGACGCATTGTAATCGATTGCTGGATATCTCGTGGCGTTCAGAAACACTTGCATGTTTCTCAAATGGCAGTGATCGAACAGCGACGCATTCTTTTCCTGAGACCCGTCCCTATCGGTCTGAAATGCAACCACGATGAAACGCGGTCTCTCGGAAGCGGATTTCACCATCAATCTCCAATCGAAGTGATTCATGGAGAGAGGAATGCTAGCCGTGTCGCACTGTCTCATTCTAAATCCCACGGGTAATTTACTCTTGGATTCTATGATCTTGTAGGGACGCGCTTTCTCCACGATCAAAGGCTCCACATGGGGAACGAACCACGATATCTTGTGTAGAGTTATCTTACCCACATCGGTCGCGGTGAGTTTCACTATTGCGTCGTCGTTTCCTTTTCGAATCAAAGTCAGATTGTGTTTGAATCCGTACATGATCTTGTTGTAATCGTCTGCGAATCTGAAGATGTGTTTCAAAGGTATCCTGAACAAAAACGTTCCTTTAGGTCTGGACGTCTTGACGACGTAGTCAAATATCGTGGCGGCGCCTGCGCTAGCAGGGCCTACGGTGTCTTTCACCCACAACTGATTAAGTCCTCTGGATTTCGAAAAATCATCAGGATACGTCAAGAGTCCGAACATCGTGGTGACCTGACCGGGATGAAACACAGATTCTATCTCTTGTCCGGATAGCATGTATTTTATGTTACTGAATAGATGCATGATGCCATTATTGGCTAGAGTAACCGTGTCGTCGTCGGCGTAGTTGCTCCCATCTTCCTTGGTGAGACGTCCCTGCACCACTATGTAACTCTCGCTAGGATGTACGAATAGATCTTGAGTTTTGACGTTGATTCTTATCTCTCCCGCATTGTTCAAACTCGTCCCGGTTACCGGTTCGTATTCGTGAACCTCATATTCTTGAATACTTTCATCTTTCACTATGCTTTGTGCTATATCTAGTATATTTGTCATTTTAAAGGATTTTTAGTTTGTTTTTTTTTTGTTTATTAATTCACTTGCTTTCTTTATCTAAAAAAATAGTTTTTAATTATTTTTTATTATTATTTTTTTTCTCTCTTATATATATATGTGTGTAAACAAGAAAATGTCAAAGAGAGTAAATAAAAAAAAAATTTTTGTGTTCTTCATCAAAACTTCGTCTTCTGTAATTGTTCGTAAAACTTTCTGATGATCTCTTCTCCATCCAAAGCTTTGATTTCGTAAGTCACCGGATCGGTGTGAAATATTTTGATGATCACGAAAATTTCCGAGGTCCATCGAGGAGTATAACCCTTTTTGAAGTGCTTCTTATAAGCGTAGATTCTCACTTGATCGCCGACCGCAAATTTCAGCGTTCTAGACTTCTTCCTGATCTTAGATCTCTCAGGATATAGATTCGCGTAGACCCGTTTTTCGTTTCGAGGATCGCTAGCTTCCGCGGGAGTCATCTTGATTGATCTGTGTCGCGTGTTGTTGTAATCTTTGACCAGACCGTTCAGAGCGTATATGTATTTCTTGGTCGAATTCGCCGTGAAGTATCTGTACATCTTCTCCTTCATCATTCGATTCCAACGTTCCACCACGCTGGCTTTCTCTTCATTTTCGATCGAGTAGAGGTCTACCAAGTCGAACACGCTCTTCAGAGCCTCGGCGATGCAAGGTCCCGATTTATCCTTCAAAGCTCCGATCCAACCGTATTTGGAAAACACATCGATGACAGTCAATACATATTTGACGCCCTCGTTCCACCTCGAAAACGATCTCATGACGACCAAGTCGGCAGACCAAATGTCATCCAGACCCTTCACGAACACCCTTCTCTTTCGAAATTTACTCACTATGGGTTTGTATAACTCCTCGGCCAATTCGCTCGTCAATAATCGTTTCTTCTTCTTTTCAGATGAGCTTTTTTTTTTTGAACGCCCCATCCAAATCGACGTTTCGCACTGATCAGATTGCCGACCAGCGAACGTTCCATCTTCTCTCTCCTGGTCGGATTCGATATGCCTCTCAATCTCTCCAACATGTTTTTGTCACAGACGTCGTTGCGAGTCTTGGTGTCGGGATGTCCAGCGTAGCACGGATCGTGATCATACGCGGCCGCGTCCACCCTATTCACGGGTTTGCTCCAAGATTTGGGAGTCAGATCAGCGTTGAGTCTCTTGTTCAATTTTGTTCCGGGTCCCGTGAAACTGTGACCGGGCAGATGCATTTCAAAAGGTAGATTGTTGATCATTTTATTCACGATGCCTTTACCTTTGCTCGCGTTCTTTTGTTTGACGAATCAAGTCTTGATAGAACCACACACGTCGCAAATTCCGCGAAGCATCCATCTGTCATTTTTAGTTCGCACTTCTCTAGAATTACTCGTCTCGGTAACTCTCTTACACTTTACGCAATACATTTTTTTAAGAGTTATTTAAATTAATTTCGTTTTTTTTTATTTTATATATAAATTTAATATTTTTTTTTTTTAAATTCTGTTCTTATTATTATATATATATATTTTTTTTTTTTCAATTGCTGCTCTTGAGTTCTATCATCTTACTGAATTCCTCCCTGGCCTCTTTCCTCCCCTTTTCCACGAGAGAATCCTTCATCTCTTCCTTGATGATCTGACGAGTCTTGATTCTCACGGCTTCTTTCATGGCATCGTATTTCGTTTTCTCGCTCAATATCGCGAAGTATTCTCCATCCAATATCCTACAGTCTTTCAATGCCATAGAGATCATTTCGGATATCATGTCGATCTTGGAGTCGGCCAAGACGCGAATCTTGTCGTGTTTCCTCACCTTCAGATATAATTTCCTACTCAAAAAGTTTCCAACCGTGCTAAACAATCCGGCGGCGAGAGCCACTCCTTCTACAGTCAACACGATCGGAATGCCGACCGCGGTCGACAACAATCCGATGCCGGCCGCGTGTAAACCCATGGAAATCATGATGAGTGTCGTGTCGATCGCGTTGACGAATTTCACAAAACGCGAATACTTCTTCTTGAGGGAACAACGAGAATCTCTCTCTCGAGTCAGATACGATTGGATTCTACTGATTTGATCGATGCGATACCTCTCTCCTCTTTCTCTTTCTTCTAGCGACGGTGCCGTCGGCAAAATGCCGTTCGGCTTCTCGTCCTCGTCGTCCACTAACGTCGGATACAATTTATTTCTGGTTCTCATTTTGTGTTTTTTTTTCTTTCTTTCTTTCTAATATTAGATAAAAAAAAATTTATGTGTGTATTTATTTTTTTTTTTATTTTCTACTCTCCCTTATTTTTATATCAACGAAAAAAAACTTAGACGTATGCTTCGTTCAGCAATAATTTCTTGATGCATCCCTTGTCTTCTAAAGTCAAACTTCTATGCGCCAATTTCAGTTCTTCCGAATGTGTGGGCCTGTCTCGATTCTTACAGAAGACTAATCTCTTCTAAAACGTGATCACATCGTTCAATTTAACGCGTTCGAACGCCGGTTCGAAATACATGACGACCATATCTTCCCTTTCCATCATCAGACACGAATGATCCTCGTGATCGAAGTCTAGATGATCCCGACATCCGACGCATCGTTCTAACAAGATGGGACGTAGTTGTTCGTTCACGCAGATTGCGTATGCTCTCATCAGCATGTTTAAAAGAAACCTCGCTCTAATAGTCTGAGAATCGCTCATGATTTACATTTTTTTTTTTTTATTATCTATTCGATTTGATATATTTAATTTTCTAAATAACTATTTATTTATATATTTTTTTTCTCCCCTATATATATCAATCAAAAACGTGACAGCGGGCTCGCGAATTTCCAACCACACCGATGACAACAACACTCTTCGTTCAGATCGAGTTTTTACGAGAATCGAGCGATCCGATCGCTCGATCAGCTGAGTGGTTTTTTTTTGAGAATTTCTCATAGTGGAGGAATTCCCCTAATAATGTCATAAATGGGAGAGAAAAAAATCCCCACCGCCTCAAAACAATTGCAGGTTCTGGACCATCTGTCTCAACACAATTGCGGGTTCTGGACCGCTGGTTTAGAGTCCCCAAAACCGTTTTTTGATGATGACCTAGAATTTTTTGCTTTTGCTCGCGTTCGCCAACGATGGATCGATGGGTCTGATCTGCGATGGGAACGTCGACAAAAAATTACGTACAAGATAAAAGTGAACTTAACAATTTCACCCTTTTTTTAAAAACGCGCGTTCACCACGCGTTCACCACGAGTATTTGAATGTTAAAAGTGTGATCTAGGAGTCACAACTGTACATGAGGGGGATTCAACGCCATGTACAGTTTTTGTGAACAAGCGTGTGATTTAACACTGAATTCCACGTTGGTGAACGCATCGTGTGCGTATGTTGTACACGTACATGTACAAGTGGTCGTAGTTCGGCCTTTATTACCTACTCTCCTGCCTTATTAGAACAGCAATACTGCCATCTTTTTGGACAGGACGGGACGATCTCTTCTAATAATATCAAAGAGAATTTTTTGCTTGGTTTTAGCCATGTTTCGCTAATTCCAATTATGACAGGTTTTGAAATAATGTGACATTTGCGAGTTTTTCAGATTAACGCTTCGAGCGTTCCACTTTTTAATATATCCATGCATGGTTTATAGATAGCTGTACTAAGCTTATTTATTAATTGTAGTATTCTTACCTAATTATATTTTGTTAACGGTCGATTCTCGGTAATGGCGTGTGAGATATTTGAGTTTTATATTACTTAGAAGCTGTTTTACTGATATCTTTGCATATGTCCGAAAGATTGGTGTCCGTATGTTTTTTCATTATACTGAAAATAGAGCCAGCCCTTAGGGTGAACATGGAATAAGGTGAAGACGAATTCTCGGCACTACTTACACCGAGAGTTGTAAGCTGGATGTTTGTTTTAACTTTTTTTTTCTTTAACTTTTTTGAAGTGGCTACACCCTCGGTAGTTGCCCCCCCCCCCCCCCCCCCCCCCCACAGTTGGGGTATTTCATAGTTGTGGCATTGCACGCCTTCGCGATGTGTTTATCGCCTCATTTCAAACATCGTTGCTCCCCGTTGCATTTGTGTGACAAGTGCCCACATTTCTGACACTTGTGACACTGAATGGGTTACGGAAGTGTACGATTTTCCTCTGTTTCGTAATTTTTGCCGTTGATGTTTACCCCTTTGCTTATTAAATTCAATTTCATTACTCTATTTGGGCATTTAACTTTAATCTTCCAAGTAGGGTTGCCCGTGGCTTTGAAGATTAATCTCTCCCACAAGCATCCTGGAAGGGCTTTTCAATCGTATTTTTCCGTTTTCCTGTGAACCCGCATAATTACAACACAGGGGTTTGGTTCGTGCCTTGTTGTTTTTGGTGATAACTTCAGGGGCGTGCTTTAGCCCTTACTTTAACTGCGTAAGACGCACCATCTTTTGGGCTAGTTGTCAGAGTCCCATTTACAATTCCTGGTGATAATAATAATAATAATAATTTTAAAGCCTAGAATCCACACATGTGTTCAATGGCTGTACAATAATTGCATACATACATACATATACACACATACATATAGTGAATACTACTCACGAAGAGAAGAAGAAAATTTTCTACTCGGAACTGTTTATAAGTATTTTTTTTAATATTAGTTTTATTTCAGGAAAGTTTTTATATATTTAGTTTTGCAAGTGTGTTTGGGAGGACCGTAGGGTGTAATAAGGAGGTTAGTTGATAGGTTTTTCCGGTTTTGTTGTTTGTTTGCCTTAGTTGCCTTTTTTCGTGTGTGCTCGTTGCCCTGGTGTTTTTGTCTTTTCCGGTTATTGGATTCTGTAATCATGAATGGTAAGTGCACGACGGGTGTTCAGACGGAGGTAAGTATGGGTGTTAAGGGAGGTCTGGGGGAGGTGAGTCGAGGGGTGCAGGTGGGGGAGAGTGAGGATACGGAGATATTTGAGTTTTATATTACTTAGAAGCTGTTTTACTGATATCTTTGCATATGTCCGAAAGATTGGTGTCCGTATGTTTTTTCATTATACTGAAAATAGAGCCAGCCCTTAGGGTGAACATGGAATAAGGTGAAGACGAATTCTCGGCACTACTTACACCGAGAGTTGTAAGCTGGATGTTTGTTTTAACTTTTTTTTTCTTTAACTTTTTTGAAGTGGCTACACCCTCGGTAGTTGCCCCCCCCCCCCCCCCCCACAGTTGGGGTATTTCATAGTTGTGGCATTGCACGCCTTCGCGATGTGTTTATCGCCTCATTTCAAACATCGTTGCTCCCCGTTGCATTTGTGTGACAAGTGCCCACATTTCTGACACTTGTGACACTGAATGGGTTACGGAAGTGTACGATTTTCCTCTGTTTCGTAATTTTTGCCGTTGATGTTTACCCCTTTGCTTATTAAATTCAATTTCATTACTCTATTTGGGCATTTAACTTTAATCTTCCAAGTAGGGTTGCCCGTGGCTTTGAAGATTAATCTCTCCCACAAGCATCCTGGAAGGGCTTTTCAATCGTATTTTTCCGTTTTCCTGTGAACCCGCATAATTACAACACAGGGGTTTGGTTCGTGCCTTGTTGTTTTTGGTGATAACTTCAGGGGCGTGCTTTAGCCCTTACTTTAACTGCGTAAGACGCACCATCTTTTGGGCTAGTTGTCAGAGTCCCATTTACAATTCCTGGTGATAATAATAATAATAATAATTTTAAAGCCTAGAATCCACACATGTGTTCAATGGCTGTACAATAATTGCATACATACATACATATACACACATACATATAGTGAATACTACTCACGAAGAGAAGAAGAAAATTTTCTACTCGGAACTGTTTATAAGTATTTTTTTTAATATTAGTTTTATTTCAGGAAAGTTTTTATATATTTAGTTTTGCAAGTGTGTTTGGGAGGACCGTAGGGTGTAATAAGGAGGTTAGTTGATAGGTTTTTCCGGTTTTGTTGTTTGTTTGCCTTAGTTGCCTTTTTTCGTGTGTGCTCGTTGCCCTGGTGTTTTTGTCTTTTCCGGTTATTGGATTCTGTAATCATGAATGGTAAGTGCACGACGGGTGTTCAGACGGAGGTAAGTATGGGTGTTAAGGGAGGTCTGGGGGAGGTGAGTCGAGGGGTGCAGGTGGGGGAGAGTGAGGATACGGAGCCATGCAGACAGTGTAATATGAGGTATGGTGGTGGTCGGCCAATGGAGAGTAGTGGGGTATGTGCGAATTGCAGGGATATTTTACAGTTGTTAGAGAAGTGTGTCGGATTCGAGCGGGAGATTGCAGAGCTGAGAGGGAGGTTGGGGAGGGCCTGTGTATCTGGAGTTACCCCGTTCATGGTTACCTACGATGGTGAGGTTGAAGGTGGGTGGAAGGTCGTTGTGGACTCAATGAGGAAACTGGGAAGCAGGAAACATGGGGGAATAATGCTTGATGTGGGGGTGTAACTGAGGAGGGGAGTTCTAGTAGGAAAATTCGGAAGGTGGCGTCAGGTCAGGGCTGCGTCGAGTCCGGAAGCCAGAGTCGGCGTAAGGCTGCCAAGGTTGCTAGGCGGTGTTTAGAAAACAGGTTTAGTGTATTAGACTCAGATACCCCTGGGGACGAGAGTGAGGGGGACAGTGTGGGGGTGAGATGGTTGTTGATGATGATAGGCAAGACGGGGTAAGGGGGGCGGTCAAGAGAAAGAGGGGCCAGGAGCTTGCAAAACGAGAGGAGGTGCAGATGATATAGGAACTGGGGCCAGAAGAAGAAAATTAGTGGTAGCGGGGAGCAGCATTGTACGTGGGATTGACAATGTAGTTTGTGGTCCTGATAGTTCCAATCGAACAGTCTTGTGCTTTCCGGGGGTGAAGGTGGAGGATCTCAGGGACCGGGTAGATGGCATTGTGGCAGGGTCAGGACCGGAACCGGTAATGGTGGTCCATGTGGGGACCAACAATATCAGGGAGAGAAGGTCAGTAAGTTTGGTGGAGTCGTATAGAGGCTTAGTCGGCAAACTGCTAAGTAGGAATGCAAGGGTAGTCGTATCCGGGGTCCTTCCTGTCCTTGGAGGTGGGGACGAAAGGAACTCAAGGATTTTGGCCCTAAATGAAGAGTTGGAGGACTACTGTGTTGATCTGGGAATACCCTTTATCGACCATTGGGACACGTTTTGGGGCAATGGGAGCATGTACGGGCGTGACGGGATGCATCTTAGCAGGGTGGGGAAACGGGTATTGGGGGATAAAATTCTATGGGTAGCAGAGCCTTTTTTGGAGAGGAGCGGGTGGGAGGTCAGAGACAAGTATAACTAGAGTGGACATAGGTGGGGTAATCAAGAGTGAGGGGAACAGAATAAGTTTACCAGGACTAGCGCCAGAAAACAATGGGCCCAGTAGGCGGAAGCCAATGAACCTCGGCACCCTGAAAGTGGGTTATAGCAACATCCAGGGTCTCCACCGGAAAGTAAGTGAAATTGCTACATTGATCGAGGCAGAGGAGTTTGATGTCATGGGCTCAAGCGAGACGTGGATAAGACACGAGGAACGGGTAGACCAGGTATGCGGGTGTGTGTGGATAGGTGTAGGGCGAACGGAAGGCCAGAAAAAGGGGGGGACGGGTAGGCATGTACATTAAAGAGGATTTAAAACCGTTGCTGATCACAGATCTGGAAGATATCATCACCTCGGCTGAGGTGTCAAAAGAAATTGGATGGGTAAAGATCAGTCTGAGAAACAAAAGTATTGCCCTTGGGATTGTGAACTGTGCGGTGGAGGGAAGTAAACCCGAGTGGAATGACTCGATATACTCAACACTAAGGTCCAATATCACTGAACTAGAAAACGGGGAGCTCGGTATAATTCTGATGGGCGACTTTAATGGACACATAGGTGATAAGGAAGAAGGCATAGAGGGTGGGGACAAGAAAGTCAACAGGAATGGAAGGAAGCTGTTGAACTTCACAAATGAGCTCGGTCTGAAGATTCTGAACAGGGAAGCTAGATGTGAGGGGAAATGGACCTGAGAGAGAAACGACAGAAAATCAATAATTGACTATATTCTCACAGATATGAATGTATGGAGGGAGGTGATAGGGGTAGAAGTGGACGATGAGGGAAAAATGGAGTTGGATAGTGATCACTACTTCATTACAGTGACGATGAGGGTCAAAAACCTAGAGAAAAGCAAAGGAAGCTTCAAGGAGGTTTGGGAACTCAAAAAGGATACCGACTGGGCGAAGTTCGAAGAAAAACTGAAACCAAAGCTTGCAGCCATACACAAGGGGGGCAGTGTCCAGAAGATGGCCGACGCCATAGTTGCGAGCCTAGTGGAGGCAGAGAAGGAAAGTGTAGGAATGATTAGGGTGCCAACACGGGGACTTGGGTACAGAGTGAACGAAGAACTGAAAAGGGCCATAAAGGTTAGAAAAGCTAAATGTGCTGCATACAGGAGAAGTAGAAAACTTAAGGGGGTGGAAAGCAATGAGGCCATGGTAGCAAAGGAAGAATACCAACAAGCACGAAATAAAGTAAACAAGATTAAAGACGACAACCGGAGAGTGCGAAAGGACGATAAGAACGACAGGGGGTCGAGTTCGAGCGTATTTTGGAAATGGGTGAACAAACGTAACAAAGGGAATAACCCACAGAGCATTAAAGTAGATGGCAGAGTTACAGAAGAGTGAGATCAAATCGCATTAGAACTAGTCAAGCACTGGGAAAAGGTAAACGATAAGCGATGGGGCATGGGGAACCCACCAGAGTGTCCGAACCAGGTCGAGGAAAATCTACCGAACTTCGTGTGCAGCGAAATCAAAACTGAGGAGGTGCGAAGGGTGATCTCGAAATTAAGGAATGGAAAAGTGGGAGGGGTGGACGAAATTCCTAGCGAGTTTATCAAAAAAGGGGGAGAGGAACTCTTGGAAAGCCTAACTGCCCTATTCAATTTAGCCATAGAAAAACAAGAGGTCCCAAAGGAGTGGAGGGAAAGTAAAGTGACATTTATTCACAAAAAGGGGGAAAAAGACGTCTTGGATAACTATCGAGGAATCTCTGTGAGCAGCAACATTGGAAAAGTCTTTTGTAAAGTCGTGTATGGGAGATTAGAGGAGGTGATCGAAGAGAAGGGTTTTTTGGGAGAAATCCAGAATGGCTTTAGGAAGGGAAGGAGAGTCACTAACCATCTTTTCACGCTATCCCAAATGATTGAATCCGCGAAAGCAAAAAAGAAAAAGATGTTCATGGCCTTTTTGGATGTTAAAAAGGCATATGATAGAGTATGGAGGGAGGGTATGTGGCGCAAGCTGGAGGCTCTGGGCTTGGGAGGCGAGTTTGTTGAGATTATGAAAGCATTATATAAAGATGTACAGAGTGAACTTAGCCTGGGAAACATTACAACAAAACGTGTGCCTATGGAGATAGGCCTAAAACAGGGGTGTATCCTTTCGCCAATTCTTTTTGCATTGTACATCAAAGGTTTAGGAGATGAACTCCTGCATAGCGACGAGGGGGTTGCAGTTGGTGATTTGAAGATCCCAGGGCTATTTTTTGCAGACGATATGGTATTAGTGTCAGAAAGCGAAGAGGGGCTAGCGAAGATGCTGGGAATTGTTGGGAAATATAGGAGCAAATGGAGACTCGAACTTAATGAAAGAGAGAGCAAAGTTATACCCGTGGGCCACAAAGTGGACCCCACTCGAAGGTGGAGAGTGGGGGAGTTCTGCATTCCGGAAGGTAGCAGTAGACTTCTTAGTGTAGGAGAGACTAGTGACTATGAGTACCTGGGGGTAAATATAAACATCACAGGAAGAGGCATCTACCGAAACCACACAAATAAATTGATTCTGAAGGGGAAGCGAATCCTTAACCAAATGAAACTTATAGGGAGAAACAGTTTCAATAAGGTTTTCGTGGGGAAAACTATTTGGGAAATGGTGGGTCTGCCAAGTATAACATACGGTACGGAAGTTGTACCCCTAAACCACACAGCTGTTAAGAGCTTGGAAATCCTTCAGGCCGATGCAGGCCGATGGATAACAGGCTCGAGTAATGCCGCAGCGCTAGAAGCGATCAGGGGTGAGCTTGGGTGGATGAGGATCAAGGACAGGATAGACCTATTGAAACTAGGTTATCTTAATTATTTGGTAAATCTCCCCGATAGCCGATGGTGTAAAGTAATGTTCCTGAGAACTTTCAACTCAAATATCAAGACGGGGGTGGATGGTCCAAGTGAGGGAGCTAGTAGAAAACTACTCATTGGAGATCTCGGACCTTGACGTTGGGGCAAACCAGGGTAAAAAGATCGTCAGATAAAGGGTCATGGAAGATTGTAACCGTAATTGGCGAGAGGGGGTCAAATCAAAGAGATCTTTGGGTGGCCTGCATGATAAAGAGAAGCCTGGTTTTGAAGAGTACCTTGATGGCACCTTTGGGGTGGGGGTGGGGGGGGGTCACTGTTGTTCAAGCTGAGGTCGCGCTCCCTGGAGCTGAGGGGAAAAATTGGGAAAAACAGTGAAAAGGAGTGCCAGATGTGTAACTTGGGCGTGGTGGAGACCCTGGAACACTTTCTTATCGAATGCCCAAAATATCAGTCTAAAAGAATAAGATTCACGGAGAGTATAAAGGGGAAGTGGGATGGGAGAATGAAGGACATGTGGTTAGGGGCGACTCAAAGGAGAGGGTTTGTTTGTTTGTTTGTTTGTTGGTGGTTAACGTCACATATTTATGCACAATGGCTAATCGTGATACAACATGGCGATGAAGTCAAGGATAGCCAATCGTTGATCAACATGTTGCCCATTTTAGAGGACTTTCACCCCAAGCATTGGTGACTGGGTCCTATTTTACTAGTAAAGCGGAACTGGTTTACCGCAGTAAACAAGTGCTGCTTACTTCCCGGGGTTCCCACGGGGAAAAGGAGAGGGTTAATATACTAATCGAAGAGATTGGGAAGAATGGGGCAAGGGATGTCATCAAGCAGTTCGTCTCCGAGTGTTGGGAGGAGAGAAGAAGCGTGGGAATAGGGAGGCAGTTGGTAGAATATGGGTAACCAAGGCCTTCTCATACGAGAACCGTGACAAATCAGCGGCCGGCCGAAGTGTTATTATTATACTCTCCCAAAAAAGAAAGTGTGCATGCTAAAAAATAACACTAAAAAAAGATATATATCATTTTCATTCATGGAAATTTTATTCAATCACAGATGAATCAATTTGTGATCAACATGAGAAATTTCATTACGCTACGACGAATACTCTTGGTGCCATGGAGAGTCAAAGACACTTAGGGTCCAACACAAAAGTCACACACTCAATATCTGGTATGACCTCCGTCTACATCGACTACTGCTGTGCATCTACGCCTCATGGAAGCGAACAAGTTAGCATGGAAGTGGGTTAGAGTAGGGTTAGGTTAGGGTTAGGTAGGGTTAGGGTTAGGTTAGGTAGGGTTAGTTTAGGGTTAGTTTAGGGTTAGGGTAGGGTTAGGGTTAGGGTTCGGTTAGGCTAACCCTAACCCTAACCCTACTCTACACCACTGCAGTCGAGCACGACGATGACGTAACGTCAAAATCGGACGAATTGCAGGTCTTCGAGGACGTAAGCCGTATTCTCTCAGCCGGCTGATTACTGTTTGAGGATGTATCCGTCTCAGGTGAGGGATGTTCCTGGCTGTCGTCATTCCCATTTGTTGCCGGTTCCAGAGATGGACGACACAGATATACTGATCTTGTGCAGGGGTGGTAACTCGGGGTCTCCCGGAGCGGGGTCGGTCTCGAACGTCATCATGTTATGCATGTCGATGGTCTAGCCTGTCTACAGTGTTACGGTGGCAGTTCAAATGCTGGACAACCTCTCTGTGTATTCTGCCAGCTCTAATCATACCCAGGGCAAGGAGACGTTGATTCATTGTCAATCTTGGCATGCTAATGTGGAGTCGTTTGAACAGCAGCGCAAGTTTGAATGTGAACGATAGGATGGCCTTACTTTAGTGTTTAAATACCCAAGGATTCACACTGCTGCATGAATTTTCAGACTCTCCACGTGCAAAACATGCCCTTTCACAAACGTGCAGCACGTCATTTAACGTTAATGCAATTTTAACGGGGAAAGCTGTTTTTGTGTTCAATATAACTTATTCATGAACAGGTTAACACTCCTTACACCTACGAAATTATTTTTTTGGAGTTTGATCAATTTCTGCAATGCACACTTTCTTTTTTGGGCGAGTATATTATACACGTACATTCTCTCACAGATTCATTGATACATGAATCACTATTATCATTTATTGGTGCCCGACGCCACATCAGCAACCAAGGCTATATCGTGGCGATAAACGACAGAACCTAAAAGAAAAAGGATATTGAATTAAAACAAAATAAAAACAAACTACAACTTTACCAAAATAAGTATGACATAACGTGAGTGTGACTTGATGAGTAACGAGTCAATCCTCACTGACTCAGTCACACTCGCGCACCTGGTAATGTCAGTTTATGACCAAAATTAAAAGACCACTGAAGGAAACGCCTTTCGAAAAAGGTAGGTTTTAGTACCAGACTTGAATGATTCAAGTGATTTACTATTTTTATGTCGATTGGAAGAGAATTCCAAAGCCTTGGGCCAGCAACCGCAAAGGCTCTATCACCAGCACTAGTAAATTTAGATACGGGCTGAACCAGATTGAGTTGACCTGATGACCCAGGAGACCTCAGTGGTTTGTGAATGGTAAGCAGATCGGACAGGTAGGATGGTGCAGATCCTGAGATACACTTATACACCAAAAGGACAATTTTAAATTGAATTATTTGCTTAACGGATAGCCAGTGTAATTCAGGACTGGTGTTATATGGCAGTACTTTTGAGTTCTGGTTATGACCATTGCAGCACAATTTTGGATGTGTTGTAGCTTTTCAAGAATAGATGTTTTATAGCTAATAAGAAGAGAGTTGCAGTAGTCGAGGCGACTGGTAACAAAGGCGTGGAAAGCTGTTGTGTCGTCTGTGTATCAATGAAGGGTCGAATTTTGCTAATATTTCTAAGATGAAAAAAATGCACTGCGAGAGATATGTTTGATATGTTCATCAGCGGCCAAATGTTCATCCATGAAATAACCTGTTTCAAACACAGCTACTGGGTTTTATCGCAGAACCTCCAATATTGAGGGACAGTTTGGATATTTTTGAAAGTTGATGAGGCAGACCTATATCGATTACTTCTGTCTTGTCATCGTTCACCTTGATGTCTGAAATACAAAGTTCAATCTTACTGCATGTTTCAGGTTCAAAGGCGTGAGTAAAACTAATATACAGCTGTGTGTTATCTGCGTAAAAATGAAAGTCAAGGCCATGGCTTCAAATAATGTCACCGAGAGGTAAGACATAGACAGTGTGTAGTAGGGGACCCAACACCGATCCTTGGGGGAAGCCAAAACGTAGTGTGACCTTATCTGACGACTCACTGCCAATGATGACACTCTGTGTGCGACCATTAAGGTACGACGAAAACCAAATAAGTGCTCCGTCAGTAAGGCCTATTTTCAATGCCAATCTTTCAATAAGTATTTTATGGTCTATGGTGCCAAAAGCGGCGCTTAAATCCAACAAAACAAGACATGTTAGGTTGTGCCTGTCTGTGGATAGGAGGATATCATTTTGGACCATAAGAAGCGCCGTTTCTGTACTGCAATTAGATCTCTATGCATCTTGGTTAACTTCGGCTAGGCCGTGGGTAGCCAAATGAGAATTCAGCCGAGAAGCCACCGCACGCTCAATAATCTTTGATAGGAATGGAAGAATAGAGACCGGTAGGTTTTTCAGAACCTCTGGGTCAAGTGTTGGCTTTTTGAGAAGAGGTTTTACTAAAGCATGTTTCATGCTTGTCGGAAAGACGCCAGAGTGGGGCGAGGCATTGACCAGTTTCAAGATCGGTGTAGTTAAATCTAGCATGCATTGCTTAGATGATGCCTTGGATATTAACCTCTGGATATCTGTTGTAGCCAAAGGTTTGAATTGGGACAACTGTGCAACAGCTTTAACACAGGTGCATGGCATGTCGGCCATATGTCGAAGATCAGATTGTGAGCTTGTATCAAGCGAAGCTCTGATAGTCTCAATTATTTCAGAAAAGAAAGAAGAGAATCTATTCGCAAGGTCTTTGGATGACGAATGCTTTAGTGGTTCTCCTGTGTTGACACAGTCCCCTTTTTTGGTGTGACCTCAAAAGACTTTTTCTTCGTCGGCATCCAATGGATGTTGGGTGTGTCTTTTTGTTTTCTTGACCAGCCATTCGGTAGTCGTAGGGTACAATTACACCCAAACCGGCCTCCGCAATTTCACCCATACCGGCCTCCACAATTTTACCCAAACCGACCTCCGAGCATTTTTAACCACACTCGCCTATTAGTAGTTTTTCATGATAATGTAGCAAAATTTAAATAATAAAAATTGTGAGAGCAAATGTTGGCCTACCTTCTTTTCCGAAACTTTTATCCACAAACCGGTACAGAAAATCCAATAATTATCCATTTGCAAATACCCAAAACGGACTAAACACAAGTTGTCATTTCCAAATCCCTAAAATTCCCGAAAAGATTACTGGCACAGTGACAAGATGGTACTATAAAAACTGTGTGCTGATTGGTTACTCTTTTTCAAAAACGCATTCCAAAATCTTGATGTGTTATGGCACCTCTGATTATCAACACATGTCATGCAAAAACCGAAGCGGGTTTTTAAAAGTGTTCTCTGTGATTAACCTTAACAGGACTTCAAAGGGTGCTTTGTAGAAAACCACTGAAGTCATAAATTCTGACACAAACAATAGATCAAAATATTTTTTGTCTGTTTTTGTTCTTGTGGACTATAATGAAAAAACTCCAAGACAACTCTGTCATCTGTCGCACTTTTAATTAGCAAAAATTAGATTGATCATTAAATTACAATATTAATAAATGTATGTCCATAATTTAAAAAGTCTGTGTTTTTCTTTTTCCCGTCCGTAAAATTCTTGGGAGGCCGGCATGGGTAAAACTGTGGCGACGTTTAGGGTAAAATTTCGGAGGCCGGTTTGGGTTCATTGGAGGTCGGTTTGAGTAAAAATGTTGGAGGCCTGATTGGGGTATTCGGTAGAGAAACCCTGTTCGTCTTCGACACCAGCGGTTTCATCGTTATCACGGAACTCATTGGAGAGTTTCCTTTTCGATCGATTTTTGTTTTGTGTTGTATTTTGTCTTTGTGACTGGAAGTTTTTCACTGAATTTGAATCTCGTGGGCACAACCTCGCCCCCATTGTAATGACAAGTTCTTTTTGCAAAATCCAAATAACTTTTGTTAAAAAAAAATGAGGGCATAAGAATTTTTTTATTAAGGGCCGTTCTGGCCATAAATCTGGGCCATTCTGCCTTGAAATCCGACCGCTGACCAAAATCAATCTGGGGCGTTTCGTCCTGCTATCGTGAGCCATATGACCTCATTTTCCATTCTTACCTGAAGGTGATTTAGATCTTCTTTAATGTTTCCGAGTCTTCTCTACGTGAAATCTTCCTGTATTACATCAGCGAACAGATGAAGTGCAGACTTCACACATTGCGGGAGATCATTGGTGTATATTAGGAATTATGAAGGTTCACAACAGTCCGGGGTGCTACTCCAGATGTAACGGACTGCAGCCGATTGCTCACCTTCCACTAGAACTGTCTGGTTTCTGTTTGAGAGGAGGTCTTTTATCTACTTAAGAATGTTCCCAGACTTCGCAACCCCGGCATTTCCGACGGAGAAGTTGATGTGACACTCCCACTTAATCGCCAAAAATCCAATATATAAAATCATTATCAAATATTACACTTATAATCATATAATAAATATTTTATGATTATAAGTGTAATATTTGATAGTGGTCTTATATATTGGATTTTGGGCGATTATTTTTCATCAACTAAGAGTCAGACGCCAGTGGTTGAACAGGGTGGCAAAATGAAACGGTGCGTGAACAAATAACAAAAAAATTTTTATGGTGTTTATTTATACTCATGCAATAGAGGAAAAAGCGGAAACAAAATGAAGATAAAACAAGATTAACAACTTCAAAGATCGAAAGATAAAGAGACTTGAAAAAAAACAAAACAAACTATACAAGACTTTTTTGGCTGGTTATAGTTCTTGAACAAACCTCTGCCGAACTTTCGAGACATACATGTATAGTTAGGCATAAAAAAGGAGGTCTGTGAACACCCCTCTTGTGGTTTGATGCGAGAGTAGGGGCAGCGCACGTTAATTATCAAAGAATAATATACTATTGTAGCCTAATGGGTGGTCGGAGGAGGGGGGGGGGGGGGCACAACTAAACTATCCACAACTAAATTACCAAATATTTTCAATTTTATTCCAAAAACATCAAGACATACCCATTCGACCATGCTCACGACGTTCCTGCATGAGTGTGTGGAGGAGAGGGGGTGGGAGGAGGGGACGTTAAGAGTACATGGGGACCGCTCAAGTAATCATTACATTATTTTGAAGGGGGCTCTCCCTCCCACACCTTTCCCTGTCAAGGCCCAGAGAGGTTGCGGCTTCAAAACGCGTAGCCCTATGAGTACGTGTACGAAATTGTTCAAAACTGTAATTGTCTTTTAACGTTGAGGTAAAACAAGCATCACAAGTGTAATCTTCTGAAACCAAAGCACGTACACCTAAATCATTTTTTGAAATATAAACACATCCGGCATGCAGCCAACTACTACAAGTGTCACAAAGATACAGTCAGAATCCTCTTCAACGTTCTTTTGGCAAACTCCACAGGGGAATTTGGGTTTTTTCTTTCCACGAGGCATGCTGACAGAGTTTTCTACGTGTTATCAGTGAAAGTTACTTGGAGGTATTTATAAAGCTAGAGACAGGCCTGAAAAGCCACACAAATAAAATGGCTTTAACTTCTGAGGTCGAGGTGCCTGAGCTTCTGTTTTCTTTCCACTCAAGTATTCTAAGGATGTTCCCTTACGCAGTAATGCTAATTAAAAGAACAACGGCGCAGCGACACAAAAGGAGAAAGTATATATCAGCTATAAATGTGTTGTGTTGTTTTAGCAATTGAACAAGTGCATATGCTTGAACCAATGTTTATTCACTAATTATTAGATAGACTAAATTCTACAGCTCTGACCAGCTGTACATGAAGCGTGGTGTTTTAACAATCAAACACTGAGACAAAACAGGACAATAAGAACTAGAGTGATGTCTGGCACAATGGAATGCGCTACAAATTATCAAAAATGAAACTCCCCAAGAAACTGCTCAGATTACTATCCTCTTTCTTAAATGATCGCGAAATTCAAGTCAGAGTGAACAATGAAATGTCTGACAGTGTCCCCCTTGAAGCAGGCACCCCCCCCCCAAGGATCCGTCCTAAGCCCCCTCCTTTACATCTTCTATGTAAATGACCTTAACTTCTCGGAGGATCGTGTTCAAGTCTCCCAATTCGCGGATGATAAGGGCCTCTGGGACTCTAACAATACGGCAAATCTGCTCCAAAAAACCCCTGCAACGCGCTCTCGATGACCTAGAACAATGGTGTGCCAAATGGAGAATTAAGCTAAACGCCAATAAAACCCAACGAATCACCTTTACTCGCAAGAAAAATAAACGTGATTTTGACCTAAAACTTATGGATAACACCCTCCCAGAATGCAAAGAGGCAAAATTCTTGGGCATCACCATTGATCAAAAATTGTCCTTTAACAAGCACACCGACGACATGGCGAAAAAAGCCACCAGATGCATTAACTTACTGAAAATGCTTAAGGGAACTTCATGGGGGGCCAACCAGTCCACCCTACTCAAACTATACAAAGCCTTTGTGCGCCCAGTACTAGAATACGGTGCAATCATACTAACTGACCTCAACCAAACTAATATGGGAAAACTCCAGAAGGTCCAAAATCACGCGCTTGGAGTTGCACTCCGCGCCCCATGGGACACACCCATAAAAACACTCCACGACAGGGCCGATATCCCCACCATTAAAGACCGCCTAGCCACCCTGGCCGCGAAAAATCATGACCGGTTAGCCGACAGCGAACTAATCTCCGAACTTGGAGCAATTTGCGAAAGCCGACAAAGGCCCAAAAATTGCAATCAAAACTAAGACCGCTCGGAAAAAAAACAAAAAAACAAAAAAAAAAAAAACTAGGGAACGAGAAGGTGAACTAACAGGCAGAAAAAACAGCTTAAATGTGGCCTTCTACCAGAAAGGGCTGCCTTCACCGACTCAAGTAAAATTACATCAGGATTAAATATTGTTAAAAACTAAATAAATAGGGAATGAGAAGGTGAATAAACAGGCAGAAAAACAGCTTAACTGTGGCCTTCTACCAGAAAGGGCTGCCTTCACCGAATCAAATAAAAATTACATCAGGATTAAATACTGTTATAAAAACTAAATAATAAATAGGGAACGAGAAGGTGAATAAACAGGCAGAAAAACAGCTTAACTGTGGCCTTCTACCAGAAAGGGCTGCCTTCACCGACTCAACTAAAAATTACATCAGGATTAAATACTGTTATAAAAACTAAATAATAAATAGGGAACGAGAAGGTGAATAAACAGGCAGAAAAACAGCTTAACTGTGGCCTTCTACCAGAAAGTGCAGCCTTCACCGACTCAGCTTAAGATTAAACCTTAAGATCGAACAAGATGTGCTACTTTTATCTTTACAATTTACATACTTTAATGAAAACTAATTCTACCTTCTTCTTTTAAGCAGGTACACAGAAGATGCTTTTTGACCAGCACCCCAATAACCGCTACAGACAGTCTAACCGTTATAGAAACAGTCACCACCATGGTTCCTGTACATCCTCCACTCCATCCCTAAAAAGTGGTCGACCACTTTAAGGGAGGCGAGCGTTGGTCCTGCGTCCCGCCTCGGCCCCTTTTGTGTCCCAACCCATTAGGATTACAATGCAGGCCTGCCCCCGAACCAGGGAAGTTCGGGTCTTCTTCTTGGTGGTCCCCAAAAGGGGTCGTTGTTGTTTCCTTCAAAGACATCCTATCAATCAGAGACAGCCTGAGGCAGATTATACTTGCCAGTGATGGCCAACACTTAAAATCATCTCCGAAGTGGCAGACTATACTTGCCCGAAAATCTAGATAGACTGCACCCTCGGGGAGAGGTAGTACCTTTGTGAGAGGACCCAACCTCCCACACTGGTCCTCACCCGAGGGTTCAACCGACATCAGTCAAAGAGACCTTCACGCCGCAACCAGTGACACCTGCCGAGTACCTGAACCTGTTCCTCCTTCAACACGAGTAGACATGTGGAAATTAATCATTTACAGCCAATGAGAGTTGAAAGGGGCTTGCTCCCCATATCGTCCCTGCGCGCCTTCGGCGCGTTAAACCATTCCATTCGGGCATGCAGCCCGACTGTCCCAGCAATGGCAATGCTTAGACACAAAATAGTCGGAGCCATTACGTGAGTTTAAAAAAAAGTTCCGCATGAAGTGACTGTAAAGAGTTACAAGAGGGATGTTACATCCCAACGCTCACCTACATTCGCGCTTGATAATGTCGTTCCAATGTAACATGCCTAATATTTAGTTAATATAAATCATTAACTTGGCATCAAATGATTAATGTGGTTTATGTGATGGCTTTGGAAAGTCTATATTTCTGCATTTATTATATATCAATTCAACATAGAATCATTGGATACATCTTTTAGAAATGTTTATGATTAAGAATATGAATCGTGAGGCCAGATATTAAATCATAAATAAGAATTAGGAAAGGCTTTCATAAATCACTGAAATTTTAATTGAAGTACATTCATTGGTTAAAGAGGAGTTGCGGAAAAACATTCGTTCAAGAAAGTGACTATAAGTCCCAACAAAAATACATCACATCAACAACTAAAATAAGCCTTAATGTTACTAGTAACAAGTATGAGAAAGTATTAAATAATACAAAAAAAAAAGTTAAAAAACTTTTTTTTTAAAGAAAGTGAATATAAGTCCCAAAAATCCCCGTCAAATTCCTCAAATATGCATGTAATAAGGGCGCAACGTTACCGCAATGTAGTTCAGTAACCCATGCGTACAATATCAATTGCCTGGAAAGACACATAGAAACAGAACTCACCTTAACACCTCACCTTAACACAAACTTTTAGAACTTAAAATTGAGTAAGTCAGAGAAAAACGTGAACATTGTGACCAAAAAAAAGAAAAGAAATCAGTTAAATTTCTGCATACAGTAGGGTTAATACCTACAGTTGTTATTGAAATGAGAAAATAAACAGTAATGAGAGGTGAAGGCACCACAATCTGCACAAAAGCTGACTTTAACGCAAATTCTTACAACACCTAAACGCTAATTCTTACAAGTTTTGGCAGAAAATCAGCCTCAAATTCCTCAAATATGCATGTAATGAGGGTTAAATATTACTGCAATGGAGTTCAGTAACCCAAGTGCAGAATATTAATCGCCTGGAAAGACACATAGAAACACAACTCACCTAAACACAAAGTTTACAAAGTTTTACAACTTAAAATTTACTAAGTCCGAGAAAAACATGAAAATTTTGACTGAAAAAAAAGAAAATTTCCGTTAAATTTCTGCATACAGTAGGGTTACTACCTACAGTTGTTATTGAAATATGAAAATCAACAGTAATGAGAAGTTAAAGCAGCACAATCTGCACAAAAGCTGACTTTAACGCAAATTCTTACAACACCTAAACGCAAATTCTTACAACAACTTTTGGCAGAAAATTTTAGGTGAAATTTGGAAAAAGGTCATAGTATCAGGGTTAAATACTGTTCTGATAGTCCCTTACAACCTACATATGCAATATCAAAGGCCTGAGCCCACTGATCTTTGAGAACTCACCTTAACACCTCACCTTAACACAAACTTTTAGAACTTAAAATTTCCTAAGTCCGAGAAAAACATGAAAATTTTGACTGAAAAAAAAAGAAAATTTCCGTTAAATTTCTGCATACAGTTGGGTTAATACCTACAGTTGTTATTGAAATATGAAAATCAAAAGTAATGAGAAGTTAAAGCACCACAATCTGCACAAAAGCTGACTTTAACACCTAAACACTAATTCTTACAAGTTTTGGCAGAAAATCAGCCTCAAATTCCTCAAATATGCATGTAATGAGGGTTAAATATTACTGCAATGGAGTTCAGTAACCCAAGTGTAGAATATTAATCGCTTGGAAAGACACATAGAACACAACTCACCTAAACACAAAGTTTACAAAGTTTTACAACTTAAAATTTACTAAGTCCGAGAAAAACATGAAAATTTTGAGTGAAAAAAAAGAAAATTTTCGTTAAATTTCTGCATACAGTAGGGTTAATACCTACAGTTGTTATTGAAATATGAAAATCAACAGTAATGAGAAGTTAAACCAGCACAATCTGCACAAAAGCTGACTTTAACACAAATTCTTACAACACCTAAACGCAAATTCTTACAACTTTTGGCAGAAAATTTTAGCTGAAATTTGAAAAAAAGTCGTAGTTTCAGGGTTAAATACTGTTCTGATAGTCTGCTACAACCTACATATGCAATATCAAAGGCCTGAGCCCACTGATGTTTGAGAAATTCACCTTAACATTAAATCTTACAATACTGGACACGCCGGACGCCGACGCCCGAGGTTATCACAATAGCTCACCACATCTTACAGATGTAGGTGAGCTAAAAATGCATATTGGAGGAAAGAAAGAAAAAAACAATGCCTAATTGGCGGGGACTGGGAAGGGCAATAACTTCAAGAGTTTTCATTGGATGACTGTGATCATCAAACTTGACCTAGAGGCATGTACTGAAAAGAATTGAAATCTGTTAACTTTTGTTTTAGTTATGGCATAAAGACAGACAGATGGCTGACGAATGGACGGATGGACTGACGGACGGACTGATAGATAGACGGACGGAGCGAGGTCTGTGCTATATCCCTCTCTTGTGGGAGGGGATAATGAAAGTGTCAATGACACTGTAGCTTAACTTGTGTAAGTGTTGTGTTTGATGACAAGGATAATGTTCAATGTTTATGAAAGGATTATGAAATAAGACAAGAATTGTGATAATTGGGAATATGTTAATTTCTGTTCCCTGTATGCTATGTTTTTAATAAAAATAATATGCGGTGTACACGGTACTAAAGAGCTGAGGGGTGGGTTAATATGACCTCACAGTTAATGTATGTGGCCCTCACAGTTAATGTATGTCACTGAAAGTTACCAAGTTGCAATGAAATTATTTCAAAATGAGTCATCCTATCAAGTTACACTGAAATCCCTTCATAAATATGGCCTGTAGACTGTGCAAAAGGTTTTCGGGCTTCAGGCCTGTGTAGCCACGACAGTAGACTGATTGCAATTAAAAGGGAACGTCCTCATCTCGACATTATACTGAGTCATTCTACTAAGTTACAATGAAATCCCTCCACAAATACGACCTATAGTCTGTGCTAAAGTTTTTTGGGTTTTGGGAAGTCATCATGGTTGAATGATCGCGACCAAAAGTGGGGGTTGTCATCTGGGCATAATCAGGAGTGATCCTACGAAGTTACAATGAAACCCCTTTATATACATGACCTGTAGACTGTGCTCAAGGTGTTGGGGCTTCGAGCCCCTGAAGTAATCACAGTTGACCAAACACGACCAAAAGGGGATGTAATCATCTAGGCATTTTATGGAGTCAACCTAACAAGTTACAATGAAATCCTTCCATAAATATGACCTTTCAACTATGCAAAAGGTTTTTGGGCTTTGGGCCCGGACAGCCATCAAGGCTAAATTAGATCGCGACCAAAAGGGGATGTTCTCATCTAATCATTATTTGGAGTCATCCTACCAAGTTACATTGAAATCCCTTCATAATGATGACCTCTGTACCGTGATTAAGGTTTTCAGGCTTTGGGCCCCTGTAGCCATCACAGTTGCCCAATTGCGTCCAAAAGGAGTCGTTTTCATCTAGACATTATATGAAGTCAACCTACCAAGTTACAATGAAATCCCTTCATAAATGTGACCTGTAGACTGTGCTATAGGTTTTCGGGCTTTGGGCTCAGGCAGCAAGCATGGTTGAATGAGCACAGCCAAATTGGGACATTCTCATCTGGGCATCATCTGGAGTGATTCTACGAAGATACAATGAAATCCATTCATAAATATGACCTGTAGACTGTGCTCAAAGTTTTCGGGCTTCGGGCCCCTGTAGCAGTCATAGTTGACCAAAAGGGGAGGTCATGATCTAGGCATTATATGGAGTCAACCTAACAACTTACAATGAAATCCTTCCTTAAATATGACTTATAGAGTATGCTAAAGGTTTTTGGGCTCGGGCAGCCATCAATGCGGAATGATCGCGACCAAAAGGGGACGTTCTCATGTAGACACTATTTGGAGTCATCCTACCAAGGTACAATGGAAATTATGAAATCCCTTCATAAATACGACTTGTAGACCGTGCTCAAGGTTTTCGGGTCCCTGTAGCCATCACACTTGCCCAATCGTGTCCAAAAGGAGCTGTTCTCATCTAGACATTATATGAAGTCAACCTACCAAGTCACAATGAAATCCCTTCATAAATATGGCCTGAAGACTGTGCTAAAGGTTTTCGGGCTTCGGGCTCGGGCAGCCATCATGGGTGAATGATCACAACCAAAAGGGCACATTCTCATCTGGGCATCATCTGGAGTGATCCTACGGAGTTACAAAGAAATCCCTTCATAAATATGACCTGTAGACTGGTCAATATTTTCGAGCTTCGGGCGCCTGTAGCCATCACAGTTTAACAATCACTACCAAAAGGGGAGGTCATCATCTAGGCATTATATGGCGTGAACCTAACAAGTTACAATGAAATCCTTCCATAAATACGACCTATAGACTATGCTAAAGGTTTTTGGGCTCGGGCAGCCATCAAGGCTGAATGATCGCGACGAAAAGGGGACGTTTTCATCTAGACATTATTTGGAGTCATCCTACCAAGCTACAATGAAATCCCTTCATAATTATGCTGTAGACTGTTCTAAAGGTTTTCGGGCTTTGGGCCCCTGTTGCCGTCACAGTTGCCCAAAAGGGGACGTTCTCATCTAGACATTATATGAAGTCAACCTATCAAGTTACAATGAAATCCCTCCATAAATATGACCTCTAAACTGTGCTAAAGGTTTTTAGGCTCGGGCAGCCATCATGGTTGAATGATCGCAACCAAAAGGGGACATTCTCATCTGGGCATCATGTGGAGTAATCCTACGAAGTTACAATGAAATGCCTTCATAAATATGACCTGTAGACTGTGCTCAAGGTTTTTGGGCTTTGGGCACCTGTAGCCGTCACAGTTGACCAATCACGACAAAAAGAGGATGTCATCATCTAGGCATTATATGGAGTCAACCTAACAAGTTACAATGAAATCCTTCCATGAATATGACCTTTTGACTATGCTAAATGTTTTTGGGCTCGGGCAGCCATCAAGGCTGGATGACCACGATCAAAATGGGACATTCTCATCCAGACATTATTTGGAGTCATCCTACCAAGTTACAATGAAATCCCTTCATAAATATGACCTGTAGACTGTGCTAAAGGTTTTCAGGCTTCGGGCCCCTGTAGCCATCACAGTTGCCCAATCAGGTCCAAAAGGGGACTTTCTCATCTAGACATTTAGTCAACCTATCAAGTTACAATGAAATCCCTACATAAATATGACCTGTAGACTGTGCTAAAGGTTTTCGGGTTTTGGGCTCGGGCAGTCATCACAGTTGATAGATCACGCCCAAATGGGGAGATTCTCATCTAGACATCATACGGAATCATCCTGCCAAGTTACAATGAAATCCCTCCATATTAAACATGACTTGCAGACTGTGCTAAAAGTTTTTGGGTTTCGGGCTTGGGCAGCCATCATGGTTGACAGATCATGCCCAAAAGGGGACATTCTCATCTAGGCATTATACAGAGGCATCCTACGAAGTTACAATGAAATCCCTTCATGAATACGACCTGTAGACTGTGCTAATGGTTTTCAGGTTTTGGGCTTGGGCAGCCATACCGGTTGACCGATCACGACTAAAAGGGGACGTTCTCATGTAGACATGACCTAAAACCTGCATATGAAATTTTGTGACGATCAGACAAGAACTACCGGGTGTAGCCTGTACTTGAAGGTTGAATAAAAAACTTTAACCAAAACTCTAAATGTTAACAGATGGACGGACGGACAGATAAAAGTCATTACTATAGCCCTCACTGTAAACAGTCGGGCTAAAAATGGAGACGATACTTTGAAAAAACAATGGTAGCATAACCGTCGCCAGCAACAGATACATCGTCTACACCTCGCGGCCGTTGCAGCTGTCGACATTGCCATCACGGAAAGTAAAAAAGTGTTGAAATTGTAAAAAAAAAAACCACATCGTACACAGATGTTGTCCTTTGGCATTTACATATCTTTGGGTTAAGGGTTAAAATATAAAAATAAACAAGAGGCTCCAAGGAGCCTAAATCGCTCACCGGCCAAAGTGGTTCAAAGAAGTATTTGGGGTCACATTCAGTTAGACATAGTTCATCAGCACTACAAAGGAATGAAGTCATGAGAGACAAATTTTATGGAAACTTGACAAACAAACTTGAATCTTACCCCCCAAGGATGCTGCATACCAAATATCAAAAGCATTCATCTGCTGAATCTGAAGAAGATTTTTAAAGAAAATTCCTCATTTTGAACTAAGTTATCATTCAGGCTCCCACAGTGAGCCCAAATATGAACCCTGGGACTTGGCTTGAACAAACTTGAATCTCACCCACTAAGGATGCGGCATGCCAAACATCAAAACATTTCGACTGCTAGATCTGAAGAAGAAGATTTTTGAACAAAATTCCTCATTTTGAAATAATTTATAATTCGGGCTACCACAGTGAGCCAAAATATGAACCCAGGGACTTGGCTTGAACAAACTTGAATCTCACCCCCCTGAGCATGCTGCATACCCAATATCAAAAGATTCTGCCTGCTGAATCTTGAGAAGAAGATTTTTAAAGAAATTTGCCTTAAATGCACTAAGTGCAAATTTGGGCTCCTATACTGAGCCCAAATATGAACCCAGCGAGCCGATTTGAACAAACTTGAATCAGATATACCCCACAATGTTGCATACCAAAAATCAAAAGATTCTGCCTGCTGGATCTGGAGAAGAAGATTTTTTAAGAAATTTGCCTGAAATGCACTAAGTTCGAATTCGAGCTTCTATAGTGAGCCCAAATATGAATCCAGGGGGCCGATTTGAACAAACTTGAATCAGATCCACCCCACAATGTTGCATACCAAATATCAAAAGATTCTGCCTGCTGGATCTGGAGAAGATTTTTTAAGAAATTTGCCTGAAATGCACTAAGTTTGAATTCGGGCTCCTATACTAAGCCCAAATATGAAACCAGGGGGCCGATTTGTACAAACTTGAATCAGATCCACCCCACAATGTTGGATACCAAATATCAAAAGATTCTGCCTGCTGGATCTGGAGATGATGATTTTTTAAGAAATTTGCCTGAAATGCACTAAGTTCAAATTCGGGCTTCTATAGTGGGCCCAAATATGACTCCAGGGGGCCGATTTGAACAAACTTGAATCAGCCCCCCCCCCCCTCGCCCCAAACAGGAAAGAATTCTGCCTGGTGGATCTGAAGAAAAAGATTTTTTTGAATTTTGGAAAGAAATTCATGGGTGCTATCAGAGCTATGCCCCTTGTGGTGTCCCCTGTGGGTGCGGCAAGTTTATTTGCACAAGTTGGAATTGACATATGATGGGGAACATGCACACCAAATTTGGTTCAATTTGATCTGGTAGTTTGGGAGGAGTAGTTGATAATGTAAAGTTCACGACGGACGACGACGGACGGCAAGTGATAAGTTAAGCTCCCTTCGGTGAGCTAAAAATTATTCGGGTCAGGTGTTTTTCTGTGGGGGAGTTGGCCAAAAAGCATGCAACAGGGAGAGGGGTTAACGTATTGGGTAAAAGGGACGTATCTTGGGGTTAAGGGTTTAAATATAAAAATAAAAATTGCTCAGATTCAAGGTCGGGTGTTCTCTGTGGGGGAGTTGACCGAGAAGCATGCAACAGGGAGAGGGGTCAACATATTTGGTAAAAGGGAGTTAGGTCCGGAACTCTTCTATGGGGTATCTATGTGGTTGGTACCTATCATGCTCTGTGGGGATCTATGGGGTAAATCGTCAAACCGAGGCATCCACGGTCAGGATGAGTTGAGTTTTGCAGGACCGACACCTACCTTCGATGGAGCCTTCCTCTATTCAGTCAGATCTCTCCATTCCATTTTGCCCGTGTCTGCTTATAAGTCTGTGTCTATCCAGCGCAGCACAAGAGCAAGCTCATAGTCACATACTTAAAGGACCAAGCTTACGTAATAGGTCACAACGTGCCTCACAAACATAGCACATGGGCAATTGGGGGACTGAAGACCGGTGATTAGGGATTAGTGTATCGGACTTAAGGACAGGTATGGACTGATGGGTGATTATTGAGGATTAACCCCTAGACCACCCCATTAAGTGATATTGAAAATAGTAGTAGACCCCAAGCATAGGGAAATGGAACTTAGAAGTAGTAGTGATGACAGATAGAACTTAGATAGTACCCCCCCCCCCCCCCCCCCCCCCCCTCCCACCAGGGTGCTCAATACCAAATGTCCACAAATTCTGAATCATCACATTACAATCCAAAATGCTTGTACGGTCAGATGGACAGACAGATGGACAAACAGATGTCTCCACTAGATACCCCCGAATACTTCTTTGGAGGTCGGGGGCTTAATAAAGCATGTTCCATATGGGGCCCCTTCTTACAGAAAAACACCAAGAGATCTTGTATCTTAACTTGTGGTTTATAATCCAGAAAGGTTGTGACTCATTCAGGCCACAATTGGCTACGCACATGAAAGTGTATAAATAAAACCAATTCTTGGTGTATTTTATGAGCTTGTGCCAGGAATGCCCTTCTTGTCCGACAATGCCAGGAAATTAGATTTCTTATGTTTTGGTTTATTTATGATTAAGAAAGATTGTGGCAGTCATTCAATCAAAATTTAGCAATGTACGCAGAAGTGTAAATAAATCAAATTTAGGGGAGGGTTTTGCTGCCTCCTCTTCTACGAAAACTTCAGGAAATTTTGTTTCTTAAGTTGTGGTAAGGTTGTGGCAGTCATTCGGCAAACAATCGGCGATGTATGCAGATGTGTAAATAAAACTAATTTTAGCTCCCAAACACCAGGAAGGCAAAACAAAAATGTCTTTTTTCCTACATATAACAGATAATGATCCAAATGGAGACAACAAACAGGCCTGGAAATAAACAGTCTGACATTTGCAGAATGAGGTCCCCAGAGGGTGATTTTGATGATGATATCCCATACAGTGGGCCAATTTATCCTCTGGGTACCTCTTTCTGTTTAGTTTTGAGACAATGATTCCGACTGAGGTTCACAAAGAGTAAATTTAGTGATGCTATCCTGCTGTGCAGAGTAGCATCACTAAATTCACCCTCTGGGAACCTCATTTTGCAGTTGACAGTCTGCTTATTTTCTGGCTTGTCAACAAACCTTTGGCAGCGATAGTGTGAATAAAACCCTACTTGATTCCTGGATTAATAGCACAGTGTAGAGCTAATTAACACTCTCAAACGAACATGACAATATTTATTGGTGTTTAGGTGGACTTACAGCATCTGTGACTATAGCATGACTCCGATAAAGTATGAAGTCAAAGTCAGCGAATCATTTATTTCTATGCTGCCCACTTGAAAGAACTCACATCCCAGATGTTGATTACAGGTTCCTATTTTAATGGTTAAACATAACTTATTCACATTAAACTGTACAAGTACTCAAGTCTGGAAATAAGCAATCTGTCATTTGCAGAATGAGGTCCCCATAGGGTGAATTTGCTGATGCTATCCCATACAGAGAGCTAATTTATCCTCTGGGTACATGTACCTCTTTCTGTTTAGGTTTCAGACCTTTATTCATATTGGGGTTCACAGAGGGTAAATTTAGTGATGCTACAGGGCAGCATCACCAAATTCACCCTCTGGGGACCTCATTTTGCAGATAACAGTCTGCTTATTTCCAGGCTTGCGAGTACTACTCCACTTCTCAAGAGATTTCATGTAGGCGGTATTTCATTGGAGTGGGATTTTGTCTGTGCCAGGGGATAGGCAAGAGGGTTTTTTTTTTTTTAAAGGTGCTATACAAGTAAGAGAAATTTAACTTTGAAATTCCCACCTTTGATATTCCATAACTTCAAATTAAATATACAAAAATAATATAAACAAAAATATATGTAATCAACTCATGAGTAGGCAGCGGACAGCACTGGTTCCTGAAAGTCTGCAACCGTATTCGTACCAGAACTGATAACAAAATAATATTTCCAGAGAACAACGCATGGCCAAATGTGCTTCAGATATCGAATAACAAAGCTCGGCATTCAAAACACTTCAGCATGAAGGGACAGGACTGCATTTGGGAAAAGGACAACATTGTTTGCATTTTTTATTGAAGACTGATTCCATTTTCGACGGACATGTGAAAATCACTCGATACCACAAATTTCCATCGAAAAGCAAAATCGTAATTCTAGGAAGAAATTTTACCAGGTGCCATGATACCATGATAGAATAGGCCAACTCTGCAGTCTCCATATAATAATTGTATGCTGTTTTAAGGCAATCTTTTTCATTATTTGATTTTAGATGGTACTGTATATCGTTGCTTTTTGTCTGATGACCTTGACCAGAAATCAAAATGAACCGACAATGTAAACAAAGCAGACAGTTTTGGAATTTACCCCCACACAGCTCTTTCTCTGTGTTTTGAAGAATTTTGATGTGCTAGTTTTGTTCTTGGATATATGAAGCATATTTGGCCACGAGTTGTTTGCCTGAAATATTATTTTATTATCAGTTCTGGTACGAATTCGGTAGCAGACTCAGAAACCACTGGTGCCTCCTGTCAATGCTGCGAGTTGAATGCATATATTTTTCATGTTCTATACATCACAAGCTTCATTTTGGTGCATAATTTGTGTATATTTAGTTTGAATTTAAGAAATATCAGAGGTGGGATTTTCAAAGTAAACAAATTTCTCTTACTAATAAAGCACCTTAACCCAACGTAACATCCCAAACTGACCCGCGCTATTCACAAAAATCAACATTCAATTTTCATTATTTTTTCATTTATTGTCTCAAAGACACAGCTTATGACCCTTCTTGGAACAAGTTCATTGAGCACATTCCAATGTGGGGTCATAAGCTATGTTTTTGAGAAAAAAAAATTAGTTACCAGGTATTCAAAATTTTGTTTTAGGTAAAGGCTTAAAATAAAACCTGAAGCACATATTATATACTTGACACAGGATTAGGAGAATTAAAAAAAAACGTATTTTGGGGCAAAAAAATCAAATTACAACCTCTAGGCCCTCTCCAATAAAATGAAACAAAACAGTTTATCTGAGCAAAGATCTTTTTATTGCTTGGTTAATAGCAAGAACATACATGGAATACAAAGCCTCTATAATTACCTCCAGAACGTTTTAGAAGACATTATAGTAGCTTCCAACACTGAGATGGTTAATCAAACACATCTACAGGACAGCACTTACACTAGCATTTGCTTAACCCCCTGCACTCTGATGACGAAATTTGACGTCTGATTTGTCATCCATGGTTATCCCCCCTGTGTTGTCAGAAATTCAGCAATTTAGATTTTGGTTGACAGAGCTCCAATTGAGCTCTGTCAACCAAAATCTAAATTGCTGAATTTCTGACAACACAGGGGGGGATAACCATGGATGACAGGGAGGTCTGGTGGGGCTTAGAGTGGGGGAGGTGTCGAGTATTCTCGACATCAGAGTGCAGGGGGTTAAATAACAAAATACTAGAATAGGAAATGAATGTATATATTCTGACGTGTGGTATTATGAAGGATTGCTTAAATTCCACAAATGAGTGAGATATCCCAAAATAGTGATTGTCAGTTTCAATGTTTATTTTATCCATGATTCCTTATGAATTGTTTTAAAAAGAAAACTGGTAATCCGAGGTTAACTTTGCCACCATGTCTAAGAAGTGAAGGCATCTGTTTACCGATTGTTTACAAATTACCTCAATGTCTCTGTTCATTTTTTGTACCTCTTTTTGGCTTTATTTAGTACACAGGGATCATTTTGAAGATAACATTGTTGAGGACTCTGAGCTGCAGATGTTCTGTAACTGATACAGTAACAATTTTGCACAGCAGTACACATGTCCCAGATACTTGTGAGATATCATGCTTATCTTTAAAAATAATATATAGGAATTCCTTTAGTTTTCATCTAAATTGCCACATTTTTCATTTATTTCATAGAAAATAAAGAACTAAAGCATCTGATACTTGAACATTCCCATCTATTTCTACGGTAGGTGCACATGGAAAAAACACTTTCTGGTTTATATGCCCCTACAAAAGATTCTAAATAAAAACAGCCTATTCTTTTAGTATAAGAGATTTTCATTTTTCACCTCAAAAACATAGCTTAAGACCTTCATTGGAATGAGCTCATTGAGATCATTCCAGTGAGGGGTCACAAGCTGTGTTTTGGTGGCAGAAAATGAAGAAAATATTAAAATTTGTATGGCAATTTTTGTGAATTGTGCAGACCAGATATGACCGTTAACTAAGATAAAGGGTTAATATTAATTTATTTATTGGTGTTTACGGTCACATATTTCTGCACTATGGCTAATCATGACTGCAAAATGCATATAAAGTCAAATTTAACCAATCATTTATACCCATATTGCCCATTTTAGAAGACTTCCACCCCAAGCATTAGTTATTGGGTCCAATTTTACCAGTAAAACAGAGATTGTTTACCACAGTAAACAAGCACTGCTTCACAACCCCACGGTTTCCCATACAGAATGTGAAGGATTAAACCAAAGCTTATTCCTGCACCAATTTTGGGAAGGTATAGCCCAAGAAACAGTATTTTTAAAAAGTATCAAAGTACAGTGGGTTATTAAAAACTGAATAATTTTATAGGGCTTCCATGATTAGTCAATTAATGCAATCGTTGAGAGTTATTTATATTTGTAGGGTCATTGACAAATATATATGTATCATATAAGCAGTTAAACACAACACAATAACAGACAACAGTGCTGAGTAATGTTTGACAGTCGGCAGATGTTCATGTTTCCGAGTCCTTTGACTTTTGGTGAATGATGATAGGGCCCAATATGTTCACTTGTCCACCTATCGCTGACAGTCAGAAATTGAGAAATGACAGGTCAAAATAAAATATACCTGCTGCGTGTGACAGTCCGTGAATAATTTGATTCTAAGATCGAAGCATCAAGGTCGTTGATAAGTTCATCATGACATTTCACTGGAAGTGATCAAAACAACTGGTGTCATGAAAAAAATATCATGCTCATCCATTTCTGTATACCTGGCATATCAGGGGAGCTAACAATAACTATACTAGTCAGCAAGTCTGTATTAATTAATGCATTTCATTGTTATTGTCTGCAGCATTCGCCATAGAAAGCCATCAGTAAAACATGATAATCCCTAAAGAATGACTTGAAAAATAAAAACAATGTTGAATTGTTAATTAATGTTAATCAGCTATTTTGGGGGAGGGGTGGGGGGATTGTAGGGGCATTTTCTCTCATCATAAATCCCTTTCTCCCACAATTTTAAGTATTTTAATGCTTTATCTTTATGTTATATTGGGTATTTAACATGGAAAATTAATAGGGTCCTGCCAAGCTTTGAAATTCAATTCGATTTCAAATCTTAAGTTGCTAATCGGTTCAATTTCAAATCAGCTGCACGATTTGTTTGATTTCAAATCTTGTCACAGGAATATAACTTGGAATAAGTCATCTACACATCTCACAAAACATATAAATTAGATGGAAATTGCCCATAAATAATGCTGAATATAAAAACCGAGTGTAATTTCTGCTATTTAAACAGCACCGATGCCACCACAAAAGCTAATTCTAGTCTCACTTGTCAATACCACTGTTGAAAGCAAATTTAAGTTTCCGAACATTGTCGACAATGAGCTGTTACTAGCAACCAGTCCTGTGCAGTGTCTAGAACAAGTAATTCTCGCACCCGTTCCTCTTTTTTAACAATTATTCTGATTGAGTAACATTCCAACTACATCATCAAGGCATGCGTTTGATGAAGGCATGCCATGAAGAAGAAGTACAGTCGAGATGTGCACCATCACATTAGGAACAAATCAGGTTTACAGACACCACCACCCCCCACCCCCTCATTCTCTAATCAATTATCTTTAAGATGCCCCTGATCAGATTTATGGTTTGATTTGATTTCGAATAATAGACATAATTCTAGTTGAGATTTAATTTGAATCAAAAATGAGTAATTTGCAACGATTAATTGACTAACCATTAACTATGCCGAGCAATTCATTGATTCTGAAAACCGATAGTCGAGTCAGCGCTATTGAATAATAAGGAAGTTAACAAACAGTATTCAAATTGAAGGAATATTCCATCAATTATACACAATAGAGCCCACTTAATTGGATATCCTTCAACTGAAGATCAGTGTTAATTGCATTTGACTTCATGTATTTATTTATACCTATGCCACCAACTATAGAGGATTTCCACTCCAGGCATTCGTTCCGGGTCCTATTACACTAGAAAAGCAGAACTTATTGACCATAGTAAACAAGCACTGCTCCACTTCCTGGGGTTCCCATGGGGAGCATCTGAATTCAAAACACTGAACCATTTACCATATCTTCAACACAAATTTGACTCATTATTTGCATATAGTCAAGAGTAATCTACTGTGAATTTAATTAAAAAATGAAAGAGTCAATGACACTGTAGCTCAGCTTGTGTAAGACATGTACATGTATAGTATGTGACACAGCAATGACACACATCTAGGTAATGACCTGATAACAAAGGTACATATAAAGTATTGTAATGGTCTGTACATAAATGCTGACCAAAGTCTGTAACAAATGTATAGGTAAAGTATTGTAAAGGTGGGCGACAGTAAGATGGTAAACTAGAAAAGAAATCTTTTGAGTCCCAGAGTGGGTCTGACTGAACCCCAAAATATTTGTTCTCATAGCACAGTGATAACAAAGGCACCCAAAAACACTCGTTCCTGTCTCAAGGTGATAACAAAGGTACCCAAGAAGTTTTGTGAAGATCGGTTCATAAATACAGACTCTAGCCCGAGCCGTATTGACATGTGCACTTACTGTGTATAAGTAGTACTGAATAAATCAAAGTTCATCTAATTTGCAAAATTCTGCATGAGAAAAAACCCCGTATTATATGTGATGTATTCCATGTTACTAAACATTCATTCAAAAATTTATTCAAATCAGAATCTTCATATAGAAGTTCTGTACAAAAAAATGATTGTACCTTATTTCAGTACAAAATGGCCACTGGCAGCCATCTTGAATTTCAAACCGCACCCAAAAACACCCATTCTCGTCCCAAGGTGATAACAAAGGTACCCAAGAAGTTTTGTAAAGATCGGTTCATAACTAAGGCATCTAGCCTGAGCCGTATAGAAGTTGTGTACAAAAAATTGATTGGACCTAATTTCGGTGCAAAATGGCCACTGGCAGCCATCTTGAATTTTGGACCGCACCCAGAAACACTCGTTCTCGTCCCAAGGTGATAACAAAGGTACACAAGAAGTTTCGTCAAGATCGGTTGATGAATACAGCCCTTAGACCGAGCCGTATTGACATGTGTACTTACTGTGTATAAGTAGCACTGAATAAATCAAAGCCCATCTAATTTGCATAATTCTGCACGAGAAAAAAACCTGTATTATATGTGATGTATTCGATGTTACTAAACATTCATACAAAAATTTATTCAACTCAGAACTTTCATAAGAGAAGTTCTGTACAAAAAACTGATTGCACTAATTTTGGTGCAAAATGGCTGCCGGCGGCCATCTTGAATTTTGGACCGCAACCAAAAACACTTGTTCTCGTCCCACGGTGATATCAAAGGCACCCAAGAAGTTTCGTAAAGATTGGTTTATAAATACGGCCTAGAGCCTGAGCCGTATAGAAGTTGTGTACAAAAAACTGATTGGACCTAATTTTGGTACAAAATGGCCACTGGCAGCCATCTTGAATTTTGGACCACACCCAGAAACACTCGTTCTCGTCCCAAGGTGATAACAAAGGTACCCAAGAAGTTTTGTGAAGATCGGTTCATAAGTACAGCCCCTAGCATGAGCCTTATTGACATGTGTGCTTACTGTGTGTACGCAGCAGTGAAAAAATCGTTACTAAACATTCAGACAAAAATTTATTCGAATCAGAACTTTCATACAGAAGTTGTGTACAAAAAACTGATTGCACTAACTAAGGTACAAAATGGCTGCTGGTGGCCATCTTGAATTTCGGACCGCACCCCAAAACACTCGTTCTCATCCCACGGTGATAACAAAGGTACTCAAGAAGTTTTGTAAAGATCGGCTCATAAATACAGCCTCTAGCCCGAGCTGTATTGAATTGTTGACGGACAGAGGGGCGAGGGGCCATGGCATAACTTCAAATTTGACTTGCGACAAAGTTGAGCTAAAAATCTCCAAATCTATCCTTAATTATTTATTGGTGTTTAAGGTCACTTTCAGCACATCTGGCAATATCATGACTGCAACATAGGTATGAAGTTAAGTTTAGTCAATCGTTGATAACTATGCTTCCCACTTTAGAGGACTTCCATCTCAGGCATTGGTTCCGGGTCGTATTTTACCCGTAAAGCAGAACTTCTTTACTTTTCAGAACACCAAACCATTTACCATACCCTCAATACAAATTTGACCCATTACTTGCATACTTTATAAAGTAATTTACTGTTAATTCAATAAAAAATTCTTATACTCTATCCATGATTCACTCTGACAACTACTGAATTAAACACATTTACAGACATTTTTGGACTCATTACCTCCAATAAAGGCATTTAATCTATTATATCTTGTTTGACAGAGGCCCATGAGCCTTGTCATATAGAATAAATACTCTGTTTGCCATTAGTAGACTGGAAAATGACCAAATTCCTGTTCATCATATATTCCTGTTAACCCTTTACCTAACATGAAAATCAGACGACACATGCAAAAACAATTGTTTGTTTGTTTGTTGGTGGTTAACGTCACATATTTATGCACCATGGCTAATCGTGACACAACATGGAGATGAAGTCAAGTGTAGTCAATCATTGATCTGCATGTTGCCCATTTTAGAGGACTTTCACCCCAAGCATTGGTGACTGGGTCCTATTTTACTAGTAAAGTGGAACTGGTTTACCAAAGTAAACAAGTGCTGCTTACTTCCCGGGGTTCCCACGGGGAAGCAAAAACAATTCTTGAATAACTATTTTTTTTCATTTTTTGTCTAAAAACTTAAAAAATTTATAGTAATTTATATATTTTTTATACTTACCAATGACCCAGACATAGCTGGTGCTAACTCTTAAAAATATAGGGCCAAACACAAATTTTGCCCCCCAATCCCCAAAATTTGCATCTAAAACCAAAGAAATCATGTTCTGAATGGCCCTCCATACTTCACCTCTACTGCGCATGCGCAGTGTCAAGGACGTCCCGAAATTAGCGCCATTAATCATTCTTACCACCAGTGCCTGGTAAGCGCTATGTCCTCAGCGGGGAGGTATGAGTTCCCAACTCCTGGGAGGGCCATCCCCGTCTGGGTCATTGGTAAGTATAAAAAATATATAAATTACTATAAATTTTTTAAGATTTTTATACTGTACCAATGACCCAGACATAGCTGAATAGTAAAAAGGCTGGAGGGCCCAGGACATAGAAGAAAATCCAATAAGCTCAATTATATAAAATAGAGTCATCTCCTGGAGGAGAAAAGGAGAAATAGGCTTCACGTGTATCTTTCTTATTTATGATAAATTAGAAAGACACAATACCTTCTATAATGGAGCATCATAACATCCATATTCTCTATTAATATCCGGTATAATTCTTATACTAATTATTTTAAAGTAAGCCAATAAATAAAGTTAGTCCAGAGAATTGAGACTCTTTATACTCTTTTAAAAGTGTCCGAGGATAGTATAATAACACCCGTTTGACAAGTGACATATTCAAATGCTATACTTTAAAACTATGACATGAATGAATTTTAAAAACATAACTTCACTTAAGAAACCATCCCAGTAACAGCTCAGAATTACTGACTCCGGAGGAGGTATCCCCTTGTTTTCATAATAAAACAGGTGACCCAAGGGAACACCCTCCCCCCCCCCCCCCCTTTTTCTTGCCCTGGGTCAAAGAGCCCAGAGCGAAGAGAGCAGCAGGACGGAGTCACTGCCGGAACATAAAGCCTACATAGCTATAGCTGCAATTGTTAAGTGATCGACATTCTGAGCTGCTGATAATGGACCTAAATAATGCAGGTCTCCAGAAATGGATTCAATATTTCTGAGATAAAAATTTGTGAATGTGGATGGCTGAGACCAATATGCAGCCAACTTAATCTATAATAGCAATACTATTTACGTAAGCCCAAGATGTAGAAGAGCTCTTACTTCATGAGCCGAAATCTTAAGCACAGACTGCTGAGTTAAGGATAGATTATCCTAAGCAGTACTGATAGTTAACTAAATGCATTAAGTAATAGAATGGACTGTAATGACCTTTCTATTAGGCATCAGAGCCAGAAGAAGCTTTACGTCCTACTGATAAACTGAGATCTGTTAATAAATAGATAAAGGTCTATCCGGACAGAGTAAAGGCCTATGCCCGCTCGAAGACGGAAGGACCTTAAAAACAATAGGATCCGGATATTATTAGGAGCCTGATTCTTAATCAAAAATACAACATTAGTAGTCAAGGGAATAGAGTTTCCGATACTACGAAAGTGAGAATCGTCCACCGATAGTGCATGAAGCTCACTGACTCTTCAGCAGAAGAGAAGACTAAGAGAATTGCTGCCTTCAAAGGCCCGAATTTGAAACTACTGTCTCAAGGGGTTCAAACGGTTGCATTAGTTAATAAGAACCCAAGCTGAATTCCAAATAGGAATTAATCTAACGATTCTAGGTCTCTTATCGAAAAGTTTCAAACTAACTTAGATAAAGAGACATTAGGCTCAATTGTAAACTATCATGGTGTGCATAGGTATCAGATAACATAGACCTATAACCTTTAAAAGTAACTTGCTGCAGATGATCTCGTTAAACAAGTATACTAGAAAGTTTGCAATGTTTGGTATGTCGGGATCAAAAATATCCAACATAAAGATCCCTACACCAACGACAGAAGACCCTCCACTTTAGCCGCATAGTATAGCGAAGAGGAGGTCCTTCTACAGTTAGGAATCGCGTCCACTGCTCGTTCTGTACAAAGCTTGCCATGCAAGAAGGACCGCACAACGGAATACGTGAAGGTTGAGACCTTGCGGGTTGTGATAGAGTTGACACGATTTCCCCAGCGAAAAAATATCCTCTCATGGAGGAAGTTTCCGCAGAAAGTCCCACAGGTGACATCTAAGTAAATTTATCCACCGTATCTGTGGAGACAGAGATGCTACCAACAGAATTGTATTGTGAAAGAATAATCCTAGCAATACTTGCTGAATCAACAGCGCTGGAGGATACGCATATCCTAACATCGCGTCCTACTAGATCGGTAGAGCGTTAACTATATATGCTCGGGGATCTGGACACGGTGACACATACGTCTACAATTGATTGGAGAGTTGTGTCGCAAATAAATTATCACTGGGCGCTCCCATTGATAGCAAATCTGATTGAATACCTGTTTGTTGAGAGTCCATTCCGACGGCAACAAACGACCCTTACGTGAAAGGGAGTCTGCTAATACGATCCGACGACCGAGAATATGACGAACCGAAACAGAACTTGGTGTTCTATAACAAACAGAAGGATTCTTTCCATCAAAATCTATAACGGAACCGAATGAGTGCCTCCCTGGTTCCGGATATACGCAACTACTGTCGTATTATCGGACAGGATTTGGACATGCGTTTCTGAATAAAATTCATCCAATGACGTAGTGCAAGCCAAAATAATATTCTTCCTTGGAAGTTAAGTGCTTGCCTAAAAACTGCGGAACCCAAAGACCCTGGCACTTCGAATCCGTTTGGATCAAAATTGTGTCCCAACCTGTTTGACTGGCGTCCGTCATAATCGAAAAAACTCGGATCTGGCAACTACAGTGGAACTCTCTGAGTCAACCACCGAATGTTTGCCCACATCTGAATCTCTTGTTACACTTAATTGACAAGAGAACGTGTATATCGAGCAATTCAAGATTGCTGAAAGGTTGCCATCGAAGAGAAGCTTCTCCGAGACCGAAGCGACTCTGAGAGAGTTCATCATCTTACTATCCACGCGTGTGGATGTAGCTAGGGCTGCGTCACGTCTAACCAACTCCAGGTTGCCACTGAAGGGTGGAGTTATACGTGGAAAAACTACTGCCCCTGAAAGAAATCTCATTGAGGATCATACCCTGGAATTCTTTCTCTTGAAGACGTAATGATAACGCCTCAGTAAGGTGGTGTACGTATGATAAAGCGTCTAAGTTAAGTCTATTATACATCATTGTCGTTTCCAACATCGTGGTTGGAATTGACATAGACGGCGAAAAAGATAATTCCCAGTCTTGAGCCTCGCCGTCTTAGACGCAAAGGAACTCTCGGTATGTCCAGTTCTGCCAATAAAAAAATAATTTTCCTAGAATTCACGAAAGGCAGAATAGAGCATTGCGGACAAGAAACTAGACTAGCATGTTGGTAGCAAGCCTATATATAGCGTCGTTCAATAATTCGAATGTTCTAACATTATTGGACTGTGTCGGCAACTCAGGGACAATGTCCCTGAACCAATCCAAAACTCCGTGTCCAATGACGCTATTAGTCTGTTATCCAGCATCGCAGCAATGTAGTCTGATGGAACAACCTCTGGAAGATAATGCCGGAAGAAATGTATGGCAGCTTCTGTTGTTCCGAAAGGGAAAGCTCGAAATCGTCCGAATCCCTTTCGAGAATCTGTCGTTTGCTGGGATGCTACGATGAGCTGTGCTATTTTGTATAGCACGTCCGTCACTGAGGCCTGTGGAGAAGCGGTCTTACGATGCATTGCCGCTGGAAGCTCCGTGTTCGTTACCCCGTGCATACTTCTATTATGCGAGCGACCGAAGTGTGCAGGCCTCGTGTCCCTTGGCTACCGGATTTCGTGACCTGTTCGCCATGGAATCACTGAATGACGAAGCTGGCCGGATACTCGAGGTCACGTAGCCAACGTGCGGTCGTGTGCGCTGTTGTGAGGATGAGGAAGCATTATCGACAGTCACTCGGACTGTCTATATAACGGAGCGTCCCGAGCGGCGGACATATGCTCCGAATGTGAAATGTCTGTACCACAACATCCGGTCCCATATGTTGTTGCACGAGAGAGGGACCTCTCTCGCTCGCTCGCCGCCCGGACGGACCGGACGAGCTAGGAACCGGACTAACAGGCTTCCTCCGATCTCTCCTCTAATCCGTCGTCACTGGGTGTGTACTAAAGTCTATTACAGTGCTCGCATCACCCAAATCTCCTTCCTAGACTGCAACGGACGAACCCGACTACCGAACCATTCGATGAATGGACGCTACACCGGGTGAGCTAGCGAATGTCAACTCCGTCGATCCTACTAGGGACCTCTTAGGCGATTGACGTAATCCATGAGCACTAATTGCCGGTAGCTCTTCATTAACTATGACGACAGAGGCACACTTTTGAAAGACATCTCAGTAATTTTGCGAACAAGAAACCAGACATGCTTGTAAATAGCAAGCATATAAAAAAATATATATAGCGTCGTTCAATAAATCGAAAGTATCCGAGACATTATTGGACTGTGTCGGAACTGAGGGACGATGTCCCTGAACTGAACCAAAAGTTTCTATGTCCACCGACGCTATCAGTTTCTTATCCGGTATCGCAGCTTTCTGGTCCGACAAAGAACCTCTAGAAAATGAAGTCGGATGACATATACAGCAGCTTATGTTGTTCCGAAAGGGAAAGCTCGAAATCCTCCGAATCCCTTTCGTCATCCCGTCGGACCGTATGAAATTTTCGGACGTCTGCACCTGATGCTTCCGCGGAGCATCCCGACCCAGCGTCGCCGGATATTACATGATGCGACAGAGATTCTGTCGTTGCTGGGATGCTGCGATAAGCTGTGCTATTTGGGATAGCACGTCCGTCACCGAGGCCTGTGCAGAAGCGGTCTTACGATGCTTTGCCGCTGGAAGCTCCGTGCACGTTGACTCCCGCATACTTTCTTATGCGAACGTCCGGAGTCTCCAGGCCTCGTGTCCCTGGCTATCGGATGGCGTGACCTAGTCGCCGAGGATTCTCTGATTGGCGAAGTTGACTGGATATCGGAGGTCACGTAGCCAAGGTGCGGTCGTGTACGCTGCCATGAGAATGAGAAAGCCTTATTGACAGTCTCTCCGGACTATCTATATAATGGAGTGTCCCGAGCGGCGGACGTATGCTCCGAATGCGAAACATTTTGTACCACAACATCTGGGGCCAGATGTTGATGTACGAGAGAGGGGCCTCTCTCGCTCGCAGCCCGGATGGGCCTGGACGAGCTATGAACCGGACTAAAAGGCTTCCTCCATTCTCCCCTCTAATCCGCCGTCACTGGGTGTGCACTTGGTTGTTTTATAGTGCTCGGATCACCCAAAACTCCTTTCTAGACCGCAACGGACGAACCCGGCTGCCGAACCATTCGATGAATGGATGCTACACCGGGCGAGCTAGCGGACGTCAAAGGCCGTCGAACCTACTAGGGTCCTCTTAGGCAATTGACGTATTTACATGAGCACTTTTCCGCTAGCTCTTCATTGATTGTGACGACGGAGGCACACTTTTGGAAGACATCACGGATACATCACCCTGATCATGATCGTCTGAAATAGAGATTGATAAAATAGAGTGACCCTGCGGGGAAAGGACCGGAATGGCCAATTCCCCACTAACATACCGTGACACACGCTTCCCATGTTGTCATCGAAATTAACACATACAGAACAGGAGTTAGTGCGAGTACACTGACTACATTATACAATGATTATGAAAGTCAGAGGAAGATTTCCTCTTATTACAATTGAACAATATCCTTTCAATATGAAAAGAAAACAAAGTCCTAGTACTCGCACCAACCCCTAACAATCAAAATACATAATAACATGATCCATTAACATAGAAAAAATAATTGAAATCAAAAAATTTTGAAAAAATATTTTTTCAGAACAGCCCAAGTTTCTGAAAAGTAACATTGAGCCCCAATGGATCCCAAGCCTAAGTGTGGACAAAAATTCTAAAAATATTTTAAACAATTTATGCAACACTTACGAACAATAATAATGTATCTAGTTATGATTAAAATAACATCAAGATACTATTTTCAAGAAATCCCCCCCTCACACAGAGGGCTGTTGGAAATGTAAACAATAAGTGTAAAAACACCAGATCAAGACTCCATGCACCCTGGCCCGAAATCAGTTACCAATAATACACTATCTGATGCAAAACAGAGACTTCCAGGGAAGAAGCTGCAGAACATCAGATGGTAGATGCAGAACACTACGCCTAACCACCCATAGGTGAAGACGTTAACATGGGGAAAAGAACAGAATACATTCTGTTATCCAGCTAAAACTCCCAAGAAATTTTAGTAATAATATTACAGAAAATATGCCAAAAGCATGGGAGAATAGCAAGAGGGGACTTAAAGGAAAGGGAGAGAGGAAAACACTGAACAAGCAGTGTAACTTGATAACAAGAATGACCACAACAGGCTGTTGCCTCGAAAATAGGTAACTTAACATAATTTCATTAAAAAATTTTAAGTTACAGACCTGAATTTTTTCTGTCACTCATTTTCCTCTCCTCCTTCTATATCCTCCTTAGAATCACCATTTCACTAATATTTATGTGTCTGGCATCATTTAAACTGAGATTTACAAGCACAAAGATCAGTCAGATGTTAACTGATGAAGGGCCAAACAAAGAATGATTAATGGCGCCAATTTCGGGACGTCCTTGACACTGCGCATGCGCGGTAGAGGTGAAGTATGGAGGGCCATTCAGGACATGATTTCTTTGGTTTTAGATGCAAATTTTGGGGATTGGGGGGCAAAATTTGTGTTTGGCCCTATATTTTTAAGAGTTAGCACCAGCTATGTCTGGGTCATTGGTACAGTATAAAAATATATAGGTTATGGCCCCTCGTTGGAACGAGCTTGACGAGCTCGTTCCAACGAGGAGTCATAACCTATGTTTTTGAGACAGAAAACGAAAATATAATGAAAATTAATTGGCTATAGTTGAGTATAGCGCTGGCCTTTTTTGGCCGTTACGTTGGGTAAAGGGTTAATTAAATATTTTTCACTGTCAAAAAGGCTAGTCAATAAACAGGGTTTCAATATATTATTAATTACTTGGTTTCTGAATATTAATCAAGAATTTCATTCATTATGTCTTGTTTGACAAGAGGTCAGAAGTCTCTGTCACTCTGAAATAATAAATCAAGTATTTAGTTATTTATTTTTGATGCCAAATGGGGTTCTTAGGCATCAAAGTTTAGTATTTGCCCAAACGTTTTCAGAATAAGGAAATGTTAAATAGAACAAGAGCGCTCGTATCGCTGAAGCAATACAATGTCCCCTACCGGACTAATGAGCATTAATAATTACAAATGTTATAACCTAGATGTGATCAGCATGAATTCCGTTGAAGCATTTCCAAAAAAAGTCCAGAAAACTGATATTTTGGCGCTTTTCCATATTTCCAAGGGCCATAACTCACAAAAGAATAATGCAATCAGCATGAAACTCAAACTTGATCTGCAAGTCAACGTTCTATAGTAGGTTACTAAGAATGAAATCATTCAGTTGAAGCATTTCCAAAACAAGAGGCCCCAAGGGGCCTGAGGGCACTCACCTGACATGGTAGCCTAAATATCAACCCAGAGAATTGATTTCAACAAGTTGCATCTGCCCCTCCTAAGAAAAGCTTATACCAAATATCCAAAGATTCTAACCAGTGGATCTAAAAAAAAAAGATTTTTAAAGAATATTCCTCATATTGAACTAAGTTATAATTCAGGCTCCCACAGGGAGCCCATATATGAACTCAGGGACTTGACTTTAACAAACTTGAATCTCACCCCCCTAAGGATGCTGCACACCAAATATCAAAACATTCCGACTGCTGGATCTGAAGAAGAAGATTTTTTAAAGAAAATTCATCATTTTGAACTAAGTTACAATTCGAGCTCCCACAGTGAGTCGAAATATGGACCTAGGGACATGACTTGAACAAACTTGAATCTCACCCCCTAAGGATGCTGCATACTAAATATCAAAACATTCTGAAGAAGATTTTTAAAGAAAATTCCTCATTTTGAACTAAGTTATAATTCGGGCTACCACAGTGAGCCCAAATAGGAACCCAAGACTTGGCTTGAACAAACTTGAATCTCACCCCCCTAAGCATGGTGCATACCCAATATCAAAAGATTCTGCCTGCTGAATCTTGAGAAGAAGATTTTCTAAGAAATTTGCCTGAAAAGCACTAAGTTCAAATTTAGGCTCCTATACTGAGCCCAAACATAAACCTAGGGGGCCGATTTGAACAAACTTGAATCAGATCCACCCTACAATGTTGCATACCAAATATCAAAAGATTCTGCCTGCTGGATTTGGAGAAGAAGATTTTTTAAGAAATTTGCCTGAAATGCACTAAGTTCAAATTTGGGCTCCTATACTGAGCCCAAATATAAACCCAGGGGGGGGGGGGGGGGATTTGAACGAACTTGAATCAGATCCACCCCACAATGTTGCTTACCAAATATGAAAAGATTCTGCCTGCTGGATCTGGAGAAGAAGATTTTTTAAGAAATTTACCTGAAATGCACTAAGTTTGAATTCGAGCTTCTATAGTGAGCCCAAATATGAATCTAGGGAGCCGATTTGAACAAACTTGAATCAGATCCACCCCACAATGTTGCATACCAAATATCAAAAGATTCTGCCTGCTGGATCTGGAGAAGATTTTTTTAAGAAATTTGCCTGAAATGCACTAAGTTCGAATTCGGGTTTCTATATTGAGCCCAAATATGAATCCAGGGGGCCGATTTGAACAAACTTGAATCAGATCCACCCCACAATGTTGCATACCAAATATGAAAAGATTCTGCCTGCTCGATCTGGAGAAGAAGATTTTTGAAGAAATTTGCCTGAAATGCACTTAGCTCGAATTCGAGCTTCTATAGTGAGCCCAAATATGAATTTAGGAAGCCGATTTGAACAAACTTGAATAAGATCCACCCCACAATGTTGCATACCAAATATCAAAAGATTCTGCCTGCTCGATCTGGAGAAGAAGATTTTTTAAGAAATTTGCCTGAAATGCACTTAGCTCGAATTCGAGCTTCTATAGTGAGCCCAAATATGAATTTAGGAAGCCGATTTGAACAAACTTGAATCAGATCCACCCCACAATGTTGCATACCAAATATCAAAAGATTCTGCCTGCTCGATCTGGAGAAGAAGATTTTTTAAGAAATTTGCCTGAAATGCACTAAGTTCGAAATCGGGCTCCTATACTGAGCCCAAATATGAACCCAGGGGGCCGATTTGAACAAACCGGTATCAGATCCAACCTACAATGTTGCATACCAAATATCAAAAGATTCTGCCTGCTGGATCTGGAGAAGATTTTTTAATGTTTTTCCCATTGCCTACAGTGTTAAAAAGTCCTGACTCAGCACTTTTTCAAAGTCCTGAAAAAAGTACCTTGTGATCAAACCGATAGGGATTTTTTTTAACCATTCTATTCTACTGGATAAAAGTAATCTTTATACAAAATAAGAATTCTCTGTGCCGTGTAGTTTTGGAGATATGGCAGTTTTAAGGTTTTTCCTATCTTTAGCTCCCGAGGTTCCCTCGGGGCAATGAGAAAATGAGAAAAAATTTTTTTGCATCAATTAACTACTTATGACCCATTATCATCTCATATCAAATTTGGTTCAAATCGACCTCACGGTTCAGAAAATAGTTCTATAGTAGGTTACCAAAAATCGTTCTATAGTAGGTTACCAAAAATGAAATCATTCCGTTGAAGCGTTTCCAAAAAAACTCCGGAAACTAAAGTATGACCGACAGACTGACTACAGACTGACGGATGGATGGATGGACAGAGTGTAAATGAAACGTGATCTGTAAGTCATCGTTCTATAGTAGGTTACCAAAAATGAAATCATTCCGTTGAAGCGTTTCCAGAAAAAGTCCGGAAAACTGATATTTTGGCGCTTTTCCATATTTCCAAGGGCAATAACTCACACAAGAATAAGGCAATCAGCATGAAACTCAAACTTGATCTGTAAGTCATCCTTCTATAGTAGGTTACCAAAAATGAAATCATTCCGTTGAAGCGTTTCCAAAAAAACTCCGTAAAACTGATATTTTGGTGCTTTTCCATATTTCCAAGGGCCATAACTCACACAAGAATAATGCAATCAGCATGAAACTCAAACTTGATCTGTAAGTCATCGTTCTATAGTAGTTTACCAAAAATGAAATCATTCCGTTGAAGCGTTTCCAAAAAAACTCCGGAAAACTGATTTGGCGTGGCCAAAATGTTTGCCCCTCCCATAACGAAGGCAAATAATGCCCCACAAACTTCACTTGAACAAACTTGATTCTACACCTCAAAAGGAAGCTGCATACCAAATATCAAGTCTCTGCTACTGCTGGTTCATGAGAAGAAGATTTTCAAAGATTTTGGTGCCCCTTGGGAGCGTGGCTCCACCCACGAGGAGGGGCAACTTCATTTGAACAAATCTGAATTGACATTAGGTAATAAACATTTACCCAACATTTGAAAAATATTGGGCCAGTGGTTTCTTCAGAGAAGTTGGTTTTGTAAAGTTTACGCCGGGCGACGATAGACGGAAAGCGATTAGTAAAGCTCACCTTGAGCTTCGCTCAGGTGAGCTAAAAAGTCCGAAAAACTAAAGTATGAGTGACAGACTGACTGACAGACTGATGGATGGACAGAGTACAAATGAAACTTGATCTGTAAGTCATCGTTCTATAGTAGGTTACCAAAAATGAAATCATTCCGTTGAAGCGTTTCAAAAAAAAGTCCGGAAAACTAAAGTATAACCGACAGACTGACTGACAGACTGACGGATGGATGGACACAGTGTAAATGAAACTTGATCTGTAAGTCATCGTTCTATAGTAGGTTACCAAAAATGAAATCATTCCGTTGAAGCGTTTCCAAAAAAACTCCGGAAACTAAAGTATGACCGACAGACTGACTACAGACTGACGGATGGATGGATGGACAGAGTGTAAATGAAACGTGATCTGTAAGTCATCGTTCTATAGTAGGTTACCAAAAATGAAATCATTCCGTTGAAGCGTTTCCAGAAAAAGTCCGGAAAACTGATATTTTGGCGCTTTTCCATATTTCCAAGGGCAATAACTCACACAAGAATAAGGCAATCAGCATGAAACTCAAACTTGATCTGTAAGTCATCCTTCTATAGTAGGTTACCAAAAATGAAATCATTCCGTTGAAGCGTTTCCAAAAAAACTCCGTAAAACTGATATTTTGGTGCTTTTCCATATTTCCAAGGGCCATAACTCACACAAGAATAATGCAATCAGCATGAAACTCAAACTTGATCTGTAAGTCATCGTTCTATAGTAGTTTACCAAAAATGAAATCATTCCGTTGAAGCGTTTCCAAAAAAACTCCGGAAAACTGATATTTTGGTGCTTTTTCCCATATTTCCAAGGGCCGTAACTCACACAAGAATAACGCAATCAGCATGAAACTCAAACTTGTTCTGTAAGTTATCGTTCTATAGTAGTTTACCAAAAATGAAATCATTCCGTTGAATCGTTTCCAAAAAAACTCCGGAAAACTAAAGTGTGACTGACAGACGGACAGACTGACAGACTGACGGATGGACAGAGTGCAAACCTATAGTCCCCTGGACTAAAAAAGTGATTTCTTCTATAATCTGTATAGGGAATCAAAGAGGGTAATTTCCAAACCCTATAGTAAATAGGGCTCCTGTACAAAACTGGAAGAATATCGATGACTTTTCTGTGGGAAGGTTATACATTTTCATTAACATTGTTGACAATTTTTTTAAAAGAAATAAAAGGTAATGTAATATGACCAGTTACTGTACAGTAAATGCTAATATGAGTTGCGGGATAATCACATTCAAATTTTGTACATGTGATTTCTTTGTTTCATTTCTAACAATTGACATCGTTTCTGGGGAAGCTTTCCTTGAAAATACCCAAGAAATGGTGTGAAGGTTTTCATAGTTATCAACAAAGGAGCAATGTAAGAGTTTTTTGTCTGGTTATGCCGTTGTTAATAAATTCATTGTTTTACATCAATCCTTAGTTCTGATAGAATTATGCAAAATGTGCTAATGATTAACCCTTTACGTAATGAAATGGCCACATCTGCACACGTAATATACAAATTCAGCACTTAAAAAACTTATTTTACCAAAACTTTCATCAAAACCATATCATGTGACCCCTCATTTGAACGAGCCCATTGTGCTCATTCAAATAAGGGTTACAAGATATGGTTTGGGTGAAATTTTTTACTAAATTTGAAAAAAAATGTAATATAATAAATTTTGATATCATCTGCATTTGTTAAAGGGTTAAGAAAAATTTTCTGCAGAAAAAAGTATCCATGCTCGTCATATAAGTTCTAAACTAAACTGAGTTGCAAATGAACCAATATTTATTTATTTATTGGGGTTTAATGACAGTTTCAAGATGAACCAATACTTTCTGTTTAGTTACTTTCAAAAGCTAAAATACAAAATTTGTATGAAATTCTATTGCCACATTGGGCCCAAGTTTGGACCCCAAGGTTGTAAAATAATTTTTGGTGTGGTATGACCAAAGGACGTACTACACCAAAAAATAATCTTGTGATATTCAGCGATGTCCAGACATCAAGCTGAATCTGTCATGGATGATTCAACCACAGATCTTAAGTTTTAATTCAACTACAGTCCTTAGTGTGAGATGGGCGCTATTAAGCTCGCAAGCGCCCGTAATTTAAAAAAGAAGCGCGCAAAAAATCGCGCCCGTATTCAAACAGTTCAACTTCAATTAAATTGCACTCAACTCACTAGCATTGCCATGCTTCAAGTCAGAATGGACATCTATTTCGTTATTGTCAAAACAAAACTGCTGTTATATGCACCCCCCCCCTCCCCCCCACACCCACCTCCATATCACTATCCACTCCGCAAGAGGTCCGAATCAATGTTGTCAGTGAAAATTGAAACATTTTCAGTTTTCTTTATTCACTGCGCATTTCATTCTACATCCCAAACGAAACCGAAAGTACAATGCTAAAATCAGAACAAACAGATAGACCAACTGTGATTGGCCAGTCAGTAGTGAAATCGTCTGCTACTGCCAACCGAATTGCTTGTACCAAATAATTTCACCTTGTTTCCCTTTCTTCAAAGATTTGTGTACAAGTGAGAAATTTTATTGTGGTGTTTTTGCTGTTTTTCTTTTCTGAATTGGTTACGTTTTCCAGATGCCAATGGTGACTCTATCAACGTTACAGTCTATTGAAATATTCAGAGTAGTCAGCAATCTAAATATCATGATTAGCCGTGTTTAAACACAACTGTCCCAAACATGCATAGTTGTGAATCTTTGGGGAATTTTGCGAGTGCGATTTGCACTCGCAACACAATTTACGAATGCACTTTTTTGCACTCGTAAAATTTACTCAGACGAAGTACTGATTACTATTATTGTTGTGATCAAAAGTGTGTCATAGCCCATAACTGCATTATTTCAGGTCTGCAGTTAATTTGTGTGATTGACATAAAACAAAGTATTAATTAACAGGCACATAATCCTACAAATTATTTCAGCTGCTGGCAGGCCAAATAAATAGATTTTCAGTGCTGCCTGGCCTAACTGAACACTTGTGACAACTTTTAATGTCAGCACATATCTATTTCACATTCCACATGACTTTTTCCATCATACTCGACATTCACATCAAACTCCTTTCTTCTTTTTCCTTTTTCTTTGTTTTGCATGTCTTCCTTTCCATTTTTTTATTTGTGAATTTGACATACTTGACTTGTCAAATGTTTTTTTGAAATTTTTATGTCTTTTCTTTTTCTTCTTTTTAGAGTTAGACACTGTTGAAGGCTGAGTGACTGATTTCTCTGTAGTATCTGTTTGAACAACTGAAGGGGCGGTTGAATTTTTATCATCCTCTGAATTATAAAGAATTATATAATTAGTTATAAAGAATTAAATAATGAGATGAAGTCATGAATACAATCGATCAAACTTTTCTGAACCCCATATCTAACATGCCTGGAAGACAACAGAATATTTATTTTAGCAACTTATTTATTGGTGTTTAAGGTCACATATTTATGCACAATGGCTGAACGTGACAGTTTCACGGGTGGAGGAAGCGGAGTACCCAGAGAGAATCACCGAGCATCGACAAGCAACTGTCAGTTTCTCAACATTCTAACTCCTTTCAAGCACCACTCAAGCAGGGTTACAGCGGTTGAAGACATGTGCACCATCGACGTGCAGTATGCCTTAGTACACAGCGCCATTGTGCCCCCATGTAAGTTTATTTATTTATTTATTTATTGGGGTTTAAGGTCACATATTTATGCACAATGGCTAATCGTGCCTGTTACGGTATTACGGGTGGAGGAAGCCGGAGTACCCGGAGAGAACCACTGAGCAACGACGAGCAACTGTCAGCTCCTCAACACTGTAACTCGGTTACAGCGATTGAAGACATGTGCACCATCGATGTGCAGTACGCCTTAGTACACGGCGTCATCGTGCCCCCATGTAGGCAACCGAGATAAAGTGCCTTGCCCAAGGACACAATGTGGGTCGTCCCGGACGGGGATCGAACACGGGACCTCTAGCATAGAAGTTCAACAGTTTCCCTGAGCCACCGTGTCCCTATTTTAACAATAACAAAAATTTTCAGTTTTTGCTCCCCAAACAAAGCTTATGGCTCCTCAGAGGAACATGCTCGAGTGTTTTTCCTTAAAACTTTTTATTACATGCCTCTTCTTTGAAATGCCCATCTACAAAAACACTAAACTATGCAGAAAATGAAAATCTGTTCTGCACACATGTGTGGAACAGGAATCGTTGACACACTATTTTGTTTTTTTTTAAATTGAAGTGAAATTTCAGCAGAATTTTCTACAAATAGTGCACCACAATTACAAATTGAGTTGCTAGCGACAGCTAAAAATTGTTCCCTGAGTTCCGTGTGCCATTAGGCACATAGAACACATTGGAACTCAGGGGACGAAACAGTAACACAGGTTTCCTTCACAAATTTGGTTGGTGATGAAATGTGTTCTTTTTGTTGAAAGTTGTCAAATGAACTGCTGACTGTGCTTGTAATAACTGTTTTTATAGAGGTGAATGCATTTAATAAACACAGAATGACACATGTGTGTGAATGGGATAATCGACATGGCACTGCAGCCTCTCGTTCTATCCTTCAATGCTGGCACTCGTGACATATTGATTAACCCATTCACCTTCACGTGTCATTCTGTGCATAGTTAAAGAGTTAAAAATGTATTTTTATGAAAAATTACTAATGGATGGAACAGTCTTGTTGAGCTCGTTTCAAAAATGAGACAAAAATTATTTTTGAGAAAAAAATAATTCCAAAATAACTTTCAGTATATATTATTTATTTATTTATTGGTGTTTAAGGTCACATATTTATGCACAATGGCTAATCATGACCGTGACAGTTTTACGGGTGGAGGAAGCCGGAGTACCCAGAGAGAACCACCGAGCAACAACGAGCAGCTGCCAGCTCCCCAACATCGTAACTCCGCACTGCAGCACAGGCAGGGTTAGATTGGTTGAAGACATGCGTACCATCGACGTGCAGTACACCTTAGTACACGGCGTCATCGTGCCCCCACATAGGCAATCGGGGTGAAGTGTCTTGCCCAAGGACACAACGTGGTTGCCGCAGGTGGGATTCGAACCGAGGACCTCTCGGCTTGCAGCCTGCACCTCTACCTACTGAGCCACTGCGCCCCCTAACTTTCAGTAAGACTATTATAAAAATCTTGTTTTCCAGCAAGTGTTCCATCTATTTTCTGAAAAGTGAGGAGGTGGATAAATATAATTCTTCCTGTCTAAATGCGCATGTGAATGGGTTAATCAATATGACATGAGTGCCAGTGTGGAAGGATAAAATGAGAGGCCACAGGCCTAGAGTTTTATCCTTTGGCGATGACACAAGTGCCATATCAATTTACCCATTCACAAACACGTGTCGTTCTATGTTTATTACACACCTTCATATCTATAAAAAACATTATTAGAAGGGCACTCAGCAATTCATTTGGCCAACTATCAACACATTTTATTGCCTTACAAATTTGAGAGGGGAACCCGTGGTACTATTTCGACCCCTGAGTTCCAATGTGTTCTATGTGCCTACTGGCACATAGAACACATTGAAACTCATGGACGATTTTCAGCTTCACTAGTGATTCAAATTGTAATTGCGTTGCATGATTTGTAGAAAATTCCAGTGAAATTTCGCTTCTATTTAAAAACCGTTCGTCAATGATTTCCATCCCGCACATATGTGCGGAACAAATTTTCATTTTCCAGATGGTTTAGTGTTGCTGTAAATGGGGATTACATAGAACAGGCATGTAATAAAAATTGAAAATTCATAGTAATTTTTATATTTTTGAATACTTACCACTGGCCTAGACCAGCTGTACTTAATTTCTTAAATTAACAGGCTAAACGCTTAAATTTTGAATCCCCCATTCCAAAATTTCAAGCCAAAACAAAAAATGAATATTTGATTTTCAGAAAGTGACCGACAGATTTTTAATAGATTTTATTATCTGGTGGGGAGGTGAGAGTGAACAACACTAGGCCTGTGGTAAGTATTCAAAAATATAAAAATTACTACGAATTTTCAAAAAAGTGTTCAACACAAACCACTAGCCTAGACCAGCTGAATAAACAATAGGTGTGTGTGTGTGTGTGTGTGTGTGGGGGGGGGGGGGGGGGGGGGGGGGCTGTTAAATAAGCAGGCAGAATATAACTCCATATTAAAGGGGAGTCCTAACTAGAATGAATGGAAGAGCAGCTCAATATTTGATGAATGTAGCCAAAGCTACATTCATTGAACAGAGTAATTTCACATCAAAAAAAGGAAAATCGAGTTAGTGAAGCATCACCTCATTTACATCCTTGCATACCCTTATGCTATTAAAATTAAAGGGAATGAAATGCAAAGCATCAGTGGTAATGACTTTAGCATGGACGGTTTGCATCAAGATTAAAATTCACGAGGTATTGTATAGAATGAGCTCTCATGAAGTCGTCCAAAAATATATATACAAGTACCACCGAAAGCACATCATCCATTAAGAAAAGAAGTTAAATTTGAGGAATTCCACAAAGAGCCTCTGCATTGTGGACGAACTGCGAGTTCCCAAAACACTCCATGATCTTGAAGAAATATTCAAGATGCTAATTCCTGAACTCCCCCCACCCCCCTGTTGGGGAATTGGTAGATATTTCTAAATTAAACAATAAATCTTCATTTTAAAACAAAACTAGTATAATTCAGCCTTCTTGGCGAAACAGGTTTTCATAAACATTACACTTCTTTTTCTTTCTTTTGCAAAAGAGTCCACATAATTAATCAATGACATACACATGAAAAAGTTACCTCTCCTACATCAGCAAATGCATTATGTGCACTCCAATAACCGACCTTCGACTCATTTGTCCCAACAATACAACATCCCACCACAAAATAAAATTGAGAAACAATTTTTTATTTTTTTTTAATTTTATATATATATATCACAAGGACAGATGAGGCAAGGAAACAACGTGCAAATAAAGCAACCGTATTTAAGGGTATAAGATCAAAAACGAAAAATAATAACGACTACAAGCAATTGCACACTTGCAACTATGACTATCCTACAATAATATGCAAACAGTTTACTGGCCAGGTAAACTATAACTCCAAAATGATGTTATTCATTATGAAGCGATATAAGGTTTCGTCATACTAAAATCCTTTCACAATGAACATGAAAGTGTCAATGACACTGTAGCTCAACTTGTCAAGACATGTACATGTATAGTATGTGACACAGCAATGACAAACATCTAGGTAATGACCTGATAACAAATGTACATATAAAGTATTGTAACAGTCTGTACATAAATACTGGCCGTAGCCTGTAACAAATGTATAGGTAAAGTATTGTAAAGGTGGGTGACAGTCAGATGCTAAATAGGAAAGAAATCTTTGAGTCCCAGAGTGGGTCTGACTGAACCCCAAAATATTTGTTCTCATAGCACAGTGATAACAAAGGCACCCCAAAACACACTCATTCCTGTCCCAAGGTGAAAACAAAGGTACCCAAGAAGTTTCGTGAAGATCAGTTCATAAATACGAGCTGTATAGAAGTTGTGACAAAAAATTGATTGGACCTAATTTCGGTGCAAAATGGCCACTGGCAGCCATCTTGAATTTTGGACCGCACTCAGAAACACTCGTTCTTGTCCCAAGGTGATAACAAAGGTACCCAAGAAGTTTCCTGAAGATCAGTTGATAAATACAGCCTCTAGCCCGAGCCGTATTGACATGTGCACTTACAGTGTGTAAGTAGCACTAAATAAATCAAAATTCATCTAATTTGCATAATTTCTGCATGAGAAAAAAACCCATACTGTATGTGATGTATTCCATTTTACTAAACATTCCTACAAAAATTTATTCAAATCAGAACTTTCATACAGAAGTTTTGTACAAAAGACTGATTGCACTAATTTTGGTACAAAATGGCTGCTGGTGGACATCTTGAATTTTGGACCACACCCAAAAACACTTGTTCTCATCCCACGATGATAACAAAGGTCCCCAAGAAGTTTCGTAAAGATCGGTTCATAAATACGGCCTCTAGCCTGAGCCGTATAGAAGTTGTGTACAAAAAACTGATTAGACCTAATTTCGGTACAAATGGCCATTGGCGGCCATCTTGAAGTTTTGGACTGCACTCAGAAACACTCGTTCTCATCCCAAGGTGATAACAGAGGTACCCAATAAGTTTCGTGAAGATCAGTTGATAAATACAGCCTCTAGCCCGAGCCGTATTGACATGTGCACTTACTGTGTGTAAGTAGCACTGAAAAAATCAAAGTTCATCTAATTTGCATAATTTCTGCACGAGAAAAAAAACCCGTATTATATGTGATGTATCCCATGGTACTAAACATTCACACAAAAAATTATTCAAGTCAGCACTTTCATATGGAAGTTCTGTGCAAAAATCTTATTGCACCTAATTTTGTACAAAATGGCTGCCATCGACCATCTTGAATTCGGACCGCACTCAAAAACACTCGTTCTCGTCCCACGGTGATACCAAAGGTACCCAAGAAGTTTCGTAAAGATCGGTTTATAAATACGGCCTCTAGCCCGAGCCGTATTGGCATTTGCACTTACAGTGCTGAAAGTAACACTAAATACATCAAAGTTAGTCTAATTTGCATAATTTACATACGAGAAAAAAACCCGTATTATATGTGATGTATCCCATGGTACTAAACATTCATACAAAAAATTATTAAAATCAGAGCTTTCATATGGAAGTTCTTACAAAAAACAGATTTCTGCATCGTTGGTACAAAATGGCGGCTGGTGGCCAACTTGAATTTCGGATCGGACCCAAAAAGACTCGTTCTCGTCCCACAGTCATAACAAAGGTACCCAAGAAGTTTCGTAAAGGTCGGTTCATAAATACGGCCTCTAGCCCAAGCCGTATTGAATTGTTGACGGACAGATGGCCAGACGGACAGATGGACGACGGACAACTAGCCGTGGGATAAGCTCAAATTTGGCTTCACCAAAGTTGAGCTAAAAATTACATGGGTAAGGAAATTAATGGAGACAAAATGGTATTATTTATTATTATTTTTTGGTGTTTAAGGTCACATATTTATGCACAATGGCTAATCATGACCGTGACAGTTTTATGGGTGGAGGAAGCCGGAGTACCCGGAGAGAACCACCGAGCAACGGCGAGCAACCGTCAGCTCCACAACATACTAACTCCACACAAGCAGGGTTAGCATTGGTTGAAGACAAGTGCACCATCGACGTGCAGTACGCCTTAGTACACAATGCAACCGTGTCCCCACATGGGCAATGGAGATGAATTGTCTTGCCCAAGGACACAACGCGGTTGCCGCAGGTGGGATTCAAACCGAGGACCTCTCAGCTTGCAGCCTGCACCTCTACCTACTGAGCCACCGTGCTCCCGACAAAATGGTAATAACATGAATTGATGTCAAGGTCAGAATATCATCACATGACTCTGACAGATGACACTGGAATTAATAATGCAACTATGTCTCACTATATAATACCTTATATTCCCATATTAATACTCTGCAACTCAGACAAGAACATAAAAATTATCCTTTTAAAAGATTTTGCAATTCCTCAAAAATACATTGAGACAGTTCAAGAAATCCAACCTCTCATAATGGTGTACTACATATGCATATAATACTCACAGATGTACAGCAATAAAACAGTGGAATAATATTGTGTCTTACCTTAAAACATTTTTATGAAAGTCATCTTAGAAATTCGAAAAAGAAAAATATAGTGAGCTTGCTACAATAGTCACGAAAAGACATGATAAACATACAGATTATTTTAACATGGTGTAAATTGACTGTAAAAGCAAATAAACCACAATCAAATGTGTGAGTCATTCCCATATACTATGTACCGACAGCCTAAACTATGGGTGGGGGGTCGAATTTTGATGGACCTTTTTGCTTTATTATCAAGTTTGAAGAAAATTAACCAGTTAGCATTTTGTGCTGGTTCTCCAACAAGTTGAACTAAGTACAAGCCAGAAAATAAGCAGACAGTCATCTGCAAAATGAGATTCCCAGAGGGTGAGTTTAGTGATGCTACCCTGCACAGGGTAGCATCACTAAATTTACCCTCTGGGAACCTCAATCTGAATCAGGGTCTCAAAACTAAACAGGAAGATGTACCCAGAGGAAAAATTGGCTCACTGTATGGGACAGCATCATCAAATTCACCCTCTGGGAACCTCATTCTGCAAATGTCAGACTGCTTATTTTCAGGCCTGACTAAGTACTGAATACCATCCCCTGTATATCGCAGGGCTAAAATTCTTTTAATCTTATAGTGTTCATCACTTGACAGAGGAAGATCTCTCGAATCAACATGATTGGATCCCTGTAACTTTTGTGGTTTCTTAATAGTGCGTTTCGAACGGGCAGTTCTTAACAAGACAGGCTTATCAGAGTCACTTGAAGAGTCATTAGTACCACATGTATTATGTCCATTCCTATGTGGAGATGCAGATACATTCTCAGTCTGTGAGGACTGGGATGTAAACGTCTGATGTGTTGTTACACCAAAAAAATTATCTGGGGTGTGAACTGTTGCAGAATGTATAGCAAGGTACAAAGCTCCTTCATAACTTTAGCAGTGAACTCAGATCCTTGATCAGATATCAAGGTATTACACACACCATAAGTTGTAAATAATTGAAACAAAACTTCTGAAACTATTGATGCATCCTTATTTGGTATGGGAACAGCTACGTGAAATTTGGAAAACATATCTAGAGCTGTAAAAATATAGGAATTCACTCAAGAAGTGCACGGCAAGGGTCCATACAAGTCTACTTCCCATACTTCAAATGGTTTTGAAGGAACTGGATAAGCAACAATTTTATTCTTAGTATAATATTTCGTCATTTTCCGATACTGACATTCATTGCATGTATGAACACAGCTACTATGGTAGTAAGTCCAGGAAAAAAATAGTGTTGTTTAACTCTATCGATAGTGTCATTAATGCCACCATAGGTTCCCATAGGTGAATCATGAAATGTCTTAAGCACAATAGGACTTAATATTTGAGGCAATACAAGCTGATATGATGACAATGACTTTGTTCTCTGTGATTTCGGTTTACGAAAATAACATAGCAGATCATTGATAAAGATATGATCACTCTGTTGTATAAGAACAGTAAGTGGTTTGTGTTGTGATTTAGGCAACATGCCATGAGACAAATAGTTAACTAGAGGTACTGTGAGCAAGCTCACAAAGTGATATCCCCCTGCGCCTGTCAGAATGGAATTATACTGCTTCATGCACATCTTCATATGGAGTTCTTCCATTGTGTAAAGTTTCATGAAAATTCTTCAAACGGTTTAGGAGTTACGCTTATAAGGATGGACAGATGGACGGACGGACAGGGTGATTCCTATATACCCCTCCAAACTTTGTTTGTGGGGGGTGGGGGGGGGGGGCATAATATTTCTGAACATGTTCCAGTGACATATTTAGATGCTGTAGTGAAGGTATCACATTAAATTCAACAGTGCTTTCAGATTGTGGGAGATGAACTTGTTACTGAATCCACAGCTGAGGATGATCCTGAATGAGCACAAGATGTGTCTGAAGAGCCATCTTTCACAATAGTAATATTTTAAGCAGTGAAACTATTATTTACTGATGTGCTTTTCTTATTCGCGGGTAACATTTGAATATCACCATCACAGTCACTATCTGGCACACATGTAACTTTACGAGAAGTTGACTCACTGTCACTATCAGTATACGAATGATGGCACTTTTGTTGTCAGGAACCATGTTGAAATATACACTGTCGTCACTATCAGTCACTAAAATTTCAACGTTCAGGTTCTCAAAGTCTGACAAAATATCTGAAGCGAAATCATCAGGGAAAATCTTTGCTGATATGTGGATTTGCTTGTGTGATGCACATTAACCCTTTACCCAACGTAACAGCCAAAACTGGCCAGCGCTAATCACGAAAATCGCCAATTAATTTTCATTATTTTTTCATTTTTTGTCTCAAAAACATAGGTTATGACCCCTTGTTGGAACGAGCTCGTTGAGCTCGTTTCAACGAGGGGTCATAACCTATGATTTTGAGACAAAAAATGAAAACAAATAGTCATTCAAGATTTTTTTTTGCAAGTGTCGTCTGCTTTTCATGTTAGGTCAAGGGTTAACAGGGACGTGTAAGTTAACATTGTCCTCTGTATCAGCATCACAAGGACTGTCCTCATGGGGATGCTCACTGTGTATGACATTAGACTGGGGATAAAAGGTGGTTAAAACTTTGTTGTACTCAGAGACATGGATTTGCGAGGGTTTTTCTGGTACATATTTGAAATATGGATCATCTTCTGCAGGTATTTATTTATTTATTGGTGTTTAAGGTCACATACTTATGCACAATGGCTAATCGTGACCGTGACAGTTTTACGGGTGGAGGAAGCCGGAGTACCCGGAGAGAACCACCGAGCTACGACGAGCAGCTGTCAGCTCTCCAACACCGCAGCACAGGCAGGGTTAGATTGGTTGAAGACATGCGCACCATCAACGTGCAGTACGCCTCAGTACACAGCATCATCGTGCCCCCATGTAGGCAATCGGGGTGAAGTGTCTTGCCCAAGGACACAATGCGGTTGCCGCAGGTGGGATTCGAACTGAGGACCTCTCGGCTTGCAGCCTGCACCTCTACCAACTGAGCCACCACGCCCCCATCTTCTGCAGGACCTGAATACAGTTGAAGTTGCTGAAAATTGTTCAGTCCGAGACAATGCATCGGGCACTGCCATCTGAGCTGGTTTATACATAATGTCAAAATCAAATTGTTGAAGAATAGCAAGCCAACGTTCGTAGATAGCTCCTCTTAGCTGTTTCTGAAATAACGGTTTCAATGCTTGATGATCACATTCTATGAGGAAATGGTTTCCGTGTAAATACAGCGAACAATCGAGAACACTTGCGACTACTCCCAGTAATTCTAATTTTGATCCATAAGACTGTTGATATTTTGATAACCCCTTTGATCCAAAGAGAATAACATGTTGCTTTTCGTCATTAAGTATCTGGTAAAGAACATAGCCAATACCCTTGGAACAGGTGTCCACAGCCAGATGAAATTCCAAATCAGACCGTGGAAATGCAAGCACTGGTGAATTTATGAGGCTATCTTTCAGTGACTGAAAAGTTAAAAAATTTATAGTAATTTATATATTTTTTATACTTACCAATGACCCAGACTTAGCTGGTGCTAACTCTAACAAAACCAGGGCCAAACACAAATTTTGCCCCCCAATCCCCAAAATTTGCATCCAAAACAAAAAGAAATCATGTCCTAAAGGACCTCCATACTACGCCTCTACTGCGCATGCGCAGTGACGCAGACGTCCCGAAATTGGCGCCAATTATCATTCTTACTGGCAGTGCCTAGTCAGCGCTATGTACTCAGCGGGGAGGCAAGAGTTCCCAACTCCAGGGAGGGCCATCCCCGTCTGGGTCATTGGTAAGTATAAAAAATATATAAATTACTATAAATTTTTTAACATTTTTATACTGTACCAATGACCTAGACTTAGCTGAATAGTAAACAGGCTGGAGGGCCTAGGACATAGAGGAAAATCCAATAAGCTCAACTATATAGTAAAGAGGTAACCCCTTAAGGAGAAAAGGAGTATTAGGCTTTACATGTATCTTTCTTATTTAATATTAAATTAGAAAGATACACTACCCTTAATAATTGAGCACAATAACATTCATGTTCTCTATTAACATCCAGTATAACCCTTATACTAATTATTTTTAAAGCAAGCCAATAAATAAAGTAGTCCAGAGAATTGAGACTCTTTATAGTCATTTAAAAGTGTCCGAGTATTGTATATGAAAGCCCGTTTGACACTTGACATATACAAATGCTTCACACCGAGCTACACTTTAAAAATAAGACATGAATGAATTTAAACATTAATATTACACTTTAAAACCATCCCGGAAGCGACTCAGAAATACTGACTTGGAGGAGGCATTCCCTTGCTTTTCACTATAAAGCAGGTGACCTAAGGGAACACCCCCCCCCCCCCCCCCCCCCCCCCCCTTCCCCTTGCCCTGGGTCAAATAGCCCAGAGCGAAGAGGGCAGCCGGATGGAGTCACTGCGGGAACAGAAAGCCTGCATAACTATAGTTGCAACTGTTTAGTGGACGACATTCTGAGCAACAGATAACGGACCTAAACAATGCAGGTCTCCAGAAATGGACTCAATATTTCTGAGATAAAAATTCGTAAATGTGGATGGCTGAGACCAATAAGCAGCCTTCATTAAATCTGTAATAGCAACACTATTAGCATAAGCCCAGGAAGTAGAAAGAGCTCTTACTTCATGAGCAGAAATCTTAAGCACAGACTGCTGAGAAGAAGATAAATCTTCATAAGCAGTACGGATAGTTAACTGAATCCATCTAGCAATAGAATGGACTGAAATGTCCTTTCTATTAGGCATCAAAGACAGAAAGAAACGTTTCCGTCCCTTTCTGATAAACTGAGATCTCTGTTTATAGATACGTAGTGCTCTAACAGGACAGAGTAAAGGCCTACGCCCGTCTGAAGACGGAAGAGCCTTAATAACAATAGGTTCCGGATATTTATTAGGAGCCTGATTCTTAGCTAAAAAACCCACATTAGTAATGAAGGTGATAGTGTTCCCAACACTACGATAATGAGAATCATCCACCGATAGTGCATGAAGCTCACTGACTCTTCTGGCAGAAGAGAAAGTTAAGAGAAAAGCTGTCTTATAAGATAAGAATTTGAAATCTACTGTCCCAAGAGGTTCAAATGGCTTTTCCTTCAATTTAAGGAGAACCCAAGCTAAATTCCACTTAGGAATTAATCTAAGAGTTCTGGGTCTATTTATCGAAAAGTTTCTAACCAACTTCGATAAAGACACATTAGATCCAATTTGTAAACTATCATGATGTGCATAGGTATCAGATAACATAGATCTATAACCCTTTATAGTAACAGGCTGCAGTTTGATTTCGTCAAACAAGTATACTAGAAAGTTTGCAATGTCTGGTATAGAGGGATCGAATATATCTACAGAATGATCCCTACACCAACGACGAAAAACCTTCCACTTAGCCGCATAGTTTAGCGAAGAGGAGGTCCTCCTACAGTTAGAAATCGCGTCCACTGCTCATCCTGTAAAGTGCTTGCCATGCAAGAAGGACCGCACGACGGAAAAACATGAAGGTTGAGACCTTGCGGGTTGTGATGGAGTTGGCGCGATTTCCCCTGCGAAAGAAGATCCTCCCGTGGAGGAAGCTTCCGCGGTAGGTCCCACAACAGACACCTGAGTAGATTTATCCACGGTCTCTGTGGCGACAGAGATGCTACCAACAGAATCTTGCATTGAGATTGTTTTATCTTTAGCAATACTTGTTGAATTAACGGCGCTGGAGGATACGCATATCCTATCATTCCGTCCCAAGGGATCGACAGAGCGTCTACTGCAAATGCTCTTGGATCCGGACACGGAGACACATACGTCTGCAACTGATTGTTGAGATGTGTCGCAAATAAGTCTATCATTGGCCGTTCCCATTGGTAGCAAATCTGATTGAATACTTGTTTGTTGAGAGTCCACTCCGACGGCAACAAGCGACCCTTTCGTGAAAGGGAGTCTGCTAGCACATTCAGACGACCCGGTATGTGACGGACCGAAAGAAGAACGTGATGTTCTAACGCAAACAGAAGGATTCTTTCCGTTAGATTGAACAACGGAACTGAATGAGTGCCTCCCTGATTCCGTATATACGCCACTACTGTCGTATTGTCGGATAGGATTTGGACATGAGCATCGTGAATAATGTCCATCCAGTGACGTAACGCAAGCCAAATTGACATCATTTCCTTGATGTTTATGTGCTTGCACAGGAATTGCGGATCCCAAAGACCCTGGCATCTCGAATCCGTTGGGATTAATGATGCACCCCAACCTGTTTGACTGGCATCCGTCATAACGGTAAAACTCGGATCCGGCAACTGCAGCGGAACTCCTTGAGTTAACCACTGAATGTTTGCCCAAGTCTGAATCTCTTGTTTCACTTGATCTGACAAGAGAACGTCTACATCGAGCGAATGAATTTTCACACTCCAATTCTGAGTCAGGAAAATTTGAAGAGGACGTGTGCGTAACCGCCCCATCGGAATGAGATCCGCGGCGGCTCCGCACAGACCTATCAGTCTCATAAATTCTCTCGCCGTGACTTTGTCTGCGTGCAGACAATAGCGAGCGTAACAACTGACTAATTTCGCTCTGGTTAACGGCAGACGAACGAGATTGTTGTGCGTCTCGAAGCTCATTCCCAGATGAGTGAATGACTTGGACGGCACCAGATCCGACTTCTCCTCGTTTACTATAAAACCGAGACGTCGGAGTAATAGAAGAAGATTCTGAACATCGTTCTGAAGCGTTAACTCGTTGCCGTACCTCTGAAGAATGTCGTCCAGGTAGGCCGACGTTACCGCAGACGAATGAGCTCGGAAGTAGATCATTACCGAGTTCATTACCCGAGTGAAAGCCCAGGGTGCTAGATTCAATCCGAAGCACATTGCCCGGAATTGATACACCACTCCTAGGACTGCGAAGCGTAGATACTTTCGGAATGTCGGATGTACCATGACGTGAAAGTACGCATCTTTGAGATCTATGCTCGTTGCATAATCGTTCACCCAAATACTCGCTCTGACCGATCGAATCGTCTCCATATAAAACTTCGGAGCGACGATCAGCTTGTTTATCCAGCTCAAATCTATGACTGGACGGAACGAGCCGTCTGGTTTCGGAACCAGAAACAGATGGCTGTAGAATCCCGGAGATTCCTGGTTTTCTACGACCTCTACCGCGTTCTTCATTAAAAGAGACTGCACCTCTGATAACAGAGCGTCTCTTTTCTGTGGATTTGACGGAAGATGAGTCCACTTTGGACTTTGAGTTAATGGAGGCTTTCGTTTGAAGGATATCTTTAGACCTTCCGAAGTCACTCCTCTCACCCAAGGGTCGTCCGTAATCGACGCCCACTCTTGTGAAAAGCTCGACAACCTTCCGCCAACCGGAACGCGATAGAGGTTTAAGCCATCACCTCCTGGACCTGCGAGGCCTGCGGTAGGAGAAACCACATCTTCCACGACCCGCACCTCGCCTCGTCGACCTCGGGGCGTCCGACCGATTGTCCCGGCCTGAAGGACGTCCCGAACGAGAGTCGCTATCCTGACGGTCTCTCGAATAAGACCAAGAGGACGCACCGGAACCTCTATAGGAACCTCTCTTGGGCGCATTAGACCCAGAAGTGCCTGTCTTATTCGTGTCTGCTGTATCCGACTTCTTAGGAGCAGATCTGAACAACAGAGAATCATTAGCTTTCTTTTTAATTTTATCATAAATAGCGGAAAGCTTGCCGTCAAAGAGAAGTTCTCCTGAGACCGAAGCGACTCTAAGAGAGTTCTTCACCTTAGAATCCACTAGTGTGGATGTAGCTAGGGCTGCGTCACGTCTAACCAACTCCAGATTTGCCACTGAAAGGGCGGAGTTACACGTGGAATAAGCTACTGCCCTTGAAAGAAGTCTTAAAGAGGATTGTATATCCTGAAACTCTTTCCTCTGAAGGCGCAGTGATAACGCCTTAGTAAGGTGATCTGCGTAAGATAAGGCATCTAAATTGGCTCTGTTAGACGCAATAGCTGTTTCCAACACCGCGGTTGGAATAGAAGCTGACGACGGTAATGATAGCTCTAAGTCTTCCGCCTCGTCGTCCATACGCAGAGGAACTCTCGGTATACCCTGTCCTGCCGTATCGAATTTATTCCTTGCATTAATGAAAGGCAGGTTGAGAGTATTAGCGGACAAGAAACCTGCTTTCCCCGTCCTGGAAGCAAGTTTAAATATAGCGTCGTTCAATAATTCAAATGTTCTTGCAACATTATTGGACTGCGACGGAAACTCGGGAGCGATGTCCCTGAACCGCTCAAAAAATTCAGAGTCCAATGACGCTATAATTCTCTTGTCCGGAAGCGCAGCAGTCTGGCCCGACGGAACAACTTGAGGGAGAAAGTGCCGGATGAAGTCCACGGCAGCTTTATGTTGTTCCGAAAGGGATAGCTCCAAGTCATCCGTATCCCTTTCACCATCCGGTCGGACCTCATGATGTTCCCGGTCGTCCGCCCCCGATGCTTCGGCGGAGCGTACCGACCCAGCGCCGTCGGATAATTCTCGATCCAACACCGTTTCTGTCGGCTGCTGGGATGCTGCGATAAGCTGTGCTATCTGCACAAGAATGTCTGGCGTCGAGACCTGCGGAGACGCAGTCTTTCGCTGCTTCGCCGAGGGCAGCTCCGCATCAGATGGCTCCCGCATACTTTTCCTATGCGAACGTCCAGAGTCCATCGGTCTCGAATCCCTGGCTGCCGGATGGTGTGACCTGGTCGCGGAAGAATCCTTCATCGGCGAAGCTGGTAATATATCGGCGGTCACGCAGCCAAGGTGCGGTCGTGTGCGCTGACGAGAAGAGGAAGCCTTAACAGTCTCTGCGGACTGCTTATACAATGGAGCGTCCCGAGCGACGGACGTATGCTCCGCTAAAGACACATTTTGTACCACAACATCTGGTCCCAGATGTTGTACGAGAGAGGGGCCTCTCTCGCTCGCGGCCCGGCTGGACCTGGACGAGCTAGGAACCGGACTCAAAGGCTTCCTCCGTTCTCGCTTACTATCCGCCGTCACTGGGTGTGCATCTATTATGTTTATAGTGCTCGCATCACCCAAAATTTCCTCTTGGACCGCATCGGACGAACCCGGCTGCCGAACCATTCGGTGAATGGACGCTACACCGGGCGAGCTAGCGGACGACATTTGTCTAATCTCCATGAGCACTTTTGCCGCTAGCTCTGAATTCATTTGTGACGACGGACGCACACTTGAAGAAGATAACATGGAAACATCACCCTGTTCTGGTTCCTCTGAAATAGAAACTGAGAGAGTAGAGTGACCTAGCGGAGAAAGAGCCGGAATCGCTCTTTCTCCAGAAACAACATATCGTGACACACGTTTCCAATGTTTCTCATCCCAATGTTCACATATAGGACAGGGATTAATGCGAGAACACTGACTACAATTAATACAATGATCATGAAAGTCAGAGGAAGATTTCTTCCTATTACAATTTGAACAACGTCCCTTCATTGTGAAAGAACAACAATAAGTCCTAGTTACTCGCAAAAACCCCTGACACAAAGATACATAATAACATGATCCATTAATAAATGGAAAAACAATTGCAAAACAAAATAATTTTGAAAAAATATTTTTTCAGCGAAGCCCAAGTTGCTGAAAAGTAACGTTGAGCCCCGATGGATCCGATGGCAAAGTGTGGTCAAAAATTTTAAATTTATATTAAATAATTAATGAGACACTTTCGGATAATATAAATGTATCTTATAGTGAGATAAACTACAGCAAAGGCAAACAGCCCCCCTCAAAAAAGGCTGTTGCCAATGAAAACAAACAGTGTAAAAACACCAGAAAACATGACTCCAGGCACTGAAAAAACTGGCCCGGAATCAGTCATCAATTACACTCTATCTGATGCAAAACAGAGACTCCCAGGGGAGAATCTGTAGAACATCAGATGGAAGATGCAGAACACAAACGTTATACACCCATGGGTGAAAACGTAACTATGGGGAAAATAACAGAAAACATTCTGTAACCAAGCAACTCTCCCAGGAAATTTTAGAAATGAAATTTCTCAAAAATATGCCAAAAGCATGGGATAATTGCAAGGGGGGACTTTAGAAGGCTAGGGGAGAGGAAACACTGAATAAGCAGTGCAACAATTAGCAAGAATGACAACAAGAGGCCCATGCCTCGAAAATAGGCAACTTACCATAATTTCATCAAAAAATTTTAAGTACAGCCCTGATTATTTTTTGTCACTTCTTTTTCCTCTCCTCCTTCTATCCTCCTTAGAATCACATTTTCTCCAAAAATTACGTGTCTGGCATCCTTTAAACTGAGATTTACAAGCACAAAGATCAGTGAGATGTTGACTGATGAAGGGCCAAACAGAGAATGATAATTGGCGCCAATTTCGGGACGTCTGCGTCACTGCGCATGCGCAGTAGAGGCATAGTATGGAGGTCCTTTAGGACATGATTTCTTTTTGTTTTGGATGCAAATTTTGGGGATTGGGGGGGCAAAATTTGTGTTTGGCCCTGGTTTTGTTAGAGTTAGCACCAGCTAAGTCTGGGTCATTGGTACAGTATAAAAATCTTAATTTACATTCTTCGTTCCAATGAAAGGGAACATTTTTTTTCAATAAATAATGTAGAGGGTTAGTAACAGCACTATAATTTGGTATGTATTTCTTAAACCAGTTGAACATTCCAAGCAGATGTTGCAGTTATTTTTTAGTTTAAGGTTGAGGATAATCTCTGAGAATTTCTATCCTGCTTCTCGGTGGTTTTATACCATCTTTAGACATTTCATGACCGAAAAATACACATGAAGCTTTTGCAAACTTACATTTTTTAGGTCCTAACTTTAAACCTGCATTTTTAAGTCTTAACAACACTTCTGTCAAATCAGTTCAATGTTGCTCAAAAGTTTCAGAAATAATACAAATGTCATGAAGATAACAAAGTACTGATTCAAATGTCAACCTGTTCATAACCCTATCCATCAAGAGTTGAAAGGAATTTGGGGCCGTTTTCAATCAATAAAAATGTAAAAGTACTGAAACAGGTATTGAAGGTTGTATACTTAGTAGACTGTTCATCGATGGCCATCTGGAAGAAACCCTAACTAAGATCAAGAGAGGAAATGAAATTTGGAGTTCAATTTGAAAAAGATTGGGTAAGATCTTGCAAATCAGGTATTGTATACCTAAAGTCAGATGTCTGGCTATGCTATTTAAATACTGAAAATCACAGCAACACCAAAAAGAAGACCAGCTTTCCTCTCTTGAAATATCATTCGGATCACTTTTAGTTCTATTTCTTTTGGCCACTAGCACAATTGGACTAGATATCGGTATATCGTCATCCACTGACACACGGGAAATAATGCCTTGCGTCAGCAACTCATTGAGTTGATGTCGCAACACCAGGCCTGCACAGATTGGGTGAATGGTCGTTTCGTTCGCCTAAAGGTTGTCCTAATTTTTCTATGGCAAGCTGTTTCCCCTGCCCCCAAATTTTCAGCTGTGTTTCTGACGTATCCAACTGAATACAAAACTTGAAAGCCGGTTGCCTTTTTCTTAATGTTTATACATGGAGACCAGTCAACGCTAATTTAATTACTTGTGAAAGTTCGGTTGTTACTTGTACGTGTGTGGAAATCCCTAGCAAATGTGTGAGATCATATGTGTGACGTATTTACTATTGACAGAGCTAACCACTTGTACAACAAATAACTGTGGAGACTGCACATTCATCATTGAATGTTTTATTTTTGACACAACATACCTTGACCTTCTTGTTCTCCATATGATCGTGTATGACGTCTATGATTCTTCCCAAGCAGTGGGCTAAACTATTTGATGTTATAAATGGGTGGTGGAAAAGTATCTTGGTAGGAAAGATTCAATTCAATTTTAACCAGACCAGTTTCAATGTTGTTTATCTCATCAGTGGTGTTTTGAACATGTTAGTTTGAACAGATTGTGACTCTTATATACTATTTGAGCGGATATGTTATCCGTCCAATACGGATATGTTTTCCATTTGATGCAGAGAAAAAAGCGGCAATGGCAGACCAACAGAAAAAATTAGCAGCTTTGTAGATGAACATCTCTAAGGCTTTGTAAAAAACTACCCCAGTTATATTAAAGACACCACTGACTTTATCAACAAGATCTAGTCACTGGGTGACTTACCGGAGCACTTCCTGCTAGTGACAATGGATGTCACATCACTTTACACCAACATCCCGAATCAGGGGGGACTAGTAGCAACAGCCCAATGCCTCCAACATGAAAACCAACTTGGGATATACAATACAACAGTCTACTAAATCTTCTCAAAATTGTTCTGCAGCTGAACAATTCTGAATTTAACGGTGAACATTACTAGCAAATTTACGGCACCTGTATGGGCACCAAAGTGGCCCCCACGTACGCCAACATATTCATGGGCGAATTAGAGCTTAAAATGCTCAAACAAGCACCCACCCATCCACACACATATTACAGATACAAAGACGATATTTTTATTATTTGGACCAAAGGCCGTGACAAACTTTTAGAATTTATCCAACACTGCAACGGGCACCACCCAACTTTCAAATTCACGGCAGAATACTCCAACACAGAAATTAATTTTCTTGATGTTAAGATTAAATGTATTGGTAACACACTTACCACTAGCCTTTATTCAAAACCGACAGACACACACAGCTATCTGAAATATGAATCATGCCACCCATCCCACTGCAAAACAGCAGCCCCTTATGGACAATTCATAAGACTTAAGAAAATATGTTCAGACTCCACTGATTACGAAAACCAATTGCAATCAGATGAAAATCCACTACCAAAATAGGGATTACCCTGACAAAATAATCCACAACGCATATGCAAAAGCCTGCTCCATTGACAAGAAAATCCTCTTACACAAACAAAAAACTATTAACGACACAAATCGTGTCCCTTTTGTAACCACGTACCATCCCACAGGGATCCACTTCTACAAAAATGCCTTAACTAAATACTGGTTCCTACTAGAAGCCAGTGACAAATGCAAACATTTTGCATATGAAAGACCATTACTGGCCTTCTGTCATAACCCTAATCTCAAGGACCTACTTGTTAGGGCGAAAACCACTTTTCCGGTGAACAATGCCGGACTATCGGGCAAAACGATTTACAAACCCGAACCATGTACGGACTGTAAATGCAGCATATGCCCTATGATGGACAAACGAAAACACTTCAAAAGCACACAAACAAAACGACGCTTCACTTTCAAGGGAAGATTGACATGCAGACAACAAAACGTAATTTACATGATTACTTGTAAACGTTGCCATATACAATACACTGGAGAAACGATAAGAGAATTCAGAACACGCATGAAAGAACACCTTTACGACACCAGAAAACATCTTGAAAAACCTATACCGAACCACTACAACTCTGACAACCACTACGCACAAGACATGTCCGTCCGAATAATACAAAAGCTTTCGGGAAACCTGAATACTGAATGCAACACGTGCATCAGAAAACAAAGGGAAAAACATTGGATATACACGCTGCACTCATTGCAACCATTCGGCCTCAACACTCTCGACTAGGGTCACCCCACATACTATTTGATAATGTTGTCAAAAATAAAATGGTGAAACTGATGATTTTCGGTTGTTGAAACCATGCTGTAAATATATTTATTTAGAAGAATAACTACTTCCAGCTGAAAAGAATAAAATTTTCATGCTGAACTCGGTGACAGGCCTCGAATTTTCAGTTATCAATCGGTATAGTTTCAGTCATGAGGAAATCTCGAGGTGGCACTTCAGGTCTGTAAACATAATGAGCAGTAAAACAGCTGAGTTAGCATGTGTTACGGTGTACACCGACTCGATCTTATAATATAATTTAACCTCTTTCTTTTTAAAATTGAATCATTAACACATACTTTACCCATGATAGAGATTTGTTTAATTGTGGCATCCTGTAGGCACAGAGAACAGCTGAGTGCTGTTTCAGCTCAATTAATTTGTGGAACTCAAACTGATCAATAAATCTGTCGGTCACTGTTTGAAAATTGAAACTCTTGTCCAATGTTTGTTTTACTTTTCTAAGAAATTGAAGGTGGAAATTTGCAAGGATTCTGTTTAGAGCAATCAGGAGCATGTCTAAAGAGATATTATTTTAGGGGCACACTATTAACATGTTGAATGGTTTCTGTTCAACGTTATTACAGTGCAACGCTGAAATGGGTTACCTTAATTTAATGGGTTACCTTAAAGTAATTAGGGGAACCCATAAACAGGTTGCCTTAATTTTCAATTTGTGCAGGCCTGAACACAATATCTTGTTATCTGAAGGTAAATGATAAGGCTTTTGATGTTTGGACACAAAATTTGGTTTTAAATGAATCTGGTGTTTAAAGCTATCAGTGAACCCAAGAGATGGATTCTCCTCTGTTACAAACACATCACGATTTCGATATAGACAAAGGGACAACTCATCAGCTTGCTTGTCCGACAAGTCAGTTCCATTGTATACATCACAATAGGACTGGAATTTCACAAAATTATCAGTGTCAGAATCTAAAACTACCTCAAATAATTGGTTCCTTTCTGTAGTGGCATGTGCACATGATAATGGAATTACCTCAACTGAATTGGCACAAACTTGAAACATGGTAAGAATTGCACCCTTATTGATAGAAATTATGTCCTTACCAGGGTTTAATAACTTGACTGGTACAAGTCTATCAGTACAGCAAGTAGCTACTGCTTTAGCTACAAATAACCCTTTGTGAAGTAACTCGGAATGTGCCGAAGTAACACCCTGTGATCCCACAGGGACATACTCTGGAACTTTCCCATATACCACACATTCCGAACTTGGTTCAACAACAATTGTTTTTTGACATTTAACTTTCATATTTTTCTTGACAAAAAGTTAAAAAATTTATAGTAATTTATATATTTTTTATACTTACCAATGACCCAGACATAGCTGGTGCTAACTCTTAAAATATAGGGCCAAACACAAATTTTGCCCCCCAATCCCCAAAATTTGCATCTAAAACTAAAGAAAACATGTCCTGAAAGGCCCTCCACACTTCGCCCCTACTGCGCATGCGCAGTGTCAAGGACGTTCCGAAATTGGTGCCATTAATCATTCTAATAACCAGTGCCTGGTAAGCGCTATGTACTCAGCGGGGAGGCAAGAGTTCCCAACTCCTGGGAGGGCCATCCCCGTCTGGGTCATTGGTAAGTATAAAAAATATATAAATTACTATAAATTTTTTAACATTTTTATACTGTACCAATGACCCAGACATAGCTGAATAGTAAAAAGGCTGGAGGGCCAAGGACATAGAGCAAAATGGAATACGCTCAATAAAATAAAATAGAGTCATCCCCTGTAGGGAAAAAGAAGTAATAGGCCTTACATGTATCTTTCTTATTTATGATAAATTAGAAAGATACAACACCTTCCAAAATTGAGCTTCATACATCCATGTACTCTATTAATATCCAATATAATCCTTATACTAATAATTTTTAAAGTAAGCCAATAAATAAAGTAAGTCTAGAGAATAGAGACTCTTATACTCCTAAAAGTGTCTGAGGATTGCATAATCATGTCCGTTGACATATGCAATATTCAAAAGCTATACTTTAAAAACTAAGACTTGAATGAATTTTAAAAACCTAAACTTCTCACTAAACAACCATCCCAATAACAGCTCAGAATTACTAACTCCGGAGGAGGTATCCCCTTGTTTTCATAGTAAAACAGGTGACCCAAGGGAACACCCTCCCCCCCCCCCCCCCCCCCCCCTTTTTCTTGCCCTGGGTCAAATAGCCCAGAGCGAAGAGGGCAGCCGAACGGAGACACTGCCGAAACAGACAGCCTACCTAGCTATAGTAGCAACTGTTAAGTGAATGACATTCTGAGCAGTAGATAATAGACCTAACAATAGAGGCCTCCAGAAATGGACTCGATATTTCTAAGATAAAATTCATGAATGTGGATGGCTGAGCGCAATGAGCGGCCTTCAAAAATCTATAATAGCGACACTATTAATGTAAGCCCAAGAAGTAGAACTCTTACTTCATGAGCCGAAAACTTAAGCACAACTGCTAAGTCAATGATATACCATAAGCAGTACCGATAGTTAATAGAATCCATTAACAATAAAATGGAGCGTAACGTCCTTCTACTAGACATCAAAGACAGAAGAAGCTTACGCCCTTTGTAATAAACAGATATCTGTTTATAAATACATAAACTGTACCCGGAAAGAGTAAAGGCCTATGCCCATACGAAGACGGAAGGACCTTAAAATAATAGGTTCCGGATAATAGGAGCCTAACTCTTATGCAACAATCCAACCTAAATAGTAACGGAAGTATTGATTCCGAAACTATGAAAGTGAAAATCATCCATCGATAGTGCATGAAACTCACTGACTCTACAGTAAAAGAGAAACCAACAGAATTACTGTCTAAAAGGTCAGAATTTGAAAATTACTGTTTCCAGAGGCTCAAATGATTACTTAGCTAAATAAGAACCGAAGTTAAAATCCGTATAGGAATTTAATCTAAAGATTCTAAGTCTATTTATCAAAAAGTTACTAACTGACTTAGATAAAGAGACAAAAGACTCAATTGTAAACTATCGTAGAGTGCATAGGTATGAGGTAACATAAACCTATAACCTAAATAATAACAGGCTGCAGTAGATCTTGTGAAACAAGTATACTAAAAAATAGCAATGAGTAGTATGGAGGGATCAACAATATGAACATAATGATCCCTACACCACGACGGAAGAGCCTCCACTTTAGCCGCATAGAATAGCGAAGAAGAGGATCTCCTATAGTAAGAAATCGCGTCCAAAGCTCGTCCAGTACAGTGCTTACAATGCAATACGGACCACACAACGGAATACATGAAGGTTGCGACCTTGCTGGTTGTGATAAAGATGACACGATTTACCCAGTGAAAAAGATCCTCACATAGAGGAAGATTTCACGTTAAGACCCACAGTAGACAAGAGAGTAAATTACTCATGATCTCTGTGAAGATAGAGATGCTATCAACAGAAATGTATTGTGGTTGTTTATCTTAGCAATACCTGCTAAAACAACAGCGCCGGAGGATACGCGTATCCTATCATTCCGTCCTATAGATCAATAGAGCGTTAAGAATATTAGCTCAGAGATCTGGACAAGCCAACACATACGTCTGCAATTGATTAGCAAGCTGTGTCATAAATAAATCATCATTGGGCGCTCCCATAGATAGCAAATCTGATTGAATACTTGTTTGTTGAGAGTCCATTCTGACAGCAACAAGCGACCCATAAGAGAACGGGAGTCCGATAAAACAATCAGACGACCCGGAATATGACGGACCAAAACTGAACTTGGTGTACTATAACCAACAGACGGATTCTTTCCATTAAATTGAATAACGGAAACGAAAGAGTGCCTCCCTGGTTCCGGAGATACGCCACTACTGTCGAATTAAAGGACAGGAATTTGGGCATGCGTTTCTGAATAATGTTCATGCAATGACATAAAGCAAGCCTAAAAAACATTATTCCGCGGAAGTTAAACTGATTGCTAAAAGACTGCGGAACCCAAAGACCCTGGCACTTCGAATCCGTAGGGATCAGTATTATATCCCAATCTGTTTGACTGGCAACCATCATAACAGCCACACTCGGGTCCGGCAACTGCGGCAGCACTCTCTGAGTCAACCACCGAATGTTTGCCCCAGTCTGAATCTCTTGTAACACTAGATAGACAAGAGAACGTATAAATCGAGCAATTCATGGACTGCCGAAAAGTTGCCGTCGAAGAGAAGCTCCTCCGAGAACGAAGCGACTCTGAGAGAGTTCTTAACCTTACTATCCACGCGAGTGGATGTAGCTAGGGCTGCGTCACGTCTAACTAACTCCAATCAGCCACTGAAGGGCGGAGTTATACGTGAACAAACTACTGCCCTCAAAAGAAATTACATTGAGAATAATATCCCGTAAATCTTTTCTTGAAGACGTAATGATAACGCCTCAGTAAGGCGGATTACGTATAATAAAGCGTCTAAGTTAAGTCTACTATACATAATGTCGTTCCCAACATTGAAATTGGAAAAGACATAAACGGCGAAAAAGAATATATGCAGTCTTTAATCACACCGTCTAGACGCATATGAACTCTCGGTATGCCCTGCTCTGCCAAAATAAACTATTTGTATAAATGATAAAATGGCAGAAATGAGCAACGCGGACAAGAAACTAAACTATCATGCTTAGTAGCAGGCTTGTATATATATATATATATAGCGTCGAAAAATAAAACACATGCTGTAATGACAATATTGGACTGCGTCGGTAAGTCAGGGACAATGTCCCTGAACCGATCGAAAAATCCGAGTCCAATGACGCTATAAGTCTCTTATCCAAGATCGCAGCAATGAAGTCCAAAATAATAATCACTGGAAGATAATGCCAGAAGATATGAAAGGCATCTTCCGATACTACTAAAGGGAAAACTCGAAATCTTTCGAATCCCTTTCGCCATCCTGTCGGACCCTATAAAGCGTTCGGTCGTCCGTAGCTGATGCAACCGTGGACCGCACCGACCCAGCGCCGTCGGATAATTCCTGATTCGACCAAGAAACTGTCAATTGCTGGGATGCTGCGAAACAACTGTGCTAACTCGGATAGCACGTCCGTCACTGAGGCCTGAGGAGAAGCGGTCTTACGATGCATTGCCGCTGGAAGCTCCGTGATCGTTACCCCGTGCATACTTCCAATATGCGAGCGAACGGAGTGTATAGGCCTCGTGTCCCTTGGCTACCGTATGGCGCGACCTATTCACCGTGGAATCACTGAATGCCGAAACTGATCGGATACTCGAGGTCACGTAGCCAATGTGCGGTCGTGTGCCCTGCTGTGAGGATGAGGAAGCATTAAAGACAGTCTCTCGGACTGTCAATATAACGGAGCGTCCCGACCAACGGACATATGCTCCGAATGTAAAATATCTGAACCACAACATGCGGTCCCCTATGTTGTTGGGCGAGAAAGGGACCTCTCTCGCTCACAGCCCGGACGGACCTGGACAAGCCAGGAACCGGACTAACAGGCTTCCTCCGATCTGTCCTCAATCTGCCGTCACTGGGTGAGTACTAAAGTAATTAAAGTGCTCGCATCACCCAAATCTCCTTCCTAGACCGCAACGGACGAACCCGGCAGCCGAACCATTCGATGAATGTACGCTACACCGGGTGAGCTAGCGAATGTCACTCCGTAGGCGATAGACATATTCCATGAGCACTTATTGCCGCTAACTCTTCATTAACTATGACGACAGAGGCACACTTTTGAAAGACATCTCCATAACTCTTCGAACAAGAAACCAGAAATGCTTGGATAGCAAGCATAAAAAAATAATATATATAGCGTCGTTCAATAATTCGAAAGTTTGTGTGACATTATTGGACTATGTCGGAACTGAGGGACGATGTCCCTGAACCGAACCAAAAATTTCTAAGTCCACCGACGCTATCAGTTTCTTATCCGGCATCGCAGCATTCTGGTCCGACGAAAGAAGCTGTAGAAGACCAAGTCAGATGACATACACAACAGCATATGTTGTTCCGAAAGGGAAAGCTCGAAATCCTCCGAATCCCTTTCGGTATCCCGTGGGACCGGATGAAACTTTCGGACGTCCGTACCCGCTTCCGCGGAGCGTCCCGACCCAGCATCGTCGGATAAAATATATGCGACAGATTCAGTTGATGCTGGGATGCTGCGATAAACTGTGCTATTAAGGAAAGCACGTCCGTTCCCGAGGCCTGTGCAGTAGCGGTCTTACGATGCATTGCCGCCGGAAGCTCCGTGTACGTTGACTCCCGCACACTTCCTATGCGAACGTCCGGAGTCTGCAGGCCTCGTGTCCCTGGCTACCGGATGGTGTGACCTGGTCGCCGAAGAATCCTTGATCGGCGAAGCTGGTAATATATCGGCGGTCACGCAGCCAAGGTGCGGTCGTGTGCGCTGACAAGAAGAGGAAGCCTTAGCAGTCTCAGCGGACTGCCTATACAACGGAGCGTCCCGAGCGATGGACGTATGCTCCGCTTGCGACACATTTTGTACCACAACATCTGGGGCCAGATGTTGTTGAACGAGAGAGGGGCCTCTCTCGCTTGCCGTCCGGATGGACCGGAACGAGCTATGAACCGGACTAAAAGGCTTCCTGCGTTCTCCCTCCGATCCGCCGTCACTGGGTGTGCATTAAGTTAATTTATAGTGCTCGCATCACCCCAAAATTCCTTCTAGACCGCAACGGACGAACCCGGCTGCCGAACCATTCGGTGAATGGACGCTACACCGGGCGAGCTAGCGGACGTCAAAGGCCGTCGAACCTACTAGGGTCCTCTTAGGCAATTGGCGTATTTACATGAGCACTTTTCCGCTAGCCCTTCATTAATTGTGACGACGGAGGCACACTGTTGGAAGACATCACAGATACATCACCCTAATCTTGATCGTCTGAAATAGAAATTGATAAAGTAGAGTGACCCTGCGGGGAAAGGACCGAAGTGTCCAAATCCCCAACAACATACCGTGACATACGCTTCCCATATTGTCATCGAAATCATACGATACAGAACAGGAGTTAATGCGAGTACACTGACCACATATAGAATGATAATAAAGTCAGAGGAAGACTTCCTCTTAAAACAATTGATCAATATCCTTTCAATGTGAAAAGAAAACAAGTCCTGGTACTCGCACTAACCCCTGGCAATCAAAATACATAATAATAATATGATCCATTAATATAGAAAAAATAATTGAAATCAAAATATTTTGAAAAAATATTTTTTCAGAACAGCCCAAGTTTCTGAAAAGTAACGTTGAACCCCAATGGATCCCAAGCCTAAGTGTGGACAAAAATTTTAAAAATATTTTAAACAATTTATTCAACACTTACGAACAATAATAATGTATCTAGTTATGATTAAAATAACATAAAGATATTATTTTTTAGAAATCCCCCCCTCACACAGAGGGCTGTTGTAAATGTAAACAATGAGTGTAAAAACACTAAAATAAGACTCCAGGCACCCAGGCCCGAAATCAGTTACCAAAAATACACTATCTGATGCAAAACAGAGACTTCCAGGGAAGAAACTGCAGAACATCAGATGGTAGATGCAGAACACAACGCCTAACCACCCGTAGGTGAAGACGTAAACATGGGGAAAGAACAGAATTCATTCTGTTATTCAGCTAAAACTCCCAAGAAATTTTAGTAATAATAATTACAGAAACTATGCCAAAAGCATGGGAGAATAGCAAGGGGGAACTTAAAGGACAGGGAGAGAGGAAAACACTTAAAAAAACAGTGTAACTAAATAATCAGAATGACAACAAAACGGCTGCTGCCTTGAAAATAGGTAACTTAACATAATTTCATTAAAAAATTTTAAGTTACAGCCCTGATAATATTCTGTCACACATTCTTTTCCTCTCCTCCTTCTCTATCCTCCTTAGAATCACCATTTCACTAATATTTATGTGTCTGGCATCATTTAAACTGAGATTTAAAAGCACAAAGATCAGTCAGATGTTAACTGATGAAGGGCCAAACTTAGAATGATTAATGGCGCCAATTTCGGAACGTCCTTGACACTGCGCATGCGCAGTAGGGGCGAAGTGTGGAGGGCCTTTCAGGACATGTTTTCTTTAGTTTTAGATGCAAATTTTGGGGATTGGGGGGCAAAATTTGTGTTTGGCCCTATATTTTAAGAGTTAGCACCAGCTATGTCTGGGTCATTGGTACAGTATAAAAATTTAGTTTGCTTACTGAAATCTAACTTAATTTTATGAGTGCTCATGTATTCTGTTCCTAAAATTAGAGGATGGGATGTGTCCTCCATAATATAAACAAACACATGAAATGGACGATATGTTTTGTCGGAGCAGCTGACTCAAGTGGTATTGCTATGTCTGATCTTGGCAGTACCATATATATTAACATAATTTAACAAACTTATTGTCAGCTAAGAAAATTTTAGCACCTGGCGTTAATACAGTGCGAGTCAAACAACTTCTTCGAAACAATATTAATACTGCTTCCTGAAACAAGCAAAGCAGTAACTTCAATACAAGGAGATCCTGCATAAAGCCTCAAATACATAAAATTATTTTTATGACCGAGTATTTTGCCATCACCAATAGAACTATCATCAGAAATTGAAGATGAGTCACTTGAAACAAAATGTGAATCATTCAAATCATGATTGCCCTGCTCAAGTTCAGAGTTAACTGGCAGAGGGCCCAAAAGTTGGCCTACGCTTTTGGACCGCCGTTGTTTAACTGTGGACATGAACGTGCAGTGTGTCCTGGTTGATCGCAAAACTGACATGAAACATGATCGGACCTCCTGGTAGATGATTTGTTACTCAATAAACAATTGTTGGCATCATGGCCCTGCTGGTTAGAAATCTGGCAAATACACGCACTAGGTTTAGCACCAACCCCATTCCAATTACACTGTCTTTTGAAATACCCATTGCCTAAACAATTAAAACATGATTTGTTATTTTCTGATTTGTTCATAGCATGATCAGTTTGCTTCGGGAAAGTTTTAGAAGTTTTATTTGCCATTTCAATTGCACCCAAATGTGTAGTTATTTCATCTAACTGTTTCTGGATGGAAGTTTCTGGGCAAGGTGCAGATGTAGATGGTGCATTGATGGTAACCTCAGAATGTGTCCGATATCCATAGGCTTCACCTATTTTTTCTGAATGAAAGGCATCTCTAATTGTTTGTGGACGACCAGCACAAACAAACAAGAGGCCACAGGGGGCCTTAGGGTGCTCACCCGACATGGTAGTTTAAATATCAAACCAGGGACTTGACTTGAATAAGCTGCATACGCCCCTCCTAAGAAAAACATATAGCAACTTGATGAAGCCATTGTGCTCACACAATACACAGGATTTGCCTTCTATTTTCAGTTCCTGCACTTTTATGTCCCAAAATTGAAATAAACGCATAAAAAACAGATTTTTTTTTATTTTTGTTCGGAAATTTTCGGAAGTCCCAAACAAAATATTTTCAGACTAAAATGTTTTTTTCTTCTTCTTAAAATTGAACAAAATACATAAAAAACCAAAAAAACTAATTTCTGGATTTTGGACCAAAATTTCTAAGTCTGGACCGGGACCCCAAATTTTCAGCCTAAATATGAACCCAGGGATTTGGCTTGAACAAACTTGAATCTCACCTCCCTAAGCATGCTGCATACCAAATATCAAAAGATTCCTATTGGTAGATCTGAAGAAGAAGATTTTTAAAGAATATTCCTCATACTGCACTAATTTAAGCATTTGGGCTCCCATAGAGAGCCCAAATATGGACCCAGGGAATTGATTTCAATAAACATGTGAAACATCTTCCAAAGATGTCATATTTTAAATTTGAAAACTTGAAAAGTAGTGTTAAATGTTTTTCCCATTACCCACAGTGTTAAAAAATGCTGACTCAGCACTTTTTCAAAAGTCCCCAAAAAGTACCCCATGATAAAACTGATAGCAATTTTTTTTTACCATTCCATTCTGTTGGTCCTAAGGAAGCTTCACACCAATTAAGAATTCTCAGTGCCGTGTAGTTTTGGAGATATGGGCGTTTTAATTTTTTTCTATTTTTAGCTCCTGCAGTTCCCATGGGGTGACAGGAAAGTTAAAAAATTTATAGTAATTTATATATTTTTTATACTTACCAATGACCCAGACTTAGCTGGTGCTAACTCCAACAAAACCAGGGCCAAACACAAATTTTGCCCCCCAATCCCCAAAATTTGCATCCAAAACAAAAAGAAATCATGTCCTAAAGGACCTCCATAGTACGCCTCTACTGCGCATGCGCAGTGACGCAGTCGTCCCGAAATTGGCACCAATTATCATTCTTACTGGCAGTGCCTGGTCAGCGCTACGTACTCAGCGGGGAGGCAAGAGTTCCCAACTCAGGGAGGGCCATCCCCATCTGGGTCATTGATAAGTATAAAAAATATATAAATTACTATAAATTTTTTAACATTTTTATACTGTACCAATGACCCAGACTTAGCTGAATAGTAAACAGGCTGGAGGGCCTAGGACATAGAGGAAAATCCAATAAGCTCAATTATATAATAAAGAGGTAACCCCTTAAGGAGAAAAGGAGTATTAGGCTTCACATGTATCTTTCTTATTTAATATTAAATTAGAAAGATACACTACCCTTAATAATTGAGCACAATAACATTCATGTTCTCTATTAACATCCAGTATAACCCTTATACTAATTATTTTTAAAGCAAGCCAATAAATAAAGTAGTCCAGAGAATTGAGACTCTTTATAATCATTTAAAAGTGTCCGAGTATTGTATATTAAAGCCCGTTTGACACTTGACATATACAAATGCTTCACACCGAGCTACACTTTAAAAATAAGACATGAATGAAATTAAACATTAATATTACACTTTAAAACCATCCTGGAAGCGACTCAGAAATACTGTCTTGGAGGAGGCATTCCCTTGCTTTTCACTATAAAGCAGGTGACCTAAGGGAACACCCCCCCCCCCCCCCCTTCCCCTTGCCCTGGGTCAAATAGCCCAGAGCGAAGAGGGCAGCCGGACGGAGTCACTGCCGGAACAGAAAGCCTGCATAACTATAGTTGCAACTGTTTAGTGGACGACATTCTGAGCAACAGATAACGGACCTAAACAATGCAGGTCTCCAGAAATGGACTCAATATTTCTGAGATAAAAATTAGTAAATGTGGATGGCTGAGACCAATAAGCAGCCTTCATTAAATCTGTAATAGCAACACTATTAGCATAAGCCCAGGAAGTAGAAAGAGCTCTTACTTCATGAGCAGAAATCTTAAGCACAGACTGCTGAGAAGAAGATAAATCTTCATAAGCAGTACGGATAGTTAACTGAATCCATATAGCAATAGAATGGACTGAAATGTCCTTTCTATTAGGCATCAAAGACAGAAAGAAACGTTTCCGTCCCTTTCTGATGAACTGAGATCTCTGTTTATAGATACGTAGTGCTCTAACAGGACAGAGTAAAGGCCTACGCCCGTCTGAAGACGGAAGAGCCTTAATAACAATAGGTTCCGGATATTTATTAGGAGCCTGATTCTTAGCTAAAAAACCCACATTAGTAGTGAAGGTGATAGTGTTCCCAACACTACGATAATGAGAATCATCCACCGATAGTGCATGAAGCTCACTGACTCTTCTGGCAGAAGAGAAAGCTAAGAGAAAAGCTGTCTTATAAGATAAGAATTTGAAATCTACTGTCCCAAGAGGTTCAAATGGCTTTTCCTTCAATTTAAGGAGAACCCAAGCTAAATTCCACTTAGGAATTAATCTAAGAGTTCTGGGTCTATTTATCGAAAAGTTTCTAACCAATTTCGATAAAGAGACATTAGATCCAATTTGTAAACTATCATGATGTGCATAGGTATCAGATAACATAGATCTATAACCCTTTATAGTAACAGGCTGCAGTTTGATTTCGTCAAACAAGTATACTAGAAAGTTTGCAATGTCTGGTATAGAGGGATCAAATATATCTACAGAATGATCCCTACACCAACGACGGAAAACCTTCCACTTAGCCGCATAGTTTAGCGAAGAGGAGGTCCTCCTACAGTTAGAAATCGCGTCCACTGCTCGTCCTGTAAAGTGCTTGCCATGCAAGAAGGACCGCACAACGGAAAAACGTGAAGGTTGAGACCTTGCGGGTTGTGATGGAGTTGGCGCGATTTCCCCTGCGAAAGAAGATCCTCTCGTGGAGGAAGCTTCCGCGGTAGGTCCCACAACAGACACCTGAGTAGATTTATCCACGGTCTCTGTGGCGACAGAGATGCTACCAACAGAATCTTGCATTGAGATTGTTTTATCTTTAGCAATACTTGTTGAATTAACGGCGCTGGAGGATACGCATATCCTATCATTCCGTCCCAAGGGATCGACAGAGCGTCTACTGCAAATGCTCTTGGATCCGGACACGGGGACACATACGTCTGCAACTGATTGTTGAGATGTGTCGCAAATAAGTCTATCATTGGCCGTTCCCATTGGTAGCAAATCTGATTGAATACTTGTTTGTTGAGAGTCCATTCCGACGGCAACAAGCGACCCTTTCGTGAAAGGGAGTCTGCTAGCACATTCAGACGACCCGGTATGTGACGGACCGAAAGAAGAACGTGATGTTCCAACGCAAACAGAAGGATTCTTTCCGTTAGATTGAACAACGGAACTGAATGAGTGCCTCCCTGATTCCGTATATACGCCACTACTGTCGTATTGTCGGATAGGATTTGGACATGAGCATCGTGAATAGTGTCCATCCAGTGACGTAACGCAAGCCAAATTGACATCATTTCCTTGATGTTTATGTGCTTGCACAGGAATTGCGGATCCCAAAGACCCTGGCATCTCGAATCCGTTGGGATTAATGATGCACCCCAACCTGTTTGACTGGCATCCGTCATAATGGTAAAACTCGGATCCGGCAACTGCAGCGGAACTCCTTGAGTTAACCACTGAATGTTTGCCCAAGTCTGAATCTCTTGTTTCACTTGATCTGACAAGAGAACGTCTACATCGAGCGAATGAATTTTCACACTCCAATTCTGAGTCAGGAAAATTTGAAGAGGACGTGTGCGTAGCCGTCCCATCGGAATGAGATCCGCGGCGGCTCCGCACAGACCTATCAGTCTCATAAATTCTCTCGCCGTGACTTTGTCTGCATTCAGACAATAGCGAGCGTAACAACTGACTAATTTCGCTCTGGTTAACGGCAGACGAACGAGATTGTTGTGCGTCTCGAAGCTCATTCCCAGATGAGTGAATGACTTGGACGGCACCAGATCCGACTTCTCCTCGTTTACTATGAAACCGAGACGTCGGAGCAATAGAAGAAGATTCTGAACATCGTTCTGAAGCGTTAACTCGTTGCCGTACCTCTGAAGAATGTCGTCCAGGTAGGCCGACGTTACCGCAGACGAATGAGCTCGGAAGTAGATCATTACCGAGTTCATTACCCGAGTGAAAGCCCAGGGTGCTAGATTCAATCCGAAGCACATGGCCCGGAACTGATACACCACTCCTAGGACTGCGAAGCGTAGATACTTTCGGAATGTCGGATGTACCATGACGTGAAAGTACGCATCTTTGAGATCTATGCTCGTTGCATAATCGTTCACCCAAATACTCGCTCTGACCGATCGAATCGTCTCCATATAAAACTTCGGAGCGACGATCAGCTTGTTTATCCAGCTCAAATCTATGACTGGACGGAACGAGCCGTCTGGTTTCGGAACCAGAAACAGATGGCTGTAGAATCCCAGCGATTCCTGGTTTTCTACGACCTCTACCGCGTTCTTCATTAAAAGAGACTGCACCTCTGATAACAGAGCGTCTCTTTTCTGTGGATTTGACGGAAGATGAGTCCACTTTGGACTTCCGAGTTAATGGAGGCTTTCGTTTGAAGGATATCTTTAGACCTTCCGAAGTCACTCCTCTCACCCACGGGTCGTCCGTAATCGACGCCCACTCTTGTGAAAAACTCGACAACCTTCCACCAACTGGAACGCGATAGAGGTTTAAGCCATCACCTCCTGGACCTGCGGTAGGAGAAACCACGTCTTCCACGACCCGCACCTCGCCTCGTCGACCTCGGGACGTCCGACCGATTGTCCCGGCCTGAAGGACGTCCCGAACGAGAGTCGCTATCCTGACGGTCTCTCGAATAAGACCAAGAGGACGCACCGGAACCTCTATAGGAACCTCTCTTGGGCGCATTAGACCCAGAAGTGCCCGCCTTATTCGTGTCTGCTGTATCCGACCTTTTAGGAGCGGATCTGAACAACAGAGAATCATTAGCTTTCTTTTTAATATTATCATAAATAGAGGAAAGCTTGCTGTCAAAGAGAAGTTCTCCTGAGACCGAAGCGACTCTAAGAGAGTTCTTCACCTTAGAATCCACTAGTGTGGATGTAGCCAGGGCTGCGTCACGTCTAACCAACTCCAGATTTGCCACTGAAAGGGCGGAGTTACACGTGGAATAAGCTACTGCCCTTGAAAGAAGTCTTAAAGAGGATTGTATATCCTGAAACTCTTCCCCTTGAAGGCGCAGTGATAACGCCTTAGTAAGGTGATCTGCGTAAGATAAGGCATCTAAATTGGCTCTGTTAGACGCAATAGCTGTTTCCAACACCGCGGTTGGAATAGAAGCGGACGACGGTAATGATAGCTCTAAGTCTTCCGCCTCGTCGTCCATACGCAGAGGAACTCTCGGTATACCCTGTCCTGCCGTGTCGAATTTATTCCTTGCATTAATGAAAGGCAGGTTGAGAGTATTTGCGGACAAGAAACCTGCTTTCCCCGTCCTGGAAGCAAGTTTAAAAATAGCGTCGTTCAATAATTCAAATGTTCTTGCAACATTATTGGACTGCGACGGAAACTCAGGAGCGATGTCCCTGAACCGCTCAAAAAATTCAGAGTCCAATGACGCTATAATTCTCTTGTCCGGAAGCGCAGCAGTCTGGCCCGACGGAACAACTTGAGGGAGAAAGTGCCGGATGAAGTCCACGGCAGCTTTATGTTGTTCCGAAAGGGATAGCTCCAATTCATCCGTATCCCTTTCACCATCCGGTCGGACCTCCCGATGTTCCCGGTCGTCCGCCCCCGATGCTTCGGCGGAGCGTACCGACCCAGCGCCGTCGGATAATTCTCGATCCGACATCGTTTCTGTCGGCTGCTGGGATGCTGCGATAAGCTGTGCTATCTGCACTAGAATGTCCGACGTCGAGACCTGCGGAGGCGCGGTCTTTCGCTGCTTCGCCGAGGGCAGCTCCGCATCAGATGGCTCCCGCATACTTTTCCTATGCGAACGTCCGGAGTCCATCGGTCTCGAATCCCTGGCTGCCGGATGGTGTGACCTGGTCGCCGAAGAATCCTTCATCGGCGAAGCTGGCAAAATATCGGAGGTCACGCAGCCAAGGTGCGGTCGTGTGCGCCGACGAGAAGAGGAAGCCTTAACAGTCTCTGCGGACTGCTTATACAACGGAGCGTCCCGAGCGACGGACGTATGCTCCGCTAAAGACACATTTTGTACCACAACATCTGGTCCCAGATGTTGTTGTACGAGAGAGGGGCCTCTCTCGCTCGCGGCCCGGCTGGACCTGGACGAGCTAGGAACCGGACTAAAAGGCTTCCTCCGTTCTCGTTTACTATCCGCCGTCACTGGGTGTGCATCTATTATGTTTATAGTGCTCGCATCACCCAAAATTTCCTCTTGGACCGCATCGGACGAACCCGGCTGCCGAACCATTCGGTGAATGGACGCTACACCGGGCGAGCTAGCGGACGACATTTGTCTAATCTCCATGAGCACTTTTGCCGCTAGCTCTGAATTCATTGGTGACGACGGACGCACACTTGAAGAAGATAACATGGAAACATCACCCTGTTCTGGTTCCTCTGAAATAGAAACTGAGAGAGTAGAGTGACCTTGTGGAGAAAGAGCCGGCATCGCTCTTTCTCCAGAAACAACATATCATGACACACGTTTCCAATGTTTCTCATCCCAATGTTCACATATAGGACAGGGATTAATGCGAGAACACTGACTACAATTAATACAATGATCATGAAAGTCAGAGGAAGATTTCTTCCTATTACAATTTGAACAATGTCCCTTCATTGTGAAAGAACAACAATAAGTCCTAGTTACTCGCAAAAACCCCTGACACAAAGATACATAATAACATGATCCATTAATAAATGAAAAAACAATTGCAAAACAAAATAATTTTGAAAAAATATTTTTTTCAGAGAAGCCCAAGTTGCTGAAAAGTAACGTTGAGCCCCGATGGATCCGATGGCAAAGTGTGGACAAAAATTTTAAATTTATATAAAATAATTAATGAGACACTTTCGGATAATATAAATGTATCTTATAATGAGATAAACTACCACAAAGGCAAACAGCCCCCCTCAAAAAAGGCTGTTGCCAATGAAAACAAACAGTGTAAACACACTAGAAAACATGACTCCAGGCACTGAAAAAACTGGCCCGGAATCAGTCATCAATTACACTCTATCTGATGCAAAACAGAGACTCCCAGGGGAGAATCTGCAGAACATCAGATGGAAGATGCAGAACACAAACGTTATACACCCATGGGTGAAAACGTAACTATGGGGAAAATAACAGAAAACATTCTGTAACCAAGCAACTCTCCCAGGAAATTTTAGAAATGAAACTTCTCAAAAATATGCCAAAAGCATGGGAGAATTGCAAGGGGGGACTTTAGAAGGCTATGGGAGAGGAAACACTGAATAAGCAGTGCAACAATTAGCAAGAATGACAACAAGAGGCCCATGCCTCGAAAATAGGCAACTTAACATAATTTCAACAAAAAATTTTAAGTACAGCCCTGATTATTTTTTGCCACTTCTTTTTTCCTCTCCTCCTTCTATCCTCCTTAGAATCACATTTTCTCCAAAAATTACGTGTCTGGCATCCTTTAAACTGAGATTTACAAGCACAAAGATCAGTGAGATGTTGACTGATGAAGGGCCAAACAGAGAATGATAATTGGCGCCAATTTCGGGACGACTGCGTCACTGCGCATGCGCAGTAGAGGCGTACTATGGAGGTCCTTTAGGACATGATTTCTTTTTGTTTTGGATGCAAATTTTGGGGATTGGGGGGCAAAATTTGTGTTTGGCCCTGGTTTTGTTGGAGTTAGCACCAGCTAAGTCTGGGTCATTGGTACAGTATAAAAATACATTTTTTTGCATAAATTAAGTACTTATGACACAATAAACCCTCATATCAAATTTGGTTCAAATCTGCCTCTCGGTTTGAAAAGTTAAAAAATTTATAGTAATTTATATATTTTTTATACTTACCAATGACCCAGACATAGCTGGTGCTAACTCTTAAAATATAGGGCCAAACACAAATTTTGCCCCCCAATCCCCAAAATTTGCATCTAAAACTAAAGAAAACATGTCCTGAAAGGCCCTCCACACTTCGCCCCCACTGCGCATGCGCAGTGTCAAGGACGTTCCGAAATTGGCGCCATTAATCATTCTAATAACCAGTGCCTGGTAAGCGCTATGTACTCAGCGGGGAGGCAAGAGTTCCCAACTCCTGGGAGGGCCATCCCCGTCTGGGTCATTGGTAAGTATAAAAAATATATAAATTACTATAAATTTTTTAACATTTTTATACTGTACCAATGACCCAGACATAGCTGAATAGTAAAAAGGCTGGAGGGCCAAGGACATAGAGCAAAATGGAATACGCTCAATAAAATAAAATAGAGTCATCCCCTGTAGGGAAAAAGAAGTAATAGGCCTTACATGTATCTTTCTTATTTATGATAAATTAGAAAGATACAACACCTTCCAAAATTGAGCTTCATACATCCATGTACTCTATTAATATCCAATATAATCCTTACACTAATAATTTTTAAAGTAAGCCAATAAATAAAGTAAGTCTAGAGAATAGAGACTCTTATACTCCTAAAAGTGTCTGAGGATTGCATAATCATGTCCGTTGACATATGCAATATTCAAAAGCTATACTTTAAAAACTAAGACTTGAATGAATTTTAAAAACCTAAACTTCTCACTAAACAACCATCCCAATAACAGCTCAGAATTACTAACTCCGGAGGAGGTATCCCCTTGTTTTCATAGTAAAACAGGTGACCCAAGGGAACACCCTCCCCCCCCCCCCTTTTTCTTGCCCTGGGTCAAATAGCCCAGAGCGAAGAGGGCAGCCGAACGGAGACACTGCCGAAACAGACAGCCTACCTAGCTATAGTAGCAACTGTTAAGTGAATGACATTCTGAGCAGTAGATAATAGACCTAACAATAGAGGCCTCCAGAAATGGACTCGATATTTCTGAGATAAAATTCATGAATGTGGATGGCTGAGCGCAATGAGCGGCCTTCAAAAATCTATAATAGCGACACTATTAATGTAAGCCCAAGAAGTAGAAGAACTCTTACTTCATGAGCCGAAATCTTAAGCACAACTGCTAAGTCAATGATATACTATAAGCAGTACCGATAGTTAATACAATCCATTAACAATAAAATGGAGCGTAACGTCCTTCTACTAGACATTACGCCCATAGTAATAAACAGAAATCTGTTTATAAATACATAAACTGTACCCGGAAAGAGTAAAGGCCTATGCCCATACGAAGACGGAAGGACCTTAAAATAATAGGTTCCGGATAATAGGAGCCTAACTCTTATGCAACAATCCAACCTAAATAGTAACGGAAGAATTGATTCCGAAACTATGAAAGTGAAAATCATCCATCGATAGTGCATGAAACTCACTGACTCTACAGTAAAAGAGAAACCAACAGAATTACTGTCTAAAAGGTCAGAATTTGAAAACTACTGTTTCCAGAGGCTCAAATGATTACTTAGCTAAATAAGAACCGAAGTTAAAATCCGTATAGGAATTTAATCTAAAGATTCTAAGTCTATTTATCAAAAAGTTACTAACTGACTTAGATAAAGAGACAAAAGACTCAATTGTAAACTATCGTAGAGTGCATAGGTATGAGGTAACATAAACCTATAACCTAAATAATAACAGGCTGCAGTAGATCTTGTGAAACAAGTATACTAAAAAATAGCAACGAGTAGTATGGAGGGATCAACAATATGAACATAATGATCCCTACACCACGACGGAAGAGCCTCCACTTTAGCCGCATAGAATAGCGAAGAAGAGGATCTCCTATAGTAAGAAATCGCGTCCAAAGCTCGTCCAGTACAGTGTTTACAATGCAATACGGACCACACAACGGAATACATGAAGGTTGCGACCTTGCAGGTTGTGATAAAGATGACACGATTTACCCAGTGAAAAAGATCCTCACATAGAGGAAGATTTCACGATAAAACCCACAGTAGACAAGAGAGAAAATTACTCATGATCTCTGTGAAGATAGAGATGCTATCAACAGAAATGTATTGTGGTTGTTCATCTTAGCAATACCTGCTAAAACAACAGCGCCGGAGGATACGCGTATCCTATCATTCCGTCCTATAGATCAATAGAGCGTTAAGAATATTAGCTCAGAGATCTGGACAAGCCAACACATACGTCTGCAATTGATTAGCAAGCTGTGTCATAAATAAATCATCATTGGGCGCTCCCATAGATAGCAAATCTGATTGAATACTTGTTTGTTGAGAGTCCATTCTGACAGCAACAAGCGACCCGTAAGAGAATGGGAGTCCGATAAAACAATCAGACGACCCGGAATATGACGGACCAAAACTGAACTTGGTGTACTATAACCAACAGACGGATTCTTTCCATTAAATTGAATAACGGAAATGAAAGAGTGCCTCCCTGGTTCCGGAGATACGCCACTACTGTCGAATTAAAGGACAGGAATTTGGGCATGCGTTTCTGAATAATGTTCATGCAATGACATAAAGCAAGCCTAAAAAACATTATTCCGCGGAAGAAAACTGATTGCTAAAAGACTGCGGAACCCAAAGACCCTGGCACTTCGAATCCGTAGGGATCAGTATTATATCCCAATCTGTATGACTGGCAACCGTCATAACAGCCACACTCGGGTCCGGCAACTGCGGCGGCACTCTCTGAGTCAACCACCGAATGTTTGCCCCAGTCTGAATCTCTTGTAACACTAGATAGACAAGAGAACGTGTAAATCGAGCAATTCATGGATTGCCGAAAAGTTGCCGTCGAAGAGAAGCTCCTCCGAGAACGAAGCGACTCTGAGAGAGTTCTTAACCTTACTATCCACGCGAGTGGATGTAGCTAGGGCTGCGTCACGTCTAACTAACTCCAATCAGCCACTGAAGGGCGGAGTTATACGTGAACAAACTACTGCCCTCAAAAGAAATTACATTGAGAATAATATCCCGTAAATCTTTTCTTGAAGACGTAATGATAACGCCTCAGTAAGGCGGATTATGTATAATAAAGCGTCTAAGTTAAGTCTACTATACATAATGTCGTTCCCAACATTGAAATTGGAAAAGACATAAACGGCGAAAAAGAATATATGCAGTTTTTAATCACACCGTCTAGACGCATATGAACTCTCGGTATGCCCTGCTCTGCCAAAATAAACTATTTGTATAAATGATAAAATGGCAGAAATGAGCAACGCGGACAAGAAACTAAACTATCATGCTTAGTAGCAGGCTTGTATATATATATATAGCGTCGAAAAATAAAACACATGTTGTAATGACAATATTGGACTACGTCGGTAAGTCAGGGACAATGTCCCCGAACCGATCGAAAAATCCGAGTCCAAAGACGCTATAAGTCTCTTATCCAAGATCGCAGCAATGAAGTCCGAAATAATAATCACTGGAAGATAATGCCAAAAGATATGAAAGGCATCTTCCGATACTACTAAAGGGAAAACTCGAAATCTATCGAATCCCTTTCGCCATCCTGTCGGACCCTATAAAGCGTTCGGTCGTCCGTACCTGATGCAACCGCGGACCGCACCGACCCAGCGCCGTCGGATAATTCCTGATTCGACCGAGAAACTGTCAATTGCTGGGATGCTGCGAAACAACTGTGCTAACTCGGATAGCACGTCCGTCACTGAGGCCTGAGGAGAAGCGGTCTTACGATGCATTGCCGCTGGAAGCTCCGTGATCGTTACCCCGTGCATACTACCAATATGCGAGCGAACGGAGTGTATAGGCCTCGTGTCCCTTGGCTACCGGATGGCGCGACCTATTCGCCGTGGAATCACTGAATGCCGAAAATAATCGGATACTCGAGGTCACGTAGCCAATGTGCGGTCGTGTGCCCTGCTGTGAGGATGAGGAAGCATTAAAGACAGTCTCTCGGACTGTCAATATAACGGAGCGTCCCGACCAACGGACATATGCTCCAAATGTAAAATATCTGAACCACAACATGCGGTCCCCTATGTTGTTGAGCGAGAGAGGGACCTCTCTCGCTCACAGCCCGGACGGACCTGGACCAGCCAGGAACCGGACTAACAGGCTTCCTCCGATCTGTCCTCAATCTGCCGTCACTGGGTGAGTACTAAAGTAATTAAAGTGCTCGCATCACCCAAATCTCCTTCCTAGACCGCAACGGACGAACCCGGCAGCCGAACCATTCGATGAATGTACGCTACACCGGGTGAGCTAGCGAATGTCACTCCGTAGGCGATAGACATATTCCATGAGCACTTATTGCCGCTAACTCTTCATTAACTATGACGACAGAGGCACACTTTTGAAAGACATCTCCATAACTCTTCGAACAAGAAACCAGAAATGCTTGGTTAGCAAGCATAAAATAATAATATATATAGCGTCGTTCAATAATTCAAAAGTTGTGTGACATTATTGGACTATGTCGGAACTGAGGGACGATGTCCCTGAACCGAACCAAAAATTTCTAAGTCCACCGACGCTATCAGTTTCTTATCCGGCATCGCAGCATTCTGGTCCGACGAAAGAAGCTGGAGAAGACCAAGTCAGATGACATACACAACAGCATATGTTGTTCCGAAAGGGAAAGCTCGAAATCCTCCGAATCCCTTTCGGTATCCCGTCGGACCGGATGAAACTTTCGGACATCCGTACCCGCTTCCGCGGAGCGTCCCGACCCAGCATCGTCGGATAAAATATATGCGACAGATTCAGTTGATGCTGGGATGCTGCGATAAACTGTGCTATTAAGGAAAGCACGTCCGTTCCCGAGGCCTGTGCAGTAGCGGTCTTACGATGCATTGCCGCCGGAAGCTCCGTGTACGTTGACTCCCGCACACTTCCTATGCGAACGTCCGGAGTCTGCAGGCCTCGTGTCCCTGGCTACCGGATGGTGTGACCTGGTCGCCGAAGAATCCTTGATCGGCGAAGCTGGTAATATATCGGCGGTCACGCAGCCAAGGTGCTGACGAGAAGAGGAAGCCTTAGCAGTCTCAGCGGACTGCCTATACAACGGAGCGTCCCGAGCGACGGACGTATGCTCCGCTTACGACACATTTTGTACCACAACATCTGGGGCCAGATGTTGTTGAACGAGAGAGGGGCCTCTCTCGCTTGCCGTCCGGATGGACCGGAACGAGCTATGAACCGGACTAAAAGGCTTCCTGCGTTCTCCCTCCGATCCGCCGTCACTGGGTGTGCATTAGGTTAGTTTATAGTGCTCGCATCACCCCAAAATTCCTTCTAGACCGCAACGGACGAACCCGGCTGCCGAACCATTCGGTGAATGGACGCTACACCGGGCGAGCTAGCAGACGTCAAAGGCCGTCGAACCTACTAGGGTCCTCTTAGGCAATTGGCGTATTTACATGAGCACTTTTCCGCTAGCCCTTCATTAATTGTGACGACGGAGGCACACTGTTGGAAGACATCACAGATACATCACCCTAATCTTGATCGTCTGAAATAGAAATAGATAAAGTAGATTGACCCTGCGGGGAAAGGACCGGAGTGTCCAAATCCCCAACAACATACCGTGACATACGCTTCCCATATTGTCATCGAAATCATACGATACAGAACAGGAGTTAATGCGAGTACACTGACCACATATAGAATGATAATAAAGTCAGAGGAAGACTTCCTCTTAAAACAATTGATCAATATCCTTTCAATGTGAAAAGAAAACAAGTCCTGGTACTCGCACTAACCCCTGGCAATCAAAATACATAATAATAATATGATCCATTGATATAGAAAAAATAATTGAAATCAAAATATTTTGAAAAAAAATATTTTTTCAGAACAGCCCAAGTTTCTGAAAAGTAACGTTGAGCCCCAATGGATCCCAAGCCTAAGTGTGGACAAAAATTTTAAAAATATTTTAAACAATTTATTCAACACTTACGAACAATAATAATGTATCTAGTTATGATTAAAATAACATCAAGATATTATTTTTTAGAAATCCCCCCCTCACACAGAGGGCTGTTGAAAATGTAAACAATGAGTGTAAAAACACTAAAATAAGACTCCAGGCACCCAGGCCCAAAATCAGTTACCAAAAATACACTATCTGATGCAAAACAGAGACTTCCAGGGAAGAAACTGCAGAACATCAGATGGTAGATGCAGAACACAACGCCTAACCACCCCTAGGTGAAGACGTAAACATGGGGAAAGAACAGAATTCATTCTGTTATCAGCTAAAACTCCCAAGAAAATTTAGTAATAATAATTACAAAAACTATGCCAAAAGCATGGGAGAATAGCAAGGGGGAACTTAAAGGACAGGGAGAGAGGAAAACACTTAAAAAAAAAACAGTGTAACTAAATAATCAGAATGACAACAAAATGGCTGCTGCCTTGAAAATAGGTAACTTAACATAATTTCATTAAAAAATTTTAAGTTACAGCCCTGATAATATTCTGTCACACATTCTTTTCCTCTCCTCCTTCTCTATCCTCCTTAGAATCACCATTTCACTAATATTTATGTGTCTGGCATCATTTAAACTGAGATTTATAAGCACAAAGATCAGTCAGATGTTAACTGATGAAGGGCCAAACTTAGAATGATTAATGGCGCCAATTTCGGAACGTCCTTGACACTGTGCATGCGCAGTGGGGGCGAAGTGTGGAGGGCCTTTCAGGACATGTTTTCTTTAGTTTTAGATGCAAATTTTGGGGATTGGGGGGCAAAATTTGTGTTTGGCCCTATATTTTAAGAGTTAGCACCAGCTATGTCTGGGTCATTGGTACAGTATAAAAATATGGAAATTTTGGGTTTGGCGAAAATTCTTGCCCCTCCCATAACGAAGGCAAATATAGCTCCTCGAACTTCTCTTGAACAAATCTGAGTCTACTCCTCAAAAGGAAGCTGCACACCAAATATCTAGTCTCTGCTACTGCTGGTTCATGAGAAGATTTTTTAAGATTTCAGCACACTTTTTGGGCGTTGCCCTACCGAGGGGCAAGTCAAGTGGATTTGAACAAACTTGAATTGACATATGATAGGGAACTTGCACAGCAAATTTTGTTGAATTTGGTCCAGCAGTTCGTGAGAAGAAGTTGATAATGTAAAGTTAAGGGAGGACGGACGGAAAGTGATCAGTTCAGCTCCCCTTGAGCTTCGCTCAGGTGAGCTAAAAAAACAAGTTGGCTTGGGAAGCCATCAACAAATTTACATATTACATTTCCTTGCGTTTTTCCGAGACGTCTTGCTTTTTCTATTACAAGAGAATGAAAGTCCTCTATTTGCTGGGATGCTTGTGAAGTCATTTTCTGAAAAGCAGCTTCCTCTGCTTCTCATGCAGGGTGATTCACAGTGTCACAATATTCAATTTTGAATAATTGTTTGACTGTTGTCCATGACTGTTTATTTTCATCAGATATTGAATTGAACCAAACCTTGCATGTGCAAATGGAAAGAAGCTTCGTCTTGTAAAGACTGTTCATCAATATTCAACAACAACAACAACAATGACAGAAATTCTGTAAAAAACTTATTGGCACCATCATGTAAAAAAAAACACAAAACTTTTTCATGAGCTTGTCACTGGCGATAGGCGTGTGAACTAATCGGATGCAGACTTGCATACGTTTGTGTCTGCATGGTCGAACCAGGGGTAGGTGTAACAAAACTGTTTAAAATTGGATTAGCTGATTTATTTATCAGGGGTGTGAATGGATTTGTAAGTCCAACAACACTGTCAATGCTGTGGGGCACTCAGCCTGGATCCCGCCATTCGGTGTCAAGAACATCACAATGACTCGGATGAGCACCACCATACATCGGATCACTGTCACTAAGCATTGTCAATAGAATACAGAGAAGGAAGAACATAAATTTAGGATTCTCCACCATGTTGGGGAATTGGTAGATATTTCTTAATTAAACAATAAATCTTCATTTTCAAACAAAACTAGTATAATTCAGCCTTCTTGGCGAAACACATGTTTTCATAAAAGAGTACACATAATTAATCAATGACATACACATGGAAGAGTTAACCCCCCCACCCCACATATCAGCAAATGCATTATGTGCACTCCAATAACCGACCCTCGACTCATTCATCACAATACAAACCCCCCCCCCCCCCCCCCCACCCCCCACCAAAAAAAAAAAAATGTTTTAGAACTAAATTCAAACAAACTGAACTATAGGAACAACCTTACTGAATGATACCCTCTCAGAAGTGAATCCAAAAAATCTCTGTACAACATGATTAATGACATTTTTTTTGGTTATTTTATAATTTATTAAAAACTGTAATCATATCTTATGATATGTTGTGAGAAGGATAGTGGCCCCAGAGATCTCAAGTCTCCTACCACTGATTCCAGGTTTCTAAGATGAAAGTTGGTAAATGTTGAAGGTTGTGCCCAATAAGGAGCCTTCATAAATATCTGATAAAGAAACAGAACTAAGATAGACCCATGAGGTGGACAAAGCTGTAACCTCAGGAGCCCAAATTCTGTGACTGCTTTTATCTGCATTAGATAAAGAGTTGTAACTGATTCTAATTGCAGACTGTATCCATCTGGAAAATTGAGTGAACTGAAATATCCTTCCTATCAGGAATCAAGGAAAGACATAATCTTTTATTATTCTTCTTTCTGAAGCTACTCCGTTTTACATACGTTCTGAGTGCCCTAACCAGACAAAACAAGAGTCTTGTATTGTTGTTATGAAGTAAGGCAGAAATGACAATAGGAGGAGGTAGAACATCTGGCACTTGGTTTTTAGCCATAAATCCTACTTGTGTAGTAAGAGTAGTAGTGTTGGCCATACTTCTATGATCATCAACACTAATGGAAACAGCATGAAGCTCACTGACTCTCCTAGTTGATGCAAAGGCCAGAAGGAATACCATTTTATACGTCAGGAATTTAAAATCAACTGAGATAATGGTTCAAAAGGAGGTTCATGAAGTTTTAACAGAACCCAAGCCAAATTTCACTTCGGGATAATCCTAAGAGATCTTGGCCTTTTGAGCACAAAATGTTTAATCAATTTTGAGAGGATCACAACTGTGCCAATATTGATGCGACCCTCATGTGAAAAAGTATCTGATAGGATCGAACAGTATCCCTTAATGGTCACATGTTGAAGATTTTTTTATATCAAACAGGTAAATGAGAAAATCTGCAATGTTATTGACTGTTGGACGTATGTAATCGACAGAGTAGTCATGGCACCACGGGTAAAAAATCCTCCACTTTCCAGCATAGTTTAAAGTAGAGGACATCCTCCGTGATGAAGAAATGCATTCCGTTGCTCTTCGTGAAAAGTTCCTTCCTCTGAGGAAGGACCTGACAACCGAAAAGCGTGATGGTTGAGAATGCCTAGGTTGTTGTGATAGGAGTTGTGTCTGCCTTGCAGAAGCAGATTCTCCAGCAGAGGAAGACTAACCGGCGGTTCCGTTAACAGTGGTCTTAGGAGATTGATCCAAGGATAGTTCGTTGATAATGGAGCAATCAGAATAATCCTGCAAGTTAACCTGTGTATTTTGAACATAACTTGTTGAAGCAACAGGGATGGAAGGAATGTGTACCCGTTCACTCCATTGCAACTCACTGACAGAGCATCCACTGTGAATGTTGGCGGATCGGGACAGGGAGAAATGTATGTTGAGAGTTGATGATTTCACTTTGTTGCAAATAGATCTATCAACAGATTCTCCTATATCTGTGTCAGAGTATGAAATATCTTCTTGTTGAGTTTCCACTCTGATGGGAGACGTTTCCCCCTCTCGACAGTGAGTCTGCTATAACACTGAGACGTCCTGGAATGTGGCGAATAGACAGATAAATTTTTTTATGTTGTGTCCACAATAGAATCTGTTCTGTCCATAGGTACATCAGTACCAAATGAGTTCCTCCTTGGTTCCTGATGTAGGCTACCACACAAACCACAGTCGAATTGTCAGACATAATTTGAACATGTTTTCCCAACAGTTTTTTTTCCCACTGAAACAGACTGATGAGGATCGTCCACAATTCCAAATGATTTACATGTTGCAGCTTCTGTTGAACATCCCACACTCCCTGGCAAGACAAATTGCCTGGGTTCAGAAATGCACCCCAACCTTGACTGCAGGCATCTGTCATAAGAGTAAAGGTTGGAGTAGGGGGTTCCAAGGGAACTTGGCTTGAAGAAGAAACTCGTCTGCGAGCCAAAAGACTTTGTCCAACGGATGTTTTGTCGCAGACCAGTTATGCCAACGTTGTTTATCCCATTTTTTACATACATCGCAAGTGAATTCAGGAGTACATGCAGTACATAGCAGGCAAGTATCATGATTATCCAGGCCTGCCTTAGTCTTATACACTTTGTGCAATATTTTTTCATGATCACAAAATAATTTAGATGCACGAAATTGGGTGACACCAAATTTCAAAGTATCAAAAAAACGATTTATAAACTTCCCTATTCCAAAGAGCTTTTGTTTTGAATTGGAAATAATATCAGAAACAATCTTGAATAGAAAAAAATTCAAAATTTTTTTCATTACCGGAAGTGAATGACCTGTGACGTCATTTGGTATGGTACAAGATGCTGAAGTAGAGATTGAACACCAAAATAAGAAACAAAATTTTTTCTTGGAAATTTTTTTTATGTAAACAACAGAGCTATTGTAAGACAAAAACGTTACGCTCAAATAATAACTGAACGAAACGAAATAATTATCACAAAATATTTAAGGTCTTGGTGTAACAAGCAGCTAATGCCTAAGGTTACGACCAATGTTGACATTATGAAACTTACCACAGTGACGTCAACATACATGTGAACACAATCCCTACCCAAATATTATGCATACACAATAAAATATTTTTGATAGAAACATAATATGACAACTTCATAAGAGTAGGGTAAATTTGAAAGGTGCCTGAAATTAAGGGTACCCAAAGACTGAAGGTCTTGGGTAGCCATTCTGAAAGTGAATAATTCTAAAAAAAATTTTCTTTAAATTTCAAAATTCATGCCAAAACGACAGATACGGCATGTGGAAGGACAAAAGGGTGGATTTTAACATTAAGCAAGCGGAAGAAAGAACAGGAAAATTTACAACAGGGCTGTTATCTCGAGCTCAGGTGACTTCCAAAAATATAAGTTAAATAAGACTTATGCTTGGATCCTGTTAAATCTTCCTTCCTTTTGCTGCCAGTCCTTAGGAACAGTCTGAAATCCATCTTTTGATGTCCAAAATTGCTTCAGGTCTTGAAATTTTTATGTAAACAACAGAGCTATGTGTTGATGGTTGCCAGGGTAAACAAAGAATGGTGGATCTTGCTGGGTTTAGAGGCACTTTGACACGTCTGCACATGCGTGGAGTGTCATGATATGAAGGGCTGCAATGGGCTTCTCGTTTTTTGTTTTGTCTTGAAATTTAAGAATGGGGGTTCAAAATTTAAGTGTTTGGCCTGTTAATTTAAGAAATTAAGTACAGCTGGTCTGGGCCAATGGTTTATGTTGAAAATAGTGATGAGCCGATATGGGTGTTATCGGTATTGCCGATATCCGATATTTCAATTCAATATCGGACCGATACCGATATTAGTTTTTGTGGCGACACAAGCTTGTGAATAAATATGATGACATTCAGAGAGGACTAACGAGACATGGGGTTGTTCAGCAGTCAGCGTGACTCGACACGCGTCCCAGGTGGATCTCAACGTAACATACATCTGTGATGTATCAAATTCAATATCATTTCCGAACCGACCCACCAGTGAGCCCAGGCATGTGAAAAAAATGGGGGTGGGCTTATCCACGAATAAGACTGAAAGTAAAATGAAAACTTGACATAATGTTTTATGTGTTTGTTTTATTAATTTTTTCCATCGGAATCATCAATCAATCATTCAAAAATACATTTCAGCAGAAAAACATCAACAAAATCAGCACGAAATATCAACAAAACATCAATGTTAACAAATGAGGTCAAAAACGCACGTGGTCAAATTGTTTTAACCTAAAACATGTTCGTTCAGTCATTACATTTCCATTTTGAAGTGTGTTTAATACTGTTTATTAAAAAGTATTTGAACTGTGTTTTGTATTACTCACGCAAGAGAAGGTGCCCCAGTATTCAAAACTCCCATCCATTGTGAAAAAAAACCCGAAATAATCCATTCACGTGTGAGCATTTACATGTACATGCATTGGTGGAACGCTTCTCGGTGAATTCTGTTGCGTTCACTTTCTCCAAGTGCAAGATTAACAGGGGGCAGTTTGCAGCCAACATTGTTGGCACCGGATAACTATCTGCACTATCCATTTCCCAGTTATTGATGTATCGACACTGAATATAGCTGTTATTACCAGAGAAGAAGAACATTGGCAGGGTGTGTGGGGGGGAAGGGGGGGAGGGGGGGGGGTCGGACAGGCAGGCAGGCCTATCTGTACAGGCCAATACGTTGCAAGATAATCACAAAGAATTTCCTCACATTTTTTCATCATTGATTCTTTCAAAAAGCATCAGTGATGGAAAATCCGGAGCAAATTTCCTTGTGGTATCATGCAACGTATTTGTATTTTCACTGGTAGTGAATTGACCAATTGTTGGGGATGTTTTGACCAACTCTTGGGGACGTGTTGGTTCGGGGACGTTTTGACCAGCACCCGTAGTGGTAATGCCATAGTGGTACTGCATTTACCAAAAAAAAAATCATGAATCTTTGTGATTTGTCCGTGATCTGCTGTCTGTAGAGTGTAGAAGTGGGGGGGGGGGGGGGGGGGGGGGGGGGGGGGGGGGGGAGGGGGTTACTGAATTCTGCAATGCATTGATAAAAACACGTGGGCATGTTTCATAAATAAATGAAAGTGTCAATGACACTGTAGCTCAACTTGTCAAGACAAAGACATGTACATGTATAGTATGTGACACAGCAATGACAAACATCTAGGTAATGACCTGATAACAAAGGTACATATAAAGTATTGTAACGGTCTGTACATAAATACTGACCGTTGCCTGTAACAAATGTATAGGTAAAGTATTGTAAAGGTGGGTGACAGTCAGATGCTGAACTAGAAAAGAAATCTTTGAGTCCCAGAGTGGGTCTGACTGAACCCCAAAATATTTGTTCTCATAGCACAGTGATAACAAAGGCACCCCAAAACACACTCGTTCCTGTCCCAAGGTGAAAACAAAAGTACTCAAGAAGTTTTGTGAAGATCAGTTCATAAATACTAGCTGTATAGAACTTGTGACAAAAAACTGATTGGACCTAATTTCGGTACAAAATGGCCACTGGCAGCCATCTTGAATTTTGGACCGTACCCAGAAACACTCATTCTCATCCCAAGGAGATAACAAAGGTACCCAAGAAGTTTTGTGAAGATCGGTTCATAAATACAGCCTCTACCCTGAGCCGTATTGACATGTGTGCTTACATTGTGTAAGTAGCACTGAATAAATCAAAGTTCATCTAATTTGCATAATTTCTGCACGAAAAAAAACCCCTTACAATATGTGATGTATTCCATGTTACTAAACATTCATACAAAAATTTATTCAAATCAGAACTTTCATACAGAAGTTCTATACAAAAGACTGATTGCACTAATTTTGGTACAAAATGGCTGCTGGTGGCCATCTTGAATTTTGGACCACACCCAAAAACACTCGCTCTCATCCCACGGTGATAACAAAGGTACCCAAGAAGTTTCGTAAAGATTGGTTCATAAATATGGCCTCTAGTCTGAGCTGTATAGAAGATGTGTACAAAAAACTGATTAGACCTAATTTCGGTACAAAATGGCCACTGGCAGCCATCTTGAATTTTAGACCGCACCCAGAAACACTCGTTCTCATCCCAAGGTGATAACAAAGGTACCCAAGACATTTCGTGAAGATCAGTTCATAAATACAGACTCTAGTCTGAGCCGTACTGACATGTGTACTTACTGTGTGTAAGTCGCACTGAAAAAATCAAAGTTCATCTAATTTGCATAATTTCTGCACGAGAAAAAAACCTGTATTATATGTGATGCATCCCATGGTACTAAACATTCACACAAAAAAATTATTCAAATCAGGGCTTTCATATGGAAGTTCTGTGCAAAAATCTGATTGCACCTAATTTTGTACAAAATGGCTGCCATCGGCCATCTTGAATTTCGGACCGGACCCAAAAACACTCGTTCTCGTCCCGAGGTGATACCAAAGTTACCCAAGAAGTTTCGTAAAGATCGGTTCATAAATACGGCCTCTAGCCCGAGCCGTATTGGCATTTGCACTTACAGTGCTGAAAGTAACCAAAAAAAAACATCAAAATTAGTCTAATTTGCACAATTTAAGTACGAGAAAAAAACCCGTATTATATGTGATGTATCCCATGGTACTAAACATTCATACAAAAAATTATTCAAATCAGAGCTTTCATATGGAAGTTCTGTACAAAAAACAGATTTCTGACTCGTCGGTACAAAATGGCGGCTGGCAGCCATCTTGAATTTCAGACCGCACCCAAAAACACTCGTTCTCGTCCCACGGTCATAACAAAGGTACCCAAGAAGTTTCGTAAAGATCGGTTCATAAATACGGCCTCTAGCCCGAGCCATAGCAGCTTGGCACTTACAGCTCTGAAAGTAACACTAAATAAATCAAAGTCAGTCTAATTTGCATAATTTACGCACGAGAAAAAAACCCGTATTATATGTGATGTATCCCATGGTACTAAACATTTATACAAAACTTTATTCAAATCAGAACTTTCATACAGAAGTTCTGTACAAAAAACTGATTTTTGCATCATCGGTACAAAATGGCCACTAGCAGCCATCTTGAATTTCGGACCACACCTAAAAACACTCGTTCCCGTCCCAGGGTCATAACAAAGGTACACAAGAAGTTTCGTAAAGATCGGTTCATAAATACGACCTCTAGCCCGAGCCATAGCCAATTGTTGACGTACGGACAGACGGACAGACGGCCAGACGGCCAGACGGACGGACGGACAGACGGACGACGGATGACGGGCCATGACAATAGCTCAAATTTGACTTCGTCAAAGTTGAGCTAAAAATCTATATTTAAACTGACTGCCCTGATGTACATAATGTGTCCCCATTGTTGTAAACAATATGGCTTTGGCTTTCCCTTGTTTTGTTTTCAAAACAGCCTTTCATGTAGCATGGATCAAACTGGATATTACAACTCAGGGTATTAATTCATATTTATTTTGGAGTAGCTATTTTTGCAGAGATCACATCAGGTAATTTCTCAACTCATTTTCTAAAGTAATAACATGAACAATTTGGGTCACTGAACACGCTGTCATTAATAATTTAAGAACTGGGAATTTCCCATTTGTCTTCAACATAAAGTTGATAAACATGAGGGCTGACAATAATAAATAACACGAAAGTATAATTGGTAATTTTATTTTTTTAGCTGAAAATGTGAAAAGATTGACAAAAAAACAACTCCAAAACACATTCACCTAATTTTATTTTGATTGAACAATTGAAATTTTCGTTCACATTTTCGTGATGCCCTGTGTGTTGAAGAATGCTTCACCAGTACCGATAGTCGAAACTTTAATTCAAGAGAAATTTGGGGTGGGCTTATTTTGGGTGATATCCCAAAAATACGTTTTCTAAAAAGCCCTAATCTGAGTAATTAGTGCTACTTAGTTGAGATTATCAGCGATTTGCCTGAGAACCTGATTTGGAAAAAAAAAAGACATATCGGCTGCCAATATCGGTAGAATTGGTATTTTTTGCCGATACCGATACCTGGCCGATAAGCCATTTATCGGCCGATACCGATAACCTGTACCGATAATCGGCTCATCACTAGTTGAAAAAAATATGGTCCAGTTCATGCATATTTGTTAAGTGGATTTCACAAATCTATTTAGATAACAAATAATTGGCAGTGGATTTGTGGTCGAGTGATGAATTATTTTTCACTTTTCAAAATTTATTCACAAGTCTTTGTCTCAAATATTGGCTTCCAACACTCAAGCAGTTAAATACTATAATAAGGGGCTTAGAGAAACATGTGGCGGTGCCACCTTTCTCAGTCCACATAGTATATATGCTCTAAAATAGACCCGTAAATATTCCGTCATCAAAGGTTAGAGATTAGACACTCGTAACATGAACATGAAATGAACTGTAGTCCTGAATCCAAAAAGATATTTTTTAACCATTAATGATTTAGAAATTATTATATATTTTTACAACACTTTGACAGTCTATATCCTGTGGTTTGCATTCGTTTTGAGGATTACATGCTGTCAAGACTTGCCCAGAAACAACTCAACTGTAAAGTTACTAGAAATATAACTTGCAAGTTTATCCAAGACAGAATGTTAGGCACATGTTTAGTTGTAGTAAAAAGTGATCAAAGTGAACTAGATATGGCCTGTCCTAACTTGGGACCAAGAATACCCCTGCGACACACTCTCTGAAAGTGGGCAACAATAATACAAAGTACCATTAATATCCTTAGAGACACTCAAAAGTTCTGAGCCGACTCAACTTGTTATAGTTGGTTTTGGATGTGGGGATAAGTAAACTTGAACTAAGTCTGTGACCTTGACCTTGTAGAGGTATTCCAACCAACCTTATTCACGACAAACTCTCTAGCAGTGGGCAACATTAATACCAAGTATCAATAATATCCTTTAAGGCTATCAAAAGTTCTGAGCCAGACACGACTTGTTCTAGTTGGATTTAGATGTGGGGGAATGTGAACTTGAACTAAGTCTGTGACCTCTACCCTGTAGACAGGCATTCCATCCTTATTTGCGACACACCCTCTGGTGGTGGGCAACATTATTATCAAGTATCATTAGTGGTGGGCAACATTATTATCAAGTATCAATAATATCCTTCAAGGCCATCAAAAGTTCTGAGCTGAACATGACTTGCAGAGAGAGATGGACAGACAGATGGACGGATGGACAAAGTGATTCCTATATACCCCCTTGAACTTCACTTGTGGGGAGTAATAATTAAGCCTTTAAGGGTTAAGAACAAAGTTTTCAGTTTGAAATCAGTGATACTCTTCAGAAAAAACTTTCAAGGATAATTACACCTTTGATCTGCAAGGAATTAAAGAAAATTTCAAGTAAAACTTAAAACACAAAGTAAACTGAAAAGCCACACCCCTATAAAAACAAATATTAGTCACCTTCTCCTGGAATTTTATCTGGAAACTTTTTCAATTTAGCTACAAAAAATCCATCTAAATTATGTGTGTGTGGATAGAATCTTCTTGTGAGTTTCAAACTTTGGTTAAATCTGTGTCGCTCAAAACTGAAAAAAAAAAAGTAAATCAGATCAAAATTATTCATTAACTTTTTAGATATAAGCATGAAATCACTATCTACAAATAAGGCAATAAAAAAGAAGGGAAAAATATTACCAATGTTTGTTCCTTTCATTTCAAACATGTGTGACCACAAATCATTTCCTTCTAGATGATTAAGAAGCATTCAGTTAGGAGGTGGCATCATAAAATTGCTGCTTGATGTCAATTCACTCATTTTGAAAGGCAAAATATACCTCAAACAGCTTCCCAATGCCAAAATTAACTATTCAATAACCTTGAAAATGTATTTTTCGGAGGACTATCCATGACTTTTCCCATGAAAGTTTGCTTTTCTAGCATCTTCACTCGTAGAAGTTTGATTTTAAAATTCAAGGACAATTACACACAGGCTCTCAAGCCACCACTCAAATTCTGAAACGAGCCTGACCCTGTTAAAGCATGGGAGCAGTCTAGCTTGTAAATGGCCTATTGCCTATTTTTAAATTTAGTCAGCTGTAATATTTCAGTTAGTCAGAAAGGTAAATCTATGGTGCGCTCTTCTGACCAATTGAAATATTCCATCCAATTGAATCTAAAAATACTATAAACAATCATCTTCTTGGAATCAATACATACACAGAACGACATACGCGTGTGAATGGGTTAATCGATATACAGCACAAGTGCCAGCACGGAAGGATAAAACGAGAGGCTTGTGCGTGTTGTTCTGTGTTTATTACATGCCTTCACATCTATAAAAACAATTATAAGAAGGGCACTCAGCAATTCATTTGACAACTATCAACAAAAACAACATTTATCACCAACCAAATTTGCGAGGGGAACCCATGTTACTATTACGCCCCCTGAGTTCCAATGTGTTCTATGTGCCTACTGGCACATAGAACACATTGGAACTCAGGGGACGATTTTCAGCGACCGCTAGTGATTCAAATTGTAAAAATTCCAGTGAAATTTAGCTTCTATTTAAAAATATTCTGTCAATGATTTCCGTTCTGCACATATGTGCAGAACAGATTTTCATTTTCTGCATGGTTTAGTGTTGGTGTAGAAGGGGATTACATAGAACAGGCATGTAATAAAAGAACTGTTTCTCACTTGAGACTCGATTTGACCAAATCTTTAATAACATTATCAATACTATTAGACATGCTTGTTTAACTAAATAATATTATCAATGAAGCTCCATCACAGCTGTAGTTTTGTGATTACGCCACACAGTTCCACGAATTGTGTTAATATCTTGTGGTTTTCAAGGTAAATTAAATAAGTGGAACCCTGTTAATTGAAGAGTCACTTTGCCAATGAAATTATTCAATTAACAGGAGATTCAATTTCCTGTATTCTATAGTGCTGAAACGGTTACAGGATTTTCATAACCGGTTAACCGCTTCTGATAACCGTGGTTAACCACGGTTATCCAAAGAATTTGATAAGCATATGTCTTCAGTAGATTACTGAGGGCGAGATCAAACTGAAAAATGCTAAAATCTGTCTGGGCAATGCACCCAGGGAGGTTGGCAATGCTAAGGAAAATGCTGTGTATCAATGCACTGCAGCAAATGATTAGCAAAAATAAATTGCCGATGGCGTAATGTTGTCACAAACCCCCTCTCCCAAAAATAACTGTTTAGGGTAACCCAACAGACCCTAAAAAGTTTATCAAGTTAAGGTCACTCATTTTGTTCAATGTAACCCTAAATTTCCATTGGACTTCAACTGTGAATTTGAAACATGGAGAAATAAATCAATCAGACAGTATAAATGGGGTGCAAGAGGAAAGTTCCAGTTCAGCAAAGAAAACCACATTTGATAAACTCGTGAACATTTCCCGTTAATTCACCACTGGTGTAGAAAGGTCCTGAATATTAATGATTATTGTGTTGAGTTTGGTGTACTGATAATGGAAGCCCCAAAGCTTGTCCTGCTGTATTGAAAATTAAAAAATGTAAAGTAATTTATATATTTTTTATACTTTCCAATGGCCCAGACTTAGCTAGTGCTAACTCCAAAATATCCAGGGCCAAACACAAATTGTGCCTCCCAAATCTCCAAAATTTGCATCCAAAACCAAAAAATAAATGTCCTATATGGTCCTCCATACTTTTGACCACTGCGCATGCGCAGTGTCCACGAAGTACCGAAATTGGTGCCAAGCCTCATTCTTACAAACAGTGCCTGCTAAATGTTACATAATCAGTGGGGAGGTATGAGTTCCTAACTCATGGGAGGGCCATCCCCGTCTGGGCCATTGGTAAGTATAAAAAATATATAAATTACTTTAAATTTTTTCATATTTTTATACTGTAAACCAATGGCCCAGACTTTGCTGAATCGTAAAAAGGCCGGAGGGCCTAGGACATAAAAGAAAATCCAATAACTCAATTATTTATAAAAGAATATCTCCTCAAGGAGAGAAGGAGAGAAAGGATTTATATATGTCTTTCTTATTTACTTGAAATAAAAAAGACGCAACACCAACAATATAATTGAGCATTATACCATATATAATTCTCTATTAACATCCAGTATAACCCATTATACTAATTTAATAAAGGGAAGCCAATGAATAAAGATAGTCCAGAGAATGAGACTCTTTATACTCATTTAAAAGTGTCCGAGGATTGTACATTAACGCTCGTATGACACGTGACATATACAAATGCTTCCAAGTGAGCTACACTTTAAAAATATTACATAAATGAGATATATATTTGCTTTACACTTTAAAACTATCCCAGCACAGACTCGGAATTACTGACACCGGGGGAGGTATTCCCTTGCTTTTCACTATAAAGCCAGTGATATAAGGGAAAACCGTCCCCCACTCCCCCCCTTCCCTTGCTCTGGGTCAAATCACCACAGAACAAAGAGGGCAGCAGGACAGAGTCACTGCTGGAACAGAAAAACCTACATAACTATAGCTATAATCATTTAGTGGACGACATTCTGAGCAACAGATAACGGACCTAAACATCTAAGGTCGCCTGAAATAGACTCTATATTTCTAAGGTAAAACTTGGTAAATGCAGAAGGCTGTGTCCAGTACACAGCTTTCATGAGATCAGTAATGGCAATACTGTTAGAATAAGCCCAGGATGTGGACAGCGCTCTAACTTCGTGCGCTGAAATCTTAACTACCGACTGCTGATTAGAAGATAAACTTTCAAAGGCAGTACGAATTGCTAATTGAATCCATCTAGCAATAGAATGAACAGAAATCTCCCTTCTATTGGGAATTAATGATAAAAAGAAGTGTTTTCTTCCTTTTCTGATAAACTCTGATCTGCGTTTATATATGTGCATAGCTCTTACTGGACACAGCAAGGGTCTACGGTCATCCGTAGATGGAAGAGCCTTAATGATAATAGGCTCACGATGTTTATTAGGAGCCTGGTTCTTAGCCAAAAATCCCACCTGAGTAGTTAAAGTAATGGTATTACCAACACTACGATAGTGTGAATCATCGATAAAGCATGGAGTTCACTAACTCTTCTTGCAGAAGCAAATGCTAAGAGAAAAGCTGTTTTATATGTCAAGAATTTGAACTCTACAGCATCCAACGGTTCAAGTGGAGCTTCTTTAAGCTTTAACAGAACCCAAGCTAAATTCGACTTAGGAATTAACCTAAGGGTTCTAGGCCTATTGATCGAAAAGTTTTTCACTAACTTAGATAAAGAGACATTAGATCCAATCTGTAAGCTATCATGATGAGCATAGGTATCCGATAGCATAGATCTATAACTCTTAATAGTTATTGGCTGCAGTTTGATCTCGTCAAACAAGTAGACCAAAAAATTAGCAAAGTCTGGAATGGAGGGATCACAGATATCAATAGAATGATCCCTGCACCAACGAGAGAAAACCTTCCACTTAGCAGCATAATTTAGCGAAGAGGAGGTCCTCCTACAGTTAGAAATTGCATCCACTGTTCGTCCTATAAAGCACTTCCCGTGCAAGAAGGACAGCACAACGGAAATACGTGAAGGTTGAGACCTAGTGGGTTGTGATGCAGTGTGCGAGATTTTTCCTGAAAGAGAAGGTCCTCCCGTGGAGGAAGCTTCCGGGAAACGTCCCTTAACAGACACCTGAGAAGATTTATCCATGGTTTCTGAGACGGCAGAGATGCTACCAGCAGTATCTTGCACTGCGATTGCTCGATCTTTAACAAGATCTGTTGAATTAACGGAGTTGGAGGATATGCATATCCTATCATTCCGTCCCATGAAATTGAGAGAGCGTCCACAGCGTATGCTCGAGGATCTGGACATGGCGACACATACATCTGCAACTGATTGTTGAGATGTGTTGCAAACAAGTCTATCATTGGTCGATCCCATTGGTAGCAAATCTGCTTAAACACTCGCTTGTTGAGAGTCCATTCCGAAGGCAAAATGCGACCTTTCCGTGAGAGCGAGTCTGCTAGAACGTTCAGAAGACCCGGTATTATGACTGACCGATAGATGAACCTGATGTTCCAAGACATACAGCAGAATTCTTTTCGTTAGTTTGAATAACAGAATCGAATGAGTGCCTCCCTGGTTCCTTATATATGCTACTACTGTTGAGTTGTCGACATTATTTGAACATGCGAATTCTGAATATGTTCATCCAATGACGTAGCGCAAGCCATATTGACATCATTTCTTTGATGTTTATGTGTTTTTCCCGGAATGCAGGGTCCCAAAGACCCTGGCACTTCGAGTCTGTTGGGCTCAGGGTCGAATCCCAGCCTACCTGACTCGTGTCTGTCATCATTGTAAAAGACGGATCTGGCAGCTGCAGCAGGACTCCCTGAGTTAACCACTGAATGTCTGCCCAAATCTGAATCTTTTGTTTTACTTGGTCCGTTAGAACAATATTTGTTTCGAGCGAATGCGTTTTCACAATCCATGTTTGAGTAAAAAATATCTGAAGTGGACGTGTGTGTAAGTGGCCCATTGGAATGAGGTCTGCAGCCGCTCTGCACAGCCCCATAAGTCGCATGAATTCCCTCGCTGTTAATATGCCTGAGTGTAGACAAAAGCAAGCATAACAACTGACTAATTTCGCTCTGGGTAACAGCAGACAAACCAGATTGTTGTGAGTCTCGAAGCTCATTCCCAAGTGAATGGACTTGGACGGAGCTAGATCCAACTTCTTTTCGTTTACAATGAAACCGAGATGTCAGAGCAATAATAGCAGACTCTGAACATCATTCTGAAGAATCGTTTTGTCACTGTATCTCTAAAAAATGTCGTCCAAATAGGCCGACGTTACCGCAGATGAATGAGCCCGGAAATACGCCATTACCAAGTTCATTATTCGAGTGAATGCCCAGGGTGCTAGATTGAGTCCGAAGCACATCGCTCGGAACTGATAAACAACTCCCAGGACGGCAAACCGTAGGTACTTTCTGAATGCTGGATTCACCATAATATGAAAGTACGCATCCTTTGGATATATGCTTGTTGCATAGTCGTTCAACCGAATACTCGCCCTTACTGATTGGATGGTCTCCATATAAAACTTTGGAGCCACGATCAATTTGTTTATCCAGCTTAGATCTATTATTGGATGGAACGAGCCGTCTGGCTTCGGTATCAAACACAGGTGACTGTAGAAACCTAGTGATTCGTGGTTTTCTACAACCTCTATTGCATTTTTCTCTAAAAGAGATTTTACCTCCGATAGAGTGCTGGTCGGAAGCTGAGTCCAGTGTGGACTTCGTGTTAATGGAGGCTTTTCTCGAAATAATAGCCTTAGGCCATCCGAGACAACCCATCTGACCCACCGGTCTTCTGTAATTGTGATCCAATTTCCAGAAATCTTGTTAATCTTCCAGCAACAGGCGCACAATCAAGGTCCTGACCATCACCTTCTGGACCTGCGAGGCCTACTACGTCCTCCCCGTGCAGCGCCTCGGCCCACCGACCTGGGGACGTCTGACCAGTAGTCTCGGCCACACCCACGTCCCCTGAGTCGCTATATTGACGATCCCTAGGGTAATTATTTGAGGGTTTCTTAGAGGAGTTTCCTCTGGACGATCTTGGTCCTGAAGCTCCTACTTTACCCTTTTCTGCTGTATCACTTTTACTGGAAATTGACTTCAAAAGCAGAACATTAGATGCTTTCTTAGTAATTTGATCATAGATCAAAGAAAGCTTGCCGTCAAATAGATTGTCACCGGATACCCCAGCGACTCGAAGAGAGTTTTTCACCTTATCATCAACTAGGGATGATGACGCTAGGGCTGCATCATGTCTAACTAACTCTAAATTAGCTACTGATAAGGCAGAGTTATACGTGGTATAAGCAATAGCCCTTGATAGAACTCTTAATCAGGTACAAACTCTTTTCCACTGAGATGTTGTGCCATCGCTCTCGTAAGGTGATCTGCATAAGACAAAGTGTCTAGATTTGCTCTATTGGAAGAAATTGTTGTCTCCATTGTATTCGAACGAATTGAAAAGGACGCAGGTAAGGACATATCTAAGTCCTCAGCCTGCTCGTCCAAATGCAGAGGAACTCTCGGAATACCCTGACCTGCCGTTTTAAATTTACTTCTACTACTAATAAACGGCAGTTGTAGGGCATTTGATGATAAAAAAACTGCATTTCCTCTTCCCTGAGGAAAGATTAAATATAGCGTCATTTAATAGATCAAAAGTCCAAGACACATTACCGAATAAACAAGAATATCTCCCTTAACCCGGCTGAAAAAGTCGGTATCTAACGATGCTAGCAGTCTTTTATCAGTAGTCGCAGCATTCTGATCAGACGGAACAACCTCTGGAAGGTATTGATGAATAAAATCCATCGCTACCTTGTGTTGTTCCAGAATGGAATATTCCAAATTATTCAGTCCCCTTTCACCATCCGATTGGATCTGAATAGATTCTCGGTCATCCATATCTGAACGAGCAGATGAATGAACCGACCCAGCTTCATCCAACAGTTCAACATCAGAAGATGTCGTAGAATGTTCCAAAACCTGCTGGGATGTTGCGATGATCTGCGCTACTTGCGACAGCAAGTCCGTAACAGAGGCCTGTGGAGCAGCGGTTCTTTGATGTTTAGACGATGGTTGCTCCTGGGACGGCGTGTCTGACATAATCCTCTTATGTGGACATCCCAATTCATGCGGCCTTGTCTCCTTGGCTACCGGATGGTGTGACTTTTTTGACGACATCGAATCCTTCGTCGGCGATGCAGGCTGGATCTCCATAGAGTCACATAGCCAAGGTGCGGTCATGTGTGCTTAGATGATATGGAAGCTGATAGACCAGCCGACCCCGGCATCCTATTTGATGGAGCGTCCCGGACAGGAGGCGTGGACATATGCTCCGACTGACGCAAGTTCTGTAGAACAACATCTGGCCCCCGATGTTGTTGAAAGAGAGAGGGGCCTCTCTCGCTCACGGTCCGGGCAGACCTGGCCGAGCCCACCGCAGAATTAGCCGGCTTCCTCTTTTCCGTCGCTGCAGGGTGAGCATGTTTTGATTTTTCAGTGCTCGCAACACCCTTTTTCCTCTCCTCAACCGCTACGGACATACCCGGCATCACACTACTCAAATCCTAAGTAATAGATCCACCGGTTGAGCTAGCTGGTGACAAGGGAGTAAACCCCAAATCCTGAGGTCTAGTTCCTTGTCTTATATTATTGAGCACTTTTGTCGCTAGCTCTATATTTGATTGAGACGGCGGCAGCACACTTTCTGACAGCATCACTGATTCATCACCATATTCTTGTTCCTCTGAAAAAGACTGAAAAATAGGCCGATGAAATCGTCAGATGTGTACCCATATGCGCAACTAGTAGAAAGCTGTATGACGGAGGGCCACCCTGGATGCCGACATTATGTACACCATACATGGTATGGGTACATATAGAAATGGATTGGAGGAGTATCTAATTTGATGGATAAAGGGTTAATATCTCCGGATCAAATTATTAGATTCACATAAAAAACTATACAGCACAGCACATCAGTAACCTGAATATATATGTAAAGTAACCTGATAATCAGATTAATATTTATTGAGTTATCGCATGCCGAAGAAATGGATTGGAGGAGTTCTCAATTTGAAGGATAAAGGGTTAATATCACAGGATCAAATTAGCAGATTTACACCAAAAACTATACAGCTCGGACATCAGTAATCTGAATACATGTATGAAGTAACATGACAAACGGATTGATATTTTTTGAGTTCTCTCATGCCAAAGGGATTGGAGAAATTTTCAATTTGAAGGGTAAAGGGTTAATATCTCTAGATCAATTTACAGGATTTACACCAAAAACTATACAGCTCGGCACATCAGAAACCTGAACACAAATATAAAGTAACTTGACAATCCAGGCAATATTTTTCAAGTTATCGAATGCCAAAGGGATTGGAGGAATTTTCAATTTGAAGGATAAAGGGTTAATATCTCAGGATCAAAATAACAGGTTTACACCAAAAACTATACAGCTGGGCACATCAGTAACCTGACCACAAATATAAAGTAACTTGACAATCCAAGCAATATTTTTCAAGTTATCGAATGCCAAAGGGATTGGAGGAATTTTCAATTTGAAGGATAAAGAGTTAATATCTCAGGATTAAACTAGAGGTACTGTGAGCAAACTCACAAAGTGATCCCCCCCCCCACCCCCGCGCCTGAAATGTATAAGTTAGATTATCTCCCCTTGGAAATGTCAGAACAGAATTATATTGCTTCATGAAGTTCTTCCACTGTGTAAAGTTTCATGAAAATTCTTCAAATGGTTTAGGAAGAGTTGCGCTTACAAGGATGGACAGACGGTATAAGTTAGATTATCTCCCCTTGGAAATGGCAGAACGGAATTATATTGCTTCATGCACATCTTCATATGGAGTTCTTCCACTGTGTGAAGTTTCATGAAAATTCTTCGAACGGTTTTGGAGGAGTTGTGCTTACAAGGATGGACAAAACGGTATAAGTCAGATTATCTCAGCTTGGAAATGTCAGAACGGAATTATATTGCTTCATGCACATCGTCATATAGAGTTCTTCCATTGTGTAAACTTTCATGAAAATTCTTCAAACGGTTTAGGAGGAATTGCGCTTACAAGGATGGACAGACGGACAGATGGACGGACAGGGTGATTCCTATATACCCCCCCAAACTTTGTTTGCGGGGGGTATAATTATCAGACTTACACCAAAAACTATACAGCTCGGCACATCAGTAACCTGAACACAAATATAAAGTAACTTGACAATCCAAGCAATATTTTTCAAGTTATCGAATGCCAAAGGGATTGGAGGAATTTTCAATTTGAAGGATAAAGGATTAATATCTCAGGATTAAATTATCAGATTTACACCAAAAACTATACAGCTGGGCACATCAGTAACCTGAACACAAATATAAAGTAACTTGACAATCCAAGCAATATTTTTCAAGTTATCGAATGCCAAAAGGATTGGAGGAATTTTCAATTTGAAGGATAAAGGGTTAATATCTTAGGATCAAAATTCCAGATTTACACCAAAAACTATACAGCTCGAAACATCAGTAACCTGAAGATATATATAAAGTAACATGACAATTGAATTGATATTTTTTGAGTCATCTCATGCCAAAGGGATTGAAGAATTCTCAATTTGATGGATAAAGAGTTAATATCTTGGGATCAAATTATCAGATTTACACCAAAAACTCTACAGCTCGGCACATCAGTAACCTGAACACAAATATAAAGTAACTTAACAATCCAAGCAATATTTTTCAAGTTATCCAATGCCAAAGAAATGGATACAGATGCCAGACGGACAGATGGATGGACAGATGGACGGACAAAGGATGCACGAACAACGGATGGCCACCCGGATGCCGGCATTATGTGTACCATACATAGTATGGATACACATAAAAACTAGAGTGACTTTGTGGTGAGAGAACCGGCATCGGCCTCTCACCACTAACAACATACCGTGACACACGTCTCCAACATTTGTCATCCTAATTGGCACAAACAGAATAAGAATTAGTACGAGTACAGTGACTACAACAAACACAATGAATATGAGAGTCAGAGGAAGATTTCCTCAACTAACAATTTGTGCAATAATCTTTCATTCTGCCATAAACTACAAGTCAACAGTACCCGCACTAATTCCAATAACAATCTAACAAAGATACATAATAATACAATCCAATGCAAAAAGTTTGAAAAATAAATTCATAAAAAAAAAAAAAATTTCAAAAAATTTTGACATGAGCCCAAGTTCCCAAAGGGAACGATGAGCCCAAATGGATCCCAAAAAAGCCTAAGTGCAGACAATTTTTTTTTCTTATTCATAAAAATTAATGCTACACTTCTGGAGTATATAATGTATCTAACTATAGACCTATCATAATAAAATGACTAGGAAACTACCTTTTGAAAGTAACCGTTGTCAGTGTAAACATCGTGTAATAAAAACCAGAAACAAGACTCCAGGCACTGAACAATATGGTCCGAAGTCAGTAAGATTTCAAACTATCCAATGTAAGGCAGGATCTTCGTCACAAGAAGCTGCGATACATCAGATGGCAGATGCATGACCAAAACGCCTAAACACTCCTTCGGGTGAGGACGTAACCATGGGGATACACAGAATAAACAGTCTGTAAACAAGTTAAACACTTAACAAACAGTGGCAAATTCATAGTAAGAGTGATAACACCAGGCCCATGTCCCAAAATTGGGAAACATGAAATAATTTTAAATAAAAATTCTAAGTTACAGCCCTGAACACATCAAACCACTGTTTTTTTCCTCTCATCATCCTAATGCATCCTTGGATCCACCAAAATCACCATTGCTTTGTGTCTGGCATCATAAAAACTGAGATTAACAAGCACAGAAGTCAGTTTGTTGTTATCTGACAGAGGGCCATGCGCAGTGATCAAAAGTATGGAGGACCATATAGGACATTTATTATTTGGTTTTGGATGCAAATTTTGGGGATTTGGGGCACAAAATTTGTGTTTGGCCCTGGATATTTTGGAGTTAGCACCAGCTAACTCAGGGCCATTGGTTTACAGTATAAAAATATGATAAATTTAAAGTAATTTGTATATTTTTTATACTTACCAATGGCCCAGACTTAGCTGGTGCAAACTCGATATTATCAAGGGCCAAACACAAATTTTCAACCCCCCCATCCCCAAAATTTGCATACAATATGGAAAATTAAAAGTCCTATCTGGCCCTCCATACTTTTACCATCTGCACATGCGCAGCAGTCAGGAAGAGACCGGAATTGGTGCCAACCTCATTCTTTGTAGATGAGCGTACTAAATAATAACTCAGCGGGGAGGTATGAGTGCCCACACATGGGAGGGCCATCCCCGTCTAGGCCATTGGTAAGTATAAAAAATATACAAATTACTTTAAATTTATCATATTTTTATACTAATAACCAATGGCCCAGACTTAGCTGAATCATAAAAAGGCGGAGGGCCTAGGACTTAAGAATTAGCAGACCAAATATAGCTCCTAAGCCTGTATTCCAAGGTGACAAGGAGATTAAAATTAAAAGAATTACATGTATGTCTCTCTATACAATAATAGAGAAGACATGCCATCAATAAGGTGCCAAATCTAAGTAATTCCGTAATCATAGCATGAATGGTTATGATTAATGATTAATTATTAATGATTATGCTAATTGGGTGTAAAAAGCCCCCAATTTAAGGCTATACTAGACTAAGCCACTTAAGTCAGGATGGCGTATTTGAGAGTGAGACTCTAACCCCCACAAACACATGCCATATATATATAATAAACAATCTGTATCTAAGATCAGTAATAATCTACAGACAAAAAGAGCTTCACTCATAGTTACACACTTTTCAAGCCGGGTGAGATGAAGAAAAATCCCCCCCCCCCTTTTTTTTTGAAGGAATATTCTCCCTAACAAAGAGGGAAGTGCTCTGGAATCCGTGAAAAGCGGTACCAAATAATCAATATATATTTGCCCAACATGCACCCAGGTATTAATTATTATTAATTATTGGTGCTTAACACCACTTCAGAAGCTAAGGCTATCGTGGCGATCCCGGTTATTAACAGCGCATGCTTCTAATGTATTCTGGAGTTGGAATACATAGATAGGTCGAAAACCGGTGATATAACGTGTACAACCATACACTTGTCCAACTGAATTCCAATGGAACACACGCTTCTAAGGCAACCAACAGGCGACCCCGTTCAGGTGTACAATTAATTCCAATAATAAAACTTCAATCGAACAGTGCGAATATACACAGGTACACGAAGGCTAGAAATTTTATTGATAAGGAATCATATGCTTGTATATGACTTATAAACGAACAACCACAGGAAGCAAACCAACTAAATAGTGGATGTGCCAATGAGGTCGCCGTTTGAACACGACCTAGCCGCCAATCGAGGAGCCATGAAAGGCATGCATATACTTGAATGCATACGAGGCTTACAGGAAGAAAACTACGTCCTGCTCTGTAATCGCCTCTCAACACATTGGCGGGGTGGGGGTCGGAGGGGGGTCGGGGGGGGGGGGGGTATGGGGTGAGGGCGGGGGGGTTGGTTCGACGAATATTTCCTATTGAACCCCCCTGACCCACATTACTTGAATCGCTTTTGTGTTAGTTATCAAATAGTACAGGAACAGCAGGGCTCCCTCACGTCTGACCGACTCCATAATGCCACTAAGACAGAGAGGGTCGTGATGAACAAATAATACACCATATAGCAGACATAATCACACTAGGTAAATATGGCATCATCAATAGAGCTTATAGGCTCATATAACTAACACCAAACCATACCAGTAGGAAGAGAATAACCTCCTCTAACATACAGTATCATTCTGATAGGACAACGAACTCAGCCTAGCTGAAGCAGCGAAAAGTCTTCCTATATGTGAAGACAATAAAAGGCTGATAACTGCAGCCTTAGAAGCTCACTAAGGAGACTTACAATGATAGCTGTAGCTTACAAGTCTTCATCTCCGTGAAGACAGATATATCGGTTAAGTTGTGACCTTGAAGGCCCACTGAATGGAGACTTACAAAAATCGTCGCGCAAGGTAGGAAATGAAGAGCTGCTATTTTAACAGCCCTAAAATTCCAAAGACACAGTAGTCCCAAGAGATAATTAGAGGTACTGTGAGCAAGCTCACAAAGTTATCCCCCCCCCCCCACCCCTGCGCCTGTCAGAACGTAATTATATTACTTCATGCACATCTTCATATGGAGTTCTTCCATTGTGTAAAGTTTCATGAAAATTCTTCAAATGGTTTAAAACGAGTTGCGCTTATAAGGATGGACAGACGGACGGACGGACGGACAGGGTGATTCTTATATACCCCCCAAACTTTGTTTGCAGGGGTATAATTCAGTTATATCACTGCATAATTACTGAAAAAACATTGCTTATGATTCTAGCTAGGCTACAATGGTGTAAACAATAAGACTCAAGTCTATGAGACCTAGGAAAACAAACCGAAAAGCACTCTACCTTTTTTTGGTTTTATTCCAAAAGACAGCAGTCAGAGCCCAGCTAACGTAGCTCAGAAGTCTTCCTCTCCGTCAAGACAGCTATCTCAGTGTAACTAGCGATCTTGAAAGCTCACTAAACTGAGACTTACAACCATCGTCGCCGCAAGGTAGGCAATGACGAGCTGCTATTCTAACAGTTGTAATTCCCAAATAGACAGTAATCTCAAGCTAGCTACGCAGTAATGAGTCATCTACGTGAAGACATATCTGTGTCACTAGTGGCCTTTGAAAGCTCATTAATTCGAGGCTTACAACACTAGCCGCTAATTATAAGAAAAGACCACTGTGACAGTACATAAGGCTACTATGGCATCCAGAATGGCATTAAATGTCTTGACGCCAAGGAATACAACACCGAAAGGGAAAAAACATACTTATTCCCTCTAATGGTTCTATTCCAAACAAGGCAGCTGTCTCAGCCTATCTATGCACTATCCATCTGGCTTCGGGACGAGAAACAGGTGACTTGAAAAAACCTGGAGAATATTTCGACGACCTCTATTGCTTTTCTTCAACAGGAGAGCCTGTACCTCTGTCAAGGAGAAACTCACTTGGAAGAATTCCCCGGAAGATTTGTCCAACACATACTTCTTGTAAGTGGAGCTTTGCTCGGACTGATAGCCACAGGCCTACCGAGACTACATTCTCATCCACTGATCTCTGCAATTTTCATCCACTTTTTTGCAAGGGTGATAACCTTCCGCTAAGTGGAAAACAACAGATGTCTATTCTCGATGACCTCTATTGCTTCCTTCAATAAGAGAGCCTGTACCTCCGCTAGGAAAGACACTCTTTTGAAAGGATCCGCCGGGAGATTTGTCCAATGCGGACATCTTGTAAGTGGGGGTTTTGTTCGGAATGATAGCCGTAGGCCCTCCGAAACTACACTTCTCACCCACTGATCTTCCATAACTGCTATCCAGTTTCTCGTGAAGTTGATAACCTTCCACCAACTGGTAAGCAATAGAGGTCTTGTCCATCACCTGTACGACTTACGGGAGGAGAAACTACGTCCTCCCCACGAAGAACCTCATCCTGTCAGCTTCGGGGCATATGACCTATAGTCTGAATCAAACTTGCGCCCCTTTTCCGAGTCTCAATACTGATGGCCTCCGGAGTAAGTATAAGAGGGTTTGTACCCTCACGAGGAGTTCCCTTTAGTTGATTTGAAGTGGAATGGCCTTGCTTACCCCGGTCTGCTGAACCACGTTGTTGAGACGCAGACTTCAGTAGCAGTGCACTGGAAGCTTTCTTTGTAGCCTGATCATAGGCAAATGATAGCTTGTCGTCAAAGAGAGTATATCCGGAGACCGGAGCGACTCGGAGAGAGCTTTTCACCTTGTCATCTATAAGTGATGACGACACAAAGGCTGCATCACGTCTGATCAACTCCAAATTTGCCACTGTCAGGGCGGAGTTGTACATGGCATACATGACTGCCCTGGAAAGAACTCTAAGCGAGGAAGAAACATCCTCAAATTCCTTCCCATTAACTGGTAAAGTGCTGAGTTTTTTCTGACAACAAATCAAAGCTCATCATATACTGCTCTATTACATTTAATTGGATAGTGCCGTATAGGCACTGTCCAATTAAATGTCAGAGAGCAAGGTATTGTATAAAAAATCTGATTCATCTCAGGGACAATAAAGGCTTCTTCAGGCAGAATGCAGCTACAGACAGTTATTGCCTGTCACTTTTAGTAAAGCCCAAAATAGGGCTTCCAGCACTCTACCAGTTAAGACGTTGCACCATAGCTCTGGTGAGGTGATCTGCATAGGACATCGCGTCCAGATTCGCTCTATTGGATGAAATAGCACATTTCATCACTTCCGAGCGCATTTTGAATGATGCAGGTAGGGACATATCTAAATCCTCGGCCTGCTCATCTAAACAGAGAGGAGCTCTCTAGACATCTTCTCCAACCATTTTAAATGAAAGTGGTCCAAGGAATGGTATATTTATTGAAGATGTCGATAAGAAACCGTCTTCCTCTTCTATGTCTTCGTGCAGCTGGCTGGATATCTGAAGTCGGGTAGCTAGCATGCAGTCGTGTGTTCTTTTGTAATGTCGCGGAGGAAGCCGTGACTGTAGCCAACCCCTGCTGCAGTCTAGATGGAGTGTCCCGAGCGGTGGGTGTGGACGTATGCTCCGGCTCATGCAAGTTTCTCAAAACAACATTTGACCCCAAATGTTGTTGGGTTAGAGAGGGGCCTCTCCCGCTCTTGCTAAACCTCGCCGAGCCTCCCTAAAAGAAACTTGCTGACTTCCTCCATATTTCCATCGTCGCTGGGTGAGCTTTTGATTTTGAGGTGCTCACTCTACCCAAATCTACAATTCCTTCAACCGCAACGGACTTAACCGGTGTCACAGCTCCCACGGACGGAGTAACTGTTTCACTGGTAGAGCTAGCTGCTTGCAAGGGATTAAGAACACTAACTAGAGGCCTTATCCCTTGCTTAATATTCATGAGCACCTTTGCAGCTAGCTGTGTTTGCTCATCAGAGTGCATGGACGGTAGCACACTTTGGATGGGTATCACAATACCATCACCATGTTCTTGATCCTCTGAAAAAGAAACTGATAAACTCGAATTATCTTCCTGTTTTGGAATCTGACTGCCAACAACATACCGCGACACCCGTCTCCAATGCAGCACACTTTGGATGGGTGTCACAATACCATCACCATGTTCTTGTTCCTCTGAAAAAGAAACTGATAAACTCGAATTATCTTCCTGCATAGGAATCTCACCACCAACAACATACCGCGACACCTGTCTCCAATGTTTGTCATCCCAATGTACACATGTAGGGCAAGAATTCGCAGGCGTGCATCGACTACAAGCAAGGCAATAATCATGAAAATCTGATGTCGACTACCTTGCCTTGCATTTAGAGCAGAAAGGTTTCATCAGGGTTTAACTCTTTTGAGAAAATCAAATTTAAGCACTTTTTAAGCACTTTTCAAGGGTTAAAATTGGATTTTTAAGCACTATTTCCCAGCCGTAAACATTGATTAATAATAACTTAAATTCAGTACCACACAGTGTTCAAAGCTAAGAAATGATGAGATATTTGTTTTAATACATGTACATATTATAGGCCAGTCAAACAGTAATGCTTACCTCTGAAGTCACCGTTTGAAAATCCAAATGATGCTGTCCTGTACATATGTAATGAATACTGCTCAACAATGTCAAACATCTTGATCCAGAGAATATGGAATAAACTCAACAGGAACTCAAACAATGAACATTTAAACATCTTAAAAGGAAAATCTTAACAGCTGAACATGTGAACAAATTACTGTAGTTTCTTGGTTGTAATACTAATTTAGTTTGGTTTCATTAATGCTATTTTGCCGTCCAAATCTTTTGACAGTTTATCATATAACTTCCTTTTTTCCTTAGATTTTTCTCTTTGAGCATTAGCTTGAGATAATAGTTCCAACTTTCCCAAAGTTTCAGCTTTCTGTGAAAGTTTGTCAGCACTTCCTATCAGTGTTTCTTCATCTTTCTTTGCTTGTTCTCTCCTTTTCTTGATATCAGGTATCAGATATTTCATCGTGCAAAGCTTTCCTTTTTGTCTTCTGAACTTCTGCTTTTTCATTGTCCCTCTGTTGATCCAGAAAAGCATGGTACCTCTGCCTTGCTGACCTGGCACACAATAAGAGCTCATTATTGATCTCAAAGTTATCTATACCCCCAATACTAAATATATAGTCAGCAATTATTCTTTGGGCAATTATAGTGTGATGTTTCATGTTCTCACATTCCACTTGTTTGTTAATGGAGAAACCTCTTTCAACTTGAGCTTGACCATGGGAGAGAATGAGCACCATTTTAAGAAACTTAATAAGATGTAGATACTTATTGTCATGTGTTGGAAGGTGTTTCATAAAAAAATCATCCAATCTGTCCTCAAATTTTTTTAAAGATTTGAATTCCAGCTCACCAATCATAGCAATGTTATCCAGGAATTCATCAGATTCTATCACAACAGTATCTGATTATAAATCTCTTCACAATGCGTTTAAATCTTTCTCTACTCAAGAGCTTATCAGCAACCATTTCGTATAGATCAAAGGCAACAAGATTCCTTACCAGAGAATATGTCGCTGGACATTTTTCACAGAGTTTGAGAATAACTTTTACAAGAAACCCTTTGGCATCCATCCTAAATTCAAGCAGCTGCTTCTCACTTACATTTGTGAGCCCTTTGAGTTTGGCTTCAGTTCCTAGACCCATCTCTATTTTTCTGTGAGACACATGATTATCTGTGTTTGCTACATCTAACTGAAATAGTTTTTCAACAGTAGAGTTTGCCTCTATTAAATCTGGTTTTAATAAATTTTTTTATCAGAGTCTTGACAATTTTGTAGAGTTCATTGGCTAAAAATGGCACCATAGGCCTTTCAGTTTGGAAATTCACCAAGAAGGGGCACAACACTTGAGCAACAAGGGTGAAGAATTCCAGTTTAGCAAGAAACAGTTTGCCTTTGAATGCTGTGCTGACAATATCAAATGATTTGCATGATTGTTTAGTTTTTTTATCTTTGTCAAATTTCTGCACATATGTTTGTATGTGTGACCAGATGAGGAGTGCCCACTTTGAGACAGGTACATTTTCTAACCAACGGTGTTTCACATACTTAAGTGGCAACATGCTCTGATCAGCAGTGCCAATCACACTATTTTCCTTAACACAACTGATATAGTCCTCCCTGAGAGCTGGTGAGTCTTTAAAAAGGTAGTATACTGACGATAAAACACCACAAATGTCCCATCCTGAAGCTAAAACCCCTGTTTTAAATGCATTATAAGCAATGTGCAAACCACAACTTCCAATGTCAATTAGGGAATGCCCATAGTCTGTCTGTATCTGTTCTTGAATTTTTTTGAAAAATGCCCAATTGACATTTGGTCCGTCCATGCTAATTTGTATCATACTATTAATGTCAGAAAGTTGATCAAGTGCTTCACTGAAATGTGAAAGTAAGTCCACAGCTGTGGCATGACCCATGAATATTGAGGCCAAGTAACGAGTTACAACTTTTGGCTGAGAGTCTGATTCTTCCCAAAATCGAACGTGTACATCCATTTGTTTTTCTTGGAGCTTTATATTAAGAGACTCATCAAAAAGTACAACAAACGGTCCCTTGACGGATGTCAATAGTTTTTTTTTTCAAGTAATCTGCTACACCAAATACTGTTAAATATCTCGATTTTGTTTCACCACATGTGAATTTTTTTGCAATTTGACTGTCCGAAAACATTCACGTAAATAAAGACATTATGTCACAGTTACTATTGAAAGAGCAATGTGTGGTTGAACAGTGCACGACCCACAGTACTTCAGCACTCAAGACACTGGTATCTGTAGAAAAGTGACTCGAAATTAATCGTTGAGAATTGACAGTCGAGTTTGTAACAGACTCAGTTGAAGTTGATGACGCTGAAATTTCTTCCGTGATAATTTCGCTAATTTCGATGTTTCTGAATCGGTTTTCACAAACAGGTCCATTTTGGGACCACTAAAATCCTTCGAAAGTTAAAAAATTTATAGTAATTTATATATTTTTTATACTTACCAATGACCCAGACTTAGCTGGTGCTAACTCTTAAATTCTAGGGCCAAACACAAATTTTACCCCCCAATCCCCAAAATTTGCATCTAAAACCGAAAATTACATGTCCTATATGGTCCTCCATACCTTTCCTCCACTGCGCATGCGCAGTGTCAAGGAGGTCTCGAAATTGGCACCAAAAGTCATTCTTACAAGCAGTGCCTGGAAAAGCGTTATGTACTCAGCGGGGAGGTACGAGTTCCCAACTCATGGGAGGGCCATCCCCGTCTGGGTCATTGGTAAGTATAAAAAATGTTAAAAAATTTATAGTAATTTATATATTTTTTATACTTACCAATGACCCAGACTTAGCTGGTGCTAACTCTAACAAAACCAGGGCCAAACACAAATTTTGCCCCCCAATCCCCAAAATTTGCATCCAAAACAAAAAGAAATCATGTCCTATAGGACCTCCATACTTCGCCCCTACTGCGCATGCGCAGTGTCAAGGACGTTCCGAAATTGGCGCCAATTATCATTCTTACTGGCAGTGCCTGGTCAGCGCTATGTACTCAGCGGGGAGGCAAGAGTTCCCAACTCCTGGGAGGGCCATCCCCGTCTGGGTCATTGGTAAGTATAAAAAATATATAAATTACTATAAATTTTTTAACATTTTTATACTGTACCAATGACCCAGACTTAGCTGAATAGGAAAAAGGCTGGAGGGCCTAGGACATAGAGGAAAATCCAATAAGCTCAACTATATAATATAGAGGCAACCCCTTTAGGAGAAAAGGAGTATTAGGCTTTACATGTATCTTTCTTATTTAATATTAAATTAGAAAGATACAATACCCTTCATAATTGAGCACAATAACATTCATGTTCTCTATTAACATCCAGTATAACCCTTTATACTAATTATTTTTAAAGTAAGCCAATAAATAAAGTTAGTCCAGAGAATTGAGACTCTTTATAATCTTTTAAAAGTGTCCGAGTATTGTATATTAAAGCCCGTTTGACACTTGACATATACAAATGCTTCACACCGAACTACACTTTAAAAATATGACATGAATGAATTTTAACATTAATATTACACTTTAAAACCATCCCGGAAGCGACTCAGAAATACTGACTTTGGAGGAGGCATTCCCTTGCTTTTCACTATAAAGCAGGTGACCTAAGGGAACACCTGCCCCCCCCCCCCCCCCCCCCCCCCCCCCCCCCCCTTCCTCTTGCCCTGGGTCAAATAGCCCAGAGCGAAGAGGGCAGCCGGACGGAGTCACTGCCGGAACAGAAAGCCTGCATAACTATAGTTGCAACTGTTTAGTGGACGACATTCTGAGCAACAGATAACGGACCTAAACAATGCAGGTCTCCAGAAATGGACTCAATATTTCTGAGATAAAAATTTGTGAATGTGGATGGCTGAGACCAATAAGCAGCCTTCATTAAATCTGTAATAGCAATACTATTAGCATAAGCCCAAGAAGTAGCAAGAGCTCTTACTTCATGAGCGGAAATCTTAAGCACAGACTGCTGAGAAGAAGATAAACTCTCATAAGCAGTACGGATAGTTAATTGAATCCATCTAGCAATAGAATGGACCGAAATGTCCCTTCTATTAGGCATCAAAGACAGAAAGAAACGTTTTCGTCCCTTTCTGATAAACTGAGATCTCTGTTTATAGATACGTAACGTTCTAACAGGACAGAGTAAAGGCCTACGCCCGTCTGAAGACGGAAGAGCCTTAATAACAATAGGTTCCGGATATTTATTAGGAGCCTGATTCTTAGCTAAAAAACCCACATTAGTAGTGAAGGTGATAGTGTTCCCGACACTACGATAGTGAGAATCATCCACCGACAGTGCATGAAGCTCACTGACTCTTCTAGCAGAAGAGAAAGCTAAGAGAAAAGCTGTCTTATAAGATAAGAATTTGAAATCTACTGTCCCAAGAGGTTCAAATGGCTTTTCCTTCAATTTAAGAAGAACCCAAGCTAAATTCCATTTAGGAATTAACCTAAGAGTTCTGGGTCTATTTATCGAGAAGTTTCTAACCAACTTAGATAAAGAGACATTAGATCCAATTTGTAAACTATCATGATGTGCATAGGTATCAGATAACCTATAACCCTTAATAGTAACAGGCTGCAGTTTGATTTCGTCAAACAAGTATACTAGAAAGTTTGCAATGTCTGGTATAGAGTGATCGAAAATATCTACAGAATGATCCCTACACCAACGACGAAAAACCTTCCACTTAGCCGCATAGTTTAGCGAAGAGGAGGTCCTCCTACAGTTAGAAATCGCGTCCACTGCTCGTCCTGTAAAGCGCTTGCCATGCAAGAAGGATCGTACAATGGAAAAACATGAAGGTTGAGACCTTGCGGGTTGTGATGGAGTTGACGCGATTTCCCCTGCGAAAGAAGATCCTCCCGTGGAGGAAGCTTTCGCGGTAGGTCCCACAACAGACACCTGAGTAGATTTATCCACGGTCTCTGTGGAGACAGAGATGCTACCAACAGAATCTTGCATTGAGATTGTTTTATCTTTAGCAATACTTGCTTAATTAACGGCGCTGGAGGATACGCATATCCTATCATTCCGTCCCAAGGGATCGACAGAGCGTCTACTGCAAATGCTCTTGGATCCGGACACGGAGACACATACGTCTGCAACTGATTGTTGAGATGTGTCGCAAATAAGTCTATCATTGGCCGTTCCCATTGGTAGCAAATCTGATTGAATACTTGTTTGTTGAGAGTCCACTCCGACGGCAACAAGCGACCCTTTCGTGAAAGGGAGTCTGCTAGCACATTCAGACGACCCGGTATGTGACGGACCGAAAGAAGAACCTGATATTCTAGCGCAAACAGAAGGATTCTTTCCGTTAGATTGAACAACGGAACTGAATGAGTGCCTCCCTGGTTCCGTATATACGCCACTACTGTCGTATTGTCAGATAGGATTTGGACATGAGCATTGTGAATAATGTCCATCCAGTGACGTAACGCAAGCCAAATTGACATCATTTCCTTGATGTTTATGTGCTTGCCCAGGAATTGCGGATCCCAAAGACCCTGGCATCTCGAATCCGTTGGGATCAATGATGCACCCCAACCTGTTTGACTGGCATCCGTCATAATGGTAAAACTCGGATCCGGCAACTGCAGCGGAACTCCCTGAGTTAACCACTGAATGTTTGCCCAAGTCTGAATCTCTTGTTTCACTTGATCTGACAAGAGAACGTCTTATGTCGAGCGAATGAATTTTCACACTCCAATTCTGAGTCAAGAAAATTTGGAGAGGACGCGTGCGTAACCGCCCCATCGGAATGAGATCCGCAGCGGCTCCGCACAGACCTATCAGTCTCATAAATTCTCTCGCTGTGACTTTGTCTGCGTGCAGACAATAGGGAGCGTAACAACTGACTAATTTCGCTCTGGTTAACGGCAGACGAACGAGATTGTTGTGCGTCTCGAAGCTCATTCCCAGATGTGTGAATGACTTGGACGGCACCAGATCCGACTTCTCCTCGTTTACTATAAAACCGAGACGTCGGAGCAATAGAAGTAGATTCTGAACATCGTTCTGAAGCGTTAACTTGTTGCCGTACCTCTGAAGAATGTCGTCCAGTTAGGCCGACGTTACCGCAGACGAATGAGCTCAGAAATAGATCATTACCGAGTTCATTACCCGAGTGAAAGCCCAGGGTGCTAGATTCAATCCGAAGCACATCGCCCGGAATTGATACACCACTCCTAGGACTGCGAAGCGTAGATACTTTCTGAATGTCGGATGTACCATGACGTGAAAGTACGCATCTTTGAGATCTATGCTTGTTGCATAATCGTTCACCCCGAATACTCGCTCTGACCGACCGAATCATCTCCATATAAAATTTCGGAGCGACGATCAGCTTGTTTATCCAGCTCAAATCTATGACTGGACGGAACGAGCCGTCTGGTTTCGGAACCAGAAACAGATGGCTGTAGAATCCCAGAGTCTCCTGGTTTTCTACGACCTCTACCGCGTTCTTCATTAAAAGAGACTGCACCTCTGATAATAGAGCGTCTCTTTTCTGCGGATTTGACGGAAGTTGAGTCCACTTTGGACTTCGAGTTAATGGAGGCTTTCGTTTGAAGGATATCTTTAGACCTTCCGAAGTCACTCCTCTCACCCAAGGGTCGTCCGTAATCGACGCCCATTCTTGTGAAAAGCTCGACAACCTTCCGCCAACCAGTACGCGATAGAGGTTTAAGCCATCACCTCCTGGACCTGCGAGGCCTGCGGCAGGAGAAACCACGTCCTCCACGACCCGCACCCCGTCCCGTCGACCTCGGGGCGTCCGACCGGTTGTCCCGGCCCGAAGGACATCCCGAACGTGAGTCGCTACCTTGACGGTCTCTCGAATAAGACCAAGAGGATGCACCGGAACCTCTATAGGAACCTCTCTTGGGCGCATTAGACCCAGAAGTGCCTGTCTTATTCTTGTCTGCCGTATCCGACTTCTTAGAAGCAGATTTGAACAACAGAGAATCCGAAGCTTTCTTTGTAATTTTATCATAAATAGCAGAAAGCTTGCCGTCAAAGAGAAGTTCTCCGGAGACCGAAGCGACTCTGAGAGAGTTCTTCACCTTAGTATCCACGAGTGTGGATGTAGCTAGGGCTGCGTCACGTCTAACCAACTCCAGGTTGCCACTGAAAGAGCGGAGTTACACGTGGAATAAGCTACTGCCCTTGAAAGAAGTCTTAAAGAGGATTGTATATCCTGAAATTCTTTCCCTTGAAGGCGCAGTGATAATGCCTTAGTAAGGTGATCTGCATAAGATAAGGCATCTAAACTGGCTCTGTTAGACGAAATAGCTGTTTCCAAGATGGCGGTTGGAATAGAAGCCGACGACGGTAATGATAGCTCTAAGTCTTCCGCCTCGTCGTCCATACGCAGAGGAACTCTCGGAATACCCTGTCCTGCCGTGTTGAATTTATTCCTTGCATTAATGAAAGGCAGGTTGAGAGTATTGGCGGACAAGAAACCTGCTTTCCCCGTTTTGGAAGAAAGTTTAAATATAGCGTCGTTCAATAATTCAAATGTTCTTGCAACATTATTGGACTGCGACGGAAACTCGGGAGCGATGTCCCTGAACCGCTCAAAAAATTCAGAGTCCAATGACGCTATAATCCTCTTGTCCGGAACCGCAGCAGTCTGGCCCGACGGAACAACTTGAGGGAGAAAGTGCCGGATGAAGTCCACGGCAGCTTTATGTTGTTCCGAAAGGGATAGCTCCAAATCATCCGTATCCCTTTCACCATTCGGTCGGACCTCATGATGCTCCCGGTCGACCGCCCCCGATGCTTCGGCGGAGCGTACCGACCCTGCGCCGTCGGATAATTCCCGATCAGACACCGTTTCTGTCGGCTGCTGGGATAAGTTGTGCTATCTGCACAAGTACGTCCGGCATCGAGACCTGCGGAGGCGCAGTCTTTCGCTGCTTCGCCGAGGGCAGCTCCGCATCTGATGGCTCCCGCATACTTTTTTCTATGCGAACGTCCGGAGTCTATCGGCCTCGTGTCCCTGGCTGCCGGATGGTGTGACCTGGTCGCCGAAGAATCCCTGATCGGCGAAGCTGGTAAGATTTCGGCGGTCACGCAGCCAAGGTGCGGTCGTGTGCGCTGACGAGAAGAAGAAGCCTGAGCAGTCTCCGCGAACTGCCTATACAACGGAGCGTCCCGAGTGACGGACGTATGCTCCGCTTGCGACACATTTTGTACCACAACATCTGGTCCCAGATGTTGTTGTACGAGAGAGGAGCCTCTCTCGCTCGCGGCCCGGCTGGACCTGGACGAGCTAGGAACCGGACTCAAAGGCTTCCTCCGATCTCGCCTACTATCCGCCGTCACTGGGTGTGCACGTTGAATGTTTATAGTGCTCGCATCACCCAACATTTCCTCCTGGACCGCATCGGACGAACCCGGCTGCCGAACCATTCGGTGAATGGACGCTACACCGGGCGAGCTAGCGGACGACATTTGTTTAATCTCCATGAGCACTTTTGCCACTAGCTCTGTATTCATTTGTGACGATGGAAGCGCACTTGCGGAAGATAACATGGAAACATCACCCTGTTCTTGTTCCTCTGAAATAGAAACTGAGAGAGTAGAGTGACCTTGCGGAGAAAGAGCCGGCATAGCCCTTTCTCCAGTAACAACACACCGTGACACACGTTCCCAATGTTTGTCATCCCAATATTGACATATAGAACAGGGATTAGTGCGAGAACACTGACTACAATTAATACAATGATCATGAAAGTCAGAGGAAGATTTCTTCCCATTACAATTTGAACAATATCCTTTCATTGTGAAAAGTCAACAAGTCCTAGTTACTCGCACAAACCCCTGACACAAAGATACATAATAACATGATCCATTAATAATGAAAAAACAATTGCAAATCAAAATAATTTTTGAAAAATATTTTTTCAGCGAAGCCCAAGTTTCTGAAAAGTAACATTGAGCCCCGATGGATCCGATGGCTAAGTGTGGTCAAAAATTTTAAATTTATATTAAATAATTAATGCGACACTTACGGATAATAGAAATGTATCTTATAGTGAGATAAACTACACCAAAGGCAAACAGCCCCCCTCAAAAAAGGCTGTTGCCAATGTAAACAGTGTAAAACACCAGAAAACATGACTCCAGGCACTGAAAAAACTGGCCCGAAATCAGTCATCAAAATTACACTCTATCTGATGCAAGACAGAGACTCCCAGAGGAGAATCTGCAGAACATCAGATGGAAGATGCAGAACACAACGTTTATACACCCATGGGTGAAAACGTAACTATGGGGAAAATAACAGAAAACATTCTGTAACCAAGCAACTCTCCCAGGAGAATTTTAGAAATGAACTTTCTCAAAAATATGCCAAAAGCATGGGAGAATTGCAAGGGGGGACTTAGAAGGCCAGGGGAGAGGAAACACTGTATAAGCAGTGCAACATTTTAGCAAGAATGACAACAAGAGGCCCATGCCTCGAAAATAGGCAACTTAACATAATTTCATAAAAAATTTTAAGTACAGCCCTGATTATTTTTTGTCACTCCTTTTTCCTCTCCTCCTTCTATATCCTCCTTAGAATCACCATTTCTCCAATAATTACGTGTCTGGCATCCTTTAAACTGAGATTTACAAGCACAAAGATCAGTGAGATGTTGACTGATGAAGGGCCAAACAGAGAATGATAATTGGTGCCAATTTCGGAACGTCCTTGACACTGCGCATGCGCAGTAGGGGCGAAGTATGGAGGTCCTATAGGACATGATTTCTTTTGGTTTTGGATGCAAATTTTGGGGATTGGGGGGCAAAATTTGTGTTTGGCCCTGGTTTTGTTAGAGTTAGCACCAGCTAAGTCTGGGTCATTGGTACAGTATAAAAATATATAAATTACTATAAATTTTTTCAACATTTTTATACTGTACCAATGACCCAGACTTAGCTGAATAGTAAAAAGGTTGGAGGGCCTAGGACATAAAGCAATCCAATAACTCAACTATATATATACAGAATTATCCCCTCAAGGAGAAAGGAGAAATAGGCTTTACATGTATCTTTCTATTCTGCATCAAAACGAGAAAGACACAACACCATTCTGTACTTGAGCATAATAACATCACTGATGTCTATTAACCTCCAGTATAATCCATTATGGTAATTATTTTTAAAGGAAAGCCGATAAATAAAGTAGTCCAGATAAATGAGACTCTTAAATTCATTAAAAGTGACTGATAATTGTATATTAACGTCTGCATGATATGTGACATACACAAATACTACACACTGAGGTACACTTAAAAATATTACATGGATGAGTAAAAAAATTATCTTTACACTTTAAAAATCATACCGGTACCGACTGGAATTACTGACTCTAGGGGAGGTATTCCCTTGCTTTTCACTATAAAGCAGGAGACCTAAGGGAACAGCCGCACCCCCCCCCCCCTCCCTTCCCCTTGGTCAAATACCCCAGAGCAAAGAGGGCGGCAGCACAGAGTCACTGCCGGAACCAAAAGCCTACACAACTATAGTTGCAACTGTTTAGTGGACGACATTCTGAGCAACAGATAACAAACCTAAACAATGCCGGTCTCTAGAAATGGACTCAATATTTCTGAGGTATAAATTCGTGCAAGTGAAAGGCTAAAACCAATATGCAGCCGTCATTAGAACTGTAATAGCAACGCTATTAGCATAAGCCTCTGAAGTAGAAAGAACTTTTACTTCAAGAGCTAAAATCTTAATCGCAGACTGCTGTGTTGAAGATATTATCATAAGCAGTACTGAAAGCTAATAGAATCCATCTAGCTATAGAATGGACCGAAATGTGGAGGAAGTTTCCACAGCATAAGCCACAACAGACACCTGAATAGATTAATGCACGGTCTTTGTGGAGACAGAGGTGCTACCAACAGAATTGCATTGAGATTATTTAACTTGAGCAATATCTGCTGAATCAATGGCGCTGGAGGATACCCATATCCTATTATCCCGTCTAACGAGATGGATAGAGCGTCAACTGCAAACGCTCGAGGATCCGAACATGTTGACACATACACTTGCAACTGATTGTCGAGATGCATCGCAAAAAAGTCCATCATTGGCCGCTCTCATAGGTAGCAAATCTGATATAAATACTTGTTGTTAAAAGTCCATTTGACTGCAACAAGCGGCCCTTTCATGAAAGGGAGTCCGCTAATACGTTCAGACGACCCGGAATACGACAGACCGATAGGAGAACTTGATGTTCTAGTACCAACAGAAGGATTCATTCCGTTACAGTGAATAACAGAATGGAATGAGTACCTCCCTAGTTCCGAAAATACGCTTATACCGTCGAATTGTCGGACAGAATTGCCTGTGGGCATTCTGGATAACATTCAAGCAATGACGTAACGCAAGCCAAAATAACATCAATTCCTGATGTTTATGTGCTTGATTAGGAACTATGGGTCCCAAGGACCCTGGCACTTAAAAACCGTTGGGCTCAATGTTGGGTCCCAACCTATTTAACTGGCATCCGTCAAAACTGTAAAACTCGGATCCAGCAATTGCAGTGGAAGTTATTTCCCTGAATAAACCACTGAATACCTGCCCAAGTCTGAATCTGTTTCACTTGACTTACAAGAGGATGTACGTAACGAGCGAAAGAATCTTCACCCTCCAACTCTGTTCTTTTTTAGTCAAAAAGATTTGAAGAGGACAAGTGCGTAGATGCCCCATTGGAATAAAATCCACGGCAGCTCCACACAACCCTATCAGTCTGATGAATTCTCTCGCTGTAACTTTGTCTGAGTGAAGACAATAGCGAGCGTAACAACTGATTAATTTCGCTCTGGTTAACAGCAGACGAACGAGATTGTTGTGCGTCTTGAAGCTCATTCCCAAGTGGGTGAATGACTTGGATGGCACCAGATCTGACTTCTCCTCATTTATTATAAAACCGAGACGTCGGAGTAATAGAAGCAGATTCTGCACATCGTTCTGAAGCGTTAACTCGTTGCCGTACCTCTGAAGAATGTCGTCCAGGTAGGCCGACGTTACCGCAAACGAATGAGCTCGGAAATGTATCATTACCGAGTTCATTATTCGAGTGAAAGCCCAGGGCGCTAGGTTCAAACCGAAGCACATCGCTCGGAACTGATATACAACTCCTAGGACTGCGAAGCGTAGATACTTTCTGAATGTCGGATGTACCATGACGTGAAAGTACGCATCCTTGAGATCTATGCTTGTAGCATAGTCGTTCACCCGAATACTCGCTCTGACTGATAGAATTGTCTCCATATAGAACTTCGGAGCGACAATCAGCTTATCCAGCTCAGATCTATGACTGGACGGAACGAGCCGTCTGGTTTCGGAACCAGAAACAGATGGCTGTAGAAACCCGGTGATTCCTGGTCTTCTACGACCTCTACCGCATTATTCTCCAGAAGAGACTGTACTTCTGATAGAAGAGCGTCTCTTTTCTGCGGATTTGACGGAAGCGGAGTCCATTTTGGACTTCGAGTTAATGGAGTCTTTCGTTTGAAGGATATTCTTAGACCTTCCGAAATTACCCCTCGAACCCAGGGGACGTCAGTAATTGACGCCCAATTGTTTATAAAACTCGACAATCTTCCGCCTACCGGAACACGATAGAGGTTCATATCATCACCTCCTGGACCTGCGAGGCATGCGGAAGGAGAAACTACGTCCTCCACGACCCGCACCTCGCCCCGTCGACCTAGGGACATCTGACCGGTTATCTTGGCCAGAATAACGTCCCCCACGTGAGTCGCTGCCTTGACGGTCTCTAGAATAAGACCTAGAGGACGCATAGGAACCTCTATAGGAACTTCTCTTGGGCGTACTTGTCCCAGAAGTGCCTGTCTTACTCTTTTCTGCTGTATCCGACTTTTTAGAAGCGGATTTGAATAGCAAAGAAACCAAAGCTTTCTTAGTTATCTGATCATAGATTGCAGAGAGCTTGCCGTCGAAGAGAAGCTCTCCAGAGACCGAAGCGACTCTGAGAGAGTTTTTCACCTTACCATCCACGCGCGTGGATGTAGCTAGGGCCGCGTCACGTCTAACCAACTTCAGGTTTGCCACTGAAAGGGCGGAGTTACACATGGAATAAGCTATTGCCCTTGAAAGAACTCTTAAGGAAGATACTACATCCTGGAATTCTTTCCCTTCAAGGCGTAATGAAAATGCTTTAGTAAGGTGATCTGTGTACGATAATGCGTCTAAGATAACTCTGTTAGACATTATTGTTGTTTCCAACATCGCGGTTGAAATTGACATAGACGACATTATAGATCATTCTAGATCTTCGGCCTGATCGTCTAGACGCAGAGGAACTCTCAGTATGCCCTGTCCTGCCGTTTCGAAATTATTCCTTGAATTGATGAAAGGCAGATGTAGAGCAATCGCCGATAAGAAACCTGACTTGCTCATTGGTAGCAAGCTTATATATAGCGTCCTACAATAGTTCAAATGTTCTTGTGACATTATTGGACTGTGTCGGAAACTCAGGGACGATGTCCCTAAACCGATAAAATTATTCCGTGTCCAGTGACGCTAACAGTTTCTTATCCGGCATCGCAGCCTTTTGGTCCGACAGAACAACTTCTGAAAGATAATGCCGGATGATATCTACGGCAACTTTATGTTGTTCCGAAAGAGAAAAAAAACAACTCCTCGGTATCCCTTTACCATCCTGTCGGACCACTTGAAATTCTCGGTCGTCCGTACCTGATGCTTCAGCGGAGCGTACCGACCCAGCGTCGCCGGATAAATCCTGATCCGACAGAGATTCTGTCATCTGCTGGGATGCTGCGATAATTTGTGCTATTTGTAATAGCACGTCCATTACGGAGATGTTAACTCCTGCATATTTCTTATGCGAACGTCCGGAGTCTATAGGCCTCGTATTCCTGACTACCGGATGGCGTGACCTGGTCGCCGTGAAATCCTTGGTCGGCGAGACTGGCTAGATAACAGTGGTCACGTAGTCAAGGTGCGGTCGTGTGCGCTGCCGTGAGGATGAGGAAGCCATTAGAGCAGTCTCTCTGGACTGTCTATATAACGGAGCATCCCGAGCGGTGGATATATGCTCCGAATGAGAAACATTTGTACCACAACATCTGTTCTCAGATGTTGCTGTACGAGAGAGGGACCGCTCTCACTCGCAGCCCGGGTGGACCTGGACGAGCTAGGAACCGGACTTAAAGGCTTCCTCCGTACCCTCCTCATATCCATCGTCACTGGGTGTGCACGTAGTATATTTTATAGTGCTCGCATCACCCAAATCTCCTTCCTGGATCGCAACGGACGAACCCGGTTACCGAACCATTCGATGAATGGACGCTACACAGGGCGAGCTAGCGGACGTCCTACGTGGGACCTCTTAGGCAATTGACGTAATATCATGAGCACTTATCCGCTAGCTCTTCATTTGACTGTGACGACGGAAGCACACTTTTTGAAGACATCACAGAAAATCACCGCATTCTTATTCCTGAATGAGGCCTGTGGAGCCGTGACTTACATAATATCCACTGACAGCTCCAGGAACGTTCATTCCTGCATTTATATAATATGTGAACGTCCCATCAGGAAAGACCTCATATCCTTGGCTAACAGATGAAGTAACCTGGTCGACAATATTCCCTGGTCGGCAAACGTTCATTCCTGCATTTATATAAAATGCGAACGTCCCCTGAAACTCTGTGGTCACAAGCCAAGGTGCGGTGTGTGTGTTGACATGAGGATGAGGAAGCCCATAACACAGCCAGTTCGGACTGTGTATGTGACGCAATGTCCCGAACAGGAGGATTGGACGTATGTTCCGACTAACAAACAAACATACAACAACATTGTGGCTCAAATGTAGTTGTAAGAGAGAGGGGGCCTCTCTCGCTCGCGGTCCGGATAGACCTGGACGAGCTAGCTAATAAACCTGGACGAGCTAACTACTAGACTTACAGGCTTCCTCCGTACTATTCTCGGATCCGTCATTGCTGGGTGTGCACATTCCAAGTTTATAGTGCTTGCATCACCCACACTGCTTCCCAGAACCGTAACGGACAAACCCGGCTGCCGAGCCATTCGATGAATGGTCGCTACACCGGACGGACAAGCGGACGATCAATGCCTTTGATCCTACTACGGACCTCTTCGGCAATTGTCGTATTACCCTGAGCACTTAGCCGCTAGCCCTAACACTGCAACGACGGAGACACACTTGTTGAAGACATCACGAAAACATCACTCTGAATTCTGAAAAATAAAATGATAATATACAGTGACCCTACGGAGAGAGGACCGGTATGGACCCCTCTCCGCAAACACAATATCGTGACACACGCCTCCAACGTTGTCATTTCAATCAACACACACAGAGCAGGAATTAGTGCTAATACAATGAAACTGAGAATTAGAGGAAGATATCCTCGCATTATAAATAAAAAATATTTTTTCATCAATAAAAAATACACAGTCATATTAGTCGCACTATCCCTTGAAATAAAGATACATAATATAACATAATCCATTATAATCTTTGAAAGAAAATAATTTTCCAAAAAAAAATTTTTTGAAAAAATTTTTCAGAAGAGCCCAAGTTCCCAATGGGAACACCGAGCCCAAATGGATCCCAAAAAAGCCTAAGTGTGGACAAAAATTTTTAAAACAATTCAAAAAATTAATGCAACACTTAAATACAATATTAATGTATCTTGCTATGTCTAAACTAATGTAAAGACAAGAAGTATAAATTTTATAGTAAATTTCCTTTCTTATTATACCTACCGAAATTGTTTACAACAGGCTTGCACTACAGTGGAAGAACCTAACTCGGATAAAATACTCTCTATTTTAATCTTTCCCAAGATTTGGGAAAGAAAAGTGGTGTAAAAACACCACGAAAAAATAAGCCAAAACTGGGCCGAGCGCCATCGTCGCACACCCAGTATGGGACGCTCTTCCATAGTACAAATCCCTGACTTCCGTCACAGTGCGCAATGCATCAATTCGTCATTCTTTTGATTCCGAACAACACAGGAGTTATGTGATCAGCGGGGAGGAAGGATTCTTACCCGAATAAGAAGACGGGAGGGCCTCCATGTAAACAATTTCGGTAGGTATAATAAGAAAGGAAATTTACTATAAAATTTATACTTCTTATCAACCTACCTCAATTGTTTACAACAGGCTGAATAGACAAAAGGCTGGAGGGAATCACATAACCAACCCACACATAACTCAATAGCACTGGGACCATGGACAGAGGAAGAGATCCCTAGGCCTATCAAACCATAGCATCACAAACATTAGAAAAGCCAATGAAAGATGAGGCGTATGGTGAAGTGCGACGCACAGACAGAAAGGGCAGTAACAGCACAAAGCTGGAACCGACCCTGAAAAAAGCTGAAAAGCTTGGATAGACAACATCCTGAGCCGAAGAAAGAGGGCCCCAAGGGTCTCTGTCGGCTCCTGCAACTGTCGCAGAGAAAAGGAGAATGTAGCATTTCTCCAGAAGGCTGCCAGTATAACATCAGTCATCCGACAACATGACAGAGTTATTAAAAGAGGAACACAATGCATGCACCTCCTGGCAGAAAAAACAATTGGTAATACAATCACCAGTAGCTAGACGAGCGGAAGCTGCACGAATAGCAAGACAAGTCCATCAAGAAATGGATGCAGGAGAGATCTGGCATGTGGGAAAACGCATATTCATCCAGGATAAAGGCGTGAATGCCCCACACCCCCAAGCAGAGCAGCGCCCAAGAAAGTGACCATCTTGGAGTAAACTGCAAAGTCCAAGGCCTTTTCAAGGAAAAGAGATGAACAAGCTTGGAGAGGCAAGGATGAGTGTCGAAACAATGCGGTATCACATAGGAAAAAATGTCTCCGAAGCATGGACCAGTACACATAGCTGGAGACCCCCAGAAACAAACATATACCAGAAAACTCTGCAAGCAGTGTGATCGAAGGAGTGACAGAAGCAACAGAGTGATCACACACCATCGACAGAAGAACCTTCCACTTAGCCACAGAGGCTAAACCAGTGGAGTGAGTGCCTCCTTGAAGAAAAGCAACTCCACTGCATGTCTCGAAAAACCACAACGGAGGAGACAGGACCCGATAAAAGACATGTGCGAAGGCACAATGAAGTCGGGTCAACTTGAAAACCTCCCGGGCGACTTTGGCAAAGAAAATCGCGAGGTAGAGTGAGGCATGCCGGAACCGCCGCTAACAGAGAGCGGAGCAGAATGATCCACACCCACCGAAGCGACGGGTGTGATCGATAGGATTCGACGACTGCAGGTTCATATCTGGGTGAGAACCTGAGGCAGAATCGGAACCGGTAGGAAGGTGTAGCCGACAAGACCATCCCAAAGGAGGGCCAGAGCGTCCACGGCGAAAGCCAGAGCATCTGGACACGGGAACACAAAAGTGTCCACCTGATGGTTCCAACTAGTCACAAGAGATCGATGGAACCCGCCATGTGGAGCATCCACCTGGTGGAAATGACCCTGCCCCGACGGGACAGGGAGTCGGCGAGGACGTTCAGGCGACCGGGAATGTGACGAACAGCCACCCCGGCGCGGACATCCTGAGTGAGCAGTATAAGATCCCAAGCCAATCGTACATTGGAACAGAGGGCGTGCCGCCCTGGTTCCGAATGTAAGCAACCACCGTCGAATGGTCGGACAACAGAAGGACCTGGAGATTCGATAGGTGAGGGATCCACTGCCTGAAACGCAGAAGAAGAGCAAGAAGCTCCTTCTGGTTGATGTGTAGAGCTGCATGATCCTGGTCCACCATCCCGTGAATGGAAAGACCTAGAGGATCCAACGTCGCACTCCATCCGAGATCGCTGGCATCTGCTGTCAGAACGCGATCGGACGTGGGGAAGTCCAACGGAACACCCTGCGAAACCACTGGACATCCGCCCAGAGGAGAAGGTGAGGATAAAGATAGTCTGGAAACTGAAGCACCGGATCCAGAAAATCTACATTCGGCCTCCAACGACTGAGCAGAAAGTGTTGGAGAGGTCTGACACGCAGCCGACCATGAGGAATGAGATCCGTCACCAAACAGCAGAGACCGATTAGCCGGAGAAAACTCCGAGCCGTCGCGGATGTGGACTGGGACAGAGTCGGAACAAAAGCTGAGAGAATCACAGCCTTGGCCTGGGGAACCGCCACCAAATTGAATTGTGTGCGGAAAGCCATCCCCAGATGATAAAACGACTGAGAAGGGACCAGGTCCGACTTCTCCTCGTTGACTCTGAAACGTAGCGACGTGAGCAAGCTCAACAGAGTGGCGACGTCCGACTCCAGGAAGGCAGCATTGGAATGCCCCTGGATGATATTGTCCCGATATGCCGAAGTAGTCACCCTGGACTGTATGCGATGGAAAGCTATCACATGCGACATCAGTCTGGTGAAAGACCAAGGAACCAGGTTGAGGCTGAAAGGCATGGCCTTCAACTGGTAAACTCGCCCCAGAAAAATGAACCTGAGATACTTCCGTAACGCCCAATGAAGCGAAATCTCCCTGGTGAATTGAACGGAGGACCGACCTGAAAGTCTCCATGCTGAACTTGGGAGCAATGATAGACTGGTTCAGGAAACTCAGATCGAGAACCAGTCGGAGTCGGCCATCCTTCTTCGGCAACAAGAACAGGCGGGAATAGAAACCCACTGACCTAATGTTCTTGATGACCTCAATCGCCCCCTTTGTCAGGAGATTGTCTATCTCCGTGGACAAAAGTTCCAGACGTAAAATGTCTGAAGGAACTGTGTTTGGAAAAGGCACCCCAGACAGAGTGGAGTGCCGTCGGAAGGATATTCGCAGCCCGGACCAAACAACATCTAACATCCAAGGATCGGATGTGATGGTGGCCCACGGTCTGCGAACTCTGCTATCCTTCCTCCAACCTGGGAGGAGTCGAGGTGAGGACCTTCATTGCGAACCCCGACGAGGCTCGCGAGAGGAGAAAACACCTCTACTGAATGAAGAATCCTGGGAGTTCCCTCAAGACTGCCGACGCTTACCCTTACCCCTTGAGTAAGAAGTAGAAGCGGTGGCAGAAGGATCAGCCCCTTTTGCTTCGCAGAGGAAGCAGAGGGTACTTGGTAGGCTTGGAACGGCCCGTGCCTACCCTAGAAGGCTGATCAAGCTGAAGAAACAGCAGCTGATCATTGGAATGACGTAGGACATCATCCCGGACCGTCAACACAGAATCATGGAAAAGTTGCGGACCTGTCAAAAAAGCAGATCGAAGAGCAGCGTACTGCTCCTCAGGAAGGGATCGGCCTGTGTCCTGCACAGAGTCCCTTCGAACTAATTCCAGATTAGCCGTGTTACAGGCATGAGCGCCGTGGACAGCACACGCAAAGGAGCCTGTACCTCGTCAATCTTATCTGAAGGCAGATAAGCAGCAAAAGCTGAGACGTGATCAGAGAGAGAAAGCATACCAAGCATCTCTCCCGATAAGCCCAATGTGGACTCCAGAGTCGTCATCGGAATGACGGCAAACTTGGACTTGGAAAGCCCGAGGGAATTGGAGTCCTGATCCAAAACCGTCAAAGTCTGGCAGACCGACGGATTGGCGGAATCGTAGGAACGATAACGCGCCGGAGGCAAAAAGGTGTCAACCCTGGTGAAGAACGGAGCCTTCATAGCCTTGGAACTTAGCTTGGAGTCCAAGGCTGAAAAAGTTTCAACCAACTGTACCGAAGGGCACGGTCGAAGACGCCCAGAAGCAGGTTGCTCCATAGACTGTTGGCGCGCGACCGATGATCGCGGCCTGGCTGACACTGTCGACTGGTTAGATGGTTTGAGATCCGGAAGGAACCCAAACACGAAATCAAGAGCTGCCCCCAAGTGCGAAGACTGCTGGCTCTCGACATCAAGCATGTCTGACTCTTCCCCTGAGTCGGAAGACACATAGCCCATCGTGGGCAAACCAGCCGACGCCTCCCATGGTGTCGGAACACCAGGGGATCAGAAAGCGGCCTGTTTCTAATCCCGGGAGGCGGCGCCACAGGAGGCGCCTGGAAACCACTCACTGCCTCGCTGGAAGCAACAGGAAGGCTCGTTGACAGAACCTGAGTGAGTAAGGAGAGGGCCTCCCTAAGCTCACTGCCCGTACGGGCCGGTTCGACAGGGGAACGAACCGGCAAAGTGGCTTCACCGCTGACCCTCTGAACCAGCGAAGGGTCACGATCCTCCAAAAGACCCGACATGGGACGACGGGCGGCAGCCGAAAACGTCTGAAGCCAGACGTGTATAGGGGTGTGACACACCCCGAGGATCAACATAGCAGGAACTCATGAGAGTCACCGCTGACCTCTGCAGGGCAGAAGGTCCAGGCTGCACAAAAGACGTTGGACCCCCAAAACCGGTTGTGTTGCCAGAATGAGGGACGGAAACGCCACGGAGTTCATAGTGTCCCACTAAGAACAACCGAATCCAATGACAACTGTGGTGCTCGACAGAGACCACAGGAGAGGGTCCAGCCGGCAGCCACTTCCAACTTCGCCGAGTTGAAGTCAGGGAAGGCTGAGGCCGATACCCCCACGTCTACACAACCAGACACCGCAGCAGACCACTGCAGGTAAAAACTACTGTGCTCAATGGCTGAGAGGACACAGTATGGGGTTCAGTCGGCAGCCCCATTTGACTTCGCCGAGTGGAAGTCTGGGAAGGCTGAGGCCGAAACCCCACAACCATACTACAGACATCCCTGCAGACCCTGGCAGGGAGAAGCCGAGGCCGGCTAAAAACGGTGCCCAATGACGTTGTAGACGGAACAGCAGTAGCAGCAGATACGACGGGAGCTGTTGGAACTGGCAGAAAAGTGGAGAGAGCCACCAAGCTCGGCCTCCAAAGGAGGAGTCACAACCCTAGTGACAGCCTCAGATGTCGACTGGAGAGGGCGCATAGTCCCGGAACCAGGCATCTCTACACCAGAAAACCAACAGCTCCCGCAGTATCCACCACGGTAAAACACTGCACATTCCCCACGGAAGGGGAATAACTCTCACCAAACATGGTCGAATCGGGATGCCCCGAAACGAAATCGGTCCCCACCCTCCACTGGTGCGGGAGGAGCTGCACATCCCCCACGGAGGGGGTCAAACTCACACCAGACGTGGTCGAGTCGGGGGGGCCCCGAAACGACAGTGCCCCCCTCCCCCCGTGGGTGCGGGAGGAGCTGCACATCCCCCACGGAGGGGGTAAACTCACATCAGACGTGGTCGAGTCGGGAGGCTCCCGAAACGACTGCATTCCACACCACCCGCGTGTGCGGACGAAACGGACACGAGAACGCACCAATGGCGAGGGCAAAAGGAATTGCCCTAAAGGAACCGAACTGGAAAGAACAGAGGTGAGAGCAGTAGAAGAAAAAGGTGAACTCAACAGAAACAGAAAGTAGAAGAACACCCTCAACTACGAGAGAAGGTGGCAGAACCCAGACGGCCGACACCGACTCCAATAAAATTTTTTATCAACCGAAAAAATTCATTGACGAATCGCGATGACACGATGTCGCAAAACATTCGCGAAAACAGAATAGTAATTAATAAACAATGAGAATGTGTTTGAAAAAAATAAACGAGAATATATAAAACACAGTCCTGTTATTATACGATCTTCAGATCCATAATTCCAGTCACAGGAAAACCATTATCCACGAGTTGAATTATCACTGTTTCATAATGCATATGGCGGAAACACGCTCGTGCCTCGGATAGAAAAAGAATGACGAATTGATGCATTGCGCACTGTGACGGAAGTCAGGGATTTGTACTATGGAAGAACGTCCCATACTGGGTGTGCGCCGATGGCGCTCGGCCCAGTTTTGGCTTATTTTTTTCGTGGTGTTTTTACACAACTTTTCTTTCCCAAATCTTGGGAAAGATTAAAATAGAGAGTATTTTATCCGAGTTAGGTTCTTTCACTGTAGTGCAAGCCTGTTGTAAACAATTGAGGTAGGTTGATAAGAAATCACTATCAGCAGTAACCGTTGTCAATGTAAACAAGAAGTTGCACAAAAACCGGAAACATGACTCCAGGCACTGATAAACATGGCCCGAAATCAGTTACCAATTTAAACACTATCTGATGCAAAACAGAGATTTCCATAGAAGAAACTGCAGAACATCAGATGGTAGATGCAGATCACAATGCCTAAACACCTAAGGGTGAGGACGTCAACATGGGGAAAAGAACAGAAATTCATTCTGTTACGAAGCCAAAACTCCCAAGAAATTTTAGTAATAATTATTACAGAAAAAATAGGCCAAAATCATAGGAGAATAGCAAGGGTGGAATAAAGGAAAGGGAGAGAGGTAACACTGATCAAGCAGTGGAACTTTCATAGCAAGAATGATAACAACAGGCTCATGCCTCGAAATTAGGGAACATAACATAATTTCATAAAAAATTTTAAGTTACAGCCCTGATTATTTCCTGCCACTGAATTTTCCTCTCATCCTTCTATTTCCTCTTTAGATCCACCATTTCTCTCATATTTATGTGTCTGGCATCATTTAAACTGAGATTTACAAGCACAAATATCAGTCAGATGTGAACTGATGAAGGGCCAAACAAAGAATGACTTTTGGCGCCAATTTCGAGACCTCCTTGACACTGCGCATGCACAGTGGAGGAAAGGTATGGAGGACCATATAGGACATGTAATTTTCGGTTTTAGATGCAAATTTTGGGGATTGGGGGGGTTAAATTTGTGTTTGGCCCTAGATTTTGAGAATTAGCACCAGCTATGTCTGGTCATTGGTACAGTATAAAAATATGGGAAACATGAAATAATTTTAAAATTATTATAAAGTTAAAGCCTTGAACGTTTGAAACCACAGTTGTTCACTTCCATCATCCATTAACAGCCTTGGATACACCAATTCTTGCATTGATTTGTGTCTGGCATCCTCAAAAAAGGAGATTTAAAGCACAGATGTCAGATCATTGTTACTGACTTTAGGGCCAAACAAAGAACGATGTTGGCGCCAATTCCGGTCTCTTCCTGACTGCTGCGCCTGCCCAGAAGGTAAAAGTATGGATGGCCAGATAGGACTTTTAATTTTGGGTATTGTATGCAAATTTGGGGGATTGGGGGGTTCAGAATTTGTGTTTGGCCCTTGATAATATCAAGTTTGCACCAGCTAGTCTGGGCCATTGGTTATTAGTATAAAAATATATACTATCACATGAAAAAGTTACATTGGTAACCCTGTTTTAACAAAATGCTCCTTACTTGGCAAATCCCTCTCTTCCAAAATCTAAACCAGTTGGAACGAGTTTAACATTTCTCTTCTTCAGTGCAAAATCAACAACACATTCATTTTCTTCGACCTGCAAAAAAGTGCTTATTATTGTTCCAACACAGAAAGGAATGATTTCACCCTCAATAACTCGAGTCAAATGTCAACTACTTACCTAACATGATTAAAATACAATACAGTAGAACGATGTTAATTAAATTTATTTATTTATTGGGGTTTAGCAACACTATCTATGGCCATGGTAACCTCGTATTGGAGAGATTGATGGGGGGGGGGGGGAGCTGGAATATCCAGAGAGAACCACCGATCAGTGGCGAACAACCATCAGACAACCCAACGTACTAACTCCACACAAGCAGGGTTAGCATTGGTTGAAGACAAGTGCACCATCAACGTGCAGTGTTAGTACACAGCACCACTGTTGACCTGAGTGTGGAATCAGGATTAAGTGCCTTGCCCAAGGACATAATGCGTTACCCCTGGTGGGTGGGGGGAGGGGGGGGGGCATGCAAACTGTGGACCTTTCGGTTTAAAGTTCAATGCTGTAACCACTGAGCACACATTGCTCCTGTTAATTAAATTATTACTTTGCCAGTGGAAATTATTCAATTAACAGGAGTAGACAACAGGCATTTGGTCACCTTCTATAATTCTAGAGATAAATTGAGCATTTCTTCTATCTTGTTTGTAAGAGCTCTGTCAAACAAGATATAACAGATTAAATGCCTGCAAGGGATTTAGTGAGGCCAAATAGGTCTATAAACAAAGGGAATTCTGTGATTATCTGGGTAAATTCTTGATATATTACAAGATTTTCTATTTGATGAACAGAAGTTTAATTTATAACACTTTACCGAATGAGTCGGCTGCATCAGCCCACATAATAAACAAATTAAGCAGTTGAAAAAATATTATTGTTCAAAAGTTTAAAAAAAAACATATCGTGTGATCCCCTAATTGGAACAAGCATGTCAAGCTCGTTCTAATCAGAGGTCACGTGATATGTTTTTTCTTTAATTTTGTCAAAAAATTTAAAAAACAATGTTTAAGGTAATAAATTTTGATATTTTCTGCATTTGATAAAGGATTGATCAGTTAAATTTGTACTGAAGCTATGATAAAGGGTTTTGTATCTAGAAGTTACATTCAATTAACAGGGATATTAAATTAGGAGATCTCCAATAAAGTGGGCTATATGTAATTGAACTGCAGAACATCCTCCTGGCAATAGGTTCCATAGTGTAACATTCATTTTGCTATGATGGGGGAATGCTGTTTTTTGTCTTTTCTTTAAGGCTAAAAAAAAGTGTTTTCATTCTCAGGCAATCCCTCAATGAATTGATCCCCTCATTAAATTTGAACCCCCTCACTGAACATTTTTATTGCCTTTCAGTGTCTTCCAATATTAGTACAAACTCAGGGACACCCAAAACTTTTTACATTTTTTGATTGATGCATATTTATTTAATTGCATCTCCAATGTTTGCCTTGTTACAATTTATGGGAGAGTGCGTATAAGCACTCTCCCATAAATTGCAATGATGCGGATCCCCATAGATTAAATGCTTTTACTTCAAAGAGAATATGAAGAGCATCAAAAGAATATGAAGCCTTTGAATTGAAGTTCCTACAGTTTGTTTTTAGAGGAATATTTTATTTTCCAAATTAAAAATGAATTTATTTGTATAAATATGCACTTTCTATATTTCTGTGTGTAAAAAGACAGCTAAAATCCTCTCGTTTGCTCACCTTTTGCAAAAGAAAAATAAAAGTTAAAAATAAAACCCTTTCTCCCTCACTGATTTGAAAAAAAAATACCTGAGAATTAATTAATTTATTTTGTGACCTAATACTATCCACTGAGAGCACAAGGGTTAGGATAAACTCTTCAATGATCTTGATGCTTTGATTCTGGAATCAAATCATTCACAGACTACCAACTAATCTGTCACATGCGACAGGTTTTTATTTTGACTGGTCACCACTCTATTTCTGTCTGTCAGTGCCAAGTGGGCAGACACAAGCCCTAGTATTATCATTCACTTAAAGGACTCAGAAAATGACATCATCCGGGTGACCAACATTACTCAATACTGTTATCAAAGTGTTGTATCTAACTAGCTATTTAACCCTTTGCCCAACGGACCTGATATTAAAATTTATTATTTCCAACATTACTTTTTCTCTTTTTCCAAAAAACAAAACAAAACAATATTATATGAGCCCTCACTGGAATGAGCTTGATGAGGTCATTCTGTTCTGTTCTGTTATTTGGAAATTCCTCCGTTAATTTCTCGGAACACCCTGTGTGAACCCCACCTCACCAGAATCATCTCAGATATTTTGTTTGAACTGAAGCTGCAGTTCACGTCTTACACCCATTTTATTCTGGTAGTTGCTCGATTCAATGATTTTTTTGGAAGACCCTGATTGATTCATAGCGGGGGTTCTTTATACAGGTAATGAAGTACACTACATACACAGGGGGAATTTTGCCGAGCTGCAGTGATTTTGCCACAGTAGGGTTCTTCAACATGCACAGTAATTACTGCACACGGGACAGCCATTTATGTCCTCACCCGATAGGACGAGCATAGCACCATCCCCAAACATGGCACTATGGAGGAGCAGTGTGGTCATTCTCAAATATGAACCTAGGGACTTTATTTAAATAAATTTTAATTTTAAAAATGTTTTCTCCATTACCCACAATGTTAAAATCTGGGGCCTGTAACATCCCTAATAGGGGGGGCGCGGTGGCTCAGTAGGTAGAGGTGCAGGCTGCAAGCCGAGAGGTCCTCGGTTCGAATCCCACATGTGGCAACCGCGTTGTGTTCTTGGGCAAGACACTTCACCCCCATTGCCCATGTGGGGGCACGATGACGCCGTGTACTAAGGCGTACTGCACGTCGATAGTATGCATGTCTTCAACCAATCTAACCCTGCCTGTGCTGCAGTGCGGAGTTACGATGTTGGGGAGCTGGCAGCTGCTCGTCGTTGCTCGGTGGTTCTCTCCGGGTACTCCGGCTTCCTTCACCCGTAAAACTGTCACGGTCATGATTAGCCATTGTGCATAAATATGTGACCTTAACCATCAATAAATAAATAAATAACATCCCTAATAAGGGCCTTGATTGGAATAAACCTGTGAATAAGCCATACAAATACGTTAAATGTCAAATGTTCATCCTTTTGGGGAAGGGGCTTGAAAGGAGATTTTAAAATGCTTTCTCCATTACCAACAGTGTTAAAATAATTTGAGAATGGGGAGCACAAAGTCCCAAAATATGAGTCATTGACCCTGGGCCCCGACATGAACAAACCTGTGAATCACACGTACAAATATGTTATATGTCAGATGAAGCTTTTGGAACAGTTGTTTTGGAGAGGATTTTTTAATGTTTTTCCAATTAATCACATTTAAAATCTGATATCCCATAATACTCTCAGGGGGTTGGTTTAAACAAACTTGGTAAGCATTCTTACAGAATTCATTTTTTGGTTAACTTAACCTGGGGTTAGGACATTTGGATCCGACGCTGGTAATTGTGATACTAATATACGAAATGGAATTGGGAATGGAGCTGATACTCATACCCTGTACACCACCAGAAAAAAGAACTTGGATCTGTATTTACTGCATTAAAAGAGTGGAATACGGAGTGATGATTTATTTTCACAATGTCTAAAGTGAGCAACAATATGGGAAAACATGATGAACATACCAGTACTGAACATGTTGAATACACAATATATCCTCCTGAACTGGAATTTGCATCACAACAATCTATAGCTGCTAATATTAATTCTTTCTGGATGTGGGAACACCTCAATATATCTTTCTCATCCTACAATTTCAAGGTAAAAAATAATCAATACTATAGAATATTCCTCTTAAAGATGAACTATCGTCCATCACTGATCAAAAGTGGGAATATAGTAGGTCTTATTTAATTATATCCTAGTTATTAAAAATAAACCTCTTAAGTCCCTAGAGATTTTTATACATTTTCGCTATACATTGAAAGTCTACCTCCTGATGCTTTTGCAGTTGTTTCTAGTCAAGTCTTGGCTGGCTACAGAGGCAGCCAAGACTTGCCTAGAAACAACTGACAAGGTACTTAGAAAACAAGTTTTGAGTTTACCCAAACAATGCATGTTGGGGAACCTGTTCCTTTGCATTAAAAAGTTATCAAAGTCGGAATTAGGCCCTCAAGGGTTAAAGGCATTGAGATTTTTTCATAGATATCATATTTGCTGCAATCCGACAGACTATATGATGTGGATTTGCTGTTGTTTTGCGGCAAGTCTTGGGTGCCTATACAGGTAGTTAAGACTTGCCGAGAAACAACCTCCGTGTTATTAGAATGTAACTTGCAAGTTTACCCAGAGATGACATGTCGATTCAACTGTTCTCTTGCATTGAAAATTTGATCAAAATCAGAACAAGACCCTTAAGGATTAACTGGTTAAAATTCTCAAAACTTCAACCTGAGTCCCACACTATAGTACAAATATGAAAAGACAATTGCATACGAGTTTTAGAGAGTTTCTGTTATATTTCCGTAAAATGTGTGGCATTGTGAATTAACACTAACAACAAGAAAATTACAACAACAAATGTTCCGACACCATCACTTCCAACACAGGTTTTTTATTCATTTATCTTATTTGACAGAGCTCTATGGTTTATTTATTGAATTTGTCACCAAACTTTGAAGGATTAATGCTTTACCCAATGTACAGGATATCAAAATTTATTATTTTAATTAATGTTTTTTAAAATTTTTCTAAAAATTTCAACAAAACCATATCTTGTGACGCGAGTTTGGGAGGAGCTTGACAAGATCATTCCAATGAGGAGGTCACTTGATATGTTTTTGTTCATATTGTTTGGAAATTATTTTTTTTTTTATAATTGCTTAATTTGTAAATTATGCAGAGGAATGTGTATGATTCGTTAGGTAAAGGTTAACAAAAGTCTGGTCAAATTAATATCGCAATTGATCATACACCTTTTTCTGAAAAACTGATATTCTATTAACTGGGTGTCACAGAATATTAAAGCTAAACTAATGGAGAACTCAATTAGATTATCTAAAACACAAAATGGACAGAAGTGATTTATTTTGACTGCCACCATCAACTCTCTGTACACTGATGTCGAAATATCAAAAGTTTAAAAAGCAAGTTTTTTACATAATATAACTAGGATTTGAACCAATTCAAATCTTGTTGGGGTATAATAAATACACAAAATGACACGTGTGAGAATGAGTTAATCGATATTGCATGAGTGTCAGAGCAGAAAGATAGAAAGAGAAGCCACAGGCCCCAAGTTTTATCCTTCCGCGATAGCACAAGTGCCATATCGATTAACCCATTCACACACGCGTTGTTCTGTGTTTATTACATGCCTTCAGGTCTATGAAAAAAAATTATTAGAAGGATACTATTAACAAAAAGAACATAATTTATCCCCAACAAAATTTGCGAGCAGAACCTTTGTTACTATTTCGTCCCCTCAGTTACTATGAAATTTCACTTCTTTATGAAAGTTAAAAAATTTATAGTAATTTATATATTTTTTATACTTACCAATGACCCAGACATAGCTGGTGCTAACTCTAAAAAATCCAGGGCCAAACACAAATTTTGCCCCCCAATCCCCAAAATTTGCATCTAAAACCAAAAGAAATCATGTTCTAAAGGACCTCCATACTTTGCCCTTACTGCGCATGCACAGTGTCAAGGACGTTCCGAAATTGGCGCCAATTATCATTCTTACTGGCAGTGCCTGGTCAGCGCTACGTACTTAGCGGGGCGGCAAGAGTTCCCAACTCCTGGGAGGGCCATCCCCGTCTGGGTCATTGGTAAGTATAAAAAATATATAAATTACTATAAATTTTTTAACATTTTTATACTGTACCAATGACCCAGACATAGCTGAATAGTAAAAAGGCTGGAGGGCCTAGGACATAGAGGAAAATCCAATAAGCTCAACTATATAATATAGAGTCAACCCCCCAAGGAGAAAAGGAGTATTAGGCTTTACATGTATCTTTCTTATTTTATGTTAAATTAGAAAGATACAATACCCTCATAATTGAGCACAATAACATTCATGTTCTCTATTAACATCCAGTATAACCCTTTATACTAATTATTTTTAAAGTAAGCCAATAAATAAAGTTAGTCCAGAGAATTGAGACTCTTTATATTCTTTAAAAGTGTCCGAGGATTGTATATTAACGCCCGTTTGACACTTGACATATACAAATGCTTCACACCGAGCTACACTTTAAAAATATGACATGAATGAATTTTTAACATTAATATTACACTTGAAAACCATCCCGGAAACGACTCAGAAATATTGACTTCGGAGGAGGCAATCTCTTGCTTTTCACTATAAAGCAGGTGACCAAAGGGAACACCCTCCCCCCCCCCCCCCCCCTTCCCCTTGCCCTGGGTCAAATAGCCCAGAGCGAAGAGGGCAGCCGGACGGAGTCACTGCCGGAACAGAAAGCCTGCATAACTATAGTTGCACCTGTTTAGTGGACGACATTCTGAGCAACAGATAACGGACCTAAACAATACAGGTCTCCAGAAATGGACTCAATATTTCTGAGATAAAAACTGTGAATGTGGATGGCTGAGACCAATAAGCAGCCTTCATTAAATCTGTAATAGCAATACTATTAGCGTAAGCCCAAGAAGTAGAAAGAGCTCTTACTTCATGAGCCGAAATCTTAAGCACAGACTGCCGAGAAGAAGATAAATTTTCATAAGCAGTACGGATAGTTAATTGAATCCATCTAGCAATAGAATGGACCGAAATGTCCTTTCTATTAGGCATCAGAGACAGAAAGAAACGTTTTCGTCCCTTTCTGATAAACTGAGATCTCTGTTTATAGATACGTAACGCTCTAACAGGACAAAGTAAAGGCCTACGCCCGTCTGAAGACGGAAGAGCCTTAATAACAATAGGTTCCGGATATTTATTAGGAGCCTGATTCTTAGCTAAAAATCCCACATTAGTAGTGAAGGTGATAGTGTTCCCGACACTACGATAGTGAGAATCATCCACTGACAGTGCATGAAGCTCACTGACTCTTCTAGCAGAAGAGAAAGCTAAGAGAAAAGCTGTCTTATAAGACAAGAATTTGAAATCTACTGTCTCAAGAGGTTCAAATGGCTTTTCCTTCAGTTTAAGAAGAACCCAAGCTAAATTCCACTTAGGAATTAACCTAAGAGTTCTGGGTCTATTTATCGAGATGTTTCTAACTAACTTAGATAAAGAGACATTAGATCCAATTTGTAAACTATCATGATGTGCATAGGTATCAGATAACATAGACCTATAACCCTTAATAGTAACAGGCTGCAGTTTGATTTCGTCAAACAAGTATACTAGAAAGTTTGCAATGTCTGGTATGGAGGGATCAAAAATATCAACAGAATGATCCCTACACCAACGACGAAAAACCTTCCACTTAGCCGCATAGTTTAGCGAAGAGGAGGTCCTCCTACAGTTAGAAATCGCGTCCACTGCTCGTCCTGTAAAGTGCTTGCCATGCAAGAAGGACCGCACAACGGAAAAATGTGAAGGTTGAGACCTTGCGGGTTGTGATGGAGTTGACGCGATTTCCCCTGCGAAAGAAGATCCTCCCGTGGAGGAAGCTTTCGCGGTAGGTCCCACAACAGACACCTGAGTAGATTTATCCACGGTCTCTGTGGAGACAGAGATGCTACCAACAGAATCTTGCATTGAGATTGGTTTATCTTTAGCAATACTTGCTGAATTAACGGCACTGGAGGATACGCATATCCTATCATTCCGTCCCAAGGGATCGACAGAACGTCTACTGCAAATGCTCTTGGATCCGGACATGGAGACACATACGTCTGCAACTGATTGTTGAGATGTGTCGCCAATAAGTCTATCATTGGCCGTTCCCATTGGTAGCAAATCTGATTGAATACTTGTTTGTTGGGAGTCCACTCCGACGGCAACAAGCGACCCTTTCGTGAAAGGGAGTCTGCTAGTACGTTCAGACGACCCGGTATATGACGGACCGAAAGAAGAACCTGATGTTCTAGAGCAAACAGAAGGATTCTTTCCGTTGGATTGAACAACGGAATTGAATGAGTGCCTCCCTGATTCCGTATATATGCCACTACTGTCGTATTGTCGGATAGGATTTGGACATGAGCATTGTGAATAATGTCCATCCAATGACGTAACGCAAGCCAAATTGACATCATTTCCTTGATGTTTATGTGCTTGCCCAGGAATTGCGGATCCCAAAGACCCTGGCATCTCGAATCCGTTGGGATCAATGATGCACCCCAACCTGTTTGACTGGCATCCGTCATAATGGTAAAACTCGGATCCGGCAACTGCAGCGGAACTCCCTGAGTTAACCACTGAATGTTTGCCCAAGTCTGAATCTCTTGTTTCACTTGATCTGACAAGAGAACGTCTATGTCGAGCGAATGAATTTTCACACTCCAATTCTGAGTCAAGAAAATTTAGAGAGGACGCGTGCGTAACCGCCCCATCGGAATGAGATCCGCAGTGGCTCCGCACAGACCTATCAGTCTCATGAACTCCCTCGCTGTGACTTTGCGTGCAGACAATAGCGAGCGTAACAACTGACTCATTTCGCTCTGGTTAACGGCAGACGAACGAGATTGTTGTGCGTCTCGAAGCTCATTCCCAGATGTGTGAATGACTTGGACGGCACCAGATCCGACTTCTCCTCGTTTATTATAAAACCGAGACGTCGGAGCAATAGAAGCAGATTCTGCACATCGTTCTGAAGCGTTAACTCATTGCCGTACCTCTGAAGAATGTCGTCCAGGTAGGCCGACGTTACCGTAGACGGATGAGCTCGGAAATACATCATTACCGAGTTCATTACCCGAGTGAAAGCCCAGGGTGCTAGATTCAATCCGAAGCACATCGCCTGGAATTGATACACCACCCCTACGACTGCGAAGCGTAGATACTTTCTGAATGTCGGATGTACCATGACGTGAAAGTACGCATCTTTGAGATCTATGCTTGTTGCATAATCGTTCACCCGAATACTCGCTCTGACCGATCGAATCGTCTCCATATAAAACTTCGGAGCGACGATCAGCTTGTTTATCCAGCTCAAATCTATGACTGGACGGAACGAGCCGTCTGGTTTCGGAACCAGAAACAGATGGCTGTAGAATCCCGGTGTCTCCTGGTTTTCTATGACCTCTACCGCGTTCTTCATTAAAAGAGACTGCACCTCTGATAACAGAGCGTCTCTTTTCTGCGGACTTGACGGAAGTTGAGTCCATTTTGGACTTCGAGTTAATGGAGGCTTTCGTTTAAAGGATATCTTTAGACCTTCCGAAATCACCCCTCTCACCCAAGGGTCGTCCGTAATCGACACCCACTCTTGTGAAAAACTCGCCAACCGACATGCGATAGAGGTTGAAGCCATCACCTCCTGGACCTGCGAGGCCTGCGGTAGGAGAAACCACGTCCTCCACGACCCGCACCTCGTCCCGTCGACCTCGGGGCGTCCGACCGGTTGTCCCGGCCCGAAGGACGTCCCGAACGTGAGTCGCTGCCTTGACGGTCTCTTGAATAAGACCAAGAGGATGCACCGGAACCTCTATAGGAACCTCTCTTGGGCGCATTAGACCCAGAAGTGCCTGTCTTACTCTTATCCGACCTCTTAGAAGCAGATTTGAACAGCAGAGAATCCGAAGCTTTCTTAGTAATTTTATCGTAAATTGCAGAAAGCTTGCCGTCGAAGAGAAGTTCTCCGGAGACCAAAGCGACTCTGAGAGAGTTCTTCACCTTACTATCCACGAGTGTGGATGTAGCTAGGGCTGCATCACGTCTAACCAACTCCAGGTTTGCCACTGAAAGGGCGGAGTTACACGTGGAATAAGCTACTGCCCTTGAAAGAAGTCTTAAAGAGGACTGTATATCCTGGAATTCTTTCCCTTGAAGACGCAGTGATAACGCCTTAGTAAGGTGGTCTGCATAAGATAAAGCATCTAAACTGGCTCTGTTAGACGAAATAGTCGTCTCCAACACCGCGGTTGGAATAGACGCAGACGACGGTAATGATAATTCTAAGTCTTCCGCCTCGTCGTCCATACGCAGAGTAACTCTCGGGAGACCCTGTCCTGCTGTATCAAATTTATTCCTTGCATTAATGAAAGGAAGGTTGAGAGTATTGGCGGACAAGAAACCCGCTTTTCCTGTTTTGGAAGCAAGTTTGAATATAGCGTCGTTCAATAATTCAAATGTTCTTGCAACATTATTGGACTGAGACGGAAACTCGGGAGCGATGTCCCTGAACCGCTCAAAGAAATCAGAGTCCAATGACGCTATAATTCTCTTGTCCGGAACCGCAGCAGTCTGGCCCGACGGAACAACTTGAGGAAGAAAGTGCCGGATGAAGTCCATGGAAGCTTTATGTTGTTCCGAAAGGGATAGCTCCAAGTCATCCATATCCCTTTCACCATCCGCTCGGACCTCATGATGCTCCCGGTCGTCCGCCCCCGATGCTTTGGCGGAGCGTACCGACCCAGCGCCGTCGGATAATTCCCGATCCGACACCATTTCTGTCGGTTGCTGGGATGCTGCGATAAGTTGTGCTATTTGAACAAGCACGTCCGACATCGAGGCCTGCGGAGGCGCAGTCTTTCGCTGCTTCGCCGAGGGCAGCTCCGCATGTGGTGACTCCCGCATACTCTTCCTATGCGAACGTCCGGAGTCCACCGGCCTCGTGTCCCTGGCTACCGGATGGCGTGACCTGGTCGCCGAAGAATCCCTGATCGGCGAAGCTGGTAAAATATCGGCTGTCACGTAGCCAAGGTGCGGCCGTGTGCGCTGATGAGAGGAAGAAGAAGAGCAGTCTCCGCGGACTGCCTATACAACGGAGCGTCCCGAGCGACGGACGTGTGCTCCGCTTGCGACACATTTTGTACCACAACATCTGGTCCCAGATGTTGTTGTACGAGAGAGGGGCCTCTCTCGCTCGTGGCCCGGCTGGACCTGGCGAGCTAGGAACCGGACTCGAAGGCTTCCTCCGATCTCGCCTACTATCCGCCGTCACTGGGTGTGCACGTTGAATGTTTATAGTGCTCGCATCACCCAACATTTCCTCCTGGACCGCATCGGACAAACCCGGCTGCCGAACCATTCGGTGAATGGACGCTACACCGGGCGAGCTAGCAGACGACATTTGTCTAATCTCCATGAGCACTTTTGCCGTTAACTCTGTTTTCATTTGTGACGACGGAAGCGCACTTGCGGAAGATAACATGGAAACATCACCCTGTTCTTGTTCCTCTGAAATAGAAACTGATAGAGTAGAGTGACCCTGCGGAGAAAGAGCCGGCATAGCCCTTTCTCCACTAACAACATATCGTGACACACGGTTCCAATGTTTGTCATCCCAATATTGACATATAGAACAGGGATTAGTGCGAGAACACTGACTACAATTAATACAATGATCATGAAAGTCAGAGGAAGATTTCTTCCTATTACAATTTGAACAATATCCTTTCATTATGAAAAGTCAACAACAAGTCCTAGTACTTGCACAAACCCCTAACACAAAGATACATAATAACATGATCCATTAATAATGAAAAAACAATTGAAAATCAAAATAATTTTTGAAAAATATTTTTTCAGCGAAGCCCAAGTTTCTGAAAAGTAACGTTGAGCCCCAATGGATCCCAAGGCTAAGTGTGGTCAAAAATTTTAAAATTATATTAAATAATTAATGCAACACTTACGGATAATAATAATGTATCTTATAGTGAGATAAACTACTCCAAAGGCAAACAGCCCCCCTCAAAAGAGACTGTTGCCAATGCAAACAAACAGTGTAAAAACACCAGAAAACATGACTCCAGGCACTGACAATACTGGCCCGAAATCAGTTATCAAAATTACACTCTATCTGATGCAAGACAGAGACTCCCAGGGGAGAATCTGCAGAACATCAGATGGAAGATGCAGAACACAACGTTTATACACCCATGGGTGAAAACGTAACTATGGGGAAAATAACAGAATTCATTCTGTAACCAAGCTAACTCTCCCAAGAGAATTTAGAAATGATCTATCTCAAAAATATGCCAAAAGCATGGGAGAATAGCAAGGGGGGACTTAGAAGACCAGGGGAGAGGAAACACTGAATAAGCAGTGCAACAACAGGCTCATGCCTCGAAAATAGGCAACTTAACATAATTTCATAAAAAATTTTAAGTACAGCCCTGATTATTTTTTGTCACTCCTTTTTCCTCTCCTCCTTCTATATCCTCCGTAGAATCACCATTTCTCCAATAATTACGTGTCTGGCATCCTTTAAACTGAGATTTACAAGCACAAAGATCAGTGAGATGTTGACTGATGAAGGGCCAAACAGAGAATGATAATTGGCGCCAATTTCGGAACGTCCTTGACACTGCGCATGCGCAGTAAGGGCAAAGTATGGAGGTCCTTTAGGACATGATTTCTTTTGGTTTTAGATGCAAATTTTGGGGATTGGGGGGCAAAATTTGTGTTTGGCCCTGGATTTTTTAGAGTTAGCACCAGCTATGTCTGGGTCATTGGTACAGTATAAAAATATAGTTTGACGATTTTCATTTTCCACATGATTTAGTGTTGCTGTAGATGGGGATTTCACAGAACAGGCATGCAATAAATTCAATTACCTTGCTTATTTTAACTTCTTGGTCCTTTGCAATAACTCCTGTGCCACTGCAGGGAGCATCTAATAGCACTCTGTCAAATCCTTTCATCATCTGTAAATACAACAAACTGTGAACTATGGGAAAAAAAATTCATAATTCGACCCATAACCCTTGAACTAACGTAATAGCCAAATTCCACCAGCTCTATTGACAAAAAACTGACTTTCAAACTTTCGTTACATTTCCACACTGTTTTGCCTCCAGAACATACCTTACGATGCCTGAATGGGACTAGATAATTGATATCGTTCCAATCAGAGTGTCATAAGCCATGTTTAGGCTGTTTACAGGCAAAAGTGAAAGTAAATGTATGCAATTGTTGTCTTCTATTCATCTTTCGTAAAGAGTTATCCAGGCTTATCAGGTACATTCCTCATCATAGAAATTTGGCCTAAATTTTAAATGATCATTCAAAACTTCATCCAATACCTAGACAGTTGCCCTTGAAAGGTCTAATTCCGGTTTGATAACTTTTTATTTAGTGCAACAAAACAGATGCCTCAACAAGTACCTTGGCAGTTGTTTCTGGGAAAGTCTTGGCTGCCTATGAAGTCAGCCAAGACCTGCCATAAGCAGTTCCAAAGCCACAGTTTGTCGACTGTCAAAGAGTAACAATGAAAGTGTCAATGACACTGTAGCTTAACTTGTGTGTTGTGTTTGATGAAAAGGATAATGTTCAATGTTTATGAAAGGATTATGAAATAAGACAAGAATTGTGATAATTGGGAATATGTTCATTTCTGTTCCCTGTATGCTATGTTTATGATAAAAATAATATGAGGTGTACACTGTACTAAAGAGCTGAGGGGTGGGTTAATATGACCTCACAGTTAATGTATGTGGCCCTCATAGTTAACGTATATCAACAAAAGTTACCAAGTTACAGTGAAATTATTCCAAAACGAGTCATCCTATCAAGTTACATTAAAATCCCTTCATAAATATGGCATGTAGACTGTGCTAAAGGTTTTTGGGCTTCGGGCCCCTGTAGCCGTCAGTTTCCCAATTGCGTCCAAAGGGGACGTTCTCATCTAGACATTATATGAAGTCAACCTACCAGGTTACAATGAAATCCCTTAATAAATATGACCTGTAGACTGTGCTAAAGGTTTTTGGGCTTTGGGCTCTGGCAGCCATCATGGTAGAATGATCGCAACCAAAAGGGGACATTCTCATCTGGGCATCATCTGGACTGTGCTCAAGGTTTTTGGGCTTCGGGCGCCTGAAGCAGTCACAGTTGACCAATCATGACCAAAAGGGGATGTAATCATCTAGGCATTATATGGAGTCCAACTTACGGGTTACAATGAAGTCCTTCCATAAATATGACCAATAGACTATGCTAAAGGTGTTGGGGTTTTGGGTTCGGGCAGCCATCAAGGCTGAATGATCGCGACCAAAAGGGGACGTTCTCATCTAGACATTATTTAGAGTCATCCTACCAAGGTACAATGAAATCCCTTCATAAATATCACCTGTTGACTGTGCTAAAGATTTTCGGGTTTTGGGCCCCTGTAGCCAACACAGTTGCCTAATGGTGTCCAAAAGGGGCTGTTCTCATCTAAACATTACATGAAGTCAACCTACCAAGTAACAATGAAATCTCTTCATAAATATGATCTGAAGACTGTGCTAAAGGTTTTCGGGCTTTAGGTTTGGGCAGCCATCATGGATGAAGGATCGCAACCAAAAGGGGACATTCTCATCTGGATATCATTTGGAGTGATCCTATGAAGTTACAATGAAATCCCTTCATAAATATGACCTGTAGACTGTGCTCAAGATTTTCGGGCTTCAGGCACCTGTAGCCATCACAGTTGACCAACCTTGACCAAAAGGGGATGTCATCATCTAGGCATTATATGGAGTCAACCTAACAAGTTACAATGAAATCCTTCCATAAATACGACCTACAGACATGCTAAAGGTTTTTGGGCTCGGGCACCCATCAAGGCTGAATGATCGCGACCAAAAGGGGACATTCTCATCTGGACACTATTTGGAGTCATCCTACCAAGCTACAATGAAATCCCTTCATAATTATGACCTGTAGACTGTTCTAAAGGTTTTTGGGTTTTGGGCCCCTGAAGCCATCACAGTTGCCCAATCGTGTCCAAAAGTGGACGTTCTCATCTAGACATTATATGAAGTCAACCTACCAAGTTACAATGAAATCCCTTCATAAATATGACCTGCAGACTGTGCTAAAGGTTTTCGGGCTTCGGGCTCGGGCAGCCATCATGGTTGAATGATCGCAACCAAAGGGGACAATCTCATCTGGGCATCATCTGGAGTGATCCTAAGAAGTTACAATGAAATCCCTTCATAAATATGACCTGTAGACTGTGCTCAAGGTTTTCGGGCTTCGGGCACCTGTAGTCATCACAACTGACCAATCACGATCAAAATGGGACGTTCTCATCTAGACATTATTTGGAGTCATCCTACCAAGTTACAATGAAATCCGTTCATAAATATGACCTCTAGACTGTGCTAAAGGTTTTTGGGCTTCGGGCCCCTGTAGCCGTCACAGTTGCCCAATCACGTCCAAAAGGGGACTTTCTCATCTAGACATTGTATGAAGTCAACCCACCAAGTTACAATGAAATTCCTCAATAAATATGACCTGTAGACTGTGCTAAAGGTTTTCAGGTTTTGGGCTTGGGCAGTCCTCACAGTTGGCAGATCATGCCCAAATGGGGAAATTCGCATCTAGACATCATAAGGAGTCATCCTACCAAGTTACAATGAAATCCCTCCACATTAAACATGACCTGCAGACTGTGCTAAAATTTTTGGGGTTTCGGGCTTGGGCAGCCATCACAGCTGATAGATCATGCCCAAAAGGGGACGTTCTCCTCTAGGCATTATACAGAGGCATCCTACCAAGTTACAATGAAATCCCTTCATGAATACGACCTGTAGACCGTGCTAATGGTTTTCGGGTTTTGGGCTCGGGCAGCCATACCGGTTGCCCGATCACGACCAAAAGGGGACGTTCTCATCTAGACATGACCCCAAACCTGCATATGAAATTTCGTGATGATCAGAGAAGAACTGTGGGGTGTAGCCCGTGCTAAAAGAAAATGTGAACAGATGTCACAGACTCACAGACTAACAGACTCACAGACTTCGCACGCGTGATGGCAAAAGCTTATCTTGACTATGTCAAGTTAAGCTAAAAATGTATATTTATTTATTTATTTATTTATTTAATTATTTATTTATTTATTGGTGTTTAAGGTCACATATTTCTTCACAATAGTAAATTGACCACAATATGGATATAAAGTCAAATCCACACACGTTAATCCTACAAAAAAATTTCAGGGAACTTGGGGGTGATTTTCAGGATAATTAGATGAATTTCAGGGAAATGTATGCACACAAACAATATACATAACAACTAAAACAACAGGCCCAAGGGGCCTTAATCGCTCACCGGTCAAACTGTTTCAAAGAAGTATTTGGGGTCACATTCAGTTAGACTTGGTTCATCAACACTACAAAGGAATGAAGTCATAAGAGGCAAATTTTATGGAAAAACACTAAGGAATGGATTTGAACAAACCTGAACCTAACAACATGCCCCCATGCCCCCCCCCCCCCCCCACACACACACACACACCCATAGAGCCCAAATATTAAACCAGGGACTCAAATTGAACAAACTTGAAACTGAACCTCCTTGCAATGTCATATACCAAATATGAAAAAATTCTGACTGGTGGATCTGAAGGTTTTTAAAGAAATCACCTCACTTTGCACTAAGTTAAAATTTGGGCTCAAATAGGAAGCCAAAATATTAACCCAGGGATCCGATTTGAATCTGACCCTAGAGATGTTGTATACCAATTATGAAAGGATTCTGATTGGTTGATCTGAAGAAGAAGATTTTAAAAGAAATTACCTCATATTACACTTAGTTAAAATTCAGGTTCCCATAGGTAGCCCGAATTAATAACCCAGGGACCAACAAACTTGAGGCTTACCGTCCAAGATATGTTGTATACCAGATATGAAAGGATTCTGACTTGTGGATCTTAAGAAGATTTTTAAAGAAATTTCCTTATATTGTAGCATTCATTTTAATGGGTGGCAATGGAGAACAAGATTTTTTTGATTTTTTGTTTTTTATTTTTGCAAATATGCTTACTCAGCACTCTTTTTTTATCACCCCCACCCTTCCCATAGAATAGTATGACATACCCGATAGCAATTTTTTTACCATTTAATTCTACTGATCCAAAGGATGCTTCATACCAAATAACAGTTCTCTGTTCTGTGCTGTTTAGGAAAGATGGGTGTTTTAAAATATTTCTATTTTTAGATCCTGGGGTTCCACAGGGATGCTGGAAATATTTTACTGTCATGAATCAAGTACTTATGACTCAATAATACTACATACCCAATTTGGTACAAATCGGCTCTATGGTTCAGAAAATAGAAAAATCTTGCCCATCCCATTACAAAGGCAAATATTGGCCTACGAACTATGTTTGAACAAACTTTATTCTAATCCTCAAAAGGAAGCTCATTACCAAATATCAAGTCATTGTACCCATCGCTTCATGAGAACATTTTTGAAAAATTTGGGAGCATTTTTTTCCGTCCTCCTCCCCATAGGCCATGGCAAGTTGATTTGAACAGAATCAAGATGAGAAATAATCATCTCAAATTTAACTGAAATCAGTCCAGTTAAAATGAGTGACAAAACACATTTTCAATAATGTGGGAGGTGCCTGAAAAACAAATTATATTTTCTGTAATAGCCTCATCCAGTTTTATGCTATTTTATGAAAAATTTAAAAATAAATTAGATGAAACCAACCTTTGGAAATTCTCTTCCATCATAGTGACATACGACAGTATTTGTAATTCCCATTCTGTGTAAGTTACCAACAATTGCTATTGCTCTTTCTGGGTTAGCATCATTTGCAAACACAGTACCAGTATTTCTCATCAGTGCAGCTGAAATGGAAGTGTCAATGACACTGTAGCTCAACTTGTTAAGACATGTACATGTATAGTATGTGACACAGCAATGACAAACATCTAGGTAATGACCTGATAACAAAGGTACATATAAAGTATTGTAACGGTCTGTACATAAATACTGACCATAGCCTGTAACAAATGTATAGGTAAAGTATTGTAAAGGTGGGCGACAGTCAGATGCTAAACTAGAAAAGAAATCTTTTGAGTCCCAGAGTGGGTCTGACTGAACCCCGAAATATTTGTTCTCATAGCACAGTGATAACAAAGGCACCCCAAAACACTTGTTCCTGTCCAAAGGTGATAACAAAGGTACCCAAGAAGTTTCGTGAAGATCGGTTCATAAATACTGCCTCTAGTCTGAGCCATATAGAAGTTTTGTACAAAAAACTGAATGGACCTCATCTCGGTACAAAATGGCCACTGGCAGCCATCCTGAATTTTGGACTGCACCCAGAAACACTCATTCTCGTCCCAAGGTGATAACAAAGGTACCCAAGAAATTTCGTGAAGATCGGTTCATAAATACATCCTCTAGCCCGAGCTGTATTGACATGTACACTTACTGTGTATAAGTAGCACTGAATAAAATTTATTCAAATCAGAACCTTCATATAGAAGTTCTGTACCAAAAACTGATTGCACCTAAATTTGGTACAAAATGGCCACCGGCAGCCATCTTGAATTTTAGACCACACCCAAAAACACCCGTTCTCGTCCCAATGTGATAACAAAGGTACCCAAGAAGTTTCATGAAGATCGGTTCAAAAATACAGCCTCCAGCCCTAGCCGTATTGATATGTTCACTTACCATGTATAAGTAGCACTGAATAAATCAACGTTCATCTAATTTGCATAATTTCTGCATGAGAAAAAAACTTGTATTATATGTGATGTATTCCATGTTACTAAACATTCATACAAAAATTTATTCAAATCAGAACTTTCATACAGACATTCTGTACAAAAAACTGATTGCACTGATTTTGGTACAAAATGGCTGCTGGTGGCCATCTTGAATTTCGGACTGCACCCAAAAACACTCGTTCTTGTCCCACGGTGATAACATCGGTACCCAAGAAGTTTCGTAAAGATCGGTTCATAAATATGGCCCCTAGCCTGAGCCATATAGAAGTTGTGTACAAATGAAAGTGTAAATGACACTGTAGCTCAACTTGACCAACTTGAACTCGGTAAGTTATAAATGAAACGGCAAAATTGAAGGTCATTGGTACCAATGTTATTTGATGAAATTTCAAAATAACAGCATTGTGTGTGCACAACGTCAGAGTAATCCATGCAATTTGAAATGTAAACAATAAGACTGGCTAAAGGAAGAATGTTGATACACAAATGCAGTATGTTCAGAGATTATTGTAAATGGCAACTTTTTTCACAGAAATGAATGCTAATCAATAGCTCTTATCTAAAGGTCTTGCCTAATCAGCACACCAAGTTCAAAAACAATCCTATAATAAACGTGGCCTATAGGCCATGTCAAAGAATGTTGATGCACAAATGCCATAAATTCAAAGATTGTTGCTAACAGCAACAGTTTATGATGGAAATGAAAAGAAAATCAACAGCTCCTATCTTTGTCACCCTACATAAGCATACAAAGTTTCAAAACAACCTGATAATGAATGTGCCCTCTGAGGCATGCCAAAGGAGGATGTTAATGCACAAATGTACTAAGTGGAAGGTCATTGCTTGTGGCAATGGGTTTTTTTTTGTGGGGGGGGGGGGGGGGGGGGGGTTATGGAAATTCATAAATATACCCTGCTGAGAGTTCAAAAGGGATAAGTTGATGCACAAATGCAGTAAGTTCAAAGGCTGGAAATAACGACAATAATTTATGGAAATTTAAAAAAGCAATAGCTCACATCTAGAGGTCACCCCAAACAGGCATGCCAGGTTTCAAAGCAACCCGATCATAAATGTGCCCTGTAGGGTGTACCAAAGGGAAATATTGAGGTCTGACTAAGTTCTAAGAACGTTGGCCGCAGCAACACTTTTTGACAAGAATGGAAGAAAATCAATAGCTTCCATCTAGAGGTCACCCCAAACAAGCATGCCAGGTTTCAAAGCAAATCCGATCATAAATGTGCCCTGTAGGATGTGCCAAAGGGAAATATTGAGGTCTGACTAAACTAAATTCTAAGAACGTTGGTCGTGGCAACATTTTTTGACGGAAATGGAAGAAAATCGATAGCTCCCATCTAGAGGTCTTCCCAAACAAGCATGCCGGGTTTCAAAGTAATCTGATCATAAATGTGCCCTGTAGGGTGTGCCAAAGGGAAATATTGAGGTCTGACTAAACTAAGTTCTAAGAACGTTGGCCGTGGAAGCATTTTTTGACGGAAATGGAAGAAAATCGATAGCTCCCATCCAGAAGTAACCCCAAACAAGCATGCCAGGTTTCAAAGCAATCCGATCATAAATGTGCCCTGAAGGGTGTGCCAAAGGGAAATATTGAGGTCTGACTAAACAAGTTCTAAGAACGTTGGCCGCAGCAACAGTTTTTGACGGAAATGGAAGAAAATCGATAGCTCCCATCTAGAGGTCACTCCAAACAAGCATGCCAGGTTTCAAAGCAATCCAATCATAAATGTGCCCTGTAGGGTGTGCCAAAGGGAAATATTGAGGTTTGACTAAACCAAGTTCTAAGGACGTTGGCCGTGGCAACATTTTTTGATGGAAATTGAAGAAAACTGATAGCTCCCATCTAGAGGTCACCCCAAACAAGCATACCAAGTTTCAAAGCGATCTGATCATAAATGCGACCTGTGAGGTGTGCCAAAGGAAATTGTGGACGTACATACTAACGTACGTTTGCCGACGGACGAGAAGTGATGGCAATAGCTCAGCTTGACTTTGTCAAGTTGAGCTAAAAACTGATTGGACCTAATTTCGATATAAAATGGCCACTGGCAGCCATCTTGAATATTGGACCGCACCCAGAAACACTCATTCTCGCCCCAAGGTGATAACAAAGGTACCCAAGAAGTTATGTGAAGATCAGTTCATAAATACAGCCTCTGCTCGAGCCGTATTGACATGTGCACTTACTGTGTATAAGTAGCACTCAATAAATCAAAGTTCATCTAATTTGCATAATTTCTGCACGAGAAAAAACCCCGTATTATATGTGATGTATCCCATATTACTAAACATTCATTCAAAAATTTATTCAAATCAGAACCTTCATATAGAAGTTCTGTACCCAAAACTGATTGTACCTAATTTTGGTACAAAGTGGCCGCTGGCAGCCATCTTGAATTTTGGACCGCACCCAAAAACACTCATTCTCGTCCCAAGGTGATAACAAAGGTACCCATGAAGTTTCATGAAGATCGGTTCATAAATACAGACTCCAGCCCTAGCCGTATTGACATGTGCACTTACAGTGTATAAGTAGCACTGAATAAATCAAAGTTCATCTGATTTGCATAATTTCTGCACAAGAAAAAAACCTGTATTATATGTGATGTATTCCATATTACTAAACATTCATACAAAAATTTATTCAAATCAGAACTTTCATACAGAAGTTCTGTACAAAAAACTGATTGCACTAATTTTGGTACAAAATGGCTGCTGGTGGCCATCTTGAATTTTGGACTGCATCCCAAAACACTCGTTCTCATCCTACGGTGATAACAAAGGTACCCAAGAAGTTTCATAGTGATCGGTTCATAAATATGGCCTTTAGCCTGAGCCGTATAGAAGTTGTGTATAAAAAACTAATTGGACCTAATTTCGGTAAAAAATGGCCACTGGCAGGCATCTTGAATTTTAGATCGCACCCAGAAACACTCGTTCTTGTCCCAAGGTGATAACAAAGGTACCCAAGAAGTTTCGTGAAGATCGGTTCATAAATACAGCCCTTAGCCCGAGCCGTATTGACATGTGCACTTACTGTGTATAAGTAGCACTGAGTAAATCAAAGTTCACCTAATTTGCATAATTTCTGCACGAGAAAAAAACCCGTATTATATGTGATGCATTCCATGTTACTAAACATTCATACAAAAATTTATTCAAATCAGAACTTTCATACAGAAGTTCTGTGCAAAAAGTTAAAAAATTTATAGTAATTTATATATTTTTTATACTTACCAATGACCCAGACTTAGCTGGTGCTAACTCTAACAAAACCAGGGCCAAACACAAATTTTGCCGCCCAATCCCCAAAATTTGCATCCAAAACCAAAAGAAATCATGTCCTATAGGACCTCCACACTACGCCCCCACTGCGCATGCGCAGTGTCAAGGACGTCCCGAAATTGGCGCCAATTATCATTCTTACTGACAGTGCCTGGTCAGCGCTATGTACTCAGCGGGGAGGCAAGAGTTCCCAACTCCTGGGAGGGCCATCCCCGTCTGGGTCATTGGTAAGTATAAAAAATATATAAATTACTATAAATTTTTTAACATTTTTATACTGTACCAAAGACCCAGACTTAGCTGAATAGCAAACAAGCTGGAGGGCCTAGGACATAGAGGAAAATCCAATAAGCTCAACTATATAGTAAAGAGGTAACCCCTTAAGGAGAAAAGGAGTATTAGGCTTTACATGTATCTTTCTTATTTAATATTAAATTAGAAAGATACAATACCCTTAATAATTGAGCACAATAATATTCATGTTCTCTATTAACATCCAGTATAACCCTTATACTAATTATTTTTAAAGTAAGCCAATAAATAAAGTAGTCCAGAGAATTGAGACTCTTTATAATCTTTTAAAAGTGTCCGAGTATTGTATATTAAAGCCCGTTTGACACTTGACATATACAAATGCTTCACACCGAGCTACACTTTAAAAATAAGACATGAATGAATTTTAACATTAATATTACACTTTAAAACCATCCCGGAAGCGACTCAGAAATACTGACTTTGGAGGAGGCATTCCCTTGCTTTTCACTATAAAGCAGGTGACCTAAGGGAACACCCGCCCCCCCCCCCCCTTTCCCCTTGCCCTGGGTCAAATAGCCCAGAGCGAAGAGGGCAGCCGGACGGAGTCACTGCCGGAACAGAAAGCCTGCATAACTATAGTTGCAACTGTTTAGTGGACGACATTCTGAGCAACAGATAACAGACCTAAACAATGCAGGTCTCCAGAAATGGACTCAATATTTCTGAGATAAAAATTCGTGAATGTGGATGGCTGAGACCAATAAGCAGCCTTCATTAAATCTGTAATAGCAACACTATTGGCATAAGCCCAAGAAGTAGCAAGAGCTCTTACTTTATGAGCGGAAATCTTAAGCACAGACTGCTGAGAAGAAGATAAACTCTCATAAGCAGTACGGATAGTTAATTGAATCCATCTAGCAATAGAATGGACCGAAATGTCCCTTCTATTAGGCATCAAAGACAGAAAGAAACATTTCCGTCCCTTTCTGAAAAACTGAGATCTCTGTTTATAGATACGTAACGCTCTAACAGGACAGAGTAAAGGCCTACGCCTGTCTGAAGACGGAAGAGCCTTAATAACAATAGGTTCCGGATATTTATTAGGAGCCTGATTCTTAGCTAAAAAACCCACATTAGTAGTGAAGGTGATAGTGTTCCCGACACTACGATAGTGAGAATCATCCACCGACAGTGCATGAAGCTCACTGACTCTTCTAGCAGAAGAGAAAGCTAAGAGAAAAGCTGTCTTATAAGATAAGAATTTGAAATCTACTGTCCCAAGAGGTTCAAATGGCTTTTCCTTCAATTTAAGAAGAACCCAAGCTAAATTCCATTTAGGAATTAATCTAAGAGTTCTGGGTCTATTTATCGAGAAATTTCTAACCAACTTAGATAAAGAGACATTAGATCCAATTTGTAAACTATCATGATGTGCATAGGTATCAGATAACATAGACCTATAACCCTTAATAGTAACAGGCTGCAGTTTGATTTCGTCAAACAAGTATACTAGAAAGTTTGCAATGTCTGGTATAAAGGGATCAAAAATATCAACAGAATGATCCCTACACCAACGACGAAAAACCTTCCACTTAGCCGCATAGTTTAGCGAAGAGGAGGTCCTCCTACAGTTAGAAATCGCGTCCACTGCTCGTCCTGTAAAGTGCTTGCCATGCAAGAAGGACTGCACAACGGAAAAATGTGAAGGTTGAGACCTTGCGGGTTGTGATGGAGTTGGCGCGATTTCCCATGCGAAAGAAGATCCTCCCGTGGAGGAAGCTTTCGTGGTAGGTCCCACAACAGACACCTGAGTAGATTTATCCACGGTCTCTGTGGCGACAGAGATGCTACCAACAGAATCTTGCATTGAGATTGTTTTATCTTTAGCAATACTTGTTGAATTAACGGCGCTGGAGGATACGCATATCCTATCATTCCGTCCCAAGGGATCGACAGAGCGTCTACTGCAAATGCTCTTGGATCCAGACACGGAGACACATACGTCTGCAACTGATTGTTGAGATGTGTCGCAAATAAGTCTATCATTGGCCGTTCCCATTGGTAGCAAATCTGACTGAATACTTGTTTGTTGAGAGTCCACTCCGACGGCAACAAGCGACCCTTTCGTGAAAGGGAGTCTGCTAGCACATTCAGACGACCCGGTATGTGACGGACCGAAAGAAGAACCTGATGTTCTAGAGCAAACAGAAGGATTCTTTCCGTTAGATTGAACAACGGAACTGAATGAGTGCCTCCCTGATTCCGTATATACGCCACTACTGTCGTATTGTCGGATAGCATTTGGACATGAGCATTGTGAATAATGTCCATCCAATGACGTAACGCAAGCCAAATTGACATCATTTCCTTGATGTTTATGTGCTTGCACAGGAATTGCGGATCCCAAAGACCCTGGCATCTCGAATCCGTTGGGATCAATGATGCAACCCAACCTGTTTGACTGGCATCCGTCATAATGGTAAAACTCGGATCCGGCAACGGCAGCGGAACTCCCTGAGTTAACCACTGAATGTTTGCCCAAGTCTGAATCTCTTGTTTCACTTGATCTGACAAGAGAACGTCTACGTCGAGCGAATGAATTTTCACACTCCAATTCTGAGTCAAGAAAATTTGGAGAGGACGCGTGCGTAACCGCCCCATCGGAATGAGATCCGCAGCGGCTCCGCACAGACCTATCAGTCTCATAAATTCTCTCGCTGTGACTTTGTCTGCGTGCAGACAATAGCGAGCTTAACAACTGACTAATTTCGCTCTGGTTAACGGCAGACGAACGAGATTGTTGTGCGTCTCGAAGCTCATTCCCAGATGAGTGAATGACTTGGACGGCACCAGATCCGACTTCTCCTCGTTTACTATAAAACCGAGATGTCGGAGCAATAGAAGTAGATTCTGAACATCGTTCTGAAGCGTTAACTCGTTGCCGTATCTCTGAAGAATGTCGTCCAGGTAGGCCGACGTTACCGCAGACGAATGAGCTCGGAAATAGATCATTACCGAGTTCATTACCCGAGTGAAAGCCCAGGGTGCTAGATTCAATCCGAAGCACATCACCCGGAATTGATACACCACTCCTAGGACTGCGAAGCGTAGATACTTTCTGAATGTCGGATGTACCATGACGTGAAAGTACGCATCTTTGAGATCTATGCTTGTTGCATAATCGTTCACCCGAATACTCGCTCTGACCGACCGAATCGTCTCCATATAAAATTTCGGAGCGACGATCAGCTTGTTTATCCAGCTCAAATCTATGACTGGATGGAACGAGCCGTCTGGTTTCGGAACCAGAAACAGATGGCTGTAGAATCCCGGAGTCTCCTGGTTTTCTACGACCTCTACCGCGTTCTTCATTAAAAGAGACTGCACCTCTGATAACAGAGCGTCTCTTTTCTGCGGATTTGGACTTCGAGTTAATGGAGGCTTTCGTTTGAAGGATATCTTTAGGCCTTCCGAAGTCACTCCTCTCACCCAAGGGTCGTCCGTAATCGACGCCCATTCTTGTGAAAAGCTCGACAACCTTCCGCCAACCGGTACGCGATAGAGGTTTAAGCCATCACCTCCTGGACCTGTGAGGCCTGCGGTAGGAGAAACCACGTCCTCCACGACCCGCACCTCTTCCCATCGACCTCGGGGCGTCCGACCGGTTGTCCCGGCCCGAAGGACGTCCCAAACGAGAATCGCTACCCTGACGGTCTCTCGAATAAGACCAAGAGGACGCACCGGAACCTCTATAGGAACCTCTCTTGGGCGCATTAGACCCAGAAGTGCCTGTCTTATTCTTGTCTGCTGTATCCGACTTCTTAGAAGCGGATTTGAACAACAGAGAATCCGAAGCTTTCTTTGTAATTTTATCATAAATAGCAGAAAGCTTGCCGTCAAAGAGAAGTTCTCCGGAGATCGAAGCGACTCTAAGAGAGTTCTTCACCTTAGTATCCACGAGTGTGGATGTAGCTAGGGCTGCGTCACGTCTAACCAGCTCCAGGTTTGCCACAGAAAGGGCGGAGTTACACGTGGAATAAGCTACTGCCCTTGAAAGAAGTCTTAAAGAGGATTGTATCTCCTGAAACTCTTTCCCTTGAAGGCGCAGTGATAACGCCTTAGTAAGGTGATCTGCGTAAGATAAGGCATCTAAATTGGCTCTGTTAGACGAAATAGCTGTTTCCAACACCGCGGTTGGAATAGAAGCCGACGACGGTAATGATAGCTCTAAGTCTTCCTCCTCGTCGTCCATACGCAGAGGAACTCTCGGGATACCCTGTCCTGCCGTGTCGAATTTATTCCTTGCATTAATGAAAGGCAGGTTGAGAGTATTGGCGGACAAGGAACCTGCTTTCCCTGTCTTGGAAGCAAGTTTAAATATAGCGTCGTTCAATAATTCAAATGTTCTTGCAACATTATTGGACTGCGACGGAAACTCGGGAGCGATGTCCCTGAACCGCTCAAAAAATTCAGAGTCCAATGACGCTATAATCCTCTTGTCCGGAACCGCAGCAGTCTGGCCCGATGGAACAACTTGAGGGAGAAAGTGCCGGATGAAGTCCACGGCAGCTTTATGTTGTTCCGAAAGGGATAGCTCCAAATCATCCATATCCCTTTCACCATCCGGTCGGACCTCATGATGCTCCCGGTCGTCCGCCCCCGATGCTTCGGCGGAGCGTACCAACCCAGCGCCGTCGGATAATTCTCGATCCGACACCATTTCTGTCGGCTGCTGGGATGCTGAGATAAGCTGTGCTATCTGCACAAGAATGTCCGGCGTCGGGACCTGCGGAGGTGCAGTCTTTCGCTGCTTCGCCGAGGGCAGCTCCGCATCAGATGGCTCCCGCATACTTCTTCTATGCGAACGTCCGAAGTCCATCGGTCTCGAGTCCCTGGCTGCCGGATGGTGTGACCTGGTCGCCGAAGAATCCTTGATCGGCGAAGCTGGTAAGATATCGGCGGTCACGCAGCCAAGGTGCGGTCGTGTGCACTGACGAGAAGAAGAAGCCTTAGCAGTCTCCGCGGACTGCCTATACAACGGAGCGTCCCGAGCGACGGACGTATGCTCCGCTTGCGACACATTTTGTACCACAACATCTGGTCCCAGATGTTGTTGTACGAGAGAGGGGCCTCTCTCGCTTGTGGTCCGGCTGGACCTGGACGAGCTAGGAACCGGACTCAAAGGCTTCCTCCGATCTCGCTTACTATCCGCCGTCACTGGGTGTGCACATTGAATGTTTATAGTGCTCGCATCACCCAACATTTCCTCCTGGACTGCATCGGACGAACCCGGCTGCCGAACCATTCGGTGAATGGACGCTACACCGGGCGAGCTAGCGGACGACATTTGTCTAATCTCCATGAGCACTTTTGCCGCTAGCTCTGAATTCATTTGTGACGACGGAAGCGCACTTGCAGAAGATAACATGGAAACATCACCCTGTTCTTGTTCCTCTGAAATAGAAACTGAGAGAGTAGAGTGACCTTGCGGAGAAAGAGCCGGCATAGCCCTTTCTCCAGAAACAACATACCGTGACACACGTTTCCAATCTTTGTCATCCCAATACTGACATATAGAACAGGGATTAGTGCGAGAACACTGACTACAATTAATACAATGATCATGAAAGTCAGAGGAAGATTTCTTCCCATTACAATTTGAACAATATCCTTTCATTGTGAAAAGTCAACAACAAGTCCTAGTTACTCGCACAAACCCCTGACACAAAGATACATAATAACATGATCCATTAATAAATGAAAAAACAATTGCAAATCAAAATAATTTTGAAAAAATATTTTTTCAGCGAAGCCCAAGTTGCTGAAAAGTAACGTTGAGCCCTGATGGATCCAATGGCAAAGTGTGGTCAAAAATTTTAAATTTATATTAAATAATTAATGAGACACTTACGGATAATATAAATGTATCTTATAGTGAGATAAACTACACCAAAGGCAAACAGCCCCCCTCAAAAAAGGCTGTTGCCAATGTAAACAGTGTAAAACACCAGAAAACATGACTCCAGGCACTGAAAAAACTGGCCCGAAATCAGTCATCAAAATTACACTCTATATGATGCAAGACAGAGACTCCCAGGGGAGAATCCGCAGAACATCAGATGGAAGATGCAGAACACAACGTTTATACACCCATGGGTGAAAACGTAACTATGGGGAAAATAACAGAAAACATTCTGTATCCAAGCAACTCTCCCAAGAAAATTTTAGAAATGAACTTTCTCAAAAATATGCCAAAAGCATGGGAGAATTGCAAGGGGGACTTTAGAAGGCTAGGGGAGAGGAAACACTGAATAAGCAGTGCAACAATTAGCAAGAATGACAACAAGAGGCCCATGCCTCGAAAATAGGCAACTTAACAAAATTTCATCAAAAATTTTAAGTACAGCCCTGATTATTTTTTGTCACTTCTTTTCCTCTCCTCCTTCTATATCGTCCTTAGAATCACCATTTCTCCAAAAATTACATGTCTGGCATCCTTTAAACTGAGATTTACAAGCACAAAGATCAGTGAGATGTTGACTGATGAAGGGCCAAACAGAGAATGATAATTGGCGCCAATTTCGGGACGTCCTTGACACTGCGCATGCGCAGTGGGGGCGTAGTATGGAGGTCCTATAGGACATGATTTCTTTTGGTTTTGGATGCAAATTTTGGGGATTGGGGGGCAAAATTTGTGTTTGGCCCTGGTTTTGTTAGAGTTAGCACCAGCTAAGTCTGGGTCATTGGTACAGTATAAAAATACTGATTTCACTAACTAAAGTACAAAATGGCTGCTGGTGGCAATCTTGAATTTCGGACCGCACCCCAAAACACTCCTTCTCGTCCCACTGTGATAACAAAGGTACTCAAGAAGTTTCATAAAGATTGGTTCATAAATACGGCCTCTAGCCCGAGCCATATTGGCATTTGCACTTACAGTGCTGAAAGTAACACTAAATAAATCAAAGTTAGTCTAATTTGCATAATTTACGCACAAGAAAAAAACCTGTATTATATGTGATGTATCCCATAGTACTAAACATTCACACAAAAAATTATTCAAATCAGAGCTTTCATATGGAAGTTCGGCGCAAAAATCTGATTGCACCTAATTTTGTACAAAATGGCTGCCAGCGGTCATCTTGAATTCCGGACCGGACCCAAAAACACCAGTTCTCGTCCCACAGTGATAACAAAGGTACCCAGGAAGTTTCGTAAAGATCCGTTCATAAATACGGCCTCTAGCCAGAGACATGTTGACGGTGTGACGGACGGACAGACAGACAGACAGATGGACAACAGGCCATGACAATACCTCAAATTTGGCTTCACCAAAGTTGAGCTAAAAATAGAGAGTAATCGCTTGACTGGACTGGTTACATAAAATAATTGATGAGAGGTGAGGGACGTTGTACAAACACGAGTGCGCAAATGCACACGAGTGTGTTACAATATAGTCCCTCGCCTCGAATGAATTATTTCACGTAACCAGTCCAGTCAAGCGATAACTCTGTTTATTACTTTTCATTATCAACGATAATTATATTATTTAACCCTTTACCTAACGTAACAGCCAAAAACGGCCAGGGCTATTCTCAAAACTCGCCAATTAATTTTCATTATTTTTTCATTTTTTGTCTCCAAAACATAGGTTATGACCCTTCACTGGAACGAGCTCATTGAGCTCGCTCCAGTGAGGGGTCATATTTCCAATGAGGGGTCATAACCTGAGTTTTTGAGACAAAAAATGAAAATAATAGACATTCAAGAATTTTTTTGACAAGTGTTGTCTGCTTTTCATGTTAGGTAAAGGGTTAAAAAAAAAAGCAAAAAAAAACCAATGAAGTCCCCATTACACCCACGGCAAAGCGTCTTCGTTTGCACACACGGATACATGACACAATTGTTGATTGCATAATTCACTTGTGAAGTTATCGTTTATAATCAAACACAGAAATCCCAGTATATCACACTTTGGAAACTAATAAAGACAACATATTTCATGCCTTCCAACTGTATTTAAAAGTATAGTTAACATCACAGAGGGCTAAATTATTTTTGGTTGTAAAAATGTATTCACAGGTCTTTACCTTATTACAGTTTATGGGACAGTACCTTTAGGCAGTCTCCAATAAATTGTAAAAAGCAAATTCATAGAGACTAAATAATTTCATTTCAAACATAATATGTAGTACATCATCACAGTATGAAGCCTTGAAGTTATGGTACTTTCACAACATAATAAAGCCAGAATACTGCACTGATCTGGCTGTAAGCCCATAATCAAAAATAAGGCCACCTACCAACTTTTCAGTTCAGTCCTATCCTTGTAAATAAGCCCAGACCCAGACTTTGTAATGGCACCATCAATGACAGACATGCAGGTACATGTTAAGGTGCTACAATAACAAAGAACCCCTTACCCAATGCTCATGATATCCAAATATGTTATTTTAGGCCCCACAAAGTGGATCTTGTTTCTCAGACCATTTTTTGTAAAATTGCATGTGGGCGGGCATTTATTTTTGTAATTATTTCTTTGCCATCAAAAGTTCTTATTCTTGGTTTGTTTTACATTTTAGGCCTCATAATCTACAGAATAACATGAGTGGTATTTCATCCCTTCAGTGCAAGAAGGCTTTGCAATGTTTGTTGTACTCAAGGGACAAATTTATCAATTTTATTAACTTGGGTATAATATCAGACATAAATCATTTAATTTTAATTTTTTCAAGTTTGCACTGGTTATAAAAAGAGAGCATGCATCAGCCATAAGGACCATGTGAGAGGGCCTGAGAAACAGATTTTAAACCTTTTTAGGCCTTAGTTATTTCATTTTCAAGTATTTCAAAAAATTTCAACAAAACCTTATCATGTAATGCCTCCATTGGAACGAGCAAGGCAAGCTCATTCTAGTGAAGGGTCACATGCTATGGTTTTGTTGAAATTGTTTTATACTTTTTTTCAACTGTTCAATTTGTAAATTATGTGGATGCCTGTAGCAGGCCTGAAAATAAGCAGTCTGACATTTGCAGAATGAGGTCCCCAGAAGGTGAATTTGATGATGATATCCCAAACAGCGGGCCAATTTATCCTCTGGGTACCTCTGTTTAGTTTTGAGACCCTGATTCTGATCACAGAGGGGAAATTTAGTGATGCTACCCTGCTGTGCAGGGTAGCATCACTAAATTCACCCTCTGAGGACCTCATTTTGCAGATGACAGTCTGCTTATTTTCTGGCTTGGCCTGTAGCCAATTCATAACGTAAAGGGTTATGGTTGACTGAGTCACATCCTTGAAAACTAGAAGGAACTGTTTTAGTGAACTAAAACACATGTCTCCCCTTCGGTTAGTTCCATGCTTCCAACTTACGACTAACAAAGATCAAAACTAAAGGTCAAATGTCAAGATCATGGAAGTTCAAGATAGAATGTGACACATCAGCCTGGCTGTTAATTCACATTCCAAATATCATAAACCTAGTGGAACAATTCAATAATTTGACCCTGATGTCAAAGATCAAGGTCATCTGTCATCACAACAGTACATGATACAATGTTGTCTTATGCTGATACACCCACATGCCAAATATCATAAGCCTAGGTGAAAAGATAAAAAAAAAATCAATAATTTGACCTTGAGGTCAAAGGTCAAGGTAGGTCATAATAGTATGTGACACATTGTCTTTTGGTGATACACTCACATGCCAAAAATCATATGCCTAGGTCAAAAGATTAAAAAAAAAGTCAATAATGTGACCTTGAGGTCAAAGGTCAAAGCCATATGTGGATCAGGATGGTACGTGACATATCGTCTCATGGTGATACACCCACATGCCTAATATCATAAACCGAGGTGAAAAGGTAAAAAAGTTCTGGCCCAGACAAGCTTACTTGCCAAAAAATCAGTAATTTGACCTTGAGGTTAAAGGTCAATGTCATATATGGGTCGTAAAGGTACGAGACACATCGTCTTATGGTGATACACTCGCATGTCAAATATCATAATCCAAGGTGAAAAGGTAAATAAGTTCTTGCCCAGACAAGCTTACTTGCCAAAAAATCAGTAATTTGACCTTGAGGTCAAAGGTCAATGTCATATGTGGGTCATGATGGTACATTGTCTCATGGTGATACACCCACATGCTAAATATCATAAGCCTAGGTCAAAAGATAAAAACGTTCTGGACCTGACACAGTTGTATAACAACAACGAGAAGGAGAAGAATTCAGGGTAAAACAGTATGTCCAGATACCAACCGCAATACCTTGCAGTGATTGGTCAATGCCTCATTGATTTTATTTCATGTTGCCGGGCACGCGCATATGCCTACTGTCAGTGATTCTTATGACCACTGTCAAGGAAAGCGTCTAGTTTCCATGAGCAACGGTTCATAGCAATGTCTTTTTTCACTTGAAATCAACTGAGACAAATATATTTAACTGAAGTAAAATACACACAAAAGTACCGTTATTACGTACAAAGACAGTAGTTATGTAAACATGGGTAATTATGAAACCGATTAGATTATAAGGTCTCTTTTCATTAATTTACTGTAACATAAACGGAAATGAATCGAGAGCATCTTGCCCTGTTGATTGCGTACATAAACATTGAATAAAGATTTTTTTTTCCAATTCAATGTTACTTGTGTAAGAACGGGACATATACGTTATTCTGTTTGTTGACAGGGGACATGGTCTCACATTCCCTGCATGAAACATATATTCAACCTCGGCTGACACCTCGGTTGAAATATAAATTTCATGCAGGGAACGTGAGACCATGTCCCCTGTCAACAAGCAGAATAACTTATAATGTCTCCCTACAGCGAAGAGAAGACATAATAAGCCCACCCATATACTTTTGAACTCTTTTACATCCCCCCCCCCCCCCTCCCACCGCCCCACAGTAGCATCATGGTCATATCCTGGAAGCCGATCCATTTGGTGATTTGTTGAGGACGTTAATGATTGTATGGGCTGTGTGTCCCACAGTTATAAGCTTGACCCCATCACTGTTCAAATGCACCATCAATGAAGCAAAGTATCAAAGTGATATTTTCTGACTTAAGGTTGATCCATATTCTTCTACCTTCTTGGTTCATTGAATAAAAGATGAAACCCTTTCATTAACAGGCAGCTGGGTGACTGTTTACATTACATTGACATGGCTATGTAGTTAGAACATTGGACAAGAAGCCACTATCAGGGCTTTCAATGAAAGTGTCAATGACACTATAGCTCAACTTGTCAAGACAAAGACATGTACATGTATGGTATGTGACACAGCAATGACAAACATCTAGGTAATGACCTGATAACCAAGGTATTGTAACGGTCTGTACATAAATATTGACCGTTGCCTGTAACAAATGTATAGGTAAAGTATTGTAAAGGTGGGCTACAGTCAGATGCTAAACTAGAAAAGAAATCTTTGAGTCCCAGAGTGGGTCTGACTCAACCCCAAAATATTTGTTCTCATAGCACAGTGATAACAAAGGCACCCAAAAACACACTCGTTCCTGTCCCAAGTTGAAACCAAAGGTACCCAAGAAGTTTTGTGAAGATCAGTTCATAAATACGAGCTGTATAGAACTTGTGACAAAAAACTGATTGGACCAAATTTTGGTACAAAATGGCCACTGGCAGCCATCTTGAATTTTGGACCGCACCCAGAAACACTCATTCTCGTCCCAAGGTGATAACAAAGGTACCCAAGAAGTTTTGTGAAGATCAGTTCATAAATACAGCCTCTACCCTGAGCCGTATTGACATGTGTGCTTACACTGTGTAAGTAGCACTGAATAAATCAAAGTTCATCTAATTTGAATAATTTCTGCACGAAAAAAAAAAACCTTACAATATGTGATGTATTCCATGTTACTAAACATTCATACAAAAATTTATTCAAATCAAAACTTTCATACAGAAGTTCTGTACAAAAGACTGATTGCACTAATTTTGGTACAAAATGGCTGCTGGTGGCCATCTTGAATTTCGGACCACACCCAAAAACACTCGCTCTCATCCCACGGTGATAACAAAAGTACCCAAGATGTTTCGTAAAGATTGGTTCATAAATATGGCCTCTAGTCTGAGCCGTATAGAAGTTGTGTACAAAAAACTGATTAGACCTAATTTCGGTACAAAATGGCCACTGGCAGCCATCTTGAATTTTAGACCGCACCCATAAACACTCGTTCTCGTCCCAAGGTGATAACAAAGGCACCCAAGACATTTCGTGAAGATCAGTTCATAAATACAGACTCTAGCCTGAGCCGTATTGACATGTGTACTTACTGTGTGTAAGTCGCAATGAAAAAATCAAAGTTCATCTAATTTGCATAATTTCTGCACGAGAAAAAAACCCGTATTATATGTGATGTATCCCATGGTACTAAACATTCACACAAAAAATTATTCAAATCAGCGCTTTCATATGGAAGTTCTGTGCAAAAATTGGATTGCACCTAATTTTGTACAAAATGGCTGCCATCAGCCATCTTGAATTTCGGACCGGACCCAAAAACACTTGTTCTCGTCCCACGGTGGTACCAAAGGTACCCAAGAAGTTTCGTAAAGATCGGTTCATAAATACGGCCTCTAGCCCGAGCCGTATTGGCATTTGCACTTACAGTGCTGAAAGTAACACCAAAAAACATCAAAATTAGTCTAATTTGCACAATTTACGCACGAGAAAAAAACCTGTATTATATGTGATGTATCCCATGGTACTAAACATTCATACAAAAAATTATTCAAATCAGAGCTTTCATTTGGAAGTTCTGTACAAAAAACAGATTTCTGCATCGTCGGTACAAAATGGCAGCTGGCGGCCATCTTGAATTTCGGACCGCACCCAAAAACACTCGTTCTCGTTCCAGGGTCATAACAAAGGTACCCAAGAAGTTTCGTAAAGATCGGTTCATAAATACTGCCTCTAGCCCGAGCTGTATCCAATTGTTGACGTATGGACAGATGGACAGACGGACGACGGGCCATGACAAAAGCTCAAATTTGACCTCGCCAAAGTTGAGCTAAAAAAAAAATGAAGTAACCAGAGCAAAAGCCATTTTCCTCGCTCATGTTTCATATTCAGTCAAATGCAAATAATATTTTGCTTACTTAAATTTGTTTTAATACAAACAAGAGCTGGACTTTCGTCCAGTGTATACCCCCACGTGGTGTACTGCCTAGTGTGGGCATACCTATGACCAATAAATATTATTTATGAATATTCTCGTACAGACTGATGGACAGATGCACAGAGGGATGGACGCAATCCAGTATACCCCCCCCCCCCCCTTCCATTTTCTTCGAAAGTTTTCAACAATTTCCAAGTCAAAAGGTATGGTAAATTGTTTGGTGTTTGGAAGTTTTATGCAATGAGGCAGAAGCCTTTGTCATAGGCAAACTGCATTCAATATTTCACTGAAATCCGATAACCCCCTCCCATTTTCTTCGAAAGTTTTCAACAATTTCCAACAATTTCTAAGTCAAAAGGTATGGTAAATTGTTTGGTGTTTGGAAGTTTTATGCAATGAGGCAGAAGCCTTTGTCATAGGCAAACTGCATGCCATATTTCACTGAAATCCGATAACCCATGCCTGAGATACAGGCTGAACAGACAAATAATGTCTATTTCCTACAATTTCTAAGTCAAAAAAGGGGGATAACTCTAAAAAGGAGAATGTGAGAAATATCGTTGAATCCTTTTTTTAAAGCCTATACCATAAGCAGTGTTCATGGCAAATTTCATTGCAATAGAACATTCGATACCCGAGATACAGGCTGAACAGACAAAATTTGGCTCGGACGGACACAATTTCTAAGTGAAGTAATAAAAAAAAAAAATAAAAAAAAAAAAAAAAAAATAACTAGTGTGGGCATACCTATGACCAACAAATATTATAAAAAATAATAATTTACTTAAGTTATGAATATTCTCGGATGGACTCACACAAGGACGGCCGGACGCATGTAATCCAGTATACCCCCATTTTCTTCGAAAGTGGGGGTATAATTATTGGAGAGTGCCTGTGGGCAGTCCTCAATAATTTGTGATAAAACAAATTTTGAATAACAAATCCAGATCACCCCAAATTAATCTAGCCCTCAAGCAGTTAAACTGAAAGGTAGACAGTTTGATCCCGACCAGTGGTAACATGGGCAAAGCTCTCACTCTCGATTGCACACACGGTAAACTGCATGTTGATGGTGCTGTTAACTCTGCTCATGCAAAATTATTAAGTTGCAGAGTCTGGCAGTTGCTCCCTACTGTTCAGTTGTTCTCTCAGGGTACTCAAGCATCCTCCACCCATAAAACTGTCCGACACAATGTGATCCTGGCTGTTGAAAGTGTTATTAAACCCCAATAAAAAACAAATACTACAATCCCATTGGCCACTTCCAAAGAGTCATGGATCCCATCAACACTCACATTATCCCAGAATTCAGGATACCAGGAATAGAAGAGAAAGCCCAAAGTGATATCCATTCTGGGCAAGAAGTGTGAAGGTGCCTGAAAGCAGCTGTTCATGTGTTTGAAGAGTAAACCCGATATTGATGTTTGCTACCTTTTTTCAACTTCTGAGCATGCTGCATTAAATCATCAAATATTTATATATATTTATTTATTTATTGGGGTTTAACGACACTTTCGACAGTCAGGGTAACCTTGTGTCGGACAGTTTTATGAGTGGAGAAAGCCAGAGTACCTGGAGAGAACAACCGAGCAATGGCAAGCAACTGTCAGACTCCCCAACATACTAACTCCACACAAGCAGGGTTAGCATTGGTTGAAGAGAAGTGCACCATCGATATGCATTACATCTTAGTACTCAATGCCACCATGCCCCCACGTGGGCAATTAGGATTAAGTGTTTTGCCCAAGGATGCAACGCGGTTGCCACAGCTGAGATTCGAACCGAGGACCTCTCGGCTTGCAGCCTGCATATCTACCTACTGAGCCACCACACGTCCACAATCAACAAATAAGCTTTTATAATGACTTCAATGTGATGTCAGGTCCATTGCTGCACATCTTGTATTTTGCTAACCCTCTGCACACTAGGGCTGGGCGGTTTTGAAATTTGCATTTCGGTTCTGTTTCGTACAAAAACTCGGTTTCCGGTTCGGTTTTCGGTTTTTCAAAATATATTGTAGAAATCCACATTTTAGAGGATAATGTACACCTAAAATCTGTCTGTATTTGTCATCCATGTCATGAGGCTCATATAGCATGTGGAGTCATTCGGGTTAATCAGTGTTCACCACTCTTCTCAGCTAATGGACATATTGTGTTGGGCTACTGTAGTGGGCAACAGTGGTGGAGCCATGAGGTATCTAGGGAGACCACCCCCCCCCCCCAACCCCCTCAAAATCCCACTTGCTTCTCCCTTCCCCAAATTTGAAAAGATTCTTTTTGATTCCCTGCCCTCAGTACAAGTACAGTACCCTCAGTCCTGAGATCCCCCCCCCCCCCCCCCCCCCCAAAAAAAAAAAAAAAAATCTTCACCAGCATGGTCCACAGGATTTCAAACCATGGCTCCACCACTGGTGGGAGCTGCTTTGTGCTAACAGTGAGATTTGGGGCCTTGTCAAGACAAGATGCAGAAATTCACAAGAAAAGCTACATTTTAGCAAAAATCAACATTTCCTCATTTTTTATGGAGTCGCTAAGCTCTCACCCTGGTTTTTGGTGGCTAATGTGCAATTGTTGTGCTTATTTTGGTAATTATCACATCGCTTGAAAATAGACGTGCCCCGTGTTGCTTGTTGGTTCCTGCTTCAAATGACAGTGGAATAAGAGGAACACAAATCATATTTCTTCTGATTTTGATAACCATTGTTGAAGTAAGTCGTGATATACGAATCACTTTTATTGGGAACTCACTCCAATGCTTTCACAATATCTCTCCTAATTTCGACTGTAGAGGTTCGTTTTTTACTTTGATTCTGACCAAACATAGAAATTGGGCAAAATGAGCGGTGCCAAGGCAAAGATATTACCAACTTTACTTTGCCTTCTTGGCTGATCCCTTCATTGATTTTATCTCAGTCAAGACAGGCGATTGATGTTTTTGAAGGGAGACTGCTGCATAATGGGATTTGAAAGAAAGTTTGCAATATTGAATCTTGGGATTTGTTGTGTTTACAAAATAAACATGGTCATGACACGTGTTGATTATAACATCTTCATATTGGGAATGCAGCGTGTGTACCTGACAGACCTGCAGTACTGCGCGATTCCTTAAAGTAAGTTCAAATATTATACAAACAATTCCCAATAAGTTTAAAAAAATCTTTCAATAGTTACCTGCCATCCATTTAATAGGATGTGTTCTATTTTAATTTAACCATTTTATTGTTGACAAAAAACATAACTGCCAATGTGCAGCGTTATCTATGAGCATGTGACTTCAGAGAACGTGCCAGTAGTCGGTTAATTAACATAATTTACTCATCATTTTTCCCATGTGAACTTTGAGGTTTTAAAACTCAATAAATTTTATGTTTACCTCCAATCTAATCTACGTGACGTACGCAGATGATTTTGGGTCAAAGGTAATTTATAATACTTTTACACCATATATTGTCAGGTAACTTGCAATACCTCTTTGGTCGAATGTGCCCGGTTCATTAAATTTACTTAAAGATTCTTGAATTGCATGCTTGGAGTTTTACGTAAGACTTTTTAATTTTTCATATTCCATCTGCTGGTGGTTCTGTCGATATTGTTTAAGGTGCAAGAAATTTGCTACCACTATTTGTGGGGAAGGGGGGATTTGTTGTCAGTCCTCTCGAAGTAAGCATAAATGGCACATCATTTACCTTTTGCCCGACATTTAAGCCTTCAGCGTGCGGATGAGTGGTCATAAACTTAACCAATTCTGGGAAATTTGTTGAAACCGAAAGTCGCGTTTTTTTGTTAAGGCGGCGGTTCGGTTTAAAAAAAAAAACCGAACCGAACCGAAAAACCGATAAACCACCCAGCCCTACTGCACACCGATACTAAAATGTTAAAATTTCAACATGAAAACTTTCCTCATAATGTACAGTATAAAGGCAACTAGAAATTTAATCAATTCAATCTTCTCAAAGAGACTGAATTGGTTAACCCTTTACCCAATGCAGACGATATCAAAATTTATTATTTTAAATATATTTTAAAATTTTTGGAATTTTTTTTTTTTTTTCAGCTGCTGAATTTGCATATTATGCGGGTGGATCTGGCCGATTCGTTGGGTAAAGGGTTAGACTCCATGATCTTGAAATTTCATCACTTTGACATCAGAGTGCAGAGGAACATTAAAGTTTGTGGTTATCTGAACATGATAAAAATCTAACATTGAATAGGGTGCTTGTAGATGAATGACTTTCTCTATGGTCTTTATCAGCCTTATCTCCTCTTTACAGAAAACCAAATTCAATTCAATGTTTTTTTCACTGTGCAATTTCCAAAGAAACACTGACAATTTAGGTCAATTGATGAAAATGAATTTTTTTTATTTAATTAGGCCCATGTATATTTTTATACAACATGCCCATGTATATTTTTATACGACAACCAATGGCCCAGACTAGCTAGTGCTAACTCAAATTAATCCAGGGCCAAACACAAATTTTGCCCCCCTATCCCTTACGTCAACAGCAATGAACTGACATCTATGTTTTTAAATCTCCTTTTTTTGAGGATGCCAGGCACAAATCAATGGTAAAATTGGTGGATTCAAGGCTGGAAATGGATGATGGAAGTGAACAACGGTGGTTGGAAACTTTCAGGGCTGTAACTTTATAATAATTATAAAAAAATTATTTCATGTTTCCCAATTTTGGGACATACGCCTGACATCATCATTCTTCAGGGTTCGTACAGATTTAACAAAATGAAATTTAAGCACTATTCAAGCACTTTTCAAGGACTATGTCATTCATTTTCAAGGACTATTTTTCCATTCTAAGAAACCAACTGTGACATGTTCTTTTTATAACTGCTCTCCGCACAGTGCATATTTCAAGAATGAGTGTCTGTCAGGTAATATTCAGGCCCATTTCTGTTCTTTTTGTTAAGTTTCGGAACTTCTTGCGAAGTTGTTGGGTTGTTTGTGGTAATTTAACATTCAAAATCGATTGTTCCCAAACAATAATTAATGATTTATTATCAAATACCTCTGTTATTTTCATACAAAGTCAAGGTGAATCTTTGATATATTATCGCTTCCAGTAACTATCCTTTTGTGTGACACGATGAAATAAATGAAGCAGGCAGAGATGCAGACATTGATTGGAAAAACCGGTTTGCAAAACACTATTCACCGCTCATTTGAATTGGATGCTCTCCATAGTATTGCAGCCTGTGTGTACAGTGAGCCACATGATAGTATACAAATAGATCACATGCTGCCGTTTCAATTTTCTGATTGGTTAAAATTGACCTGTACATTATGATGAACGTCATTGTAATTTGTGTACTTGTGTTTTCTCTCATTATCATGAACAAGAAAAGTAGTGTGCAGAGCACACAGGCATATTATACTATTCGTGTTTTAAACTTTAATATGCTACAGTGAATTCCCAATTTTTTTTGTTATTTTGGGAACTAAAACGTGGCATTTTGGGGGGATTTTTTTAGCAGAGTAGGTTGGGGTCCAGGATTCAAGGACTTTTCAAGGGGAGTGGTGGTAATTCAAGCGCTATTCAAGGGGAAAAAGTCAATTTAAGCACTTTTCAAGACAGGCATTGAAATTCAAGCACTTTTCAAGACCGTACGGACCCTGTTCTTGCTAATGATTTATCCACCGTTTGTTAAGTGTTCCTTCCCTATCCCTCCTTGAAGCCCTCCTGTTAAACTCCTAAGATTTTTGGCTGTTTTTTATCAAACGTTTTTATTAAATTTCTTGGGAGTTTAACGTGTATTACAGAATGATTATTCTGTTTATCCCCATGGTTAAGTCCTCACCCTAGGGGTGTTAGGTCATTTTGGTCTTGCATCTTCTATCTGATCTATCGTTTCTTCTTCATATGAAGATCTAGCTTTACATCAGGTAGCATTAAAATCTGTTACTGATTTGGGCCTTTTTTCTGTGCCTGATGTCTTGTTTCCGTTTTTTCCTTTGACGTTTACATTGGCAATGTCTTCAAATATATGTAGTATTTAGATATTATATTACTGTAGGATTATTGTAAGATACATTGATTATGATTCCGGTAGTGTAGCTCAAAAAATTTGAATTTTGTTCACACTTAGGCTCTATTGAGCTCTTCATGTTCACTTTGGGAACTTGGGCTTTTTCAAAAAAAAATTTGAAAATTTTTTTGGATTTAATTTTTCGATTTTGATTGCAATTATTTATGTATCTTTATCATTCATATATTTATTGTGGAGTTTGTAGGAGAACTATCAACTTATTTTGATTGAATCAAGAAAGCTTACTGCTCTAAATGCAAGGCGAGGAAATCTTTCTCAGATTTACATGCTTGTTGCCTTGCCTGTAGTCGATGTACTCCTGCAGATTCTTGTCCTACATGTGTGAATTGGGATGACAAATGTTGGAGACAGGTGTCATGGTACGTTGTTGGCGGTGAGATGCCTATGTCAGTGCTCTCACCGCAAGGTAATTCAAGTTTTTCAGTTTCTTTTTCAGAGAAACAAGAACATGGTGATTTGTATTGTGACACATACGAAAAGTGTGCTACCATCGGCGCGCTCTGATGAGCAAACAGAGCTAGCTGCAAAGGTGCTCATGAATATAAAGCAAGGGATAAGGCCTCAAGTTAGTCTTCTTAATCCCTTGCAGGCAGCTAGCTCGATCGGTGAAGTGGTTACTGCATCTGTGGGAGCCGTGACACCGGGTATGTCCGTTGTGGTCAAAGGAAGTGTAGAATTGGGTAGAGCGAGCACCTTAAAAACAAAAGCTCACCCAGCGACGATGGTAATAGGGAGGAAGCCAGCAAGTTTCTTTTCGGGAGGCTCGGCGAGGTCTGACAAGGCCACGAGCGGGAGAGGTTCCTCTCTATCCCAACAACATCTAGGGGCCAGAGGTTGTTTGGAGAAACTTGCACGGGCCGGAGCATACCTCAACACCTGCCGCTAAGTACGCTCTGTCTAGACTGCAGCCGGCCTCGGCTACAGTCACGGCTTCCTCCACTATGATTCATAAGGACATGTGACCGCATCTTAGCTTCCCGACTTCGCATATCCAGCCAGCTGTGCGAAGACGGGGCCAGTCTTCACTCCTGAAGTCGGATGATCGGGTAGCTAGGGAACCAAGGCTTCGATCATCGGGACGTTCGGAGATGTCCGCGTTGTACAAATCTTCCGGCGGATCCTTTCAAAAGAGAGTCTCTCCTAGCGGAGGTACAGGCTCTCTTATTAAAGAAAGCAATAGAGGTCGTCGAGAACAAAAATTCTCAAGGTTTTTACAGTCACCTGTTCCTCGTACCGAAGCTAGACGGCTCGTTCCAACTGGTAATAGACTTGAGCTGGATAAACAAGTTAATAGTGGCTCCAAAGTTCTATATGGAAATCCACCGGTTGGTAAGAGTGAGCATTCAAGTGAACGACTATGCAGAAAGCATAGATCTAAAGGACACTTACTTACATGTCCTGGTACATCCGGCATTGGTTCGCCGTGCAAGGAAAGGTTTATCAGTTCAGAGCTATATGCTCTGAACCTGGCTCCTTGGACTTTCACTTGAATAATGAACTCTGTAATGTCATACTTCTGAGCTCATTCATCTGCAGTAATGTCAGCTTACTTGGACGACATTCTTTAGAGATTCGCAACAGAATTATTCTTCAGAACAATGTTCAGAGTCTGCTACAATTGCTCTGACGTCTTGGTTTCATAGTAAACGAGAAAAAGTCGGATCTAGCTCCGTCCAAATCGTTCACTCATTTAGGAATGAGCTTCGAGACTCACAACAATCTGATTTGTCTGCTGTTACCCAGAGCGAAATTAGTCAGTTGTTATGCTCGCTTTTGTCTAAACTCAGACGCATTAACAGCGAGGGAGTTCATGCAACTGATGGGGCTGTGCAGAGCGGCTGCAGATCTTATTCCAATGGGCCGTCTGTGCACGTGTCCCTTCCAGATATTCTTTACTCAGAACTGGAGTGTGAAGACGCATTCGCTCGAAACCAGTATTGTTTTAACAGACCTAGTAAAACAAAAGGTTCAGAGTTTGGCAGATCTTTAGTGGTTAACTGAAGCAGATCCGCTTCAACTTCCAGATCCGGCTTTCACGATTATGATGGATGCGAGTCAGACAGGCTGGGGCGCGTCCCTAAGTCCCGCAGACTTGAAGTGTCAGGGTCTTTGGGACTCGGTTCCTAGAGAAGCACATAAACATCAAAGAGATGATGTCAATATGGCTAGCACTACAACATTGGATTTGTCAAATAGCGAGCGAACGTCCATGTTCAAATTCTGTAGGACAATTCGACAGTAGTTGCTTACCTCAGGAACCAAGGTGGCACTCACTCGATTCCATTATGCGAATTAATGCAGAAGATTCTCCTATTCGTTCTGAATCATTATGTTCTTCTCTCAGTCCATCATATACCGGATCGCCTGAGCGTATTAGCAGACTCGCTCTCGGAAAGGTCACCTGTTGCCATCGGAGTGGACTCTCAACAAGCAAATATTCAGGCAGATTTGCTACCAGTGGGATCGCCCCATGATAGATCTTTTTGTGACACACCGAAGCAATCAGTTACCAATGTTCGTGTTGCCATGCCCAGATCATCGAGCGTACGCAGTAGACGCTCTGTCGGATAGGATATGCATATCCTCCAGCTCCGTTGATTCAGCAAATTCTGTTCAAGATCAAACAGTCTCATTGCAAAATCCTGCTAGTAGCACCTCTGTCATCACAGAAACCTTGGATCAATCTTCTCAGGTGTCTGTTATGGGACGTTCCCTGGAAGCTTCCTCCATGAGAGGATCTTCTTTATCAGGGAAGTCCTGTACACTGCATCACAACCCGGAAGGTCTCACACCTTCACGTATTTCCGTTGTGCGTTCCTTCTTGCACGGAAAACATTTTACAGGACGAGCAGTGGATGCAATTTCTAACTGTAGGAGGGCCTCCTCTTTGTTGAATTATGCAGCGAAGAGGAGGGTTTTCTTCCACTGGTGTAGGGATCAGTCAATAGACATATATTATCTGTCCATATCACATATTGCAAATTTCCTGGTCTACTTGTTTGACGATCTCAAACTGCAGCCTGTCACTATTAAGGGCTATAGGTTTATATGTTATAAGATACTTACGCTCATCATGATAACTTGGCTATTGGATCAGATACTTCTTTATCCAAGCTGGTTAGAAATTTCTCTATTAATAGACCTAGAACCCTCAGATTAATTCCTAAGTGAAATTTGGCTTGGGTTCTGTTGACGCTTCAAGAAGCTCCTTTTGAGCTGTTAGAGATTCTTGACCTGTAAAACGGCATTTCTCTTACATCTGCTAGAAGAGTTAGTGAACTTCATGCATTATCTGTTGATGAATCTCATTACCATAGTGTGGGTAATACCATTACCCTCACTACGGAAGTGGGATTTTTGGGTAAGAAACAGATTCCGAATAAGCGGCCAGAGCCTATTGTCATTAAGGCTTTACCGTCCTCAGATAACTGTAGACCTTTGCTGTGTCCAGTCAAAGCAAGGCGCATTTATAAGGTCTCTAGGCAGTCTGCTCCAGCACTGACGCTGTTTCGCTGCCCTCTTCGTTCTGTGGAATTTTACCTCAGAACAAGGGGCCATTGGTTGTCGCATAAAAATATGATAAATTTTAAGTAATTTGTATATTTTTTATACTTACAAATGGCCCAGACAGGTATGGCCCTCCCATGATTGGGCACTCATACCTCCCCGCTGTTTATAACATTTAGCAGGCATCTGTAGTAAGAATAATGGTTGACGCCAATTTCGGTACCTTCTTGGATACTGTGCATGCGCAGCTCTCAAAAGTATGGAGGACCATCTAGGATTTAATTTTTCTGGTTTTGCATGCAAATTTGGGGGATTGGGGGGAAAATTTGTGTTTGGCCCTGGATTAATTTGAGTTAGCACCAGTTACTCTGGGTCATTGGTAAGTATAAAAAATATACAAATTACTTAAAATTTATCATATCTTCAAGAGAGTAAAATTCACAAAGATGCATGCCAAAAATATATGTACAAGACGGCACAAGAGACAGACATTTCTCTCTTGTGGTTTTGCAAATAAATAACAAAGCAATAAACATACCTATATATGAAGTTTTTCCACCAGGTGCAGCAGCCATGTCTAAAATTCTGTCATTTTCCTGTGGTGCCAATGCCATTACTGGTAAAAAGCTAGATGCACCTTGTAACATGTAGTGTCCTGCGAGATACTCTGGCGTTGCTCCTTATAAATAGAATACTTTAGATAATATTTCACATCGGCAAACTATCAATTTCTTAATTTACTCTTTACCGAACATGACTGGTGAGAAGAAATGCAAAAACTTTCAATATGGCTCATTAAAAAAAATTCTTGTTTCTCAGGCAATTTTTTCTCAAGTTCATGAGGGAGAGAGGAATTTTTTCTTCTTTTTTGCTAATTCACAAAACAGCCCGAATAAAGCTTGAATTAGAAATTGAACTTCTGACACTATTATGTAGAATTATCAATGTTTCCAGAGGTGAAAATTTCCCATAATGCAGTTGCAAATGTTTTTAAACTACATTATCTTGTTTGAAAGATTAGCTCTGTCAAACAAGATACAGTTAATAAAATTTTTAGTCCTATAAGTGCAAAATAGTGCCAAGGAGATTTCCAAGTTAAAAAAAAAACAAGAGCACCGCCTAGCAGGGCAACATATGCCCGTGGTGATCACCATGTGTGCAAAATTTGAACAATATAGCATGTAAAACGTTGAAGGAGTAGGCAACACAATACTGTAATGTTTTAAGTACGAAAAGGGGCATAACTCTGGAAATACAAAACAGAGTTACCTGTTCTTGTCACATGCACAATGGCAATTGGTGATCAACATGTGTGCAAAGTTTGAACAATATAGCATGTAAAATGTTGAAGGAGAAGGTGACACAATACTGTAATGTTTTAAGTACTGGAAGGGGCATAACTCTGGAAATACAAAATGGAGTTACCTGCTCTTGTCACATGCACAATGGCAACTTGTGATCACCATGTGTGCAAAGTCTGAACAATATTGCATGTAAAATGTTGAAGGAGTAGGCGACACAATACTGCAATGTTTTAAGAACTAAAAGGGGGCATAACTCTGGAAATACAAAACAGATTACCTGCTCTTGTCACATGCACAACGGCAATTACTGAATGTTGAAGGAGTAGGCAACACAACAGTGTAATGTTTCAAGTATTAAAAGGGGCATAACTCTGGAAATACAAAACATAGTTACCTGCTCTTGTCACATGCACAATGGCAACTGGCGATCAACAGGTGTGCAAAGTTTGAACAATATAGCATGTAAAAGGTTGAAGGAGAAGGCGACTCAATACTGTAATATTTTAAGTACTAAAAGAGGCATAACTCTGGAAATACAAAATGGAGTTATCTGCCCTTGTCACATGCATAACGGCAATTGGTGATCACCATGTGTGCAAAGTTTTCAACAATATAGCATGTAAAATGTTGAAGGAGTAGGCAACACAAAACTAATATTTTAAGTACTAAAAGGGGGCATAACTCTGGAAATACAAAAGAGAGTTACTTGCTCTTGTCACATGCACAACGGCAACCTGTGCAAAGTTTGAACAATATAGCATGCAAAATGTTGAAGGAGAAGGCGACACAATACTGTAATGTTTAAGTATAAAAAAGGGGCATAACGCTGGAAATACAAAATGGAGGTACCTGCTCTCGTCACATGCACAACAGCAATTGGTGGTCAACATGTGTGCAAAGTTTGAACAATATAGCATGTAAAATGTTGATGGAGTAGGCGACACAATACTGTAATGTTTTAAGTACTAAAAGGGGGCATAACTCTGGAAATACAAAATGGAGTTACCTGCACTTGTCACATGCACAACGGCAATTACTGATCAACATGTGTGCAAAGTTTGAACAATGTTGCATGTAAACTTTTGGAGGAGTTGGAGACACAAAAATTGTTTACAGTCGGACGGACAGACAGACAGACAGACAGACAACACCATAACATAATACTCCCATTTTTTTCAAAACGGGTGTATAAAAAAGAAAAAGATAAGGCAGATTTTCAATGATGGGGAAAGTGCTCGAGGAACAAGAATTCTTTTAATACAAGGAACAAGAATTCTTTTAATACCCTAATAACTAAAAGAAATTTTCATATTTTTTACCTAAAAAAATATGAAGAATTCTTTTGACCCATTATTGGAATAAGCTTTTCATTTTGACTTTGAGAAATAATCCTTCAGTTGGAGTACAATCTCTTTTGTGATCAGATCATGATTTGATTGAGACACACTTACACAATATAGAGTGCAATAATATATTGCAAAATCAAAAGCTACATCAAGAAAAACAAACAGAAATAGCATCGACGATTCATAGTTTTGGCATTTCTTTTTCTACCTGTGAGATTTTACAATGTTGCGTGGAGGAAAGTGGACAGAGATTTTTCATCTCGGCAAAATTCCCTGCTTGCTTTTCTGAATACAGGGCTATAGTTTAAAATATCATTAAACAACAACTTTGAACAAATGTCTTTGTCTGTGGACTTTTAGCAGTTTTAAACCTTCAGGTTACAGTACCATAGCCACAACTTCTCATCAACTCTTGGTTGCCTATGTAGGAGCCAAGACTTGACTAAAAACAATTGCTATATATACAGCACAAAATGTTTCTGTGATTCTACAGTGAGAGGTTTTTCAAAATTACTCCAGATTTTCAACTAAGCTAATACTCAGCCCAACATCTATCAGTCAGCATGAGATATAGTTTCTGATATACTCAAAACAGTAAATCTTGCGTGTGACCAAGTGCAAACAGATATTTTTCTACTGTTCACAGAGAATAAACTGTGATACTTACCAAGTGGAACTTGTGAGTCATAAACAACCAGCCCAACTTTTGACCACTTTTCTATAGGGTCCAAGTTAACACCTCTGTTAATCAATGCCTACAATATAAAAATCAATGAATTAATGTAAAAAGAATGAAAACTTTTAACTTGTTGCTGGTGCTGGAAGGCCATATCCAGACTTTATTCTATAGTGCAGGTACCACAACTTAAATGCTTCATACTGTATGGATGTGTTTCATATTATCTTTAAAATGAAATTGTTTACTCTTTGTGGATTTGCCCTGTTACAATTTATGGCAGTGTTGATTTTTCTGATTTTTTTTGGCTTTTCCTGAAAGGAAAAGACATTAGTTATTCTTCTCGAAAAAAATTATTTGTTTTCCCTTTTTGTCTTTTTTCATTTTTCAAATACTTTGGAGGAGACGATTTCTCGAAGGCTCTCTTACAGATTTTCCTGAAATTTTGCTCTGTCATAGAAGGATATGAGTTGTAGTTCTGATAAGCTTTTCACCTTCGACTAAACACTCAGAATGCCCAAAAATGCCAAAATTTTCATTGACCAATATCTCCTGGTCCAAATGGGCTAATGACCTGAAATTTTCAGATTTGTCATAAATACACTGTTCCATAACCAACTGGTAACAAAAGTTTATCAAAATTATTTTAACTGCCAAACTTTTCCAAAGCATCAAAAATAGGCCTGAAAATCAGACATTTTGGCCTACAATCTCAGCACTGTGAATTAGCAGAACACGAGTAATGGACAGGAATAGTAAGAATGTAATGTATCATTATCATAAATACAAAAAAAAATTCGATTTTATCCACCATGAGTCCAAAATGGCTGCCAAATGTGGTCATTTTTGAAATGATAGATCTCATAACAGACAAATGAGATCATAATGGAATGACATACATATGAAGATGCTGGGCTATTTCTGTTTTGGACCAGTTTGAAGAGCAGAGACAAGAGTTGGGAACAGCATGAAACAACCAGAATATTCAAGATCAGAAAATCGGTTTGTTCTCAGTCACCTGATATCTGCATGCTTCAAGGTACTCTGTTTTTTGCAGGTGACTATGGCAGCTTAGAACTGTCAATAAGATTTTAATTTATAGAGTAACCATTTTTTGTTATCCCGTTATTAATAATACCTATCAAGTCAAAGGTTGTGGCATGCTGGGTGCAATGCACTTGTTGCTAAGAACTGGTATTTGCAACTACCCCCCACCCCCAACAAATTAACCCCAGGTTAGGATGAGGGATAACTGGCTGGCTGCTTGTTTAGAGTTATTTCAATGGCTAATATTTCTTCTCCAAAGTGATCTGTGGGGATGCTTTTATATTTTAAATCCTTTTTTATTAGGAGGGTTACAACTTCCCCTGGTCAGTGGGGTCTGTCGCACCTGATGGTGTAGTAGTTGGGAACCCTAAAGTCCAAATTTTTTGTTGCGAGTTGTTTCATTTTGTGCTAAAATATCAGGTTTTGTGTTCAAGATACTGCTGGCAGGGTGCAATTGACCACAAAATTTCTGACACTCAAAAACGTCCTTCTGCTCATAGAATGCAGGAGCCGATGGCACATGCTGGGGGAATGGGGGGGGGGGGGGGGGGGGGGGCAGGGAGGGGGGAGTGATAGAAAAGGCAACGAAAGAAGGTGCCATATGTGCAGTTTTCCCCCTGGAAATTTTTGAAATTTGAAATGTATGTGTGCTGTCAAATTCACTTGGGGGGATCATTGTTGTTTAAAATGAGATCGAAGTGACTGGCACTCAAGGGGGGTGGGGGTGGGGGGGGGGGGGGGAAAGAAGGTGCCATATGTGCAGTTTTGGCTAGATGAATGAGGGAAGGCATTACAATTACAAAAAGGGTCAGTATTTCAGTTTGGGAGAAGCCGACAATGAGGGATATGATAAAACAGTATGTTTCTGAATGCTAGAAGGAGGTAGAATAAGGGTGGATGCCTGGTGATGAACGTGAATTTTTCTAACAGATTTTCTTTCTCAAATCATCAACAGCCGCAATATTCCACATAGGACAAAAACATGCTTCCCCCCCCCTCCCCACACACCTGAACCAAAATTTCTGACACTTCTTTTTCGACAATTATTATTTTTGTTGGGGGGGGGGGGGGGGCGTTGCCCCGTCCCACCTTTTTCTACGCTACTGGGGGATGATATGGAAGGGGGGTTCCCCCTTTCCAGAAAAAAAATTATTTTGAAAATAGCCCTTATAATAAAGCAATCTAGTGCAATCTGGCATCAGAATTGGTTATATTTTGGTTACGGGAAAGTGAATGAAACGATAACGCGATATGCAAATCTGAAAACTTCCTTGAACATTATAATAAATAAATGGGATTATAGTCTCACCCCAGAGAGGTTACAATCCGTTCTATCTAACAATTCCTATGTGGTCAGGCAGCAATGTTTGTTTGTTTGTTGGTGGTTAACGTCACATATTTATGCACCATGGCTAATCGTGACACAACATGGAGATGAAGTCAAGTGTAGTCAATCGTTGATCAACATGTTGCCCATTTTAGAGGACTTTCACCCCAAGCATTGGTGACTGGGTCCTATTTTACTAGTAAAGCGGAACTGGTTTACCACAGTAAACAAGTGCTGCTTACTTCCCGGGGTTCCCTCGGGGAGGTCAGGCAGCAATAAAAAAAAAATTATAGTTGCTCAAAATATTGGTACGGCCAAAACCGTCCAGCCATACCTGTTCCAATGCCAGTGACAGAAAACATGGTGGCCAGTATCCTACAAAGAACAGTGACCTATTGTCCAATTCTCGCCCGTCATGTGCAAAGTCAATTTCTGAATTTCAAAGACGATGTATGGATACATTATTAGAGCAGGGAGGAATTACAAATAAATAATAGTTTATATTGACAGGAGGGTAATATTTTTTGTGTTACTTTGGTAAGTACAATAAGCAAGAGACCCCAAGGGGCCTTAATCGCTCACCTGACAAAGTGGTTCAAAGAACTACTTTGGGTCACATTCAGTTAGTCATGGTTCATCAACACTACAGAGGAATGAAGTCATGAAATTATTCATAACTCTGGTGTTCATATTAGATGATTATTATCAAAGGTCTTCCTGACTACTTCAAATTCAATTCTATCAGGTGAAGACAAGGATTGCCAAACTACCAAACTTGTTATATCACTGCAGTTTGAATGGCAAATTTTATGGAAAAACACTAAGGAATGGATCTGAATAAACTTGAACCTAACCAGGCACTTGACTTGAACAAACTTGAATATGATCCTCCTGGAGATGTTATATACCAAATATGAAAGAATTCTGACAGGCCAAATATTAACCCAAGGATCCGATCTGAATAAATTTGAATCTGACTGGTGAATCTGAAGAAGACTATTAAAGAAATTCCCTATTATTGCACAAAGTTGAACTTTGGGCACCAATAGAGAGCCCAAATATTTAAAAGATATTTTAAAGAAATTTCCTCATATTGCACAAAGTTAAAATTCAAGCTCACAAATGTTAACCCAAGGACTTGATTTGAACAAACATGAATCAACCCCCCTCCCCCACCCCACCCCCCTCTCCCAGAGATGTTGTATACCAAATATCAGAAGATTCTAATTGATGGTTCTGGAGAAGGGTTTTTTCAACTTTGGAAAACAATTTATGGATGCTATCAAAGTAATGCCCCTTGTGGTGCCCCGTGTGGGTGTGGCAACTTTATTTGAACAAACTTGATTGACATATAAGGAACATGTATATCAAATTTGGTTCAATTCGGTCCAGTGGTTTATGAGAAGTCGATAATGTAAAGTTCACGCCAGACACACAGATGGCGGGTGGACAGAATGTGATTACTTAAGCTACCCTGACTTTCAGTCAGGTGACTCAAAAATAAAATTTGCTGTAAAATTTAAATTTTTTCCAATCTTACCAAAGTAACAAAAGTGCCTGAATTAGAATAGGTGTAGGTTGTTTCCTGCATATTGTGTCTGATTAAAAGATATAATGTAATAAAAATTTAAGCATGAGAGGGAATTAATGCTATAATGACCATATGCATAGTAATTAAAAATTCAGCATTTCCCAAGAAAAGCATTACATGGGAAAATGACAAAAATGTAACATGAACATATAACCAGAACACAATATAAAATATGTGACCGAGTTATTCAATTCCCACATACCATAACAATAATGCCTGGCAGGCTTATTAGTACCTGTTCCTACAGACAACAGAATTTGAATTTGTTTGAATTCAAATTAAAATATATATCCGAGAAAGGAATGAAACTTGTCCGCAACATGTACAGACAATGGTGCCCACACAATATTTACAATTTAAACTAATTTGCATAATAGTAAATATTCGTTCCATAATGATTGGGAAAGAATAACTCTAAAATAAAATGACATATAAATAATGTTATTGAAGATGACAGGGTTCTAATATCTTGATCAGTGATTAATTATTAGGAATCCTGTCCACTTGAGTGAGCCTAACATAGGGAAAAAGAGTTGCAGAAGAATTTCAGAATTGAACTCTCTAACCTAGCAGAAGGGTAATGTACAAAACAAAGTAATATTATATTCATTCCTGCCCCCCCCCCCCCCCTGTGCCCGCCCCCCCCTCCCTCTGCATCTTGCATTAGAAAAATCAAACAACAATCTAAGGAAGATGAATATAAAATATTAATCTGCTTTTTACGTTTCTGAACACAAGAAATATAACAAGGTGCAATGCCACTGGTATCCCCTGCCAAGGAGTAGTTTACTAAAAAGGGGACAAAGTTAAAAAAAAAAAAAAACGGAAAAAGGCCCTTAGCTCTAGAAGTTAAAAAATGGACAAAACCTGTTACTTGTGAATATCCTTTCACCCATGATGGTTTATCAGCATACCAAAGATCATTTAAATCCAACATCAACTGACTGAGATATGAATGTCCAAAGTTGTTATGGGTGGCCAGATAGACGGATGGATGGACCCCATTTCTATATTCCCCGCCAACTTTGTTTTGGCAGGGGATAATAAAATTGATATATAAAGTGTCAAGATAGAGTGCATAGCAGGCCAGGACATCAAAAGTAATGTCAGACATGAAATGAAGTAGGTCACACGATCATATGAGATAAGCAGCAATGGCGAAAGACCTGGAAGGATGACAGCTGCCATTCCTTACTGAAAACCCTTGAATATTAATGAGATTCATCTGATAGAAAGGTAAGTGTAAGAATCAGTACACAGTTGAAATAGTGTCCAGCATGGCCTAAAAATGGGGCAAAAGTAGACCCAAAGACAATAGGCAACAAAGTCATACAGAAAAAATTTGATCAGTTAATCTTCTATAATTCAGGTGAGAAAATGGACAATAAAAAAGTTAAAAAATTTATAGTAATTTATATATTTTTTATACTTACCAATGACCCAGACATAGCTGGTGCTAACTCTTAAAATATAGGGCCAAACACAAATTTTGCCCCCCAATCCCCAAAATTTGCATCTAAAACTAAAGAAAACATGTCCTGAAAGGCCCTCCACACTTCGCCCCCACTGCGCATGCCCAGTGTCAAGGACGTTCCGAAATTGGCACCATTAATCATTCTAATAACCAGTGCCTGGTAAGCGCTATGTACTCAGCGGGGAGGCAAGAGTTCCCAACTCCTGGGAGGGCCATCCCCGTCTGGGTCATTGGTAAGTATAAAAAATATATAAATTACTATAAATTTTTTAACATTTTTATACTGTACCAATGACCCAGACATAGCTGAATAGTAAAAAGGCTGGAGGGCCAAGGACATAGAGCAAAATGGAATACGCTCAATAAAATAAAATAGAGACATCCCCTGTAGGGAAAAAGAAGAAATAGGCCTTACATGTATCTTTCTTATTTATGATAAATTAGAAAGATACAACACCTTCCAAAATTGAGCTTCATACATCCATGTACTCTATTAATATCCAATATAATCCTTATACTAATAATTTTTAAAGTAAGCCAATAAATAAGTAAGTCTAGAGAATAGAGACTCTTATACTCCTAAAAGTGTCTGAGGATTGCATAATCATGTCCGTTGACATATGCAATATTCAAAAGCTATACTTTAAAAACTAAGACTTGAATGAATTTTAAAAACCTAAACTTCTCAGTAAACAACCATCCCAATAGCAGCTCAGAATTACTAACTCCGGAGGAGGTATCCCCTTGTTTTCATAGTAAAACAGGTGACCCAAGGGAACACCCTCCCCCCCCCCCCCACCCTTTTTCTTGCCCTGGGTCAAATAGCCCAGAGCGAAGAGGGCAGCCGAACGGAGACACTGCCGAAACAGACAGCCTACCTAGCTATAGTAGCAACTGTTAAGTGAATGACATTCTGAGCAGTAGATAATAGACCTAACAATAGAGGCCTCCAGAAATGGACTCGATATTTCTGAGATAAAATTCATGAATGTGGAGGGCTGAGCGCAATGAGCGGCCTTCAAAAATCTATAATAGCGACACTATTAATGTGAGCCCAAGAAGTAGAAGAACTCTTACTTCATGAGCCGAAATCTTAAGCACAACTGCTAAGTCAATGATATACTATAAGCAGTACCGATAGTTAATAGAATCCATTAACAAAAAAAAAAGGAGCGTAACGTCCTTCTACTAGACATCAAAGACAGAAGAAGCTTACGCCCATAGTAATAAACAGAAATCTGTTTATAAATACATAAACTGTACCCGGAAAGAGTAAAGGCCTATGCCCATACGAAGACGGAAGGACCTTAAAATAATAGGTTCCGGATAATAGGAGCCTAACTCTTATGCAACAATCCAACCTAAATAGTAACGGAAGTATTGATTCCGAAACTATGAAAGTGAAAATCATCCATCGATAGTGCATGAAACTCACTGACTCTACAGTAAAAGAGAAACCAACAGAATTACTGTCTAAAAGGTCAGAATTTGAAAACTACTGTTTCCAGAGGCTCAAATGATTACTTAGCTAAATAAGAACCGAAGTTAAAATCCGTATAGGAATTTAATCTAAAGATTCTAAGTCTATTTATCAAAAAGTTACTAACTGACTTAGATAAAGAGACAAAAGACTCAATTGTAAACTATCGTAGAGTGCATAGGTATGAGGTAACATAAACCTATAACCTAAATAATAACAGGCTGCAGTAGATCTTGTGAAACAAGTATACTAAAAAATAGCAATGAGTAGAATGGAGGGATCAACAATATGAACATAATGATCCCTACACCACGACGGAAGAGCCTCCACTTTAGCCGCATAGAATAGCGAAGAAGAGGATCTCCTATAGTAAGAAATCGCGTCCAAAGCTCGTCCAGTACAGTGCTTGCAATGCAATACGGACCACACAACGGAATACATGAAGGTTGTGACCTCGCAGGTTGTGATAAAGATGACACGATTTACCCAGTGAAAAAGATCCTCACATAGAGGAAGATTTCACGTTAAGACCCACAGTAGACAAGAGAGAAAATTACTCATGATCTCTGTGAAGATAGAGATGCTATCAACAGAAATGTATTGTGGTTGTTTATCTTAGCAATACCTGCTAAAACAACAGCGCCGGAGGATACGCGTATCCTATCATTCCGTCCTATAGATCAATAGAGCGTTAAGAATATTAGCTCAGAGATCTGGACAAGCCAACACATACGTCTGCAATTGATAGCAAGCTGTGTCATAAATAAATCATCATTGGGCGCTCCCATAGATAGCAAATCTGATTGAATACTTGTTTGTTGAGAGTCCATTCTGACAGCAACAAGCGACCCGTAAGAGAACGGGAGTCCGATAAAACAATCAGACGACCCGGAATATAACGGACCAAAACTGAACTTGGTGTACTATAACCAACAGACGGATTCTTTCCATTAAATTGAATAACGGAAACGAAAGAGTGCCTCCCTGGTTCCGGAGATACGCCACTACTGTCGAATTAAAGGACAGGAATTTGGACATGCGTTTCTGAATAATGTTCATGCAATGACATAAAGCAAGCCTAAAAAACATTATTCCGCGGAAGAAAACTGATTGCTAAAAGACTGCGGAACCCAAAGACCCTGGCACTTCGAATCCGTAGGGATCAGTATTATATCCCAATCTGTTTGACTGGCAACCGTCATAACAGCCACACTTGGGTCCGGCGACTGCGGCGGCACTCTCTGAGACAACCACCGAATGTTTGCCCCAGTCTGAATCTCTTGTAACACTAGATAGACAAGAGAACGTGTAAATCGAGCAATTCATGGATTGCCGAAAAGTTGCCGTCGAAGAGAAGCTCCTCCGAGAACGAAGCGACTCTGAGAGAGTTCTTAACCTTACTATCCACGCGAGTGGATGTAGCTAGGGCTGCGTCACGTCTAACTAACTCCAATCAGCCACTGAAGGGCGGAGTTATACGTGAACTAACTACTGCCCTCAAAAGAAATTACATTGAGAATAATATCCTGTAAATCTTTTCTTGAAGACGTAATGATAACGCCTCAGTAAGGTGGATTACGTATAATAAAGCGTCTAAGTTAAGTCTACTATACATAATGTCGTTCCCAACATTGAAATTGGAAAAGACATAAACGGCGAAAAAGAATATATGCAGTTTTAAATCACACCGTCAAGACGCATATGAACTCTCGGTATGCCCTGCTCTGCCAAAATAAACTATTTGTATAAATGATAAAATGGCAGAAATGAGCAACGCGGACAAGAAACTAAACTATCATGCTTAGTAGCAGGCTTGTATATATATATAGCGTCGAAAAATAAAACACATGTTGTAATGACAATATTGGACTGCGTCGGTAAGTCAGGGACAATGTCCCCGAACCGATCGAAAAATCCGAGTCCAATGACGGTATAAGTCTCTTATCCAAGATCGCAGCAATGAAGTCCGAAATAATAATCACTGGAAGATAATGCCAGAAGATATGAAAGGCATCTTCCGATACTACTAAAGGGAAAACTCGAAAACTTTCGAATCCCTTTCGCCATCCTGTCGGACCCTATAAAGCGTTCGGTCGTCCGTACCTGATGCAACCGCGGACCGCACCGACCCAGCGCCGTCGGATAATTCCTGATTCGACCGAGAAACTATCAATTGCTGGGATGCTGCGAAACAACTGTGCTAACTCAGATAGCACGTCCGTCACTGAGGCCTGAGGAGAAGCGGTCTTACGATGCATTGCCGCTGGAAGCTCCGTGATCGTTACCCCGTGCATACTACCAATATGCGAGCGAACGGAGTGTATAGGCCTCATGTCCCTTGGCTACCGGATGGCACGACCTATTCGCCGTGGAATCACTGAATGCCGAAACTGATCAGATACTCGAGGTCACGTAGCCAATGTGCGGTCGTGTGCCCTGCTGTGAGGATGAGGAAGCATTAAAGACAGTCTCTCGGACTGTCAATATAACGGAGCGTCCCGACCAACGGACATATGCTCCGAATGTAAAATATCTGAACCACAACATGCGGTCCCCTATGTTGTTGGGCGAGAGAGGGACCTCTCATCCTTCAGCCGAACCATTCGATGAATGTACGCTACACCGGGTAAGCTAGCGAATGTCACTCCGTAGGCGATAGACATATTCCATGAGCACTTATTGCCGCTAACTCTTCATTAACTATGACGACAGAGGCACACTTTTGAAAGACATCTCCATAACTCTTCGAACAAGAAACCAGAAATGCTTGGTTAGCAAGCATAAAATAATAATATATATATAGCGTCGTTCAATAATTCAAAAGTTTGTGTGACATTATTGGACTATGTCGGAACTGAGGGACGATGTCCCTGAACCGAACCAAAAATTTCTAAGTCCACCAACGCTATCAGTTTCTTATACGGCATCGCAGCATTCTGGTCCGACGAAAGAAGCTGTAGAAGACCAAGTCAGATGACATACACAACAGCATATGTTGTTCCGAAAGGGAAAGCTCGAAATCCTCAGAATCCCTTTCGGTATCCCGTCGGACCGGATGAAACTTTCGGACGTCCGTACCCGCTTCCGCGGAGCGTCCCGACCCAGCATCGTCGGATAAAATATATGCGACAGATTCAGTTGATGCTGGGATGCTGCGATAAACTGTGCTATTAAGGAAAGCACGTCCGTTCCCGAGGCCTGTGCAGTAGCGGTCTTACGATGCATTGCCGCCGGAAGCTCCGTGTACGTTGACTCCCGCACACTTCCTATGCGAACGTCCGGAGTCTGCAGGCCTCGTGTCCCTGGCTACCGGATGGTGTGACCTGGTCGCCGAAGAATCCTTGATCGGCGAAGCTGGTAATATATCGGCGGTCACGCAGCCAAGGTGCGGTCGTGTGCGCTGACGAGAAGAGGAAGCCTTAGCAGTCTCAGCGGAGACTATACAACGGAGCGTCCCGAGCGACGGACGTATGCTCCGCTTACGACACATTTTGTACCACAACATCTGGGGCCAGATGTTGTTGAACGAGAGAGGGGCCTCTCTCGCTTGCCGTCCGGATGGACCGGAACGAGCTATGAACCGGACTAAAAGGCTTCCTGCGTTCTCCCTCCGATCCGCCGTCACTGGGTGTGCATTAGGTTAGTTTATAGTGCTCGCATCACCCCAAAAATCCTTCTAGACCGCAACGGACGAACCCGGCTGCCGAACCATTCGGTGAATGGACGCTACACCGGGCGAGCTAGCGGACGTCAAAGGCCGTCAAACCTACTAGGGTCCTCTTAGGCAATTGGCGTATTTACATGAGCACTTTTCCGCTAGCCCTTCATTAATTGTGACGACGGAGGCACACTGTTGGAAGACATCACAGATACATCACCCTAATCTTGATCGTCTGAAATAGAAATTGATAAAGTAGAGTGACCCTGCAGGGAAAGGACCGGAGTGTCCAAATCCCCAACAACATACCGTGACATACGCTTCCCATATTGTCATCGAAATCATACGATACAGAACAGGAGTTAATGCGAGTACACTGACCACATATAGAATGATAATAAAGTCAGAGGAAGACTTCCTCTTAAAACAATTGATCAATATCCTTTCAGTGTGAAAAGAAAACAAGTCCTGGTACTCGCACTAACCCCTGGCAATCAAAATACATAATAATAATATGATCCATTGATATAGAAAAAATAATTGAAATCAAAATATTTTGAAAAAATATTTTTTCAGAACAGCCCAAGTTTCTGAAAAGTAACGTTGAGCCCCAATGGATCCCAAGCCTAAGTGTGGACAAAAATTTTAAAAATATTTTAAACAATTTATTCAACACTTACGAACAATAATAATGTATCTAGTTATGATTAAAATAACATCAAGATATTATTTTTTAGAAATCCCCCCCTCACACAGAGGGCTGTTGTAAATGTAAACAATGAGTGTAAAAACACTAAAATAAGACTCCAGGCACCCAGGCCCGAAATCAGTTACCAAAAATACACTATCTGATGCAAAACAGAGACTTCCAGGGAAGAAACTGCAGAACATCAGATGGTAGATGCAGAACACAACGCCTAACCACCCCTAGGTGAAGACGTAAACATGGGGAAAGAACAGAATTCATTCTGTTATTCAGCTAAAACTCCCAAGAAAATTTAGTAATAATAATTACAAAAACTATGCCAAAAGCATGGGAGAATAGCAAGGGGGAACTTAAAGGACAGGGAGAGAGGAAAACACTTAAAAAAACAGTGTAACTAAATAATCAGAATGACAACAAAATGGCTGCTGCCTTGAAAATAGGTAACTTAACATAATTTCATTAAAAAATTTTAAGTTACAGCCCTGATAATATTCTGTCACACATTCTTTTCCTCGCCTCCTTCTCTATCCTCCTTAGAATCACCATTTCACTAATATTTATGTGTCTGGCATCATTTAAACTGAGATTTATAAGCACAAAGATCAGTCAGATGTTAACTGATGAAGGGCCAAACTTAGAATGATTAATGGCGCCAATTTCGGAACGTCCTTGACACTGCGCATGCGCAGTGAGGGCGAAGTGTGGAGGGCCTTTCAGGACATGTTTTCTTTAGTTTTAGATGCAAATTTTGGGGATTGGGGGGCAAAATTTGTGTTTGGCCCTATATTTTAAGAGTTAGCACCAGCTATGTCTGGGTCATTGGTACAGTATAAAAATACTGATTATGGAGGACCAGACATTAGGGCTGGGCGGTTTTTTCGGTTTTTCGGTTCGGTTCGGTTTTTTTTTTTAAACCGAAACCGAACCGCCGCCTTAACAAAAAACCGAGACTTTCGGTTTCAATAAATTTCCCAGAATTGGTTAAGTTTATGACCACTCAATCACTTGCTTTCAGCACGCCAAAGGCTTAAATGTCAGGCAAAGGTAAATGCTGTGCCATTTATGCTTACTTCGAGAGGACTGACAACAAATCCCCCCACCCTCCCCCCACAAATAGTGGTAGCAAATTTATTGTATCTTAAACAATATCTACAGAACCACCAGCAGATGGAATATGAAAAATTAAAAAGTCGTACGTAAAAATCCACACATGCAATTCAAGAATTGTTAAGTAAATTTACTGAACCGGGCATATTCGACCAAAGAGGTATTGCAATGCAAGTTACCTGACAATATGTGGTGTAAAAGTATTATAAATTACCTTTGACCTAAAATCATCTGCGTACAGCACCTTGTAAATTAGATTGGTGGTAAACATAACATTTATTGAGTTTTAAAACCTCAAAGTTCACATGGGAAAAATGACGAGTAAATTATGTTAATTAACCGACCACTGGCACGTTCTCTGAAGTCACATGCTCAGAGATAACGCTGCGCATTGGCAGTTATGTTTTTTGTCAACAATAAAATGGTTAAATTAAAATAGAACACATCCAATTAAATGGATGGCAGGTAACTATTGAAAGTTTTTTTAAAACTTATTGGGAATTGTTTGTATACTATTTGAACTTACTTTAAGGAATCGCGCAGTACTGCAGGTCTGTCATGTACACACGCTGCATTCCCAATACGAAGATGTTATAATCAACACGTGTCATGACCATGTGTATTTTGTAAACACAACAAATCGCAAGATGCAATATTGCAAACTTTCTTTCAACCCCCATTATGCAGCAGTCTCCCCTCCCTTCAAAATCATCAATCGCCTGTCTTGAATAAGATGAAATCAACGCAGGGATAAGCCAAGAGGGCAAAGTAAAGTTGGTAATATCTTTGCCTTGGCACCGCCCATTTCGCCCAATTTCTATGTTTGGGCAGAATCAAAGTAAAAAACGAACATCTACAGTCGAAATTAAGAGAGATATTGTGAAAGCATTGGAGTGAGTTACCAATAAAACTGATTCGTATATCACGACTTACTTCAACAATAGTTATCAAAATCAGAAAAAATATGATTTGTGTTTCTCTTATTCCACTGTCATTTGAAACAGGAACCATCAAGAAACACGGGGCACGTCTATTTTCAAGCGATGTGATAATTACCGAAATAAGCACAACAATTGCACATTATCCACCAAAACCAGGGTGAGAGCATTGCGACTCCATAAAAAATAAGGAAATGTTGATTTTTGCTAAAATGTAGCTTTTCTTGTGAATTTCTGCATCTTGTCTTGACAAGGTCCCAAATCTCACTGACAGAACAAGGCAGCTCCCACCAGTGGTGGAGCCATGGTTTGAAATCCTGTGGACCATGCTAGTGGAGATTTTTTTTTGGGGGGGGGGGGGGATCTCAGGACTGAGGGTACTGTACTTGTACTGAGGGCAGGAAATCAAAAATATTTTTTTCAAATTTGGGGATGGAAGAAGCAAGTGGGATTTTGAGTGGAGGGTGGGGGGGGGGGGGGGCTGGTCTCCCTAGATAGTAGATACCTCATGGCTCCACCGCTCCACCACTGTTGCCCACTACAGCAGCCCAACACATTATGTCCATTTGCTGAGAAGAGTGGTGAACACTGATTAACCCGAATGACTCAACTCGCTATATGAGCCTCATGACTTGGATGACAAATACAGACAGATTTTATGTGTACATTACCCTCTAAAATGTGGATTTCTACAATATATTATGAAAAACCGAAAACCGAACCGAAAACCGAGTTTTTGTACAAAACCGAAACCGAAACCGAACCGAAATGCAAATTTCAAAACCGCCCAGCCCTACCAGACATACCAGCAAAATACCTAGTAACTTAATAATATGAATATACTCCATAAAGAATGTGATAGTGGCAGTCGTTAATAATATGAATATACTCCAGGGACCAGCCGTGAGGGCAACTAGGGCGATTATGTCACCCTTCTGAGCCCAAAGTCGCCTAGAAAAATAGTCGGGGCGATTGCAAGTCACCCTCTAAAAATTGGCCAAAATGAGGATAAGCTGAACTGAGTGATCCGAGGTTTTCATAAAAACGATTATTTTCAAGAATCGAATGTGCTTGAGTATGATAAATGGGCATTTTCATTCGTCAAATAAGCGACCATTTATTTGAAATCACACGACAATCAATTGTCCATTGTCGCCTTTTGCATTTTTTTTATTTCTATTTTGTTCCGTTTCAGTGGGAGCTTCAAGTGTCGAAACGAAAATAGGTGACTTACGCGACTCAACAAAATAACCCAATTTGAAAGTAGGTTACCTCGCTTAGGATGCCGAATATGTATACAAAACGGACATATTTTCTAACACTGTATTTTTATTTCATTTTGCTGACTACTGTTAACTGTTGGGCCGTCTATTCCCACAAAAACACGAATGGAATTGAAACACATGAAAAAAGCTTTAGTGATGACAAAAAATGCTTTGTACAGGGCACAAGTGTGCATATGAAGGATCTTGAAAAAGGGGTCCTCCTAAACACCGGAATGATGCGGAATAACACTGGAATGCCATAAAAATGATGCGGAATCACTTATTATTTTACAAAATACTCGACCCCAGAATGTATTTTGTTTATTAATTAACAAAGTACCTTCCAAGCAACCTTCTTACATCTGGTCCTGTTCACACTTTCAGACTTAGGAAATTATTAGCTTTGGTAGACTTTGGTGAAAGGCTACAACAGGAGGGTGCTGGGGGGATTGGCACGAAGAAGTGGGGAGGGGTCATGAAGGAGGGGGTAGCAGTGGGAGATATTCAGTCAATAATTACTTTGTGATTTTTTAACCTGGCACAGATGCATCACAGACAACTGGATCTGGATTAATCGGATGTTAATGGAGGACCATGAGCTGAAAATATGAAGGGGCGGCAGGGGGTGGTACATAAATATTCTTAATTTTCCCCACTTGCCTATGAAGTCTCCCTACTTGACTCTGCAGTCTCCCTATTTTTTCTGGAGGGAGACATGAAGTCTCCCTAAAATTCCCCCTAGGCTGGTCCCTGATACTCCATAAAGATGTGATAGTGGCAGTTGTCCTAACACTAAAAAGAGCTGCCAATGGAAAAGCCTGAGGAAGATTAGTTCTAAGAACAGAATAAACACTTTTATTATATGCTAAACGATAGATTATCAAGGAAATTGTGGAAAGATAGAAATCGTATCCCCCACTGTGAAGATATACAAATTTTCACTTTCACGGTATCAATCAAAATGGAGGCTTTCAAAACATCCTTTCAAAATGAATACGAGTCAAATTATCACTGGAAATGATCAATTTGTTCTAAAAACATGTAATAAAAAGACATTATAGTGTTTTTGTGTGGATACCGATCATTTCCACCAATAATTCAACGTGCATTCACCTTGAATTGATGCATGAAACCTGTAAGTCCAAACATGGCCTGAAAGTCTGTAATATAAGTTTTTGGTTTGGTACGTCATTTCAAAGGACGTATCAAACCAAAAACTTATATTACGGACTTTCAGGCCATGTTTGGACTAGAAACCCACCCGCTGACTCAGATTGCAAGATGCTGTTTGTTCCGATTATCAATCAAATCACTTCCGCGTTTCAATGATTCAGAATGCCAGTAAACGGAGTAATGTGGGTGCTGAAAGCCCAAAATGGGGAAAACCCGATATGTGGCTTTCATGAATAGCAAAACGGTATAGCGAGCACCTCCCATATGTAGTGCTATAAATTGTGTCGACACCACAACATATCAGGCTGAGAATCGACACAAGTCTGTAGAGAGCGGAATGCATTAACTGGAAGAGTGCTGGAAGCCCCAAAATGGACTTTACCAAAAAGCACTGGTAATGGCCCTATCTATTATTCTCCACTAAAGATAGTTTCCTTTTCGACCTGGTATAATTTATATATTGTGCACAACAAACTGGTCTGCTACATTTGATTGGATAATGCCTTCAGGCACTATCCATTCAAGTGCCACAGAGCAATTTATGATGAACAAAATTTTGTAGTCAGGAAAACTTAGCACTCTACCAGTTAAGCATTAGAATGATCTCTTCTGAGGGAATATCGATATGTCAATAAACAGGCCTCGAAAAAGGAAGCATGTTTCCCGAAGACAAGGAACAAAGCGAGGGGGAATATGCCAATTTCCATAGGCCCTCGGAAGAACAAAATACGGATCTATCACTCACAGGCATGAGAAGAACCGTACTAACTCCAGGAACCAACAGACCACAATCAAAGAAAAGACAAATTGTAGAACCTGCTAAAACTAGAGGTACTTTGAGCATACTCACAAATTGATATCCCCCCCCCCCCCCCCCCCACGTCTGAAATGTATAAGTTAGATTATCTCCCCTTGGAAATGTCAGAACGGAATTATATTGCTTCATGCACATCTTCATATGGAGTTCTTCCATTGTGTAAAGTTTTATGAAAATTCTTCAAACGGTTTAGGAGGAGTTGTGCTTACAAGGATGGACAGACGGTATAAGTTAGATTATCTCCCCTTGGAAATGCCAGAACGGAATTATATTGCTTCATGCACGTCTTCATATGGAGTTCTTCCATTGTGTAAAGTTTCATGAAAATTCTTCCAACGGTTTAGGAGGAGTTGCGCTTACAAGGATGGACAGACGGTATAAGTTAGATTATCTCCCCTTGGAAATGTCCGAACGGAATTATATTGCTTCATGCACATCTTCATATGGAGTTCTTCCATTGTGTAAAGTTTCCTGAAAATTCTTCAAACGGTTTAGGAGGAGTTGCACATATAAGGATGGACAGACGGTATAAGTTAGATTATCTGCCCTTGGAAATGTCAGAACGGAATTATATTGCTTCATGCACATCTTCATATGGAGTTCTTCCATGTTTCTTAAAAGTTTCATGAAAATTCTTCAACCGGTTTAGGAGTTGCGCTTACAAGGATGGACAGACGGATGGACAGGGTGATTCCTATATACCCCCCCCCCCCCCCAAACTTTGTTTGCGGGGGGTATAATAATACCCATCAACATCGGCAACATGTGCTGAAGTAATATGAGCGACCCTCTCTCATCAAACTAACGCATATGAAGGCGGTAATAATGTGTAAGTGAAACGGGAACCAGCTAATAAGTGTGTAGGTTAATCTGTACTCACCAGAAGCCTATTGTATTAACGCATCTGGAAAATGAGCGCTTCAGATGGATAATACAAGTAAGGCTGATAATTACAGTAATTTGAGGTTCAAGAAAAGGGAAGACCTACTTGTAAAAAGGCTTCCATGCCTATTGGTTCACAAGATTTCTTCAATATTTGGGGGCATGTTTCTCCATCCTCATCTCAATTGGGTGAGGCACCTTGATTTAAACAGAATGAAAATGTGATGTCATAAAAACAATCTCCTTAAATTTCACTGAAATTGGTTCAGTGGCTTTGAAGAAGTTATGAATACAATGTTCATAAACGAAGAACGGATGGATGAATGGACGATGGATGGAGAGTGATCACTACAGATCACTCTGACAACGCATACTCGAGTTATCATCTGGAAATGAAAATTCAGACTCTAGAACGGAGAATGTAAATATGGCCAAATGCAAACTTGACCTGTATTTTGTTGATTTTGACAATATGTGAAAGTTTCAGAAACATATCTCTAATGCATACTCAAGTTATTATCTGGAAACCAAAACTCACACATACGAAGGACAAGGGTAATGCTTAATGACATTCGCATTTTATCACAAAACTGCACACAAATATTAATATCTACATGCATTTACATCAGATTAAATATGACAATTGGTCGTATCACTCATGAGCAAGGGATTCATGGTGGCTCAGTGGTTACAGAATTGGGACTTCAAACCGAAAGGTCCACTGTTCAAATCCCCACCAGGTGTAACAGCTTGGTATCTTTGGGCAAGGCACTTAATCCCGGTTGCCCATGAACTAAGGCATACTGCATGTCGATGGTGCACTAGTCTTTAACCAATGTGAACCTTGCATGTGTGGGGTTAGTACATTGGAGAGTCTGACAGTTACCGCCGCTTGGTGTTTCTCTCCAGGTGCTCCTCCACTATAAAACTGTCAGACAAGAGGTGACCCTTTCAGTTGAAAGTGTAATTAAACTCCAATAAAACAACAAACAAACAAACGTGGGCAAATTTATTTACACATTTCAAACTCCAAAACTGATGTTCCTGGACAAATTACAATCCACTAACTTCAAATAATTTACCTGGGCTAAATCTCTTCTTCTTGTTTTCAAAGTATTGGTTCGAATAGTGACTGGTCTCTGTACCTCATTTGCTTCTAAGAACTCTGTCAGCTGTTGAGAGAAAAAATATAATGAGAGAATCGCAGACACACAAGTTAAGTTGGGATATTTAACTATTCCCTAATTTTTTAAAAACTCAACAGACCAATTTGTTATTTCCATTATTTTGGTTAAAAATCATAACATTTTAACAAAACCATATCATGTGACCACTCATTGGAATGAGGGGGGGGAGACATGATATGGTTTTGTTAAAGTATTTAGAAATGTATATTCATTTTCAACAACTCAATTTTTAAATTACCTGGGTTTTGATGAGGCCGATTCGTTAGGTAAAGGGTTAAGAACTGTCCAATATTTTATGGATTTGGAAGGGTGGATTAGTTGATACTTACTGAAGCTGATCACAGAATATGACTGGGAGGAACTTTGTTATTAATCCTTTGAACAGCCACATGATTCGTCATAACGTCATTAAATAGGATCGCTGTTCAGTAAATGTGTGGGGTAGAACAAGGCTGCACGTTGAAAATATTTATTGGTCTACCCTAAATAATGAATATGGACCCTTCTAATTGCTGCCACTGAACTGGCATGGAAGATACCACTATTGTTCAAAGGGTTAAAGTGACAGGATGAAGCCACAGTAGTATATTCAAGCTCAATCGTGCAGGGGGGTTTGCAGCTTCCAAGACAGGATCTTCACAAGTTAGAATACTTCCTACTGATACTTTGACCAGGAGACCCTTTGGTATCACATTAGTTGATGGTACATATCACCTCTCGTGAGCAACAAGGCACCATCTGCAATGCTAGAGTAGAGGTATATCAACGTCAATCCTGCTACTGCAGAAGAAGGGTTAATAGGGTCATATTATCAAAGTGATCCTCCTCCACTAAGAAGATAGAGGACCTTACTTAGACATGCTGACACTCATTACTCTGTACAGTAGGATTACGAGAACCCTGGACAAGATCTACACCTAAAGATTACTTGCTTGCTGTCATTCTGTTTGAAGATCTTTCACTTTCACGATAAAAACAAAGATCTCTATGGGAATTCCTTTGGCATGAAAGTTAAAAAATTTATAGTAATTTATATATTTTTTATACTTACCAATGACCCAGACTTAGCTGGTGCTAACTCCAACAAAACCAGGGCCAAACACAAATTTTGCCCCCCAATCCCCAAAATTTGCATCCAAAACAAAAAGAAATCATGTCCTAAAGGACCTCCATACTACGCCTCTACTGCGCATGCGCAGTGACGCAGTCGTCCCGAAATTGGCGCCATATATCATTCTTACTGGCAGTGCCTGGTCAGCGCTATGTACTCAGCGGGGAGGCAAGAGTTCCCAACTCCAGGGAGGGCCATCCCCGTCTGGGTCATTGGTAAGTATAAAAAATATATAAATTACTATAAAATTTTTAACATTTTTATACTGTACCAATGACCCAGATTTAGCTGAATAGTAAACAGGCTGGAGGGCCTAGGACATAGAGGAAAATCCAATAAGCTCAACTATATAGTAAAGAGGTAACCCCTTAAGGAGAAAAGGAGTATTAGGCTTTACATGTATCTTTCTTATTTAATATTAAATTAGAAAGATACACTACCCTTAATAATTGAGCACAATAACATTCATGTTCTCTATTAACATCCAGTATAACCCTTATACTAATTATTTTTAAAGCAAGCCAATAAATAAAGTAGTCCAGAGAATTGAGACTCTTTATAATCATTTAAAAGTGTCCGAGTATTGTATATTAAAGCCCGTTTGACACTTGACATATACAAATGCTTCACACCGAGCTACACTTTAAAAATAAGACATGAATGAATTTAAACATTAATATTACACTTTAAAACCATCCCGGAAGCGACTCAGAAATACTGACTTGGAGGAGGCATTCCCTTGCTTTTCACTATAAAGCAGGTGACCTAAGGGAACACCCGCCCCCCCCCCCCCACCCCCCCTTCCCCTTGCTCTGGGTCAAATAGCCCAGAGCGAAGAGGGCAGCCGGACGGAGTCACTGCCGGAACAGAAAGCCTGCATAACTATAGTTGCAACTGTTTAGTGGACGACATTCTGAGCAACAGATAACGGACCTAAACAATGCAGGTCTCCAGAAATGGACTCAATATTTCTGAGATAAAAATTCGTAAATGTGGATGGCTGAGACCAATAAGCAGCTTTCATTAAATCTGTAATAGCAACACTATTAGCATAAGCCCAGGAAGTAGAAAGAGCTCTTACTTCATGAGCAGAAATCTTAAGCACAGACTGCTGAGAAGAAGATAAATCTTCATAAGCAGTACGGATAGTTAACTGAATCCATCTAGCAATAGAATGGACTGAAATGTCCTTTCTATTAGGCATCAAAGACAGAAAGAAACGTTTCCGTCCCTTTCTGATAAACTGAGATCTCTGTTTATAGATACGTAGTGCTCTAACAGGACAGAGTAAAGGCCTACGCCCGTCTGAAGACGGAAGAGCCTTAATAACAATAGGTTCCGGATATTTATTAGGAGCCTGATTCTTAGCTAAAAACCCACATTAGTAGTGAAGGTGATAGTGTTCCCAACACTACGATAATGAGAATCATCCACCGATAGTGCATGAAGCTCACTGACTCTTCTGGCAGAAGAGAAAGCTAAGAGAAAAGCTGTCTTATAAGATAAGAATTTGAAATCTACTGTCCCAAGAGGTTCAAATGGCTTTTCCTTCAATTTAAGGAGAACCCAAGCTAAATTCCACTTAGGAATTAATCTAAGAGTTCTGGGTCTATTTATCGAAAAGTTTCTAACCAACTTCGATAAAGAGACATTAGATCCAATTTGTAAACTATCATGATGTGCATAGGTATCAGATAACATAGATCTATAACCCTTTATAGTAACAGGCTGCAGTTTGATTTCGTCAAACAAGTATACTAGAAAGTTTGCAATGTCTGGTATAGAGGGATCAAATATATCTACAGAATGATCCCTACACCAACGACGAAAAACCTTCCACTTAGCCGCATAGTTTAGCGAAGAGGAGGTCCTCCTACAGTTAGAAATCGCGTCCACTGCTCGTCCTGTAAAGTGCTTGCCATGCAAGAAGGACCGCACAATGGAAAAACGTGAAGGTTGAGACCTTGCGGGTTGTGATGGAGTTGGCGCGATTTCCCCTGCGAAAGAAGATCCTCTCGTGGAGGAAGCTTCCGCGGTAGGTCCCACAACAGACACCTGAGTAGATTTATCCACGGTCTCTGTGGCGACAGAGATGCTACCAACAGAATCTTGCATTGAGATTGTTTTATCTTTAGCAATACTTGTTGAATTAACGGCGCTGGAGGATACGCATATCCTATCATTCCGTCCCAAGGGATCGACAGAGCGTCTACTGCAAATGCTCTTGGATCCGGACACGGAGACACATACGTCTGCAACTGATTGTTGAGATGTGTCGCAAATAAGTCTATCATTGGCCGTTCCCATTGGTAGCAAATCTGATTGAATACTTGTTTGTTGAGAGTCCACTCCGACGGCAACAAGCGACCCTTTCGTGAAAGGGAGTCTGCTAGCACATTCAGACGACCCGGTATGTGACGGACCGAAAGAAGAACGTGATGTTCTAACGCAAACAGAAGGATTCTTTCCGTTAGATTGAACAACGGAACTGAATGAGTGCCTCCCTGATTCCGTATATACGCCACTACTGTCGTATTGTCGGATAGGATTTGGACATGAGCATCGTGAATAATGTCCATCCAGTGACGTAACGCAAGCCAAATTGACATCATTTCCTTGATGTTTATGTGCTTGCACAGGAATTGCGGATCCCAAAGACCCTGGCATCTCGAATCCGTTGGGATTAATGATGCACCCCAACCTGTTTGACTGGCATCCGTCATAACGGTAAAACTCGGATCCGGCAACTGCAGCGGAACTCCTTGAGTTAACCACTGAATGTTTGCCCAAGTCTGAATCTCTTGTTTCACTTGATCTGACAAGAGAACGTCTACATCGAGCGAATGAATTTTCACACTCCAATTCTGAGTCAGGAAAATTTGAAGAGGACGTGTGCGTAGCCGCCCCATCGGAATGAGATCCGCGGCGGCTCCGCACAGACCTATCAGTCTCATAAATTCTCTCGCCGTGACTTTGTCTGCGTGCAGACAATAGCGAGCGTAACAACTGACTAATTTCGCTCTGGTTAAAGGCAAACGAACGAGATTGTTGTGCGTCTCGAAGCTCATTCCCAGATGAGTGAATGACTTGGACGGCACCAGATCCGACTTCTCCTCGTTTACTATAAAACCGAGACGTCGGAGCAATAGAAGAAGATTCTGAACATCGTTCTGAAGCGTTAACTCGTTGCCGTACCTCTGAAGAATGTCGTCCAGGTAGGCCGACGTTACCGCAGACGAATGAGCTCGGAAGTAGATCATTACCGAGTTCATTACCCGAGTGAAAGCCCAGGGTGCTAGATTCAATCCGAAGCACATCGCCCGGAATTGATACACCACTCCTAGGACTGCGAAGCGTAGATACTTTCGGAATGTCGGATGTACCATGACGTGAAAGTACGCATCTTTGAGATCTATGCTCGTTGCATAATCGTTCACCCGAATACTCGCTCTGACCGATCGAATCGTCTCCATATAAAACTTCGGAGCGACGATCAGCTTGTTTATCCAGCTCAAATCTATGACTGGACGGAACGAGCCGTCTGGTTTCGGAACCAGAAACAGATGGCTGTAGAATCCCGGAGATTCCTGGTTTTCTACGACCTCTACCGCGTTCTTCATTAAAAGAGACTGCACCTCTGATAACAGAGCGTCTCTTTTCTGTGGATTTGACGGAAGATGAGTCCACTTTGGACTTCGAGTTAATGGAGGCTTTCGTTTGAAGGATAGCTTTAGACCTTCCGAAGTCACTCCTCTCACCCAAGGGTCGTCCGTAATCGACGCCCACTCTTGTGAAAAACTCGACAACCTTCCGCCAACCGGAACGCGATAGAGGTTTAAGCCATCACCTCCTGGACCTGCGAGGCCTGCGGTAGGAGAAACCACGTCTTCCACGACCCGCACCTCGCCTCGTCGACCTCGGGGCGTCCGACCGATTGTCCCGGCCTGAAGGACGTCCCGAACGAGAGTCGCTATCCTGACGGTCTCTCGAATAAGACCAAGAGGACGCACCGGAACCTCTATAGGAACCTCTCTTGGGCGCATTAGACCCAGAAGTGCCTGTCTTATTCGTGTCTGCTGTATCCGACTTTTTAGGAGCCGATCTGAACAACAGAGAATCATTAGCTTTCTTTTTAATTTTATCATAAATAGCGGAAAGCTTGCCGTCAAAGAGAAGTTCTCCTGAGACCGAAGCGACTCTAAGAGAGTTCTTCACCTTAGAATCCACTAGTGTGGATGTAGCTAGGGCTGCGTCACGTCTAACCAACTCCAGATTTGCCACTGAAAGGGCGGAGTTACACGTGGAATAAGCTACTGCCCTTGAAAGAAGTCTTAAAGAGGATTGTATATCCTGAAACTCTTCCCCTTGAAGGCGCAGTGATAACGCCTTAGTAAGGAGATCTGCGTAAGATAAGGCATCTAAATTGGCTCTGTTAGACGCAATAGCTGTTTCCAACACCGCGGTTGGAATAGAAGCTGACGACGGTAATGATAGCTCTAAGTCTTCCGCCTCGTCGTCCATACGCAGAGGAACTCTCGGTATACCCTGTCCTGCCGTATCAAATTTATTCCTTGCATTAATGAAAGGCAGGTTAAGAGTATTAGCGGACAAGAAACCTGCTTTCCCCGTCCTGGAAGCAAGTTTAAATATAGCGTCGTTCAATAATTCAAATGTTCTTGCAACATTATTGGACTGCGACGGAAACTCGGGAGTGATGTCCCTGAACCGCTCAAAAAATTCAGAGTCCAATGACGCTATAATTCTCTTGTCCGGAAGCGCAGCAGTCTGGCCCGACGGAACAACTTGAGGGAGAAAGTGCCGGATGAAGTCCACGGCAGCTTTATGTTGTTCCGAAAGGGATAGCTCCAAGTCATCCGTATCCCTTTCACCATCCGGTCGGACCTCCCGATGTTCCCGGTCGTCCGCCCCCGATGCTTCGGCGGAGCGTACCGACCCAGCGCCGTCGGATAATTCTCGATCCGACACCGTTTCTGTCGGCTGCTGGGATGCTGCGATAAGCTGTGCTATCTGCACAAGAATGTCCGACGTCGAGACCTGCGGAGGCGCAGTCTTTCGCTGCTTCGCCGAGGGCAGCTCCGCATCAGATGGCTCCCGCATACTTTTCCTATGCGAACGTCCGGAGTCCATCGGTCTCAAATCCCTGGCTGCCGGATGGTGTGACCTGGTCGCCGAAGAATCCTTCATCGGCGAAGCTGGTAAAATATCGGCGGTCACGCAGCCAAGGTGCGGTCGTGTGCGCCGACGAGAAGAGGAAGCCTTAACAGTCTCTGCGGACTGCTTATACAACGGAACGTCCCGAGCGACGGACGTATGCTCCGCTAAAGACACATTTTGTACCACAACATCTGGTCCCAGATGTTGTTGTACGAGAGAGGGACCTCTCTCGCTCGCGGCCCGGCTGGACCTGGACGAGCTAGGAACCGGACTAAAAGGCTTCCTCCGTTCTCGCTTACTATCCGCCGTCACTGGGTGTGCATCTATTATGTTTATAGTGCTCGCATCACCCAAAATTTCCTCTTGGACCGCATCGGACGAACCCGGCTGCCGAACCATTCGGTGAATGGACGCTACACCGGGCGAGCTAGCGGACGACATTTGTCTAATCTCCATGAGCACTTTTGCCGCTAGCTCTGAATTCATTTGTGACGACGGACGCACACTTGAAGAAGATAACATGGAAACATCACCCTGTTCTGGTTCCTCTGAAATAGAAACTGAGAGAGTAGAGTGACCTTGTGGAGAAAGAGCCGGTATCGCTCTTTCTCCAGAAACAACATATCGTGACACACGTTTCCAATGTTTCTCATCCCAATGTTCACATATAGGACAGGGATTAATGCGAGAACACTGACTACAATTAATACAATGATCATGAAAGTCAGAGGAAGATTTCTTCCTATTACAATTTGAACAATGTCCCTTCATTGTGAAAGAACAACAATAAGTCCTAGTTACTCGCAAAAACCCCTGACACAAAGATACATAATAACATGATCCATTAATAAAAGAAAAAACAATTGCAAAACAAAATAATTTTGAAAAAATATTTTTTCAGAGAAGCCCAAGTTGCTGAAAAGTAACGTTGAGCCCCGATGGATCCGATGGCAAAGTGTGGTCAAAAATTTTAAATTTATATAAAATAATTAATGAGACACTTTCGGATAATATAAATGTATCTTATAATGAGATAAACTACCACAAAGGCAAACAGCCCCCCTCAAAAAAGGCTGTTGCCAATGAAAACAAACAGTGTAAACACACTAGAAAACATGACTCCAGGCACTGAAAAAACTGGCCCGGAATCAGTCATCAATTACACTCTATCTGATGCAAAACAGAGACTCCCAGGGGAGAATCTGTAGAACATCAGATGGAAGATGCAGAACACAAACGTTATACACCCATGGGTGAAAACGTAACTATGGGGAAAATAACAGAAAACATTCTGTAACCAAGCAACTCTCCCAGGAAATTTTAGAAATGAAATTTCTCAAAAATATGCCAAAAGCATGGGAGAATTGCCAGGGGGGACTTTAGAAGGCTAGGGGAGAGGAAACACTGAATAAGCAGTGCAACAATTAGCAAGAATGACAACAAGAGGCCCATGCCTCGAAAATAGGCAACTTAACATAATTTCATCAAAAAATTTTAAGTACAGCCCTGATTATTTTTTGCCACTTCTTTTTCCTCTCCTCCTTCTATCCTCCTTAGAATCACATTTTCTCCAAAAATTACGTGTCTGGCATCCTTTAAACTGAGATTTACAAGCACAAAGATCAGTGAGATGTTGACTGATGAAGGGCCAAACAGAGAATGATATTTGGCGCCAATTTCGGGACGACTGCGCATGCGCAGTAGAGGCGTAGTATGGAGGTCCTTTAGGACATGATTTCTTTTTGTTTTGGATGCAAATTTTGGGGATTGGGGGGCAAAATTTGTGTTTGGCCCTGGTTTTGTTGGAGTTAGCACCAGCTAAGTCTGGGTCATTGGTACAGTATAAAAATACTAATGGTATGCCCAAAATTTAAAAGTGCCATTTCAGTCTAAAAGTACTATTTCATACCTTGACATTCAGATATTACAGAAAACAAGTCTAACAAGAGGCCCCACAGGGCCTGGAGTGCTCACCTTGAACAGGACACGATATAAATAAGAGTCGAAATATGAGTCTACATTAAGCAATCCATCTTCATAGGATACATTGTCAATCCTTGAGCTCCTCAGGAGTGACAAATAGTCTGAGCATCATGTCTTTTCTTCAGTTGATCATAATGTAAAATGTAGAGCTCCCCTATGAAGCCCCTTGATACAACCTATGTGGATTAATCTTAGTTACACACCTCTAGGGGGTACTGAATACAAAATTTCTAATTCTTCAGCTACATGGCCAATTCCATTTCCCATAGGGAGCCCAAATATTAACCCAGGCTCTCGATTTGAACTAAGTTGAATCTGACCTCCTTAGAGATGTTGTATACCAAATATGAAAGAAATTTCCTCATATTGCACTAAGTTAAACTTCGTACTACCATAGGGAGCCCAAATATTAACCCAGGGAACCAATTTGAATTAACTTGAATCTGACTCCCCTAGAGATGTTGCAAACCAAATATGAAAGGATTCTGACGAGTGAATCTGAAGAAGATTTTTGAAGAAATTCCCTCATATTGTACTATGTTAAATTTCAGGTTCCCATATCGAGCCCAAATATTAACCCAGGCACCCATATTGCACAAACTTGAATCTGACCTCCCTAGAGATGTTGTATACCAAATATGAAAGCCTTCCGACTGGTGGATCTGAAGAAGAGATTTTTAAAGAAATTTCCTCAAATTGCACCATGTTAAAATTTGGGCTTTCATAGCGAGCCCAAATATATACCTAGGGACCCGATTTGAACAAACTTGAATCTGACCCCCCTAGAGATGTTGTGCCCCAAATATGAAAGCATTGACTGGTGGATCTGAAGAAGATGATTTTTAAAAATTATCCCCCATATTGAATAGGAATCCCAAATATTAACCTAGGGACTTGGTTTGAACAAGCTTGAATCTGACCCTTATAACAATGATGTACACCAAACATTAAAAGATTCTGACTGGTAGTTTTGAAGAAGATTTTTAAAGAATATTCCCCATATTGCCCTAAGTTAAAAATTTGGGCTCCTGCACTGAGCCCAAATATGAGCCAATGGGCTTCATTTTAACAAACTTGTATCTGACCTCCGCCTATGCGTGCTGTATGCTGAATATCAAAAGATTCTGACCATTGGTTATGGAGAAAAGATTTTTTTTTAATTTTTGCAAATATGCTGATTCAGCATTTTTTCGATGCCCTCTACAGAACACCCTAACATAACCGATGGCAATTTCTTTTTACCATTCAATTCTACTGGTCCTACATACCAAATAACAGTTCTCTGTTCCGTGTGTTTTGGGAAATATGGGCGTTTGAAAATATTTCTATTTTTAGCTCCTGGGGTTCCCATGGGGATCTGGAAATTATTTTTTTTTGCACGAGTCAAGTGCTTATCACCCAATAATACCACATACCAAATTTGGTTCAAATCGGACCATCGGTTCAGAAAATAGAAATTTTGAGCAGGGCCAAAAAGCTTACCCCTGCCATTACAAAGCCAAATATTGCTTTACGAACTTCATTTGAACAAACTTGAATCTACACCTCAAAAGGAAGCTCCATAACAAATATCAAGTCATTGTACCCACTGATTCATGAGAAGATTTTAAAAATATTTTGAAGCATTTTCCCTCACCCCCTCCCTATGGGGTTGGGCATGCTGAGTTGAACAAAAATGCAACACCCCTTCGGGACCATCACTCACACAAACTTTAACTTGAATTGAGTGGTTTTAGAGAAGACCAAAACATGGTGTTGGTGGACGACAGATGGATGATGGATGGACGGAGAGCAATGGAATTAGCTCAGCTTGACTTTGTCATGGTGAGCTAAAAATCAATAAGGTTTCTTTCCCCTCCATGGGACAGACATGTATCAAACAGAACTAAAGTTACTGATTGAAAACAAAATTTTTTGGATGTTCCACTTGTAGAAACAGACTAGTAACCATCTACTTTCAAGCTGTATACTCCGAAATCGAATTTCTTCCTTTTCCATATGGATACCTATTCTGTAAATTTGGTGGATATGTTTCAGATAAAATTTAGCATATTGCATGTTAACCAAGTTCTGAAAGGTCCATGATCTTCAAAATCTTGTGCAGGTGGGTTCTTTTTTTTTATATGTGAATATTTTTGGAAGATGGGTTCAGTCGCAGACCTTCATTTTAATGGCCCGTGATCGCTCTCACATGCCATCGCTCACGCAATTACAATTTGCAGCGAATGATCAATCGCACATGTGGAAAAAAAGCAGTTACTTTTTTAGTTTACATCAACAATGTCAGAGTTTCAGAAACTTTGTAAAGTGCTATAGTCTACTATTATTTTTCATAGTCAACTATGTTTTTAGCCGTATACATCATGCCACTGAATGATAATATTGATCTGCAAGGGACACGTAATGTTTCTCGGTACCTATTGTCCTTCGTATTCATTGTTTATATCATGAAAATAGGCAGTCATTTTTACTTTACCCTCGCAAATTATTTCATGAAATGGACGTTGTCATACTTAAACTTCGCTCTGGATCAAGCTATTGTGAGCAAATTGTAGATAATCCAAGTTAATTTTTGCCATTTTAATTTTTAAATCCAATAAATTTAATGGCGATGTGGAATTTATTGACACTAAATTTCTGAAAGAATGTACACACTTTGAAGTGTTAGCATCAGTGACTGTCACAAAGTTGATTACGTTAATGAGGAATTCCCGGTAAACCCACATTTTTGGATGACCCGACTGGCTGGAATAAACACCGTGTGCTACATTCCTGACAATTTTCATCAAGCAACAGTTTCTAGATCCCCAAAATGATCCAAATGAAAACTTCAGAGTTCAGATGGTGCTTTGATTTTCACTTGTGTTGTCGGGATTTTGAACTGCATTTGCATGTACCTCACTAAATATTCCACTGTATGTTATTATGCTTAAAAGTTAGAAATTTAGTGGTAAGAAATTGTAATTTTTGTATCATTAAATTTAATCCAATTTGCACTTTATTTCAGTGTATTATTTCGTAAATTACGTAATTGCATCTCCTTTTTCATTTTTGTGCCCCAAGAGGCGTTTTCCCAAATCGGCGCACCACCAGAGAAACCGCACGCCTTGGCGTCATCTTGGGTGCGCGATGTATAGTGCCAGGATTTTTTTTAAATGAAGGTCTGCAGTCATGATAAACAGAACTAATGTTATTGCCCTGAAATCAAAAAATATTATATTCCATAACAGTGATCTGTGAATTGTTACAGTTCTTCGCCTTCAAGGATGGCAGCAGTCTTGTGAGTTCAGTGAGTCTGCTCTGAACAGAAGTAAAGTTATTGCCTGGAAGCCAATATTTTACCATGTTCCATTTATAGTAACAATCCCATAAGCTTTTACCTAATGGTTACAAACTGCTAAATTGAAGTTCTTCAGCTTCCAAAAGATTTGCCAAATCTGTGAATTTGTGAACAGGTGTCATATAAAAAAAAGTTCATGCCAGAAATCAATTTTCGCCAAAATTCTGTTTATAGAATTATCCTGTAACCTTCAACCATATGGCAGCCAACCTCAAAAACCGATAGGGTTTTCTCTTTCCATAGGCAAATACATTCTACAAGTATGGCTTTCTATGGTACATAAAATGAAAGGAAATGAAATGAAATGAAATTTATTCAATAAAATACCAAATTTACAAGTTAGATTTGTACATAGAGTTTTACGTATATAGGATACACTGGTAAATTGTTGGGAGACAACATAGCCACAGTGGCTGTCTTCCTGTTGCCCCAAGGAAGAGAGAAAGACTACACAGAAATGACTACACAGAAATGGAGTAGGCTGGATATTTTTGTTCATAAGTACCACTGCCTATGACTCAACTATTGAATGAATGATGAGAGGAAGGAAGACCTCGAAACTATATGCTAGCCCCTTCCCAGTGTATGCGAAAGACTGCACCCGATATACGCGAGTGCAATTTGACGGTTGACTGCAAATTTGGATATATAAGATTAGACGTGAGATGGTGGGGCAAGGTATGATTGGGAGATTAATTTGAGGTCGGGTGGGATGAGATAACTGGAAAAGTCACCGATATAGGCTGACAATGGCGTCCTACGATTAAGAAAGCTTTTTTTATTGACAGGAAAGACTCGAACAGTCGGCGCCTTGAGCAGAAGTATTTAGAATAAGGCTCGTCTGTAACTAGGAGGGAATGTTATTGGCAAATAGAACGATTTCCTGTTTCCATTGACGTCATACTTAAGGTATGGACGTCAATGGAAACTAGAGTGTCCTATGTCCCACTGGCACATAAAGCATTCAAGCACCCAGGCGACGACATCTTTCCCTCTCTCTCTCATATAATGGGACCCACGGGCGAGTGACGAGACATGCGAGTATCAATGAGCATTAGGCCTACAATCTGGACACATTTGATACGAACAGGTAACATGTGAGGAGTAGTTTGTTAAGCATTCATTAGTAAGTTGTTTCTTGAAAACATATCTGGAAGGTATGTCCCATAAGTCAGAAGCAATTCCATTCCAAATCTTTGGGAAGCTATGTTTTGGCAGTTTGGCAGAGAATTGGGTTCTAGCTTTCTGCGACTGTATCGTGCCAACTTGTCTTGTTTGAAGTCCAGTTGATGAGTGTACACTAAAAAAAAGTTCTGAATGAGTCGGGCAACCTATCGTTTTTCCAGTCGTACATGAATAGAGAGACATTCACTTTGTATAGATCGTTAAATTTTAAAATGTTATTATCCTTAAATAAGGGATCAGTATGGCTATTATATTTTTTACAACTAACTACTCGCATCGCGTATTTCTGTAGAGAGTATATTTTACTGCTGAATGGCCCATGCCCCCAAATATGGATTGCATACAGTAGGTGACTATGAACTAATGTATAATACAGTAATATCAGTGATTTCTTGGGGAGAACATTTTTCACTTTGTTTAGACAGTAGATTGCACTTGACATCTTAGAACATACTGTGGATATGTGGTACTTAAAATTGAGATTTTCGTCAAGGTATACGCCTAAGAACTTAGCGACTTTTTCTTGTTGGGAGTTACCTATGGGTGAAAGCTTAGTATTTATTAGAACAATATTTAGTAAGTCGGATTTGTTTGGATTGTTCGGTGGGTGTAGCATAATATATTTACATTTACTGGCATTCACTTTGAGTTTGTTGCAACAGCACCAGTCGAATATTTTATTCAGCTCAGTATTAACTGTAGTCTCCAGAGTATTCAGGTCATGTCCAGCTGTAAACAGGGTTGTGTCGTCGGCAAATGATAAGAGGTTAAGAACAGAGGAGTATCTCATATCATTCACGTAGATTAAAAAGTGGATAGGCCACAACACAGACCCCTGGGGGACCCCGTAAGTGACATGTCGGTTTGGGGACCGATTCGTGTTGTATTCCACATACTGTTCTCTACCTGTTAAATAGCTTTGGAACCAAAGTTTACTTATCCCTCTTATTCTGTAGAATTCCATTTTGCTAAGTAGAATTTCGTGACTAATGGAGTCAAACGCCTTAGACAAATCGAGGAAGACGGCTAGAGTAGAGTCTTTTGTAGGCATGTCGTTGCATTCAGCAACATACTGCAAAAGGTGCATGATGGGGTGAAAAGTAGAATGGTTTTTGCGAAAACCGTACTGATGTTCGTACAGGATATTAAAATCATTGAGAAAATTAGAGAGTCTCCGGTTCATTATTTTCTCCAGAAGTTTCGAAAAAGCCGGTAATAAACTAATTGGCCTGTAGTTACCTAACGCACGAGAATTACCCCCTTTGAAAATTGGTATCACCTTTGCTATTTTCATTTTATCGGGCACTTAACCGTGTATAAATGACTGATTGAATATATAGACCAGGGGTTTCGCGATCTCACAAATTGTCTCTTTCATTATTTTAGTAGATAAATTGAAAGCGTCGATACTCGCTTTCCCTTTCAATTGTCCGGCTGTCAATATGATTTCTTGCTCGTTTGTTGGGGTAATAAAAAAACAGTCCGGGTAATTTCCATTCATGAAGTCACCGAAGTTGTTATCGGAGGTGGGGACGTTATCGTTAATAGCCTGACCAATTTCTGAGAAGTAATCATTAAAACTGGTGGCAATTTTATCGGGGTCAGATATTTCAACATTATTATGAGATATGCAAGAGGGAAGTGTCGCCGCTGATTTTGATTTGTTGATTAAGGTACGAAGTATTTGCCATGTTTTTTTAGAGTCGTGTCTGTTTGTTTCTATAACGTCATTGTAGTATGTAGCCTTACTTTTTCTCTTTAATTGATTAAAAATCGAGGAGTACGTTTTATATTTATTGATGTTAATTTCCGTGGGTTTTTTCAGTTTAACTAGGTAAAGTTTATTTTTAGTTTGGGAGGACTGTAACAGACCCGATGTCATCCAGGGCTTACGTTTTATGAGCTTTTTGGGTACGTTCAAGCTTCTCAGGGAAAATGCCGATTCGAATGTGTCAAGGTAGATATTCAAAAATGTTTCGTATGCTGCATGGGCACACGTACAGCTATACACTGAGTCAAAATTAATATTATGAAGCAAGTTTTTGAATAGGTCAATATTTTCTCTCTTGAATGACCTTCTAAGTTGGGGTGATGGCTTGTCAGGCTCATTATCACCTTCCTGTATGTAAAATGTGGGGAAATGATCAGAAATATCAGTAACTAATATTCCCGCACTGTAGTTAGCGGATACATTATTGGAAGAAATATGGTCAATTAAAGTCGCTGAATGCTCGGTGATTCTGGTTGGTTTAGTTATTACTGGCATGAATCCGTCACTAAACATGTTATCTATTTGGCCTGTATATGCATCCAACAATGTACAAGTTTTTGCGCCCTGGATTGATTTCTGTAAAAATAGTTTCAATGACATTTGGAATGAAAATTGTCAGATCGGGTCTTAGTCTGTAAGAAACATTCTGAGAAATAAAAAGACCCACTCCTCCTCTGTTGTCATTTGGACTAGGGTGGGTCTTGTAGACAATTGGGTGGTAGCCATCAATTTTGTAATTGAGATGCTCGTGGAGTTTGAAGATTTCTGTTAGACCAATTACGTTGAACATATTCTCACCTAGCTGGATGTCACAAAGGAAGTTGGTGAATGAGTCCCAGTTGGCACTAAGGCTTCTGCAGTTTAGACTAAGAAGGGTTACGGTTTTGTTTTGTCTGTGGAAATTTTGTCGGAAGTTGGAAGGCGAAAAATAATTGCATGAGTGACCATGAATGGTAAAAGGGGACTATGAATCATAGTCCTTCAAAAGACTCATCGAGTGATTATACTTGGATGCAAGATTATATCGGTCGTCACTCTGTATCTCATCCAACGTTATATTTTCATTCGCCATGAGTGCGCGTCAGGTAAAGTAGAAAAATGTGGACCATAAGCAGTGGTAGAATAACAGCTGTAATAAATGTGTAGTTAAAATTTGAATAAAGCATATTTGGTGTAAACCTTTTCAGCCCATGACAGCTGAACATAGGTTAATATATAAATTATAACTCTTTACATGTGCGTCGTGGTGGAGAACAATATTACAAAGGTGTCTCAAATTTACATAGAGTCTACGGGGTTAATAATGGGGTGCATGAGCTTTTCGGCTGAACCTATTTCAAAGGAGTAATAAAGTTATTGTGTCCAGAGAACGCAAGGATGACCCAGATAACCGATAACATTCGATTGTCCGGGAACACGACCAGAGAATGGTCATGGGCAGAGCCCGAGACCGTTGTCTGGCCAGGTTGCCAATTTTGAGTGAAGATAGGACTTGGAACCATTGTTATCTGTCTCGCCTCAGCAAACAAACAAGTCCATGTTCTAAACGAAAGGATTACACATTTTTTTCATTAGTCTTATGGAGAACTACTGAAGGGTTGGTCAAAAAAGAAAAGAGTCAACACAGGACCAGTGTTGGTGAACATTTTTTCTTATTCGAGGCAAGATGAGGATTGTGTTCACATCAAATGTATTTAACTTGACACTATCAATACATTCAGGGAATAATCAGGTCGAAATGAGTTTCTGAAGCAACAGATACTGGATGGTGATTAATTTCGAGACCAGTGAATTAAACGTTGTCAAGCTCCACTGGGTAATTAAGTTATTGTGTCAAGAGAACCCGAGGATTACCCAGACAGGTTGCATCATGGGGTCACGAGTCAGTTGTCCGGTGTTTACAAGTTAAGGAGACACAACTGACACTTCACGCTTTCCTGGCAGAAACATTCACTGACAGTGGAGGCATTGAGGAAACGAACATCAGCAAAAAGCCGGTTTTCCGTGCTATCCCATCTGAGTTGGGAAATATTTTTTAGGCTACAGATGACACATAAAGATGAGTTAGTGCAGGCAAAAAATTAAGAGCAGTTGATACAAGACACTGTAAAATCTCGACATGGATGCTGCTTCTTTTTGAAATTATTGGATCATAATTCAGTTACTGGTCACCATTCATGGAGCAATTCAATCTGAATTCAGATGGTTATACGTGTCCTGTTCGGACAAAGTGTGTTCCAGGAATTTGTAGTATCCGGACAAGAAGAAACAGTTCTATTATTTAAAATTTAATTTTCTCCTCTCCAAACCGCGAAATGTGGCCCCCCTTTGGAACTGGCTTGGTGAGCCCGCCCCAATAAGGGGCCACAATCCATGGCTAGGAAGGATTATGAGGGTAAATTACAAAGCCATTTGGTATATTACGGTGCCGGTTATGGCCTTTACCTTATGAAAAAGCATTAGTTGGCGGTGATTAATCCCACACTCATAAAGGGGACAAAAATGTTCCCCCGATTTAGTGAAAGTAATTTTAAGTCTGCTTCTCTGTTATGGAGATACTCTGGTGAAAATCTTGGGTGTTGCTTCTGGTGGGTGCCTACTGTTGGAATCTTTCACTTCGTAGCCAGTATCGGATTACACAGTTACAGAGAGAGAGAGGGGTGGAGGGGGGGGGGGGGGGCAGACCCTTATATTTCTTGTCTATCACTGCCATACAAATTCATATAGCAGAATATTCCCCCATTTTAGAGATCATAGTCTGAATCGCACTGCACAAATGCAAAGGGCAGGGGTGTGCGGGCGTGGGGTGAGGTGGGGGCTTTTCTGGGCGCAACCCCAAATTTATTATTTGTCCTAGAATAAACCCACAATTTTGAGATCTTCCCTAGTTCAGAAACAAAATTTAGGACAAATAAAATAACCGTGGTAACGTTGCAGAACTATTTATAATATACAGAGCACTAAATCTGCAGCATATTCTTTAACTTAGAAGGAGGGGGGGGGGGGGGGGGGGGTGGGCACCAAATTCGAGATAGTTATTTTAAGTCTGCTTCACCGTTACCTGAATACTCTGGCAAAAAATTTACCTAGGCATCTAAACGTATTTAGAAGTAGGTGATTGGAATTTATAAGCACGTAGGCGGGAGGCGGGAGATGGGGGGGGGGGGGGGGGGGGGCAGGCCCCCGAATTCATCATTTATCACTACCGTAAATACTCTAGAAAAAATCTTGGGTATTACTTCTGATGGGTGCCCACTATTTGGTACATTCATATCATAAACTGTGTCCTACTGCACAAACGCAAAAGGAACCCCCGAATTGGAGAGTTACTTTAAGTCTGCTTCTCCGTTATCTGAATACTCTGGAACAAATTTACCAGGGTATCTAAACGTATTAAAAGTAGGTGATTGGATTTTTATAAGCACATAGGTGTGTGTGTGGTGGGGGGGGGGGGGGGAGGGAGGGGCAGGCTCTCAGATTCGTTGTTTATCACGACCATAATGTATCATAAAATGTAGCTACACTTTGGATATTTCCCCAAATTCCAGCAAGAACAGAATAAATTTTGGGGAAAAAAAAACTTATAATGGCAGCATTTCTGAACTATTTACAATATACGGATTTCTAAATCTACAGCATATATACCATCACAGTGTTCCAGACCAACCATGGATAGCAACAAACATGTAAATTTTTTCGCTCTTTCTTCAATCTGGAGGGGGCCCTCCTCCAAGTTGACGAAAGACCGCACGAATCAGCCCAACCCCCCCCCCCCCAACCCCCCCCCCCCCCCCCCCCCCCCACCAGAGAGAGGGGTGCCTGCGTATCTAAATGTTTTTAGAGGTTGGTGTTTGGATTTTTTCAACATTAGTGATCGTATTTTATATGTCATTCAGATTAGAAATTTGCTTCACCCTGCCATTATCTTTCAATTTAATGAAAATTTTACCGTCACTTGACCAAGAATCTTGAACTTTTATATGGTCTTTGCAACATTTTAGCAGAGACTGATTTTGTTTTATTAAGTCTTCCTTGATGACGATTCCAGTGCCCTTGAGATTCCTCCTATTACTGATAACTGTTGATTTAACTCTCCGGGTCACAAACTTGGCAATTACAGGCCTGGGTTTATCAGGACTGTACTTACCTAGTCTGTGGGCAATGCTAATATCTGAGGAGGAAACATCAACCCCAAGTTTGCTTTGACACAAGTCGATAACTTTACCCTCACACTCCGTAGCCAATTCGTTTTTTTTTTCATCAGGAAGACCGATGATTCTAATACTGTCTTTCATCGTGTGTTGTTCCAGATTGTTGTTGTGAATTTTGAGATTCAAGATCTCATTGTTTAACACACTGATCTCACTATTCTTTGAATCTAAACCAGCGTTCAAGCCACTTATTTCTTCCTCCAACTTGTGGCTACGCATCTCGGCTGCCAGTATGCGGTTTTCAAGAGAATCAGTTATTCTGTTTATCCTTGTGAGAATATCTTCCTTCACAGAATTTAAGATGACAGTCAAGTCTTCACTTTTGACCAGAGGCCTCGAGGGAATCTTTTGTAACAACATTGTCCAGTTTTGTATTCATTTCGGACAGAATTGCTTCTAAATTGACCTTTTCAGAAGTGAAAGCCTTGATGCTGGGCTGACTGGAGTTTGACATGTCTGATCTTTGTTTTTTCAAAGGCTGTACTGGTTTCGGTTTTGGGATTTTTGTCGGATCACTGGGCTTTGGAATCAAACTTTCGTTAGCACTCATACTATCGTCAGCACTTGATACAGAACTCAGGGTAGCAGATCTTTTCAAACTTTGTATCATTACGTGTTACGTGTAATAAATGTTATAAATGTTAAAGGAAAGATTGTACCAATAAAAGAATCCGTGAGGTTGGAATCACTTTCTTGTTGTTGACATTGTGACTGGGTAGCGCCATATTGGTAACCAAGACGACGATATACAAACAAATGTTCAGATCTAGAATACCGCTCTAAAAGCTAAATTCCCAACATAACTTATTATTATCACCACAACTCAGAATCAACAAGACGTGATAAGTTCAGATACACAAATACATGATCACACCCGCGCTGGAAACTCTATTATTTACAACATTTATCCCACAACGACAAACACCGACTTGCTACTACATGTCACGTGATAGAGATAAAATTAAACTTATTGGAAAATTGTTAGGGTTCTGCTCCTTTCACGGGGATAACAATCCTGCAAGTTCAGTGGATCTGCATTAAATAGAAGTATAGATATTGCTCAAAAACATATTGTTTATGGTAAACCATACCTAGAGTTTGAATCTGTCAAAACCCAATGAAAAAAAGCAAATAATTACCTCCAATGGAAATAAATCCATAAATTTCTGCATCAGATAATCATTGTAATTGTAGTAGGTACACAAATCCTTTCTCAGCTGAGATACATATTCTTGCCGCTTCCTAGAAAAGGAGAAAAATTTAAAAAATTTTAGTAAGTTTTGTTTCTTAACATACCTACAACAATTGTTTACAATTGGCTGTAACGTAAGTGCAAGCCCTACTTTGGAAACTTACTTCAAGCTAATAACTTTTCCAAATGAATTTGCAAAAGTAGAAGAGTGCAAAAGCACTATAAAGAGATCAAAAAGGGGTCGAGCGAGACCAGTGCTTGACATTACAGGTATTCTCCCTGCACACCTCTTGCATTTACCAAAAGCATGCAAAATACCCGTGAAATCAATTTCGAATTTCCACCAATGGGAAGTTTTGTGATTTAGCAGGGAGGCAACGATATCAAAGATATCCCCTAGGAGGGTGGGTCTCCAGTAAACAATTGTGGTAGGTATGTTAAGACACAAAATTTACTAAAAAATTTTAATTTCTTTTCAACCTACTCACAATTGTTTGCAACAGGAGGAGGTGAATCACATAACCAATACAATCAAAGTGTAGCTGAAAGAAATGCAAGGAGGGCAGGGAACGACAGCAAAACCTGTATAGGCCAAAGAGCGGGAAGTCGCTGAAAGAAAAGAAGCTGAAACACAACACCATAGTGTTGAAAAGCATGAAGCACCTGAAAACAACAAGGCTGAGAGATAAAAATGCAGAGACCTGAAAATACATATTTAACAAGGGTGCACAACAGCCTAAGCAGCAACTAGAGGGCCTAAAGAAAAAAGGTCCTCAGATTGCTGCTGTGGGTGGCAGAGATAAAAGGAAGAGAAAGTAGAAGCATTCCTCTAGTAAGTCGCATTCATAACGTCCCTGAGCGAAACAGAATTGGATGAGACGCATGTAGAAATGGCACGAACCACATGAGCATTAAATCATTTCGAAACAAGATCCGGAGCATACAAACTGGAATAAGCCAGCTTAATTGAGACAAATCCACCTGGAAGTAGATTGGGAAGAGATAGACTGCCTCCCAGCAATGAGAGACATAAAGAATCTCTTCCGACCCCTCCGAATGAACTGTGTGCGATTAATATAAGGAGGCACTGAATCAGGAAGTTGATTCTTGGCCAGAAAAGAGCAATCAGTTGTGAATGTTACTCTGTTAGCCTCATTTCTGAAGAAAGCCGAATCAACAGAAAGCGCATGAAGCTCACTGACATGTCTGGCAGAAGCAAACGCTAAAAGGAAAGCAGTCTTATATGTGAGAAAACGAATATTGGTCACAGATAAAGGCTTGAATGGCACCCCCTCCATACAATGCAACACCCATGCCAAGTTCCATTTAGGTGTAAGACGCAAAACTCGAGGCCTCTTCAGAGAAAAGTGCCGAATCAGTTTGGAGAGAAAGAGATTACGACTGATGCACCGCTTTCCCACATAAGAGAGAGTTCTGACAGCATTGACCTATAGCCCTTAAAAGTAATAGGCTGGAGGCCCTTGGAGTCAAAAAGGTATACCAGGAAATCTGCAATTTGAGCAATTTACGGATTTCGGTAATCCACATGTTGAACTGCACACCAGTGACAGAAAACTTTCCACTTAGCAGCATAAGTCACGCCAGTGGAATGTCACCGTGATGCAGAAATGCACTCCACTGTTCGTCTCGAAAAACCTCTACGTCGGAGACAGGACGTGATAAAAGACAGGTGTGAAGGGACATGCTCGCCAGGTTGTTGTGGTACTTCCTGTGCCGGCCCTGGGAAAGAAGATCGTGGCAAAGAGGTAGACGAATGGCTGATCTGCTAACAGAGGCCGAAGCTGATTGATCCAGACCCTCTGTGGAGTCAGAGGAGTGATCAAAAAGACCCTGCAACTGCAGGCACATATCTTCGACAACACCTGAAGAAGAATTGTGCAGGAGGGAAGGCATAGCTGATCCACCCTGTCCAGTCCAGAGACAAAGCGTCCACTGCAAAGGCTAGTGGATCTGGACAAAGGTCTCTACCTGATGATTCCAGCAAGTAGCAAAAAGGTTGATAAGAGGATGACCCCACCATTCGCAAATCATCTGAAACACCAAACGGTGCAGCACCCATTTGGTGGGAAGGACACTGTCTCGTCAGGACAGGAAGTCAGCTAGGACATTGATACGTTCGGGGAAGTGCCGAATGACCACACAAGCATGTACATCCCGTGCTAACAGCAGAAAACTCCAAGATAGCCGGTACATGGGAATAGAATGCTTGCCCTCTTGATTCCGGATGTAGGCCACTACTGTCGAATTGTCCGAAAGAAGCAGAACTGTGTGATTTTACAGGTGAGAGGTCCATTGCTGAAAACTCAAAAGAAGAGCAAGGAGCTCCTTCCGGTTGATATGAAGGGTCACCTGCTCTCGGTCCCACTTGCCGTGAGTAGACAGACCAAGAGGATGTAATGTCCAGCCACGATTGCTGGAATCTGCTGTAAGGATGCGATCGGCCAGAGGAAGATCCAACGGAACACCCCTAGTCAACCAGGGAACATTGGTCCAAGGGCAGAGGTGACAATGCAAGGACCGAGGAATAGGAAGTTCCAGGTCCAGAGGATCCAAATCCGGACGTCAATGATCCAACAGGAAGCATTGGAGAGGTCGGACAAACAAGCCACCCAGCGCAGGGTCACCGTACCGCGAAGGCCCTGCAACCGAAGGAAAGTCCAGGTCATGACCGAGGAGGATCGGAGGAGGATCGGAGGAGGACCCGAGTCAAGGTGGAATGTATCAATGCCCAAGCCTTGGGAACAGACACCACATTGTGAAAAGTGTTGAAATCCATTCCCAAATGACGAAATTGGTGAGAAGGAATTAGATCTGACTTTTCGCAGACTCTGAAACCCAGCGACGTTAACAGGCCAAGCAACTGTTGGACATCAGACTCCAGAACTGCAGCACTGTGGTGCCATTGGAGGATGTCGTGCAGGTATGCTGACAAAGTCACCGACGACTGAGAATGGTGAAAAGCAAGCACATGTGACATCAGTTGGGTGAAGGCCCAAGGAGCCAGGTTCAAGCCGAATGGGAGAGCTTTGAATTGAAAGACACGATCCCAAAACGAGAACAGAAGATATTTCCATGACGCCAGGTGAATGGGCACATGGAAATAGGCATCCTTCAGGTCGATACTGGCTGCAAAATTGCCCTGATGAATCGACTGTCGAACCGACCTGAAAGTCTCCATGCTGAAACGAGGTGCTATGATGGACTCCTTCAGGAAACTCAGATCGATGACAGGAAAAAGCTGGCCAGAAAAGTCTCGAGTAGAACCCCGGAGAAAGGGTGTTCCTGACCACCTCGATCGCCCCTTTGGACAGGAGATTGTCGACCTCCTACACCATTAGGTCCCGACGCCGAGAATTGGAAGGGACCCCGAGTCGGGAGGGGAACCCAAGATAAACAGATGTGCTGATGGAAAGACAGTCGCAGACCTGATTGGATGACATTGAGGACCCAAGGATCTGACGTTATCTTTGTCCAATGGTCGAAAAACAGTGACAGCCTTCCCCCAACTGGGGCGACAACCCCCCCCCCTCCCCCCTCCCCCCTCTGGGACTTTGCTCCCTGAGGCTACCAGTGAGCCTGGCCTGGAACGACCACCACCCGCAGCAGCAGGTTGGTCCAGTTGCCGTAACAAAAGCTGGTCCTTCGATTGACGAAGAGCCTCGTCACGGACAGCACCCAAGGAACCATGGAACAGCTGAGGTCCAACCAAAGAGGCAGACCTCAGAATAGCATGCTGTTGTTACGCCCACTTTTGAAGTAACTGATCATTTTTGTAGTAGCTCAACACTTTTGAAGTAAAAACCGACCACTTTTGAAGTAGCTCACCACTTTTGTAGTAACTGTCGTCCACTTTTGAAGTAAATTGAGGCCTCCACTTTTGCAGTAGCCATCGCCCACTTTTGAAGTAAAAAAAACAAGGTCACTACTTTTCAAGTAATATTTGACCACTTTTAAAGTAAAAAAAATTTCCCCTTTTCCATGGCCGTTGAACTTAGAAAATTTTGACCAATGTTTTTTTTTCATTTTTTTCGGACGAAACTGTCTATTTGGACTCAAATCGTAATGTTTGCGCAGAACTGATCCGAGCTTCCATCAGACTCAGCGCTAAGTTGGATAAGATAAGCCTACACTCGTAAGTAGTCTTACTGAGACTTGGGGTTTATGGTCAACCCCGAAATATGTAATGGTAGAAAGAAGTTTTGCAGGTGCAATACTATATATGCCAAGCAAGAGGCTCTCTGATCCTTCATTCTCTTCTGCGCTTCCATCTTTGTCCTTTCTGTCATTTTCTGGACCCCTCCCCCTCAGAAGGTACCTGTACCTCTTACCTTTGAATTCCTGGCTCCGCCACTAGTGGAATGGGGTGTTGGGCAACTAAGTCGCGGAGGATGATTGGAACAGGGAAGGGGGGGGGCATATTTGGGTAGGGTCGCGACTGAAATATCTGGGTAGTGGCTCACCAAACCTCGGCAAGTCGGGTCGAGTAGTATTGTTGGGTCGCTGGTCAAGTACTGGGTCGAATGTGTAATTTGATTTTGATATCACGTGAAATATGGGAGTTTGAGTCTGGTCGAATAGGTTCTGGGATGGGAGAGGTCCGGCCACCAGGTTGTCAGAGTTGTGTGTTGAGGTCACTGGATCGTTGTGTGGTATAAGTTTTGGGTTGGGTCACATAGATGCGACAGAGGGGGATCAAGGTCAATGGGTGGGTATGTAGAGATAGTGGGCCACTTGGTCGTTGTTGGCTTCGATGGTTTACAGGTTGGGTGACTGTGTCGCCCTTGGAATGAATGATTGGGGCGGCCCATTGATTATGAAGGTAGGCACATTTTATGCTACTGAGTCATGTTGGATCACTGGAATGAGTCGGAAGATAGGGGTGTTAAATCACCTGGACATGTTGGGCAACTCAGTCGGTGTGGAGGAAGGTCTGCAAGTTCGTAGGTATAGTATGTGTTGACAACCGGGTTGTGAAGTGTCTTTGGGATGAGTAGGTGACTGTGTCATCAAGCTCGAGGATAATAGGACCCCCCCCCCCCCCCAGGGCCACCCCCGTCTGAGATTTTGGCCTCTTCTTTCTAGAATGTGGGTGCATTTTTCATACAAAATTTAGGTATTTAGGTCATTTCCCCAATATTTTCGGAAATTTTCAAAAGTCACCCCACTCCTTTCTCAGTCAGTCGTCAGGAACAGTTTGCCACAGGGCCTGCGTATTATACTTGGGTAGGGGTGGAATCTCTGAAAAGGGACAATGGAACTGACCAGTGGGTCAGGGGGGGGGATGATGTGATGGGGTCACTTTGACTGGATTTTTGTTATGGGGTTATCGTTAGTATGCTGGATCGCTGGGTAGACTACTGGGTGGATCAAACTTCTTAGTCAGGTCACACATGAGAAGAATGGTAGGGTTGTGTCGTGTTTAGCCTCAGGGTTGAAGGAGTTGTCTGGATAACTATGTCTCGGAGAAGGCCCTCTGGGTCGAACCACTTACAAGGGCCACAATGTCGAGTGGATGAGTGGGGCAGGGTAGGAACAATAAGTCGGAAAGTAGATGTGTTGAGCCCCTTGATCGTGGTAATTTGTGGTCTGCATCAACCTCGAAATGTGTGAAGAGGAAGAGTTTGGGGGCAAAGCTATGTCTGTTAGGTTATCGTTTCAAGAGAGTTATCAAGAACAGTCATTTGGCCATCAGTATATGTCCTTGACGTCGCAAGGTATTATCTCGCTGCAGCGAGATAATTAATTCGTCGCGTCAAGATAATTAATTCGCCGCGGCGAGATAAATATTGGAAACCTAATGTACATTCAACATCGGTAGCTTATAGGGGACATTCGGCTGTCAAAATTCATTTATCCCGTCGCTTTGAGATAATAACTTGCCGGGTGTGACAATTAACTTGCCACAGCAAGTTATTATTCTCTCGCCGCAGCGATATATATCGCCCCGACGAAATAATTATCTCACCACGGCAAGTTATCTCGCCACAGCGAAATAAATATCTCGCCGCAGAGAGATATTACGGCGCCGAGGACAGATATCAATGTCCCTTCCATGCTTCCGTACTAACTGACGTGCACGATAAAAAATAAATTTAATTTTCTTGGTTTATATCAAACCGTTCGGTCATTTATTATTTTCTTTTTTTAATAATGATCAAGCATGTTATATATTCAACACTAAAAATATCGGCAACCGTTCTATAATTTTTCTATTACTGCAAGGAGGACAAAGCCTTAGAAAGCATGAAAGTGTGGTACGAGCTAGCTACAGTACGACGGAAGTGCTGTGGATGTCCAAAGAAGAAGGCTGCCACAGGCTTGTGTGTAAAACCGATATGGAGGGACAGACAACCCAGATTTAAGATGCTATCGGGAGCATAAAAGCAAGGCTGACCAGCAGAAACCTCCTGTGAATGCTGAACAGCATCCAAAGGGCCAGGCAAGGAATCTCTATGACTAACCGAAGGAGGTTGTGCCTCAGGAAGCACAGGGAAGCCAACTTGAGGGTTGCTAGACAGTAACCAGGTGAGTGCCAGAACAGCCTGCCTCAGTTCACCCTGAGAATCTGTCAGAGCAGCCGCACCCGATGGAGTGTCTTCCAAATGGACCATACTAGAAGAGCCCACATCCTCAGAAGGGACCAACGACGAACGTCGATTGGCAGACAGAGTAGGGAGACGGTGAGAAGACACCAGAGCATAGTCCCAAGAGTGACGCCCAGGGGCAATACAGAAGGCCCTGTCTGCAAATCCTCTAGAGAGACCGACGGCAGACGTCGATCAGCAACTGAACCTGGGACACAATGAGAAAACACTGGATGATTGTCCCAAGAATGACAGTAAACTGCCACTGGCCTCTGAGAAACAGAAGGCCACAACTGCCTATCATCTGAGACTGACGACAAGTGTCAATCGACAGCCAGACTTGGGACATGGTGAGAAATCACTGGAGGAAGGTCCCAAGAGCCGTCACTGGCCTCTGCAAACAGAAGGCCTTGGTTGCCAATGTCCCAGCCCCATCCTGCAAGTCGCCTCACCAGCAGGGGAAGGCAGAAAAACAAACGATTCGCCTGAGGAATGAGCGGCCATGCACTCTCAGAAATATCCGAAGAGGCATGGCTACCTTTGTCGCGAGAACGAGGGGTTTTAGCTCTGGTTAGAACCACCTTGTTTACCGAGGCTCAAAATTTAGACCCCACAAACACGACAGGAAATGGCCTGATAGCAATTGTTGCAGGTGACACAAGTACTATGAACATCATAGACATGTTTCACCTGCATACAAGAAGGACAAGGAATTGTTTTAGGCTTTGTCCAAAAAGGTGTAAGAAGTGAATTTTGAGGGAAAGATCCCCAAAAACAAGCCAAATAACAAAGCTCGTCACCGGCAGAAAACTAATCAACGTGGGACGTGTTTTTGCATGTGGAAAGGGGCTGCACATTGAAAATATTGATTGGTCTACTCCACATATTAACTTAGCAGCAATCCTACTTAATGAAAGTATGAAGTATGTTCCTGGAAGGGAACACCACTGAGAATGACCTGAATGTATTTTCTCGAATGGTCATAGCACTCAGGACAACAGCACTGTGTGTTAGTTTGCGCACAATATAATAGTTCCTTTCTAAAATGAGGAGTTGGTCACATTTTAGAGAAGATATTTCAAAATAAATTTGTTGTTACCACCGAGAGGGGTTCCAAGTGGGTGTATTGCAGTGGCTCATTGGGCATCTACTGATGAGTCTGGTCCAAAAAATTATAAATTTAAAGTAATTTGTATATTTTGTATACTTACCAATGGCCCAGACTTAGCTGGTGCAATCTCCAAGTTTTCAAGGGCCATACACAAATTTTGAACCCCCCCCCCCCCCCCCAATCCCCAAAATTTGCTTGCAAAATCGAAAGTGAAAAAATTTATAGTAATTTATATATTTTTTATACTTACCAATGACCCAGACTTAGCTGGTGCTAACTCTTAAATTCTAGGGCCAAACACAAATTTTGCCCCCCCCCCCCCCCCTCACCTCCCCCCACAATCCCCAAAATTGCATCAAAATCAAAAAAATAGATGTCATATGAGGTCCTCCATACTTTTGTCCACCGCGCATGCGCAGTGTCCAGGAAGTATCGAAACTGGAGCCAAATCCTCATTCTTAAAACCAGTGCCTGTTAAGTGTTATGTAATCAGCGGGAAGGTATGAGTTCCCAACTCATGGGAGGGCCATCCACATCTGGGTCATTGGTAAGTATAATAAATATATAAATTACTATAAATCTTTTAACATTTTTATACTGTACCAATGATCCAGACATAGTTGAATAGAAAAAAGGCTGGAGGGCCTAGGACATAAAGGATAATCCAATAGACTCAATTACATGTAAACAGAATTATCCCCTCAAGGAGAATTGAATCCACCTTGCAATAGAATGGACCGTAATGTCCTTTTTATTAGGCATCAAAGACAGAAAGAAACGCTTACGTCCCTTTCTGATAAACTCGGATCTACGTTTATAAATATGCATAGCTCTGACTGGACAAAGCAATGGCCTATGACCATCTGAAGATGGAAGAACCTTAATAACAATAGGTTCAGGGTACTTATTAGGAGCCTGATTCTTAGCCAAAAATCCAACATTAGTAGTCAAAGTAATAGTATTACCAACACTACGATAGTGAGAATCATCAACAGATAATGAATGAAGCTCACTAACTCTTCTAGCAGAAGAGAAGGCTAAGAGAAAAGCTGTCTTATAAGATAAGTATTTGAAATCCACTGTATCAAGAGGTTCAAATGGCACTTCTTTTAGCTTCAGAAGAACCCAAGCTAAATTCCACTTAGGAATTAACCTAAGGGTTTTAGGTCTATTTTTCGAAAAGTTTTTCACTAACTTAGATAAAGAGACATTAGATCCAATCTGTAAGCTATCATGATGAGCATAGGTATCCGATAGCATAGACCTATAACCTTTAATAGTTATTGGCTGCAGTTTGATCACGTCAAACAAGTAGACAAAAAATTAGCAATGTCTGGAATGGAGGGATCAATAGAATGATCCCTACACCAACGAGAGAAAACCTTCCACTTAGCAGCATAATTTAGCGAAGAGGAGGTCCGCCTACAGTTAGAAATTGCATTCACTGCTCGTCCTGTAAAATGCTTGCCATGCAAGAAGGACCGCACAACGGAAATACGTGAAGGTTGAGACCTTGCGGGTTGTGATGCAGTGTGTGCGATTTCCCCTGCGAAAGAAGGTCCTCCCGTGGAGGAAGCTTCTGCGGAATGTCCCATAACAGACACCTGAGTAGATTTATACATGGTCTCTGGGGTGACAGAGATGCTACCAACAGAATCTTGCAGTGAGATTGCTTGATTTTTAGCAATATCTGTTGAATCAACGGAGCTGGAGGATACGCGTATCCTATCATTCCATCCCAAGAGATCGAGAGGGTGCCTACTGCAAACGCTCAAGGATCTGGGCATGGCGACACATACATCTGCAACTGATTGTTGAGATGTGTCGCAAATAATTCTATCATAGGACGATCCCATTGGTAGCAAATCTGATTGAATACTCGTTTATTGAGAGTTCATTCTGAAGGCAACATACAACCTTTCCGAGAAAGGGAGTCCGCTAGAACGTTCAGACGACCCGGAATATGATGGACCGACAGAAGAACTTGATGCTCTAGGACAAACAGAAGGATTCTTTCCGTTAGATCGAACAACAGAATGGAATGAGTGCCTCCCTGGTTCCGAATATACGCTACTACTGTCGAATTGTCGGACAGAATTGGAACATGCGAATTCTGAATAACGTTCATCCACTGACGTAGCGCAAGCCAAATTGACATCATCTCTTTGATGTTTATGTGCTTGTTTAGGAACTGCGGATCCCAAAGACCCTGGCACCTCGAATCTGTTGGGCTCAAAGTTGCGCTCCAACCTGTTTGACTCGCATCCGTCATTATCGTAAAACTCGGATCCGGCAGTTGCAGTGGTACTCCCTGAGTTAACCACTGAATATCTGCCAAAGTCTGAATCTCTTGTTTCACTTGATTCAACAAGACGATGTTCATTTCGAGTGAATGAGTCTTCCACTCCAATTCTGAGTAAAAAATATCTGTAGTAGACGAGTGCGTAGTCACCCCATCGGAATAAGATCCGCAGCGGCTCCGCACAAACCTGTCAGTCACATGAATTCTCTCGCTGTTACTACATCTGAGTGAAGACAAAAGCGAGCGTAACACTGACTAATTTCGCTCTGGTTAACGGCAGACAAACGAGATTGTTGTGCATCTCGAAGCTCATTATCAGGTGGGTGAATGACTTGGATGGCACTAGATCCGACTTCTTTTCGTTTACTATGAAACCCGAGACATCAGAGCAATTGAAGCAGACTCTGAACATTGTTCTGAAGCGTTAACTTGTTGCCATACCTCTGAAGAATGTCGTCCAAGTAGGCCGACGTTACCACAGACGAATGAGCTCGGAAATGAGTCATTACCGAGTTCATTATTCGAGTGATGGCCCAGGGCGCTAGATTCAGACCGAAGCACATTGCTCGGAACTGATAAACGACTCCTAGGACAGCAAAGTGAAGATACTTTCTGAAAGCCGGATGTACCATGATGTGAAAGTATGCATCCTTGAGATCTATGCTCGCAGCATAATCACTCGAATGCTTGCTCTGACTGATCGGATGGTCTCCGTATAAAGTTTTGGAGCCACTATCAGCTTGTTTATCCAGCTCAGATCTATAACTGGACGAAACGAGTCATCTGGTTTTGGAACCAGAAACAGGTGACTGTAGAAACCTGGAGATTCCTGGTTTTCTACAACCTCTATAACATTCTTGTCCAGAAGAGATTGAACTTCTGATAGAAGCGAATCTCTCTTTTGAACATTTGACGGAAGCCGAGTCCAACATGGACTTCGAGTTAACGGAGGTTTTTCCTTGAAGGACAGTTTTAGACCTTCGGAAATCACCTCTTGCACCCATGGGACGTCCGTAATTGACAACCAATTAGTTAAGAATCTCGACAGCCTTCCGCCCACTGGAACGCAATGGAGGTTTAGACCATCACCTCTTGGCCATTGTGAGGCTTGCGGGAGGAGAAACCACGTCCTCCACGACCCGCACCTCGCTCAGTCGACCTAGGGGCATCTGACCGCTTATCTCGGCCAGCATAACGACCCCTACCTGAGTCGCTACTCTGACGGTCTCTGGAGTAAGACGTAGAGGCTTTCTTAGATCCTCTACGGGAACTTCCCTTGGACGTATTCGCCCCCGTAGTGCCTGCCTTACTCCTCTCTGCCGAGTCTGATTTTTTCGAAGCAGATTTAAGAAGCAGAGAATCCAAAGCTTTCTTAGTAATCTGATCATCGATTATAGAAAGCTTTCCGTCGAAGAGAAGCTCTCTTTATTTCATCCTTAGATCCACCATTTCTCTCTTGATTATGTGTCTGGCATCATTTAAACTGAGATGTTAAGCACAGATATCAGTGTGATGTTACTGATAAAAGGGCCAAACAAGGAATGAGGATTTTGCTCCAATTTCGGTACTTCCTGGACACAGCGCATGCGCAGTGGACAAAAGTATGGAGGACCACACAGGACATCTATTTTTTGAATTTTGATGCAAATTTGGGGGATTGGGGGGCAAAATTTTTGTTTGGCCCTAGAATTTAAGATTTAGCACCAGCTAAGTCTGGGTTATTGGTATAGTGTAAAAATATTAAAAGTCCTATCTGGTCCTCCATACTTTTACATGCGCAGTTGCCAGGAAGTGACCGAAATTAGCGTCAACATCATTCTTTGTAGAAAAGAGTATAACATAATAACTCAGAGGGGAGGTATAAGTGCCCACTCATGGGAGGGCCATACCCATCTGGGCCATTGGTAAGTATAAAAAATATACAAATTACTTTAAATTATAATATTTTTATACTATAACCCAATGGCCCAGACTTAGCTGAATCGTAAAAAGGCGGAGGGCCTAGGACTACAGAATTAGTAGACCAACATAGTTCCATAGCATGTAATCCAAGGTGAAAGGAAATTAAATTTAAAAGGAATTACATGTATGTCTCTCTATACAGTAATAGAGAAGACATATCATCAATAAGGAACCAAATTCAAGTAATTCCATATTCTTAGCATGAAGACTATGCTAATTGGATGTAACAAGTTCCCAATTTTTAAGGCTAGTCCGGACTAAGCCCCAGAAATTAGGATGGCGTATTTGAGAATGAGAGGCTATCCCCCACAAACATACGCCATATACAATAAAACACAAGCTGTATCCAGGATATAATCTACAGACAAAACAGCTTCACTCATAGTTACATACTTATCAAGCCAGAGGAGAGGTAAAAAAGACTACAGAGAGGTTTCTGTGCTACTATCAGAATTTCACAACGAGACTGTTTGAACTAAACAGAATCTGCTAAATCAACGGAGTTGGAGGATACGCCTATCCTATCATTCCATCCCATGAGATCAAAAGAGCGTCTACTGTGTACACTCGATGATCTTGGCATGACAACACGAATGTCGGTAACTGATTGTTCCGGTGTGTCGCAAACATATCTATCATGGAATGATCCCACTGGTAGCAAGTCTGCCTGAATATTCGCTTGTTGAGAGTCCGATCCAATGGCAACAGGCGACCTTTCCGAGAGAGCGAGTCTGCTAGTACATTCAGATGACCCAGTATATGACGGACAGAAAGATGAACATGATGATTCATGACATATAGGAGAATCTTCTCCGTTAATTCACATAATGGCATTGAGTGAGTGTCACCTTGGTTCCTGATGTAAGCTACTACTGTCGAATTGTCCAACAAAATTGAACATGGACGTCCGCTTTTATGTGAATCCAATGTTGTAGTGCTAACCAAATTAACATCATCTCTTGATGTTTATGCACTTCTCCAGGAACCGAGGGTCCCAAAGACCCTGAGACCTCAAGTCTGCAGGACTTAGGGTCGCATCCCAACCCATCTGACTTGCATCCGTCATAATCATGAAAGCCGGATCCGGCAGTTGCAGCGGAACTCCCCGAGTTAACCACCGAATATCTGCCAAAATCTGAATCCCTGTTTACTAGGTCTGTTAAAACAATACTGGTTTCAAGCAAATACGTCTTCACACTTCAGTTCTGTGTAAATAATATCTGGAGGGGACGCGTGCGCAGTCGGCTCGTCGGAATAAGATCCGAAGCCACTCCGCACAGCCCCATCAGTCGCATGAATTCCTTCGCCGTTAATGCGTCTGACTGTAGACAAAAGCGAGCATAACAACTAAAAAATTTCGCTCTGGGTAACAGCTGACAAACCAGATTGTTGTGAGTCTCGAAGCTCATTCCCAAGTGAGAGAACGACTTGGACGGAGCTATATTCAACTTTTTTCTCGTATACGATGAAAACGAGATGTCGGAACAAAAGAAGCAGACTCTGAACATCGTTCTGAAGAATAATTCTGTTGCCGTATCTCTGAAGAATGTCGTCAAGTAAGCCGACGTTACCACAGACCAATGAGCTCGGAAGTATGACATTACCGAGTTCATTATATGAGGGAATGCCCAGGGAGCCAGGTTCAGACCAAAGCACATTGCTCTGAACTGATACACCTTCCCTTGTATGGCAAACCGCAGGTACTTTCTGAATGCCGGTTGTACCAGGACATGAAAGTATGCATCCTTTAATTCTAGGCTTGCCGCATAGTTGTTCACTCGAATGCTTGACTTACCGACCGAATGGTCCCCATATACAATTTTGGAGCCACGATAAGCTTGTTTATCCAGCTCAAGTCTATTTCTGGTCAGAACGAGCCGTCTGGCTTCAGTACAAGGAACAGGTGACTGTAAAAACCCTGAGAATCCCGATTTTTGGCGACCTCTATTGCTTCCTTTAATACAGAGCCTGTACCTCCACTAGGAGAGACTCTCTTTTGAAAGGATCTGACGGAAGATCTGACCAATGCAGACATCTTCTTAGTGGGGGTGCAGCTTGGAATGATAGCCGTAGGCCGTCCGAGACTACACTTCTCACCCACTGATCTTCCGTGACCACTGTCCAGTTTCTCGCGAAGATGTTATCCTTTCACCAACTGACAAGCAATTGAGGTCTTGAACATCACCTGTATGACCTGCGAAGCTTACGGGAGGAGAAACTATGTCCTCCCCGCAAAGAACCTTGTCCCAACGGCCTAGGGGGGTCTGACCGATAGTCCCAATCAAACCTGCGCCCCTTTCCCGAGTCGCTATATTGACGACCTCCAGAGTAATTGTAAGAGGGCTTCTTGTATCCTCGTGAGGAGTTCACTTTTGACGTTTAGATCTGGAATGTCCTCCTTTACTCTTGTCTGCTGAAGCAGGTTGATGAAATGCCGACTTCAATAGCAGATCACTAGATGCTTTCTAAATAGCCTGAACACAGGCTGATGAAAGCTTGTCGTCAAAAATAGTATGTCCGGAGACCGGAGCGACTCAGAGAGAGCTTTTCACCTTGTCATCTATAAGTGATGACGATGCAAGGGCAGCATCACGTCTGAGTAACTCCAAATTAGCCACTGTTAGGGCAGAGTTATATGTGGTATACATAACTGCCCTGGACAGAACTCTAAGAGAGGTACGAACGTCCTCAAATTCCTTCCCGTTGAGACGTTGCGTCATAGCTCTGGTAAGGTGATCTGCGTAAAACATTGCATCCAAATTCGCTCTACTTGATGAAATTGCCGTTTCAATTGTGTCTGAGCGAATAGTGAATGATGCAGGTAAGGATACATCTAGATCCCCGGCCTGCTCATCCAAATGCAGAGGAGCTCTCTGAACATCTTCTCCGACCGTTTTAAATGAACGTGGTCCAAGAAACGATATGTTTATAGAAGATGTAGTTAAGAAACCACGTTTCTTCCTCGCACACGAGAGGTTGAATACGGCGTCATATACATGGCCAAAGGCCTGCAACACCTGCCTAGACTGAACCGGAAAAGAAAGAACTTCTTCCTTTGTCCACATAAGGTCTGTGTCCAACGACGCCAGCGGTTTCTCTCTTGTTGTCTTGGTTACCAAAACTTCTTGCAAGCATCTCGACTTAGAACAAAGAAAGTTAGCATCACTGCTAAAAATAGCAACAGGTGGAATCGTTGATTCTGCAATGCATTGGTCATCCCAAACTGGATGATGCCACCTGTTGCCGACTAATCATTTCTCATCCCCACAAACCTCACCACAGTATTTGCACTGTGTCGTGAACTCTCCGCAACGCAGAAACCCCAAAAAGGCTACAGAAGTTGCCGTTTGTAACATAATATCAATAAATGGACCGAAACATCCACTATTTAGGGCCCAAAATATTTGATTTAAGATTGGAAAAGTAATTGGTAGCCTTGATTTTTGAGGGCCAGCACCTACCTTCTTAAAACCCCTAAAAATCATGGGGACTCGCTGGAAAGACGAGCCGTTGGGAGCCAAGAAAGGGTCTGACAGTCCTGCCTTCAGATAATGGTGCTTAATATCTGCGAGATAGAGTTTAACTGTACTGAACTGGAGGTGAAGAAAATGCTGGCAATAAGCAATAAAACTCAAGAGCAGTTCTTCACTAAGCGCTGGAAAATGTTCAGATGAGACACCATACCTGTGGCAAAAGTTTTGTAAACACTGCAATCCTGTATTGTATAGCTTGTGTGTGCTAGTGGCTAATGCAGATATGGAGGAGGTGTGTAACTTGTGGTTTTAAGGACCGAAGATGTCCAGTAGGTTGGGGATATTTTCTGTAATCCTGGATGCGTCTGGGGCTAATGCTCAGAATCTGTCCATCTGAAAACGAGAAAGAGCTTTAGCAATCTCATTTGTTGCACCAGGGACATGTTCTGGGTATACCGCAAAATTACCCTTGGCTGCCACCCAGGTCAATTTCCTCATTAAATACATAATATTAAGATTCTTCAAGCGACCTTTTCGAATAATATGGACTGTAGCTTCATTATCACATCGGAATAAGACCCTCTTACGACACCACTCCTTACCCCAAACACAAACTGCAATCACGATCGGATACAGTTCCAAAAGAGCCATAGAACAAGGTTTCCCTTCGCCGGACTGTAAAGAAGGGGGCCATTTACCTTGGAACAAGCGTCCAGTGTAATACCCCCAAAACCTAAGCTTGAGGACGCATCTCTATACAAGTTAAAATCTGCAGCTGCTGACAGCCGATCGTCAAGAAAAAAGGACCTACCATTCCATTCCATAAGAAACCTGTGCCACATTCTCAAGTCTTTTCTGCATTCACTGTTCAGCTCTACGATCCCAAATAGGTCGTCAACTGTAGTGGACAAAGCAATGAGATACGAGATGAAACATCGACCGGGGACAACACACCTGCAGGCAAAATTTAAATAACCTAAAAGTGATAGTAGGTCACGTTTAGTACAGGATCGAGTGTGAAGAAATGATTCCACTTTTCCAATTAAACGATCTAATTTGTCCTGAGGGAGCCTTGCCTCCATTTTTTCCAAGTCCAATATAATGCCTAAATACTCCATTTGGGTGCATGGTCCAAGGGTTTTGTGGGGTGCCAATAGTATGTGAAGGGAGTTGAAAATTTTTGTCAACAAAGCCATAGTACGTTCCGGGACCGTGTCAGGGTGATCAATTGTCAGAAAGTCATCTAATAAATGAAAGGTGTGTGAAATTTTATACTTTTATGCTATCCAACATACCTCGATAGATAACTGATCAAAAATTTTGGGGGTACTCCTACAACCAAAAACCAAACGGCAGTAAAAATAATAGAGACCTTTCCATTTGATTCCGTGCAAATGCCACAATGAAGGATGAATAGGAATTAACTTGAATGCATCAACGATATCCGTTTTACACATCCAGCTGCCAACACCTAATTGCTTAATGACTTTAACGGGATCATCTACCTTGACATAGCTCAAAGAGAACTCTTCTTTATCAATTAATTCATTTAAACTGGACTGGTTAGACACATTATGGGGAGCAGAAAGATCAACTATTATCCTCTTCTTACCAGAGTATTTTCCTTTGGCAACTCCTATGCAGATAACTCAATATGTTGAGAAGTGTGGATTAGGAAAGGGACCAAGAAGAAAACCTTTATCCACCTCTTTTGTCAGTGCCTCATCTACAAACTCTGGATCTTCCCTTGCAGACAATAAATTTTTGCATTCTAAATTTTGTGTAGGTAGGGAGGTAATTTCCATCATAAAGCCATTTTTTAACCCCTCAACTAAATTGTGGACAAATTTCCTATCTGGGTGGCTATCTAATTCACTTTCGAGTGCAGTTAAGTTAATGGGAGTAGAGGCAGTCATATTAAGGAGGGTAGATACTTGCCGTGAAAGATTTTCATCAGATGAAACTTGCCTGCTATCCCCATGTAGTCATCCCGAATTACTTTTGGGGATTGTGGTAGAGGTGGTCTGAACATTGGAAAATTTGTTGCGTTTGCCTTGACTGTAGTTGTTGGAGGTGGACAATGTGCAATTAATTGCCGAATGTTGCTTCTTACAGCGAAGACATGCATGGAGGAATAGACAGTTGGACTATTGAAATTATTGCAAATTTCAGCACCAGCGTGCAAAATTCTCTGACGACCTCTGCTGTCCTCTCTGCCTGCTGGCCTGCTGTAAGAGTTAGAACAACCGGAAATGAAATTATGAGGTTTTGGTGGAAGTGTTGCAGGTACATTCCCATCCAAATGGCCAACCGACAGCACTTTGGGGCAAAATTTAGTCTTGTGGCAAGTACTTTCACAGACATCGCACGGTTGTGTGTGATCCCTGCAAAAATCCTTTGCACGAGCTCACGGCTGCCCTCGGACCAATCTATGGGCCTGTTCCATTGTGCTAACCAGGCCGCTGCCTCCGCAGAAAATGCTTTATGGAACTCGTAAAATCCAAAGCCCCCATACTGACTGTGTAATTTGATGAAAATTTTTTCATAGGCATCAAGTTCCGCTCGCCGGTGAGGATAAGCCTCACACATGGCATTTTTATATATGGTAAATGCCAATATAAACTCTGAGATGGTTCAATTTTTATTGAGACGAGTGTCTCCAGCTTTAAGCTGGAACGAAAGGTTGCCGACCGCAAGTCCGCTGACTGCCATATTCAAAATTGGGAATCAGAAGACTGGCCAGGTTGACATCCTTCCCCTCATTGATAGCTTTTTTCAAAGACGGGGAGATGATGTCAATGTCATGGTTGAGGCTATCCAAACCAACACTATCTGATTTACCAGTAAACCTACGAGTGTCAACTGTGAGATCAGGGTTATTCTGGAACCTGAACAATCCTTCTGGAAGTATAGTTTGCCGTTGTGGTTGCCCAAAGTTCCTTGCCACGCCTGGGCCCATGGCTGTTTCAAGAGTGTAGGCGTCGTCTGGTCGAGTGATGAAATGTCGAGCTGGCATTGCTGGTTCTTCTTGAAAGGGGAGTTCCCATGGGGCTGGTCCCTCATCGTCCCGTCAATTCATTGTGGAGCCATAATTTGGATGTTTTTCCTGGTGGAAATTTGTAGCCGCTACGACAGATTGCTGCTGATTTACGAATGAAGAGAAAGAATTCTGTAAACCACTCAACTGTTGGGCGAGTTTTCACAATTCTGCCGTGTTGTTTACAATTTCAGTACCGGTACATGTGTTATTGTTGACAGCAGAAGAACCTAGCTGCGCGCACACGTTTATTTCCGAAATGTCATTTGACCTACTTGGTCTGTCAGTGTTCCGTTGAATGTCTCCGCACGCCTCCTCTCTCTCCCCTGAATAAAGCATTGACTTCTGTTTTGAATAATTGTCCTTGTATAATTGCACAAGCAAGGATTTTTCTGCATTTGGTGCAATGATGCCTAGTTCCTTTAGCCGAAGCTTCAATTTTGAAATTGTCAAATTGTTTGGTTCGCCTTGCTTCCAGTGACCGGCAGAAGTCTGAGATTGAGGGGCAGCCTTTAATTTCTTCCCAACTGGTGTTGAAGGTTCACGTACGCTAGCGGGACGTTTTGTCAACTGAGGGGACGGTTCGTCCCTGAGTCCCGAAATAGGGTCACAAACTGACCGAGGCGATACCTCACCCACTGAAATGTCTGTTCCCCCAAAAGAATGTTCACTCAGTTCATCAAAAACAACACTGCCACTCCGTTGTCAAGAGGTCGCTGGCTCAGCGTTTGACCAATTGCCACTTCCAGAAACTTGGTTTCCCAAATCACGCACTGCTTCTCCTACAGTCTGATGAGTAAAACTGTGGTTTGACATTGTTTTTTCCGGCACAGCAAACAAATTGAGTTATTGTTATGATGGATTTTTTGGTTGCACAAATTATTTAACACTTTTTCTGGTTATCAAAACTTCTTGCAAGCAACTCGACTTTGGAACAAAGAAAGTTAGCGTCCCTGCTAAAAATAGCAGCAGGTGGAATCGTCGATTCTGCAATGCATTGGTCATCCCAAACTGGACGTTGCCACCTGTTGCCGGCCAATCATTTCTCCTCCCCACAAACCTCACCAAATATGTCAAGCATATTTAGTTACAAATAAAAAAAAGTACCTATATATGAGGACGTTGTCAATGTAAATGACGTCAATGTAAACAAGACATCAGGCACACAAAAAGGCCCAAAGTCAGAAAACAATTTAATGCTACCAGATGCAGAGCTAGATCTTCATACAAAGAAGAAACGATACATCGGATAGAAGATGCAAGACTAACCGACCTAACACCCCTAGGGTGGGACGTAACCGTGGGGAAAAAAACAGAATAATATTCTGTAATAAATGTTAAACTCCCAAGAAATTTAATAAAAAATTTCAATAAAAATTAGCCAAAAAGCTTAAGAGTTTAACAGGAAGGGTTCATGGAAGGACAGAGAAGGAATACTTAACAAACAGTGGAATAATCATTAACAAAAATGATGACGTCAGGCATATGTCCCGAAATTGGGAAACATGAAATAATTTTATAAATATTATAAAGTTACAGCCCTAAACATCAAAAACCACTGTTGAACACTTCCATCATCCAATAACAGCCTTGGATCCACCAATTCTTGCATTAATTTGTGTCTGGCATCCTCAAAAAAGGAGATTTTAAAGCACAGATGTCATGTTCAAAATTTGTGTTTGGCCCTTGATAACTTCGAGATTGCACCAGCTAAGTTTGGGCCATTGGGTTATAGTATAAAAATATACAACTACTTGAAATGGGTAGAAGAGCTGGGTACTGGAAAAAGCTGTTATTAGTGAAGAAACTAATTAATAAATTACACTCACCTTCCTTCTTCATGCCTATTTTTGAAATCTGCCAAAACATATGTTACATCCTTGATTCTTTGTTGGATTATAGCCAAATCTGGTGTTACTAGATGTGCAAAAAGTTAAGAAACTTAAACTTGTCCACAATATGTCATACGTATCAACTCGTTTACAAACAAAAAATTTCATATCAATTACTCACAAAATCAAGGGAAGCAACTGATCACAGACTTGGCTCAGTTTTTACCAACAAAAATTCTGCATGAAAAAAATATATTTCAGGGAATATAACAACTATACAAACACCAAGTTTCAAATTTTTGTAACTCCATGTTTTTAATTTATTTAATTTTAAAAAGTAACTTTGGACAACAAAAGTGCAATTCAAATTTGTAAACAATATCTTTTTTTAAAAAAACGATTGACAAATGCAAATTAGCTTTACAATAAACTAGCAAGATTTTATCCCAAAATTTGTTTTGGAGAATGATCACAAAAGGTCTTCTAATTCAACTACACTGCTTGAGGTAAAAAAGATGATCTGAGCAGCCCTAGGGAACTGCAACACATGCTATGCAATCAGCTTTCTTTATCGCTGTGAAACAAGATTGCTATTGCCAAAGCAATAAAATCTTTATTTTGCTGAACTAGTTAAATAAAATCTTATGATTAAGACCAAAGTGACAGTGCATAAAACAAACAAAATCACATTTACAAACTTGCTACTTAAAACCCCTTATAATTATTTTTTTCATATTTTTCAAAAAAATTCATCAAAACCATAACATGCAAATTTTTTTTTTTTAACTGCTCAATTTATAAAGTACACAAGCAAGATGCGGCTGATTTGTTTGTAAAGGGTTAACTCCTTTACCTAACAAATCGGCCGCATCCATGTAATCAATAAAAAAAGCAGTTGAAACAAATATGTTTTTCAAGATGTCAACAAAACCATATGTGACCCCTCATTGGAACAAGCTCATCAAGCTTGTTCCAATGAGGTGCCACATGATCTGATTTTGTCCAGCAATTATATGCTTATTCTTTACCTAATTATATAATGTGATGGCCATATACTATCAGCACTATTCACAAAAACACCAGTCAAAAGTTTTTTTTTATTTTCGGTCTCTGAAAAGAGCATATGACTTCTGATTGGAACGAGTTGATGTGCTCATTCTAATGAAGGATTATAATGCCATTTACGGAAGCAAATGATGAACATTTTGTTATTCCCAAAACTTTTTAGCAATGTTTGTTTGTTTATAGCGCTTTATGGCACATTCACCTGCTGGAGTGATATTGTGTCACACAGTCTTAGGTGTCGAGAAAGCTGGAGTACATGTAGTGAACTACTAAGCAACAAGAGGGGGGGTGTCCATCCCCATTAGCTCACTAATGCATGGCATGCAATAAACTTAGGAGTTATAACAAATCTGCAAAAAATGTCTGGCCAAGGGTTAATGTTGACTTTTATTGAAGATTTAACACATATATGAAATATAAAAGCCACAGCATACCGGTAGTAGCCTCCACTCATGTACATGTATAGCAAAACAGGTTAGAAATTTTCTAAGTGCACACTTACAAAAAAGTCTACAATGCATTAAAAAAGTCCAAAATCTTAGGAAAGTTAAAAAATTTATAGTAATTTATATATTTTGTATACTTACCAATGACCCAGACATAGCTGGTGCTAACTCTTAAAAATATAGGGCCAAACACAAATTTTGCCCCCCAATCCCCAAAATTTGCATCTAAAACCAAAGAAAACATGTCCTGAATGGCCCTCCATACCTCACCTCTACTGCGCATGCGCAGTGTCAAGGACGTCCCGAAATTGGGGCCATTAATCATTCTTATAACCAGTGCCTGGTAAGCGCTATGTACTCAGCGGGGAGGTATGAGTTCCCAACTCCTGGGAGGGCCATCCCCGTCTGGGTCATAGGTAAGTATAAAAAATATATAAATTACTATAAATTTTTTAACATTTTTATACTGTACCAATGACCCAGACATAGCTGAATAGTAAAAAGGCTGGAGGGCCTAGGACATAGAGCAAGTTGAAATAAGCTCAATTATATAAAATAGAGTCATCCCCTCGAGGGGAAAAGGAGAATTAGGCCTTACATGTATCTTTCTTATTTATGATAAATTAGAAAGACACAACACCTTCCAAAATTGAGCATCATAACATCTATGTACTCTATCAATATCCAGTATAATCCTTATACTAATAATTTTTAAAGTAAGCCAATAAATAAAGTTAGTCTAGAGAATAGAGACTCTTTATACTCCTTAAAAGTGTCTGAGGATTGTATAATAATGCCCATTTGACACGTGATATATTCAAAAGCTATACTTTAAAAACTATGATCTGAATGAATTTTTAAAAACATAAACTTATCACTTAAAAACCATCCCAGTAACAGCTCAGAATTACTAACTCCGGAGGAGGTATCCCCTTGTTTTCATAATAAAACAGGTGACCCAAGGGAACACTCTCCCCCCCCCCCCCTCTCCTTGCCCTGGGTCAAATAGCCCAGAGCGAAGAGGGCAGCAGGACAGAGTCACTGCCGGAACAGAAAGCCTACCTAGCTATAGTAGCAACTGTTAAGTGAATGACATTCTGAGCAGTAGATAATAGACCTAACAATGGAGGCCTCCAGAAATAGACTCAATATTTCGGAGATAAAAATTCATGAATGTGGATGGCTGAGCCCAATGAGCAGCCTTCATAAAATCTATAATAGCGACACTATTAATGTAAGCCCAAGATGTATAAAGAGCTCTTACTTCATGAGCCGAAATCTCAAGCACAAACTGCTGAGTCAATGATAGATTACCATAAGCAGTACCGATAGTTAATTGAATCCATTAGCAATAGAATGGAGCGTAATGTCCTTCTATTAGGCATCAAAGACAGAAGAAGCTTACGTCCGTACTAATAAACTGATATCTGTTTATAAATACATAAACTCTAACCGGACAGAGTAAAGGCCTATGCCTGTACGAAGACGGAAGGACCTTAATAACAATAGGTTCCGGATACTATTAGGAGCCTGACTCTTAACCAAAAATCCAACCTAAGTAGTAAAGGAAGTAGTGTTTCCGATACTATGAAAGTGAGAATCGTCCACTGATAGTGCATGAAGCTCACTGACTCCTCAGTAAAAGAGAAGACTAAACGAATTACTGTCTAAAAAGGTCAGAATTTGAAAACTACTGTTTCCAGAGGCTCAAATGATTACTTAGCTAAATAAGAACCGAAGCTAAATTCCGTATAAGAATTTAATCTAAGGATTCTAGGTCAATTTATCGAAAAGATTCTAACTGACTTAGATAAAGAGACATAAGACTCAATTGTAAACTATCATAGAGTGCATAGGTATGAGATAACATAGACCTATATAGTTGCAATATCTAGTATGGGGGGGATCAAAAATATCAACATAATGATCCCTACACCAACGACGGAAGAGCCTCCACTTTAGCCGCATAGTATAGCGAAGAAAAGGTTCTCCTACAGTAAGAAATCGCGTCCATAGCTCGTCCTGTAAATGCTTGCCGTGCAAGAAGGACCACACAACGGAATACGTGAAGGTTGAGACCTTGCGGGTTGTGATGAAGTTGACACGATTTCCCCAGCGAAAGAAGATCCTCTCATGGAGGAAGTTTTCGCAGTAAGTCCCACAGTAGACACCTGAGTAAATTTACCCACGGTCTCTGTGAAGACAGAGATGCTATCAACAGAATTGTATTGTGGATGTTTATCTTAGCAATACTTGCTGAATCAACAGCGCTGGAGGATACGCATATCCTATCATTCCGTCCTATTAGATCAATAGAGCGTTAACAACATAAGCTCAGGGATCCGGACATGCAAACACATATGTCTGCAATTGAATAGTGAGTTGTGTCGCAAAAAATTATCATTGGGCGCTCCCACTGATAGCAAATCTGATTGAATACTTGTTTGTTGAGAGTCCATTCTGACGGCAACAAGCGACCCTTACGTGAAAGGGAGTCTGCTAATACAATCAGACGACCCGGAATATGACGGACCGAAGCAGAACTTGGTGTACTATAACAAACAGAAGGATTCTTTCCGTTAAATTGAATAACGGAATCGAATGAGTGCCTCCCTGGTTCCGGAGATACGCAACTACTGTCGTATTATCGGACAGGATTTGGACATGCGTTTCTGAATAATGTTCATCCAATAACATAGTGCAAGCCAAAATAACATCATTTCCTGGAAGTCAAGTGCTTGCCTAGAAACTGCGGAACCCAAATACCCTGGCACTTCGAATCCGTTGGGATCAATATTGTACCCCAACCTGTTTGACTGGCATCCGTCATAATCATAAAACTCGGATCCGGCAACTGCAGTGGCACTCTCTGAGTCAACCACCGAAAGTTGCCCCAGTATGAATCTCTTGTTACACTTGATAGACAAGAGAACGTGTATATCGAGCAATTGATAGATTGCTGAAAGGTTGCCGTCGAAGAGAAGCTTCTCCGAGACCGAAGCGACTCTGAGAGAGTTCTTCACCTTACTATCCACGCGCGTGGATGTAGCTAGGGCTGCGTCACGTCTAACCAACTCCAGGTTGCCACTGAAGGGCGGAGTTATACGTGGAAAAACTACTGCCCTTGAAAGAAATCACATTGAGGATCATATCCTGGAATTCTTTCTCTTGAAGACGTAATGATAATGCCTCAGTAAGGTGGTCTACGTATGATAAAGCATCTAAGTTAAGTCTAATAGACATCACTGTCGTTTCCAACATCGTGGTTGGAATTGACATAGATGGCAAAAAAGATAATTCCCAGTCTTCAGTCCCGCCGTCAAGACGCATAGGAACTCTCGGTATACCCTGTTCTGCCAATATAAATTATTCCCTAGAATTGATGAAAGGCAGAATAGAGCATTGCGGACAAGAAACTAGATTATCATGCTTGGTAGCCAGCTTATATATAGCGTCGTTAAATAATTCGAATGTTCTAATGACATTATTGGACTGTGTCGGCAAGTCAGGGACAAAGTCCCTGAACCGATCCAAAACTCCGTGTCCAATGACGCTATTAGTCTCTTATCCAGCATCGCAGCAATGTAGTCCGACGGAACAACCTCTGGAAGATAATGCCAGAAGAAATGTATGGCAGCTTCAGTTGTTCCTAAAGGGAAAGCTCGAAATCGTCCGAATCCCTTTCGCCATCCTGTCGGACCCCATAAGTGTTCGGTCGTCCGTACCTGATGCAACAGCGCAGCGCACCGACCCAGCGCCGTCGGATTATTCGTGATCCGACCGAGAATCTGTCGTTTGCTGGGATGCTGCGATAAGCTGTGCTATTTTGGATAGCACGTCCGTCACTGAGGCCTGTGGAGAAGCGGTCTTACGATGCTTTGCCGCTGGAAGCTCCGTGTTCGATACCCCGTGCATACTTCTATTATGCGAGCGAACGGAGTGTATAGGCCTTGTGTCCCTTGGCTACCGGATGGAGTGACCTGTTCGCCGTGGAATCACTGAATGATGAAGCTGGCCAGATACTCGAGGTCACATAGCCAATGTGCGGTCGTGTGCTCTGCTGTGAGGATGAGGAAGCATTATCGACAGTCTCTCGGACTGTCAATATAACGGAGCGTCCCGAGCGGCGGACATATGCTCCGAATGCGAAATGACTGTACCACAACATCTGGTCCCAAATGTTGTTGTACGAGAGAGGGACCCCTCTCGCTCGCAGCCCGGACGGACCTGGACGAGCTAGGAACCGGACTAACAGGCTTCCTCCGATCTGTCCTCTAATCCGTCGTCACTGGGTGTGTACTAAAGTCTATTATAGTGCTCGCATCACCCAAATCTCCTTCCTAGACCGCAACGGACGAACCCGACTGCCGAACCATTCGATGAATGGACGCTACACCGGGTGAGCTAGCGAATGTCAACTCCGTCAATCCTACTAGGGACCTCTTAGGCGATTGACGTATTCCATGAGCACTTATTGCCGCTAGCTCTTCATTATCTATGACGACAGAGGCACACTTTTGAAAGACATCTCAGTAACTTTGCGAACAAGAAACCAGACATGCTTGTTAATAGCAAGCATGTAATAACATATATATAGCGTCGTTCAATAATTCGAAAGTTGTGTGACATTACTGGACTGTGTCGGAACTGAGGGACGATGTCCCTGAACCGAACCAAAAATTTCTGTGTCCACCGACCCTATCAGTTTCTTATCCGGCATCGCAGCATTCTGGTCAGACGAAAAAACCTCTAGAAGATAAGTCAGATGACAAACACAGCAGCTGATGTTGTTCCGAAAGGGAAAGCTCGAAATCCTCCGAATTCCTTTTGGCATCCCGTCGGACCGGTTGAAATTTTCAGACGTCCGTACCCGCTTCCGCGGATAATACATGATGCGACAGAGATTCTGTCGATGGCATCATTTAAACTGAGATTTACAAGCACAAAGATCAGTCAGATGTTAACTGATGAAGGGCCAAACAAAGAATGATTAATGGCGCCAATTTCGGGACGTCCTTGACACTGCGCATACGCAGTAGAGGTGAAGTATGGAGGGCCATTCAGGACATGTTTTCTTTGGTTTTAGATGCGAAATTTGGGGATTGGGGGGCAAAATTTGTGTTTGGCCCTATATTTTTAAGAGTTAGCACCAGCTATGTCTGAGTCATTGGTACAGTATAAAAATATGTCTGGCCAGGGGTTAATGTCGTCTTATATAGATGCATTTAACACACATGAAATATAAAAGCCACAGCATACCGGTGGTAGCCTCCACTCATGTATAGCAAAACAGGTCAGAAATTTTTTAAGTCCATACTTACAAAAACGTTTAACATTGCAAAAACACTCTAAAAATCAAATAACAGGGTCTGTGGGTAACTGTAAGCCATAGAAACAGTATGAGGTGCATAGTAACAGGTGGGAAAGTCAAAGTGGACTCTTACAATAACTTTAGCACAAGTGTTGATGCCAATGCGCCTCGGGTCATGACATAAGCTTACACAACTTCGTTGCTGAGCTAATAATGAAAAACTATCATACTCTCACAACTCAATAACCTAGCACAAGTAGCAAGTGAAGGCAAACTTATTATCCTTGTGCACTATGTCTTTGTACGCAGCATCACCATGCACCAACACAGAGTTAGGTAAAAGGTTAACGTGATGTTTGAAGTCAGGCACAATTACTGCACACTCAGGTATTTTATTCTTGTTTCGGGACATGACAAAGCATTTGTTTTCTGAGAAAAATCTTCAGGTGTTCACCAAACACAATTTTCAGAAAATGTTACTGCCATTATTAATAAAAAACTAGAGGTATTGTGAGCAAACTCACAAAGTGATACCCTCCCACGCCTGAAATGTATAAGTTAGATTATCTCCCCTTGGAAATGTCAGAACGGTATTATATTGCTTCATGCACATCTTCATATGGAGTTCTTCCATTGTGTAAAGTTTCATGAAAATTCTTCAAACGGTTTAGGAGGAGTTGCGCTTACAAGGATGGACAGACAGTACAAGTTAGATTATCTCCCCTTGGAAATGTCAGAACGGAATTATATTGCTTCATGCACATCTTCCTATGGAGTTCTTCCATTGTGTAAAGTTTCATGAAAATTCTTCAAATGGTTTAGGAGGAGTTGCACTTACAAGGATGGACAGACGGTATAAGTTAGATTATCTCTCCTTGGAAATGTCAGAACGGAATTATATTGCTTCATGCACATCTTCATATGGAGTTCGTCCATTGTGTCAAGTTTCATGAAAATTCTTCAAACAGTTTAGGAGGAGTTGCGCTTACAAGGATGGACAGATGGACAGACGACGGGCGGACAGGGTGATTCCTAATATACCCCCCAAACTTTGTTTGCGGGGGGGGGGGGGGGGGGGGGGGGGGGGGGGGTATAAAAATAAATAACTTCCATTTCTAATTCCAACAAAAGGTAACCTTATTTCAAGACACTACACTAAAATAACTTTCTACACGATGTGACCTTGGCTGTTCAGAGTGTTGTTAAACCCCAATAAACAAACAAACTAGAATAAATGTATCAGTGGTCTATTTTCTAGGAGAAAGCAAAATTTGGAATAAACAATGAGGCTCCAAGTGGCCTTAATCACTCACCTAACTTGAGAAAGTTGTTAAAGGAAGGATTCAAGGTCATATACAGCATTGATGGCTAGTTTATACAAAAGAGGAATGAAGTCAGGTAATTATTACCACTGTTGTCCAAGTCAGGTGATAAATACCTGTTCTGATAGCTGTACCAGTTTTACGTCATTTGTACTGATGGTTCTCAATACTAAAGCCAGCAGAATATCTCTTGGAAGATGGGTCATGTAATATAAGCATTCCCTCAGAAAAAAGTTAAAAAATTTATAGTAATTTATATATTTTTTATACTTACCAATGACCCAGACTTAGCTGGTGCTAACTCTAACAAAAACCAGGGCCAAACACAAATTTTGCCCCCCAATCCCCAACATTTGCATCCAAAACAAAAAGAAATCATGTCCTAAAGGACCTCCATACTACGCCCCCACTGCGCATGCGCAGTGTCACGGACGTCCTGAAATTGGCACCAATTATCATTCTTACTGGCAGTGCCTGGTCAGCGCTATGTACTCAGCGGGGAGGCAAGAGTTCCCAACTCCTGGGAGGGCCATCCCCGTCTGGGTCATTGGTAAGTATAAAAAATATATAAATTACTATAATTTTTTAACATTTTTATACTGTACCAATGACCCAGACTTAGCTGAATAGTAAACAGGCTGGAGGGCCTAGGACATAGAAGAAAATCCAATAAGCTCAACTATATAATAAAGAGGTAACCCCTTAAGGAGAAAAGGAGTATTAGGCTTTACATGTATCTTTCTTATTTAATATTAAATTAGAAAGATACAATACCCTTAATAATTGAGCACAATAATATTCATGTTCTCTATTAACATCCAGTATATCCCTTATACTAATTATTTTTAAAGTAAGCCAATAAATAAAGTAGTCCAGAGAATTGAGACTCTTTATAGTCATTTAAAAGTGTCCGAGTATTGTATATTAAAGCCCGTTTGACACTTGACATATACAAATGCTTCACACCGAGCTACACTTTAAAAATAAGACATGAATGAATTTTAACATTAATATTACACTTTAAAACCATCCCGGAAGCGACTCAGAAATACTGACTTGGAGGAGGCATTCCCTTGCTTTTCACTATAAAGCAGGTGACCTAAGGGAACACCCGCCCCCCCCCCCCTTCCCCTTGCCCTGGGTCAAATAGCCCAGAGCGAAGAGGGCAGCCGGACAGAGTCACTGCCGGAACAGAAAGCCTGCATAACTATAGTTGCAACTGTTTAGTGGGCGACATTCTGAGCAACAGATAACGGACCTAAACAATGCAGGTCTCCAAAAATGGACTCAATATTTCTGAGATAAAAATTTGTGAATGTGGATGGCTGAGACCAATAAGCAGCCTTCATTAAATCTGTAATAGCAACACTATTAGCATAAGCCCAAGAAGTAGCAAGAGCTCTTACTTCATGAGCGGAAATCTTAAGCACAGACTGCTGAGAAGAAGATAAACTCTCATAAGCAGTACGGATAGTTAATTGAATCCATCTAGCAATAGAATGGACCGAAATGTCCTTTCTATTAGGCATCAAAGACAGAAAGAAACGTTTCCGTCCCTTTCTGATAAACTGAGATCTCTGTTTATAGATACGTAACGCTCTAACAGGACAGAGTAAAGGCCTACGCCCGTCTGAAGACGGAAGAGCCTTAATAACAATAGGTTCCGGATATTTATTAGGAGCCTGATTCTTAGCTAAAAAACCCACATTAGTAGTGAAGGTGATAGTGTTCCCGACACTACGATAGTGAGAATCATCAACCGACAGTGCATGAAGCTCACTGACTCTTCTAGCAGAAGAGAAAGCTAAGAGAAAAGCTGTCTTATAAGATAAGAATTTGAAATCTACTGTCCCAAGATGTTCAAATGGCTTTTCCTTCAATTTAAGAAGAACCCAAGCTAAATTCCATTTAGGAATTAATCTAAGAGTTCTGGGTCTATTTATCGAGAAGTTTCTAACCAACTTAGATAAAGAGACATTAGATCCAATTTGTAAACTATCATGATGTGCATAGGTATCCGATAACATAGACCTATAACCCTTAATAGTAACAGGCTGCAGTTTGATTTCGTCAAACAAGTATACTAGAAAGTTTGCAATGTCTGGTATAGAGGGATCGAATATATCTACAGAATGATCCCTACACCAACGACGAAAAACCTTCCACTTAGCCGCATAGTTTAGCGAAGAGGAGGTCCTCCTACAGTTAGAAATCGCGTCCACTGCTCGTCCTGTAAAGTGCTTGCCATGCAAGAAGGACCGCACAACGGAAAAACGTGAAGGTTGAGACCTTGCGGGTTGTGATGGAGTTGGCACGATTTCCCCTGCGAAAGAAGATCCTCCCGTGGAGGAAGCTTTCGCGGTAGGTCCCACAACAGACACCTGAGTAGATTTATCCACGGTCTCTGTGGCGACAGAGATGCTACCAACAGAATCTTGCATTGAGATTGTTTTATCTTTAGCAATACTTGTTGAATTAACGGCACTGGAGGATACGCATATCCTATCATTCCGTCCCAAGGGATCAACAGAGCGTCTACTGCAAATGCTCTTGGATCCGGACACGGAGACACATACGTCTGCAACTGATTGTTGAGATGTGTCGCAAATAAGTCTATCATTGGCCGTTCCCATTGGTAGCAAATCTGATTGAATACTTGTTTGTTGAGAGTCCACTCCGACGGCAACAAGCGACCCTTTCGTGGAAGGGAGTCTGCTAGCACATTCAGACGACCCGGTATGTGACGGACCGAAAGAAGAACGTGATGTTCTAGCGCAAACAGAAGGATTCTTTCCGTTAGATTGAACAACGGAACTGAATGAGTGCCTCCCTGATTCCGTATATACGCCACTACTGTCGTATTGTCAGATAGGATTTGGACATGAGCATTGTGAATAATGTCCATCCAATGACGTAACGCAAGCCAAATTGACATCATTTCCTTGATGTTTATGTGCTTGCACAGGAATTGCGGATCCCAAAGACCCTGGCATCTCGAATCCGTTGGGATTAATGATGCACCCCAACCTGTTTGACTGGCATCCGTCATAATGGTAAAACTCGGATCTGGCAACTGCAGCGGAACTCCCTGAGTTAACCATTGAATGTTTGCCCAAGTCTGAATCTCTTGTTTCACTTGATCTGACAAGAGAACGTCTACGTCGAGCGAATGAATTTTCACACTCCAATTCTGAGTCAAGAAAATTTGGAGAGGACGTGTGCGTAACCGCCCCATCAGAATGAGATCCGCAGCAGCTCCGCACAGACCTATCAGTCTCATAAATTCTCTCGCTGTGACTCTGTCTGCGTGCAGACAATAGCGAGCGTAACAACTGACTAATTTCGCTCTGGTTAACGGCAGACGAACGAGATTGTTGTGCGTCTCGAAGCTCATTCCCAGATGAGTGAATGACTTGGACGGCACCAGATCCGACTTCTCCTCGTTTACTATAAAACCGAGACGTCGGAGCAATAGAAGTAGATTCTGAACATCGTTCTGAAGCGTTAACTCGTTGCCGTACCTCTGAAGAATGTCGTCCAGGTAGGCCGACGTTACCGCAGACAAATGAGCTCGGAAATAGATCATTACCGAGTTCATTACCCGAGTGAAAGCCCAGGGTGCTAGATTCAATCCGAAGCACATCGCCCGGAATTGATACACCACTCCTAGGACTGCGAAGCGTAGATACTTTCGGAATGTCGGATGTACCATGACGTGAAAGTACGCATCTTTGAGATCTATGCTTGTTGCATAATCGTTCACCCGAATACTCGCTCTGACCGACCGAATCGTCTCCATATAAAATTTCGGAGCGACGATCAGCTTGTTTATCCAGCTCAAATCTATGACTGGACGGAACGAGCCATCTGGTTTCGGAACCAGAAACAGATGGCTGTAGAATCCCGGAGTTTCCTGGTTTTCTACGACCTCTACCGCGTTCTTCATTAAAAGAGACTGCACCTCTGATAACAGAGCGTCTCTTTTCTGCGGATTTGACGGAAGTTGAGTCCACTTTGGACTTCGAGTTAATGGAGGCTTTCGTTTGAAGGATATCTTTAGACCTTCCGAAGTCACTCCTCTCACCCAAGGGTCGTCCGTAATCGATGCCCATTCTTGTGAAAAGCTCGACAACCTTCCGCCAACCGGTACGCGATAGAGGTTTAAGCCATCACCTCCTGGACCTGCGAGGCCTGCGGTAGGAGAAACCATGTCCTCCACGACCCGCACCTCGCCCCGTCGACCTCGGGGCATCCGACCGGTTGTCCCGGCCCGAAGGACGTCCCGAACGAGAGTCGCTACCCTGACGGTCTCTCGAATAAGACTAAGAGGACGCACCGGAACCTCTATAGGAACCTCTCTTGGGCGCATTAGACCCAGAAGTGCCTGTCTTATTCTTGTCTGCTGTATCCGACTTCTTAGAAGCAGATTTGAACAACAGAGAATCCGAAGCTTTCTTTGTAATTTTATCATAAATAGCAGAAAGCTTGCCGTCAAAGAGAAGTTCTCCGGAGACCGAAGCGACTCTAAGAGAGTTCTTCACCTTAGAATCCACGAGTGTGGATGTAGCTAGGGCTGCGTCACGTCTAACCAACTCCAGGTTTGCCACTGAAAGGGCGGAGTTACACGTGGAATAAGCTACTGCCCTTGAAAGAAGTCTTACAGAGGATTGTATATCCTGAAACTCTTTCCCTTGAAGGCGCAGTGATAACGCCTTAGTAAGGTGATCTGCGTAAGATAAGGCATCTAAATTGGCTCTGTTAGACACAATAGCTGTTTCCAACACCGCGGTTGGAATAGAAGCCGACGACGGTAATGATAGCTCTAAGTCTTCCGCCTCGTCGTCCATACGCAGAGGAACTCTCGGGATACCCTGTCCTGCCGTGTCGAATTTATTCCTTGCATTAATGAAAGGCAGGTTGAGAGTATTAGCGGACAAGAAACCTGCTTTCCCCGTCTTGGAAGCAAGTTTAAATATAGCGTCGTTCAATAATTCAAATGTTCTTGCAACATTATTGGACTGCGACGGAAACTCGGGAGCGATGTCCCTGAACCGCTCAAAAAATTCAGAGTCCAATGACGCTATAATCCTCTTGTCTGGAACCGCAGCAGTCTGGCCCGACGGAACAACTTGAGGGAGAAAGTGCCGGATGAAGTCCACGGCAGCTTTATGTTCTTCCGAAAGGGATAGCTCCAAATCATCCATATCCCTTTCACCATCTGGTCGGACCTCATGATGTTCCCGGTCGTCCGCCCCCGATGCTTCGGCAGAGCGTACCGACCCAGCGCCGTCGGATAATTCTCGATCCGACACCGTATCTGTCGGCTGCTGGGATGCTGCGATAAGCTGTGCTATCTGCACAAGAATGTCCGGCGTCGAGACCTGCGGAGGCACAGTCTTTCGCTGCTTCGCCGAGGGCAGCTCTGCATCAGATGGCTCCCGCATACTTTTTCTATGCGAACGTCCGGAGTCCATCGGTCTCGAATCCCTGGCTGCCGGATGGTGTGACCTGGTCGCCGAAGAATCCTTGATCGGCGAAGCTGGTAAAATATTGGCGGTCACGCAGCCAAGGTGCGGTCGTGTGCACTGACGAGAAGAAGAAGCCTTAGCAGTCTCCGTGGACTGCCTATACAACGGAGCGTCCCGAGCGACGGACGTATGCTCCGCTTGCGACACATTTTGTACCACAACATCTGGTCCCAGATGTTGTTGTACGAGAGAGGGGCCTCTCTCGCTCGCGGCCCGGCTGGACCTGGACGAGCTAGGAACCGGACTCAAAGGCTTCCTCCGTTCTCGCTTACTATCCGCCATCACTGGGTGTGCACCTAGTATGTTTATAGTGCTCGCATCACCCAAAATTTCCTCCTGGACCGCATCGGACGAACCCGGCTGCCGAACCATTCGGTGAATGGACGCTACACCGGGCGAGCTAGCGGACGACATTTGTCTAATCTCCATGAGCACTTTTGCCGCTAGCTCTGAATTCATTTGTGACGACGGACGCACACTTGTAGAAGATAACATGGAAACATCACCCTGTTCTTGTTCCTCTGAAATAGAAACTGAGAGAGTAGAGTGACCTTGCGGAGAAAGAGCCGGCATAGCCCTTTCTCCAGAAACAACATACCGTGACACACGTTTCCAATGTTTATCATCCCAATGTTGACATATAGGACAGGGATTAGTGCGAGAACACTGACTACAATTAATACAATGATCATGAAAGTCAGAGGAAGATTTCTTCCCATTACAATTTGAACAATATCCTTTCATTGTGAAAAGTCAACAACAAGTCCTAGTTACTCGCACAAACCCCTGACACAAAGATACATAATAACATGATCCATTAATAAATGAAAAAACAATTGCAAACCAAAATAATTTTGAAAAAATATTTTTTCAGCGAAGCCCAAGTTGCTGAAAAGTAACGTTGAGCCCCGATGGATCCGATGGCAAAGTGTGGTCAAAAATTTTAAATTTATATTAAATAATTAATGAGACACTTACGGATAATATAAATGTATCTTATAGTGAGATAAACTACACCAAAGGCAAACAGCCCCCCCTCAAAAAACGCTGTTGCCAATGTAAACAAACAGTGTAAAACACCAGAAAACATGACTCCAGGCACTGACAAAACTGGCCCGGAATCAGTCATCAAAATTACACTCTATCTGATGCAAGACAGAGACTTCCAGGGGAGAATCTGCAGAACATCAGATGGAAGATGCAGAACACAACGTTTATACACCCATGGGTGAAAACGTAACTATGGGGAAAATAACAGAAAACATTCTGTATCCAAGCAACTCTCCCAGGAAAATTTTAGAAATGAACTTTCTCAAAAATATGCCAAAAGCATGGGAGAATTGCAAGGGGGGACTTTAGAAGGCTAGGGGAGAGGAAACACTGAATAAGCAGTGCAACATTTAGCAAGAATGACAACAAGAGGCCCATGCCTCGAAAATAGGCAACTTAACATAATTTCATCAAAAAATTTTAAGTACAGCCATGATTATTTTTTGTCACTTCTTTTTCCTCTCCTCCTTCTATATCCTCCTTAGAATCACCATTTCTCCAAAAATTACGTGTCTGGCATCCTTTAAACTGAGATTTACAAGCACAAAGATCAGTGAGATGTTAACTGATGAAGGGCCAAACAGAGAATGATAATTGGCGCCAATTTCGGGACATCCGTGACACTGCGCATGCGCAGTGGGGGCGTAGTATGGAGGTCCTTTAGGACATGATTTCTTTTTGTTTTGGATGCAAATTTTGGGGATTGGGGGGCAAAATTTGTGTTTGGCCCTGGTTTTTGTTAGAGTTAGCACCAGCTAAGTCTGGGTCATTGGTACAGTATAAAAATATAATTTTGTAAATTTAAACAAGAGGCCCCATGGGACCTGAGACACTCACCTGACCAGAGTTGTTTTAAAGAAGGATTTAATTAGCATCTATGGCTAGTTAACACTACCGAGGGATGAAGTTATTTAATTATTTAAAACTCTGTTGCCCATGCCAAATGATTATTATCTAGTTTTGGGATGCTACCACAGAAATAATGTCAAGATTTTCAGTAATGCAAAACTAGGAGGTCCAAATATCAACGTTAATGTGAACAAATTTGAAGGATGTTGTATACCAAATATCAAAAGACTCTGATGGAGGTTCTGGCTGGACAAAATTTTGAGAATATTACCAATTTTGCACTATGTTAAAATTTGCACCCCCCTCCCACCCATAGTGGACACAAATATCAACCCAGTGACTTTATTTGAACAAATTGAATCTGAACCCTCTAAGGATGCTGTATACCAAATATCAAAAGATTCCGATTGTATATCAAGAAGCAATTTTTAAAGATTATTCCTCATATTGCACTAAGTTAAAATTTGGGCTCCCTTATAGAGCCCAATTATTAACCAATGGACTTGAAATGAATAAAATGAATCCAACTCCTGTAAGGATTCTGTGTGCCATATATTAAATGATTCTGTCTGGTGTTTGTGGAGATGAAGAGTTTTAAAGACTATTCCTCATAAGTTAAAATTCTTACCCAAAGACTTGATTTGAACAAACTTAGATCTGACTTCCCTAAGAATGCTGTATACCAAATATCAAAATTCTGACAGGTGGATCTGAAGAAAAAGATTTTCAAAGATTATCCCCCCCATTGCAATGAGTTAAAATTTCGGCCACTACATGTAGGAGGCTCAAACATTAACTGAGGACTTGCTTTGAACAATCTTGAATTTGACCCTCATAACAATGATGAATACCAAACATTAAAAGATTCTGACTGGTTGTTCTGAAGAAGAAGATTTTAAAGATTATTACCCATATAGGCCAAAGTTAAAATTTGGGCTCCTGTATTGAGCCCAAATATGAACAATATGGGCTTAATTTTTACAAACTTCTATCTGCCTCGCACTTCCCCAGATACTGTATACCAACTATCAAAAGATTTGAATCGTTAGTTCTGGAAAAGAAACTTTTTTTTAATTTTCGCAAATATGATAACTCGCCAATTTTTTCGATGCCCCCAACAGAACACCCTGATACAAGCAATAGCAACTTTTTCTTAAAATTCCATTCTGCTGGTCCTAAGGATGCTTCATACCAAATAACAGTTCTCTGTTCCGTGTGGTTTGGGAAATATGGGGGTTTGAATATATTTCTATTTTAAGCTCTGGGGTTCCCACGGGGACACAGGAAATGTTTTGTATTTGTTTATATTATTTATTAAGGTTTAATGACTCTTTAACAGCCAAGGTCATATAATGTCGGTGACAGTTTTACGGGTGGAGGAAGCTGGAGTACCGGAGAGAACCACTGAGCAATGACGAGCAGCTGCCAGCTCCCCAACATCGTAACTCCGCACAGCAGCACAAGCAGGGTCAGATTGGTTGAAGACATGCGCACCATCGACGTGCAGTACACCTTAGAACACGGCGTCATCGTGTCCCCATGTGGACAATCGGGGCTAAGTGTCTTGCCCAAGGACACAACGTGGGAGTCCAAATCGAGTGCTCAAAGGTCACCAATCCAAGGACTTGGTGGTTCTCTCCAAGTACTCCAGCATCCTCCACCAGTAAAACTGTCCAACATGAGGTGACCCTGGCTGTCAAAAGTGTCATTAAACCCCAATAAATAAAAAAATAAATAAATAAATTAGCTTGGTACAGGTTGAAAAGCCGAAAAAACAATGTCAGATTCATTCCGAAATTTGATTGGTAGCATGACACCTTGATCCTTGCCACCAAATCAGTTGAACTACAAGCTCTAAAAGAATATCTTTGAATTGAGATGATGCAGAAACAAGCCCATAAGACAATGAATGAAGCTGATACTTCTAAAATTTCTTTATAAATGTAACCATGTAACCCAATAATTTTCGATCTATACCCTTATGCTATGTGAAAATATTCATCAACAGCAAAAAATAAATAAAATATTTCAAGGATATTGCTCTTATCAATTTCTTGTCCACTAGGTAGAACAAATGTTTCCGAGTCGGCTATATTCGTCTTCAATTCTTCCTCAGCCAATATTCTGAAATATAATAAAAATAGGCCGATTGAATCGTCAGATGTGTACTGCGCAACTAGTAGAGAGCTGTTATTATCTCAGGACCAATTTTGTGGACAGGTAAAATCCATGTGAGGGCATTTTGTCAGCATACCCTCTTTGTTATCTGAAAGTATTTATGAAAATATTATAACCAAAAAGCCATTTTTTTTAATTAACATCTACTAAAAAAAAGGGTACAATTGCCAAACAGATGGATAGACAGATAGATGAATGGATGGTCAAACAAGGGCCCATCAATGAAAAATAACCTCTAGATGCTGACATTATGTGTTCAAAACCGGATGAATATTTTTCCATCATTATATGCCACAGGAGAAATTTTTAATTGGGTTGAAGTGTAATTATATCAGGAATGAAAAAATGACATCCATGTTTGTATGGTTTTATTGAGGCAGTAAAAAGATACTTTGTGCTTTGGGATACCTATATGGGGTTATTTTCTGGCCATTTTTTACTGCTATGTTGGGTAAAGGGTTAAATGAAAATATCACCTCTTGAGTGCAGTAAGAGGCCATCTGAAATGCTAGCTCATTGCAGATGGCACTCTGTTGCACTCAGGTGGTGATATATTTCAGATTTAAACCAAATGTCTGGAAATGAAATCACCAGAGAAATTTTCAGCTGGAAATTTGTCCAATTCATGACAGGTTACTTCTGATGGGAAAATGTTATGCATATTGCTTTGTGGTCACTAAAGTATGTTTCATAGACACCAGTTTGAAGGTTCTCTTGTGAGATGTTGGTGTAAAGACGATCAATTGTTGTTATATAGTCTGTGGTGTATGTATGAATCCCCAGAGACAAATTGTAAGCAGAACATATTTTCTGTCTTGTGTCTCTCTGGATTTCCAAATTATCGGATTGATATTTTTTGAGTTTTCTCATGCCAAAGGGATTGGAGGAATTCTCAATTTGAAGGATAAAGGGTTAATATCTCAGGATCAAATTATCAGATGTACACCAAAAACTATAGACCTCGGAACATCAGTAACCTGAAGATATATAAAAAGTAACAAGAAAATCCAAGCAATATTTTTCAAAAAGTGATTGGAGGACTTTTCAATTTGAAGGATAAAAGGTTAATATCTCAGGATCAAATTATCAAATTTACACCCAAAACTATACAGCGCGGCACATCAGTAACCTGAAGATATATATAAAGTAACATGACAATTGGATTGATATTTTTTGAGTTATCTCATGCCAAATGGATTGGAAGAATTCGCAACTTGAAGGATAAAGGGTTAATATCTCAGGATCAAATTATCAGATTTACACCAAAAAATATACAGCTCGGCACATCAGTAACCTGAACACAAATATAAAGTAACATGACAATCCAAGCAATATTTTTCAAGTTATCGAATGCCAAAGAAATGGATACGGACACCGACGGACAGACAGATGGATGGACAAAGGATGGACGAATGACGGAGGGCCATCCCAGATGCTGACATTATGTGTACCATACATGATATGGGTACACATAAAAATGATGGTTATCTGACAAAAAAAATCAATCAAAACTCAAACATAGATCCACAATATACATCTTTTCAAATTAAATTTTTATATTTATTTATTCTTTTTATATACAGTAACTGTGATATCAACATTTGATGCAAAGGTAGGATTTGAACACACCTGAGAGGAAAAAAATCCAGGAGATTCAAGCAGTCCTGAAAATAAGCCATCTGAAATTTGCAGAATGGGGTTCCCAGAGGGTGAATTTGATGATGCTATCCCATACAGTTGGCCAATTTATCCTCTGGGTACCTCCTTCTGTTCTGTTTTGAGACCCTGATTCAGATTGAGGTTCACAGAGGGTAAATTTAGTGATGTTACTCTGCTGTGCAGGGTAGCATCACTAAATTCACCCTCTGGGGACCTTATTTTTCAGTTGACAGTCTGCTTATTTTCTGACTTGGATTCAAGGACTTTTCTGAGGATTTTCAAGCACTTTAGGGAACCTTCTCCCAAAACTATTGAAATCAATATAAGGTGTTAGTTTTCATATAAATTAGCACCATACACCTGAGACCCTGTCAGTTAACAGGTACATGTACTCAGGTAGTACAACAGAATTTCCTCTAATCACTCTCTTTCTCTCTTGTTGAACTATGAATTTAACCAATTATATCTTGTCTGACAGAGCTCACTGAGCTCTTGTCAAACAAGGTATATTTGGTTAAATATCATACTGCATTATGGGAAATATTTGCTGCTGTAAACAAAGACATTTTGACATCACAGGTATGGTATGCTACATGCATTTATTTTGATTAAATACTTTCCAGTGAAAATCCATAAAATGTGGCAATGTATCAGTGAGAGAAAAATTAATATTTAAATTATATCTACAATTGTGAAAGATATTAAGATTTGGTAAAAAGAAAACTACACACCCTTTAAGTGGATACCAACACAGACGTTCCCAGAGTGAGGGCATCTTGAAACATCCCGTTCCCCTCCACACGCACATTCATGTCAAAAGTGCCTAATATCACACAACAATATAGGTCCTTGCGAAATACAGACACAGTGATTTCAAGTCCCTGGCTCGGTTACACGAGTTTGGATTGTTGAACTGTGTTTTATTGAACTGTGCTTTAAGGCAGGGTTAACAGATAGCACAGCTGCTCAATGGTTAGAGTGCAGATCATAGGCTCGATCCTGACCCTTGTCATCTGTGTTCTGTCCTTGGGCAAGAACCTTAATCCCAATTTCCCAAGAAGTGCAGACATGGTGATGACATATTCTAATGCATGTGGATGTCAGTGGTTTGATCCTGACCTGCGTTATCTGCATTGTGTCCTTTGGGCAAGACACTTAACCCTTGAAGGCCTGGAGATTTTTATACATTTTTGCTGCACTTTTGATAGTCTACATCTAGTGATTTTGCAGTTGTTTCTAGGCAAGTCTTGGCTGCCTATATAGGCAGCCAAGACTTGCCTTGAAAAAACTGCAAAGATACTTTGAATAAAGCTTTCAAATTTACCGAGGCTAAATGTTGAGGCATCTTTTCAGCTGAAGAAAAAGAGGAAAAAATTGGAATTTGGCTCCAAAGGGGTTAAACCCAATTAACTTAGTAAAGTGGGGGCACAGTGGTGCAGTATGCTATGGCATATGAATGTAATGGATTTGATCCTGACCTGCATCATCTGCATTGTATCCCTGGGCAAAACACTGAATCCCAGTTGCACTAATGGGATGTTGTCTGTGAAATCTTGACCTTTATCTGATAACCATAGAGTATAACAACCGTTGTATATACTTGAATTATATACAACGGGTGTTGTATATAATTATAATTTATGCGAACGACCTCTGACCTCTTTCAATTCCATTTTCATTCATTCATTCATGAAACATCGTTATATCACAGGGCAGGTTTTAATTGTACGCTTATTGCACTTTGTAAAAATCCTCTGATGGTGTCATTTCTTATTTATTTTGCTTCAATAAAGGCAACCTAAAATTTTGCTTCAAAACATTGTAGAAATTACTTGAATGTTAATAGTAATTAGTATGCGGCGACTGCGAACTATTTATAGTCACGGCCTCGATCAAAAGTACCCGCGGAACTGCGCTAATTAAAAGTTTGTCTGCTCTACCTGAAAAAAACACACTTCGTAAAAATTGTAAACAAACGCAAAATTATTTGTTATATTGGGACTACAGCATAAAACACGGAAGAAAACTGGAACTATGTCAAAAAAAGAATAACTCTACTGAAACACCGTTTTGTTACTGTTAATAAAATAGTTGAAATTTATTTTGTTCCAGCGCAGTTACATGATGCAAGAAGTGCAATCGCACTTTACAATCGCCGTCATCGATTTTGTAATGTAAGGGACACAACTCTATGCGTCTTGTCCTATTTCTTTTGTCTCGTAGACTGGTTTTCTTTGGAGGCCAGTGGGAAGCATATATAAGTCGGGTAGACGCACGAGACGGGTGTCCGTTTGTTATCAGATAAAAACAATAAACATATAGTGTGTTTTTATATCTGTGTTATACAACTCGTTGAAATATGGTTTATTTTTTCTCGGCAAAGCCTCGAAAAAATAAACCATATTTCAACTCGTTGTATAACACAGATATAAAAACACACTATATGTTTATTGTCTATGTATCAGCTCCATAATGTCCATGGGCAAGATACTTATCCTAATTGCAAAAGTGAGAGAGAATGATGGTGGGGTGTGCTAAGGAATGTGGCTGTTGTAGGTTCAATCCTGACTAGCTTCATCTGCATTGTGTCCTTGTACAAGATATTTAGTACCAATTTCCCATGTGGTAGCACGGTAGTGCAGTGTGCTTCAGCGCTGAAGAATGGATTCAACCGATGCTAATCCTGCTTGTGCCAGCTTAGTAAAAGAGTCCAACAGTTACTTGCCACTGCTCATTGGTTCTCTTCGGGTACTCTGGCTTCGTCCACCCATAAAACATGACCCTAGCTGTAGAAAAATCCTAATAAATAAATAATAAACAAATAAATAAATAAATAAATATTCAATTAACAATTCTCATTATGTATTAAAAACCATTATCAGCCCTGTCTTTCATGTATAAAAAGCATGATTTACGCAACAAAAATATGCAAATACGACACCTCGGATGTAACTACCAGTAATTACCTTTAAATATTTTCAATGCCATTTTTTTTTAAAAAGATTGATTTTCAAGCACTTTCAAAAGCCATAAAATTCAAGCACTTTTAAGGACCTGCACACATCATGAAAGCTCCATATAGTCCTTTCATGTGGAAATTGAGTTAATTCTTCTTGTCCTTTTCATAATGATCATTCATCTGGAGATTTATACGTTTCAAAAACATTGTGCAGAAATGGTATTTTTACGCATATTTCAAGTCAAAACAGAATCATTATTACACTTGCGAAAATGTCAAAATTCCATTGAAACTTTGGGGTTATTTGACAAGTAGATAAAAACATACACTTGCAAAAACATTTTCACTATGCTGCTCCATTGTTATTGTTCATATGAGTTAGCAATTCAACATATACTTACTTGTCCTCGGCTTGTTTTTTTCTTAGCTTTTTAGCTGCTTTCTCAACTGGCAATAACTGCAATAGAATCAACTCAATTATCACTTAACTCTTTGAACATGAGGGGCTGCTTTTCCAGCCCAGGGACATGATACTTCATAATTTTATTAAGTAGGGTGGCTGCTCAGTGAATGTGTGATGTAGAACAATCAATATTTTTAACATGCAAGCCCAAGGCTGCACATTGAAAATATTAACGGGTCTACCCCCAAATAACAAATATGGACTCTTCCAATTGCTGCCATTGAACTGACATGGTAGATACCACCAGGGTTCAAAGGGTTAATGTATATTCAAATAATAACTAGCTATTTACTGAAAACAGAATACAATTTCACTTTTGGAATTCACTTTAAACTAGAGCAACGCCGAGGGTGGCATAGGCCCCCACCTGCAATGTCATGCATGCAATACCATGGATTTCATTACAGAAATATTACTGAGTGAAGGATAACAGACACCAAAAGGTGACACAAAAAGGTACCCCTGCCTCTTTATGAAATGAAAGAGTGACTTAATTTGATTCGATAATTTTGTGAAAAAATATTTTTGCACAAACTTTATATATATTGGACATCTCTAAAGCATGTGTAACCATATTCTACAGTTTCAAATCTTTACATTACAAATTGTGCAAGGAGTTGATTACACCATGAAGGTACCCTCAGTAAGGTACCCTCAATTAAAAAACACTGGAAATTTTCTGAGATTATAAAAGGCAATAATTTTGTTAAAAAAAATTTCTGCAAACGTTATAAATGTTGCATATCTTCAAGGCATGTGTAACCATATCCTAAAGTTTCAACTCTCTACATTAGAAACTGCGGAAGGAGCTAAGGCCAAATAAAAAAAATGAATTGATTCTCAGGCAATTTTTTTTCAAATCAGTGAGGGAGGGAGGATTTTATTTTTATTTTTTTTTTTTTAATTTTTTTTTTTTCGTGTAAAGGGTTGAGTATACTCAGTAAATCTTTTTGCTGTCTTTCCACTTGAAAAACAGAAAAGGTTGTACTTTAGTGTAATTATGGTATACCTTTTATAACTAACTGCCGTAACAACAGCTAAAAGGATTTGTATTTTATTGTTCTTTTTAACATATAGATCTGTCAAACATCATGATCCATTAGAATAGGCCCCCAGTAACCAATGCTTGGGGTAAGATTCCTTTAAAATTGGGAGCATGGCTCTAAATGATTGGTTAAACTTGAGTTTATATCGGTGTTGCGGCCATTATTAGCCATTGTGCAGAAATATATGACCTTAAACGGCAGCAAATAAATAAATAATTAAATCATGATCCAGTATATCAGAATTTGCCTTGTTACAGTTTATGGGAGAGTGCCTCTGGGCACTCTCCCATAAACTGCAACAAGAAAAACCAATTTTCTGCAAATACAGCTAAATAATTATATGTCGAGAAATGAGAGAAAATGACCATTCCAAGTTTCACAAATTCTTAAAAAAACATGACATAATAAAAATGTCTAATGAGGAGGTTCAAATCCAACGAGGGAGGGCCTGAGAATCAAAACTTTATTTTTTTTTAGCCTAATTACACTCATTTAAAAAACACATGAAATTTTCTAATTTGATAAAGATCAATAACTGTGACAAAAAGTTAAGAGTCGCCTGACCTTCTAACATGCTAATGGACTAAATCTAGTTTTTCATTGTGCAAAACTTCAGATGGCTGTCTTGAAAGGTGTGAGTGTAGTGTATGATACAACTTGGGGAAGGACAGATGGACTGACATACACAAGGAATACTGTGCTTGGTGGGAGTAAAAAAAAGTTCCACAATCCAGTATAAGCATTCCCATCAGTTCCTTGAAAGCTGCACATTTTTACAGCCTTAGTCAGTGTATATATTCATATATTCATGAAGTGTGTGATATGGCTGCCTATCAACTAATCCTGTGCAATGTCTGTGGTTAATCAGAGTGTGTTAGTTTACCAACTAATTCTTTCGTTTGTTTGTTTGTTGGTGGTTAACGTCACATATTTATGCTCCATGGCTAATCGTGACACAACATAGAGATGAAGTCAAGTTTAGTCAATCGTTGATCAACATGTTGCCCATTTTAGAGGGCTTTCACCCCAAGCATTGGTGACTGGGTCCTATTTTACTAGTAAAGCGGAACTGGTTTACCACAGTAAACAAGTGCTGCTTACTTCCCGGGGTTCCCACGGGGAAACTAATTCTTTCACTGCACAGGATTAGTCACTCTTTTCTTTCTGGTTATAAGATCATCACTATTATGTGACTAAACCTGTGCATTGCACAGCCTTATTGGATGTGGTGGGCGATATGGCAGTTACCAATTTTCTATAAAGTCGCACTTTCTGGTTATAAAAATTTTCACTGAAAAACTAACTCTGTGCTCTGTACTCTTTACCCAACACAATGGCCAAAACCAGCCAGTACTATATTCTCAAAGAGTATTCACACTCAGCTTATGATCCCTCATTTAGTGAATTCCAAAAATAAAAACATATTCTATTTTTATTTAACAGCTTGTTTAATAAAAAAAAAATGGTAAATTTAAAGTAATTTGTATTTTTTTTTATACTTACCAATGGCTCAGACTTAGATGATGCAAACTCAATATTATCAAGGGCCAAACACAAATTTTGACACCCCCCCCCCCCCCACCCAATCCCCAAAATTTGCATACAATACCGAAAATTAGAAGTCCTATCTGGCCCTCCATACTTTTACTACCTGCGCAGTACTCAGGAAGAGACCAGAATTGGCGTCAACATCATTCTTTGTAGACAAGCCTACTAAAATAATAACTCAGCGGGGAGGTATGAGTGCCCATTCATGGGAGGGCCATCCACGTCTGGGCCATTGGTAAGTATAAACAAGAGCACCGCTTAGCGGGACATTATACGCCCGTTTTGTATTTTTGAAGGGCTGGGGTAAGGATGGGGGTGAGGGTGAAAATTGTTCGGACCAACCCTATATTCGAACTTGACCTGTATTTTGTTGGATTAAACAACATACCAAGTTTGGAACCAATCGGAAAACAAATAATAAAAGTTATCATCCGGAAACCAAATATTTGATGCATTCTATGTCCAACAAGGGCCATAATTCAGGGGAACCAATATTCGAACTTGACCTGTCTTTTATTTTGATTAAACCATATACCAAGTTTAGGAATCAATCGAAAAAAAAATACTAAAGTTATCATCTGGAAACCAAATGTTGACGAACGGACAGACCGATGGATGGATGGACAAATGGACAGACAGACCGATTCCATAATTCGACGGTTTTTCAACAGGCGTATAAAAAATCAGTCAGGCCATACTAAAGTTATAATCCGGAAAACACAAAATGCACAAATTCAAGAGGAATAACTCTGGAAAGGTACATGCGATTTTGGCTGAAAGTGAACTTGAGCTGTATTTTGTGGCCATAAACAAAATCTGAGAATTTGAAACAAATTAGTCAAGGCAAACTAAAGTTATCACCCGGAAACCATATAATTCACAAATTTGCAATCATTCAAGGGGAATAACTATGGAACGGTGCAGGCGATTATGGCCAAAGGTGAACTTGAGCTGTGCTTTGTGGTCAAAAACAAAATCTGAGAATGTGAAAAAAATCGGTCAAGGCAAACTACAGTTATCATCCGGAAACCACAAAATCCACAAATTTGCAATCATTCAAGGCAAATAACTCTGGAAAGGTATATGTGATTGTGGTCAAAAGTGAACTTGAGCTGTATTTTGTGGTCAAAAACCAAAAACTGAAAATTTGAAATAAATCGGTCAAGGCAAATTAAAGTTATTGTCCAGAAACGAGCAGTTGGGCTAAATTCCCATAAATAAAGGGCCATAACTCTACTGCAAATGGGCCGCTAAAAACGGAAATTAAACCCATCCTGTATTTTGTCGTACTAAATCCACATGCCAAATTTAACTCAGCTCAAACCAAAACAACTAAAGTTATCGTCTGGAAATGAAATGTGTCCATGGACGGACCGACAGACAGATGGGTGGAGAGACCATTCACATAATACATCCCATTTTTCAAACGGGCGTATAAAAACAACATCTGAAAAATTAGGTGTCAATCCGTCAAGGCGTTCGACTTTAAATGAAGGGAAACCAATTTATTCCGAAAGATTGGGTTTTCAAAGGGCCATAACTCTGCAGCTGATGGACTGCGAAACACCAATATCGAACTTGACCTGTATTTCATTGCTAAAAACATCTGAAAAATTTGGTGTCAATCCATCAAGGCGTTCAGCTTTAAATGAACGGAAACCAATTTTTTTAGAAAAATTGTGTTTTCAAAGGGCCATATCTCTGCAGCAGATGGACTGAGAAACACCAATATCGAACTTGACCTGCATTTTATTGCTAAAAACAACTTCTGAAAGTTTGATGTTGATCCGTCAAGGCGTTCGACTTTAAATGAAGGGAAACCAAATTGTTTACGGACAGACAGACAGGCTGATAACATAATACGATCGTTTTTATAAACGGGCGTATAAAAATATACAAATTACTTTAAATTTATCATATTTTTATACTACAACCAATGGCCCAGACTTAGCTGAATCGTAAGAAGGCGGAGGGCCTAGGACTTAAGAATTAGCAGACCAAATACAGCTCCTAAGCCTGCATTCCAAGGTGAAACGGAGATTAAATTTTTAAAGAAATTACATATATCTCTATACAATAATAGAGAAGACATATCATCAATAAGGAGCCATATCCAAGTAATTCCATATTCTTAGCAGGAATGATTATGCTGATTGGGTGTAAAAAGCCCCCAATTAAGGCTAGTTCGGACTAAGCCACTTAAATTAGGATGGCATATTTGAGAGTGAGAGACTAAAACCCACAAACACACACCATATGTATATAATGAAAGTGTCAATGACACTGCGTGCTTAACTTGTCTGTTTGTTTTGTTTGATGAAAAGGATAATGTTCAATGTTTATGAAAGGATTATGAAATAAGACAAGAATTGTGATAATTGGGAATATTTTATTGGGAATATGTTAATTTCTGTTCCCTATATGCTATGTTTTTCATAAAAATAATATGAGGTGTACACTGTACTAAAGGGCGGAGGGGTGGGTTAATATGACCTCACAGTTAATGTATGTGGCCCTCACAGTTAACGTAAGTTAACAAAAGTTACCAAGTTAAGTGAAATTATTCCAAAACGAGTCATCCTATCAAGTTACATTGAAATCCCTTCATAAATACGGTCTGTAGACTGTGCTAAAGGTTTTCAGGCTTCAGGCCTGTGTAGCCATGACAGCTGACCGATTGCTACTAAAAGGGGACGTCCTCATCTCGACATTATACCGAGTCATTCTACTAAGTTACAATGAAATCCCTTCACAAATACGACTTGTAGTCTGTACTAAAGTTTTTCGGGTTTTGGGCTCGGGAAGTCATCATGGTTGAATGATTGCGACCAAAAGGGGACGTTGTAATCTGGGTATCATCATAGTTGAATGATAACAACGGAAAGGGGACATTCTCATCTGGGCATCATTTGGAGTGATCCTACGAAGTTACAATGAAATCCCTTCGTAAATATGACCTGTAGACTTTGCTAAAGGTTTTCAGGCTTTGGGCCCCTGTAGCCGTCACAGTTGCCCAATCACATCCAAAAGGGGACGTTCCTTATCTAGACATTATATGAAGTCAACCTACCAGGTTACAATGAAATCACTTCATAAATATGACCTGTAGACTGTGCTAAAGGTTTTTGGGCTCGGGCAGCCATCATGGTTGAATGATCGCAACCAAAAGGGGACATTCTCATCTGGGCATCATCTGGAGTGATCCTACGAAGTTACAATGAAATCCCTTCATAAATATGACCTGTAGACTGTGCTCCAGGTTTTCGGGCTTCGGGCCCCTGTAGCTGCCACAGTTGACCAATCACAACCAAAAGTGGATGTCATCATCTAGGCATTATATGGAGTCAACCTAACAAGTTACAATGAAATTCTTCCATAAATAAGACCTAAAGACTATGCTAAAAGGTTTTTGGGCTCGGGAAGCCATCAAGGCTGAAAGATCGAGACCAAAGGGGACGTCCTCATCTAGACACTATTTGGAGTCATCCTACCAAGCTACTATGAAATCCCTTCATAAATATCACTATGCTAAAGGTTTACAGGCTTTGGGCCCCTGTAGCCGTCACAGTTGCACAATCATGTCCAAAAGGGGATGTTCTTATCTAAACATTATATGAAGTCAACCTACCAAGTTACAATGAAATCCCTTCATGAATATGACCTGTAGACTGTGCTAAAGGTTTTCGAGCTTCAGGCCCGCGCAGCCATTATGGTTGAATGATTGCAACCAAAAGGGGAATTCTCATCTGGGCATCATCTGGAGTGATCCTACAAAGTTACAATGAAATCCTTTCATAAATATGACCTGTAGACTGTGCTCAAGGTTTTCAAGCTTCGGGCACCTGTAGCCGTTACAGTTGACCAATAATGACCAAAAGGGGATGTCATCATCTAGGCATTATATGGAGTCAACCTAACAAGTTACAATGAAATCCTTACATAAATATGACCTATGGACTATGCTAACGGTTTTTGGGCTCGGGCAGCCATCAAGGCTGAATGATCGCGACCAAAAGGAGGACGTTCTCATCTAGACATTATTTGGAGTCATCCTACCAAGTTACAATGAAATCCCTTCATAAATATGACCTGTAGATTGTGCTAAAGGTTTTTGGGCTTCGGGTCCCTGTAGCCGTCACAGTTGCCCAATCACGTCCAAAAGGGGACGTTCTCATCTAGACATTATATGAAGTCAACCTACCAAGTTACAATGAAATCCCTCCATAAATATGACCTGTAGACAGTGCTAAAGGTTTTCAGGTTTTGGACTCAGGCAGTCGTCACGGTTGATAGATCGCAACCAAAAGGGGACGTTCTCATCTAGGCATTATACAGAGGCATCCTACCAAGTTACAATAAAATCCCTTCATAAATACCACCTGTAGACTGTGCTAATGGTTTTCAGGTTTGGGCTCGGGCAGCCATACCGGTTGACCGATCGCGACAAAAAGGGGACGTTCTCATCTAGACACGACCCCAAACCTGTATATGAAATTTCGTGACGATCAGACAAGAACTGTGGGGTGTAGCCTGTGCTAAAGGAAAATTGTGAACAGACTCACAGACTCACAGACTTCCGCACGGGTGATGGGAATAGCTTATCTTGACTTTGTCAAGTTAAGCTAATAAACAAGGTGTATCTAAGATCAGTAATAATCTACAGACAAAACAGCTTCACTCATAGTTACACACTTATTAAGCCAGAAGAGATGAAGAAAAATCCCCCCCCCCTCCCATTTTTTGAAGGAATATTCTTCAAAACAAAGAGGGAAGCGCTCTTGAATAAGTGAAAAGTGGTACCAAATAATCTATATATACTACTCAAAGTTTGCTAAGCACCAAGTATATCCAACTACTTGTTTTACGTTTTAGTTGAAATATTGTTATGAAAAGTGTATATATTTTTTATTTAATTATATCTTTAACTGGTAGAGTGCTGAAAGCCCATATTTGGGCTTTATTCTGAAGTACAGGATCGTGATCTTAATAGCTTCATTTTCTGTGGATGTGGTTCATATTACCTTTGAAGTGAAATTATTTTGTTGTTAGGGATTTGCCTTGTTACAATTGACGGGATAGTGCCCATGGGCACTCTCCCATAAATCGTAACAAGGCAAAGAACTGTGAACAAATTTTGAAAGTGAAAAATAATTTAGCACTCCACCAGTTAATGATTTAAGAACAGAAATTAAGATTTTGTTTGTGTTTGACATTATTTTTTAGTTTTTGAATACGATAACCATGGAAAATGGATATTATTGGTAAAAAAGGAAATTTTTCAAATTTACCAAAAAGTTGACCGAGCGAACTGGTATGGGTTCAATATCGAATATGAGACCCATTACGATTAATTACAGCTTGACAATGCCTTCTCATGCTCCCAATCAGGATCCTGGTGGTCCTTTGTGGGATGTTGCCCCATTCTTGGACCAGCATCGCACCAAGCTCCTGGACACTTCTTAGCTGGACTGGATGGGCTGAAATTGCAAGCTGCAACTCATTCCAGACATGTTCGAATGGATTGAGGTCAGGGGGATCTTGCTGGCCGGTCCATACTCTCAATCCCCTCCCTCAATCGGTACTCCCCGACAGCATGGGCAACATGAGGACAGGTATTATTGTCCATCAGAATGAATCTATCACCCACTGCACCTGCATACAATCTGACATGGACATCCAGGATCCCATTAATATACTGTTGTGCAGTCAATGTATCATGTTCAAGGACACAGAGCTCTGTACGTCCATCCCAGCTGATGCCGCCCCAGACCATGTTTGACCCTCCACCATAGTGGTCATGCTCAGCAATGTTGGCTGCATGGAATCGCTCTCCTGGTCTTCTCCATACCCTAGAACGCCTATCCATGTGGTCCAGGCACTACCTTGACTCATCTGTAAAAAGGGCAGGTCGCCAATCTTCTCTGATCCATCCAACGTGGTCCATGGCCCATTCATATCATACCTGGTGGTTGTTCTGGAACAGCGGAATGCGAATACATGGTCTTCTCGATCGGAGACCAACTTCGTGCAACCTTGCCCGGATAGCCTGCATCGAAACATTTACCCCGGATGCATTCTGAAAGTCACTGCGAAGCTGGGCTGCTGTGGCAAAGCGGTTCCTATGGGCTGGAATGACCAAAAAACGGTCTTCAGCTGCAGATGTTGCCCTGTCTCTGCCACCACCATGCTGTCTTACTGGTGTGCCATACTGCTGAAATCTTGCCCAGACTGGTTATCACCATATGGTGCACACCAAGGGCTTCACCAACTGGACGATGGGTCGTCCCTTGCTCCACCATCCCTACAGCCCGCCACATATCTGCTTCAGACAAATGTCTTCTTACATTTGCATTTGCCATATTCAATCATTAAATCACAAGGGTTTGTGTTGAAATGAAGATTGAATTCCCTACACGTCATGTATATGTAGACAGTACACAAAAATATCATGAAAATCAAGGGGGTACATGCTTTCCATGACTGTCATGAAAAGTCTGCCTGTCAAGTGAGCTAATGGGACCATCTCAATACATTCCTCAATCATATCCACCAAAAATATAAATATTTCACCAGCAAATTCCACAATGATGTGTCAAATATTTGGCGCTAAGCAAACTTTGAGTAGTATATATTCGCCCAACAGACACCCAGTTATTAATTATTGCTGCTTAACGCCACTTCAGTAGCTAGGGCTATCATGGCGATCCTGGTTATTAACAGCGCAAGCTTCTAACGTATACTGGAGTCAGAATACATAGATAGGTCAAAAACCGGTGATATAACGTTTACAACCATACACTTGTCCAATTGAATCCTAATGGAAAGTATCTTTTACAGCAAACACGCTTCTGAGGCAACCAACAGGCGACCCTGTTCAGGTGTACAATTAATTCCAATAATGAAACTCCAATTGAACTGTGTGAATATACGAGAATGTGAATTCTCCTGTCTACCATCACTGGTAGAAACCTGGATTTTGAACATGGAACGAGCTATGATTAACAGACCCGTCACAGACCGTCCCCCAAATAATTCATTGTTCAATGGGTCCATAACAACCAATGACTGTTTGGAGAAAGAATATACTACTCCGAAAAATGATGCCAAAAATTGAGAACATATGCATAGGCAGCCTATTGGAAGTTCCATAACTGATCCAAATAGCCCCAAAATTCTCATGAGCTCTATAAGGCCGAGCAAGAATTTTATAGAATCTGTTCAATAATGAGTCTGCCTAATAAATATATATATTATGAAGGCGAGCAACAGAATCCTGCACGTACTCATCTGAATTCAGCCTGTATCCATGGTATGACTGAGAGATACAAGTGTAACAAGGAAACTGAAGGAATAATATGACGTTAATGCAGTTAACCGAGTTTTAAACACATACGTCTTAATAAAAGGCCAGACCGCTCTGAGCGAAACTTTTCAGATTGGACTAATCGCCAGCCGTAGCTTATAAGTGTTCACCTCCGTGAAAACAGATATTTCGTTGTAAGTTGCGACCTTGAAAGCTTACTGAACGGAGACTTAAAACTATCGCCGCTATTTTAACAGCCCTAATTCCCAGAGACAGTAGCCTCAAGATATAATTATTTCAGTTACGTCATTACATGATTACTGAAAAACACCGCTCATGATTTTAGCTTGGCTACTAAGGTGAAAACAATAAGACTCAAGTCTATAACACCTAGGAAAACAAACTGAAAAGCACTCTTTCCTTTAGCAGTTTTATTCCCAATAGACAGCGGTCAGAACCCAGCTGACGTAGCTTAGAAGTCTTTATTTCCGTGAAGACAATATCTCAGTGTAACTTGCGACCTTGAAAGCTCACTAAATGGAGACTTACAACCATCGCCGTGCATGGTAGGGAATGACGAGCCGCCATTCTAACAGCCGTAATTCCCAAAGAGACAGTAGTCTCAAGGTAGCTACACAGTTATGAGTCTTTATCTGCATGAAAACATATCTGTGTCGCCTGTGGCCTTTGAAAGCTCACTAAATGGAGACTTACAACACTAGCTGCTAATGTATAAGAAAAGACCGCTGTAACAGTACATAAGGCTACTATGGTGTCCACAATGGCATTAAATGTCCTGACGCCAAGGAATACAACACCGAGAAGGAAAAGATGTACTTATTCCCTCTAACGGCTCTATTCCAAACAAGACAGCTGTCTCAGCCTACCTATGCACTATAGAACCTCTATTCATAACGAATAGGGCATTGCATTTCTTATACTATTGCTAAGGCAAGGAAGGCATCATTAATCGGGACCAAAGCCCTCGACACCTGAGCCAAAAGATCCGGGGAGGAAAGATCTTCGTCTTTCCATCGCCCGGTATAATAAGCTGTTTTGCCTAGCAAATGGAGACTTATATTCAGATGGAACTAGATTCTAAGAGCTTATGACTAAAATTTCATAGTCTTAAGGTGCCCTTCTGTGAGGGATGGAGACTCACACTCCATAGCCTTCTCACCATCCAAATGTTCCATCTGAAAATATGGTCAGCTCCATCCGACTGAACAGATGATTGGACCAACGCAGCACCGTCCGACAGCTCACCATCGGAGCCTGTTAACGGTAGTACCAGCAACTACTGGGAAGCTGCAATATGCAGAGCAATCTGCGGCAGCTGGTCTGTGAACGAGGCTAGCAGAGCAATGATAATCCACTTGTTACCATAAGCTGCTGACAGGACAGAGGTCTGGCCCCAGATCCTCAACATGTGTCCCGTATAAAAATGTCTCAAAACAGTCATCCCCGACTGTTAATGGGAAGAAAAATGCTTTGCACTCGCGATCTGTCCCCAGATTTTGCTGAGTATCCCACTTAGAAACTTCTTGGCTAATCCCATTTCATGCGCTTCCATGTAAGCAGAAGAAGCCATAACTGCCGCCGGCCCCGGCTGCAGTGTGGAAGGAACATTCTGATGCATGTTCCGACTCAATATGGTTTCTCACATCGGACACAGTCGATCCCGACTGTTAACAGGACAGAGAGGGTTCTCCAATCGGTGATCTGATCCCAGATCTAGCCGAGCATCCTGTAGAGAAACTTCTGGCTTCTTTTACATGCACAAATGTCCGGACCGACCAATCACTGTCCGACAGCTCACTACCGTAGTCTGCTGACAGGTTTTCCTTGCTGGGTTTTTAAGCTACGATAAGCTGTGCAAATTGCGACAGCAAGTCCGTTACAGAGGCTTGTGGAGCAGTGGCTTATATTCTCTGCCACAAGTTGCTCCCGGGACGGAGATCTGGCCGCCGATCTCATCGTCTTAACATCCCGATGAATCAAGCCTCGAATCACTAGCTACCGGATGGACCGACTTTGAGGGCAAAGACTGGAGTGTCTTCACTCGACTGCATGAACATCTGGAGTTGGGTAGCTTGTGTGCGGTCGCATATGCTTCATTAAAGTGGAGGAAGAAGCCGTAACTGCAGCCAGCGCCGGCTGCAGTGTAGAAGGAGTTTCCCAAGCGGCCAGGGAGGACGTTAGCTCTGACTCAGTGCAAGTTTCACAAAGTAATAGTCGACCCCGACTGCTACTGGGTTAGAGAAGGCTCTCCTGCTCACGATCTGATCCAGACCTCACCGAGCTTCCCAAAGAGAAACTTGCAGACTTCTTTCCTTTATTTTGCCGTCGTCACTGGGTGAGCCTTTTGATTAAAAGGTGCTCGCTCTACCCAAATCTACACTCTCCTCGACTGCATCGGACATACCCGGGATTACGGTTCCCACTATCGGAAACTGCCTGACCGGTCGAGCTAGCTGCTGGAATAAGGTCTTGTTCCTTATATTCAAGAGCACCTTAGCAGCTAGCTCTGTTTACTCCCCAAAGCACGACGACGGCAGCACATTCTGGACGGATGTCACAACACCATCACCATGTTCTTGTTCCTATGGAAAAGAAACTGAACATTCGAATTATCTTGCAGTGACACCCCCGACATCAGAACTTCACCGCGAATACATAGCGCGACATCCGCTTCCAACGGTAGTGTCCTAATGAGTCAACCCTGACCACACAAGTAGGACCAGAATCAGTAGGAGTGCAGCGACTACAGGCAAGGCATCAAGCATGTACAGGGTTCCCCCAGAATATTGAAAACAAAATTCAAGGACTTTCAAGGACCTTTTTGAAGAAAATTCAAGGATATTCAAGGACCGTCTCGAGGCTGAAACGTCCTAAGGCCGAAACGTCCCAATGGCAATACCCCCTTTACAATAAGTAGTCAATTGTACCTCGGTTCACAAGTTGTGAACCGAGGTAAAATTTACTACTTATTGTTTGTCAAGCAAACAGGTGCGCACGTTTTCATCACTGTGGCAACTGTTTCATCTGCTTTCAGTCGCATCTGTATCCACCCAAGATCGGGCAAGTGCGAATGGTTTCATGTTTGGGTTTTTTTCAAAGTATTGTTTGGCATATAAATTTGTTTGCGAAGTGCACAATTCAATAAAATCATTGTCAAAAAATTTACTGAAAATGTCCAGCTCACGTTCGTTGCCATCCACAGAAAACTGAATGCCCGTGGGCTCGTCAAATGTGTTTAACCAATGTTTTGTCAACATGAACACACATGCTTGATTGATCAGCTGATTTGCTGGCATTTACATTTTCTTCCAAATTGCTTTCACACGACTCAAATTCATCTGTCGAGTCTTCATTGATATTTCTTATGAAAGAATATCCAGGAAAACCGTCCGAATCAGAATCAGAATCCTCAATAATGTCATAGAAAGTTGATAAATTATTTTCAATTGATGACACCATTTTCCAAACAAAGTCGAACTGGGACGTTTTGTCCCCCTGTCGGACAAAGTATTGGAACACGTGCGTTACTTTATATGGAATTGGTTGTTAAACATAATTCGACCAGGGAAGCCCCCCTCTGTACTAATAAACATGAGCCGACTGAGTGCTAAGAGTTAATTAATATTAATAACACCTACTTGTTTGGACTTGTCAACAAATTTATTCATTCCTTTTCGGACCGCTATTATGCTTGTGATAAATCGGCGATCAAATTCAAGGACATTCAAGGACCTTTTACTGATATACCTCATTTTCAAGGACTTTCAAGGCCTTGAAAATAGCGTTTCAAATTCAAGGACATTCCAGGTTTTCAAGGACCTGCGGCTACCCTGATGTAAATCCAATGTAGACTACTTCACCCTATACCGGGAGCAGTAATTCAGAAATAATTATAATCGAACAAGTTCACTGCACTCCTAATATCTAACATATAATCATACAATATAAGGATACATGATGAAGACAATCAAAAATAATTTCGAAATAAATCGAAACAAATTTTTTTCGAAATTTTTTTTTTGAAAACGCCCAAAGGAACCACACGAGCTCAAGGGCATCCCGATAGAGCGTAAGTGTGGACAAACACCAAAATATTAAAGCTACACTACCGGAATATTAATAAATGTATCCTAATATAATTGTAATGAAATAAAACCCTGAATATTACCTGTTACGGGCATTGTTAAAAGTAAACGTCAGGATAGAAAAACCGGAAACTAAACAAAAAGCACACAAAAGGCCCAAGTCGGTAAATAATTAACTGATACCTGGTGGAAAGCTAGATCTTCATGTGAAGAAAAAACAATGCATCCAGTAGGAGATGCAAGACAATAACAGCCCACCACCCATAAGACGTAACAGTGGGGATAAACAGAATAAACATTCTGAACAACACGTTAAACTCCCAAGAAAGTTAATAACAAATTTCAGTAAAAAAAACAGCCAGAAAGCTTAGGAGTTTATCCCGAGGGTTCATGGAAGGACAGGGAAGGAACACATAATCAACAGTAGGTAAATCATTAGCAAAACTAATGACGTCAAGGCGTATATCCCGAAATTGGATAACATGAAATAATTTTCATATTATTTAAAAGTTACAGCCCTGAATGTCTCACACCAACGTTGTTCACTTCCATCATCCATTATCTGCCTGCTTGAATCCACCATATACTTCACTGATTTGTGTCTGGCATCCACCAAAAGAGAGATTTAAAGCACAGATGTCAGCTGAGATGTTTACGGACTTAGGGCCAAACAAAGAATGATGTTTGCACCAATTCTGGTGTCTTCCGGAGTACTGCACATGTGCAGGTAGTAAAAGTATGGAGGGCTAGATAGAACTTTTAATTTGCGGTATTGTATGCAAATTTGAGGGATTGGGGGGGGGGGGGGGGGGGGGGGTTCAAAATTTGTGTTTGGCCCTTGACAATATTGAGTTTGCACCAGCTAAGTCTGGGCCATTGGTTGTAGTATCAACTCATCAAACCAATAAATACAAATATTTTTATATGTTTTCACCTAAAGTTTTATGTCGGTTCTAAATTTCAACAGAAACCATATCAAAGTGTTGAAAACAGGTAACTTTTTAGTACATGTATTCTATTGTTACACAACCGAGTGAATACCATTGACAAAAAAAAGAAATAAAAAAATAACTTCATATGCTATCAGATGACGTTCTTTTTACTGAGCTTTTTTTTCCAAAAAATACCCACGACACTGTATGGTATTAGAATTTGAATACTTGTGACGATATTGAAAACAATATCGTAATATATGGTAGCAGCATACTGGCAAACAATTTAGTTCGAGATCATGAAATTTTTTAATAATAATATCAGTGCTCTTTGTAACAAGCTGCAATTTACAAAGTTCCATGTTAAAAACTGATCTCCCAAAATCGGCACATGTTGGCAAACTCATGATACATAACGTGAAATTCAAAAAATTTAAATCAGATGACAAAGAATCAATTTTGAAGTTATATTCTGGAACTGCATATATATATATATTTTTTTTTTCTTCTTGCAAATAAAATGTCACAAATTACTTTCAGAGATGGGTCATCACAAACATTCTGCATTCAACATGATTGATTGGTTTATTTATTGGTGTTTAAGGTCACATATTTCTGCACAATGGCTAATCATGACTGTGAACACATGTATGTAAGGTAAAGTCCAGCCAATGGTTTATACCCAGGTTGCCCATTTTAGAGGACTTCCAACCCAGGCATTGGTTACCAGGTCCTATGTTGCCAGTAAAACAGAGCTTGTTCACCACAGTAAACTAGCACTGCTTCAATTCCTGGGGTTCCCATGGCAAGTGCATTCAACAAGCTAGATTATGTAACAGGGAACCAAACAATTATCTTCTTGTCCTACGAATGATTTATTCATTGGTGTTTAAGGTCACATATGTCTGCACAGTGGCTAATCTTGACCACAACATTGATAAAAAGTCAAGTCTAGCCAATCGTTAATACCCATGTTTTCCATTTAAGGGGACTTCCGCCCCAGGAATTGGTGACTGGGTCCTATTTTACAAGTAAAACGGAACTTGTTTACCCATGTAAACAAGCACTATTCACTTCCAGGGACTCCAATGGAGAAATGAACCAATCACAAACAATTTTGAAATTACAGGCCTGTATGCTTCACTCCACCTGCTCTACTTTGAGTATGTCAACACTACTTGACACAGACCGCTTTAATTCCCACATGCCAACCCAACAAGGTCTTAATCGTGTATTATTTATTTTTATAACATGACTTCTTCATTTTCTTGGCTTATTACCATTTCATATTTTCAATAAATATAAATTAGTGCTTCATAACACCTTCAGTTGCTTTGATTGGTCAATTTCAAAAACACTTTCTGATTGGTTAAATTAATGCTATTTCAAAACTGATATTGACATTCTTGTGCTCATGATTTATAATGCATGGCATTCAAGGTGAAATTCCATTCTTTAACTTTTTTTTTTATTTAAAAGATGTATTTTTGGTAGCTGTGGCATCATATGAAAAACAGAATATGAAATTTGTGATTTGGTTACTTCATATTTATGAAACAAGTCTAAGAATTTTCCGTTTTGCCGAGCAGAAGCTCGGCAAAACGGTCAATTCTTAGACTCGTTTCATAAATATCGAGTGACCAAAAACACTCATTCCATAGCCTCTATGTATACATGTATTGGTGTTTTAGGACACTTTGAATATGTATCGCTATATCAAGACTGTGAGGGAGCATGGTGGCTCAGTGGTAGACTGTTGGACTTCTATACTCGAGGTCCCGAGTTCGATCCCAATCCAGGATGACCCATGTTGTGTCCTTGGGCAAGGCACTCTATCCTGGTTGCCTACATGGGGGCACAATGATGCAGTGTACTGCACGTTGATGGTGCACATGTCTTCAACCGCTGTAACCCTGCTTGAGCAGAGCTTGAACAGAGTTAGAATGTTGAGGCGCTAACAGTTGCTCATCGATGCTCGGTGGTTCTCTCACCCGTAAAACAGTCACGGTTATGATTAGCCATTGGGCATAAGTATATGTCCTTAAACACCAATAAATAAATAATAAATATCATATATATATATGACACAAGTATGAAGTCAAGTTGATTGATCATTTTTCCTATGATGACCACTATTGAGGACATCCACCCCAGGTATTGGTTAGTGTTCAACCAGTAAGGGAATGGGCCACCACAATCGATGACAACAGCAACGGCTCCTGGAACATCAGTTCAACCGATTGTTGCCAAGAATTTTGGGATGATTCCAAAACTGCATTTTATTATCTTCTGCAATTGTTCAATTGTTAATGTAAAATGATGTCAATGATACTATTCAATAACGATGAAAAACCACCACCATGTGTAATCTCTCTAGTTGCCCCTTTACGGGATATACAAGTTAAACAACATGTAAAGCTCATAATTGAGCATACTTGCAGTTATTGCCAGTTCATACTGGAAAAGTGAATGATTGCTCTCCATTGACACAGGTCGCAGTAAAAATTACCAGTTGCATGCACTTGGGTGGTAAACGTGGCTCTGAGGAGTTTAACACTGTGAAATATGTACAATTTAATGTAGATCTTTCGAGTCTCGACTTATCTAGTAGTGGACGGACTGTAAACATTGTAAAATATGTTCAATTTAATGTAGTTCTTTGCGAGCCTCGACTTGTCTAGTACTGCACGGTATTACAATAGGAATCAGCATGGGATTCAACAGATTGTGAGCTCAAATAACCAGTAATCAGTCAGCGATAGTTTTTGGTAATCGGTTGAACACTAGTATTGGTTACCGCGTCCTAATGTAAAAGTGAAACAGTTCATGTTTATCACAGTAATCAATTGTTGTTTTACTTCCTGGAAATCCAACAGGTAAGTATGATGAAACTCATTCCAAAGGCAGATAAATATAATTCAGTTCATACATAACTATTTGTTTACATGTGATATGACAAATGACATTTTTACCTTCCTCCTTCTACAAGTGTAAAATCTTAAATAAAAGACAAGCATATAAAGATTTCTTCATGTGTGGAATAAGGAAGAAACTAGAGTAATTCAGAGGGTGGCAAATGCACAAGCCTGCAATACCATGGATAGCATTACAGAAATGAAACCAGTGTAAAATCTTAACCCTTTACCCAACGCAGACCATATCAAAATTTATTATTTTAAATATTTTTTTAAATTTTTCAAAAAATTTCAACAAAACCAGATCATCGACCCTTCATTGGAACGAGCTCGTTCCAATGCGGGGTCACATAATATGGTTTTGTAGAGATTTTTTTCGAAAAATAACATTTTTTCAGTTGCTGAATTTGTATATTACTCAGGCGGATGTGGCTGATTCATTGGGTAAAGGGTTAAACAAAAAACAAGCATATAAAGTCTTGTTCATGTGTGGAGTAGGGAAGAGACTACAGCAATGCCGAGGGTGGCAAATGCACAACCCGGCAATACCATGGATAGCATTACAGAAATGAAACATTTATTACTGGGTGATGGATGAAGGATGACAGACTAAGGACCTGTGACAGATAACAGACCATTGGGGCATTATCATAACAAGAGCACCGCGTAGCGGGACAATATACGCCCGTTTTGTATTTTTGAAGGGCTGGGGTAAGGATGGGGGTGAGGGTGAAAGTTGTTTGGACCAACCCCATATTCGAACTTGACCTGTATTTTGTTGTGATTAAACAACATACCAAGTTTGGAACCAATCGGAAAAAAATAATAAAAGTTATCATCCGGAAACCAAATATTTGATGCATTCTATGTTCAACAGTTAGGCCATACTAAAGTTATAATCCGGAAAACACAAAATGCACAAATTCAAGAGGAATAACTCTGGAAAGGTACATGCGATTTTGGCCGAAAGTGAACCTGAGCTGTGTTTTGTGGTCATAAACAAAATCTGAGAATTTGAAACAAATTAGTCAAGGCAAACTAAAGTTATCATCTGGAAACCATATAATTCACAAATTTGCAATCATTCAAAGGGAATAACTATGGAACGGTACGTGCGATTATGGCCAAAGGTGAACTGGAGCTGTGCTTTGTGGTCAAAAACAAAATCTGAGAATTTGAAAAACATCGGTCAAGGCAAACTAAAGTTATCATCCGGAAATCACAAAATCCACAAACTTGCAATCATTCAAGGGGAATAACTCTGGAAAGGTATATGCGATTGTGGTCAAAAGTGAACTTGAGCTGTATTTTGGGGTCAAAAACAAAAAACTGCAAATTTGAAATAAATCAGTCAAGGCAAACTAAAGTTATCGTCCGGAAACGAAAAGTTGTGCTAAATTCCCATAAATAAAGGGCCATAACTCTACTGCAAATGGGCCGCTAGAAACGGAAATCGAACCCATCCTGTATTTTGTCATACTAAATCCACATGCCAAATTTAACTCAGCTCAATCCATTACAACTAAAGTTATCGTCCGGAAAAGAAATGTGCACATGGACAGACAGACAGACAGACAGACAGACGGGTGGAGAGACCATTCACGTTTTTCAAACGGGTGTATAAAATCAACATCTGAAAAATTTGGTGTCAATCCGTCAAGGCGTTCGGCTTTAAATGAAAGGAAACCAATTTTTTTTCAAAAATTGTGGTTTCAAAGGGCCATAACTCTGCAGCGGATGGACTGAGAAACACCAATATCGAACTTGACCTGTATTTTATTGCTACAAACAACATCTGAAAGTTTGATGTCGATCCGTCAAGGTGTTCAACTTTAAATGAACGGAAACCAATTTTTAAGAAAAATTGTGTTTTCAATGGGCCATACCTCTGCAGCGGATGGACTGAGAAACACCAATATCGAACTTGACCTGTATTTTATTCCTAAAAACAACTTCTGAAAGTTTGATGTCAATCCATCAAGGCGTTCGACTTTAAATGAACGGAAACCAATTTTTTTTTAGAAAAATTGTGTTTTCAAAGGGCCATATCTCTGCAGCAGATGGACTGTGAAACACCAATATCGAACTTGACCTGTATTTTAATGCTAAAAACAACTTCTGAAAGTTTGATGTCGATCCGTCAAGGCATTCGACTTTAAATGAATGGAAACCAAATTGTTTACGGACAGACGGACAGACAGACGGACTGATAACATAATACGACCGTTTTTTAAACGGGCATATAAAAACTATTGCGTTTCACCACAGAGTGACACAAAAAGTAAAATTTTAAGAACGACATGATTTGATTTGATAATTTTGTGAAAAAATATTTTTCCGCAAACTTTATATGTTTCATATCTGCAAGGCATGTGTAACCATATCCTAAAGTTTCAACTCTCTACATTAGAAACTAAGGAAGGAGTTGATTACACCATGAAGGTACCCTCAAATAAAAGACACTGGAAATTTTTTTGTTAAGTCGATAAAGGGCAGTAATTTTGTGAAAAAATATACTATTCAAAAAAAGTAGGGGATATCCGAACTGATGTTGATATTTTCAGAAATTGGTATTGGATATGCTTGATTGGACAGATCAATATGTTACCAAGTTTAGAGTAGATCATGAATGTCACAGGCCCACGAAAACTTGGTGCAGGTTTTTCGAACAAGCTCCATGTTAATGTCTGTGGGGTACATTTTGAAATTTTCATTTGTACTGGACGGGCTTTTTCGGAGGTCTCATCATTCTTTTCTTGGTATAAACTCGTTTATCAATAGCTTTTGGTCGAAACATAACTATTGACATATGCGAAGACTGACATATGAACATTTACATGCCATTGGCAAGCTGGAAGCTGGCAACTGACAGACTGCAGTGACTCAAATTCTCAACGTTACTCAATTGGTGATTAGCAGGTTCTGGTCAGGCTACTGTCAGACAGGCAATATTGATGACAGACATCGGTCAGGTGATCCAAGGGCGACAATTGCTAACCATGATTGTTTCATCCGAACAACAGCATTACGTAACCGCCATCAAAGTGCCTCAGAAATTGGACAGCAGCTGCACCGAGCGACAGATGTGCAAGTCAGTGGTCAGACTATCTGAAATCACCTATACAGCTGGAATTTGTACGCTTTACAACCTCCAATAATTCCACGTTTGACTTAACGTCACATCGCAGCAAGGCGTAATTGGTGTGGAGCACGACAGCACTGGGACAATGTTTTCTGATGAATAGAGGTTCACTCTCGACTTCCACGAAAGGCGAAACAGAATGTGTGGTGGCGGAACGAACGATACCATGACATAACCGTTAGGCAGCATGATCGTTTTGGAGGTGGATCAGTTATGGTGTGGGGAGGCATAACCATGACAAGCAGAACAGCATTACATCATCCAAGGGCATGTCACAGGGCAGTACTACCGTGACTACATGTTAGCAGCTCATGTGGTGCCATTGCAAGACATCACGGCCATCGATTCATTTTCCAAGATGACAATGCAAGAGCACACAGGGCCGGGTTGCTACAGAGCAGAACACCACTACACTGCCTTGACCAGCACTAAGTCCAGACCTTTCACCAAACGAGCACATCTGGGATATGCTTGGCAGGTGCCTACTACAATGCCAATAGCCCACACCAATGTTCTGGAACTCGCCACTGAACTGCAGGAAGAATGGAATAACATCAGTCAAGCTAATATTGGACGTTTGGTGAGGAGTATGCCACGTCGGATCCGTGCTTGTCTCGCGAACCAAGGAAGATTTACAAGGTATTGAGGTCTTGGACTGAATGTGGTAAATTCTCCGACTGACCTTCCATGTTTTCTACAGCTCATTGCGTGGAATGTGTGCTTGTCAGACACCCTACTATTGCTGAAATCATTCACCAGATGTCACAGTGCAATGCCTCAACTGTCTTTTTGATGAAAATATAAATATATTTCTTCATATATCTCACTTTTATCAAAATCCCCTACTTTTTTTAAAATTGTATATTTTTCCCCAAACTTTATAGATGTGGCACAGGCTCGAAATAAGTAGTGGGACAAGGACCGACACCAAACTCGCTTTGACCTACACACTTTGAAATCCATAGCACATTTTGACCGGCACAAAATTCTTGCTCAATTTAAGAATCTGAGTTTAAAAAATACTGGTAATTCAGTATAAACTTAAATTCCATTGCAAATTAACAAGTCATTTCTGCATTTAGTAGTCACCATACGTCAATTTACAATGTGTAAAGCAATATGTTGAAAATGACCTGCACCAAATTAAAATGACCTGCACCAACTGCTTGGGGCAGGACATTTTGACCTGCAATGGAAAAAAAATTATTACGATTATATTATTATGATGTTGCACATCTTCATTGTGTTTGTAACCATATCCTAAACTTTAAAATCTCTACATTACAAACTGTGGAAGGAGTCAAATACACTATGAAGGTACTCTCTATTAAAAAACATTGGAAATTTTCTAAGTCAATAAACAGGCAATAATTTTGTGAAAAAGTTAAAAAATTTATAGTAATTTATATATTTTTTATACTTACCAATGACCCAGACTTAGCTGGTGCTAACTCTAACAAAACCAGGGCCAAACACAAATTTTGCCCCCCCAATCCCCAAAATTTGCATCCAAAACAAAAAGAAATCATGTCCTAAAGGACCTCCATACTACGCCCCCACTGCGCATGCGCAGTGTCACGGATGTCCCGAAATTGGCGCCAATTATCATTCTTACTGGCAGTGCCTGGTCAGCGCTATGTACTCAGCGGGGAGGCAAGAGTTCCCAACTCCTGGGAGGGCCATCCCCGTCTGGGTCATTGGTAAGTATAAAAAATATATAAATTACTATAAATTTTTCAACATTTTAATACTGTACCAATGACCCAGACTTAGCTGAATAGTAAACAGGCTGGAGGGCCTAGGACATAGAGGAAAATCCAATAAGCTCAACTATATAATAAAGAGGTAACCCCTTAAGGAGAAAAGGAGTATTAGGCTTTACATGTATCTTTCTTATTTAATATTAAATTAGAAAGATACAATACCCTTAATAATTGAGCACAATAATATTCATGTTCTCTATTAACATCCAGTATATCCCTTATACTAATTATTTTTAAAGTAAGCCAATAAATAAAGTAGTCCAGAGAATTGAGACTCTTTATAGTCATTTAAAAGTGTCCGAGTATTGTATATTAAAGCCCGTATGACACTTGACATATACAAATGCTTCACACCGAGCTACACTTTAAAAATAAGACATGAATGAATTTTAACATTAATATTACACTTTAAAACCATCCCGGAAGCGACTCTGAAATACTGACTTGGAGGAGGCATTCCCTTGCTTTTCACTATAAAGCAGGTGACCTAAGGGAACACCCTCCCCCCCCCCCCCCCCCCCCCTTCCCCTTGCCCTGGGTCAAATAGCCCAGAGCGAAGAGGGCAACCGGACGGAGTCACTGCCGGAACAGAAAGCCTGCATAACTATAGTTGCAACTGTTTGGTGGACGACATTCTGAGCAACAGATAACGGACCTAAACAATGCAGGTCTCCAGAAATGGACTCAATATTTCTGAGATAAAAATTCGTGAATGTGGATGGCTGAGACCAATAAGCAGCCTTCATTAAATCTGTAATAGCAACACTATTAGCATAAGCCCAAGAAGTAGCAAGAGCTCTTACTTCATGAGTGGAAATCTTAAGCACAGACTGCTGAGAAGAAGATAAACTCTCATAAGCAGTACGGATAGTTAATTGAATCCATCTAGCAATAGAATGGACCGAAATGTCCTTTCTATTAGGCATCAAAGACAGAAAGAAACGTTTCCGTCCCTTTCTGATAAACTGAGATCTCTGTTTATAGATACGTAACGCTCTAACAGGACAGAGTAAAGGCCTACGCCCGCCTGAAGACGGAAGAGCCTTAATAACAATAGGTTCCGGATATTTATTAGGAGCCTGATTCTTAGCTAAAAAACCCACATTAGTAGTGAAGGTGATAGTGTTCCCGACACTACGATAGTGAGAATCATCCACCGACAGTGCATGAAGCTCACTGACTCTTCTAGCAGAAGAGAAAGCTAAGAGAAAAGCTGTCTTATAAGATAAGAATTTGAAATCTACTGTCCCAAGAGGTTCAAATGGCTTTTCCTTCAATTTAAGAAGAACCCAAGCTAAATTCCATTTAGGAATTAATCTAAGAGTTCTGGGTCTATTTATCGAGAAGTTTCTAACCAACTTAGATAAAGAGACATTAGATCCAATTTGTAAACTATCATGATGTGCATAGGTATCAGATAACATAGACCTATAACCCTTAATAGTAACAGGCTGCAGTTTGATTTCGTCAAACAAGTATACTAGAAAGTTTGCAATGTCTGGTATAGAGGGATCGAATATATCTACAGAATGATCCCTACACCAACGACGAAAAACCTTCCACTTAGAAGCATAGTTTAGCGAAGAGGAGGTCCTCCTACAGTTAGAAATCGCGTCCACTGCTCGTCCTGTAAAGTGCTTGCCATGCAAGAAGGACAGCACAACGGAAAAACGTGAAGGTTGAGACCTTGCGGGTTGTGATGGAGTTGGCGCGATTTCCCCTGCGAAAGAAGATCCTCCCGTGGAGGAAGCTTTCGCGGTAGGTCCCACAACAGACACCTGAGTAGATTTATCCACGGTCTCTGTGGCGACAGAGATGCTACCAACAGAATCTTGCATTGAGATTGTTTTATCTTTAGCAATACTTGTTGAATTAACGGCGCTGGAGGATACGCATATCCTATCATTCCGTCCCAAGGGATCGACAGAGCGTCTACTGCAAATGCTCTTGGATCCGGACACGGAGACACATACGTCTGCAACTGATTGTTGAGATGTGTCGCAAATAAGTCTATCATTGGCCATTCCCATTGGTAGCAAATCTGATTGAATACTTGTTTGTTGGGAGTCCATTCCGACGGCAACAAGCGACCCTTTCGTGAAAGGGAGTCTGCTAGCACATTCAGACGACCCGGTATGTGACGGACCGAAAGAAGAACGTGATGTTCTAGCGCAAACAGAAGGATTCTTTCCGTTAGATTGAACAACGGAACTGAATGAGTGCCTCCCTGATTCCGTATATACGCCACTACTGTCGTATTGTCGGATAGGATTTGGACATGAGCATTGTGAATAATGTCCATCCAAAGACGTAACGCAAGCCAAATTGACATCATTTCCTTGATGTTTATGTGCTTGCACAGGAATTGCGGATCCCAAAGACCCTGGCATCTCGAATCCGTTGGGATTAATGATGCACCCCAACCTGTTTGACTGGCATCCGTCATAATGGTAAAACTCGGATCCGGCAACTGCAGCGGAACTCCCTTTGTTAACCACTGAATGTTTGCCCAAGTCTGAATCTCTTGTTTCACTTGATCTGACAAGAGAACGTCTACATCGAGCGAATGAATTTTCACACTCCAATTCTGAGTCAAGAAAATTTGGAGAGGACGTGTGCGTAACCGCCCCATCGGAATGAGATCCGCAGCGGCTCCGCACAGACCTATCAGTCTCATAAATTCTCTCGCTGTGACTTTGTCTGCGTGCAGACAATAGCGAGCGTAACAACTGACTAATTTCGCTCTGGTTAACGGCAGACGAACGAGATTGTTGTGCGTCTCGAAGCTCATTCCCAGATGAGTGAATGACTTGGACGGCACCAGATCCGACTTTTCCTCGTTTACTATAAAACCGAGACGTCGGAGCAATAGAAGTAGATTCTGAACATCGTTCTGAAGCGTTAACTCGTTGCCGTACCTCTGAAGAATGTCGTCCAGGTAGGCCGACGTTACCGCAGACGAATGAGCTCGGAAATGGATCATTACCGAGTTCATTACCCGAGTGAAAGCCCAGGGTGCTAGATTCAATCCGAAGCACATCGCCCGGAATTGATACACCACTCCTAGGACTGCGAAACGTAGATACTTTCGGAATGTCGGATGTACCATGACGTGAAAGTACGCATCTTTGAGATCTATGCTTGTTGCATAATCGTTCACCCGAATACTCGCTCTGACCGACCGAATCGTCTCCATATAAAATTTCGGAGCGACGATCAGCTTGTTTATCCAGCTTAAATCTATGACTGGACGGAACGAGCCGTCTGGTTTCGGAACCAGAAACAGATGGCTGTAGAATCCCGGAGTTTCCTGGTTTTCTACGACCTCTACCGCGTTCTTCATTAAAAGAGTCTGCACCTCTGATAACAGAGCGTCTCTTTTCTGTGGATTTGACGGAAGTTGAGTCCACTTTGGACTTCGAGTTAATGGAGGCTTTCGTTTGAAGGATATCTTTAGACCTTCCGAAGTCACTCCTCTCACCCAAGGGTCGTCCGTAATCGACGCCCATTCTTGTGAAAAGCTCGACAACCTTCCGCCAACCGGTACGCGATAGAGGTTTAAGCCATCACCTCCTGGACCTGCGAGGCCTGCGGTAGGAGAAACCACGTCCTCCACGACCCGCACCTCGCCCCGTCGACCTCAGGGCGTCCGACCGGTTGTCCCGGCCCGAAGGACGTCCCGAACGAGAGTCGCTACCCTGACGGTCTCTCGAATAAGACCAAGAGGACGCACCGGAACCTCTATAGGAACCTCTCTTGGGCGCATTAGACCCAGAAGTGCCTGTCTTATTCTTGTCTGCTGTATCCGACTTCTTAGAAGCAGATTTGAACAACAGAGAATCCGAAGCTTTCTTTGTAATTTTATCATAAATAGCAGAAAGCTTGCCGTCAAAGAGAAGTTCTCCGGAGACTGAAGCGACTCTAAGAGAGTTCTTCACCTTAGAATCCACGAGTGTGGATGTAGCTAGGGCTGCGTCACGTCTAACCAACTCCAGGTTTGCCACTGAAAGGACGGAGTTACACGTGGAATAAGCTACTGCCCTTGAAAGAAGTCTTAAAGAGGAATGTATATCCTGAAACTCTTTCCCTTGAAGGCGCAGTGATAACGCCTTAGTAAGGTGATCTGCATAAGATAAGGCATCTAAATTGGCTCTGTTAGACGCAATAGCTGTTTCCAACACCGCGGTTGGAATAGAAGCCGACGACGGTAATGATAGCTCTAAGTCTTCCGCCTCGTCGTCCATACGCAGAGGAACTCTCGGGATACCCTGTCCTGCCGTGTCGAATTTATTCCTTGCATTAATGAAAGGCAGGTTGAGAGTATTAGCGGACAAGAAACCTGCTTTCCCCGTCTTGGAAGCAAGTTTAAAAATATAGCGTCGTTCAATAATCCAAATGTTCTTGCAACATTATTGGACTGCGACGGAAACTCGGGAGCGATGTCCCTGAACCGCTCAAAAAATTCAGAGTCCAATGACGCTATAATCCTCTTGTCCGGAACCGCAGCAGTCTGGCCCGACGGAACAACTTGAGGGAGAAAGTGCCAGATGAAGTCCACGGCAGCTTTATGTTGTTCCGAAAGGGATAGCTCCAAATCATCCGTATCCCTTTCACCATCCGGTCGGACCTCATGATGTTCCCGGTCGTCCGCCCCCGATGCTTCGGCGGAGGGTACCGACCCAGCGCCGTCGGATAATTCTCGATCCGACACCGTATCTGTCGGCTGCTGGGATGCTGCGATAAGCTGTGCTATCTGCACAAGAATGTCCGGCGTCGAGACCTGCGGAGGCGCAGTCTTTCGCTGCTTCGCCGAGGGCAGCTCCGCATCAGATGGCTCCCGCATACTTTTTCTATGCGAACGTCCGGAGTCCATCGGTCTCGAATCCCTGGCTGCCGGATGGTGTGACCTGGTCGCCGAAGAATCCTTGATCGGCGAAGCTGGTAAAATATCGGCGGTCATGCAGCCAAGGTGCGGTCATGTGCGCTGACGAGAAGAAGAAGCCTTCGCAGTCTCCGCGGACTGCCTATACAACGGAGCGTCTCGAGCGACGGACGTATGCTCCGCTTGCGACACATTTTGTACCACAACATCTGGTCCCAGATGTTGTTGTACGAGAGAGGGGCCTCTCTCGCTCGCGGCCCGGCTGGACCTGGACGAGCTAGGAACCGGACTCAAAGGCTTCCTCCGTTCTCGCTTACTATCCGTTGTCACTGGGTGTGCACCTAGCATGTTTATAGTGCTCGCATCACCCAAAATTTCCTCCTGGACCACATCGGACGAACCCGGCTGCCGAACCATTCGGTGAATGGACGCTACACCGGACGAGCTAGCGGACGACATTTGTCTAATCTCCATGAGCACTTTTGCCGCTAGCTCCGAATTCATTTGTGACGACGGACGCACACTTGTGGAAGATAACATGGAAACATCACCCTGTTCTTGTTCCTCTGAAATAGAAACTGAGAGAGTAGAGTGACCTTGCGGAGAAAGAGCCGGCATAGCCCTTTCTCCAGAAACAACATACCGTGACACACACACATTTCCAATGTTTATCATCCCAATGTTGACATATAGGACAGGGATTAGTGCGAGAACACTGACTACAATTAATACAATGATCATGAAAGTCAGAGGAAGATTTCTTCCCATTACAATTTGAACAATATCCTTTCATTGTGAAAAGTCAACAACAAGTCCTAGTTACTCGCACAAACCCCTGACACAAAGATACATAATAACATGATCCATTAATAAATGAAAAAAACAATTGCAAATCAAAATAATTTTGAAAAAATATTTTTTCAGCGAAGCCCAAGTTGCTGAAAAGTAACGTTGAGCCCCGATGGATCCGATGGCAAAGTGTGGTCAAAAATTTTAAATTTATATTAAATAATTAATGAGACACTTACGGATAATATAAATGTATCTTATAGTGAGATAAACTACACCAAAAGCAAACAGCCCCCCTCAAAAAAGGCTGTTGCCAATGTAAACAAACAGTGTAAAACACCAGAAAACATGACTCCAGGCACTGACAAAACTGGCCCGGAATCAGTCATCAAAATTACACTCTATCTGATGCAAGACAGAGACTCCCAGGGGAGAATCTGCAGAACATCAGATGGAAGATGCAGAACACAACGTTTATACACCCATGGGTGAAAACGTAACTATGGGGAAAATAACAGAAAACATTCTGTATCCAAGCAACTCTCCCAGGAAATTTTTAGAAATGAACTTTCTCAAAAATATGCCAAAAGCATGGGAGAATTGCAAGGGGGGACTTTAGAAGGCTAGGGGAGAGGAAACACTGAATAAGCAGTGCAACATTTAGCAAGAATGACAACAAGAGCCCATGCCTCGAAAATAGGCAACTTAACATAATTTCATCAAAAAATTTTAAGTACAGCCATGATTATTTTTTGTCACTTCTTTTTCCTCTCCTCCTTCTATATCCTCCTTAGAATCACCATTTCTCCAAAAATTACGTGTCTGGCATCCTTTAAACTGAGATTTACAAGCACAAAGATCAGTGAGATGTTGACTGATGAAGGGCCAAACAGAGAATGATAATTGGCGCCAATTTCGGGACGTCCGTGACACTGCACATGCGCAGTGGGGGCGTAGTATGGAGGTCCTTTAGGACATGATTTCTTTTTGTTTTGGATGCAAATTTTGGGGATTGGGGGGCAAAATTTGTGTTTGGCCCTGGTTTTGTTAGAGTTAGCACCAGCTAAGTCTGGGTCATTGGTACAGTATAAAAATATAGTTTTTTACAAACTTTATAGATGTTGCAGATCTTCAATATGTGTGTAACGATATTTTAAGATTTCAAATGCCTACATTACAAACTGTGGAAGGAGTTGTTTACACCATGAAGGTACCCTCAATAAGGTATCCTCAATTAAAAAAAACACTGAAAATTTTCTAAGTTGATGAAGGGCAACAATTTTGTTAAAAACATTTTTATAAAGGACGAAGGCGTCTCCGCGCCCGAGTTGAGACGGAGGCGAAGCCGACGTCGAAACTCGTGAGTCCTTTATACTAATTTCACACTTTTTTTAACGTAGGAAGTAGTTACCGAGATGAGACTTCACGAGAATGACTCTGGCTGATTAAACTTTTAGGGATTTTTCCCAAAGGAACAAATAAGGTTACATTTTTTCAAGGATACTCGGACGCTAGAACAAGTGATGGCTCTCCACCATTGCTTTCACCCTCTTCAGGTCAAGGAACCCTTAATATATTGGGTGTGTGGGGTATGAGGTTAATGGGTCACTGATTATGTCATGTGACGTCCATAGCAAGTAAAGCACGCCCATAGCAACGGGCAAACTACTGGAGCCAATTTTGATACATGACCCAACATGCATTGCAAATGAAAACAGACAGGTCAACGGTGTCACCACGTGACTTCCCTAGCAACCAAAGCATCCCCTTAGCAACGGGCTAACTACTGGGCTGATTTTGACCAAATTCTGTATACAGACTCAAAATGCATTGCAAATAAAAACAGACAGATCAATGTTGACGTCTCGTGACTTCCCTAGTAACCAGCGCGCACCCTTAGCAAATGAAAACAGACAGATCAATCATGATGTCACACGTGATTTCCATAGCAACAAGAGCGCCCCCTTAGCAACGGGCTAACTACTCGGCCGATTTTGACCAAATTCGGTATACTGACCCAAAATGCATTGCAAATGAAAACAGACAGGTCAGTGTTGACGTCACGTGACTTCCCTAGCAACCAGAGTGCCACCTTAGCAACGGGCTAACTACTGGGCCGATTTTGACCAAATTCGCTATACGGACCCAAAATGCATTGCAAATAAAAACATACAGTCAATGTTGATGTCACATGCCTTCCCCAGCAACGAGAGTGCCCCTTAGCAACAGGCCAACTACTGGGCCGATTTTGACCAAATTTGGTATACGGACCCAAAATGCATTGCAAATAAAAACAGGCAGGTCAATGTTGACGTCGCGTCTTTTTTCCTCTTCCCTGACATGACCCAGAAGCACGGGATTAGTTGTTTCATAATTACTCGCAGAATTATCTGTTGTGATAACTACAAACAATACCGGTACGTCGGATTTTTTTCAGTGAAATTAATGGAAATGGCTCACTGAAAATGGCACATAAAGCTCTAGGCCTATTTAATTCAAAAGACAAGTCTGTTCTGTCTTGTGAAGTGTGTACGTCTGTGCTGGCTTGTATAGTTTGCGTGTCTGTTGAGCAAATCGCCCAGAAACCTGGTCCGCATTGTCCACAAACATGGTCTGAATCGTCCACAAACATGGTCCGAATCGTCCACAAACATGGTCCAAATTGTCCAATAAGCTGGTCCGAATCGGCCAGAAATATGGTCCGAATCGTCAATAGATCTGGGCCGAAACATCCTTTATAAAAATCTGGTCCGAATCGTACACGGTCTGAATCGTCCAGACACCATGTAACGAGTTAATGATTGATAGGAATATCTGTAACTAGATTCCAAAAAATATTTCTGTATTGTTTTGCGAGTAAAGGGACGCCACATTAATAAACGATATTTAATCTTGTCTGCTGTTTGAATGACATGGCTTACTGTTCGGGCCTCAGTATGCGTTGTAATAGTTTGATGTGTACTCTGAGGTTATTGAGAGAAAACTCCGATAGAACTGATCGTATTTATGGAAAATGCCACTCGTATTCAGAACATTCAGTGCTGTTGGAAAAGCGAATGAAAAAAAAAGTATGGTGTGTGCTTAAAGAAATCATCAAGACTACGTGATTTGCATACAAAATAATCTTTATATTTGCTCTTCAGGTCATGTTTTTTTTCTATAATTTCAGATGCGTTCTTTCAAAAAAAGGTTTATTTCATTTCATTTTTGGGTTAACAATTGTCAGCAAAACTTTTGTTTCCAGAGCACTAGAATGTTCTATGTTCCTCATGCACAAGTTTCTGAAAACTGCATATTTACTGAAGAAAGATACTAAAAAAAAATTTTTTAAAAATAAGTAAATAAAACCCCCCATCTTCATTGTTTTCCACAATATATTGATCGAGAATCAAATAAATTTTGATTTGTTTTCAAATCTGTTGAACTAATTATTCCTCAGAATTTTCCTCAACATAATGTTTTACATGAAACTACATTTGTGATACTCAGTCTTATTAAAAATGGTCTTTTCAGTAAAACTGCATTGACATATTATCATCGTCCTTTTTTGCACAGCACTGCTGTATTTTCTTGTTTTCTGCAAACATTATAGATGATGTATATTTTCAAGGCACGTGACCATATTCTAAAGTTTCATCTCTCTACATTAGCAACTGTGGGAGGAGTTGATTACACCATGAAGGTACCCTCAAGTAAAAAACACAAAATTTTCGAAGCTGATAAAGGGCAATAACTATGACAAAAACATTCAGAGGCATCAGACCCTCTAACATGGTAATTGGCTGAATATAGTTTTGCGTTGGGCAAAATTTCAGATGGTGGTCTTGAAAGGTATGAGTGTAGTGTATGTTACAGTTCTGGGAGGGATGGATGGGCTGAGGAACTGAGACTGATAGATACAAGAAATACTACATAACCTGGGGGGGGGGGGGGGGGGAATAAAAATAAACCTACAGCGAAGCAATTATCTTAATGGTTTAATAAAATCACTATTTTACCGAAGACTCATCTTCATCCTCCTCCTCATCATCATCATCTTCTGATGTATCCTCAGATGAAGAAGAATCAACAGCTTTCTTTCCCTTTTTTGAAGCAGGCCTCAACCAGTTTTTGTTATCATCAGTGAATTCTTGTTGATCTTCCTCACTGTCATCATCTTCTTCCATGGAGAAGTCATCATCATCTTCTGATGAATCTTCAGATGGAGACACAACAACTTTGTTTCCCTTCTTTGAAGCAGGCTTTAACCAGCTTTTATCATCATCATCATCATCATCATCATCATCATCATCATCATCATCATCTACTCCAGGAAATGTGTCTCCAATTGCTGAATCAGAATCTGACTCAACACTGAAGTCATCTTCACCAAACATGGAATCGGAATCATCCTCAGAACCTAACGACAACAGAAATAGGGAATCAAAAAAGTAAACAAAATATGAATTTGCCATTATGGCCTTGATTTGTGGTAAGCATGAGATGCACATGCAGAGTTTCATTTAACTTCTTACATGCTGCTGGTAGATATTTCTGCCCAGGAATGAATTTCCTTGACACTGAATTAAGTATAAATTGGGCATAGTTAATCATATTTTTCCCATGTAAATTGAATATTCTTTTTCACCAATGATTTCTTGAGTTAAATTTATATTAATGTTTCATTGAATCTAGTCATGGCTACTTCACAGCAGATATGACTAGATTCTATGAAGAATATCTTGACAATAAGAGTTAAGAGTTAATTAATCCCAGGGTTTAACCAGGAGGTCCATAAGCTGAAACTTTACTGTGGTTCTTACGCTTTGGTACAGAAACTGACTGTCTGGATGGACCTTTCATCTGGTGGGCATTTTAGTAGTATTTCACTCATGACACAAAGTGAACTGTAACAAACAATGTCTGATTTATTTATATAGTTATTGGGATTTAAGGATACTTTCCACAGCAAGGGTCATATCATGTTGGACAGCTTTATGGGTGGAGGAAGCCAGAATACCCAGATAAAACCACTGAGCAGTAGCAGGGACAACGTGCATGCTTACCATCGACACACAGTATGCTTTAGACCACTACACTGCCATGATCCTACATTGGCAATTGGGATTATGTGCCTTCATCGAGGATTTGAGATTTTAGAATGTCAGGGAAGGTTGAACAACCAGATTCAAAAACACAATTACACACACCATACGTTGGTCCATCATATTTATGTCATAAATTGATTAATTGATTGAGTGATTAATTGATTGATTGATTTATTATATGTGTAATTTATTTTTATTTAATTTATTTCTGCACAATGGCTAATTGTGACCAGACCATGGAGATAAATTGAAGTTTAGTCAATTGTTTATTCCTATGTTGCCCATTTTAGAGGACTGGGTTTAATTTTACCAGTAAAACAGACCTCTGCTTCATGTACCAGGGTTCCTATTGAGAGGGGGGGGGGGGGGGGAGATTAATTGATGGTTACACTAGTATTGGGACAGATACCCACCTACTTTGTGCAACATCTGAGACTGTAATATCAAGTAATAGATTAGTAATTTGTATGGAAAAGCACCCCCGACACCAGTGACTTTGTGCATGTCGCCTTTGGCATCTATCCTTCTAGTGCATCCATCAATCTGTGACTTAATATAAAAAATTATGTATCAATAGTCATCAAAAAGCAAAGGTAGGCCATTTGCAGAAAATGTTAATCTCTTTTCATTCTCCAATTCTGAGTAATAAATAACTTGTAAATGTTCATGATTATGTTACATTTTTTTGGTAATGGTAAAGTTTGGTGTGTTGGTAACCTCAGAAAGTGAAATTGTGGTACGTTTCTGTGTCACTTATAATTGCATGCAAAGCTGTGCATTCTGTCTTTGGCACCACATAAGGAGTTTTGGCAACCCCAATGGATATCAGGGCTTGCTTCATCGAGAATGAATCTTTGACCTTTTGATCTGAATTATAACTGATATAACACAGCTCAGAGATAATCCTTAAACTAGTGTTCAACCGATCATTGTAACCGGACACCACAATTGGCCGATTGTGGGCAATCGGATGACAACAGCAACTGGCCCAAAAACATAGGTTCAGCCAATTGTCGACAAGCATTTTCAGTGATTTATAAACGGCAGTTTATCATTTTCTGAAATTGTTTAATTGTTGATGTTAAATGATGTCAATGATAACATTCAATAAAGTCGAGAAACAACCACAATGTGTGTATTCCTAATCTCACTGGAAGCCCATTGACGGGACATACAAGATAGACGTCATCATAAAGCTAATATATACAAGTACTTGGGGCACTCACTGGTTAATACTGGAAATGCAATTGTTGTATTCCAATGACCTAGGTGAAATTGTCAGTCATGCGCGCATGGGCGGAATACATGATTTCATGCATTATGAGTCAACGCAATGACCCTTAACCAGTCAAGTTCAAGATGTTCAATGCCATAGATAGTTTGTCGCAAACCGCTTTAAAACACACCAACTGGATGTCTTGTTTCAAAACAGCTTGCGACAGTTCATACAGCAAGGAGTGCAACAGTGGTGTCTATTTCTTTTGAACAATGTCAATTTATGATTGACTGAATCAAGATCAGAAGCGATGCCGTGGGTTGGGATCGACAGACTGCAGTTCAGACTGTAAACCCTGTAAAATATGTTCTACTAAATGTAGTTCTTTCAGCCCTTGACTTCTTTACTAGTTAACACTATAATAATCATAAACGGCATCGGAATCGGCCAATTTTGAGCTGAAATAATCAGTAATCGGTCGGCGGCCATTCTTGAACACAACCTTAAACCTTTACCTTGCCTGAAGTGAGAATAATATTTAAAATACTTTTTCATGAAGAAACTTGACACATTCCTTTTTTGCTTTCAATAGAATGAAACCCTGTTAACTGAATAGGCATTTTTCCAGTGAAAATTATTCAATTAACAGGAATTTGATCACCTTACTGTAACCTAGAGAAAAATTGAGCATTTAATCTACTATATCTTGTTTGACAGAGCCCATGGAGCTCTGTCCAGCAAGATATAGTGGATTAAATGCCTTACTGGGTGAACGGTGGCTAAAGCAGTCCATAAACATGGGGAAATTTGGTGGTTACTGGGTTATTTCTCAACATATTACAAGATTTTGTACTCAATTAACAGGAGCTTACTCTATAATGTATATACAATTAACAGGTCAAATTTGTGCTGAAGGTATGGTAAATAGCTTTGTTTGTACATTATATTCAATTAACAGAGTTATTGATTTAAGAGATATGCAAGTAAGTGGCCTCCACTGTACACAGCTTATGACTCCCACATTGGGATATCTCCTTCAGATGAAAAGTCAAAAGTTGTACAATGAAACCTCCATATTATGGACACCTGTAATAAGGATTTTCCACAACACAAACAAAATCTGTGGTACCAAGCTTTTGCCTTCATAAAGTCTTCATTAAATGTTCTCTGATCTGATCTGATAGATAGCAGGATTGATCACATGCCTCAGAATCTAAGCACTGGATATGAAAATAAAAGCTGACAGGACATATTGACTGTTATTACTTTTGTGATCAAAGTACTGTAAGATGTGTTTTGCAGTTTGTAGAGAAGGAATTAACCCTTTACCCAATGCAACCGATATCAAAATTTATTATTTTAATTTTTGTTTTTTCCAAATTTTTCAAAATATTCCCACAAAATCATATCATGTGAGCTCCCACTGGAACGAGCTTGATGAGGGGTCATATGATGAGTTTTTGTTGAAATGTTTTTAAAAATATATTTTTTTCAACTGCTTAATTTGTAAATTACATGGGTGGATGCAGCCAATTTGTTAGGTAAATGGTGAAATTCATGAACATTCCCAACCCTGGGTACTACTTTGTAAACAGCATAACTATTAGAAGGGTTTTTCTCACATAATGTATCTTATTGAAACAGATAATCATGTTTGTTCCTAGAATGTATCATTAGTGATTTTTTAAACAGATAAATAGATAAAAATGGATGACTTTTGCTTTTAATACTGGACAGATCTTGAAGATTTGTTAACATAACAGTACATGTTAATTTTTATTTACAATTTTTTTTATTATAAAGAACAGCATCAAACTTCATATTCTCCAGCAATAGAATTTTCCCAATAAAAGACAAACAAATTTCTACCAATTAAAATGCAAACAGGGTATCCCATTTTTAAATAAGTTTATTGACAAATCCTATACAATTGGAAAAATCCCATACCTTCTAGTTTTGCATGTTTAACTGGAGGATCTTGGCTGCCACCATTTAGCTTTCTTTTCTTTGTTTTCTTCACTTGTGTTTCATTCACAAGTTCAACCGATACATTTTTAGAAGCACCACGTGACTTTGATTTCTTTGTCTCTGCAGTTGGGAATAATTGCGGCTTTGATTCTTGAACCTCTCCTTGTACATCTGTCAAACCTTTTTTCCCCCTTTTTTGTTCTCTGTTTAGCAGTTTTTTCTTCAACCTACAACCAAGTAAAAAAAAGGGCCTTAATTTAACCCTTTGAGACTTTAATTATCCTGACATTCAAACATCACTGGGAACTCAGTTTCTTAAACGTTTTTCAAAATGTGACGTTAAACGTCAGAAAGTACAAATAACAACATATTTTTCACATTAGTGATTATGTGGTTGAGGGCTAGATTATTTTGGGTGGTCTGAATTTGTTATTCAAAACATGTTTTATTAGAAATTATTGGAGAGTGCTCACAGCACTCTCCAATAGTTTGTAATAAAACAAATTTATATAAAAATATTGTGTTTGGCTAAATAGAAAATATAAGCAAGGAAAGTGTTGGCTTTCGCTCTGGTATCGTCATTTTTTGAAAGCCCTGATAGTGGCTTCTAGCATTCAACCAGTTAAGAAGTCTTGACAACAGGATTATATTAGTATTTTAAGCTGCAATAACATTTGGCTCAACGGTTGTCACTGAACACTATTTTGGAGAAAATAGGAATTGAGGTTAAAAGTTTAAAAAATTAAAAAATAATAAAAAAACAAATGACCACAAAGTATCAACGCATTATTTGATTTCATACGTCATAAGACATATAAAAGTATCAAAGGGTTAATCTTAACCCTTTACCCAACGAATCGCCCGCATCCGCCTGCGTAATATGCAAATTCAGCAGCTGAAAAAATATTATTTTTCGAAAAATGTCAACAAAACCATATCATGTGACCCCTCGTTGGAACGAGCTCGTCGAGCTCGTTCCAACGAGGGGTCACATGATATGATTTTGTTGACATTTTTTGAAAAATTTTAAAAAATTATATTTAAAATAATAAATTTTGATATCGTCTGCGTTGGGTAAAGGGTTAAGGTAAAAAAAAAAAAAAATAGGTACAGTACTGTGATCACACAAAAGCAGACATAGAATTGTGATCAGACCTTGAAGGGTCTCAAGCTGGTCTTAATCATCCATCTGATTTTCTCCCAGCAATACAGAATCTTACCTGTCCAAAAAGAAATATGTGAACATTGAATCTGAAGTGCTATTTTTATTAGATTTTCGGGATACAGCCTCAATTCCACGATATTTTAATTAGTAAATCTTGACCCACTAGTGATATCAGTGTGTCGTGATCAAGTCATGATCTGATCTTGAAATACTTCTTTATACATTTATTTATCAAATAAATTCAGACAATAACTTTATAATAATGAAAGTGTCAATGACACTGTAGCTTGACCTGATTTGAGTAGTGTTTGATGAAAAGGATAATGTTCAAAGTTTATGAAAGGATTATGAAATAAGACAAGAATTGTGATAATTGAGAATAAGTTAATTTCTCTTCCCTACATGCGATGTTTTCCAAAACAAGAATTTGAGGTGTAGACTGTACTGAAGAATTGAGGCCTGGGTTGATGTGGCCCTCACAGTTAACATATCGTCGTGTGAGAACCATAAGGCTCTATCTTCACCTGACGATATGTCAACCAAAGTTACCAAGTTACACTAAAATTGTTCCAAAACAAGTCATCCAACGAAGTTATAATGAAATCCCTTCATAGATATGACTCGTAGACTTTGCTAAAGAAATCTAGGTCACATGCCAGTCCGGTGGTCAAGGTTTACCGATCGTGACCAAAATAGGATAGTCTCATCCAGATATCATACCGAGTTGTTCTACCAAGTTACAATGAAATCACTTCATAAGTATGAACTGTAGACTGTGCAAAACAAATCTAGGTCATGTGTCTGTCACGGTTGACTGATCATGGCCAAAATAGGACATTCTCATCTAGACATTATACCAAGTAATCCGACCAATTTACAATGAAAGCCCTTCCTAAATGCAACCTGCGGACTGTACTAAAGGAATCGACATAACATGCCCCTGTGGCTATCACGGTTGACTGAACCCGACCAAAATAGGACATTCCCATCTAAACATAGTGTCTCATCCAACCAAGCTATAATGAAATCCCTTCATAAATACAACCTGTAGACTGAGCTAAACATTTTTGGGTTTCAGGCTTGCACTGCTGTCACAGTTGACCGATCACAACCAAAAGGAGACATTCTCATCTAGACATGACATGCAATATAAAAATAATGACTGGACTTGAGGGGAACAATGTGAATTGTCTCCCTGAGGAACCATTATCTTCTGAGGCGTTAGCCAAGGGAGATAATGGTGCCAAGGGGAGACAAGCCACATTGTTACCCTCACACCCAGTCATTATTTTTATAGGGAAAGAAGTGAATGTCGAAACACTTTTTTTATTTTTCAAAACAAACACAGTAAATTAGCTTTTCAACTGAATATCCTTATAGCGAATCATTTTGAACTGAATTCAGGTGTAAGCACAACTAGTTCCAGTCTCCAGAAGATTATTGTTCTGGCATCCTCACTGTTCCACCACAAATGTTCGTAGTCACCGTACAGTTCATAAATTGAGACTGCAAATTCTGGTAGACATTTTGCGTTATATTATTTCACAACACGGAAGTCGTTTGGTAAAGAAACTACGTCATCAAGCATGCGTGCAACAATACTTCGGGTGTTTCCGCTGGCGTTGTTGGGAATCTTCAGCTGAAGCAGGTAATAATGCAAATATTATTAACCAGTATTAGTCACCACGGGTGGAACATTGTGAAATTTTTAATAGGATTAAATAGGGGATTAGCATAACATTTGTAGATGAGGTATAATAATATAGGTTATGCCCTACTTGTTGACTTGAACAATGCGATGCATAAATAAGTTAAAAAAAACAACAGAGTTCTCTAGTGAAAAGTAATCTGTATCAACAGTGTCATATTCTCTTGTCATATAGTATGGATTGCTTTTAAATGGAAATCTCTGTACATCAAATATATTTGTACATGTACTTGTGAAATTTCCTATTCATTGGTTGAGTGCTAAAAGCCACTATCAGGGCTTTCAAACAATGAGGGTACCAGAGGAAAAAGCCCACACTTTCCTTGCTCATTTTTCATATTCAGTCAAACGCAAATAATATTTTGTTTATATAAATTTGTTTTATCATAAATTATTGATAATAAAACAAATTTTGTTGAACAAATTCAGAACACCAAAAGAAATGTCGCCCTCAATCAGTGAAACGCCATGCATAAATTACACTTGAATAGGATTTTGGCTTGATGTCAGAAAACTAAGAAATCTAAATTTTATAGTAAATTTCCTTTCTTATTATACCTACCACAATTGTTTACTACAGGCTTGCACTACAGTGGAAGTCCCTAACTCGGATAAAATACTCTCTATTTTTGTCTTTCCCAAGCAAGTTGGGAAAGAAAAGTGGTGCAAAAGCACCAATAAAAATAAGCCAAAACTGGGTCGAGTGCAACCGGCGCAGACCCACTACGGGACGCTCTCTCCCAAGTACAACTCCACGACTTCCGTTGCCAGTGCGCATATACCGTCTCTAAAGACTCATTCTTGTTGAATCCGTAAACGTTAGAGTTATGTGATCAGCGGGGAGGAAAGATTCTTTACCCGTAAAGAAGACGGGAGGGCCTCCATGTAAACAATTGTGGTAGGTATAATAAGAAAGGAAATTTACTATAAAATTTAGATTTCTTATCAACCTACTCACAATTGTTTACTACAGGCTGAATAGACAAAAGGCTGGAGGGAATCGCATAACCAACCCCCACATAACCCTAGTGCACTGGAACCGTGAAGTAGAAGGAAGAGGTCCCGAGGCTTATCAACCATAATGTCGCAATCATTGGTAAAGGACAATGAAAAGAGACATATGAGCCTGTGTGACACACAGACAGAAAAAGGGCAGTAACAGCACAAGGCTGAAACTGACCTTCAAGAAGCCTAATGGCTATGGCAGACAACAGCCTGAGCAGAAGAAAGAGGACCCAGGGCAAAAAGGTCCTCCGACTGCTCCTGCAACTGGCATAAATAAAAGGTGGAGAAAGTAGAAGCATTTCTCCAGTAGGCTGCCTGCATAACATCCGACAACTTGACGGAGTTAGAATAAGCCCAAGAGGTAGACAGTGCTCGCACCTCGTGGGCAGAAATACGATTGGTAATACAATCGCCAGTTGCTAAACGACTATAAGCCGTACGAATAGCAAGACAAATCCATCGAGAAATGGATTGAGGAGAGATCGTCTGTCGACCCGGAATGAGAGACAGAAAAAAACTTTTTCTGCCCTTCCGTATGAAGCGTGTCCGATCAAGATAAATGCGAATAGCACGGACCGGACAGAGCAAAGGGCGAGTACCCTCAACAGAGGGAAGAGCCCTGATACAGATAGGAGGAGGAGTAGTATCTGGTAACTGATTCTTAGCCAAAAAGGAGCAATCAGTGGTAAAAGTAACACTGTTGGGAGAGCTCCTAAAAAAGGCCGGGTCAACCGAGAGGGCGTGAAGCTCACTAACCCGTCTGGCCGAAGCAAATGCCATCAGAAAAGCTGTCTTATATGTGAGAAATTGCATATCCACCTGGGATAAAGGTTCGAACGGCGCCCCCCCCCCCCCCCCCCCCCCCACCCAAGCAAAGCAGCACCCACGAAAGATTCCATCGTGGAGTAAGCTGCAAAGTCCGAGGCCTTTTCAAAGAAAAGTGCCGAACAAGCTTGGAGAGGTAAGGATTAGTGCCGATACGACGCTTCCCCACATAAGAAAAAGTCTCTGAAAGCATAGACCTGTAACCCTTGATGGTAACAGGCTGGAGACCCCGAGAATCAAACAGATATACCAGAAACTCCACAATCTGTGAAATCGAAGGATTGGCATAATCAACAGAGTGATCAGCACACCATCGACAGAAGACCTTCCATTTAGCTGCATAAGCTAAACCAGTGGAGTGCCTCCTTGAAGAAGAAATGCACTCCACTGGTCGTCTCGAAAAACCTCTACGGAGGAGACAGGACCTGACAAAAGATATGCGTGAAGGCACAATGAAGTCGGGTCGACGTGAAACCTCCTCGGGCGACCTTGACAAAGAAGGTCGCGACGTAGCGGGAGACGTGCCGGAACCGCCGTCATCAGCGAGCGGAGCTGATTGATCCACACCCGCTGAGGCGACAGGGGAGTGATCAGAATGATTCGACAACTGCAGGTTCGAATTTTGGCGAGAACCTGAGGAAGAATCGGAACCGGCGGGAAGGCGTAGCCGACTAGACCGTTCCAATCGAGTGACAGAGCGTCCCTGGCAAAAGCCAGAGGATCTAGACACGGGGACACGAAAGTGTCCACCTGATGGTTCCAACGAGTCGCAAAGAGGTCGATGTGGGGACGTCCCCAGAGATCGCAAAGCGACTGGAACACTGCCCTGTGAAGCATCCACTCCGTGGAAATAACCCTGCCCTGTCGGGACAGGGAGTCGGCTAGGACGTTCAGACGACCGGGAATGTGATGAACAACCACTCCGGCGTGAACATCCTGAGCGAGCAGTAAAAGATCCCGAGCTAACTCGTACATCGGAAGCGAGTGCGTGCCGCCCTGGTTCCGAATGTAAGCAACCACTGTCGAATTGTCGGATAGTAGAAGGACCTGGCGATTCGACAGGTGAGGGATCCACTGCCTGAAACTCAGAAGAGCAAGAAGCTCCTTCTGGTTGATGTGTAGAGCTGCTTGATCCTGGTCCCACATCCCATGTAGGGAAAGACCGATAGGATCCAACGTCGCACCCCATCCGAGATCGCTGGCATCTGCCGTCAGAACGCGATCGGACGTGGGTAAGTCCAGCGGAACACCCTGCGTAATCCACTGAACATCTGTCCAGGGAAGAAGGTGAGGATACAGAGAGTCCGGAAACGGAAGCACCTGGTCCAGAGAATCTACATTCGGTCTCCAACGACTGAGCAGAAAGTGTTGGAGAGGTCTGACACGCAGCCGACCTAGAGGAATGAGATCCGTCACCGAACCGCAGAGACCGATCAGCCGGAGAAAACTCCGAGCGGTCGCGGACCTGGACTGGGACAGAGTCAGAGCAAAAGCTGAGAGAATCACAGCCTTGGCCTGGGGAACAGCCACCAAATTGAATTTGGTTTGGAAAGACATCCCCAGATGACAAAACGACTGAGAAGGGACCAGGTCCGACTTCTCCTCGTTGACTCTGAATCCTAGCGACATGAGCAAGCTCAACAGAGTGGCGACATCCGATTCCAGTAAGGCAGCATTGGAATGCCTCTGGAGGATATCGTCCAGATATGCCGAAGTGGTCACCCTGGACTGTGTGCGATGGAACGCTATCACATGTGACATCAGTCTGGTGAACGCCCAAGGAGCCAGGTTGAGGCCGAAAGGCATGGCCTTGAACTGGTAAACTCGCCCCAGAAAAGCGAAACTGAGATACTTCCGTGACGCCCGATGCATCGGAACGTGGAAGTAAGCGTCTCGCAGGTCGATGCTGGCTGTGAAATCTCCCTGGTGAATTGACCGACCTGAAAGTCTCCATGCTGAACTTGGGAGCAATGATAGACTGGTTCAGGATACTCAGATCGATAACCGGTCGGAGTCGGCCGTTCTTCTTCGGCACCAAGAACAGGCGGGAATAGAAACCCACTGACTGAACGTTCTTGACGACCTCGATCGCCCCCTTGGCCAGGAGATTGGCAATCTCCGTGGACAAAAGTTCCCGACGTAAAACGTCTGAAGGAACTGTGGTTGGAAGAGGCACCCTTGACAGAGTGGGGTGCCGTCGGAAGGATATGCGCAGCCCGGACCGAACAACATCTAACACCCATGGATCGGATGTGATGGTGGTCCAATGGTCTGCGAACTCTGCTATCCTTCCTCCAACCTGGGACGAGTCGAGGTGAGGACCTTCATTTCGAGCCCCGACGAGGCCCGCGAGAGGAGAAACCACCTCCTCTGCTAAATGAAGAATCCTGAGACTTCCCTCGATTCTGCCGACCCCTACCTTTACCCCGTGAGTAAGAAGTAGAGGCGGCGGCAGAAGGACCAGCCTTTTGCTTCACAGAGGAAGCAGAAGGGTACTTGTTAGGCTTGGAACGGCCCTTGCCTCCCCGAGAAGGCTGATCAAGCTGACGAAACAGCAGCTGATCTTTGGAATGACGTAGGACGTCATCCCGGACCGTCGACACGGAACCATGGAAAAGTTGCGGACCTGCCAAAGAAGCAGATCGAAGAGTAGCACGCTGCTCCTCGGGAAGGGATCGTCCTGTGTCCAGCACAGCGTCCCTTCGAACTAATTCCAAATTGGCCGTGTTACAGGCATGCGTGTGAGTAAGGTGCATAAGCGCCTTGGACAGCACACGCAAAGGAGCCTGTACCTCGTCAAACTTATCTGGAGGCAGATAAGCAGCCAAAGCTGAGACGACGTGATCTGAGAGAGAAAGCATGCCAAGCATCTCTCTAGATAAGCCCAACGTGGACTCCAGAGTCGTCATTGGAATGACGGCAGACTTGGGCTTGGAAAGCCCGAGGGAAGTGGAGTCCTGATCCAGAACTGTCAAAGCCTGGCAGACTGACGGATTGGCGGAATCGTAGGAACGATAACGCACAGGAGGCAAAAAGGTGTCAACCCTGGTGAAGAACGAAGTCTTCAAAGCCTTGGAATTCAGCTTGGCATCCAATGCTGAAAAAGCCTCAACCACCTGTACCGACTGGCACGGTCGAAGGCGCCCAGAAGCAGGTTGCTCCATAGGCTGTTGGCGCGCGACCGATGATCGCGGCTAGGCTGACACTGTCGGCTGGTTAGCAGGTTTGAGCTCAGGCAGAAACCCAAACACAAAGTCAAGAGCCACCCCCAAGTCCAAAGACTGCTGGCCCTCGACCTCAAGCATGTCGGACTCCTCCCCAGAGTCGGAAGACACATAGCCCATCGTGGGCAAACCAGCCGACGCCTCCCATGGTGTCGGGACACCAGAGGAATCGGAAACCGGCCTGTTTCCAATCCCGGGAGGCGGCGCCATAGGAGGAGCCTGGAAACCACCCATAGCCTCGCTGGAAGCAACAGGAAGGCTCTTAGAAAGAACCTGAGTGAGTAAGGAGAGGGCCTCCCTAAGCTCACTGCCTGTACCGACCGGTTCGACAGGGGAGCGAACCGGCAAAGTGGCTTCACCTCTGACCCTCTTAACCAGCGAAGGGTCACGATCCTCCAAAACACCCGACGCGGGACGACGGGCGGCAGCCGAAACATCTGAAGGCAGACGTGTATAGGGGTACGATGCACCCCGAGGATCAATATTGCGAGAACTCATGAGAGTCACCGCGGACCTCTGCAGGGCAGAAGGTCCAGGCTGTACAAAAGGCGTTGGTCCCCCAAAACTGGTCATGTGACCAGAGTGAGTAGACGGAAACGCCACGGAGTTCATAGTGTTTCCACTATGAACATCCGAATCCAAAGACACAACTGTGGTGCTCGACGGCGAAGAGACCACAGCGATGGGCTCGGCCGGCAGCCCCTTCCGACTTCGCCGAGTTGAAGTCAGGGAAGGCTGAGGCCGATATCCCACATCTACAGTATCAGACAGTCCTGCAGTCCCCTGCAGCGAAAAGCCGAGGCCAGCTGAAACAGATAACGAAGCAGACGGGCCAGCAGCAGTAGTAGATACGTCGAGAGTCGTTGAGGCTGGTGAAATAGTGGAGAGAGCACACCGGCTCGGCTCCGAAGGAGGAGTCACAACCCTAGTGACAGCTTCAGATGTCGACTGGAGGGGGACCGTAGTCCCGGAACCAGGCATCTCTACACCAGAACACTCAACGGCTCCCGCAGTATCCACCACAGGAAGACTGCACATCCCCCACGGAGGAGGAATAACTCTCACCAGACAAAGTCGGCTCGGGAGGCACCGAACGACCACGTTCTCCTTTCCCGCGGAAGCGGGAGGCACGGCCACGAGAACGAACGACACGGTTTACTGACGCCCAGAAGGTGGAAGACCATGTTCCACAGACACCACACGGCCGCTCGGCCGAACACCCATTACAGGAGGAACAAGACGAATGTACATCGTCCACATGCTTTGGCAGCAGACATTGCCCACAGGGAATTGTCCTGGGCATGACAGAGGTGAGAGGAGCAGAGAAGGTGAGATGAGAAAACAGAACACCCCCAAAGAAGAGAGAAAGGTGACAGAAACAAAGACCCCAGAAGGTCGACCGGGAACCACCCAACAGGAAGTCTACTCTCAAAAGAAAGAAGAAACACTGCAGGAGTGGTACCCCGCTGACACCTAACTCTAACACAATTAGAAAATTTTGCAAAAAAAGCATTAACAATAATTGTGAAAAAATCTAAGTCCGAACCGCGTGGCACGCGAAATTCGCGCGCGACTTGAGAGAGAGCAAATAAATATACATTATGGACATATAATAGAAAAGAGAATATATAAAACACTGTTCCTGAGAATACAAAGGATACACTGTGGTATAATGCATCAGGAATCATCAAACATCGAGCTGGGGAACACTGATAAGCGTGCAAAAACATCTCGACACGAAGCGGATTTTAAAAAGAATGAGTCTTTAGAGACGGTATATGCGCACTGGCAACGGAAGTCGTGGAGTTGTACTTGGGAGAGAGCGTCCCGTACTGGGTCTGCGCCGGTTGCACTCGACCCAGTTTTGGCTTATTTTTATTGGTGCTTTTGCACCACTTTTCTTTCCCAACTTGCTTGGGAAAGACAAAAATAGAGAGTATTTTATCCGAGTTAGGGACTTCCACTGTAGTGCAAGCCTGTAGTAAACAATTGTGAGTAGGTTGATAAGAAATCTTCTTCAGTAAACTTAGCTCAACAAGGAGAACCAATGATAATGGTGAAGACCAATAACAAAAGGCTGTAAACTATCAATGAAACAGCCACAGAGAGGGTGGAAATACAAGCGTTTTTCTCTTCCACCAGGGCACAATACAACGGATCTGTATTTACCATTGTGCCTTGACAAAGGCTGAAAAAAGGTTTGGTTCACAGGTACGTCCCACCTTAAAATTGAACCTCTTTGTTGAACATTTTTATTGTCCTGCAATGTATATACGCAGCCAAAATTTGCCTTGAAATTACGGCCAAGCAGCATAATATGTAATTTGCAAGTTTCACCGCAGACTGTATGTTGGGGCACCTGTCCTGTTGCAATAAAATATTTTGTGTATTTTAATTTATTTATTTATTGGTGTTTAAAGTCACATATTTATGCACAATGGCTGATCATGACCGCGACAATTTTATGGGTGGAGGAAGCCGGAGTACCCGGAGAGAACCACCGGGCAGCGACAAGCAGCTGCCAGCTCCCCAACATCATAACTCCGCACTGCAGCGTTAAGATTGGTTGAAGACATGCGCACCATCAACGTGCAGTACGCCTTAGTACACGTCGTCATCATGCCCCCACGCGGACAATGGAGATGAAGTGTCTTGCCCAAGGACACAACGCAGTTGCTGCAGGTGGGATTCGAACCGAGGACCTCTCAGCTTGCAGTCTGCACCTCCACCTACTGAGCCACCGTGCTCCCATGTGTATGGGTATAAGGTATGTTTTAAGAATTATTTATTTATTAGGTCAGCAACAAACTTGAAACTTTCAGATTTTCAAATAATTGATTTGTCATTCATTCAGATTTGTTTGTTGTCTTTCCTATTTTGTTGGTCTGATTTATTGTTTTCCCTTTTTGTCTCCTGTGGTGATTTTTGTTGTTCATGTTCATTTTTGTGATGTGTTTTAAGCATTTCTTGGGCAGTTGAATTTGTTTGTACTGACCATGGCAAAGCCTGACTGTTGTTTTCTATGGTAAAAGCTTGTAACAAGGTTGTGAATTGTGCAAGCTTGAAAATAAGCATTCTGTCATTTGCAGAATGAGGTCCCAAGAGGGTGAATGTGCTGGTGCTATCCCATACAGTTGGCTAGAATACCTCAATTTTTTCTCTTGGTACCTCTTTTTGTTTAAGCCTGAGACATTGATTCAGATTGAGTTTTACAGATGGTAAATTTAGTAATGCTACCCTGCCATGCGGGGTAGCATCACCAAATTCACCCTCTGGGGACCCCATTCTGCAGATGACTGTCTGCTTATTTCCAGGCTTGGAATTGTGCCCATCGGCCATGTAAATTCAGTTTGGCATGCAAATGATTCAGCTTCTTTTGTATTAAAGTTGGGCATCACATGGCATTGATGTATTCATTTCATGTGATTGCCCTGAAAGTTAATGCATTTGTATGTTGTTGTTTCACGTGGTCCATCATGATTTGAGCTACATTTATAACATATCTGCTTGCCTCAACAAGAATCCTGCCCATGCCAAAACTTTTGACACGTGAGACATCAAACAGGATTCTGAACGTACAAATCAAGCAGCCAATTCTGATAGCTTTTTAGGGGTTTGGTGCCGTCAAAGGTGTATATGTGTGTATTGGTCTTAAATTATTTGCCAACTTTTTATTTTTGCACCCATTTCTCAGCTGTTATTCCTCGGGGTTTTAGTTTCAGGGTAATTTCACTTTTTATAATATCAGCTAGCTCTAGAGTTTTTTATGACACCGTTGCTAGAATTTATATGGAAATTTAATGGAAATTGGCCTTAACATCCAAATCAATAATTTTGGTAGCGTGCATGCAATTGATTCAGTTTCTTCTGTATTAAAGGACATGGTGGTGCTGGTTGAAGATAAGTGCATCATCGACATGCAGTATGCCTAAGTACACAGCACCATCATGCCCACCAATTATGTACTTGAACTTCTTTAATACATTGTATTAATATATCACCTCATCTTAATTTCTTGAAATCCTTAACAGTTCCTGTAATACCTTTTATGACTTTTTCTAAAGGCAAAGGACTAATGATTCTTAGTTTTTTTATTTTCGTCTGTTGAGAACAATACAATAAATTTTGAGATGTTATTGTCTGGTGGTATCAAAGAAGCTATCAAATCATCGTCAAGAGTCCGAGTTTCCTAGGTCAGTAGAAAAAAAAAGTTGTTTTGTTTTCGGATGACTTGCCATGGAAATTTTTAAATTGTTCAGTGCCCTGGCTTCCAACCACCACGTTTTTAAAAATCACCAGCCTTATATGTACAGAAATCATGTCAGGACAATGTCACATCATTCAGGCCAAAGAAGTGTGGCTTATTTGTCTGTAACAAAGTGCCCTACTGATGTTTATTACATGCCTGTTCTATGAAATCACCATCTACAGCAACACTAAACCATGTGGAAAATGAAAATCTGTTCTGCACATATGTGCGGAATGGAAATCGTTCACAGACTATTTTTAAATAGAAGCGAAATTTCACTCTAATTTTCCACAAATCGTGTACCACAATTACAATTTGAATCCCTAGCGATAGCTAAAAATCATCCCCGGAGTTCCAATGTGTTCTGTGTGCCAGAAGGCACATAGAACACACTGGAACTCAGGGGACAAAAGAGTAAAATGGGTTCCCCTCGCAAATTTGGTTGGTGATAAAATGTGGGGGTTTTTGTGTATAGTTGTCAAATCAATTGCTGAGTGTCCTTCTAATAATTGTTTTTATAGATGTGAAGGCATGTAATAAACACAGAACAACATACATGTGTGAATGGGTTAATCAATATGGCACTTGTGCCATCATGGAAGGATATAACTCGAGGCCTGTGGCCACTCGTTCTGTCCTTCTGTGCTGGCAATCGTGCGATACTGATTAACCTATTCACACATGCGTGTCATTCTGTGTATTTGTTTCACAACATCACAACAGATATGCTGAATATCTTCAAAGATACACATACACCACGGCAGATTCTTTTAATAAAAATAATAGAGAAGCATTGTTGTGTCTAATATGATATACGTTTTCCTGGAACCTTGCCATGAAGGTCAAGAGTAAGCAAAACCACTCTAGAACAATTTATTTTTTCTACTGAGGTTTAACAACAATTTTGACAGTCAGGGTCACTTTGTGTCCGACAGTTTTACAGGTGTAAGAAGTCAGTTTACCTGGAAAAAACCACCAAGCAGCAGCGAGCAACTGTCAAACTCCCCAACAAACTAACTCCGCACAAGCAGGGTTAGCATTGGTAGCAGATAAGTGCATCATTGATATGCAGTATGCCTAAGTACAAAGCACCATCATGCCCACCAATTCAGGTTTAACAGGACACAATAACCACAATGCAGGTACCCCTGGCGATATCAAATTGTGGATATTCCGATTTGAAGTCCTATGTCGTAACAGCTGAGCCACTGCACTCACAACAAAATTTATTCTAGTTATCTCAAAATTCTGTCCTGTACTATGCCGTACCTATGTTTCGTGCACAATGGGACGTCGCAAAAGTGCTCACTTGCCATGCCACCCCTAACCCCTCCTCTCAGAGTTCATGGAAATTTATTTGTGGATAAGTGCATGTATTCTTATACAGGTCAAGAGAAGTTTTAACCCTTTGCACTCTGGTGGAATCTTCCACATCAGCCCAATGGCAGGAATTGGAAGAGCCCATATTTTTCATTTGGGAGTAGACAAATATATATTCTCAGTGCGCAGCCTTGGGGGCTGCACATTGAAAATATTGATTGTTCTACTCCACATATTCATTCAGTCATCCTACTTATTGAAACCCTGATGTATCATGTTCCTGACCGGGAAAAGTGGTCTCTCGGGTTCAAAGGGTTAACAATGACAGTGTCAATGACACTGTAGCTTAACTTGACTGTGTGTAGTGTTTGATGAAAAGGATAACGTTCAATGTTTATGAAAGCATTATGAAATAAAACAAGAATTGTTATAATTGAGAATAATAAGAATAATTTGAGGTGTAGATTATACTAAAGAACTGAGGCCTGGGTTCATGTGGCCCTCACAGTTAATGTATGTCAACCAAAGTTACCAAGTTACAATAGAATCATCCCAAAATGAGTCATCCTACCAAGTTACAATGAAATCCCTTCATAAATATAACTCGTAGACTATGCTAAAGGAATCTAGGTCATGTGATGGTCTGGCAGTCACAGTTGCCCGATCATGACCAAAATAGGGCAGTCTCATCTAGATATCGTACCAAGTTATCCAACCAAGTTACAATGAAATCCCTTCATAAAAACAACCTGTAGACAGTGATAAAGGAATCTAGGTCATGTGACCAGGCGGCAGTAATGGCTGACCGATGGTGACCAAAATACGACAGTCTCATCTAGACATCATACCGAGATATCCTACAAAGTTACAATGAAATCGCTTCATAAATATGAACTCTAGACTGTGCTAGCTGATTGAGGGTTAGATTATTTTTGGTGATCTGAATTTATTCAAAATTTGTTTTATTACAAATTACTGGAGTGCCCAGAGGCACTCTTCAATAATTTGTAATAAAATAAATTTGTGTAAACAATATTATTATTTGCATTTGATTGAATAAGAAACATGAGCAAGGCAAGTGTTAGCTTTTGCTCTGGTACCTTCATAATTCTGAAAGGCCTGATAGTGGCTTCTAGCACTCAACCAGATAAACAAATCTAGGTCATGTGACTGTGTGACTGTCACGGTTGATCGATCATGGCCAAAAACGGATGTTCTCATCAAGACATTATACCGAGTCATTGTACCAATTTACAATGAAATCCCTTCATAAATGCAACCTGTAGACCTTTTTACAAGAATCTAGGTAACGTGCCCTGCATCCATCATGGTTGACTAACGTAACCACAATAGGACATTCTCATCTGGACATTACACAGAGTTATCCTACCAAGTTACAATGAAAATCCCTCCATAAATACAACCTGTAGACTGTGCTAAGGGTTTTCAGGTTTTCAGGCACCAAAACAAATTTATACAACCCATTAGGCCTGAAAAAGTTAAAAATCTGTTTCTCAGGCCCTACTGCATGGTCATTTTAGCTGCCACATGCTCTCTTTTTATACCAATGCAAACTTTAAATGAAAGTGTCAATGACACTGTAGCTCAACTTGTTTAAGACATGTACGTGTATAGTGTGTGATACAGCAATGGCAAACATCTAGGTAATGACCTGATAACAAAGGTACATGTAAAGTATTGTAACGGTCTGTACATAAATGCTGACCGAAGCCTGTAACAAATATATAGGTAAAGTATTGTAAAAGTGGGGTGACAGTTAGATGCTGAACTAGAAAAAAAATCTGACTGAACCCCAAAATATTTGTTCTCATAGCACAATGATAACAAAGGCACCCAGAAACACTTGTTCCTGTCACAAGGTGATAACAAAGGTGCCCCAAGAAGTTTCGTGAAGATCAGTTCATGAATACAGTATCTAACCCAAGCCGTATTGGCATGAGCACTTACTGTGTATAAGGAGCACTGAATAAATCAAAGTTCATTTAATTTGCATAATTTCTGCACGAGAAAAAACCCCGCATTATATGTGATGCATTCCATGTTACTAAACATTCCTACGAAAATTTATTCAAATCAGAACTTTCATACAGAAGTTCTGTACAAAAAATTGATTGCACTAATTTTGGTACAAAAAGGCTGCTGGTGCCATCTTGAATTTTGGACCACACCCAAAAACACTCGTTCTTGTCCCACAGTGATAACAAAGGTACCCAAGAAGTTTCGTAAAGAGCAGTTCATAAATACGGCATCTAGCCTGAGCCGTACAGAAGTTGAGTACAAAAAATGATTGGACCTAATTTCAGTACAAAATAGCCACTGGCAGCCATCTTGAATTTTGGACCGCACACAGAAACACTTGTTCTCATCCCAAGGTGATAACAAATGTACCCAAGAAGTTTTGTGAAGATCGGTTCATAAATACAGCCTCTAGCCCAAGCCGTATTGACATATGCACTTACTGTGGCACTGAATAAATCAAAGTTCATCTAATTTGCATAATTTCTGCTCGAGAAAAAAACCTGTATTATATGTGATGTATTCCATGTTACTGAACATTCATACAGAAATTTATTCAAATCAGAACTTTCATACAGAAGTTCTGTACAAAAAAGTGACTGCACTAATTTTGGTACAAAATGGCTGCCGGCAGCCATCTTAAATTTTGGACCGCACCCAAAACACCCGTTTTTGTCCCACGGTGATAACAAAGGTACCCAAGAAGGTTCGTAAAGATCGGTTCATAAATATGGCCTCTAGCCCAAGCCATATTGGTATTTGCAGTTACACTGCTGAAAATAACATTAAATAGATCAAAGTTATTCTAATTGGCATAATTTATGCACGAGAAACAAACCAGTATTATATGTCATGTATCCCTTTGTACTAAACATTCACACACAAAATTATTCAAATCAACGCTTTCATATGGAAGTTCTGCGCAAAAATCTGATTGCACCTAATTTTGTACAAAATAGCTGCCAGTGGCCATCTTGAATTTCAGACCGGACCCCAAAACACTCGTTCTCGTCCCATGGTGATAACAAAGTTACCCAAGAAGTTTCGTAAAGATCGGTTCATAAATACGGCCTCTAGCCCGACCCGTATTGGCATTTGCAGTTGCAGTGCTGAAAGTAACACTAAATAAATCAAAGTTAGTCTAATTTGCATAATTTACGCACAAGAAAAAAACATGTATTATATATAATGTATCCCATGGTACTAAACATTCATACAACAAATTATTCAAATCAGAGCTTTCATACGGAAGTTTTGCGCAAAAATCGGATTGCACCTAATTTTGTACAAAATGGCTGCCAGCAGCCATCTTGAATTTCGGACCGGACCCAAAAACACTCGTTCTCGTCTCACGGTGATAACAAAGGTACCCAAGAAGTTTCGTAAAGATCGGTTCATAAATACGGCCTCTAGCCTGAGCCGTGTGTACAGCATGACGGACAGACGGACGACAAGCCATGACAATACCTCAAATTTGGCTTCGCCAAAGTTGAGCTAAAAAATAATAATTAAATGGTTTATGTCTGATATTTTACCCAAATTAATAAAATTGATAAAGCCTTCTTGCACCCAAGGGTCGAAATACACAACTATAGGCACCACCCATACTATTCTGTACATCATGAGGTCTAAACCGTAAAATAAACCAAGCACATGAACTATTGATGGCAAAGATATAATTACAAAAATGTAATTTTACAAAAAATGGCCCGAGAAACAGAAAATCTACTTTGTGGGGCCTTACTAAGATTATTTATTTATTTATTTATTTATTGGTGTTTAAGGTCACATATTTTTGCACAATGGCTAATCATGACCACAACATGAGTATCAACTCAAGACCAGGGGTGAGTGTTAATAAGCCATGTTGCCCATTTTAGAGAGGGTTTGCACCTCCCAAGCATTGGTGACTGGGTCCTATTTTACCAGTAAAGCAGAGCCTGTTTTCCGCAGTGAACAGTCCTTACTAAGATATTAGGTTCTTAAATTTTATTCCCATGCTGTTGTATCATAATACATTCAAATACATACAGAATGGTGGGTAAAATATTACAAAAGCCAAAAGTAATGAGCTTACACCCATTTTTGTTAAATTACCTTAAAACATTTTTAATTGCTATTTCATCATCCTCTACAGTACCTGTCACTTCTTTCTTTTGATTACCTAGATAAAAAACAAAGATACATAATAAAATATTGGTGTTATGTTTCGTGGAACTTTTAGCTTTTGGGCTTCTTCATATATTTATTTATTTATTGGTGTTTCAGGTCACATACTTATGCACAATCAATGGCTAGTCATGACCGTGTCAGTTTTACGGGTGAAGGAAGCTGGAGTATCCAGAGAGAACCACCGAGCAACTGTCAGCTCCTCAACATTCTAACTCTGTTGAAGCTCCGCTCACGCAAGGTTACAGCGGTTGAAGACATGTGTACCATCGACGTGCAGTATGCCTTAGTTCATGGCGTCACCATGCCCCCATGTAGGCAACTTGGATAAAGTGCCAGGCGGGGATCAAACTCGGGACCTCTAGCAAAGAAGTCCAACAGTCTACCACTGAGCCACCATGCTCCCATTGAGCTTCTTCATCAAAATTTATATGTACATTATGGACTGACACCAAGTCGAATATTAATGTGATCACAAAAGCGGTCTCTTTCTCACTCAGATCGTCATCCTGTCGGTCAAGAGTTCCATAATAAAATCTGAGCTTAACTGGTGAAGGGCTAGTTTATGCCCAAAGGCACTCTCTAATAATTTGTAATAATACAAATTTCTATTTATAAAGAAGATATTATTTGCATTTGACTGAATTTGGAACATGAATGAGGAAAATGAAGGCTTCTGCTCTGGTACTCTCAATTTTTTGAAAGCCCTGATAGTGGCTTCTAGCACTCAACCAGTTAAGAGTCTGAGGAATGTGATCATACCTGTACAGCTATCACATACCTCAGCCCTTCCAAATCACAACTCTGTGCACTGGTGTGATGGTTGATCACTTTGTCAATAAAATGCTTGCTCATTAAATGTCCTTATTTATGGCTCCTGATTCAAAACTTGCAAAAAGTGAACCACATTCAACAGCTGAACCCCAGTATCTGCCTTACCTTGACTTACCCACATACATATGAAGACACTTTAGAAGTATTAACATGCTGGATTAATTTGGAGTTTATTAACCTGCTAGTATATGAAAAATAGCAGAGGAGATATCCCTTCATGGTTATATAAGATTTTGTACCAAATTTCCACACAGTTTGGCACATGGCTGGTACGAACTATCGCCATGCCTTTTGTAAATTTCAAAAAATTTCCGAATTTCCTACGATTATCAGTCACCTTCCTAAAATGGTAACATAAAAGCTACTATGGATCTTCAGAGACTTATTCTACATCGAAATATTTCCACCAATTGGTATTATAAATCAATTACTTCATTTTGTGTACTTTTCGGAGACAAGTCATGTCAAAAATGTCAAATTTGAAAAAAGAATGTTTTTTTTTTCTTCAAAATTCACCTAATTTCAGAATGTTGGAATGGGCAGCAATTTGGGGTTCACTGAGCTGCCAGTATAACAAAAAATAGCAGAGATTATATAAGATTTTATACACATTTCTACATGGTCTGGCACAAAGCTGGTACACACCACACCCCAAATTTAGAAAATTCCGGAACTTACCACGATTATCAGTCACCTTCCTAAAATGGTAACATAAAAGCTACTATGGATCTTATGAGACTAATTTTAAAATCAAATATTCATACCAATTAATATTATAAATCAATTACTTTGTTTTGTGTACTTTCAGGAGGTAAGTCAGATAAATTCCTTCAAGATATTATATTGACCTGGCCCCTGGAACTTGCGGAAGCAGCATATATTCTTTTATCTTACCTCCTACAAGTATCTGGGAATTTCATTGGTTCAAAGATGTCACATGCAGACTGCATATAAAACCATATACTGCCTGTCAACATCAATATATGCTGACAGTTATGGGTAATCTCCCCTTTATTCACTGATTATTCAAAATGGCAGCAGCCGATTAATGCTTCAAGTTGAAAGACTGAGAGCTGGAAGCCCATATTTGGTCTGAAGTGCAGATTAGGCAATTTAGAAGGCTTCATATTCTGTGGATGTGTGACATGTTACCTTCGAAATGAAACAGTTTGGTATGTATGAATTTGCCTTGTTACAGTTTATGGGAGAGTGCCTGTAGGCACTCTCCCATAAATTGTAACAAGGCAAAGACACGTGAACACATTGTGAGAATTCTCTCATTTAATTTTGATCGCTGTTGTTATTAGTTCTGTGCATTGATGCAGCCGTCGGTAAGATATATTCGTCACACAGTTTGTTGGTGGCCTAATATGGTATAAGTAAGTAATTCTTTATTAGCATGACACATGCAACAGATTCAATACCTTTTACCTTTACAATAATGCACCCGGCCAATTTGACCTATATGTCAGGTTAGATTAACCATTACTAACTCGCATGCTCGAATGAACACTCGTCACAATCATAAAGACCCCACCCCACCCCAATTCGACTAGCACCCCAACCCACCTCTGTATCCTCCTCCCCCCACCCAGTATTTTATCCAAATCCCACCCCCCCCCCCAACCCCATCACTCTCTCTCACTCAGTCTCTTACTACACACATTCATCCTTCCACACACACATGCCTTGTATAAAGGCAGTCATGTCTTGTTTTCTCAAACAGGGTCATTACACAAACATCATTTACCATCGATACCTACAGACCATCCATCTGTGGCAAGCAGAAGTCGGTCTGAAGTGCAGATTAGTCAGATAAATTCCTTCAAGATATTATATTGACCTGGCCCCTGGAACTTGCGGAAGCAGCATATATTCTTATATCTTACCTCCTACAAGTATCTCGGAATTTCATTGGTCCAAAGATGTCACATGCAGACTGCTTATAAAACCATATACTGCCTGTCTTATATATTCTTATTCTTGATAAATATTTCTTGGTATATATGGTGTCAGTTAATTCCATATTGGACACGAGCTTCACTCTCGTCCAATATGAAACTAGAAACTGTTTTAGCACACTAAAACATATGTCTCCCCTTCCTTTCTATTTAATGCATTGCAAATTAAATATACATGAATAACAAGTATGTCCCAACATTCCCTTTGGGGAGCGGGGTAAAAATATCTATGATCTAGCTCAACATCCACATGTCAAAAAAAAACAAATTCTGGTCTGGACAATTACTCCCTATTTAAAGTACATAAATTTGACCTTGAGGTCAAGGTCACATGAAGGTCATGATGACATGTGGTCTCATTGTGATACATCCACATGTCAATCATCTAAGTCCTAGGTCAAAAAACCAAAAAGTTCTGATCTGGACAATTATTCCCTATTTGAAGTACATAAATTTGACCTTGAGGTCAGAGGTCAAGGTCACATGCAGTTCATCAAGGTAGCAGACATGCGGTTTCATGGTGACACATCCACATGTCAAAAAAAAAAAGTCTGGTCTGGACAATTTCTCCCTATTTAAAGTACATAAATTTGACCTTGAGGTCAAGGTCACATGAAGGTCATGATGACATGTGGTCTCATTGTGATACATCCACATGTCAATCATCTAAGTCCTAGGTCGAAAAACAAAAAAGTTCTGATCCGGTAATTATTCCCTATTTGAAGTACATAAATTTGACATTGAGGCCAGAGGTCAAGGTCACATGCAGTTCATCAAGGTAGCGGACATGCGGTTCCATGGTGACACATCCACATGTCCAAAAAAAAAAAATCTGGTCTGGACAATTACTCCCTATTTAAAGTACATAAATTTGACCTTGAGGTCAAGGTCACATAAAGGTCATGATTACATGTGACATGCGGTCTAATTGCGATACATCCACATGTCAAATGTCTAAGTCCTAGGTCAAAAAACAAAAAAGTTCTGGTCTGGATAATTATTCCCTATTTGAAGTACATAAATTTGACCTTAAGGTCAGAGGTCAATGTTACATTAAGGTCATCAAGGTAGAAGACATGCGGTCTCATGGTGACACATCCACATGTCAAATAACCAAGTCCTAGGTCAAAAAACAAAACAATTCTGGTCTGGACAATTACTCCCTATTTGAAGTACATAAATTTGACCTTGAGGTCAAGGTCACATGAAGGTCATGATGACATGTGATCTCATTGTGATACATCCACATGTCAATCATCTAAGTCCTAGGTCAAAAAACAAAAAAGTTCTGATCTGGACAATTATTCCCTATTTGAGGTACATAAATTTGACCTTGAGGTCAGAGGTCAAGGTCACATGCAGTTCATCAAGGTAGCGGACATGCGGTTTCATGGTGACACATCCACATGTCCAAAAAAAAAAATCTGGTCTGGACAATTACTCCCTATTTAAAGTACATAAATTTGATCTTGAGGTCAAGGTCACATGAAGGTCATGATTACATGTGACATGCGGTCTAATTGCAATACATCCACATGTCAAATATCTAAGTCCTAGGTCAAAAAACAAAAAAGTTCTGGTCAGGATAATTATTCCGTATTTGAAGTACATAAATTTGACCTTATGGTCAGAGGTCAAGGTTGCATGAAGGTCATCGAGGTAGACAACATGCGGTCTCATGGTGACACATCCACATGTCAATTAACCAAGTCCTAGGTCAGAAAACAAAAAAATTCTGGTCTGGACAATTACTCCCTATTTGACAGGGCTTGCCTTGAGTCGGGGCTGATCAGCCCAGGCCCCGAGATCAGCCCCGAGGAGCACTTGCCGGGGGCTTTTTTTCAAGCCCCGACATTTTCCACAAAAAAGCACTAACAATAATGGACAAAATGGAAAATCAGCCCCGAAAAGGCCCCGACCTCAATATGTGGGGGACTTTTTTTAAGCCACGACCATTTTACTCAAGGCGAGCCCTGATTTGAAGTACATAAATTTGACCTTGAGGTCAAGGTCACATGAAGGTCACAATGCTATGCGACACACCAGCTCATGGTGATACATCTACATGCCAAATTTCTAAAGCCTGACTCGAAATACAAAAAAGATCTGGTCCAGACAGTTTCCTTTAAAAAGGCGCATATGACCTTCAGGTCAAAGGTCAAGGTCACATGAAGGTCACTATGGTACACTGCACACCGGTTCATGGTGATACATCCACATGCCAAGTATCTAAGGTGTAGGTCAAAAGATAAAAAAAATTAAGGCCCGGACAAAGTTTGTGTGATGTTTCCCTTAAAAAAACACAAATCTGACCTTCAGGACAAAGGTCAAGGTCCAATGAAGGTCACTAAGGTACACTGCACATCGGCTCATGGTGATACATCCACATGCCAAGTATCTAAGGTGTAGGTCAAAAGACAAAAATGTTATGGCCCGGACAAAGTTTGTATGAGAAGAAGAAGAAGAAGAAGAATATGCACTAAAACAATATATCTCCCTTCTGGGAAGGGGAGACATAATTAACTGACACCATATATACCATATTAGGCCACCAACAAACTGTATAAATAATATCAAATGGTTGTGTCATTGAAGTCCACACTTCTCTTGTCATCAGCAAACTTACGACCAAAATCGATTACCTTTAAATGGCTGCGAAAATCTGGGGTTTTTTAACCAAATTCACCAGTTTTTCAGAAAAAATCGATAATGGCACACAAATATTACAGAGCAACATTCTAATATTCTAAAAGAATATTATTTGATGTGAAATAGTTTCCAAAAGATCCATAGTAGCTTTTATCTCATCATCTTGCTGGGAAGGTGACAATAATTGTGGGAAATTTGGAACTTTTTTAAGTTTGGGGGATGGTGGTAGTTTGCAACAGCTATGTGGCAGACATGGGTATAAATTCTTATATAATTACCGTATGAAGGTATATCAGCTGTGCTATTTTTGGCACACTGGCAGCCCAATAAACCCCAAATTAATGCCCATTCCAGCATTCTGAAATTAGGTGAATTTTGAATGAAAACATAATTTTTTCTCAAATTTAAGATTTTTGACAAGACTTATCTTGGAAAAGTACGCAAAACGAAGTAATTGATTTATAATATTAATTGGGATGAATATTTCAATGTGAAATAATTTCTAAAAGATCAACGGTAACTTTTATCTCATCATTTGAAAATTAAGGGGTGGTGGTAGTTTGTACCAGTTATGTGCCAGACTGTGTAGAAATGGGTATAAAAGCCTACATAAGTCATGAAGGTGTTTCAGCTGTGCTATTTTTGGCAAACTGACAGCCCAATAAACCAAAAATTGATGACTATTCCAGAATTCTGAAATTAGGTGAATTTTGAAAAAATGCAATTTTCTTCTTAAATTTGACATTTTAAACATATTATCAAGAAATGTACACGTAACAGACATAATTCATTTTATAGTCATGTAGGCTAACTCCTTATGAATCAGAATGATCAATTAAAGTTTAGTAGCAAATTTCGAATTTACGTAAAAATTGAAAATTTTCAGTGGGTAGAAATTATCTCCCCAAATTTTTGTGTGGGTGCTTAGACAACCTGGCAACATTTGGATTCTTATCGCGGAGATAATGACCTTCGATTTGATGTATAGAAACCTTTGTTCGGACAAAGTGGAACAAAAGTGAACTCTTTTTGTCTTGGCCCACAGAGTATCAAATTTACATCTAACTAAAGTTTACCACAATCAGCTCTGTCATGTGTGGGCACAATTCATAGAACAAACCGTAAATTCTCCACTGGGTTCTGTGTTAAATTACAAACCACAATGGTGCCCACCAAAATCAGTCAAGAATAACAATTTGAACAAACTTTAATCTAGGAGTCATAATTAATGCTATATACCAAACATCAAAAGATTCTGCCCGGTGGGTTTGAAGATCATCTCAGAAAAATATTCCTTCTACGTGACTAAGTTAAAATTCAGGCTCCCATAGGGAGCTAAAATTTGAGTCCAGGGATTTTGATTTGAACAAACTTGAATCTTACTGCACTAAGAACATCAATAATATTGTGGATATGAAGAAGATTTTTTAAAGAATAGTCCTTATATTGCACGAAGTTAAAATTGGGGATCCCACAGTGAGCCTAAGTATGATGCAAGGGACTTCACTGAACAAACTGGAATCTGAACCTCCTGAGGTTGCTGCTTATCAAAAGATTCTGACTGGTGGATCTAAAGAAGGAAATTTTGAAAGGAAATTCCCCATATTACGTCAAGTTAAAATTTAGATTGCCAAAGGGTAACTAAATATGAACTCAGGGACTGAATTTGAACAAACTGGAATCTTACCACACGAAGGATACTGCAAACCAAATATCTAAAGATTCTGCCTGATGGATCTGAGGAAGAGGATTTTTAAAGAATATTCTTCACATTGTACTGAGCTAAAGTTCCCGTTCCCATAGGCAGTACAAATATGACCCCTGAGACTTGACTTGGAACAAACATGACTCTGCTCCCGCTCCCCACCCCCAAATAATGCTCTATGGCAATCAACAAATGATTTTGACTGGTGGGACTGAAGCAGATTTTTTTTAAATATGAACCCAGGGACTTGAGTTGAACAAACTTGAATCTCGTACCACTAAGAATGCAACATACCAAATATCAAAATTCTGACTGATGGATCCGAAGAAGATTTAAAAAAAAATATTCCTCATATTACACTAAGTTAAAATTCAGGCTCCCACAGAGTGCCCGAAGATAAATATGACTCCAGGGACTTGATTTCAACAACCTTCAAGCTGACCCCCCATAGAGCTGTACAATACTACCGAAAATCTACTCCATTTTGGTACTTAGGTCAGGTACTGAATTTCCGACCTTGCTGGAAATGTAAAACCAACATTTTCGGTACATGAGTAAAATTTGATGAAAGTGATACAACGGCTGACATTTTTACCAGAATAAATTAATTCTACTGTTTCTTTTCTTAAGTCTCGTAATCAATATGTTGAAAAGAAGGGTTTTCCAAACAACAAGTACAGTAGCCTCTGTTCTACTCTATTTTTCCATGTGAGGACTCGTTTTGAAACTTGGAAGTCTTTGATTAGAGTTGCCGAAGAACCTGTATGTACACCTTGGAATCAAAACGTCCCTCATAGGTAAGCTTTAAGTTCCTGTTATTCTGGAAAGAGTTGTCTGCATGGTGCATTTAACAATTCAATTCATGTTGTTGTTCGAGTTTATTATTATATTCGTTACTAAATTTGATATAAAATATTCACGTTAATCATTAAAATGGAACACATACTAACCTGACATATGTGAATTTAAGCCATTTATTTCCCGAAACAAATTCATCAAATACAATGCACAGAATGATTATTAGATTCAGTCATTCAGTGATTGTGATAAAAATAAATCACAAGCAAATGACGTAATGGCATGGCATGTGATCACATGTACTCGATTAGCTCAAACCGGTCCTACTAAATATCAGAACCTGCAAGAACCCCCTTGAACTGCACAGAACCCCCCCCCCAAAGCCCAAGCACCCCCACCCCACAGGGGCCCCCATCTAAACTACACTTGCATGGTGTTTTTATAGAAAATATTTCATTTTCAGTATGTGGGAAGCATTTGCAAGCAGGATGATGAAACTTTAAGTCCCATAACAGTTTGGAATCAATTTAATATTGTGTTTTCAACTTAGTCTCCATTTGGCCCTAACAGAGAAATTGAGAGAATGTGGCTAATATGGCTGAAATTTTATTGCCCATGCTCCATGAGCTCTGTCAAATAAGTTATGGTAGATTAAATGCTTGTATTGGATGTACTGAGGCCAAATAGGTCTGTAAACAAAGGAAAACTGGGGATAGTCAGGGTAATTTTATTCAATTAACAGGAGTTCACTTTATAACCTATCTTCTATTAACAGGTCAAATTTGTACTGGAGGTATGGTAAATGGTTTTGTGTTGGGAAATTATATTCAATTAACAGGGTTATTCAGTTAAGAGATATCCAATTAAGTGGGCTCCAGTGTACTATAAAATGTAGTAAAATCAAGACTGAATCATGGGAAACAAATGAAAAGACCCGAGATTCAGTGTTCTAGTATTTGTTTTTTTACAGGTAGAATTCCACATTGTGCTGTGGAAGAAAGGTGACAGAGAATGTTGTTCAAACTGCGACCCAGGTGTACGAAATTAGAGCTGTTAGGTTGTTAAATTTGGCCCAGGTTTTGGTTGTAATACAAGAGTCTGGTTTCGTTTTTTATTTCTATAGACTTACACAGATAGGAAAAACTCAAGGAAATATTGAAACTGCAACAAAAGCCACTTTTTCAAACTACACGGCTGTCTACGGATTAGATGACATAGACAATGACAGGTGTAACATGAAGCAGTATATAGGACAAGTGGGAGTATGGTGGCTCAGTGCCTATGGCAAGGAACTTCAAGCTGAGAGGTCTGCGGTTCAATCCCCACCAAGAGTAACTGCGTTGTGTCCTTGGGCATGACACTTAATCCCAATTGCCAACATGCAGGCATGTTGGCACTGGGCACTAAGGCATAATGCACGTCTATGGTGAACCTGTCTTCAAACAATTCTAACCCTGATTGTGTGGAGTTTGACAATTGCTCACCATTGCTCAGTGGTTCTCTCCAGGTACTCTGGCTTCCTTCACCCACAAAACTGTCCGACATGTGGTGACACTAGCTGTCAAAAGTGTTGTTAATCTCCAATTAAAAAAAGGTAGGAAAAGTAACATTTCATATTTGGGTGGTTCAACTTACTACCCACTTGTTTTTTTTTGTTTGGATTAAAGTTGCTGATCTGCAATCGAAGCAAATTAAATGGTGAAAGTACTGTCAGTCTCAGTTTTCTCCCCATGCATTTTACGTCACACGCGAAATTATTTTAAAAAATCCTAGGTCATGATATTCAGACAAATTCTGATAAACACACGTATTCTGAACATCTGAAAGGGAATTACAACCACGTCAGATTCAACTGCAAATTTTGTCCAATCAATGACATTCAAAGAAAGGGGTTAGTCAACAGAGCAATGTTTCAACAATGTCACATCAAGCAGTTTAGCCCATGTATATGAAGAATGGAATCAAATGAGGACCCCAGTGTAAACTTAACCTCTAGAACACTGATAGTGCAAAAGAAATTTCACCAATCACTCTTTTTATATCTTGTTTAACTATGAATTTAATCAATTATACCTTAAAAATATATATATATAATTATATATTAAACAGGGCATATTTGGTTAAACGTCAAACTGCATTATGAGGAATATTTTCTGCTGAAAACTTTGCCATTTTGACATCAGTGTGCAGAGGGTTAAACTACCGGTATAATTTATTACATAGAGTTAGCATCTATGAAATGCCGTCTTCACCTTCAGTGGACTTTTGGAGGGTGTCAACAATTCAGGTTGGCATAATCGGCATTTTGTCTCGATTCAATGTCAGGGTTTGTACAGGTTTAACAAGAGCAACGCTAACGCATGTGCTAATGCCCCCGAAGGTAGGCAAGTCGTACTCACATGTGGATAATCAGACAACAGCTTCACTGCTGCTACATTGCAGAACAACACTGCATTGCAGAACAACAGTAAGGAATGGCCAAGTGCCAATAAAATTATTATTACTTATATTTTGTTAATATATTTTGTAACAACAGACAACAGCTTCACTGCTGCTACATTGCAGAACAGCACTAAGGAGTCAGTAATAGAGAAAAAGTTATAAAAATAATTGCAGATGACTTGAATGGTGCTATATTGAATAATTACTGAAAGAGGCAAAAATAGGAATAGTACATACCTTTGTTGAAAATTCTCAAACCAGTGAAAAAGTAGAACTGGTCTTGCATCTTTTCCAAGTGAAAAAGGGGGCATAACTGCATCAAAAATTGCTGAGTTAAACCTCAAATTGAAACCGACCTGTACTTTGACATGAGTAATCAGCATGTAAAATTTGAAACTCATCGGTTCAGCCAAACAATTTTAATTGATAGGAAACCAAAAAATCATCAATTTTCAAAGTAAATAAGGGACATAACTCCTTTAAGATTTGTTGGACGAAACCCTAGGTACACGGGCATCCATTCCCCCAAGCTGCCCTATCACCATACCAAAGAACATTAAAATCCGACAACTGATGTTCGAGTTATAATACAAAATGTTCGTACGGACGGACGGAAAAAGTAAATAAGGGACATAACTCCTGTAAGATTTGTCGGACGAAATCTCAGGTACAAGGACATCCGTTCCCCCAAGCTGCCCTATCACCATACCAAAGAACATTAAAATCTGACAACTGATGTTCGAGTTATAATACAAAATGTTCATACGGACGGACGGACGGAAAAAGTAAATAAGGGACATAACTCCTTTAAGATTTGTCGGACGAAATCCCAGGTACAAGGGCATCCGTTCCCCCAAGCTGCCCTATCACCATACCAAAGAACATTAAAATCCGACAACTGATGTTCGAGTTATAATACAAAATGTTCGTACAGACGGACGGAAAGTTAAAAAATTCATAGTAATTTATATATTTTTTATACTTACCAATGACCCAGACTTAACTGGTGCTAACTCTTAAAAATCTAGGGCCAAACACAAATTTTGTCCCCCAATCCCCGAAATTTGCATCTAAAACCAAAAGAAATCATGTCCAAAGGACCTCCATACTTTGCCCCCACTGCGCAGTGTCAAGGACGTTCCCAAATTGGTGCCAATCACCATTCTTACTGGCAGTGCCTGGTCAGCGCCATGTACTCAGCGGGGAGGTAAGAGTTCCCAACTCCTGGGAGGGCCATCCCCGTCTGGGTCATTGGTAAGTATAAAAAATATATAAATTACTATAAATTTTTTAACATTTTTATACTGTACCAATGACCCAGACTTAGCTGAATAGTAAAAAGGCTGGAGGGCCTAGGACATAGAGGAAAATCCAATAAGCTCAACTATATAATATAGAGTGAACCCCTCAAGGAGAAAAGGAGTATTAGGCTTTATATGTATCTTTCTTATTTTATTATAAATTAGAAAGATACAATACCCTTCATAATTGGGCACAATAACATTCATGTTCTCTATTAACATCCAGTATAACCCATTATACTAATTATTTTTAAAGTAAGCCAATAAATAAAGTTAGTCCAGAGAATTGAGACTCTTTATATTCATTAAAAGTGTCCGAGGATTGTATATTAACGCCCGTTTGACACTTGACATATACAAATGCTTCACACCGAGCTACACTTTAAAAATATGACATGAATGAATTTTTAACATTAATATTACACTTTAAAACCATCCCGGAAACGACTCAGAATTACTGACTCCGGAGGAGGAATTCCCTTGCTTTTCACTATAAAGCAGGTGACCTAAGGGAACACCCCCCCCCCCCCCCCTTCCCCTTGCCCTGGGTCAAATAGCCCAGAGCGAAGAGGGCAGCAGGCCGGAGTCACTGCCGGAACAGAAAGCCTGCATAACTATAGTTGCAACTGTTTAGTGGACGACATTCTGAGCAACAGATAACGGACCTAAACAATGCAGGTCTCCAGAAATGGACTCAATATTTCTGAGATAAAAATTTGTGAATGTGGATGGCTGAGACCAATAAGCAGCCTTCATTAAATCTGTAATAGCCACACTATTAGCATAAGCCCAAGATGTAGAAAGAGCTCTTACTTCATGAGTCGAAATCTTAAGCACAGACTGCTGGGAAGAAGATAAACTTTCATAAGCAGTACAGATAGTTAATTGAATCCATCTAGCAATAGAATGGACTGAAATGTCCTTTCTATTAGGCATCAGAGACAGAAAGAAACGTTTTCGTCCCTTTCTGATAAACTGAGATCTCTGTTTATAAATGCGTAAAGCTCTAACAGGACAGAGTAAAGGCCTACGCCCGTCTGAAGACAGAAGAGCCTTAATAACAATAGGTTCCGGATATTTATTAGGAGCCTGATTCTTAGCTAAAAATCCAACATTAGTAGTGAAGGTGATAGTGTTCCCGACACTACGATAGTGAGAATCGGCCACCGATAGTGCATGAAGCTCACTGACTCTTCTAGCAGAAGAGAAAGCTAAGAGAAAAGCTGTCTTATAAGACAAGAATTTGAAATCTACTGTCCCAAGAGGCTCAAATGGCTTTTCCTTAAGTTTAAGAAGAACCCAAGCTAAATTCCACTTAGGAATTAACCTAAGAGTTCTGGGTCTATTTATCGAGAAGTTTCTAACTAACTTAGATAAAGAGACATTAGATCCAATTTGTAAACTATCATGATGTGCATAGGTATCAGATAACATAGACCTATAACCCTTAATAGTAACAGGCTGCAGTTTGATTTCGTCAAACACATATACTAGAAAGTTTGCAATGTCTGGTATGGAGGGATCAAAAATATCCACAGAATGATCCCTACACCAACGACGAAAAACCTTCCACTTAGCCGCATAATTTAGCGAAGAGGAGGTCCTCCTACAGTTAGAAATCGCGTCCACTGCTCGTCCTGTAAAGTGCTTGCCATGCAAGAAGGACCGCACAATGGAAAAACGTGAAGGTTGAGACCTTGAAGGTTGTGATGAAGTCGACGCGGTTTCCCCTGCGAAAGAAGATCCTCCCGTGGAGGAAGCTTTCGCGGTAGGTCCCACAACAGACACCTGAGTAGATTTATCCATGGTCTCTGTGGAGACAGAGATGCTACCAACAGAATCTTGCACTGAGATTTTTTATCTTTAGCAATATTTGCTGAATCAACGGCGCTGGAGGATATGCATATCCTATCATTCCGTCCCATGAGATCGATAGAGCGTCTACTGCAAATGCCCTTGGATTCGGGGCACGGTGACACATACGTCTGCAACTGATTGTTGAGATGTGTCGCAAATAAGTCTATCATTGGCCGTTCCCACTGGTAGCAAATCTGATTGAATACTTGTTTGTTGAGAGTCCACTCCGATGGCAACAAGCGACCCTTCCGTGAAAGGGAGTCTGCTAGTACATTCAGACGACCCGGTATATGATGGACCGAATGTAGAACCTGATGTTCTAGAGCAAACAGAAGGATTCTCTCCGTTAGATTGAATAACGGAACGGAATGAGTGCCTCCCTGGTTCCGTATATACGCCACTACTGTCGTATTGTCGGACAGAATTTGGACATGAGCTTTGTGAATAATGTCCATCCAATGACGTAACGCAAGCCAAATTGACATCATTTCCTTGATGTTTATGTGCTTGGTTAGGAACTGTGGATCCCAAAGACCCTGGCATCTTGAATCCGTTGGGATCAATGTTGCACCCCAACCTGTTTGACTGGCATCCGTCATAATGGTAAAACTCGGATCCGGCAACTGCAGCGGAACTCCCTGAGTTAACCACTGAATGTTTGCCCAAGTCTGAATCTCTTGTTTCACCTGATCTGACAAGAGAACATCTATGTCGAGCGAATGAATCTTCACACTCCAATTCTGAGTTAAGAAAATTTGGAGAGGACGAATGCGCAACCGCCCCATCGGAATGAGATTCGCGGCGGCTCCGCACAAACCTATCAGTCTCATAAACTCCCTCGCTGTGACTTTGTCTGCATGAAGACAATAGCGAGCGTAACAACTGACTAATTTCGCTCTTGTTAACGGCAGACGAACGAGATTGTTGTGCGTCTCGAAGCTCATTCCCAGATGAGTGAATGACTTGGACGGCACCAGATCCGACTTCTTGTTTATAACAAAACCGAGACGTCGGAGCAATAGAAGCAGATTCTGCACATCGTTCTGAAGCGTTAACTCATTGCCGTACCTCTGAAGAATGTCGTCCAGGTAGGCTGACGTTACCGCAGACGAATGAGCTCGGAAATACATCATTACCAAGTTCATTACCCGAGTGAAAGCCCAGGGTGCTAGGTTCAATCCGAAGCACATCGCCCGGAATTGATACACAACTCCTAGGACTGCGAAGCATGGATACTTTCTGAATGTCGGATGTACCATGACATGAAAGTACGCATCCTTGAGATCTATGCTTGTAGCATAATCGTTCACCCGAATACTCGCTCTGACCGACCGAATCGTCTCCATATAAAATTTCGGAGCGACGATCAGCTTGTTTATCCAGCTCAAATCTATGACTGGACGGAACGAGCCGTCTGGTTTCGGAACCAGAAACAGATGGCTGTAGAATCCCGGTGTTTCCTGGTCTTCTACGACCTCTACTGCGTTCTTCATTAAAAGAGACTGCACCTCCGATAAGAGAGCGTCTCTTTTCTGCGGATTTGACGGAAGTTGCGTCCATTTTGGACTTCGAGTTAACGGAGGCTTTCGTTTGAAGGATATTCTTAGACCTTCCGAAATCACCCCTCTCACCCAAGGGTCGTCCGTAATCGACGCCCACTCTTCTGAAAAACTCGACAACCTTCCGCCAACCAGAACGCGATAGAGGCTGAAGCCATCACCTCCTGGACCTGCAAGGCCTGCGGGAGGAGAAACCACGTCCTCCACGACCCGCACCTTGTCCCATCGACCTCGGGACGTCCGACCGATTGTCCCGGCCCAAAGGACGTCCCGCACAAGAGTCGCTGCCTTGACGGTCTCTTCAATAAGACCAACAGGACGCACCGGAACCTCTATAGGAACCTTTCTTGGGCGCATTAGACCCAGAAGTGCCTGTCTTATTCTTCTCTGTCATATCCGACTTTTTGGAAGCGGATTTAAACAACAGAGAATCCGAAGCTTTCTTCGTAATTTTATCGTAGATTGCAGAAAGCTTGCCGTCGAATAGAAGTTCTCCGGAGACCGAAGCGACTCTGAGAGAGTTCTTCACCTTACTATCCACGCGTGTGGATGTAGCTAAGGCTGCGTCACGTCTAACCAACTCCAGGTTTGCCACTGAAAGGGCTGAGTTATACATGGAATAAGCCACTGCCCTTGAAAGAAGTCTTAATGAGGATTGTATATCCTGGAATTCTTTCCCTTGAAGACGCAGTGATAACGCCTTTGTAAGGTGATCTGCGTAAGATAAATCGTCTAAACTGGCCCTGTTCGACGTGATTGTCGTATCCAACACCGCGGTTGGAACGGACATAGACGACGGTAACGACAATTCTAAGTCTTCCGCCTTGTCGTCAAGACGCAGAGGAACTCTCGGAATACCCTGTCCTGCCGTATCAAATTTATTCCTTGCATTAATGAAAGGCAGGTTAAGAGCATTGGAGGACAAGAAACCAGCTTTGCCTGTTTAGGAAGCAAGCTTGAATATAGCGTCGTTCAATAATTCAAATGTTCTTGTGACATTATTGGACTGAGACGGAAACTCAGGGACAATGTCTCTGAACCGCTCAAAGAATTCAGTGTCCAATGATGCTATTATTCTCTTGTCCGGAACCGCAGCAGTCTGGCCCGACGGAACAACGTGAGGAAGGAAGTGCCGGATAAAATCCACGGCAGCTTTATGTTGTTCCGAAAGGGATAGCTCCAAGTCATCTGTATCCCTTTCACCATCCGGTCGGACCTCACGATGCTCCCGGTCGTCTGCACCCGATGCTTCGGGGGAGCGTACCGACCCAGCGCCGTCGGATAATTCCCGATCCGACACCGATTCTGTCGGCTGCTGGGATGCTACGATAATTTGTGCTATCTGTGCAAGCACGTCCGTCATCGAGGCCTGCGGAGTGGCAGTCTTTCGCTGCTTCGCCGCGGGAAGCTCCGCATCAACTGACTCCCGCAAGTAGGTGGTAAAGGCCGATATACGACCACTTGTACATGTACGTGTACAACATACGCACACGATGCGTTCACCAACGTGGAATTCGGTGTTAAATCACACGCTTGTTCACAAAAACTGTACATTGGTCTTGAAGCCCTCATGTACAGTCAGTGACTCCTAGATCACGCTTTTAGCGTTCAAATACTCGTGGTGAACACATCGTGTGCATGTGTTGTACATCTTCAGTTGTATCGTGTACGTGATTTTTGGTCTACGTTCGCATCGCAGATCAGACCCATCGATCCATCGTCGGCGAACGCGATCGAAAGCAAAAGATTCTGGGTGATCATCAAAAAACAACAATTGTGGTTCAAGACCAGCGGTCCAGAATTGGCAATTGCGTTGGTACAGATGGTCCAGAAACTCTCCCTCGTTTCTGAGGCGGTTACGTTTTTGATTGATATAAATATAGGGGAGAAAAAAAATATAAATAAATAGTTATTTAGAAAAATAAATATATCAAATTGAATAGATAATAAAAAAAAAATACGTAAATCATGAGCGATTCTCAGACTATTAGAGCGAGGTTAAACATGCTGATGAGAGCATACGCAATCTGCGTGAACGAACAACTACGTCCCATCTTGTTAGAACGATGTGTCGGATGTCGGGATCATCTAGACTTCGATCACGAGTATCATTCGTGTCTGACGATGGAAAGGGAAGATATGGTCGTCATGTATTTCGAACCAGCGTTCGAACGCATTAAATTCGACGATGTGATCACGTTTTGGAAGAGATTAGTCTACTGTAAGAATCGAGACAGGCCCACAGATTCAGAAGAACTGAAATTGGCGCGCAGAAGTTTGACTTTAGAAGACAAGGGATGCATCAATTATTGCTGAACGAAGCATACGTCTAAGTTTTGTTTTTCGTTGATATAAAAATAAGGGAGAGTAGAAAATAAAAAAAAAATAAATACACACATAAATTTTTTATCTAATATTAGAAAGAAAAAACACAAAAAAAAATGAGAACCAGAAATAAATTGTATCCAACGTTAGTGGACGACGAGGACGAGAAGCCGAACGGCGTTTTGCCGACAGCGCCGTCGCTAGAAGAAAGAGAAAGAGGAGAGAGGTATCGCATCGATCAAATCAATAGAATCCAAGAGTATCTGACTCGAGAGAGAGATTCTCGTCGTTCCCTCAAGAAGTATTCGCGTTTCGTGAAATTCGTCAACGGGATCGACACGACACTCATCACGATTTCCATGGGTTTACACGCGGCCGGCATCGGATTGTTGTCGACCGCGGTCGCCATTCCGATCGTGTTGACCGTGGAAGGAGTGACCCTCGCCGCCAGATTGTTCAGCACGGTCGGAAACTTTTTGAGTAGGAAATTATATATGAAGGCTAGGAAACACGACAAGATTCGCGTCTTGGCCGACTCCAAGATCGACACGATATCCGAAATGATCTCTATGGCGTTGAAAGACGGTAGGATATCGGACGGAGAATACTTCGCGATATTGAGCGAAAAAACGAAATACGATGCCATGAAAGAAGCCGTGAGAATCAAGACTCGTCAGATCATTAAGGAAGTGTTGAAGGATTCTCTCGTGGAAAAGGGTAGGAAAGAGGCCAGGGAGGAATTCAGTAAGATGATAGAACTCAAGAGCAGCGATTGAAAAAAAAAAAATATATATATATATATAATAAGAACAGAATTTAAAAAAAAAAAAAAATATTAAATTCATATATAAAATAAAAAAAAACGAAATTAATTTAAATAACTCTTCAAAAAAATGTATTGCGTAAAGTGTAAGAGAGTTACCGAGACGAGTAATTCTAGAGAAGTGCGAACTAAAAACGACAGACGGATGCTTCGCGGAATTTGCGACGTGTGTGGTTCTATAAAGACTAGATTCGTCAAACAAAAGAACGCGAGCAAAGGTAAAGGCATCGTGAATAAAATGATCAACAATCTACCTTTCGAAATGCATCTGCCGGTCACAGTTTCACGGGACCAGGAACGAAATTGAATAAGAGACTCAATGCCGATCTGACACCCAAATCTTGGAGCAAACCCGTGAATAGGGTGGACGCGGCCGCATACGATCACGATCTGTGCTACGCCGGACATCCCGATACCAAGACTCACAACGACGTCTGCGACAAAAACATGTTGGCGAGATTGAGAGGCATATCGAATCCGACCAGGAGAGAGAAGATGGAACGTTCGCTGGTCGGCAATCTGATCGGTGCGAAACGTCGATTCGGATGGGGCGTTCAAAAAAAAAAGCGCATCTGAAAAAGAGAAGAAGAAGAAACGATTATTGACGAGCGAATTGGCCAAGGAGTTACACAAACCCATAGTGCGTAAATTTCGAAAGAGAAGGGTGTTCGTGAAGGGTCTGGACGACATCTGGTCCGCCGACTTGGTCGACATGAGATCGTTTTCGAGGTGGAACGAGGGCGTCAAATATCTATTGACGGTCATCGACGTGTTTTCCAAATACGGTTGGATCAGAGCTTTGAAGAATAAATTGGGACCTTGCGTCGCCGAGGCTCTGAAGAGCGTGTTCGACTCGTCCTCTCGAAAACCGAGTAAATTGTGGGTGGACAAGGGAAAGGAATTCTACAACAAGGACGTTCGTCGATTGGTAGACCTCTACTCGATCGAAAACGAAGAGAAAGCCAGCGTGGTGGAACATTGGAATCGAACGATGAAGGAGAAGATGCACAGATACTTCACGGCGAATTCGACCAAGAAATACATATACGCTCTGAACGGTCTGGTGAAAGATTACAACGACACGCGACACAGATCGATCAAGATGACTCCCGCGGAAGCTAGCGATCCTCGAAACGAAAAACGGGTCTACGCGAATCTATATCCCGAGAGATTTAAGATCGGGAAGAAGAAGTCTAGAACGCCGAAATTTGCGGTCGGCGATCGAGTGAGAATCTACGCTTATAAGAGTCCCCATGGGAACCCCGGGAAGTAAGCAGCACTTGTTTACTGTGGTAAACCAGTTCCGCTTTACTAGTAAAATAGGACCCAGTCACCAATGCTTGGGGTGAAAGTCCTCTAAAATGGGCAACATGTAGATCAACGATTGACTAAACTTGACTTCATCTCCATGTTGTGTCACAATTAGCCATGGTGCATAAATATGTGACGTTAACCACCAACAAACAAACAAACAAACGCTTATAAGAAGCACTTCGAAAAGGGTTATACTCCTCGATGGACCTCGGAAATCTTCGTGATCATCAAAATATTTCACACCGATCCGGTGACTTACGAAATCGAAGCTTTGGATGGAGAAGAGATCATCGGAAAGTTTTACGAACAACAATTACAGAAGACGAAGTTTTGATGAAGAACACAAAAAAAATTTTTTTTTTATTTACTCTCTTTGACATTTTCTTGTTTACACACACATATATATAAGAGAGAAAACAGAATAATAAAAAATAATTAAAAACTATTTTTTTAGATAAAGAAAGCAAGTGAATTAATAAACAAAAAAAAAACTAAAAATCCTTTAAAATGACAAATATACTAGATATAGCACAAAGCATAGTGAAAGATGAAAGTATTCAAGAATATGAGGTTCACGAATACGAACCGGTAACCGGAACGAGTTTGAACAATGCGGGAGAGATAAGAATCAACGTCGAAACTCAAGATCTATTTGTACATCCTAGCAAGAGTTACATAGTGGTGCAGGGACGTCTCACCAAGGAAGATGGGAGCAACTACGCCGACGACGACACGGTTACTCTTGCCAATAATGGCATCATGCATCTATTCAGTAACATAAAATACATGCTATCCGGACAAGAGATAGAATCTGTGTTTCATCCCGGTCAGGCCACCACGATGTTCGGACTCTTGACGTATCCTGATGATTTTTCGAAATCCAGAGGACTTAATCAGTTGTGAGTGAAAGACACTATAGGGCCTGCTAGCGCCAGCGCCGCCACGATATTCGACTACGTCGTCAAGACGTCCAGACCTAAAGGAACGTTTTCGTTCAGGATACCTTTGAAACACATCTTCGGATTTGCAGACGATTACAACAAGATCATGTACGGATTCAAACACAATCTGACGTTGATTCGAAAAGGAAACGACGACGCAATAGTGAGACTCACCGCGACCGGTGCGGGTAAAATAACTCTACACAAGATATCGTGGTTCGTTCCGCACGTGGAGCCTTCGATTGATGAGAAACGCGGTCTCTACAAGATCATAGAATCCAAGAGTAAATTACCCGTGGGATTTAGAATGAGACAGTGTTTTCCAAACATCCGGTAGATTCGTGAGCGCGTGTCCACCCATGTCTAGTTTACCTTCCATGATGTCGCCCTTTCTCCAGACCGAGTTGTCGTCCACGTACTTTCTGCTGACAGCGCTGGAATCGAATTCGGGATCGTGATCGAGACCGAATAAATTGTGACCGTTCATGTTGATGCCACCCTCCATGGTTCCGCCAGATTCTTTGTTCAGGTAGAGATCGTCCACTTGCGATTCTAGGTATTCTTGCGATTGTAACACGGAAGAATCCACATAGCCCTTGTTGACTGTGGTTGAGTCCGCATCCGTGTTGTCGATCTTCGACAGATTCAATATCTTGTGGAATCCCGCATTCAGATCCGATTTCATTTCACGTCCGTCAGACTTTCTCCGTTCCAGATCTTTGTAGTGTTTGGTCGCCACGTCCTTAGGATTCGTGGGAGCGGCCACGTTCGTTATCTTGTAAGAATTGGCGTTCAATTCCGAGTGCATCGTTTTTCTGAACGTATCTATTTCTCAGGTGTTCGCTGAATCTCGCGTGAGAGTCGTCCGCGTATTTCTTGGTGGCGGCATCGGTGGGATCTACAGGATTCGCGACGTTCACCAAACATTTGGATTTCAGATCGAGATCGTCGGTCATGGTTTTATCCACGTAATTATCCAGCAGGATTCGTTCAAAATCGGAGTTCCCCCTGTCGACGTATTTTTTAGTCGCGGCATCTGCGAGATCTATCGGCTCGGGAAGATTGTAGAGCTTCTTATCGTTCATGTTCAGAGGTTCTTCTCGAGGTTCGTATCTCCAAACGTAACGCTCGTCCAAGTTGGCAATGTCGTAACCATCGTCGATTTCGAACGTCTTCCTCTTCTTTCTCGGGTTGACTTTTTCGTCGTCACTTCTACCAAATTTATCGACTGTCATGTTGTTGTGGGATTTTTTTTTTTGTTGTTGTTTAGAAAAAAATGTGTTCAAAACGAAGTTTATTAAAAATGAACTATGTTATTTTATTTTTCGTTTTTTATTCGATTAAAATTTTTTTAAAATAATTTTTTTATCTTTATATATATACTATAAAAAAAAAATCTCTCTCTAATGTAAGTCATTGAGAATGTCTTGAAATTCATCTCCTTCAGACCATCTCTTGAGAACGTAGAGACACAGGTGACCGCAAAACACTTGATCTGGTGATTGCACTTGATCCGTGTTGTAAAGAACCATCGATTTGTTGAAATAGTTCTTTATTTCTTTCGGCGGCGAGATTCCGTAGCTGTCGAAATAATAATTCTTCTTCTTCCCGTTCTTGAACCACGCCACCCAGTGAGTGCCTTCACCCGATGAATCGTCTAGATTTAAAATTCCGCATTCCGATTGTCGAGGTCTTCTCTTCGGCAAGGCATCTCTGGAAAACACTCCTAGAAAATCTTCGATTTTCAAATCTTTTGCCGCATTCAACAGATCGATGTTGGATAGGGGTTCGTTGGGTAAGACGACACCTTCTACAGATATCTTTATTTTCTTATTCATAAATAAGTATATATTATTTGTTTTTTTATTTATTTTATTATAATTCACTAAAAAGTGACGTTCTTTTTTTTCTATTTTTTTTTCTTTTTCTTTTTAAACTAACTCTATCGACTTCCACAATCTTGAATCCGTCAAATTCCTTGACATCTATAATCTTGGATTCATCTAATTCTTCTTGATTTTCTGGAATCCTACTAACTTTCTCGATGTCACTATCGATTTCCATAATTTTATGTTCATCTAATTCCTCTTGATTTTCTGGAATCGTATCATCCACAATCGTATCTGGAATCTTATCATCTACAATCATATCTGGAATCCAATCATCCACATTCTTATCGTCTCTAATTAGATCCACAGTCCAATGTCCGAGTGCCAAAGTGCTTATTTTATCGTCTAACACGAATCTCTTATCGTCGTCGGCCGTCAGCGAAATCTTGTTGACTATTTCGGCATACAGGTCGTGATTTTCGCTTCGAATCGATTTTATAGTCTTATACACCGGACCACTTCCTAACAGACAATCTTTATACTCTTGGAAAGAGATGTTTTTCTTCACCACGCACGCTTTAACTCCTTTGCACTTCTTGATCTCTTCATCATCTTCTAGACGATAAGCATAGAGTTTGGGTCTCAAGCCCACGAATTCGACAATCTGTTTACCGCCGCTCTCGTCCTTAAATTTACCCAACACCTTCTTGTTGTCGTTCGACTGAATGTTGGACGAGTGATCGACGGGATAATTGCTCGTGTCGAACCACTCGGCCACGTCCGGAGATATGTCTCGGTAGACGTCTTTCGTCTCTATCTCGTAAACTAAACTGTCCGTGTCGGTGAACAGTAGTTTGGCTTTGTCGCCAAATTTTCATTTGACGTAATCGTAGTGAAACTCGTACATCAATCGCTTGCTGACATCTAAGATGATCGGTCCGAGATAATGCGGTTTGTCGAACTTCAGGTGCGTCTTTTGCATGTGAACAGCCACTAGATTTTCGCTGAATATGGTTCGGTGTTTGTAATTGGGTTTCGTCACTAATTTTTTAGCTCTTTTCTCAGACGTGACGAGTCGAACGTCGGTTCTCTTCCTGATGTTTTCCATCGATTTGCCGTACACGCAGTTGTTCATGAGTTTGAAGAAATCTTTTTCGAAATCGTTCTCGGCTCGGGTTCTGAGATTCGTGTTGAGATTGATGTATTTTTTCATCCAAGGCTCTTCGTCGAATCGAATGATGTGATGTATGTCGACTAATTTCATCCCGTAATCGACGTACTGTTTCAAATTCTCGCTGTAGACGACGTAGTTACGTTTGTTAAATAAATTGGGAATGAGTTTTTCCTCGTCTCCTTCGTTCGGTTCCATTCGTTCGTGAGCCAGCGGATAATCGTTGTGTGGATCATGTAATTCTTCCAGATAGTTCAAATCGACTTCTAAAATGCAAGGATAGTCTCTCCATTTTTGCATCTCTTCCTGTTCCTTCACCCATTCGAAATTTCCAATCGGTAAAGGATGACTCATAGCCCAACCGTACAGATTATTGGCGTCCCAATACTGTATGTATTTAGTCGACCGTTTCGAATCGAAACCTTCTTTCATGTAGGGATTGTTAGCTTCAGAATGTCTGTGGGAGATCATCGAGACGCCACCTCTCGCAGCCCTTTCGAACATGAGCAACATGCCCACGTCGGATAATAATTCCAATTGGACTTCGGTGGTCTTCAACAGAGCGTCCCACGCCAGACCGGGTGCGGTGAAATACCAAGCGGGATCCAGATCGTAATTTCGACAACAGACGTCTCGAAAATTTTCGAACACGTCTGCCAAGAGCAGAACGTCGGTCTTCAGATAGAGATCGTGATAATCTCTCATGGTTTTCATATCGAATGATTTCCACACGTTTTTGGCGTGTTCGTAATTCTCGTCGGGAATGTCGGATTCGTATAATTTCGAATAAAAATCATCTTTCGAAGGTAGTGCGGTGTCTTCGAATCTCTTTAGATCGTTCATGTAATCGTAAGGATAGACTCCTTTCCTCAACATGACGTCTACTCGTTCTCCGAAATGTTCGCTCGTGATTTTAAATTTATCCTTGCTCATGTTATCGACTAATTTTTCCAGAGCGGTCGACATGAATTTAAAAGTGTCGATGAAACGTATGCCTCTACGAATGGATTTCGTTTTTTCTTTCAACGTATTTCCGTCGATTACTCTTTTCCTCTCCATGAGCTTCCATTTCGTGAAGGAAATGTATCTTTCTTCGCTGTTCGCGATGCAATTTAATTCTTCGTGCGAGGTGCCGAGATTTTTCACGAACAGATGACTGTCGTAACCCGAGAGATTGTGAAACATCACTGGATAGAAAGTGGCGTCTCGATATTTTAAATTACACTTGCTGTGAGCCGGACCGCAATACAGACCCGTGTAATGATCGTGGTCTCTGACCTTCTTATTTTCCTCCGAATTCTCGTCGAATGATTGTCTGCATATGTGACATTCGGTGGCTCTGTTATTTTCGTCCTGCTGCTCTCGCGTGATGATCATTTTCGCCGGAGTTTTGAATTTGTCGTATAACATTTGAATTTTCGATTCTAACTCTTCCACGAACCTTTGAGCCACGTCGTCGTCTTCGCGCTGTTTCGTGTAGGTGAAGGGACCCATGTCGTGTTGCGAGTCGAAAGCGCATTTCACGTAAATGCAATAGCCCAAAGGTATGTGTTTTTGATATCTTTCGACGTAACTTTGAAGAGCGTTGGGTTGACAGGAACTCATTTTCGCGGTGAAACATTTGAAATCGGCGTACACGACGAATGGTACTTTTAACCTTCTATTGTGATTTTGAAACTTCATGATGGTGTTGGGTTTGGGCATTTCGACGGCGACACCTTGATTTTCGTTGTAATATTCCTGATGTTTCGCTAATGATTTTTCGGTCTTAAACATGTTCATGCAGTTGCAACATAAAGATATCTTATGTCCATGATTATTATTTTGTCTCGACAGTAATTGGCTCGGATGTTTAACCCAACAATAATGACGATTGTCACCATTCGAAATCGATAATAAAATAATCGTCTTTTCTCTTCCGCGATACGAAGTCCGTCTGAGAGGATAGATCTTTTGATTTTCGTCGTCGTATCCCAGGACGTTCACCGCTACGGTGGGATTTTGAACCTCGAAACGTTCGATGTGTTTTAACTTTGTTGGAAAAGTCACTCCGGTCCAATCGAGATTTTTAGAAGTTTCCTCGTAACGAGAAACTCTATCGGCGTGTATTTCGACAGGGTATAAAGCGGAGGTGACTGCCCATTTAAAACACTGATCATCTTTATTTCTCACGTTGACCACGGCGTGTTTCTTAGTCAAGAAATACGGTAATTCCAAGTAGGAAGATCCTTTCAATGGTTCGTTTTTAGTCATGTGAATTTCGAGTTTCAACACCTCGCCGAACGTCCAATTACTACCTTCATTTTGATAATTCGCGAGAGACGTCAACATCTTGTCTTTCATCTTTTCGAAAACGTCCGATAGATCTGAACCACGAAATACGGGTTCGACGTTAGATCTGAAATATGCATTTTTCACGATGGTCTCGCCGGACTTCACGTCGATTCTATTCATTATGCAATGGAGTATCATCTTAATTTTTAATCCCAAGTTTGTGTATTCGCGAAACAAATCCAATACTTTTTTCTTTACCCGTTCCATGAACAATTTCGGATCGACTTTCTTCGACGAGGGAAACACATCGAAAGTTTTAAAAATGTCTTCGATTGCACTCTCCCGTTTTACGGGTTTCGATTGGAATAGTTCCGCAACGAGTCGTTTTACATATTCTTCTCCTTTCTCTTCGTCGATTGCTCGTTGAATTTCGCTCGATATATCTCGTTTGTCTTGAATCTGAAGTGCATCACTCGTTTTCGTTTTAGTTTTTCTTTTCTTTTCTTTGGAAACTTGATGTTTTTCAACGGCTTTTCGTTTAGTCGTCTTATTTTTCACAACCGGCGCATCTTCTGACGTCATTACTATCGACATTTCGTTTGCCTTTCTAGCGTTTCGCAAATATTCTTGTATGACTTCAATTTTTTTTGATTTAGTTCTATGCTTTCTGAAATCTGAAATTTGTAATAGATTACAAATCTCGTTTAACTGAGGTATGGTTTTCTCATTTAAATTTACCATTGTTTTATCTGTTTGCTCCATTTGTAAGAATATTTTTATTTTTTTTTTTGAATTTTGTATTAAATAATCTGTTAAAAAAGTTTTGCTGTTTTACTCTATATATATAATAGAAAAAAAAAAAGTTAAATTATAAAATTCATTTTTTTTTTAATACAAAATTTAAAATAAACATTATTTGTAAGAATTCATAAAAAACCAAATAATCGATCATGACAACAACACATAAAAGATGCGGATTGAAATTGAAATGAGACGAAGGGTATGAGAAATCCAGTTTTAATATCTATGCATTACAACCACACGATCCCATCGAATTGAATGAGGTCGAGATGGTGGACTTAGAGCGCTACTACCACAAATATCGAATGTGTTTGAAAGTGGATGAAGCCGCGCTCGATTTGTTTTACGAGTACCAAAGCGAACTGTTGATTAATATCATAGTTGGCGAAGACAGAGAATTCGACAGGGGTGATTTATTGTTGTCCTATGGAAGTTACATATATCCAATAATCTCACCCGAACTCGTGAAGAAATCGGGTGGTGAGAGCGCATTCGCCTATGAAAAAAAACTCAAAAGAGTAAAGATGAACATTCACACCATTTACGTATGTGGAAAAATGACGAATGTCAACTTGCTAATAACGGACTTGGAAATATAAACAATAGAGAGATTTAAATTAAAAAAATTTAAACTTTTTATATATATATATAAAGAGAAAAAACTTTTATTAAAAAAATTTTTACATTAAAGAAAATTAAAAATTAAAAAAAACAACTTTCTTATATATATAAAGAGCAAAAAAAAAATAACAAACTTTTTTTTTAACAAATTATTATTTAAATACAAAATTTAAAATATACATTATTGCAAGAATTCGTAAAAAGAAAAAAAAAACAAATAATCGATCATGAAGACAACAACACCTAAAAGATGCGAACTGAAATTGAAACGAGTCGAAACATATAAGAAATTCGGTCATAAAATCTATAGATTACAACGACACGATCCTATCGAATTGAACGATGTCGAGACGAAGGGCTTAGAGCACAAATACGAGAAATATAAGATGCCTCTGAAATTGAACGAAGCCGCGCTCGATTTGATTTATGTGTACCAAAGCGATCTGCAGAACATCGTCATCGCCGAAGATAGAGAATTCGACAAGGACAATTTGTCGTTGCCCTATGGAAATTACATATTTCCAAACATCTCATTCAAACTCGTGAAGAAATTGGGTGGTGAGAGCGAGTTGACCGATGTAAAAAAAACTCAAAAGAGTAAAGATAAACATTCAACACGTTTTCGAAAAAGGAGTAGACACGAGCGTCAACATGCTAATAACGGACTTGGAAATATAAACAATAGAGCGACTGATTTTTAGCGAAGAAAAAATGAAAAAAAAAAAAAAGTAATGAGATCTCATTTACTTTTTCTTTTTTTTTTGTTTTCCTTCTTCTTCACTATCATCATGATATATTATAATAACGTTTCCTTTTCTCTCAAATTTTTGCGTCGATTCTTCTTCTTTTTTTCTTTTTCTCTGTGATGTGATACGTTCATGGTAACATTTTTGTTTATCCGAATCATAATTATGAACGAATGTTGTGCATCTCTTGGTAACACTCGCTTCAGAAGGTAGTGGTGACCGTGGAAAGCATCGTCTCATTCCCAACCGTATATCCCGCGCTTTATCTATCTCTTTCCTTAGATATCCATCATTAGCGTCTAACCATTTTTTTATTTCTTCGCTCTCTGGCTCGCGATGTTCGTCATTATCATCAAATTGTTTCTCCACCTTTTCATCCAGGTGATAAATTTGTTTCTCCACCTCTTCACCCATTTTAAATATATTATTTTATACTTTCTATGATTTTATATATTTTATATAATTTTATATTTATAATAACATATTCAAAATCGGTATGTTCTTAAATGGCGAATTCTCACCGAGCAACAAACCCTTACCGAATCGCTTGACGTTCCGTCCACTCTTCAGAAAGAGACCGTTTCCTCTCAGAGAGTTGTTATCTCTAACGGGTTCTAGATACAATCCTTTACCGCTGTCGTCTTCGTGAACGCGACACATGGCTCCTCCCTTCTTCAAAAACAGTTCGCTGCCACCCATTAATTTCTCAACTCCCGAACTAGCGAGTCCCGTGAGAGCTCCCACGCCGAGAGTCTTTCCGAGAAAGGGTAGCGCCTTTGCGGCGAAGGGTAATGCTTTTGCGGCGATTCCTGCCAATAGCAGTAGGAAACCGCCTTTCATTCTCAAATTGTATCTCAATTGAGCGGGACTCAATCTCACCGCCAACCCTCTTCCATCGCGAATCGCTTTCTCCATCCTTTTGATTTGACTTCTGGTCCAGGCAATCGAATCCTGTCCGCCTCTCGTCAGATCTTCGTGAGTGAATTTGAATCTCACCGCCTCGCCTCGAGTTGTTAAAGCTCTCTTAAGTTTCTTCTTCTGTCCTGCGAATATGTTCACGTTTTTAACCACGTATTGTGTCATAATTCTGTTTGTTTTTTTAAATATATTTTACTTCAATTGTTTATTGTTTAATAATTATATTAAAATAATTTTGTAAAAAATTAATATTACCGTTTATTTTATTTTTGTTATCTATATATATATAATATTTTTTTTTTTTTTGCTTTTATATTTCTCTTATGTGAAATCGTATCGTCACTCTCTCTCTGCGAAGATCTAACAGTTCACCATTTTGATCCGTCAACGTGGTTTTGAGACTATACAACGTGTCTAAAATCACTGGTAGATAAACTAAATTTCGAGGTCGCTCCACGATCTTATAACCCGACGACACATTTGGAAAGAAGGAATAGATCGTCGGCTGAGCGCTACCATTCACGTAGCTTCCGGCAATCACGTCCACGTTCACCAGAATGCTATTGACAGCGAGAATGTCGACCGTATTTTCAGATGCCGCATGGCCTCGATACATCTTTCGATCGAATCCCAACATCTTGCCTATAGAATCGTCCGTGTTGAAATCCACACGAAAATTATCTTCCAAATCCAACATCGTCTGTAAGGTATTAGGATTTGGAGTGAGTCTGATCTTGTTGCTTCCCTTTCCATCCGTCTTCATTCGCGTCTGAATGTAATGGCTCAAATCGTCTATGTCGTAACTCCCTTTGGGAATTCAAATCTCCAACCAATCCGTTCCGTCGGAATACTTGAACAAGTTATTCTTTTCGGTGACGTTGGGAAAGGAATAATAAGTCTCCAGATTCACCAACGCCATCTCGTAACTTTTCTCTCTGTTCAATTCGATGGAAGGTTCGAATTTCGTAGCGAATCGAGTCGAATCGCCACTCACCACGATTTGAATGGATTGTTTCGCAGCCGTATTCTCGGCTATCCGTTCTAACAATTTTCCATGTTCGAACATTATATCTTAATTTTATTTTTTTTTTTATTCAAAACTAATTATTTGAAGATTTATTTATTTTTCTAATTTTTTTTTATTTTTCACGCTCTATCTTATTATTATCATCACCATCGGGAACATAAAACTTGTCGAATCCGCACCGATATTTTCCGCGATTAAATTCGCTCGTCAAATCGATCACGACAAAATTGTAAAGTCCACCATCCCAAACCCTCTTGCAGAATCTCCTGAATTCGACAGTGCTCATGTCGTTTGCGACGTGATCGCCGTAGATGTGATTGAGATTCTTGAGGTCTTGGCGAAAGAGACACAGAAAATTAGCGTTCTCCCTTATCGTCTGTCTGGGCAATCGAAAATAATTCTGCGACAGGTAGAAACAGTCCACGTTGCTGTGTCGACCCCTAACGTAATACGATTCGCATCGGTTCTGTCTCTCCAAAAGCAGATCGTCGAAAATCATGAGATTCTTATCTTCCGATTTCAGTTCCCTAGGATCCGGAACGTCGCTAGCGTTCTCGTAAAATCGACACTCGACGTTCGAAGATGCATTTCTCTTCGTCAGCTCTATCGCCGCGCCGTCCAAAATGGTCGAGAGCGGAGCTCCACACTTGTCGAATTCCTCCCTGCTGTCAAAGATTCTGGCTATGACATCCTTGGGCAATCTGCGATCCATGCACTCTCGAAGCAATCTGTATTCGGGTTGAAACAAGCTCTTGCCAAACATGAACAATCTGTCGTAATCCAACCAGTCGGGTTGGGACAACAGATTCATCAACAGATTGGTCTTTCCACAATTCGATTTTCCCACTATCAAACCTCTTATGCTCTTGGGAAAGTACTCGTTATTCGACCTCTTGGTCGCGGCATCGTTCCAAGACATATCTTTAATGTTCATCTTTTGTTTTATTTTTTTTTTTTTTTTTTTTGTCTGTTATTTTAGATTCTTTTCAAACACAAATTTTTTTTATGTTTTTCAAACTCTGTTTTTAATGTTGTTATTATTATTATTTGTTTATATCGCACCGTCGTGAGTTCTCTTCAATCCGGATCCACTCGTCATTTTGGCTAAATCTTGTATGGGCACCACACCATCCCTAAAATCTTTCCAACTTTTCGACGTTCGCTCTAAAGCAGCTCGCTTCGCCGGCGGACTGATCAACTTGTCGATCAATGCGCCGGCTGCCCTCTTGCCAGCCACAGAAGCTATCCTACCACTGGCTTCGGAAGCGGCTTTCTTACCAGCATCCAAAGACGTCTTCTTACCGACCTCAAACGCGGTCGATGCGAGTTTTCTACCCGCATTGCTCGTGAACGCTCACATTATAGAATCGACGATGCCAGAACCGCCTTGAACGTAAGTCCTGACATATCCCCTGTTCTTTATCACCAACATATTTTATTTTTATGATATATTTTTGTTTTTTTTTCACTGGTAAATCGTTTTGTGGTTTTTAAATACTTTTATTATTCTAGTGTAAGAATTTACTGTTTTATTTTTGTTTTGTTTGTTTCTCTCTCTCTACTTATTATTATATTCACATCAATCCTTCAATTCGTTCATCAGCCTTTTATACTGGTTTTTATTCAAAACCTTCTGTCTCAACAATTCGTCAGATATGGCAACTATCTGATTATCTAATCCCGTGTTACCAGCCCGTCTGCTCCCCATCAACAAACTCAATCTCTGAGACAGAGCGTCGGGATCGCTCGGAAGAAAAGTAGTGGTTTTCACCCCTTTGCCGGTCATCGATTCGACGAACTTCTTGTTCGCATTCCATATGGGCTTCACTATTTTCGTCCACTTGTAACCTCTGTTGGCTTTGGGTCTCGTCTCTCTGGCATCGTTATTTCTATTAATGGCGTGGGTCTGGACTAGAATGTCGCCGTAATTGTGGAAATCCTGTTCTGTGTAATCTCCGGGCTTATCGAAAAGGAGCAATCTCTGCAGACCATCGGTTACTTTATACTTATTCGAACCCACGATCAATTCATCATCATCCATTTCCACTTCAGTGTCGCCCACGAATTTCCTACCGCTCGAATCCTCGCGAATTCCATACAACAGATCTCTATTACCGCCACCATCATCATCGGACGATGCGATGCTATCAGTGGTGATAGTCGAAGCCGTATCATCGCTCTCACTCACGTCGGTTTCGATTCTCGTGGGAACGTAATCCTGTGTAGATTGAACGGAATACCGATTTCCAAAACTAGAAGGCAACGAACCCATTCTCAAAGAACTCTCCTTTATGGGTCTCAATTCTTCGACTATCTCCTTCCTGCTTCGCTCTTGACCCTCCGTCACAGGTTTAAATATTTTTGTGGCTTCGCGTGTGAGTTCCATCTCACCGAGACGTCTGCTCCTATCAGCAGCCTGAATCGCCTTCTTAGAACGTAAATACTCGTCTAAAATTCAATCTCGGCGTCTAGGATCCATCCTCCAAAACATCTTTCGTTTTAATTGTTTTTATTTATTTTTCAAAATTAAATGTTTAATTATATTTTTTTTTTTTTTATATTTTATGTTTTAAGTATTAAAATCTCTTTCCGTCTTAATATAATATCTGAAAAATATTCACATCTCAAACTCGCTGTGTTAATTGAAGTTAAAAAAAAAAATACATTTAAACAGTACATGACAAACCGGTTTCTGATGTAACGCATTTTGACAGTAGTGTTTAAATTTTTTGTCAAAAGATCATCATTCATTCACACATCAATTCATCGAGTGTCGAATTAAGAGAAAATCCTTTTTTTGATGACTGTTAGACAGTTTCAACACACAATGGAAAACTGATTTTAACAAATCTCTCTCCGATTGCTATCGTGAATATATTAAAAATTTTACCACTCGAAACCTAACTGAGCGGAAAATGCGTTTTAAACATTCCGATAAGTGTTTCTTGACTTTATTCAAGGAACGCTTAACAGTCAACCTCATTTCTCATAGTGGAGGAATTCTCAAAAAAAAAAACCAAAACTCAATTTTTATCCATCCCATCAACGGAAAACATCAATGTCTATAATACAGGCTATATATTCACAATCGACTCTATTTGAACAAAACACCTCAATTACGATAACGTGTGTTAGTTGCTTACTTCAGGAAGACGTGACTGGGTTTGCAAATTTCCAAACACACAGACACTCTTCGTTCAGATCGAGTTTTTATTACGAGAATCGAGCGATTCGATCGCTCGATCAGCTGAGTGGTTTTTTTTTGAGAATTTTCTCATAGTGGAGGAATTCTCAAAAAAAAAACCAAAACTCAATTTTTATCCATCCCATCAACAGAAAACATCAATGTCTATAATACAGGCTATATATTCACAATCGACTCTGTTTGAACAAAACACCTCAATTACGATAACGTGTGTTAGTTGCTTACTTCAGGAAGACGTGACTGGGTTTGCAAATTTCCAAACACACAGACACTCTTCGTTCAGATCGAGTTTTTATTACGAGAATCGAGCGATTCGATCGCTCGATCAGCTGAGTGTTTTTTTTTTTTGAGAATTTTCTCGTAGTGGAGGAATTCTCAAAAAAAAACCCAAAACTCAATTTTTATCCATCCCATCAACAGAAAACATCAATGTCTATAATACAGACTATATATTCACAATCGACACTTTTTGAACAAAAAAACCCCACCACCTCAAAAACGAGGGAGAGTTTCTGGACCATCTGTACCAAGGCAATTGCCAATTCTGGACCGCTGGTCTTGAACCACAATTGTTGTTTTTTGATGATCACCCAGAATCTTTTGCTTTCGATCGCGTTCGCCGACGATGGATCGATGGGTCTGATCTGCGATGCAAACGTAGACCAAAAATCACGTACACGATACAACTGAAGATGTACAACACACGCACACGATGCGTTCACCACGAGTATTTGAACGCTAAAAGCACGATCTAGGAGTCACTGACTGTACATGAGGGCTTCAAGACCAATGTACAGTTTTTGTGAACAAGCGTGTGATTTAACACCGAATTCCACGTTGGTGAACGCACCGTGTGCGTATGTTGTACACGTACATGTACAAGTGGTCGTATATCGGCCTTTACCACCTACTCCCGCATACTCTTCCTATGCGTACGTCTGGAGTCTACCGGCCTCGTGTCCCTGGAAGCCGGATGGCGTGACCTGGTCGCCGAAGAATCCCTTATCGGCGAAGCTGGTAAAATCTCCGCGGTCACGTAGCCAAGGTGCGGTCATGTGCGCAGGTGAGAGGATGAGGAAGCCTGAGCAGTCTCCGCGGACTGCCTAAACAATGGACCGTCCCGAGCGACGGACGTGTGCTCCACTTGCGCCACATTTTGTACCACAACATCAGGTCCCTGATGTTGTTGTACGAGAGAGGGGCCTCTCTCGCTCGCGGCCCGGCTGGACTTGGACGAGCTAGGAACCAGACTAGAAGGCTTCCTCCGATCTCTCCTAACATCCACCGTCACTGGGTGTGCACCTAGTATATTTATAGTGCTCGCATCACCCAACATTTCCTCCTGGACTGCAACGGACGAACCCAGCTGCCGAACCATTCGGTGAATGGACACTACACTGGGCGAGCTAGCGGACGACAGTGCCGTCGATCCTACTAGGGACCTCTTAGGCAACTGTCGTATCTCCATGAGCACGTTTGCCGCTAACTCTTCATTCAATTGTGACGACGGAAGCACACTCTTGGAAGATAACATGGAAACATCACCCTGTTCTTGTTCCTCTGAAATAGAAACTGATAGACTAGAGTGACCCTGCGGAGAAAGAGCCGGCATAGCCCTTTCTCCACTAACAACATACCGTGACATATGTTTCCAATGTTTGTCATCCCAATATTGACATATTGAACAGGAGTTAGTGCGAGTACACTGACTACAATTAATACAATGATCGTGAAAGTCAGAGGAAGATTTCTTCCTATTACAATTTGAACAATGTCCTTTCATTGTGAAAAGACAACAACAAGTCCTAGTACTCGCACAAACCCCTAAACACAAAGATACATAATAACATGATCCATTAATATTGAAAAAAGCAAATGAAATTCAAAATAATTTTTGAAAAATATTTTTTCAGCAAAGCCCAAGTTGCTGAAAAGTAACATTGAGCCCCAATGGATCCCAAGGGTAAATGTGGTCAAAAATTTTAAAATTATTTTAAATAATTATTGCAACACTTACGGATAATAATAATGTATCTTGTAGTGAGATAAACTACTCCAAAGGCAAAAAGCCCCCCTCAAAAGAGACTGTTGCCAATGAAAACAAGAAGTGTATAAACACCAAAAAACATGACTCCAGGCACTGACAATACTGGCCCGAAATCAGGTATCAAAATTACACACTATCTGATGCAAAACAGAGACTTCCAGAGAAGAATCTGCAGAACATCAGATGGTAGATGCAGAACACAACGTCTAAACACCCATGGGTGAAAACGTAAACATGGGGAAAATAACAGAATTCATTCTGTAACCAAGCTAATTCTCCCAAGAAATTTTAGGAGTAATCTTACTCAAAAATATGCCAAAAGCATGGGAGAATAGCAAGGGGGGACTTACAGGATAAGGAGAGAGGAAACACTGAATAAGCAGTGCAACTTCAAAGTAAGAATGACAACAACAGGCCCATGCCTCGAAAATAGGCAACTTAACATAATTTTATAACAAAATTTTAAGTTACAGCCCTGATTATTTTCTGTCACTCCTTTTTCCTCTCCTCCTTCTCTATACTCCTTAGAATCACCATTTCTCCAATATTTATGTGTCTGGCATCATTTAAACTGAGATTTACAAGCACAAAGATCAGTGAGATGTTAACTGATGAAGGGCCAAACAAAGAATGGTGATTGGCGCCAATTTCGGAACGTCCTTGACACTGCGCATGCGCAGTGGGGGCAAAGTATGGAGGTCCTTTAGGACATGATTTCTTTTGGTTTTAGATGCAAATTTTGGGGATTGGGGGGCAAAATTTGTGTTTGGCCCTAGATTTTTAAGAGTTAGCACCAGGTAAGTCTGGGTCATTGGTACAGTATAAAAATAAGTAAATAAGAGACATAACTCCTGTAAGATTTGTTGGACGAAATCCCAGGTACAAGGGCATCCGTTCCCCCAAGCTGCCCTATCACCATACCAAAGAACATTAAAATCCGACAACTGATGTTCGAGTTATAATACAAAATGTTCGTACGGACGGACAGAGACCTCCACTATATACCCTTCTAAAAAATTTTTTGGGGGCATAACAAAATGAAATTCAAGGACTATTCAAGCACTTTTCAAGGGCTATGTCATTCGTTTTCAAGGACTATTTTTCCATTCTAAGAAACCAACTGTGACATGTTCTTTTTATAACTGCTCTCCACACAGTGCATATTTCAAGAATGAGTGTGTGTCAGGTAATATTCAGGCCCATTTCTGTCCTTTTGGTTAAGTTTCGGAACTTCTTGCAAAGTTGTTGGGTTGTTTGTAGTAATTTGACATTCAAAATCAATTGTTCACAAACAATAATTCATGATTTATTATCAAATACCTCTGTTATTTTCATACAAAGTCGAGGTGAATCTTTGATATATTATCGCTTCCAGTAACTATCTTTTTGTGTGACACGATGAAATAAATGAAGCAGGCGGAGATGCAGACATTGATTGGAAAAACCAGTTTGCAAAACACAATTCACCGCTCATCTGAATTGGATGCTCTCCATAGTTTTGCAGCCTGTGTGTACACTGAGCCACATGATAGTATGCAAATAGATCACATGCTGCCATTTCAATTTTCTGATTGGTTAAAATTGACCTGTACATTATGATGAACGTCATCGCAATTTGTGTACTTGTGTTTTCTCTCATTATCATGAACAAGAAAAGTAGTGTCCAGAGCACACAGGCGTATTATACTATTCGTGTTTTAAACTGTAATATGCTACAGCGAATTCCCGATTTTTTTTGTTATTTTGGGCACTAAAACGTGGCATTTTGGGAGGGATTTTTTTAGCAGAGAAGGTTGGGGTCCAGGATTCAAGGACTTTTCAAGGGGAGTGGTGGTAATTCAAGCACTATTCAAGGGGAAAAGTCAATTTAAGCACTTTTCAAGACAGGCATTGAAATTCAAGCACTTTTCAAGACTGTACGGACCCTGAATGTTGTGTTTTGACTTCCTGATGTTCCAGTATTTTGTCATCATCTGTTTCTTCCAGTTTACATGTACAGTATTTGTCTTTGTAACTCTGTTTTTTTTTTTCAAAGTACTTCCACGTAGGATTTTTATTCTCAAATCTATGGAGGTGTAAAAAATCGCATCTATCACCAGGTTGAGGGGTGGCATTTCCTTAGTCCTAAGTGGGACCCGCTGGTCATTAGCATCTCCTCCCATGACCTTGAACGAAAGTGGGAAGAGTAGGTAACAACCAGAGGGTCTCCTAGTTAGGTCTCCTATTTCTAGTCCCTAACATGGGTTATGGTGATGGGTTGTGTTCAATGCCAAATTTTGTTTCAAGCTCAGTCTTGATGACAAGTTCTTGAAGTCACATTTAACTGTGGTTATTTTATAAGGTTATGTGTATCACCCTATTCAAGTTCAAGGTGACTTACATGTATATGGTTGGGAGGTGAATAAGGTAATTGAAGTGTGAAGAAAATAAATGTTTCTGTAAATACATCTCATAACATCACGTATTAAAGAGGTGGATAACTGCTCCAGTGTAAGAATGGATGGACGTTTCAGCATATTGATCCAATGTGTTGGCTCTTGTAAAGTTTCTTCATATGGATGCACGTAACTGGGGTGAGAGCACTTACAAGGGGTACGGCAGTTGAACATGGGACAATGAATCAGGAGCAATGAAAAATGACATTTGATGAGTCTGCATTTTAATGGCAAAGTGATCAACCATCACATCAGAGTACAGAGGTGCGATATGGAAGGGCTGAGGTAGAGCTGTCTTGTTATGAAATTTCAAGTCGGTTTCAGTTTCGGTTTTCATTTTTTATTTAAAAATCAGCAAAGAATTTTAAATAACAAGGAAAAATAAAAATAATATCAAAACCTGATCAAATCCAAAAGTACTCTGAGTAGTGCTTGCATAATAATAAAAAAACAAACCAAAAATAGCCCTTAAATTAGGCTAAAAATAGGTAAAACCTCATAAATGATACGCCCAAGTGTATTGGAAGAAATTTTACCCAATAATGAACTATTCAGAAAACATATTTGCTGGTGTCATATTGTAAACAGAATATTTTTGGGAATTGTGAAACGTGATAGCCAAGGGAACTGAAATCAGCTTTTTTAAACAGACTATAATTCAAGGAATTACTGCAATGATAAGAGGAAATTGAATTGCAACATGTTTTGTTGAAAATAAACAAGTAGGATTCACCCGTTACCAACATCTTGTCTGTTGTGCTGAGCTTGAATTTCTGTCACTTTGTTTTGATATTGATAATCACTCAACCTTCTGATATCCATTCACCAGATGAAAACTTACAACAGAGAATCAAAAGATTGCAAAAAATAAGATGTTTAATGAAGACAGAAGCGGGACACTTTGCTCATTTGTATTGCACTTGAGTCATGACACTATGACTGGCTGCTGATTTGTTGTGGTTCCTTTGTAGGTGTGTTCTATGCTCAATTCTTGACAGATGACTGAGGTGACAAGTGGTGTATACCTTGAGAATTAGAACTGAGTATTTTCTTTTGTTTTCAATCGAAAATGGGTGATAAATGAATAAGGAGAACACGGAACAATGATTTATTTGAATAAAATATCACCCACTATGTAATTATATTGAGAATAGTATTTCAAAACACAGAAGATCCCAACATTTATTGTTTTTTTTCTGGTCTAGTTTATATTGCTGGGAAAAAAGACTGACAATACAGTTTGTCTGTTAGTGGAACAGTTGGGTTCGGTCAGTGATCAGTGAAACCAAAACTGAGTAGATCTGATGGTGCACTGGACAGCTCTAGGCAGAGGTGTGTGCATTTAAAGAGGTGGGTATACTGATCCTGTGTTTAGACCCTTCTGAAGTGTCTTTATGTGAATGTAAGCGGTTGAGATGGGGAAAGTTACTAGGGGTTCAGCAGTTGAGTTTGCCTAGTTTTTTTTAAGTTTTATGAATCGTGAGCCATGATTAATGACATTTGATGAATTGGCATTTTATTGGCAAAGTGATAAATTTCAGAAACCATCAAACAAGTGTCCACAAGGGCGATTCAGAATGGTTGAGGCTTTCTCCTTATTGCACTCCACATAATTGAGTGAGGGGTTTGATATGTGTACAGGTGTGACTGCATGCCTCAGAAACTAAGCACTGGATGTGAAAATAAAAGCAAACAGAACATATTGGCTGGACCGCAATTACTCAAAGGCGTGTGTTGCAGTTTGTAGAGAAGGAATTAACCCTTTACACAAAACAGCTGACAGGAAAACTTAATATTTGATATTTGCTTTGTCAAATGTTTCAAAACATTTCCACAAACCATATCATGTGACCCCTCATTGGAACGAGCTTGACAAGCTTGCTCCAATGAGGTTCACATGATATGGTTTTGTTGAAATTTTGGAAAAAAATATTTTTTTTCAACTGCTTAATTTGTAAAGTTTGTGGGCAGTTCTGGCTAATTCGTTAGGTAAAGGGCTGAATTCATCACTGGTGAGTTATACAGAGGAGCCCACTTAATTGGATATCTCTTAACTGAATAACCCTGTTAATTGAATATAATTTCCCAACACAAAACAATTTACTATACCTCCCGTACAAATTTGACCTGTTAACTGAATATAGGTTATAGAGTAAACTCCTGTTAATTGAATAAAGAATCTTACAACCTGTCGAGAAATTACCCTGACTCTCTCCAGTTTTCCTTTCTTTATGTTTGGCCTCAGTACATCCAATACCGGCATTTAATCTCTTACATCTTGTGTGACGGAGCACATGGAGCTCTGTCAAACAAGATATAATAGAATAAATGCTAAGTTTATCTCTGGAATACAGGCAAGTGACACAATCCCTGTTAATTGAATACTCCTGATAATTGAATGTGGCTATTCAATTAACAGGGTTCCACTGTATTATATATTGTGTATCATTAGGCCAATAAAAAACTTCTTATTTCTCAGACACCTTCCTCATCATTGAAAATCTGCCTTATCATCCCTTTTTAAGCCAAATCTATTCAGTAACACTATTTTGCACTTGTAGCTGCTTGTCGGACTTGAAATTTACTAGTAACCATGTATATCTTTTTTGACAAAGCAAGATGTAGTTGGTTAAATTTGCAAGTGTAGTATGGGAAATTTTCACAGCTGAAAACACTCTTTTTTCAACAGAATAGTGTAAGGAGGCAATTCCAACTATATTTATTTATTTATTGGTGTTCAAGGTCATATTTCTGCACAATGGCTAATCGTGACCACAACATGGATATAAAGTCAAGTCCAGCCAATTGCTTATACCCATGTTCCCATTTTAGAGGACTTTCAGTCCAGACATTGGTAACCGGGTCTATTTTACTGGTTAGAGCTTGTTTTCCATAGTAAACAAGCACTGCTTCACTTCCTGGGGTTTCCACTGGGAAATAAACCCATTTAGTTTCAGGATTGTGGATTAACAAGAAAAAAAACCTTCCTCCCACATAAAAGTGAGATAAAATTGCCCGAAGAAACAAGATTTTTCTTTTTTATAGGCCTTATTGATAAAGAAATGAAAAGATATTACTTTCCCAGGCTTGGAAATAAAGAGCTTACATCATAACCCATTAGCAGGTTACGCTATATAACGTGGTGATAATCTAAAAAAAAAAAGTGTTATGTTTCTCCACCGTTATCTTAACAGAATTTCCATCAAAATGAATATCAAAAACCTATCACATCATCTCGCTTGGCAAGATCACACGTTAGTGGAATGTGCAACCTTCAAGTCAAGTTAGTCACAAAATATTGACAATTCTGTCTGGCAAAACATGTGGGATTAGGAATTTATTTATATTGTATCTATTTTGTTATAACCTGTAGTTTGCTCGTGTATCTTAGATCAGAAGTAACCCTCACATACCCAATGCAATTGCATGTGGCCTATTTCTAGACTTGCTTTCCTGAACATACCAAAACTTAACAGAACAGCTTGGCCAAGGAATGGTCAATCCCCCTCCCCCCTATCTCTGCCCACACCCAATACCAACAGGAGCAATAACTCTCAAAGACATATTTTGACACAGATGGTTTCAAATCCCCTTAAAGATATTATCACCAAAATGCTATATATTAAATTTGGAAAAAAATCTTGAACAGTTTTCTTTGAAAAAAAGATGGTATTTCAAGAAATGGTAATATATTGACAAGAAATTCTAAGTAATTCTAATTCGAAGAGCATTGCCACGTATGGAGCAGGTTGTTGCTGCTAATAATTAAACCTGAATGGCAATTTTTCTCAATCATGCTGGCTGGATCTTTTCAATTACGTTATGTAAAGCATTGATATGTAATGATTCAGAGAAAATTTTAAAAAAACTTTCAAGCAAATAGTGATCGACCGATAAACAAAATGACGTATCATCCAGATGGTTGATATATTTAAATTTGAACATTAATCCTTTATTCATGAGGGTGTTGGATGTGGGAGGGATTTCATATCAGGTTCGGCTTTGCCTCACCTGATATGAACTCTCATCGCCTTGTATGGAAATGTATCAGCCAGCTTCACTCCATGAAACTTGTATTACAGACCATGTTCTATTCGACATGCGACTGCACCGTACTCTTTGATTAGTACAATACTACAGCTAATTGCAACACGATAGTACAAATAAAATATGTAATTTTATCAACGAAATATTTTGCTGGGTGAAATTACAAATCTGAAGCAGTTTTGGAGACTGTTAGCTTAACTCAACAGGCCCAACTTACCATTTTCAGCTGAAACATAACTCAACAGGGTGAGTATGGTTCACACTTCTGTGGATATTTTTCTATTCATAATTCAAGTACAGTGGAACCCTGTTAATAATTGCATAGTCACTTTGCCAGTGAAAATTATTCAATTAACAGGAGTATTCAATTAATAGGGATTGTGTCACTTTTCTGTATTCCAGAGATAAACTTAGCATTTATTCGATTGTATCTTGTTTGACAGAGCTCCATGAGCTCTATCAAACATGATATAATAGATTAAATGCCTGTATTGGATGTCCTGAGGCCAAATAGGTCTATAAACAAAGGAAAACTGGGGAGAGTCAGGGTAATTTCTCCGACAGGTTACAAGATTTTTTATTCAATTAACAGGAGTTTACTCTATAACCTATATTCAATTAACAAGTCAAATTAGTACTGGAGGTATAGTAAATGGTTTTGTGTTTGGAAATTATATTCAATTAACTGGGTTATTCAGTTAAGAGATATTCAGTTAAGTGAGCTCCACTGTATTATGTTGGTCACGTGCACATACAAACAATTCTTTATTGACAGTATACATTTGAATGACAGGAATCCAGTTTCATTTTACGGGAACATTACGAGAATCAGATTTCTGTTGAAAAATGGGGCCTGCAAGTGACAGGACTCCAGTGCCCAATCGTCAAAAAAACAAGTGCCGAATTGTCCAACTCAGGTACAAAACCATCCAGAATTCAAGTTCTGAATAGTCCTGACACCCGTCACTTCAGGTGTTGAAGCAGTTACAGAAAGTTACTATTTTACATGCTTAATTCCTAACAGGAATTAACAAGCCCATTTCGCTTTCCACCGTTCACCATGTTACAAATATAGTGTTTCTAAATTATTAATTGTGCCCTATTCCATGCGAAATATGCTGCACAAATTAATTAGATCATCAAACAACAATCCAACATTTATTTCCACTTCTGATCACTTCTTTGAAAATTTAACATCATGCAAGTGACCATGACAAAAACTTCAGATATGAGAACAATGTTTTTTTAATTCAATTAAAAAGTGGGAAACAACCGAGATACTGTAATTCTCACCCCTGGATACCTCTTCGTAAAAAGCATTTCAATTATTAAGGTTTTTCTCTCAGAATGTATCTCAATTTAATCTTATTTGTTTTACAAGGATTTGCTAACAAGTTATGCAACTTATATTAACGCCTCTCCTTGGCTCAATGGCGCAGCAGGGCTTATATTTCGACAAGAATCCGAGAATCGATTCACGCAAATATTCGCGCAACAAAACCGGCGAGAATCCATGTAGATTCTCGCTGCACCTTTGGTAGCATTTGGTATGATTCGCGTGAAAAGAAGTGAGTAAATTTAACCCTTTATCTAACACATAGGAAACAAATTAATCAAAACAAGGCAAACAAGACCTGAAATATCCTGACACTTTGTAAATAAAATGGTACAAATGTGGCTGTCATTGGAACAGGCTCAATGAGCCGGTTCCAATGACATCCATATTTGTAAGGTTTTATTGGTAAATATTGTTTATTTTTTTTCAATTATCAAATTCAGTTTATGTTTTAAAAAATTAAAAGCTGTGTTAGGTAAAGGGTTAATATGTACTATCAGTATACAACAGGGGGGTTCAACTATGGTGGCCTCATGGGATTCTGAGACACTCCTATAAGGTATGGATTCTTGCAACCATTTTCGTGAGAATCCAAATAGATTCTTCCAAATTTAGATGAAATATAAGCCCTGCGCAGGTGTGTGGGATGACCTTCATAGCGTAAACTTTGTGGCCACAGTGAAGGGAACTTTAGCCTGCATGGATTGTGTCTCTCTCTGCACAAAGGACAGCAATTTTACATCCTCACCCGATAGGATGGTACACTGTGACAGCATCAATCCCACAAATGATGCTGACAGAGAGTGTTCGGACACCTCAAGAACTTTCTCCAACTGAGGATCAATCCCAGGACCACTGGCATGAGAGACCAGCTCACTTATCCACTCAGCCCCCACTCATCTATCTCATGTGTGTCAATGAAATAATTAATCAGGTTTGTTCCTAGAATACATCATTAACGATGTTTTAAACAGATAAAGAGATAAAAATGGATGATTTTTGCATGTGTGTAATACTCGTCCCATCTTGAAGATTTGTTAACATAACAGAACATTTTAATTATTATTTGCCAGAAATTTTTATAAAGAAAAGTATCAAATTTCAAAATCTCCAGCAATTGCATTCTCCCCATAAAAGACAAATTTCTACCAATTAAAATGCAAATGGAGTACCCCATTATTTAAATAAGTTCAGTGACAAAACATACTCAACAGAAGCATCCCATACCTTTTAGTTTTGGATGTTTAATTGAGAAGTCTTTGTTGCCACTATTTAGCTCTCTTGTCTTTGTTTTCTTCACTTGTGTTTTACTGAGAAGTTCAAGTGATATATTTTTAAACGGACCAGTTGACTCTGATTTCTTTGTGTTGGCATTTGGGAACAGCTGTAACTTTGATTCTTGAATCTCTCCTTGTAGCTCTGTCGAACCTTTTTTCTTCAACAAAGCTTGTTCACGACATTTTGCCCGTTCTTCTTTCTTCAGCAGTCTTTTCTTCAACCTACAGACAAGTTAATAAAAAATGTTCTTCAATTTAATCTCAAGATAATAAATATGTACAGTACTGTGATCACAAAAGCAGATGTTAAATGTAATCAAATCCAGACTGGGTTTTGACCTGGTCACAATCTTCCATCTGCTTTCTTCCCAGCAACACAGAATCTGACCTGTCCAAAAAGGTACAGTATGTGTGTTGCGTTTTTTTTTCCCTTTTCACGATGCAGGCATGTCGTGTGATTTTTCTCATCTTGTTTATATGATGTAACATCATGTCAGTTGATAACGGCAATAAAACTCAGTAACATGTAGACCCTATTCACACTGCAATAGGAATTCAACTGAAAAACATGTGATTGGGATGGACTCGGTAAAAATCTAATGCTTGGATTTCGGGTCCAGGACATTTTCCCCTAGGACATTATCCCCTAGGGCATTTTCCCCTAGGACATTTTCCCGTAATTATTCATCCCCGGACTTTTTCCCCTAGACTGATTACTCCTAGATTTTTCACCCAGGACATGTTCCCATAGATTTTTTTTTTTAATTTCTCATGGAATAAAATAGTAAAAAAATTGGAAGAATAAAAATAAAAATGTAATTAAGGTTTCATGTAATAGTTTATTCTTTTTAAAATAGCTAGCACAAGATAATAATATACATGTAGCAAGTAGCACAAATAAAACTATGATAAATCAAACAACGATAATATACATAATATGATTTTATGGATTTGTTTTGCCTCCATGCATGAAGGAAGTACAAACCCATAAAATTATATTACGAGTTGCATCCATATATTATCACTGTGCCACACCCCTCTATGTTTCTCCCACCCCTCTGTGTTTCTTCACCTTGGTGCAAGTACTTGTTGCCCAACCAATTAGCACTAAACCCAAGTGGCCCATGGCTTTAAATTATCACCTTTAAGTGCTTTTTATACCATTAAAATCTTCATCTCACAATATATCAAAGCACATATCATCCAGCTTACTGTTTATACAGCAATTTGGGCATGGTGAAGACCCTGGAACACTTTCTTCTAGAATGCCCAAAATACCAGTTTAAAAGGGGGCAACTCAAAGGAGAGGGTTAATATGCTAATCGGAGAGATTGGGAAGAATGGGGCAAGAGATATCATCAAGCAGTTCGTCTCCAAGTGTTGGGAGGAGAGAAGAAGGTGGGAATAGGGAGGCAGTTGGTAGAACAGGGGTAACCAAGGCCTTCTCATACGAGAACCGTGACAAATCAGCGGCCAGCCAAAGTGTTATTATTACAGCAATACAACTTGATATTGTTATGCCATACAGCACACTGTGTGTGACAGATCGACTAGCTTACTGTTTATACAGCAATTCAACTTGATATTGTATGAATTATCTATGCCTATTTTATTTTTATTTAGTACTTTGAAAATAGTGTGATATTAAATGGAACAAATTCTTTCTTTTTCTTGTAATAAAATCTTGAAATTCATTTTTTTTTAGTTTGGGGAAAATGTCCACTCTTTTCTTCCTAACTAGGGGAAAATGTTCACCCTCTCATTTGAAATTAGGGGAAAATGCCCTAGGTGACACATTTTTGGGGGGAAAATGTCCTAGAGGAAAATGTCCTAGGGGAAAATGTCCGGAACCCTTGGATTTCAGATGTTTCGAGTTCTTCACATCTGCTATTGAACACAGAATGTTCTAGTTTCACACATACATGTACATGTACCAACACATTAGGATGTTTCTCCAGTGCTACAGATAACCAAGAACCCCGCCTTAAAAATTCATATCTTTTCAACTTTTGATGTTCTTTTTGACGCGATAATTATAGCCCATTGTCCTATGAACCTGTTTCCCCCACCCTATTTTCCTTGCTTCAACATCCACATTTAAATAGTTTATGGTTATTTGCAAGTTTTCTCCTGGCATATTTCCATTAGCAAGTGGCAAAATATATGGGCCACATACAGCTAAAATCTTGCGGTCATCGTTCACCCCGAGAACATTATTCAGTACAACGTTGGTTTTGCAGTCAATTTTCAACCCATCATTTTTATCTGAATGGTGTCCTCAATATTGAAAGTGGTTGGCGAATTTGAACTTATGTACAGAAGCATATTCAGGACATGGGTGAAGTGTTTTTCCATGTTGTTATAATGACTTTATAACCAAGTCTACAAATAAGCCTTAGGTCAAGGACAAAGACCCAAGCAAATACCCTAAATGTCCTAAGCCAATAGATTGGTGCAGGTCATCATGTCCCAAAGAGTAATGCCCTGAATGTTGGAGATTGATAATGACATTATTTAATACAGAGCTCACTGAGCTTTGCCGAACAAGGTACATTTGGTTAATACCATGCTGCATTGTGGGAAATATTTGCTGCTGAAAACTTTTTATATATTCTGTGTGAAAAGATGGGAAAACCTCTCAATCCATGCTAAGTGTAAGCAAGAAAGAAATAAAAATTAAAAAGACCCCTCCTTCTTGCTGATTTGAAATAAACAAGATGCCCCAAGGAGCCTTAATCACTCACCGGCCAAAGTGGTTCAAAGAAGTATTTGGGGTCACATTCAGTTAGACATGGTTCATCAACACTACAAAGGAATGAAGTCATGAGAGACAAAGTTTATGGAACTAGGGACATGGCTTGAACAAACTTGAATCTTACCCCCCTAAGGACGCTGCATACCAAATATCAAAAGCATTTATCTGCTGGATCTGAAGAAGAAGATTTTTAAAGAAAATTCCTCATTTTGAACTAAGTTATCATTCAGGCTCCCACGGTGAGCCCAAATATGGACTTAGGGACATGGCTTGAACAAACTTGGATCTCATCCCCCTAAGGATGCTGCATAGCAAATATCAAAACATTCTGACAGCTAGATCTGAAGAAGAAGATTTTTAAAGAAAATTCCTCATTTTGAACTAAGTTACAATTCGGGCTACCACAGTGAGCCCAAATATGAACCCAGGGACTTGGCTTGAACAAACTTGAATCTCATCCCCCTGAGAATGCTGTATACCCATTATCAAAAGATTCTGCCTGCTGGATCTTGAGAAGAAGATTTTTAAAGAAATTTGCCTGAAATGCACTAAGTTCAAATTTGGACTCCTATACTGAGCCCAAATATGAACCCAGGGGGCCGATTTGAACAAACTTGAATCAGATATACCCCCACAATGTTGCATATCAAATATCAAAAGATTCTGCCTGCTGGATCTGGAGAAGAAGATTTTTTAAGAAATTTGCCTGAAATGCACTAAGTTCGAATTCGAGCTTATATAGTGAGCCCAAATATGAATCCAGGGGGCCGATTTGAACAAACTTGAATCAGATCCACCCCACAATGTTGCGTACCAAATATCTAAAGATTCTACCTGCTGGATCTGGAGAAGAAGAGTTTTTAAGAAATTTGCCTGAAATGCACTAAGTTCAAATTCGAGCTTCTACAGTGAGCCCAAATATGAATCCAGGGGGCCGATTTGAACAAACTTGGATCAGATCCACCCCACAATGTTGCATACCAAATGTCAAAAGATTCTGCCTGCTGGATCTGAAGAAGAAGATTTTTTAAGAAATTTGCCTGAAATGCACTAAGTTCAAATTTGGGCTTCTATACTGAGCCCAAATGTGAATCCAGGGGGCCAATTTGAACAAACTTGAATCAGATCCACACCACAATGTTGCATACCAAATATCAAAAGATTCTGCCTGCTGGATCTTGAGAAGAAGATTTTTAAAGAAATTTGCCTGAAATGCACTAAGTTTGAATTCAGGCGCCTATACTGCGCCAAAATATGAACCCAGGAGGCCGATTTGTACAAACTTGAATCAGATCCTCACCACAATGTTGCATACCAAATATCAAAAGATTCTGCCTGCTGGATCTGGAGATTTTTTAAGAAATTTGCCTGAAATGAACTAAGTTCAAATTCAGGCTTCCACAGTGAGCCCAAATATGAATCCAGGGAGCTGATTTGAACAAACTTGAATCTCCCCCCCCCCCCCCCCCTACAGATGATGTATACCAAATAGGAAAGAATTCTGCCTGGTGAAATTCATGGGTGCTATCAGAGTTATGCCCCTTGTGGTGCCCCTGTGGGAGCGGCAAGTTTATTTGTACAAGTTTGAATTGGCATATGATGAGGAACATGCACACCAAATTTGGTCCAATTTGATCCATTAGTTTGGGAGGAGTAGTCGATAATGTAAAGTTAACGACGGACAACGGACAGCAAGTGATAAGTTAAGCTCCCATCGGTGAGCTAAAAATGCTTGAGAATCAAGTAATTTTGTGTGGCTTTAAGATATCTGTTAAGAATTATTAATTTATTGGGGCAGCAACAAGCCTGAAAATTTCAATTTTTTGACAAACCAATTTGCCATTCATTCAATTCTGTTCCAAACAATTTTCAAAAATGGCAATGGATTACCATAAATCACTGGCCTTATAAATTGTACATTAATCATGTCAGGACAATGCCACAAAATTCAGATCAAACTATTTATTTACTTATTGGTGTTTAAGGACACATATTTCTGCACAATGGCTAATCATGACAACAACATGGAAGATCAAATCAAGTTTAGTCAATCGTTTATGCCCATTTTAGATGACTTCCACCCCAAGCATTGCTGACTGGGTTCTATTTTACGAGTAAAACACAGCTTGTTTGCCACAGTAAACAAGCATTGCTTCACTTCCCGGGAATACCATGGAAGGTTTTCAGATCAAAGGTTTTCTTCAAGTTTGACTTGTATACCATAACAATGTTAGCTACTGACTTTTGTTTCACAACAGATAAGCTAAATATCTTCAAATATACATATATACCATGGCAGATTCATTTAATAATAAGGGTGCCGCCTAGTGTTGCATGCAATGCCCGGTAGGCTTTTTCGAATGGTACATAACTACTGTTTTCCTCCAACCAATAACATGGTAATGACCCCGATTCGAACTTAACCCATAGACTAGAACTTTGAATTCAAAACTTTTCAAGTTTTTCAAGCCCCCGCAGTAAACCTGTATTCTAAAAAAATTTATTCTAGTTATCTAAAAAATCTGCCTCTCTTGAGTTCTTGGAAATTTATTTGTGGACCTAAGTAAATGTACTCTTATACAAGTCAAGAGAAGTTTTAACCCTTTGTACACAGGTGGTATTTTCCACATCAGTTCAAAATAGAAGGAATTGGAAGAGTCCCTATTCATTATTTGGGGGTAGACTAATTAATATTCTCAACGAGTAGCCTTGGAGCTGCACATTGAAAATATTGATTAGTTCCACCCCACACACTCATTTAGCAGCCATCCTACACTACAAGTCGGAAGTAGTTGTAGTAACAACCGCGGTATAATCAGGAATAGAAACGTGGTTGTAAACATTCAAAAAACGTGTTTATCATTTTTTCATGGTTACTCTATGGGAAAATCGTTTATCCTTTCGTTTCTAGTCCCGTTTATAAACAATGATAAACATTTGGCGGCTCACTCGCTTGACCTGTAAATTCGGCAAATACAACTAAGAATGCATCCATCGCGCAACGCCATACTACTAAAAATAAATAAACGAGTTATGGACAGAAAAACGACATGAACATAGTTATGAATCAATTGTCCCTCCCACCAACTCCCAATACCCTGTTTCACTTCTCCGCCCTCAATTGCACAATTCACCAAAACTTTGACTTTGGCGATTAAATGTCCTGTAGTTTCCAAATTGACAGAAAAAAATACTTTTTATTTCATCCCCTCAGTCTTGTTTTGAATGACTTGATGCCATAATACACTTAGCTACGTCGGATGTCATTTACCACTTACTAAAGGCTTCGGTGCCCCGGTATATGACACACCACCCCTCTCCCCTCCATGCACATCCCATCTTCTCATTCAGAAGTCTGAAGGACTAAGGACAGTTCCAAACATAACACATACACATGCAAACCCCGGGTTTTTACATGTACCTCCCTTATCATATGGATGTCAGTTTGGAGTAAACTGATATTCTGTTTGCTTTCCTTCATTGGACGAAGATGTTCATATGATAAAAAAAACAACAAAATGAGTTTTAGTTATTTATTCGCCATAGTATTTAAAAAATGTGCCAATTTCTAATGCTGGGAACCAAGACAATTCGTCCCTATTCAGTTTGGCCCTTATCTGCATGGCTTTCCCTTGAATTTTTCATTTGAAATAATGAAACAAACTGAGTTTCTTCATCTAGAGAACTTGTCCCCTCCTCCCACTCTCCCTGAAAATTTTGCCATTGCATATTGCGGGCGTAGTGGCACCCTTTCGCTAGATTCCACCCCAAACATGCACAGAATAAGGGTATTTGGGTGAGGAGCAGACCTGTTAACCTCTGAAGGTGACTGTCAGTGAGATTTTGATGAGCTCTCAGTGAGATTTGGATGCTTGCCAGTGAGATTTTTGCACGCGGCCAATACATCAATATTTTCCTTGTTATGCCTCCCACGGTCCCACCCGGGCACCCCCCCCCCCCCAACCCAAATGCATTATATATTTCATGAAGTAAAAGCATACAAATATGGATATCAGTGGTCTAAGCCCCTGCCCTCAGGGACAATGCTCCCCCCCCCCCCCCCCCGACACACAAATTGTATGTGAGTGGATGCCTATTGCCTATTTAGCCTTTGTCTGTACCCCCCCCCCCCCCCCCCCTCAGTCCGGCCATTTTTCCTTGCTCATGCAAGCCCATCCCGGTGCTTCAAAACATGGAGGCTGAAACATCTTGGGCCAAAATGCCCCAGGACCAAAACGTTCAAGAACCAAAACAAGCATTCCTTCTTCATTCATGCCATTTATTCATGTAAATTCTTTGTTCAGTCTGTACATTTTTAGTGAGGAAATATTCATTCTTATTATCTTTTGACAGGTTTTATTGTACAATAAAAATTACTCAATGCTAACAATACATATCGTTTTGTTTAAAAAAAAAAACACCTGTTGTTGCCGGCACAATGAAGTTGTGTGTCATTGCAGTAATTTCGTTTTCGTTTTTTTATTAAAAAATTATTGAACTGTGTTTTGTATTACTCACATTAGAGAAGGTGCCCTCAGGATTCATAAACTCACATTGTAAAAAAATACAAACAAAATAATCCTGTTGGTTCAAAATGAAGACAAAATACTCTGCTGGAGCCTGGACATGATTGTTCTGAATCTGTTTGTATATAAGTAAGGGGAGGTAACTTAATTCTTGTGAAATCTCACAACAGATTTTTTTCAGTTTTCAACAAACTTTCAATTATATTTTTTTTTCACAAAACGGATAAATTTGGTATCAACCATAAAAATAGTATATATAAAAGGTCAGCTGAAGTTAATTATACTTGAGAGATTATGTTTTTATTTAATTTATATTTTGAGTTTATATAATTTTGATTTCTTTCACGAAACCACGACAGTATGAAAATATTTGGCATACAATATAACTTGTTTACTTTAGAAACTAGAATAAGACAACTATTTTTGTAAAGTATCAATCCGGAGAAAATAGGATGTGACCGTGAGAGCTTAAGTTGGTGCCTCAAACCGGGAGACTCACGGTGAAACCGGGAGAGTTAACAGGTCTGGTGAGGAGTCAGTACTGTTGTTTCACCCCTTTTTCTGTAAGACTTGTTTACAGAATTTCTCATTTGGATCGTAGATTTATAAGTGAAAATGAAAAATTTATACCAATTTTAATATTTTTAATACTTACCAATGGCCCAGACTAGCTGGTGCAACCCAATTTATTACCAGGGCCAAACACAAATTTTGAATCCCCTAAACCTCCAAAATTTGCCAAAAAACTTAAAAACGAGAAGACCAGTATGGTCCTCCATACTTTTGCGCAATGCGCAACTTGTTGTCAAGGACAACAATAGGCTACTGCCATCTTGTCATTCTTATTGTTGTGCCTGTTAAATGTTAATAAGAACTGTAATAAAACTCAGCGGGGAGGAAGGAGTGTCTACTCCAGGGAGGGCCATCCCCATCTGGGCCATTGGTAAGTATTAAAAATATTAAAATTGGTATAAATTTTTCATATTTTTCCACTATACCAATGGCCCAGACTAGCTGAGAATAGTAAACAGGCAGACGGGCCTAGTACTTAACATTCACTGCTCCTATTTCAGAAAAACAATGAAAATATAGGTGTAACTCTATTTAAGGCCTAGCATAACCCATTATGCTAATTTGATAAAGGAAGCCAAAATATAAAGAAGTCCAGAGAAATAAGACTCTTCATAAATCATTAAAAATGTCCGAGTATTGGATAGAAAAGCTCGTCTTGACAAATGACATAGACAATAACGCTTCACATCGAGCTACACATTAAAAGCATATAATACATTTAAAATTGCTTCATATCAAGCTACACATTAAAACTACCAGAGCACCGACCCCAGGATACTATCACTGAAGGAGGTATGTCCATGTTTTCCCACTTTAAAGCCAGATGACTATTTGGAAATACCATCCCCCCCCCCTTCCCCTTGTTTTGAAAGTAACTACATGTACACTTCAAAACTAGAGGATGGCCACCAAAGGGTGGCTGATTCCCCCGAAAAAAAGCCTTGATAGCCATTCCAACCTTATTCGCGACACACCCTCTGGTTGTGGGCAATAATAATACCAAGTATCATTAATATCCTTGAAGGCTGTAAGAAGTTATGGAGTGGACACGAATTCTGTCTACGCCCGGACGGACAGACGGACGACGTCACAGCTAGATTCCCCCGAATTTTTTTCGGGGGAATAATGAAGAGGGGAGCAGACTGGAGACAGTGCTAGAGCAGACCAAACAGAAGGTTGAATGAAAATCCTAATTAGAATGGACAACCTTCTGAGCTACCGATACAGTCCTAAAGATCTGAGATCATCTGAAATTTATTCTAAATCTCGAAGATAAAATTTTGGTAAAAGTCATCTGTTGTGTCCAATAAGCTGCTTGCATCAAATCCTTCAAAGAAGTCCTACTAGCATAAGCCCAAGAAGAAGCTAAAGCTCTAACTTCGTGAGCTGAAATCTTATAAGCTATTCTCTGATTCATAGACAAAGCATTATAAGCTGACCGAATAGCTAACTGAATCCATCTAGATATTGAATGAACAGAAATATCATTTCTGTAAGAAGAGAAAGAAATAACCTTTTCCTACCTCTTCTAATAAACTAGAATGCTCCTTATAAATCTTAAGCACTCTTACTGGACATAACAAAGGTCTCTGACCATCTGAAGACGGTAATGCTTTAATAAGAATAGGGTTAGGCCGTTTGTACGGAACCTGATTCTTAGCTAAGAACCCCACTTTCGTAGTGTGAGTAATAGAATTACCAACACTATGATAATGAGAGTCTTCAGCAGACAAAGCATGAAGCTCACTAACTCTTCTAGCTGACACAAAACGCTAAAAGAAAAACCGTGTTATAAGTAAGAAATTTAAACTCAACAGTATTTAAACGGTTCAAAAGGTGCTTCCTGAAGTTTCAGAAGAACCCAAACTAAATTCCACTGAGGGACTAGTCTCAAGGTACGAGGTCTATTCACAGAAAAATTCCTCATTAATTATTTATAGATACATCTGACCCAATGTTTAATTTCCCTTGGTGTGCATAGGTGTCAGAGAGTAAAGACCTATAGCCCTTAATAGTGACTGGCTGTAGCTTAACTTCATCAAAAAGATAAATAAAAAAGTTAGCTAATTGAGGAATAGTTACGTTAAAAAATCAATTGTGATTCACACCAACGAACAAAAAACTTCCACGTCGCTTCATAATTTAACGAAGAGGAGGTCCTACAGTTAGAAATTGTGTCCATTGCTCGTCTCGAAAACTGTTTATCGTGCAGGAAGCCTGTTTTGTTTTTTTGGCCAATTAGTGGTTTAGGGGATTCAAAATTTGTGTTTGGCCCTGGTAATAAATTGGGTTGCACCAGCTAGTCTGGGCCATTGGTATAGTGGAAAAATATAACATTGTCGATGTTTTCTCAGTTTTATACAATGCTTCCATTGTACATTACAAAATGTTTCAATGTCTATGGGTGCATTTAGATTTTAACGGCAACATTTTAAAAAATGTCAATCATTTAAATGCAGCAAATCTCCTTTTGCCATTCAAACAGTGGGTAGTTCAGATAAAAAGAAAAAACCCAATGGAAAAGGCACTCTTAGAATAGCATTAACCATCCCCTTTTCGTGTTTTCACAGGTGGTTAATTACAGATTGTTTTGTAATTAAACTGGTTGCAATTAGACACTCACCGAAATTGGATTAAGTGCCGGGCAAACAAATCAATCAGCTTCCTTTTATTGTGCAGGCCTTTTGAAGTTATTGTTTACAAGAAACAATGCTCTGGATCTCACAATGCACCCCAAAAAGTAATTAAGTATTCATGCAATTGAATTAAATATTTTGAGAATGGCATTAATTAATCCATTCCCAACTTGTGTATTGTTTCCCCGACGTTCTGCATTCCTTAGGTTCAGTGTACTTACAGTGACATTTTATTCTCATCACATTCAATAGCAGCCATACCTTTTTCTGAATTCATGACGCATTTCTGAATTCATGACACATTTGAATATTGAAATTCCATTGCATCTTAATACGAATGCTTATCATTTTAAGTCTAAGGATTTTGCGAGAGCCTGGAGAGAAACGGGGAAGAATAACATGTTTGAGCTTTTTACCCTATCAACGTAGCGGTGAGATGGGGGCGGGCACAAGAGGAAGCACCCCCTCACTGGGGGCAAGGGGGGGGGGGGGGGGCCTGAAACAAATTATTTATTTATTTATTGATGTTTAAGGTCACATATTTATGTACAATGGCTAATCATGACCGTGACAGTTTTATGGGTGGAGGAAGCCGGAGTACCCGGAGAGAACCACTGAGCAATGACGAGCAGCTGCCAGCTCCCCAACATCATAATTCCGCACTGCAGCACAGACAGGGTTAGATTGACTGAAGACATGAGTACCATCGACGTGCAGTACGCCTTAGTACACAGCGTCATCGTGCCCCCACGCGGGCAATGGAGATGAAGTGTCTTGCCCAAGGACACAACGCGGTTGCCGCAGGTGGGATTCGAACCGAGGACCTCTCGGCTTGCAGCCCGCACCTCTACCTACTGAGCCACCGCGCTCCCGCCTGAAACAAATGTGAAATTCGAGACAAAAAACTCAATTTCCACTGAGTCTGCTTGTGTCCATAATTTATAAGCTGTGAAAGGCATCAATAATTAGGCCACATCACTGGGGTGGGGCACGACTGAAATGGGGGGGGTGGGTATGTGCCCCTCAGCCCCCCTCCCCCCCCCTACTCCACTGAAATGCCCTCACGAAATATTTTTTTAAATTATTTCCAAAAAAAAATATTGCATCCCCCTCGACAATGAGCCTGTAGAGTAAGTTTCAGTGTGCACACCCCCACCCCTCAATCTCTTTGGTGCAGTAGATAAATGTCTACATCTGTAGATCAGCACTCTTTGCTTCCAAGGGTTCCTGACAAGGATGTGTATTTATTTAAATCACGGTGTATGTACTCTTCTAAGGTTTCTCTTGGAATGGTATATTTTTAATGGAACTTGGTTTCAACTACATGCAGGTCTGAACTTAGGTGGGCAGAAGGTGCCTTGTGTTTTGTACAGAGCATGTGTTCAGACGAGAATTGGCATTTTCGGGTTTAGCATACAAATAAACAAATTAAGGCTAGAACCATTCTTTGTTGTTTTTTGTTCAATGAACATTTTATTTTTAACGTGCATTATCCCAATAAAACATATTTCATTAGATTAAATGGGCATTCGAATATTTCTTCACCACAAAACAACTGCCTCACATAAACATTTCATTAGATTATTTGGCTTTTGCACTGCTGATAATCACAGTAGCCCACACGTTATTCATTTGAATTTCCTTGTTACCTGGCATGCCAATTAAAGTATTAGTAAAAAGTTTGCCTGTGTAGTTGAAATTCGCGAACCAATGCATCAGTTAATTTAACCCACACCTGGGAAACTCATAGTTGAGTAACTGTAGGCCAACAGACCGGTTTAATTTTGGAGTTCTGTATTTGTCTTGGATGCGGTTCAGACAGCAGATGTGTGCGGGTTAGTATGGTAACACTGGGTGGGCAGCAAAAAATTATGAAACATTACTTCTGCTTTCTGCCTAGGTGTTAATATATTAAAATTGTTGGATGACCCATCAGTCACTCAGATACGCTATGGAAAGTGAAAGTGGTGTTTTGATAGAGGATAATTTTTACATGTGTTGGAAAAACGTGTTATTTTCTTCCATTAAACTGTAACAGATTATTGGGCCAGAGAGGCTAAGAATACTGGGTAGTGGGACAGAACGTTGGCAGTGTGCAGGCCTAACTGTCGGTACATGTGGCAGATGGGAGGGGGGGGGGGGGGGGGGGGGAGGTGGCAGTATGGGAAATTTCATCAGTTTTGAAAGTGGTCCACAACAGTGCCTGTTATCCTTTAATATTCTGCTTTCTGCTTCTTTTCCTGCCCAAGCTTCCATTTCCTGGTGGAGGTTCGTATCTGGTTTAAACAAATAGGCTTGTATGTATGGTAACAGCTTATTTTCCAAAGAGAAAGGATCAATCGAAACTTCACAAGGGCGTTCGAAAATATGAAAAGACTTCCAGGTGCCGTCATTAATTTTAGTTGGTACATGTACATACAGGCCTATGATGTATGATTAGCCTAATTCTTAACATTTTTTGTGCTCTGGAGCCGTGAAATTGAATCATACCCCCAATACTTTTATTAGAGCTGCACAATTTTTGCTTCTATGACGACTGGCAAAACCAAACTAACTTAGGACGTATTATTTCTTCATAAATATCGCATTAGAATTTTTTTCATTAAGAAATCAAGTCCAACAATGTGTTGTTGAATTTGTAGTTTGTTGTGATTCAGATGCAGCGTTATTGAGATTTTGAAGGCTTTCTTTGACTTTGGTGGGCCTACTTAAAAACACGCAACCGACAAAAACAATAAAAAAATATTTTCAACTTGACTTTTAACTTGCTGAAATACACAATGGATTGTGCATTATATTCACATCAGATGATTTTTCAAGATAATCTCGGCCACTCGTCGTGGTGATTAGATACACGTGTTATTTATTATTTGACAGTCTTCACTATTACTTGCCAAACTGGAAATTTTGTACCTAAAAGGCAGACAATGGACAATATTTCGAATGGAATGACGTTCTAAACTTTCGATTGCACGGCCTGAGCATTGCAAATTACAACAACATATTTTGGATTATTGCTTTACATGTGTATATACATGCACATGTATCTTATCACAAATGATTGTTTGTATCGTTTATTTGCGTTTATGACTGAAAGCCACAATGCAGTTTCATCAAAGCCCACATCTCGTTTCTTCCCACAAGACTAACACTATTGTTTATTTGCGTTTCAGACTCCAGTCGGAAATGATCGGCAACCGCGGTTATCGTTTTTATTAGCAGCATGGAAACGAAACTCGCGTTTTTGAATAGTTTATAACCATCCACAAAACCGCAAGATAATTGCGGTTTACCTACAACTACTTCCGACTTGTAGTGTACTTAATGAAATCATGACATATGTTCCTTGTCCAGAAAAGTGGTCTCTCATGTTCAAAGGGTTAACAAAAATGTAGGATGTTGAGCAGGAATTATTTCATTGGTAATTAAATCAAAATGATTCCTCTGACGGGGCCGTTGCTGTAGATGATGAGGAAAAAGTAAAAGGGGATGTTTCTTCCCAAGGACTCACAAAGATTGGAGATTTTGTAAGTTCTGACACTTCTGTGCTAAATCTCTTTAGAACCATTACAAGGGAAATAAGTGAATAACAGGTAAACAGTTAAAAAGTACAGAGTTATTTCTCCAATAAAACCATTTCAAATCCAATGTGGACCATTCCTGATATTCGTTTTGGTCAGAGTATGCTTGTTTTTTAATACTCTTAACTCACTTGCGTACTATTATTCGATTATAATCCATTATCCCTGTTGATTAATTGATTAGAAAAATCAATAAGCATGACACTCCTAATGCAAATACAGATCTAAGTGTTGGGCAAAAACAAATTTATAAATTAGGTTCTTAAATTTTATTCCCTTTCTGTTGTATCACAACACATTCAAATATAGAATGATTGAAAAAATATTACAAAAGCCAGAAGTAATAACCTTACACCATTTTCATTAAATTACCTTTTTTTCTGCCGTGAACCTAACACTTTTGCTTTTTCACCATCCTCCACAGTGCCTGTCACTTCTTTCTTTTTAATACCTGGAAAAAAAATTAAAGATACATAAAATAATGGTGTTATACTTGGAGGAATTTTGCTCTGTTGAGCTTCTTCAACAAAAGTGTACATTACCCACTGAAACACGAAGTCAAATGGTCACATGATCGCAAAAGGGGGTCACTTTTTACTCAGTTTGTGATCTTGCGCTACACTTACCTTGTTGGTCAAGATTTTCTTAGTAAAATCAGTGCTTTGAGTCTGAGGTGCGTGATCATACCTGCACAACGTTGGTATGCCCCAGCCCTTCTGAATTACATTCTATGAACTGGCGTGATGGTTGATCACATTGCCAAGAAAATGCCTACTTATCAATACAAGTAATCTCGGGCAACATCCAGGGCGTATTTAACACTTGGATGTTGATTTTCAACCGTGAGATACAAATCTCCATGTATCATGAATGTTGCTCGAGATAACGATTTTGTTCTGCCTCCTACAATAGAAATTTAAATTTTTAGTAAATTTCCCTTCTTATTATACCTACAATTGTTTACTACAGGCTTGCACTACAGTGGAAGACCCTAACTCGGAACTCGGAAAATATACTCTCTATTTTTATCTTTCCCAAGCGATTTGGGGAAGAAAAGTGGTGCAAAAGCACCAAGAAAAAATAAGCCAAATCTGGGTCGAGCACCACCGGCTCACACCCAGTAGGGGACGCTCTTCTCTTAGTACAAATCCACGGCTTCCGGCATCCAGTGCGCAGGCATAACTAATGAATCATTCTTTTGAATCTGCCAACATTGGAGTAATGTGATCAGCGGGGAGGAAGGATTCTAACTCGAATAAGAAGACGGGAGGGCCTCCATGTAAACAAATGTGGTAGGTACAATAAGAAAGGAAATTTACTATAAAATTTAAATTTCTTATCAACCTACCTTACAACTGTTTACTACAGGATGAACAGAAAATAGGATGGAGGGAATCACATAACCAACCCCCACATAACCCAATTGCACTGGAACCGTGGACAGAGAAAGAGGTCCCTAGGCCTATTAAACCATAGCATCACAATCATTAGTAAAAAGACAATGAGAGATGAGGTGTATTGGTTCTGTGCGACGCACAGACAGAAAGAGCAGAGACAGCACAGTGCTGGAACTGACCTTGTAAGAAGCCGAATGGCTAGGGTTGACAACAGCCTGAGCAGAAGAAAGAGGGCCCATAGTAAAAAGGTCCTCTGACTGCTCCTGCAACTGATGCAGATAGGTGGATAAAGTAGCATTTCTCCAGTAGGCTGCCTGCAGAACATCCGACAACATGACAGAGTTAGTATAAATACAAGAGGTAGACAATGCACGCACCTCGTGGGCAGAAATACGATTGGTAATTCAATCGTCAGTTGCTAGATGAGCGTAAGCCGCGCGAATAGCAAGACAAATCAAGCTCATTAACCCATCTGGCTGAGGCAAAGCCATCCGAAAAGCCGTCTTGCATGTGAGAAAATGCATATCCACCTGGGATAACCACCCCCCCCCCCCCAAGCAAAGCAGCAACCAAGAAAGATTCCATCTAGGGGTAAGCTGCAAAGTCCTAGGCCTTTTCAAGGAAAAGTGCCAAACAAGCTTGGAGCAGTATGGATTAGTGCCGATACGACACTGTCCTACAGTGTCTTGTTTTAAAATTGGGTTGCCCGTGAAGTCATTAGAGTTGGTATCAGTCTCTTAGTTCCCCCCTCTACTGCCTCGAAGGGTTGGCTTGGCAGCAGGTATGCCTGCGCGTCTTACATTTGTCCAAGTAGGGTAGTTTAATGGTATTGACTTACAAGCCATTTGGATAGATAATAAAGTATCTCTGTTGTAGGTAATATGCATAACCAGTAAGTGAGGGGTTAACACATTATTTGAATCACATCCAATTTGATATGAACAATCTCCAACGGTGTCGTCCCACCTAGTCAACCTTTTTAATTTCATTAGTAGCGTCTGGCCAACCTTTTAATGATCAGGAGTAGCGTCTAGCCAACCTTTTTTTTCACACTTGCTTAATCCTTGTTATAGTCTGTAGCATATAAATTGTCATTTTTTTTTTTGCAAAATAAAAATCATTTTTGCAAATTAAAATATTGTTGTTTTTTGTCAGTCGGTTGAATTTTTGAAAACAATTAATTAGTTTGTTACTATATATTATCATCATCTTTGATGTCTTAATTTTTAAAATATTCTGCAGTTATGTTGTTTTTTCTAATTTGTTATATGTTATCATTGTTTTTGATGTCTTGTTTTGCAAAAATAAAATATTCTGCCGCTGTCTTGTTTACATGGTGTTTGATATTTCTTAGATTCACTAATTGTGCCTTTGAAGTGAACAACAATCACGGTGTTTGTCTCATCTATTATTTTATGTTTTCAAAACACAGTCCCATATTATATATATATGGATCTTCTCAGCATGAATTGTCAGTAATCATGTTATCATTGTTTTTGATGTCTTGTTTTGCAAAAATAAAATATTCTGCCGCTGTCTTGTTTACACGGTGTTTGATATTTCTTAGATTCACTAATTGTGCCTTTGAAGTGAACAACAATCACGGTGTTTGTCTCATCTATTATTTTATGTTTTCAAAACACAGTCCCATATTATATATATATGGATCTTCTCAGCATGAATTGTCAGTAATCATGTTATCATTGTTTTTGATGTCTTGTTTTGCAAAAATAAAATATTCTGCCGCTGTCTTGTTTACACGGTGTTTGATATTTCTTAGATTCACTAATTGTGCCTTTGAAGTGAACAACAATCACGGTGTTTGTCTCATCTATTATTTTATGTTTTCAAAACACAGTCCCATATTATATATATATGGATCTTCTCAGCATGAATTGTCAGTAATCATGGCTTCCGCACAAGTTGACATTGATTTTCTTGATATTGGTAGAGGTGGTTTTTTCTTGATTCATGGTGGATTTAAATTCTCTATCAGAACACGAAATCATGGACGTTGCTATTGGAGGTGCGTTGATCGGAATTGTCCGGCTACAGTGGTGACAAAAGAAAGTATTCTTGTTAAGTTTGGTAATGGACATAATCATACTTCTGATATTGAGAGTATTGCTTCAAGTGCATTCTTTTCGAAAGTTAAGAAGCGATGTCGCGAAGAAGTCGGACCAATCCCGAGCATTTATGATGAAGAACTCGGAAGCTTGCGAAATACAGATTCACATGAAGTTCATGAAATTATCAAAAAAATTCCCACATTTGAGAGCTGTAAGTCGTCTTTATACAGGAATCGATTAAAAGTTCTTCCAAAGTTGCCACGAGAGCAAAACCAAATTGAACTTGGTGATGAATGGACAAAAACTTTTGCTGGAGAACGGTTTCTATTGCGTGACATAGTAGATGAACAGAACCGACGAATCTTAGTTTTTAGCACTGACGACAATTTGCGACGATTGTGCAATTCTGACATTATTTTTGCAGATGGAACATTCTATTCGTGTCCCGAGTTGTTTTATCAGCTGTATTGTATTCATGGAATGGTTGACCATAAAGTTTTCCCCTTGGTGTTCGCGCTTCTGCCAAATAAAACTCAATCAACTTACTCAATATTTTTCAACATTCTGAAGGATGAGATTCTTCAACGAAACTTAAAGTTTGCACCAGATACATTCATGATAGACTTCGAGACGGCGGTGATGAACGTTTTGGAGTGCGTGTTTACTTCCGTGGTGGTTAAAGGTTGTTTTTTCCACTTTACACAGTGTATCTGGAGGAAGACTCAATCCGTTGGTTTAGTGAGACATTACAATCAAGATGATGACGTCAAACTTCTTGTCTGGAGGGCTGCTGTTCTTCAACTCATTCCCGTCCAACATGTTGAAGATTTCTGGCTAAATGCTTTAGAATCAGCCGAGGACATTTCCGTGGATGTCACCGCATTTACTGACTATGTTACCGAACAATGGGTAGAGGGTGTTCCCATCAGCAAATGGAACCATCACAACAACGACGGCGCAAGAACAACCAACAATACGGAAGGTTGGCACAGCAAAATAAAAAAATGTGCAGAGCTGCTCACCCAAACATATACTCTTTCCTTGTGTTGCTAAAGAAATTGCAGGCAACCAACGAAGCAAAAATTATTCAACTTGAATCCGGAGGTCTCGCACCAAAAAAGACGAAAGCGTTACAGAACGATAGACAATCATTTGAAAACACTGAAGAACAGACTCAATAGTGGCAATCTGGACGTTTTTGAATTTGGTGACGAAGCAAGTAAATTACTAAAATTGAAATAATGTGAAGGTACTTATAGATTTTATTATAAAGTTGAGATGTATTTTGATATGATGTTGTTTGATTATGTAGGTAAGACGATACAGACTATAGCCTAATCCTCTACTGCAAAAGTTGCGTTCAGCCAACCTAACACCTTTGTGTAATTCACACCTATTAACTGGTATTTTAGGAAGGTTGGCTGAGTGGGAATAAACCTCTCCAACAGCAGTACAATTAACAGGTAACACCTCCTCAGGTTTGGTTGACAAAGCAGATGAGTCGAACTCAAGTCACTGTGAACAGTGAATACAGTGTTAAAAATAGATTAAGCTGAATATTGACTGATTTCATGCTATCTGAATTTCCATGTAAGATGAATTACACAAATTAGAACACGAAAAATTGTACTTATCCCTTCAAAGTCTCCTTTCAAGAAGTTGAAATTTTATATAAAAACTAGATCATCGGTAGCAGACTTCCAGAAAGCATTTATCGCTGCTGTCAACTCCAAGTTGATTGTATATAGTTCTTGGGTTGTATACATGTACATCATAACCTTCATTTTGTTGTTTTATTTAATTTATATTGATTTATTTAATTTATATTGATGGAATATATCAGACTTGGGAATTTTATGGTCACGTAATTTTTCTTACTTATAAAGCTTTGAAATATCAGGTAACATTAAACAGACAGCATTGACGATTGACAATCCAAATGTTATTAATGCCTACAGTTAAAACTAGAAGTCCTGTCACGAACTGTGCGCTTATCTAGGCTTAATTGCGCGTAGGAATTGCGCGCAATTGCCATATCGAATGGCATCCAAAGCACGCCAGGTTCGCCTGGTTACCCATAGCAAACACGGGCAATGTTTCTGCCAATGGACCTCCGGGTTACCCGGAGGTCCATTGGCTGAAACATTGCTTGTGTGCAGGCCATATTAACAGAATTTGATAGCCTTACTGTGGTCATATCGCGCAGATTAACGCGCATATCGACGTGCTATTTGTGCGCATTTCAGGACAGGACTTTTAGGTTTAACTGTATTTTATGGGTTATTTAAGGAAATAGAGATTGATTCACACAAGGCCAAGATTCAACAAATTTCTTCAGTAGTCACACTCTAACTATTATTAAAAATATAAAAACAAACATCTAAACCAGAAAAACCTAATCAACAATTCTTTCTAAAGTTCTTGTTGGCTCCACTGCTTTTCAGCCTCGTGCGATTCGGTCCCAATATTTTTTGTGTGCTATTTGGCCTTTTTTTGGGCCGAAAAGCACAGGTTTCCAGGCCGTATGGCATGCCAAATAAATTATTTCACTTCAACTTTTTGACAATTATTTGTTTATTTTTGGTCATGTTCAGTGATTTTTTTCAGTTATTTCTTTGTTTTTATGTATGCATTTAATGATTTTTTCACACCGTCAGTTTTTCTGCCTGTGCATTTCCCATTAAACTGTTTTCTGAAGATGAATAAAAAGTTTCACAAGCCAAAGGGGCACAGGCACAATGTGGGATTTAAATTCTCTGTGACCCTAATAACTTTATTTGCTTATGGATCCACGAGAGTCTAATAATAAATAATTTACAACTTAAAGTCAAATCATAAAGTCGTGCTTCAGTAGTAGAATTATTTTGCAATTATTTGCTGCAAAGCACCAATTTGTGTTTTCCAGTAAATAACTGAGAAGTAATTTTATAGTTTCAAGTGCTGTGGCTAAGTAGCCATATAAGTAGTGCTTTAGTAGAAGAATTATTTTGCAATTATTTACTGTAAAGCACCAATTGGTGTTTTCCAGTAAATGACTGTAAAACAATTTTATAGTTTCAAGTGAACCAGTCCGAGTGCTAATGCATACGTAATAATTGCTTTCCAGTAAATAACTGACAACTTAAAATCAAAGCTCAGTAATTATAAAGTAGTGCTTTAATAGTAGAATTATTTTTCTAAACAGTTTAGTCTATTAGATAAATTATTTTCCAAACAATGTGTGTATTCTTTGCAGTTTCAATCACCTGCTTGTTTGAAATTCAATGGATGTCTAGATTGTTTGGAAAGCAATTCATCCTTAAGATTGCTCAACAAACAATGTATTGCACCTTCGTCATCCAGACAGGGAAGTTAATCTGTGACACTATCAAATTATTATAAGCTCATAACAGGGACAAGCCGTGAGGGTGACTAGGGTGATTATGTCACCCTGGATAGATCAAAGTCGGCTTGGAATAATTCGTGGGCGATAACAAGTCGCCCTCTAAAATAGGCCAAAAATTGGCAAAATGAGGAAAATCTATACCTTGAAAACTCTTGTTGCAATGTTGGATTGATACATCGGATTTCAACAGGTGGGGGGGGGGGGGGGGGGGGGGGGAGTGCTCTCAACATTAAGAAAAAAGTTTTAAAAGATGATTCCCCCACTCTGGCATTCTTATTTTCATGAATGTTGATAATTCCAACACTTAATATCATTTCTTGGGAAGATCTCCCAAGAAATGATATCAAGTGTCAGAATTATCAACAAATGGTACTGTGGTAGACCTACTGTGTAAGGAATTTTTATTTAGTGGTTTGTTTGATGACTGCATCTTTTATTTATAGCTGACGCCCATCTGAATGCCACACTGCGGTCGGTCAATCCGACAGAAAAACCTATCCAGAAAATGATTAACGACAAAATTTCCAAAAATGACGAGGACATATTAACTTACCTAACATGTGCATACTACATTGCAGAAAGAGAACTTGCAAAAGAGGAGTTTCCAAATTTGATAAAACTTGTTGGTTCGCTGGGAGTAGGCACCATATCTGAGTCTAACTACACATATACCAGTGATATCAGCATTAGTGAATTTCAAAGCGAGATTGCGTCTGTTGTGTTAGAGGAAAGGTTGGAGGAAATAAAAAAATCTGATGTTTTCAGTATCATTATCGATGAGAGCATGGATACCGCGAATGCCAAAATAATGTTAATATATGTGAAATATTTCCATGATGGTAAAACGAGCTGGAAAAGTAATAGAGTGCAAAAGCACGAAAAAGATCAAAAAAAGGGTTGAGCGAGACCAGCGCTCAAAATTACAGGTACTCTCTCTGCACACCTCTTGCGTTTACCGAGAGTATGCGCAACAACCGTGACGTCAATTCCGTATTTCCGCCAATGAGAAGTTTGTGACTTAGCAGGGAGGCATCGATATCAAAGATATCCCCAAGGAGGGTGGGCCTCCGGTAAACAATTGTGGTAGGTATGTTAAGAAATAAAATTTACTAAAAAATTTTAATTTCTTTTCAACCTACTCACAATTGTTTACAATTGGCTGAATAAACAATAGGAGGTGAATCACATAACCAATACCAACAAGAGCAGCAGAAAGAAAAGAAAGGAGGGCAGAGAACAATAGCGAAACTTGAAATGAAGACAGAGAGAAGGCACCTGAAAAGAACAAGGCTGAGCGAAGCACAACCTCGATAAAAACAATTTTAACGAGGGTGCACAACAGCCTGAGCAGCAACGAGAGGGCCTAAAGAATAAAGGTCCTCAGATTGCTGCTGTAGGTGGCAGAGATAAAAGGAGGAGAAGGTAGAAGCATTCCTCCAGTAAGCCACATGCATAACATCCCGGAGCAAAACAGAATTGGAGAACGCCCAGGATGTAGAAATGGCACGCACCTCATGAGCATTAAACCAGTTCAAAACAAGATCCGAAGCAGACAAGCGGGAATAAGCCAGCTTGATTGCAAGACAGATCCACCTGGAAATAGAATGGGAAGAGATAGACTGCCTCTTAGGAATGAGAGACAGAAAGAATCTCTTCAGACCCCTCCTAATGAACTGAGTGCGAGTAATGTAAGTCTTGATCGCACGAACAGGACAAAGAAGAGGTCTCCGACCATCGACAGCGGGGGAGAGCCCGAATGCAGATGGGAGGAGGGTACCGAATCAGGAAGATGATTCTTAGCCAGAAAAGAGAAATCAGTAGTGAAGGTGACACTGTTAGCCTCATTTCTGAAGAAAGCAGAATCAACAGATAGCGCATGAAGCTCACTGACTCATCGAGCAGAAGCAAACGCTAGAAGAAAAGCTGTCTTATGGGTGAGAAAACACATATCGGTCTCAGATAAAGGCTTGAATGGCGCCCCCTCCAAACAGTGCAACACCCATGCCAAGTTCCACTTGGGTGCAAGACGCAAAACTCGAGGCCTCTTCAAAGAAAAGTGCCGAATGAGTTTGGAGAGAAAAAGAGGAGGGCTGGAGGCCCTTGGAGCCAAAAAGATATACCAGAAAATCCGCAATTTGAGCGATTGACGGATCACGGTAATCCACATTGTGATCTGCACACCAGCGGTAGAAAACCTTCCACTTTGCAGCATAAGTCATGCCAGTGGAATGTCGCCGCGATGCAGAAATTCACTCCACTGTTCGTCTCCAAAAACCTCTACATCGGAGACAGGACCTGATAAAAGACAGGCATGAAGGGATAGGCTCGCCAAGTTGTTGTGATACTTCCTGGGATGACCCTGGGAAAGAAGATCATGATGTAGAGGTAGACGAATCGGCCAATCTGCCAACAGAGGCCGCAGCAGATTGATCCACACCCTCTGTGGAGGCAGAGGTGCGATCAGAATGATCCTGCAACTGCAAGCACGAATCTTTGCTAATACTTGAGGAAGAATCGGTGCAGGAGGGAAGGCATAGCCGATCCAACCTGTCCAGTCCAGGGACAGAGCGTCTACCGCAAATTCCAGAGGATCTGGACAAGGGGAGACAAAGGTCTCTACCTGATGATTCCAGCGAGTAGCGAAAAGGTCGACCTGAGGATGGCCCCACTGCTCGCAAATCACCTGAAACACCGACCGATGTAGCATCCATTCAGTTGGAAGGACACTGTCGAATCGGGACAGGGAGTCTGCTAGGATGTTGAGATGCCCGGGGAATGTGTCGAATGGACACCCAATCGTTTACGTCCCACGCTAACAGAAGAAGATCCCGATATAGCGGATACATGGGAATCGAATGTGTGCCTCCTTGATTCCGTATGTAGGCCACTACTGTCGAATTGTCCGAAAGAAGTAGGACAATATGGTCCGACAGATGAGGGATCCAAAGCCGAAAACTTAACAGAAGAGCAAGGAGCTCCTTCTGGTTGATATAAAGGCCCACCTGCTCGCTGTCCCACTCGCCGTGAGTGGACAGAGCAAGAGGATCCAATGTCGCACCCCAGCCCCGATCACTGGCATCCGCAGTAAGGATGCGGTCGGCCAAAGGAAGATCCAACGAAACACCCAGTGTCAGCCAGGGAACATCAGCCCAAGGGTGGAGGTGACAAAGCAGGGGCCGAGAAATATAGGAAGTTCCAGGTCCAGCAGATCTCCATTCGGATGCCAATGATCCAACAGGAAGTGTTGGAGAGGTCAGACAAACAAGTGAGCCGAGCGGAATGAGATCTGTCACCGAACCGTAAAGGCCCAGCATCTGAAGGAAAGTCCTGGCGGAGGCCGAGGAAGATTGAAGCAGGTTCCGAGTCAAGGCGGAAAGAATCGTCGCCCGAGCATGGGGGACCGACACTACAATGTGAAGAGTGTCAAAATCCATCGCCAAATGATGAAATCGCGGAGAAGGAAGGAGATCGGACTTCTCGCGATTGACTCTGAAACCCAGCGATGTCAGTAGGCAAAGAAATTGCCGGACATCTAACTCCAAAACAGCAGCATCGTGGTGCCGTTGGAGGATTTTGTCCAGGTAGGCTGACAGCCGACTGAGTACGGTGGAAAGCAAGCACATGTGACATCAGTCGGGTGAAGGCCCAAGGAGCCAGGTTCAAACCGAACGGGAGAGCTCTGAATTGATAGATCCGAATTCAGGTCGATACTGGTAGCCAAGTCGCCCTGATGAACTGAACATTGAACCGCCCAGAAAGTCTCCATATTGAAACGAGGAGCTATCATGAACTCGTTCAGGATACTCAGATCGATGACAGGACGAAATTGGCACCAAGAAAAGTCTCAAGTAAAACCCCGGTGAAAGGGTGTTCCTGATCACCTCGATCGCCCCTTTGGAGAGGAAATTGTCAATCTCCTGCACCAGAAGGTCCCGACGTAGAGAATCGGAAGGGTCCCGAGTTGGGAGGGGCACCCGAGATAAACTGGAGTGCCGATGGAAGGACAGTCACAGACCAGATTGTATGACGTCGAGGACCCAAGTGTCCGATGTTATCTCTGTCCAACGGTGGTAAAACAGTGACAGCCTTCCCCCAACTGGAGGCGAATCTAGGTGAGAACCTTCACTTGTGGCCTCGACGAGGCCACCGAGAGGAGAAACCACCACCTCAGGAAGTGATAGAGTCCTGAGACTTTCCTGCCTGAGACTGCCAGCGAGCTTGGCCACGCTGGTGCTTCTTCTGAGCAGAAGGAGCAGATGGAGCTGAAGGCATAGCCGACGAGGCAGATGCAGTAGTACGCCTGGCGGGCCTGGAACGACCACCACCCGCAGCAGCAGGTTGGTCCTGCTGTTGCAGCAAAAGATGGTCCTTCGAATGACGAAGAACCTCGCTACGGACAGCTTCCACGGAACCATGGAACTGAGGTCCAACCAAAGAGGCAGACCTCAGAACAGCACGTTGCTCAGAAGAAAGGGATGGAGAAGAATCCAACACCACATCCCGGCATGCCAGCTCCAAATTAGCCGTGTTACAGGCGGTGCGCGTGTGTCAAGTTCATGAGAGCCTGTGACAAAACGCGAAAAGGCGCCTGAGCGTCATCAAACTCCCCTGGTGGAAAATATTCAGCCAGGGCAGCGACGACATGATCCGCGAGAGATAACATACCCAGCATCTCTCAGGATAGGCCTACCATAGATTCAACTACTGACATCTTGGGCTTAGTTAACCCGAGGGAAGAAGAATCCTCATCCACGGTAGTCATCCCTTGGAAGACTGGTGGACAGACGGAATCGTAAACACAAAACCACAATGGAAGCAGAAAGGCATCAGCTCTAGAAAAGGAATAACCCTTGAGGCCCTTAGAACGCATTTTGGCGTCTAAGCCCTGGACGGACTCTACAACCTGAGCCGATTGCAGAGGACGCAAAGCCCCAGAGCTAGAAGGCTCAACAGGGTTACGGCACTCCACAGAGGACCGCGGCCAGATGGTCACAGAAGTCTGAAGGTTGAATGTCCGGCAATAAGCCAAAGACGAAATCCAAAGCCTGCCCCAAGACTGACGAGGGGGGCCCCATCACCTTCAAGAAAATCGTCATCCTCTGTTGCAGAGGAGATGTAGCCCAACTCAGGCTGACCAGCAGAAACCTCCTGTGAATACTGTGCAGTATCCAAGGGGCCAGGCGAGACATCTTGGCGACCGACCAACGGAGGTTGTGCCTCAGGAGGCACAGGGAGGCCAACTTGAGGACTGCCAGAAAGCAACGGGGGGAGCACCAAAACGGCCTGATGCAGGTCACCCTGAGAATCCGTCGCAGCAGCATCGCCCGACGGAGTGTCCTCCAAATGGACCCTTCTGGTAGAAGAACCTAAATCCTCAGAAGAGACCGACGTCGAACATCGATCGGCAGACAGAATAGAGAGACGGTGAGAAGACACCGTAGGATAGTCCCGATTGTGACACCCAGGGGCAATCAATGACCTCTGCGGAACAGAAGCTCCTGCCTGCAAATCCTCTAAAGAGACCGACGGCGTACGTCGATCGGTAGTTGGACCTGGGACACAGTGAGAAGACACCGGAGGATAGTCCCAAGAATGACAGGAACCTGTCATTGGCCTCTGCACGGCAGAAGGCCCCAACTGCCCATCCTCTGAGACCGACGGCAAGCATCGATCGACATCCAGACTCGGAACACAGTGAATCACTGGAGGAAGGTTCCGAGAGTGACAGCTAACCGGGGCTGCCACTGACCTCTGCCAAACAGCAGGCCCTGGATGCCAATGTCCCAACCCCATCCTGCTGGTCGGCACACTAGCAGGGGAAGGAGGAACAATAAACGATTCGCTCAAGGAGCGAGGAATCGCTGCCGAAGCGACCGAACGGCTCAACCGACTAGGAGCAAACCTAGCCAGATGAGACGGAGCAGACAGCAAACCCGCACAGCTTCGCAGAGAAGCCAGGGGAGGCTGAGAGCTCACAGAAACACCAGCAGATACAACCTCCGACCCCCGAGACTGTATACCATCCCCAGAGGAGATGGAAGAGCCACCAACATACAGAACAGGATCTGTAGTGACAATCAGAGAGGGGTCACCGAGATGACCTCGGCGAAGCTCTCTACGAAAACAGATGCCTCAAGAGTGACACCAGAAGACAAAGAGACCACGGTCTCCACGTCAGGTATCACTGAACTAGCACCGGCAACAGCTGCAGAGGAACTCGCCACAGAAAAAGACAGATCAGAATCCTGTGTGACAGAGTCACCACATGCACTAACAGAAAAGTCTGCTACGGCACGGCTACACTTACCCAGAGAACGAGGGGTTCTAGCTCTGGACAGAACCACTTTGTTAACAGAAGCCCAGAATTTTGAGGACCAAACCCACAAATACCACATGATTGGGTCTGAGTGCAATTGTTGCAAGTGACACATGTGGAATGAGAGTCGTCCATGTTTCACTTGCAAGCAAGAGGTACAGGGAATAGTTTTTGGCATAATATGATTGAGAATAATGAAATCAAGCTTCCTACCGACGGAAAACAGAACAAAGGTCTTGTTCACATGTGGGGGAAAAACAAGACTAAATGTGAAGAAACAAGAAACAATGATCAAAAATAGCATTAATTAATAACAATTCTGAAAGTTTGACAAAGGATACAATCCACTTGCACACAATCAAATGCAGATAGCACATACAATAAGTTGTTCACGAAGAAAACAGATAAGAATAGCACATGTCACAAAAATTTCCGACCATGTACAAATGGCGGAAATAAAAGGAATTGAGGTCACGGTTGTTGCGCATGCACTCGGTAAATGCAAGAGGTGTGCAGAGAGAGTACCTGTAATTTCGAGCGCTTGTCTCGCTTGACCCTTTTTTCGATCTTTTTCGTGGCTTTGCACTCTATTACTTTTCCAGCTTGTTTGGAAAAGTTTCTAAAAGCTTGAGTTAGTTCCGAAGTAGGGCTTACACTTACGTTACAGCCAATTGTAAACAATTGTGAGTAGGTTGAAAAGAAATAATTGCGAATGAGATTATTAAAAAGTTTAAAGTGTATGGACTAGACGTGCGCAAATTAGTTGGTTTTGGTTGCGATGGCACCAGTGTCATGACTGGGTGTAAGTCTGGTGTAGTGGTTAGACTAAAGCAGTTAAATAGCCCCATCGTTGGCATCCACTGTGCAGAGCACAGGATTAGTCTAGCTTCGTCACAACCAGCAAATAACATACCAACATTAGTGTGATTCAACAAAACTGTACCAAGTATATTTAGCTTCTTTACAGCATCGGCATGAGAAACAATAAACTACAGGAAATTCAGAAACTGATGGACTGTCCAAATTTGAAATGCACAGAAATCCACGCTGCAAGATGGTTAAGCTTGCACAGGGCTCTGGATGTGCTGTATCGCACATATTCTGCCCTTGTTGTGACATTAGAGCACAAGGCTGCTCAAATAATAATGCATCAGCGAAAGGACTTCTTGATGAAATCAGACAGGACAAATTTGTAGCTATTATGCATATGCTTATGGACATGCTGCCTTTCTTATCAAAACTAAGCAAACTGTTTCAATACGAGACAACCGACTTCAGCAAAATCCAGCCAGCCATAAGCAGCACATGCCAAGCATTGAAAGACCTATTAATATCGGATGGCTCCTACATGTATAATCTAGAACTCTTTGTTGTCACTGACAATACCACTTATGTATACAAACGTCCAGTTGATGAAGGTAAACACACTGTTGGGAAGGAGAATGTTAATCTGAACATTGATGGCTTTGATAAAGTCAATACTGTTGATAAATGTAACAGTGAGATTGGTGTTTTTTCTGGTGTTGAGCTCAAATATAGTGAGAAGCAAAAAGGTGTTGTCAATAATGTTGTGGAAAATTATGTTGGTAATATTGTTTCCAATTTGCAAGCTCGTTTTATGGATTTGGGTATATTGGAAACAAGAGGCCCCAAGGAGCCTTAATCGCTCACCGGTCAAAGTGGTTCAAAGAACTACTTGGGGTCAAATTCAGTTAGACATGGTTCATCAACACTACAAAGGAATGAAGTCATGAGAGACAATTTTTATGGAACTAGGGACATGGCTTGAACAAACTTACCCCCCTAAGGATGCTGCATACCAAATATCAAAAGCATTCATCTGCTGGATCTGAAGAAGAAGATTTTTAAAGAAAATTCCTCATTTTGAACTAAGTTATCATTCCTGCTTCCACAGTGATCCCAAATATGAACCCAGAGACTTAGCTTGAACAAACTTGAATCTCACCCCCTAAGGATGCTGCATGCCAAATATCAAAACATTTCGACTGCTAAATCGGAAGAAGATTTTTAAAGAAAAATTCCTCATATTGACTAAGTTATAATTCGGGGGCCGATTTGAACAAACTTGAACCTCCTCCCCCCAAGTCCCCCCCCCCCCCCCCCCCCCCCCAGAGATGATGTATACTAAATAGGAAAGAATTCTGCCTGGTGGATCTGAAGAAGAAGATTTTTTCAAATTTTGATTAGAAATTCATGGGTGCTATCAGAGTTATGCCCCTTGTGGTGCCCCCTGTGGGTGCGGCAAATTTATTTGTACAAGTTTGAATTGACATATGATGGGGAAAATGCACGCCAAATTTGGTTCAATTTGATCCAGTAGTTTGGGGGGAGTAGTCGATAATGTAAAGTTCACGACAGAAAACGACAGACGGCAAGTGATACATGTAAGTTAAGCTCCCTTCGGTGAGCTAAAAATGAATGTATTGGTACCAACACATTTGCAAAATGTATTTAATGACAAAAATTTAAATTTAGTGAAACATGGTGTTGATGAAATTGCATATTTAGCAGATAATTTTGACTGTTATGTGGATAAAGCTGAATGTATAACAAAGTATTCTCATTACAAAGACTTGTTGTTGGGAATTATGCTATGAAAACCATTGCAGAAGTGCGTCAAATTGTTAATCAGACATGTTAACTCACCCGGAATTCCCGGGACAATCCCGAAATTTCAGTGCAGTTCTCGGCCTCCCGGACGGGAATCAGTTTTGGATCAAATTTCCCGGAAAACAACAGCTGAATATTTCTTTCCCGTTGTGACTTGTGTAAAACGTTCAGAGTCAAATCACATGCATTTCAAACACTGGTAAAAACTCACGAAGCAATAAAATATGGATTTAGGTTAATTTTTTTTAAGAAAAGGGTATTTTATGCTATATATTTCAACTGTGTTCATGTATTTATTTCTGTTTTTATCTTCGTAATCAGAGATTTGTGATCAATGTGCGAGTGTCGAAGTGAAATTAGGTGACTTACTTTCAAAAAATTAAAAACTCCACCTTCAATGCAGTTTTTTGGTAAATAAAAAATAGGAAAAGGAATTAAATAATATATATTTATTTATTTATTCATAGAATAGCTTTAATCTCCATCCCTTTTCCAAATCAAAACGTAAACAACACCTGTCATGACCTCAACTACTTTAAAAAAAGGTTAAAGTCGCTTAGGATGCCGAAAAATTATGACTCTATATTTATACACAATGGACTTATTTTCTAACACTACATTTATTTCGTTGTGCTGACCACAGAACTGTTAACTGTTGGCCATCTGTACACAGAAAATTTCGTATGGAATTTAAAAAAAAAAAAAAAAAAAAAAAAAAAAAATATGCTTCAACGATGAAAAGAAAAGTTTTGTGCAGGGCACAAGTGTCCACACATGCAAGAAGGATTTTGATCAAGATACTTTCCAAGTACTAATCTTCTTGCAGTAACTGAACATTAGGACATCTTTTCCTGTTAACATTTCCAGACTTGGGAAATTATTATTAGCTTAGTAGACTTTGATAAAAGCAAACCACAGTTGTGCTGTTCTGTGAGGAGGAGGGCAGTGGGAGGGGGGGGGGGGGGTGAAGAGGATGGCAGGGGGGGGGGGGGGGAGGTGTGTCAAATCAACAATTATTTTATGATTTTTTAACAAGGTATAAATGCATCACATCAGCATAATTGACAACTAGATCTGGATATAACCTGGTGTTAATGGTGGTTCATGAGCTGAAAATTCGCAAGTTTTTTCTTTTGTTTTGTCCCTGTGCGAACTTTTCCCTGAAATCCATACCCATTTCCCTGATAATCACCCTCAGGTTCACTGAAAAATTATTCTGGAGGTCAACATGTCTGTTGCAGGCCTTCCCAAATTGGGCGAATGGTCGTTTCGTTCGCCCAAAGGTTACCTAAATTTTTTTAAGGCGAGCCATTTTTCCATTCGCCCAAATTAAAACATGTAGACCAAACAAATAAAAGTGATCCTCAAAAATCATGCTCAGATCATTGCGATTTTATTTCGTCATCGGAAATTCCGAATTCATTCTGTCATAGTTGATTCTATGCACAGAGTTAAATTTATTCATAGACTAGCGATTCTGTGTTTGACTTGCGAATGTTAAAAATAACTGCGCAGCGATCGTGCGCAATCATCTTCAATGCCATGCTGGATGTTGACCTTTCATTTTCGCAATAAATTTCCAATGTCAAACTAATGTTTTAGCATTTTCTAAATAAAAGAATATAAGTATAGTTTCCCTTGCGAAAAACACTTTAAATATTTTACTATTTTTATAAATATTATCGCAAAAGTGACACAAAAATCACATGAATATTATGTTAATTAACCGGAACAAACACAGTTACACATGTACTTTCGAAATAGTGAGAGTAGCGCACTGTGTTTCAGCATTCTATTGAATGAATGACAGTAAAAGTGTAAAACACGCAATTTTTTGTGCATAAAATACTTACATACAAACCATGTTAAGTAAATTAAAAGTGAAACAAACGACCGAGTCTGTGGGCGCGAAGACATTCAAAAAGTGGCCAAATTCAACTGATTTTAGTTTTGAGGTCGATGATGATGGAAAACTTTTGAATTTAAAAGTGCTTGGTGTGTGCCAAAAATGGAAGGAGATTCAAAAGGAGGCAGTGTTACGCAATATAATGCATGTTTCATTGACAAGCGTAAAACAATACATAGATGGCGTCAATTACATCCATAAAGCTAAAGGGTTAAATACGAAACTGTCCAATTTGTCATATATGTTGAAGTGTATCTTCTTATCTGATAACCTGGGCTCCTTCATGTTACATTTATCATAAAATTATGTAGTTAATCTTTGTTTGGTTGGCATTATTATTAGTATGTTGATGAAAAGGGTTACCTTATATGAAATGGGTTACCTAAAAACTTTTAAGGTAACCCGTTAAATGGGTTACCTTAAATTTAAATTTGGGAAGGTCTGGTTAACTGTTTGTGGATTCGAGCCTTGGGCAGCCGTGACAGTTGACAGATCATGACCAAAAGGGGATGTTCTCATATAGATATTATACAGAGGCATCCAACTACATTACAATGAAATCCCTTCATCAATATGACCTGTAGACTGTGCTAAAGGTTTTCAGGTTTTGGGCTCGGGCAGCCATCACGATTGACCGATCGCGACCAAAAGGGGGCGTTCTCATCTAGACATGACCCCAAACCTGCATATGAAATTTTGTGATGATCGGTCATGGACTATGGGGTGTAGCCTGTGCTAAAGGAAAATGTGAACAGACTCACAGACTTCCGCACCTGTCATGGCAATAGCTTATCTTGACTGTGTCAAGATAAGATAAAAATCAAATTACTTATTGTTGCAAGAGTGGAATTGCAATTTTTTTGTTGACAAATGTTGAAGCTGTTATGAGGTCTTGATTTTTGGTGGCGGCTTGATGTGATTTTTTGCGCAACGAAAAGTTATTTGGAAAAAAGGGTGTTTTGAGTAAAAAAAATATAGACCGAATGATCTATTATAGTTCGATCTAACTGTAATAGTTTGATTTCAAGATGTGCCCGACCTGTTGAATTTAAGTAATGTCAGAGACTCAGAGTGGGGAATTTCAAAGAACGTGTAAACCAATTTCTCTTGCTTATAAAGTTACATTCATGTAGCACATGAAGATGCTATATAAGTAATGGAATTTTGTTTATTTTAAATTCCCACCTCTGATATCCCTTAAATTCAAATTAAATATACACATATTATACATCAAAATGAAGGTTGGGAGGTACACAACACGTAATATATGAAATCAACTCAAAGAGTTGACAGCAGACATCACTGTTTCCTGGAAGTCTGCTACCGTATTCGTACCCAAACTGATAATCCAATAATATTTCCTGAGAACAGCTTGAGACCACATGTGCTTCACATATAAAAAAACAAAGCTTGGGCATCAAAATCCTTCAAAACACAGCGACAGAGCTGCAAGGGGGTAAATTCCAAAGGTGACGACTTTGTTTACATATATTCTTACTTTCGATTTCCGGTCAAAGCAAGCTGGAGGAAAAAGCATTGAAAAACAACGTCATCTAAAATCAAATAATGAGAAAGATCGCCTTAATACAGCATACTGTTATTTATATAGAGACTTACAGCAGCACAATGGGGGTGGGGTGGGGTGGGGTGGGGGCAGGAGGGGGGGGGGAAATGCACCAACTTTTGCCTGGTAGGCAGGCAGGGGGTGAATGCACCAACTTTTGGGTGGTAGGCAGGGGGTGAAGGAACCAACTTTTGGGTGACAGGCAGGGGGCAATTTCACCAACTTGGGTACCCGGGTGGGGGGCATCACCCTCACCGACCCCCTCAACACCAGATGGTGGCAGGCAGCAGGGGGGGGGGGGAATGTGCCAACTTGGGGACCTGGTGGGGGGGGACCCATCACCACATGGTGGCAGGCAGGCAGGGGACCCTGGGGCAGGCCCACACCCTCGCCGGCCGAGAGGCCATCCCACTTGGGCATCAGCATAGATTCACTTTCTACCCGTAGATAAAGCACAGGCCACCCCAGAGAGCCATAAGGGACAGCCCACCCCTCTAGCTGACCCAGAGGTTCTCTTGCCGTACTTGTCAACTATCTCAGAGTCTGTGTGTAAACAAGGTGACAAGAAACATTTATCGCTTGAACACCACTGGAGTGTTAAATAAATATTAGCGTTATATATAAGCACAGATTGTTTTGTATAACTAGTACAGGGTACAGCGGGTTCCCTATGTATCTGCTGCATGTGGAAGGTTTTCCTCTTTTTTGCTCTAATTTTCCTCTTTTTTGCTCTGATTTCCTTTGCGACTACACTTTACAAAATCGCATGACCCATTTTTTAACAGCATACAGCTCGATTGATAATCAAAAAAATAAATCACAACCAGTTAAACTCATTTATTAGACATATTATACTTTTACCAAGAGGTTTCAGTTTTACACGCTCATTGAATCTATTCAGAGCAAATACTTTCACTGGTGTAAGACTTAACACTGTACACACGGTTGTTCCTTTTGATGGCTGATCATCCAAAACCTTTGGGTACGATGCCGGTGCCAGATATAAGGCTGGCGGATTCTACAAACACAAAAATCTAAGTGATATCAACGAAATTCATGTGGCTTCAACCTCTCCGCATAGCTTAGAGACCAAGAGTTTTGAAACCAATCACTTGCACATCTTCTCAAAGTATAAACACCCAGATATAAATTCTGGAGCAGTCATCCAGCAATGGTGGAGTTCGTCCATGTCTTTCTGGCAAAACCAGGTGAACTTCTCTGTATGGTGTGCGACGACAGGGTGCGGGGTTTTGGCTACTGACCACCTGAAGAAAACCACAGACTTGTTCGCTAGAGGTTTCTGGCTATTCCATTTCAACTACCAGACACAGCAGATTTTAGCCGAAATGAAAGTTGCCTTACCCCAGGATCATGCATACAAAAACTCATATGACAGATGCGCTTTTGAAAGACTATCAAAAGAATTCAGTGTGTCGCCTGATACAGATTGGAGAGAAAATGGGGATTATAATGAAGGATTGGGCACTTTATACCAAGTCGCCACATACTACAGCTATCCCCTGACATTACACCCGTCGAGTCGAAGATACGACCATACGGTCACATTTACCAAACGCTCAGGGTACGGGCATACTCATGCAAACTTTTTATCAGACAAGTGCATACAAATTTTACTACGTTTATAGTTGACGAAGCAACTGGGTTTACAAGGGCAGGGGTCGAAAGAATCAACGAGTTCATTAGGACATACGTCTGGGCAATTATCAGGTCCCAGGCTCAGACCTGTTCATCGATACTCGGAACGGGTACAGCGTTCGATTCCAAAAGCAGTTGGCGGTGAATGTAGAAGATGCCATTACCCACCCAGTGGAGCTGGAGAGTGGAATTAAACGCGCGATCAATGCCAAGTCCAAACCAGATTATGTATTCGGTTGAGGCTTCTACATGGCACCTTCTGATATGGAACTAGGTGACCTTTCACATGGCCCCGTGGTGTATAAACAACAAGATCGTTATTGCCACAACTGCCCAGACCCTGGGACTAAATACAAACATAAAGACTGCACCAACCCAAGCCTAATAAAAAATGTTTTGACATCAACATTTTATCAATCAATATCTGCGACTTCGTTCGACTTGGAAAACATGGATAAATTTGTTCGTAAAATCACCATAAAAAATCCAAATACTGATAACACTGCTCAGTCTTCCAACTGAATTTTAATGAGCAATTTGCAACAAATTTTAAGTACCGGTATCATTTAAAACCTTCTCAATTCCTTTTTGAGGCCTTGTTCATATCACTAGCAACACCCAATAATAACAAACACAGTGAGCCACGACTTGCTATTCAGTACAATGGGAATCGCTTAGAGCGTCCCGTAGCCAAATCAACCCCATCGTTTTGATCCGAACTGTCCCTTCTATTTGACCCAAACTGACCTTCAGCGGCCAGGCCGTAAGGCTGGCGAACGATTTCAATATGCCCGTCGCCTGAACATTTTGACCGAAATCCCCCACCCCCAAGATTTTGGAATCATGACTGAGCGGTCACAAGTTGAGTTTTTGTGGGGAACGCAAAAAAAGGGGGGGAGGGGGTGTTGTGTTCGCTTGTTTTGGCAAATGGCGCGCATGTTCGTATTATCCTAAGAGTTAAATAAACAATAATTTTTTAATGTTGACTGAAAAACGCCCCCCTTCCAGTGCAGAGTGGTTAAAAATAGGCCATATGCCTACATGACTTTAGAGAACCCCCCAATTTCAATCACCAGGTCTATTGCTTGTATTTCCAGGTGATCTGTTCATAAGTGTACTGTCAGACACTTTGGGGTAAATTTTTCTGAAGCTAAGTGAGTGTTCGTAATTCGGATTTGTTTAACTTGTCTCAGTTTGCTCTTCAACTTTTCCGAACAGTTTTGTCCTCACCGTGTGCTACGCGTATTTTATTAAAATTATCAGTAAACAACAGGGATGAGAACGCCAAGCAACAAACTTGGCTGAAATTTGTAAAAATTCTCTTATTTTCAAAATAAATTTGTGAAAAGCCGGTATTTTTTTAAAATCAAAGAACACAGAGTGAACCTGTTGATTTAGAAATATTTACGTGTAATTTCTAGAAATTTAAGCATTTGGGGCATGAATTCCCATCCCTGTAAACAAATAAAGCAGCCGGAAAAAATGTTTTTTTTATTTTAATTTTTTATCCCAAATTGATTTTTGTCAGGTCTTTTCAATCACTCTTCATCATTAATCCTTAATCACTGATGATAAAAGAACATAAATATAAATTTGACACCTATTTATTTATTTATTTATTGGTGTTTAAGGTCACATACTTATGCACAATGGCTAATCGTGACCGTATTTGACACCTAATTGTTGTTAAGTAACCCATTTCCTAATTGCAGTCATAATGAAGTGTCAGTGACACTGTAGCTCAACTTGTCAAGACATGTACATGTATAGTATGTGACACAGCAATGACAAACATCTAGGTAATGACCTGATAACAAAGGTACATATAAAGTATTGTAACGGTCTGTACATAAATACTGACCGCAGTCTGTAACAAATGTATAGGTAAAGTATTGTAAAGGTGGGTGACAGTCAGATGCTAAACTGGAAAAGAAATCTTTTGAGTCCCAGAGTGGGTCTGACTGAACCCGAAAATATTTGTTCTCATAGCACAGTGATAACAAAGGCACCCCCAAACACACTCATTCCTGTCCCAAGGTGAAAACAAAGGTACCCAAGAAGATTTGTGAAGATAAGTTCGTAAATACGAGCTGTATAGAAGTTGTGACAAAAAACTGATTGGACCTAATTTCGGTACAAAATGGCCACTGGCAGCCATCTTGAATTTTGGCCCGCACTTAGAAACACTCGTTCTCGTCCCAAGGTGATAACAAAGGTACCCAAGAAGTTTCGTGAAGATCGGTTGATAAATACAGCCTCTAGCCCGAGCCGTATTGACATGTGCACTTACAGTGTATAAGTAGCACTGAATAAATCAAAGTTCATCTAATTTGCATAATTGCTGCACGAGAAAAAACCTGTACTGTATGTGATGTATTCCATTTTACTGAACCTTCATACAAAAATTTATTCAAATCAGAACTTTCATACAGAAGTTCTGTACAAAAGACTGATTGCACTAATTTTGGTACAAAATGGCTGCTAATGGCCATCTTGAATTTCGGATCACACCCAAAAACACTGGTTCTCATCCCACTGTGATAACAAAGGTACCCCCAGAAGTTTCGTAAAGATCGGTTCATAAATACGGCCTCTAGCCAGAGCCATATAGAAGTTGTGTACAAAAAACTGATTAGACCTAATTTCGGTACAAAAATGGCCACTGGCAGCCATCTTGAATTTCGGACCGCACTCAGAAACACTCGTGAAGATTGGTTAATAAATATGGCCTCTAGCCCGAGCCGTATTGGCATTTGCACTTACAGTGCTGAAAGTAACACTAAATACATCAAAGTTAGTCTAATTTGCATAATTTAAGCACGAGAAAAAAACCTGTATTATATGTGATGTATCCCATGGTACTAAACATTCATACAAAAAATTATTCATATCAGCGCTTTCATATGGAAGTTCTGTACAAAAAACAGATTTCTGCATCGTTGGTACAAAATGGCGGCTGGCAGCCATCTTGAATTTCGGACCGCACCCAAAAACACTCGTTCTCGTCCCACAGTCATAACAAAGGTGCCCAAGAAGTTTTGTAAAGATCGGTTTCATAAATATGGCCTCTAGCCCGAGCCGCATCCAATTGTTGGTGGACGGACGGACAGACGGACGATGGGCCATGGCATAAGCTCAAATTTGGCTTTGCCAAAGTTGAGCAAAAATTGGGAGCTTCTTATATTGACAGGACTGTTTTCAAAGCTTATTCACACCTTCCACTGTTCAAAAAATGCACAAATGGTAGAGCTGTAGGTTAACCGAAACCGAACCGAGGTTTTTTGTTTTTTTTTAAAACCAAAACCGAAACTGTCGACATCCTGTAATCTAAGGTTTTTCATTTTTATTAAAATACTCTCTTGCTGCAGAAATTCACAGAATGTAGCCATCCCAGAGTAGTGAGGGTACCCAGACACTGCCATTGGCAGTGTCTGGGTACTCTCACTACTCTAGGATGGCTACATTCTGTGAATTTCCGACATTTCAGCTTAGTTGTGTTCGCAGCTTTCCACAAATTGCGCGTAGGTGTCAGACCTCGAAAAAGGGCCAAGCACAATAAAAGTTCTGTATATTTAGGTAATTATTATATTGGCCTTCCTGATTCTTCATGTATTATAGCTTATTTCGGGCATTCATTGAGTTTCATTCAATAATCAATTTCACTGCCATTCAGTTATGATTCCAGACATATAGAATGAGTTTTATTGAATTTTATTTGGCCTCATGAACAAACCGAAAACCGAACCGAACCGAGGTTTTACTCAACCTGAAAAACCGAACAAGAAACTTAAAAACCTACAGCTCTAACAAATGGTGATTGCCAACTTAACTTGATTGCTACCTGAACAACTGCAGCAAATAGAGAAAAATCTTCTCTGTTCAGGCAGGATGAGTCTGCTTATACCGCTCCCAGTATGTTTACATCAAGGAGGATAGCGATCATCGACCATATTTATTGGTGCTTTACGCCACATATGTGGCCGTCGCCACAATATAGCCTTCAGCATCAATAAATAATATTCGTATTTGTTCCATAAATGAGGAGCAAGAAAGTAGAATATTCAAAGGAACAACGGACTGGTGACAATTTAATATGAAAATTAAAACCTGACAAGCCCTCTCTCTCAGAAGTGAAAGTGCAGTAAGTTGAGCTTACGTGTAGGCCTACATCCACAATTCGTTGAAGAATGAAAATATGTACGACAAGGACAAATGAACAAGGAAAAACACAGCAGTCTGTTTGAGGACACCTTGAGGACTAAACGTCTTTGCATCAACTTTCAAGTGTGCAGGGTAAAAACTTCACCGTGCAGGTGATTTAACGGCGGTCCACTCTAAACGAACTGTATGCCTATATTAGAGATATGATAGGGTCTTGGGTGGAATGGGTCTATAAAAATCCCCACCGTTTGAAATATCAGACTGAAATCTTGCAAATTTCATTCGAGGAAACTCCACTTGCACTATTCCACTCACCAGATGACCTGAGTTGTTCTTTAAAGAACTCCCTATCATATAATTGGGGTGTCTGCAAATCACTCCAGGGGTGGAATATCCACCCAAATGATCTACTCAGTTTCTGTGACAAAGCAAACACAGGGAACTCACAGTATGCAGGGTTTCCGCTAGACCGTCTGCGGGTCCGTCGACCAGACCCATTCCCCCGCCGATCATACTCAGAAAAGCTGGTGGTTAAAATGTTGAGTACAATGCTGTATCGTAACGACATTCAGGATCCTTTGTTTCCACGTAATATAGGCATAATTATGTTGTATACTATGCCTACTATTACTGGCGACAACCTGATACTTTTTACCTCCCAGATGAGAGGGGGAAACAAAGTTCAAATCCTAAACGTCGCCTATAAAATTTCGGACTCAAATTGTTGTTTGATCCGAACTCACTGGCCTTTATTTCAAGCGACAAATGATGTAATTGCATGTGCATGACGTCACACGTCCGCATCATGGTTCTTTTCAAATATCGGGTTGTATAAAAAAAATTGAGGTCAAGCGTCGCAGTAACTGTCAGGATTTGTGGATTTTGCGTTGTTTTGGGTTTGTATTTTTATAAAACCTCTGACCAGATGCAGTATTGATATTTGAAAATTAAATCAACTAAATCTTTTCTTTGGTCAGGCAGTAAATAATCTATTTTATTTTGTACATGTAGATCTCTCAGGACATCTGAGTTCTGTAACTTCAGAGGTACATTTTCGCCGCTTTCATGAATATCCTCCACAGGAATTTCCACCTCATCCATGTGGGTGACTGTTGAGACTGGTAGAGAGCTTGGTTCTCTCTCATAATATTTTTTTAACATATTTATATGGCACAGCAGAGTATTTTTGAGTCTATCGGGAGTCTCAACAACATAATCAGTATCACTGATCTTGTGCTTAACAATATAAGGACCTGAATATCTTGCTTGTAAAGCATTGCTCTTTAAAGGAAATAATACCAGCACCTTGTCCCCAGGTTTAAAGATGCGACATTTCGTCTTTTTGTCATACCAGGTCTTCATATGACTCTGGGCTTTCTGTAAATGTTTATTTTCCATTTCTCTGGCCTGGTGCAATTTTTCTTAAAAGTGGACACATAGTCCAGAAGAGAAATTTCAGCTGGCTCTTCCTTGAGCCATTTCACCTTCAAAGCAATGAGTGGACCCCTCACGGAGTGTCCAAACACTATTTCAAAAGGGCTGAACCCCAGAGATTCCTGTACAGTCTCACAGGCTGCAAAAAGGAGATGTACTCGTTCATCCCAATCCCTCTCATTATCCTCCCCATAGGCCTTTATCATGGTCTTCAGTGTTTGATGGAAGCGTTCAAGAGCTCCTTGACTTTCGGGATGGTAGGCACTTGATGTGTTCTGCCTAATTTTGAGCTCATACATCAGCTGCTGAAAAATGTTTGACATAAAATTTGAGCCCTGGTCTGATTGCACTGATCTGGGTAGACCAAAAGTGGAGAAAAATTTTCTCAAGGCCTTAACTATAGTCTTAGTTTTAATATTTCTTAGAGGTATAGCCTCAATCTTTATTACTTTCAAGAATTAGGAAAAGATTTCTTCGAGTATGTACTTGAATGTTTATATAATACAGCTGTTATTTTATTTCGAGGTATTTTATTGTAAAAATTTTGTTCTCTTACTTATGCCATAGTAGATTTTCAAGTGGTGCTATCTGCACATGGCAGCAGTCCCATGGCAAATTCCAGTTTCCACATGTTCTATGTTTCATTCCAAGCATTTTGGTATATAATTTATTGTTTCCGAGTCGATCCGTCCTCAAGGACGATCCGTCCCTAGACCATCTGTCCCCATGTACCGTAGTCAATCCGGCCCCAGTTAACTGCAGTTATTTTTATTGCAGTCTGGTTGGCAAAATTAAATATGAAATAGAAAAACAAAAGTGAAATGAAAACTAGTATTTATCTGCTTCGTGTGTTAGGTTGAATAAAAGGGTTAAATAAAATTCATCACTGAACTGCTCCTTTTTAGCTAACTGTCATGATGTGTGATGTAATGTTTCTTTGCATTTGAATTTTCCAATTATTTGTGTTTTTCTGTTGCATTTCGTAACCTAACAGCCAAAATCAGACAGTGCTATTTGAAAAAAATATAATTCAATTTTCCTTCTTTTTTTATGTTTTTGTCTCAAAATTTTGGCTTATACGATATGCCTTGATGCAAAAACTGAAAAAATAGTTAATTAGGTCAACGGTTAAATAAAGTTCATCCCTTAGTGCTCAAATAAAATTTACTGGTGCTTGTTATGATGTAATGTTTGTTTGTATTCTCTCCATTTATTTGTGTTTTTCTGTTATGTTTTTTATTAAATAAAGTTCATCTTGGAATATCAGTGTGCACAAAAGCAACCCACGGGGCTGCTTTGAAGGAAGCCTATTCGGTAAAGAGTTTGTGAAATTGAAAATTAGTGGTAAACTACATAATCACATACCATCCAATTGAGTTTTCCTCCGATTCCAAAACCGAAAGTAGAAACACCTGTTCTTGAAAGAAATCGAACGTTGCCCTTCAATAGCCAATCAATGAGAAATGACGAGATTCCCTTTCCAAAGAACAAATTCAAAAACGATTCATGCCCCTAGAAATGCTTCAAATACTTTCAACACCACATCAAAACAGATGTTTTTTTTGGATTAATTAGAAAGTTAATTAATCTACACAGATTTTTCCGAATCAACTACACGGAAAGTATCGAGTAAAACTACTCTACTTTTGACAGAAATTATTTAAATTGAACTCCCCCTGCTTTTGACATTTTGCATCGTCTGCTATTGCTATTTCTGTTTGACAGATACTCACAGAAGGCATTTGAGAAAAAATATTTTCTAATCATTTTTTAAAAAAAAATAGTTTTGATTTTTTTTTTCAAAACCATGCCTGTGCGCGCATCTTGGTTTTACCAAAGTAAATATTGCTGTTTTTTTATTTTTTTAAACACTCACAAAGCAATACATGGCACAACTAATTATATTGTACATGGGGCCAGATCGCCTGGGGTGTAGAAACGGCTGAGGCCGGATTGTCTTTGGGGCCAGATCGACCTGTTACCTAATTTATTGGGGGATATTCATTTTGGGTCTTTTTAGACTTGGAAGAAAATTACATGAAATTTGACAAAAGTTAGGTTGGACGTCCCCTTAACTGGTAGAGTGCTAAATTATTTTTGGCCATCAAATCTTGTACACATGTCTTTGCCTTGTTACAATTTATGGGAGAGTGCCTATGGGCACTCTCTCATAAATTGGAACAAGGCATTCCCTTATAGACTAAATAATATCACTTCAATGATAATACAAAGCACATGCACTGAATATGAGCCTTCAAGCTGTGGTACCTCCACTTCAGAATAAAGCCCAAATATGGGCTTCCAGCACTCTACCAGTTAAGGGGCAATATAAGTAATGGAATTTTGTTTATTTTGAAATTCTCACCTCTCATATCCCTTCAATTCAGATTGAATATACACAAATTATACATCAAAATAAAGGTTGGGATGTATAGAACACGACACTCGTATGCAATCAACTCATAGAGTTGACAGCAGGCACCACTGGTTCCTGGAAGTCTATCGTATTTGCACCAGGACTGATAATAAAATAATATTTTGCAAGAACAACTCGTGGCCGAATGTGCTTTGGATATTCAATAACAAATCAAGGCATTCAAAACACTTTCGAGTGTGGCGACAGGACTGCATTTTGGAAAAGGACAACATTGTCTGCATTTTTTATTGAAGATGGTTTCCATGCTCGACAGACATGCGCAAATCACTCGATACCACGAATTTCCATCGAGAAACAAAATCGTAATTCTAAGAAATTTCAACAGGTGTCATGATACCTTGCATTGAATATGGTAACTGTGTAATCTCTATCCAATAACAGTATACTGTATGAAGGCGATCTTTTTCATTATTTGATTTTAGCCGGCATTGTTTCTACATGTTTTTCCATCCGATGAAGTCGACGGGAAATCGAAAGTATACTCATATGTAAACAAAAGCAGTGGCTTTGGAATTTCCCCCCATGCAGCTCTGTAGCCGTGTTTTGATGAATTTTGATCTCCTAGCTTTGTTCTTGGATATGTAAAGCACATTTGGCCACAAGTTGTTTTCGTGAAATATTATTAAATTATCAGTTCTGGTGTGAATACAACAGCAGACTTCTAGGAACCAGTGGTGCCTACAGTCGACTCTATGAGCTGATTACACGTGTGTTTCGTGTTCTATACATCCCAACCAGGGACCAGCCGTGAGGGCGACTAGCGCGATTAAGTCGCCCTTCTAAGCCCAAAGTCGCCTAGAAAAATAGTCGGGGCGATTACAAGTCGCCCTCTAAAAACTGGCCAAAATGAGAAAAGGCTGAACTGAGTGATGCGAGGTTTACATGAAAACAAGTATTTTCAAAAATCGAATGTGCTCGAGTGTGATAAATGGGCATTTTAATTCGTCAAATAAACGTCAATTTATTTGAAATCACACGACAAGCAATTGTCCATTGTCGCTTTCGGCGGATTTTTTTTATTTCTATTTTGTTGCGTTCCAGTCGGAGCTTCAAGTGTCGAAACGAAAATAAGTGACTTACGCGACTCAACAAAACAACCCAGTTTGAAAGTAGGTTACGTCGCTTAGGATGCCGAAAATGTATACACAACAGACGTATTTTATAACACATTATTTTCATTTCGATTTGCTGACGACTGTTAACTGTTGGGCTGTCTATTCCCAGAAAAACACGAATGGAATTGAAACACATGAAAAAAAGCTTTACTGATGTCAAGAAAAGCTTTGTACAGGACACAAGTGTGCATGTGGACGATCTTGAAAAAGGGTCCTCCTAAACATCGGAATGACATGAAATGACGCGGAATGACACCGGAATGCCATAAAAATGATGCGGAATGACATTTCTTTTACAAAATACTCGACCCCAGAATGTATTTTGTTTATTAACTAACAAAGTACCTCCCAAGCAACCTTCTTACATCTGGTCCTGTTCACACTTTCAGACTTAGGAAATTATTAGCTTAGTAGACTTTGTTGAAATGCAACCACAGGAGGGTGATGGAGGATTGGCATGAAGAAGAGGTGAGGGGTCATGAAGGAGAAGGTAGCAGTGGGGGATTTTCAGTCAATAATTACATTGTGATTTTTTAACCTGGCACAGATGCATCATAGACAACTGGACCTGGATTATTTGTACGTTAATGGAGGACCATAAATTGAAAATATGAAGGGGCGGCGGGGGTGGTACATGAATATTCTTAATTTTCCCCACTTGCCTATGAAGTCTCCCTACATGACTCTGCAGTCTCCCTATTTTTTCTGGGGGGAGACTTGAAGTCTCCCTAAAATTTCCCCCTAGGCTGGTCCCTGATCCCAACTTTCATTTTGATGTACATTTTGTGTATATTTAATTTGAATTGAAGGAATATCAGAGGTGAGAATTTTCAAAATAAACAAAATTTCATTACTTATATAGGCCCTAGTCTTTGTAAGACTGTGACTCGGGGCCCTCCTGGCCCTCACAGTCTTTGAGCAACCCATTCAAATTTCATCTGACTGAAACTGAAAGAAACTGGCCGCATTTGGGTCGACTCAGTTCACGCTTCATATCGAAGACAAAAATCACATAATCAACATTCTACTTGTCGGACTTAGCCCAAATATAATTTATTCACGTGGCTGCATCATTATTTAACGCAAACACAACATCAAATTCAAGAAATGTTGAAAAATATCCGACTTCACCATGTTAAAAAACATCATTTCAAAGATAAACAAATTGTACTACGCATGCGCACAGATACTATGTGCAGGCGTAGTACAATTTGTTTATCTTTGAAACAATGTTTTTAACGTGGTGAAGTCAAACATTTTTCAACATTTCTTCAATTTGATGCTGTGTTTGCGTCAAAAAATGATGCAGAGATGCAATGAAATTTCAATATTCAAAAGCGTCATGAATTCAGAAAAAGGTAAGGCTGCTATTGAATGTGATGAGAATAAAATGTCACTGTGAGTACACTGAACTGAAGAAAAGCAGAGTGTCGGGAAACAATACACAAGTCGGGAATGAATTAATTGCCGCCATTCTCAAAATATTTAATTCAATTTCATGAATACTTAATTACTTTTCGTGGTGCATTGTGAGATCAGAGCATTGTTTTTGTAAACAATAACTTCAGAAGGCCTGCACAATAAAAGGAAGCTGATTGATTTGTATGCCCGGCACTTAATCCAATTTCGGTGAGTGTCTAATTGCCACCAGTTTAATTACAAAACAAACTACTGTAATTAGGCACCTGTGAAAACACGAAAGGGGAACGGCTACTGCTAGTCTAAGAGTGCCTTTTCCATTGTTTTTTTTTCTTTTTATCTGAACTCCCCACTATTTGAATGGCAGAACTATCCACTATTTGAATGGCAAAAGGAGATTTGCTGCATTTAAATGATTGACATTTTTTATGCAGATAACGTGTGCGGTAATTTTTATTTTTTCTAAAATTGAATGCACATCTCTTCGTCACAATGAGACATCACCAGTCGACGAATGGAATGGTTTCACGCGCCGAAGGCGCGCAGGGACGGTATTGGGAACAAGCCCCTTTCGACCCTCAGTGACTGTAAATGACTAATTTCCACAAGTCTACTCGTGTCGAAGAAGGAACAGCTTCAGGTACTTGGCAGGTGTCACCGGTTGTGGCGTGATGGTCTCTTTGACTGATGTCGGTTGAACCCTCGGGTGAAGACCAGTGTGAGAGGTTGGGTCCTCTCGCAAAGGTACTACCTCTCCCCTAGGGTGCAGTCGATCATCATCATCACCAGTTTGAATCACCACACGTTTAAATAGGCTTAGCCTGTTCGCCAAACCCCATTTCAACTCACATTTTTGCAGTAGCGTGATTGGTAGCTAGTTAATTATATTACCAAGAAGGAAATAATCCTTTTCACACTGAATCACCATTGCAACAGTGATTTACCAAGAAGGAGATAATCTTTTCCACATCTAAACACCGTTTTCACACGGTGTTTAATTTGGTCAAATTACACCGTGTGATACGGTGTTGGCCGGTGATTTTCAGAAAATCATCTACTGTGTCGGGCGTTTGAGACAGGATACACTTGGCACGTACTGTATATGATAAGAAACATGGACTGTTGCATGGGGCGAAATGTAAAGGTCCGGGTGAGTGAGAACGTTTTTCTTCATTTCGAAATGCCACGTGTGAGTGAATATAAGTTCAAAACGTTTATTTCTTTTATTTTGTTGTGTTGAATAAGTATAAATAAATGAGTGTTTGAATCTTCGTTCTGCTCTTTTTAATTATACTGGTAGTACTCCTTGATTGAAAGCTTTTCCCAAGAATGAAAATTATCAATTTACCCCAAACAGCATGTAGCGGTCGGTCGATTGAGAAAGAGAAAGGATGGCGACTATTGTTTGTAAACTCGCATTCAGTGGCATAATTGGCACAAAATGGATTTGTTTGGGGAGAGGGGGGGGGGGGGCATTGAGGAAGCTTTGCATGGTGATGGGTGATGGCCACAGCAAAACGTGTTACGTGGGAAATTTATGCACTTAGGCCTAGTGTAATGCAGGGGGCGCAGGGGGGGGGGGGGGAGGTGCTGGATTGGCAGTCATTCAACATAAATAGACATATTTATAGGGTGGCGGAGGTATGGGTGGAACAGTATCATGTCATATTTCGAAGGGCTCTGAGCCACTTAAGTTTATTTTATTTTCTCGGTTATTGTTTCTCAGCCTATCCAATTCATTTTTTTTTTAAATGCAATCTCCGAACAGAATAGATTACGCTCTCTGCGAAAAACGCCTATAGAAATATATAAATTTATATTAAATAAGGTTGTGCTTATTTAATATTAATTTATATGTATACATGTAATCTTGTTTTCACAATTATGGGGAAATCGAGTGTTTATTTTGAAATTGTTGTTTAAATGGGTAATAATAAATTGTGAAGCATTTCGCAACGAGTTAAAAATGGTCGGCGTAACTTGATTTAGTTTTAATATTTTCATAATTTCTTTTTGCAACTTGAGGGAAAAGTTGTTATAATCTGCTGTCAATAATTGTGAAGCTTAATCTTTTTCACAGTACAGTCCGAGAAACCAATCAAGTCGATAATCCATTTGTCTCGCACTGTCCGAGTTTTTAATCAAATGTCAGACACAGATCACAGACATACTCTCCGACAATTGTCGGAAATTTGTGAGTGATCTTGAGACACAGTTCCTCGGACCTGGGAGATTCATGTAATCGTCGCTTGCAGCGTAGTGTATGGGCATTAAACGTTTACAGTTCTGGTCAAAGTGTACACAGAATGAAGTTTTAGTGCACTCTGCAGTCTGCAATTCTGTGCAAGGAAATCGCATCTTTTTGGATTGATGTTAAATTGGATCGGCACTACAGTACACAGTGTAAAGTATGCCAGGGCTACAATCGGCACAATCAACACTTGCAAAATTTGCAGATTAATGCAGAAAGTCAAAGAAACAAAAAAAAAATTTCCAACTTTCCAATGCAATATTTTGGTAATGCTTCAGAAAAACTGTGTACTGGTTCCGACTGGTGCCGCCGCCACAATAACCGAACGAAATCATCTTCAAATCATGTGATATCATATGTGACCCAGTCACATGAGCCACATGGCATGTGCTTATCTTAGGTGTTTCCTTCGAAACATGTGTGGAATGTTTTAGTTTATTCGGATTTACATGTATATTCCCAAAGTGATACACAATTGTTCTCGATGATTTTTTCACCTGACATGGATTATTAATTTATTATTCACACATGGGATGAACTGAGGATCGATTTATGGAGTTTGACAGACAGGCACTTGCGGTGTTTGAAAATTTGGATTCCCCTGCATGGTTTGTAGACTTTGTTTATTTTTGCGACATTGCATTCCACTCTCAAGTCCGGTATTGTCACTATTGTGTGCCATGGCAACTCGCTCCAACATTACTGTTTGAAAAAACACAAGGAATTTCACCACGAACACACCAGAATGAGCTCAGAGACCCCCATAAATTTCAAAATTTACCTGGGGAAGAATCCCCCAGACCCCCACCCCCCCCCCCCCCCCCCCCATAGACCGAGCGACTTTGCCTTCGGCATCCGCATGCTGTGATCGTTCGTCTACGTCGTTTTTGGACGAACTGTAAATCGCCTGTCTCAATAACATAAATAGTATGCCCTGTACGCAAAGATATTGATGAACTTACTGTGTATTATTACACACTTCTATCAAATATTGACTACTTGCATTGTTAGTACGTGTAAACGTTTCCGTTTCGTTTACAGACAGTCGTTTAAAACGTTTACAATTTTGTCTAAACGTGGAAGCCTTATCAGGAGGGCCCCGGGTCACAGTCTTGCATTACATTTACCAGTCGGGCACAACCACCAATCGAGCTATTATAGTTAGATCAAGCTATAACAGATCATTCGGTCTATACTTTTTGACTCAAAACGACCTTTTTTCCAAATAACTTTTGTTGCGCAAAAAGTCGCATCAAACCGCCACCAAAAATCAAGACTTCATAACTGTTTCAACATTTGTCTACAAAAAAAATCGAATTCCACTGTTGCAACAATAAGTAATTTGATTTTTTAAATATATATTTTGACGGTGTTTAGACTTTATTTTGTAAATAAATCATGTTTCAGGCTTCTGTGTCTGTCAATTTCACTCACCCGGTCACTTCAACATTTCAACATCACAACAACAGGATCTGATGAATACGCATGCGCAAGGTTCAGTCAATGTAGGTGTAATCTCGAGTATTAGGTAACCGTGCACTTCAGCATTACACATTTGATCATCCTTAACAGTGAAAAAAAACGAAATAACTAAAAGTCGCCCCAACAGGGTCTTTAGAAAGAATTGTTGTTTAGGTTTTTTCTAGTTTCGATGTTCGTTGTTATGTGTTTAGTAATAGTTACAGCTATCGTTATTGAAAATGAAAGAAATGCGACTACTGAAGTAATTTGTTGAATCTTGGTCTTGTGTGAATCAATCTTTGTTTCAATAACCTATAAAACAGTTATTAATGACATTTGGATTGTCAGTTGTGAATACTATCTGTTATTTACTTTTATGTGAATATTTTAATGTGCTATGTAAGTAAGAACAATTACATGACCATAAAATTCTCTAGTTTGATATTCCATCAATATAAATTAAATATATACGAATTCTACACATATATAACACACAAAATATATGCAATCAACTTGGAGTTGGAAGTCTGTTACCACATTCATACCAGAGAAAATAATTAAATAATATTTGGCGAGAACAGCTTGTGTCTAAATACACTTCAGATATCCAAGACAATACTAGGAAAGCAAACTTCTCAAAATACAACGACAGAGCTACACGTGGGTTAATTCACAAACTCTAGACTTCATTTTGTTTTCTAATTGTTTACTACATCTCGGTCAAGGTCAACTGATTCGAACTCAGACCAAGACTACTCTTAGGATAATAAGAAAGTTAGAATTGGAAATTCTATCAACCACTAAAGCATAACCAAAGCTCTCACACGATATGCCCTTATGCCAACTGGTTTTCCCTTATAAAAAAGTACCATGGTAAACCATGGTAAATCCCAAAATACCCTGGTAATACCATGAAAAAAGTACCATGGTAAACCATGGTAAATCCCAAAATACCCTGGCAATACCATGAAAAAAGTACCATGGTAAACCATGGTAAATCCCAAAATACCCTGGTAATACCATGGTATTACCAGGGCATTTTGGAATTTACCATGGTTTACCATGGTACTTTTTTTTATAAGGGTTATAAGGTTTCTCGGCGTTTAGTACCTTGGGAGTTTCGTACTTTGAGTGTTTCGTAGCCGATTGGATGTTTGGTACCAATATCTTCAGGCATACCCCATTTTCTTGACATTTCGTGTCCACAATAGTACGTATGTCGTACCCTGTTGATAGACACTTTGTACCATACTCTAGGTGCTAACACTGGGGAGGTTTTATCCATATTTTATTCAGATCCTCATTTGTACTCGGATGTTTCCATAAAATGTTCCAAAAACGGCCTTATTAAATCTCAGTGCATTGTTTTTATTAATAATCAGGACACAATGTTTATATTTTTAAACGGCAGTGCTTTATTAAACCAGTGACAATCTATACCTAGCACCAACAATAGTAGAAAGTCTAGTCAGCAATAGAGGCAGGCCATTCTTGCCTAAATATTATCTTGAAATACCTCCAATGGAACCCATGAACAACTGTAATGTTCATAGACAGACTACACGTGTCAATGAGGGCTGCAATGGGTTCAGTAAAATAAACCTCCAAGAAGTAGCAGACTCTACATGCACGAGGACCTACAACAGAATCTCGCATTCAAACCTTTCACATTGTGTACCTACCATGACAGGTGATTTTATTATTTTGCTCCGAGTTATAATTTTTATGGACGTGTAGACTATTAAAAAAGCAAAATCTCTACTAGCTTAAACCGAAGGTTTTAATAGGACCGGGACACAGTGCTATGTCTGGTTAGTTCCGAGGAAAATCGAGCAAGACAGGAGTAAGCAAAACCGCCAAAAGTAAGCTTTTCATTAATTTTCACCCCAAAACGCAATATTACACGTAATAGTGAACAGTATTGACAATTTAAATGCCATTAATGACTTTTTGCGGGTTATTTAAGGAAACAAAGGTTAATTCACACAAGACCAAGATTTAATACATTTCTTCAGAAGTCACATTTCTTTTATTTTCAATAACGATAGCTGTGACTATTATTAAAAATATAACAACGAACATCTAAACCAGAAAAAAACCTAAACAACAATTCTTTCTAAAGACCCTGTTGGGGCGACTTTTAGTTATTTCGGTTTTTTTTCACTGTTAAGGATGATCAAATGTGTAATGCTGGAGTGCACGGTTACATAATACTCGAGATTATACCTACATTGACTGAACCTTGCGCACGCGTATTCATCAGATCCTGTTGTTGTGATGTTGAAATGTTGAAGCGACCGGGTGAGTGAAATTGACAGACACAGAAGCCTAAAACATGATTTATTTACAAAATAAAGTCTAAACACCGTCAAAATATATATTTTAAAAATCAAATTACCTATTGTTGCAACAGTGGAATTCGAATTTTTTTGTTGACAAATGTTCAAACAGTTATGCTTGACTTTTGGTGGCGGTTTGATGCGACTTTTTGCGCAACAAAAGTTATTTGGAAAAAAGGTCGTTTTGAGTCAAAAAGTATAGACCGAACGATCTATTATAGCTCAATCTAACTATAATAGCTCGATTGGTGGTTGTGCCCGACTGTTTACATTACAAAGACTAATATAGGCCCTTAGGTTTCTAGACAACTCGTACCCACGGCAACTCGTACAAGTCAAGTCGTACCCAAAATTGGACGACTCGTACCCATTTTCGGCTGGACAACTCGTACCCACAATTGGACAACTCGTACCCAAGGTTGGATAACTCGTACCCATGGCTGGTCAACTTGTACTTGGTGTTTAATTGTATGGGCGAAGGCCGTTAATGGCCTAAGAACTATAGAAGCGGGGTTTTTGCTTTTGTTTCATCCGTTTAAGGAGCTATAATAGTAATAGAAATCAGTTTACTTTGAAATTCCTTCGTCAGATATTCCATGAATATGAATGAAATATACACAGTTTACGTCTAAATGGCGGCTGTGATACACAGAACAGGAAACATATATTCATTGGCCGTACTTTGTTGATAGCAGGCACCAGTGGTTCCTGAAAGTCTGCAATCGTATTCGTACGAGAAAGTTCTGGCGTGAATGACACCCCCCCCCCCCCTCCAACCCCGACACCCGGTTTCTGTGCTTCAGTTTTGGGAAATAGAGTACTGGAAAAAACTAAAAGGCCTCGCATCTAGGCCTAGGCTCTGCAAATTATCAGGGTGAAAACCATAGCCTTCGTCACATTAACTCTTGCCTTTCCTAATTAATAATGCCACTCTCCGCCTTTAGATTATTTTTCGTGTGGCAAAGTTACATCACTGGTGAGGTGCCACTCTGGTCAGGCGAGAAAGGATTTCATTGTAAATTGAGAGTCCAGTCGGATTTTGTACTTGAAGCGTAGCACATTTACCCGCTGGGAAGAAAAACGGCAAACAATGACCAGTGATAGACTGAATCAAGAAGATCACAAATGATGTTCATTTAAAAAAAATCTAATTAAAAAGCTCTAATACATCTCTCTCTATGAGTCCACCAGCTCGCATCAACTGATTTCTGTCGGAAATTTTATGGTCAACACCGACACACCTGAAAACTCGACAGTCATTTAATTTAGACTTACCCGGCAGTGACAGGTGTGAGATCACGAAGAATTATTTTCTATGGTCTATTACCTTATAGTCGATTGGTGTTTAATTTTCTTCCAATTATCTGTGCATATTATTATCGCCAATTAAGTTAATCGTCCAGTTGGGAGGTGTGTTTTTCTAACAATTATCTTCCATGACAATCATGAAAATTAAATGATAATTAGCATTTTTGTAAGGTTTGCAATTAGACTATAAATGTGAATAAAAGTGAATCTCTCTCTCTCTCTCTCTCTCTAGGCACCTGACTCTCGTGCCTCGACCGATCGAAACAAAAATTGGCACAGGTCTATATAGATGTAATTTGACCAGGAAAGGACTTCTGATGGCCACGATCGCGTCCGACATCGCGTTAATCCTTCAACTAATGAGGGGGTGGGGGAATGAGCCCCGATCGCATCTGATTTTGCATTAACCCTGCAACACATGAACTGCTGGGTATGACTACCAGTACAACACAATATTACGTAGAAAAGCCCTCAGAAGTTTAATGAAGAGCCAAAGATTACCCGATATTGGGCAGGGGGAGTGGGAAGGGGGGGGGGGGGAAGTCGTCTCCCATATCTAAACCACTGTATTAATATATAATTTAAATATTTCCTGTTTCCTTCGAATTGCTCTCTTGATGAAATGTCCATACCGGCAAAATTGACTTTCGGCGAAGTCTGTTCAGACTGTTCTGCTGAGATAAATGCTAAAAATGGAAAGTTTTTGCCTTTCTGCACACCCATTGAAAGCAGACACAAATCTTATCAAGTCCTTCAGCCAATATTCGCCTTCGCCCATAAAATTAAAGACCAGGTACATGTTGACCAACTGTGGGTACGAGTTGTCCAACCTTGGGTACGAGTTGTCCAACTGTGGGTACGAGTTGTCCAACTGTGGGTACGAGTTGTCCAGCCGAAATTGGGTACGAGTCGTCCAATTTTGGGTACGACTTGACTGGTACGAGTTGCCGTGGGTACGAGTTGTCCTGATACCGGCCCTTAAAATTGTTTGTTATTTTTGGGACTTTATTCAAAAAAGAACAGTGGGGACGTTTTGACGAATTGTTGTGCACACTTTGACATATTCTTAGGCGTTTTGACCAAAAGAAAAAATCAGGGAACGTTTCGGTGCGAAGGTAATTTTGTTGAGTTTTTTAGGTTCTTTGAGAAGAGCGAGTATATTTTGGTAATTCGAGGAATGGAAAAAAATAATAATGAAACACGGAAAAACACATTTTGTTGATCCGTCAATTCAAAACCACCTAGCTGTAAAGCTGTCGGGTCTTTTTGTTTTTTCGTCTTTCTGCCTGGTCCAGAAATAGGTCTTTCACTTAGGTTGCGTTTCCTACCCATGCCCCACGTGTTGTTATTCGCGGAGTCACGTTCGATGTGACAATTACAAAAGTGGAATAATCGAACAGAAAGCATACTTTCGGTGCAGTGAGGTTTGGACACGAAAAGCGAACAAATTACGTGATAATGGAGGTCCCTAACAAAAAAAGGAATGGAAAACCGTGGGCATTTTTTGCATTACAACTAAAAACGCTAGAAAACGTACGATTTTCTTCTATTCTTTCACCAATTTGACATTTCTACTGTCTTAATTTTTTTAAATTGGAGGTAATTTCATTTGTAATGTTAATTACTTGACCACAGGCTTTAGAATTCCCAAAATTCGGACACATTGAAAATGGTATTGCTTCATTAATCAGGTTCGATAGTTCGCAATTTGGAAAATACGATCATGCACCCAAACAAAGAGAACGTTGGGGGGCGAAAATCTGAATTTGTCTGTCGGGGTTACCATTTATGCGGTTCACGACGAACGGGTGTTGCTTTTTAAAAAAAATGTCTCGCATATAATGCAATAAGAAACCGAACATCAAATCGGGCAGATGATTGCTTTTAACCTGAAAATGTACGAAATTCTCATAATTCAATTTTTGAGACAAAGAAGATCCATTAATTGTGGGAGATACAGGCATCATAATTTTATCTCATTACGCGGACATCCCATTTAAGACACAACAAAGTCTCATCTTCTGTCAATTTCTTTCCAATATGATTTCCCCCAATTCTTCGACTGCCCAGTTGGCTTCTCTTTTAATTTAGTTTGAATATATGTATGTGGTAGATTTGGGCACTGATCACCAAGTGGATTCAGCGATAGTAGCCAGGAGAGGGAAACCAGTCAGGCGCAAGATTCACATGATCCGTGGAAAACAGCTGACGTGAAACAATTAAAAACATTAGGCTTGGACTTTCAGCAACAATTTTTCCAAAAATATTTCGAAGAATCATCCGTTGAGGATATGTGGAAAGACATCAGCACAACCCTGCAAAAATTGCTCGACTCCTGCATCCCATTTAAGATGAGTGGCTGTAGATATAACCAGTCATGGATAAACAAAGAGATAAAGAACCTCTGAAGACAGGGTATGACTACTTACTGAGAACAACCGAGAACAAATTAAAATAATAAATAAAGGCAAAATTAAATATTAATTGTGAACATATAGGTGCTCTATGTTGTATATGAAATAAGAAAAGTCAAATTTAGAGCTTTCAGACCGACTCGGTCTGTGGTGATGGGGATTATTTATCAATTTCGTATTCGCCCCAAACCGAGAAGAGACTACTCGCCGAGAACAAGATTGTGACTGTTAATTAACACTGAGAAGAGACTACTCGCCGAGAACAAGATTGTGACTGTTAATTAACACGGACTACGTGTAGTTTCATTTGTTCTCGGTTCAAAATTAATAAATAATTCCCATCACATAGTCTTTAAATTTGTTTTTTTAAATATAGAAACATAATTCCCATCACCGTTTACCAGGGCTTTGAACCTGAAAGCCAATAGCAGTTACATAACATAAGGACAAAAGATGAATTTGGTTCTCGGTGTGACATATTACTGAAGGCGTTTTTTTCGAGTTAAGACTTCATCAAAGCCAACTCAACGCAGGTACGAACTCTCAGTTCCGTGGAACGAGACTCATCTCCAAACAAAGCAACCTATATGGCATTAAACAGACAGCTTTCTTTCCCAGTCATCGAAATTGAAACAGAGTCTTTCCACTGAGGACCGAGAAGCTGGCGGGCAAATTTATCCTGGTAATGTCTCCTCATAGGATGGTAGTAATGTATGTCAGTGACCTCTATTGTCGGACTTTTATTGCGCAAGAAGAGTTTCTCCCTCCTTGCAGCATCAAAAACTGACCCATTGTTGGCCGCTGCTGTGAGCCTCAAGTGAGAATCTTCCCAGTCAAAAGAACCAGACTTGTACAAGCAACTCAGACAAATGTGACTCAGGGAACACTTAGACAAATGAGAAAACGCCTTAACTTTCAGCTTCTCACACTCCAAGTGTTACCAACAATCACAAATATCACAAGCTATATTTCTGATTTTGCGACACTCTTCACCACAAACTCCACATGGATACAGCGGTACTTTTATTTTCATTTTAAATTTTGTTTTGTTCTCGGCAAGTAGTCTCTAGAATAGATACATGAATTATACGCAGACAATAGACTTCTATTTTCATTTTTAAATTTTGTTTTGTTCTCGGCAAGTAGCCTCTTTTCGGTTCAGCTCCGAATGTGGGAATTAATAAATAATCCCATTCATCATTGACCTGGCTGGTTTAAAATTGTTTGGTTACAAATTCACATAATATAGAGCACTTACATGCTTTATACGCTAACAGAAAACTTTTATTTCTATCTTTATATATTATTTTGTTCTGTTCTCGGCAAGTAGTCTCTTCTCGGTTCGGCGCCGATGGCAAAGGATTAATGAATAACCCCCTTCACCATAGACTTGGTCGGTCTAAAGTTGTTTTTTTTTCTAGCTTTTACATAAATAGAGTACATATATGCCAACAATTAATATTTATTTTTGCCTTTATTTATTATTTTAATTTGTTCTCGGTTGTTCTCAGTAAGTAGTCTCACCGCTGAAGACGTAAGAAGCGTAGCTTTAAGAAAATAAGGAAAACAAAACGAGCAAAGGACATGCGCTGCTATCAGCATTTGAAGAAAGTAACAAGAGCGGCTTGCAAGAAAGCTCATAATGAATACATCACCAACATAATATCACCCGATAGTTCGAGCAATCCCGAAACGCTTTTGGCAGTTCATTAACAGCAAGCACAAGGACAGTTCTGGAATAGCACCACTAAAATCAGCAGATGGCTAACCTACACTGACCCTGCTTCGAAGGCGAACATTTTCAACCATCAGTTCTCATCTGTCCTGAATTCCAGTGAACCTTCGCACGTCAAGGACATGGTATAAGTAACCACTTTGATATGCCTGAGATAACAGTATCGGCTTATGGCACCAGCAAGCCGCTCCACAATGCCACAGGATCGGACGGCATCCCAGCCCGCCTACTGAACCGGCTCTCTGCAGAACTCGCACCCATTTATGAAATGCTCTTCCAGGCATCGTTAGGCACGATACCAACAACCTGTAAGAATGCTGATGTAGTGCCTATATTCAAACAGGAGATAAAAACCGACCTGAGAATTATAGGCCCGTGTGATTGATATATATCACCTGCAAGATGCTAGAACATGTCATCATCGGTAATGTCACGAAACATCTCGATATGCAGGGAATACTGACAGATGCTCAACATGGTTTTAGGAAGAAACGATCCTGTGAAACCCAACTGACAATTAACAATCCAGGACTTGGCGAAGACGAAAGATGATCGCGAGAAACGGATGTCATCCTGCTTAATTTTTCCACAGCTTTTGACAAAGTGCCTCACACAAGACTACTGCACAAGTTAAGCCACTATGGAGTGGGGGGGGGGGGGGGGGGGGGGCAACAATTACACAGGAAAACTTCTTTCCGAACATTTTTTTCCTAAAATGCCGTTAGCTTGTTTATTCTTCGATTTGGCACCTGACTCTTACAGATTCCTGTAATTTCGCGTTGCTTCTGATGGCTTACACTTGGAAACAGTGCTTTATTATTTGCTCTTTCACATTCGAATTCAAATTAGCGGCTTATTGTTCCTTTATTTATTTATTTATTTATTTATTTATTTATTTATTGGAGTTTAACAACACTTTCGACAGCCAGGGTCACCTCGTGTCGGACAGTTTTACGAGTGGAGGAAGATGGAGTACCTGGAGAGAACCATCGAACGACGACGATCAACTGTCAGACTTCCCAACGTACTAACTCTACATATGCAGGATTAGCATTGGTTGAAGACAGGTGAATCATCGACGTGCAGTACGCCTTAGTACACAGCGCCACCGCGATTCTTTCGAATAACAGTGAAGGTGAAACAAAGGGAGTTGTCGGCATTGAACTTTAACACAATTGAATTTATGTTTGATCTTACACACCCTAAAATCAGCTGGGTTGAACATCAACCAAAATCCACTGGGTTGAGTGAACATGAACACAATTAGGTTCATATTCACTACACCCAGTGGATTTTGTTTGATGTTTACCCCAACTGATTTTAGAGAGCAATATGTGTCTTTATTTCTTTGTATTCGTGTGGGAATAAGCCTCGATATCAGAGGCGAAGCGAGGCGAGACGAGGTCTCTCAGACGTCTACAGTAACGGATGCGGTTGACAAAAATACGGTGCCGATATTTCATTTTCTGACGATTTTATTTTCTGTTGCGAGTGGTACGAACAAGCCGGATATGGTGTGAGGAACAGTTCTCCTTTCCTCCCTGTTGGCGCCACCTTTGAGCTAAGATACATCAGCGCGAGGGGAGTTTAAAAAAAAAGAAATAGTTCTCAGCTTCATCAGATATCTCATGTTCACCGGCGCCCTGAGTATCGTCGTGAGAGGGTATATAGTGCATCACCGAACCATTATAGAGTATTGATACGTTCAATTATACCCGTAATATTATTCAGTAATCAATCGGGGTCTACATTGGCAACAAATATGGTCAGCAATATCTAGAAATTGCATCCTTGGCCATTAGCCAAGCACTGGCGTATTCAAAATGTCGACATACTTGCAGATGTATGTCCTATGCAAACAAACCCCACCTACTTGCAGATGTTTGTTTATCTAAACAAACTTAATTACACGACAAACAACACTTATTTGACTCCAGTCTTTGAAATGAGTTGTGGGCTGGAATAAATACGAGAACTAGTCCTGACGGAATGCACCTAAATCGGCCAAATTTTCTATGCTCAGCACATTGTAAAAATAATAGAACTCCCACGGTTGATTCCGATTACTCTGTGGTGCCTGCCCCCCCCCCCCCCCCCCCCCCCCCCCCCGACGGATTTCCTGCCAACGCTTCCATGGTTCTGAACGCAACAACACCCATTAACTGGACCGTCCACGTTGATAAGGCTGTGTTCAGCTAATCATCAAGTACAAGCTTGAACCCTTCTCAGTTAGTGGTAGTACATTTCGCTGGACATCGTCCCGCACTGGCTAACACTCGAGGTCGGGCAAAGGCGACAAGGACAAAAGCCATCGAACCCAGGCACGCCGGAAATTCAACAACAGAAAAGAAAAAAGAAAAGAAAGACATCAACTGCCAGACAACGGAGCGACAGGTGTACAGAGGCATGGCTCGAAAGAAAAAGGCCTGAGGCGAAGAAAAAGGAGGAGAGGGAGACTTCCATCAAATCATCTCCACCATCAACCCCACCCCACCTAGCCATTATTCACAAGAAAGTCGGAAAGTTACTACATGTTGTAGGGTTACTCGTGTTTCTGTGGTGTATTGTGTTTCGAGGAGGATGCTGCATTGATTTATATAATGGCACGTGTTGTTATGAGTCTGGCATTCTTCCCATGGCTAGAGTGTGTGTTTGGGGGAATGTATTCGATGCAGTGGGAGTGTATCAAGTTACAGAAAACGAATAGAACATGATTAAAATTATCGAAATGGACCCGACTGGGATGTAATCGTTAATGGTGCTTGGTTACTATGGAGCTCAAAGACCTAAGACAGTATAAGGACGTGTCCTGATTGTGTTTTCGATTCAGTGAGAGTATGTTTGATAGCTCTATGTCCAGTCTATTACAACTATCAGTTCTGAATCGGCTTTACTTCCATTACTTCTTCTACTATAACTACTGAATGACCCTACCATTACCAGATCACCACTACTTATAGTGCTATTGGTTTTTTAATCCCACTTTGGCCACCACTACATTCCTTGCCATTACCGTCAAGGGAATCTGCAGCCGTAATCAGGTTCTAGTTACAGATTCAAAAAGTGGAATTCCTATGAACGTGGGATTGGCGATTCATGAAATCCATATTTCACCGTCTGAAAATATAATTACTCGAGGTTAGTCCTCAATGTGGCATTTCCTCAGAGCCCTCAGATGCCTGAAAGGTGTGAAAGGGATAGCATTTGGCGTTTACGATCAATCCTCTGCCACTATCAGCGATCAACTTCCCCTTCCATTACTATAGTCTTCTACTCCCAACCCCCGGTGGGACCCCCGGGAAGTGGAGATGTACTTGTTTACTATGGTTAACAAGCTCCATTTTACCGGTGAAAGAGAATGCAGTTACCAATGCTTAGGGTGGGAATCCTCTAACATGGGCAACATGTGTATAAACGATTGGCTAAACCTGACTTCATCTCCACGTTGCGGTCACGATTAGCCATTGCGCTGAGATATGCGACATTAAACACCAATACATAAATAAATATTTAGTCTTCTACCACTACTACTGTTGGGTTGGACCCTACCATTACCATGGCTAGGTAAAATCACTACTGCTTATAGTACTATTGGCTGCTAACCTACTATTGGTTGGTAACCTGCTATGGGCAACACGTCATTCCCCAACCTTTATCTTGTGCTATTATCCGCTACCAGTCAAGATTATATAGTCTTGATTTGCTTCTCTGTAAATGCTGCAGTTTACTTGTCTAACAGATGAGAACTGTGAAGAACTGGAGTATTACTTGTATGGCTCTTCGACTCATCGGGAAAAGGGGATTCCACAGCCATTGTCAGGTCATGGTAAGCGATTCAATAAATGTAATTTATGTGAACGTAGGACTGGTGATCGAAGGTATCCCCCAACCCCATCCCGCATGAGCATATGAGGGTTTCATGTTAGACCTCTAGGGAGTATTTCCTTATATACCCCATATGACAAAAATGTGATTCTAGATGGATTCCGCAATTGGGATTCTGTATGTGAGATTCCCAGCCGATTATTTTTGACAGATCCCAATAATGTTCTCTTCTTCGCTAATAAGAGAAAACAAGAACTCCTTTGTTAAAGTGACAGAAATGTTACAAATTCAGTGTTCGATGCTTATTATAGTTCTGTCTTTGTTCACTTTAATCTGTCCTTCGTTCTCCTCTTGGATCTTTGTTAGGTTGATCGTCGTTTTCTGTAACCTTGAATGTGTTGAGTCCTCGATTTTCGTTCTCGTCTTCTGTTCTGTACAGTCTTCTTTTCATCTGTCCTCATTGGTTACGTATCTTGATCGTTACTAGTTATGAGGCTTTGTCATTGAATTTTCTGTTTCCATCAGAGATTCTTCTGACCTCTTTGGGAAAGGGTCCGGGTCCTGGGCAATTGTGAACATTCGCGCGGCGCCAATTTGGAATTTGTTTGGGAACAGAAACACACAAAGAATGAGAACTGCTACCTGCATATTGAATTGAGAACATTAATATAGAACCTACTACACGTATAGTACATGTAGTAAGTTTAATAATAAACAGTCGCATGAAATAAAGTCTCTGAAATCTCTGTTAAATGAATTGTTCTTATACTATTAAATTATGAAGATATTTATGGAATTTTTCTATTTCCCACAGTATACATTATATTGTTTAGCAGTTGTGTCTAGACAAGTCTTGCATAGAAATAACTGACAATGTTCTTGGTATGCAACTTGCAAATGTATGTAAAAACTGCCTATTAAGGCACCTGTTGTGTTTCACTAAAATGTGATCTAAGTTAAAACTGGTCCTTCTAGTGTTAAAGAAAAATTAAATTTTTATTTGATTGAGGACTGACAGATATTGGGAAATTTTTGGTTTGAATTGGGGAAAACTTGCCAATACACCATTGGGAAATGGTTCCATATTCGCCTCCTGTTGACACCCAAAAGATTCTCTGTCTATGTAGTATCTGGTTGTTGTGGAGAACCTCGTGTTTATTCGTGGTTCTTGATTCTAGCATCTCTCTCATGTTTCTCTCCAGGTCCATGACATCTCCTTCGTTTTCGTCTCCGCTAACTGTATGGTGTTGTTCGTTCTAGAAAATATTCCAATAGTTTGGGTTCGACTAAGATGTACAGTTTCTCTTCTGATTCTTTCTTTGTTGTTTCTTTCCTTGGTGTGATGTGTTCTTCCATCTTGGTTGTATTATACCCGTACGCTGGCTCGAGCAGTGGTGTATTTCTGTCCGACACTTTGGCACTTATGGGATTTTGTTTGGATCCTTGCATTCTCTTCCATTTAATTTCGATAGTTCTACTAGTCTATTTTGCCGAGTTCATATATGAATGTCTGCCCGTTCGTCTTTTTTCCATCAAATATTTTACTATGGAGCATAGACTGAATCACATTGTGTCGCCTTAAATGGTGTCTTCTTTTAAACATATGCTGTCTAAATCAAATAATCCGACTGATCGCCTTCACAATACAGATATTATATGGAGACTGCACAGCTGCCATATTACTTACAAGGTATCATGATGCCTGTTTGAATTTTCTAGAATTACACGATTATTTTTCGATTAACGTCAGTGGTATCATACGACATATACAAGTCCGTCTGCCAAGGAATCCTTCGTCAATGAAAAAGGGTGAGAGTGCCGGGTGTCCTGTCGCTGCGTCATAAAGTGTTTTGTGCCAGGCTTTTTTCTTGGATATCTGAAGCTCATTTGGCCACGAGTTTTTCCCATGAAATATTATTTTGTTATCAGTTCTGGTACGAATAGGGTAACAGACTTCCAGTATCCTTTGATACCTGCTACCAACCCCGTGAGTTGATTGCATTTATTTTGCATGTTCAATTCAATTCAATTTCAATTCTTTATTTAACGGTATTTAAAATATAATAATAGATACATTTACAGAATAACATTGTGATACAAAAACATACCGTTCTTTACATCACGGCCTTCATTTTGATGTATATTCTGTGTATGTGTAATTTGAGAAAATATAATATGAGGGGTGTGAATTAAACTAGTATTTAGTAGAGAAGTAAAGTAATTTTTCTCACTGAAAAACATCTTAAAACCAACTGTCGACATCTCCCTTTGTTTTCCCTTAGGAGTTAATAGAAAGAATAAGGCCACACTAATAATAAGTGTGCATTGTTTTGTAAAAACGACCAAGCAATCAAAAGTCAGCATTTTCTACTCACTATGGCTGCCATATTTGCTCCTAAAATCGGGAATTTTTTTGTTATTTTTGTAACTTTTTAAAACATTTTCCAGCAGTACAACGCTGGAAATGATCTACATCACATTGAGAGTGGTAAACTAGTATGGATCGTAATAGTCAAGGCCACGATATGACCACTACTACAATGACTTGACGTCAAGAAATTAGGTGACACCACCAAAGCAGATTCGATGCTTATCGTAGACGACAAAACCTTGAAGTTGAATAGGAATATACAGAGGTAGGTTTAGAAAATACACGCCGTTTGGTTATTGGTAGCTGATGCACTGTGACCATCCTATAAAACACATCGCGGGCAGTAAATCAACGGTGCGGGCAAACACTGTGTGCTATCCCATAACATATGAGTGGTTCACGCTGCTGTATGAGAAATATCCACATTAGCTGTCTCTGAGTAAATGCTGTATGCATTACGTATACTACAACAGACATCACATTTCCAGCCTAACTCGACAGGACAAGTCAATTCTCGTTAAGGTGCGGGAAGTTCGAGCCAACTCAAGATTTGATAGTGGACTCGTTCCATCTGAAATTTCAAACCATAACTCGTCGAGGGTAACTTTTCTGGGCACTCTGAGCGCGGAAACAATAGAAATCTAGCCATATCAAGGGAATCACTTTCAAAGTAGTACATCTTACGAACGAATTTCGTTACATCCTTGATTGTTGAAGCTGACATCTTGCCTTTGCACATGCATATTTTACTTACCAACGTGTAATGGAAATACCACCAAGCCGACCGCTTTAAATTGTCCATGGAGAGGGTATAGAATCTGATCCAGCGAGAGCATGAACAGCAAGTACAATCACAGAACTTCAGGAAAGAATTTGCGAGTGCATCCCTCATACTTGTGTTCCTTGGTGTGCTGTGCTTCAACCACACATTGCAAGTAGCTGGGAATTTGTGGAAATGAAATGACCAACTATGAGAACGAGTAAATCAATATCTCTTGAGTTGTTAAGTAGCATAGCACTAACAACCTGTCAGCTACAACTATCAAGGATGCAATGGCATGCGTGTGTAAGATGCATAACATTAAAAGTGATTCGCTCGATATGGCTGAATTTCTAGTGTTCCCGTGCATAGATTGTCCAGAGAAGTTACTTTCGATGAGTGATGTTTTCATATTTTTTCACATGCAACGAGTTCACTATCCGACCTTGATTTGGAAACAAGCCTCCACACCATCACAAGCATTACCCAGTTCTGACGGGTTTGGTTGGAAATATGAAAAAAGCAAACTGAAACCAATTTTGAGACCCCATAATTGTGTGCCGAATGCTGTTGTGAGACAATTCACTGTGCGTGCAAATCACAGCTGCAGAATTGTGAGAATTCTAAAAACATGATATGGGGTGCCTTGTTCCGTCCTCAAAATTTCACATAAATGCAATCAAATACCTTCAGTTGGTGCACATAAAAACTGAGCATTTCACCCTGGCCATCGTGCAGTGCTATGCGCAGGTAGTAATCCGCTGTGTGAGTGGACACAGTCTGCTTTTCCTATAAAAGATGAATCATATTCACTGCAGCTTAAGAAGCGAGAGGTGGCATTACTTAAACCGCAGTGGGTACTACTCACCATTTATAGGAAAAGAACAGGCTAACTGCACTGTTGATTACCAAAAGCCCGCACAGCATATAATAGCCCCGTAATATTTTACAAGATGGCGAGGGCTGTTTCAGCTGCGCTGTAGGAAAAAGAAATAGATCGTCTAAACCCACGTCTGTCTTTTGCTATTCAGCGGCAGTTTGTTGGCTAGGTCGGACATCTACTCAGTAGATTCGGCCGTGGTATTGCCGCCACATAACATAGTGTAGTCATACCTCGGTCTTGACTGCTACGGTTTCAAGCATCGTTTTGTCACAATGTTGTTCTTTTCCTGAAATTGTTTTAAACAATCATAAATATCATAATTCTGCAACATGACGGCCATCTTGCAAAGAAAATGCCAACTGTCGATTAGTCAGAATGATTGTCGTATATCCTGTGAGCTCAGCTCTGAAATATGGTTTGTTGATGATTTTCTGGGCGTTTTTTGAAAGTATGTGAATATTCTGTTTTCGGGATAAAACGTCGTCATTTTGAGGTTCACCAACACGGACATCGCTTTAGGAACATTTTTAAATAAAATTCCGTTAGCTTGTTGAACTTAAAACTTTATTTAGCAGCATACTCGGATACAGTTTACATAAATTAAAATAAAGTAGCAATCAAAAAGGTATATACTGCATGGAAATGGCATAGCTGGAGAGGCTGTCTTCTTGCCATTCCCAAACATGATATCCTGTGCTGACATCAAAGTCGTTTGACTCTTTATCCTCATTGTTCCCAATTGGTAAAGCTCCTAAGAAGACTTTTAGTGAAGCTTGTTTATTCACCGCTTTTGGCACCAGACTCTTACAGATTTCTGTAATTTCGCGTTGCTTCTGATGACTTAGGCTTTGTGTACAGTGCTTTATTACATCCTCTTTTACATTTGAATAAAATCCGAGAGTCGCTATTGTCCCTTTAAAAGAATGACCGGTCATTAATCTAAGAAAGTCGGCTTACTCTAAAAAATAATGCACACTTATTCTTCGTGGCAGATATTCTTTCGAATATTTATTTATTTATTTATTTATTTATTTATTTATTTATTTATTTATTTATTTATTTATTGGAGTTTAACGGCACTTTCGACAGCCAGGGTCAACTCGTGGAGAGGACAGTTTTACGGTTGGAGGAAGCTGGAGTACACGGAGAGAACCACAGATCAACGGCGAGCAACTGTCAGACTCCCCCAACATACTAACTCCACATAAGCAGGGTTAGCATTGGTGAAGACAGGTGAACCATCGACGTGCAATACGCTTTAGTACACAGTGCCACCGTGATTCTTTCTTTTGAATAACAGTGAAGACGAAACAAAGGGATTGTCGGCATTGAGCTTTGACATAGTTGAATTTATGTTTCATCTTACACACTCTAACATCAGTTGGATATTTATTTATTTATTTATTTATTTATTTATTTATTTATTTATTTATTTATTTATTTATTTATTGGTGTTTAAGGTCACATACTTATGCACAATGGTTAATCGTGACCGTGACAGTTTTACGGGTGGAGGAAGCCGTAGTGCCTGGAGAGAACCACCGAGCATCGACGAGCAAGAGTCAGCTCCTCAACATTCTAACTCTGTTCAAGCTCCGCTCAAGCAGGGTCACAGCGTTTGAAGACATGAGCACCATCGACGTGCAGTACACCTTAGTACACGGCGTCAACGTGTCTCCATTTAGGCAACCGGGATAAAGTGCTTTGCCAAAGGACACAACGGGGGTCCTCCTGGACGGGGATCGAATCAGTTGGGTTAAACATCAACCAAAATCTACTGGGTTGAGTAAATTTGAAACCAATTGGGTTCATATTCACTCAACCCAGTGGATTGGGGTTGACGTTTAACTCGACTGATTTTAGAGTGCATATTTGTGTGTATTTCTTTGTATTCGCATGGGAATAACCCTGGAATTCAGAGACGAGGAGAGATCTCTCGAACGTCTACAGTAACGGATGTGGTTGACAAAATTACGGTGCCAATATTTCATTTCCTGACAATTTTATTTTCTGTTGCGAGTGGTATGAACACACTCCATGGGGTGTGAGAAACAGTCTCCTTTTCTCCCTGTTGGCGCCACCCTTGAGCTGAGAAACAGCAACGCGGGGAGTTAAAATAAACAAATAGTTCGCAGCTTCATCAGATATCTCATGTTCACGGCGCCTGAGCATCGTCGTTCTGGTATTACTCTTAGAAATTAATGTGCGCGCGCCCACTGAAGCATGTTCTCTTTTTCAACGCGGAGATGTTTTTCAGTGCAATGATTGATTCATTCCGGAGCAATTAATTGAAGTTCTCTACCATGCCATTTATTATTTTCCCATCCAATAGGCATATCTTGGAAACAAACTAGAATTCACTTCAAGTAACTGGGTTATAAAGGCATCTGTCAATAAAATAATATCGAATTCCGTGGAGTTCTTGATTAATGGAATTCAGAACAAAATACTGTCTTTTTTATCATCACACGGTCCACCGCTTTCAGTCTGCAATAGCGCCTTGCTGATAATATAAAATGTCATGCGAGCAGCATTTCACACACCACTAACCACTGCCAATTTCTAATCGTTTTAATCACTGAGTCGGAATGTTCTGGTTTTCAAATTCTTTGATGGCTAATATCAGATAGCAAGATATATACTCCTCCCGGAATTTCAGTTCTTCCAACCTCTGTCGGCTGAAGAATACAAACAAATGTGTTCCATACAACCCACCGTAAAAAGAAACACCCATCCGCTGCTGCTATACTAGCAGTTGGCAATAGCAATAAACACACCACAAAGGGGAGCTAATACGACATCGTGGTGACACACTGCACAGTCCAATGTATCGAAAACCATGTTCACAACCTAACCATTAACCTAACATGGATGGCTAATACAACTGTTCAATGGCGTTTATTGAAAATAGAACAGAGGAGGTATGGCCGTCCCTTTAGTTAACTAAATGAAGAATTGAAATAAGCCTAAGCAAAGAAACAGCCACGGCGATATTTCATACAGGCCATGTTGTCAGGTTGCTTAAAGTGAATTTTTTGGCAAAAACGTTACTTGGTGGATAAAAGCGTCAAAACTTGCATTAACTTGCCTTGGATCATACTTAGTGATTTTAGCGCAGGAGCCATCTGTTGCAAGGCGGATTTTGAAAATGGCGCCCCGAAATCCAAGATGGCCGCCACTGATAATTAATGGATGCTTACCCAACGCATATAGATGTTTCAGAGTGCAACCAGAAGGAAAAGGAAATGCCAAATAGGTTGATATTCGAGCAAAAAATAGATTTCAGACTAGGAATCTCACAAAAATTGTTTATTGTTTCAACATGGTCGCCATAATGCAAGATGACGTCCATATATAAAATTGGTTAACAATGACGACATAAATCAGGTTTATGGACAACAGTAGAAGTCAGACGTGAGTAACAAGGTATCTGATTTAGTATAGTTGTTTCATTTAAGGTATTATAAGAGAGTGTAAAGATAAGTAGCGTTTGAGATACTTTCTTTTTCATTCAATGACGCTTTTTAAATGAATTACTGTTTTCACCAGTTTCAGCGTTTGGAATTCAGTTTCAGCATTTATAAACTGCCACCAGACACATTTTGGAACTTATTCCCTACAAATGCGTTAAGAAATCTCAATCACTCCACCACTGAAGTAGATTTTATATGCTATAATTCAACCATGTGGACGTTCGACCCATTGACGCAACGTAGGCTCAGACCGACATCATATTTCGGGAGGCAGATGCATACCACCAATGTCGCTTTTATCAGCAATGCACCTTAAAGATATCGTCATCGGAGACTTATTCGAAACCATCCAATCAGATCGACGTCACTGCACAAAACGCCTGCTTAAATTTGAAAAACAATATTCCCAGTGATAATGATGAACCTGTTTTCCCCAGCACACAACACTTAACGCAACTCCTTTCATATTGAACTATTTCTACTCCCCTGAATGCGCATGTGTGTAAACAGTAGTGAAGATGATAATCTAAGTTACTGTAGCGGTCTATGGGAGAAAAACGAAAATCTTTTTTTGTCAATTCATTTTTTTACAGAATAGACGGACATATAATCAAATATTTCATAACGTGCTCTTTTAAATGGTATCAAATACTTTTTGTTAAAATTAGTTTTTATTGGTTCTATTTTTATTTAAAATTTTCGCCTTTTATCTCAGTACATCGCCTTATTAGTTTGTTAGAAAAGACTGGTGAGGGTAACAAAGTCCAAAAATGTGCTAAATCCTAATGAGAAAACTTGGACGGACATAGATTTGATTGAAGCAAAAATTAACTTTCTTTGTTCTATAAACATACTTTGAATATGATATGTTATTGTTTTAATGGTTGGAGCGCGGTGGCTCAGTAGTTAGAGGTGCAGGCTGCCAGCCGAGAGGTCCTCGGTTCGAATCCCACCTGCGGCAACCGCGTTGTGTCCTTGGGCAAGAACTTCATCTCCATTGCCCGCGTGGGGGCACGATGACGCAGTGTACTAAGGCATACTGCACGTCGATGGTACGCATACCTTCAACCAATCTAACCCTGCTTGTGCTGCAGTGCGGGGTTACGATGTTGGGGAGCCAGCAGCTGCTCGTCGTTGCTCGGTGGTTCTCTCCGGGTACTCCGGCTTCCTCCACCCGTAAAACTGTCACGGTCATGATTAGCCATTGTGCATAAATATGTGACCTTAAACATAAATAAATAAATAAATAAATTTAATGATTCCATTTAACTTTGAAAAGTGGAGTTTTTCTATATTTGTGACTTTGCGGCAGATAATACCCCTCCCTCCCTAGTGTCAGCACGGGTAATTTCTACCGTCTGGACATTAGAGGTGTTTATTTTTACAGTGGCGGCAAAGTGTATGATGCTTGGAGTTTGGAATATCGTCGCCTGGGTGCTAGAATGTTCTATGTCCCCTATGGGACTATGTATTATCTCCCCTATGGGACATAGAATAGTCTAGCACTCAGGCGACGATATATTGACAAATGTGCGTTAACAGCAATAAGATGAAAATAGAATGAAAACGTCTACTTCTAATGGGGAATCCTTTTATGTGAATGTCGTTTTTCTAACAGTTACTCAATATCATGATTTTAATTGATATAAAACCTCTAGCTCCCCGTCAGACTTTAAAAGTATTATTCGTTTAAACGGGATTCATTTAAAAATCAACATACATAAAGCTCGAGCCTTGGCAGAGCGGTTACTTCGGCCTCAGAAAAATTGACTGGAAGAAACTATCCGAAGGAGAACAACTTCCTCCCCTGAACGCACAATTTCAAGGAGATTAGTTTTGGACACGACTTATAAAGCTGAAGGGCTTTTGTCTACAAAGAAGGGGAAAACGTGAGTTACTTGCTAATTTAAAGTCTTATTAATTTGTGTATGTCATCATACATTTTTCTCTATTTTGTTCCCACATAATAGTATACATATACTCGCCCAAAAAAGAAAGTGTGCATTGCAGAAATTGATCAAACTTCAAAAAAATAATTTCGTAGGCGTAAAGAGTGTTAACCTGTTCATGAAAAAGTTATATTGAACACAAAAACAGCTTTCCCCGTTAAAATTGCATTAACGTTAAATGACGATCTGCACGTTTGTGAAAAGGCATGTTTTGCACGTGGAGAGTCTGAAAATTCATGCAGCAGTGTGAATCCTTGGGTATTTAAACACTAAAGTAAGGCCTTCCTATCGTTCACATTCAAAGCGCTGCTGTTAAAACGACTCCACATTAGCATGCCAAGATTGACAATGAATCAACGTCTCCTTGCCCTGGGTATGATTAGAGCTGGAAGAACACACAGAGAGGTTGCCCAGCATTTGAACTGCCACCGTAACACTGTAGACAGGCTAGTCCATCGACATGCACAACATGATGACGTTCGAGACCGACCCCGCTACGGGAGACCCCGAGTTACCACCCCTGCAAAGATCGGTATATCTGTGTCGTCTATCTCCGGAACCGGCAACAAACGGCAACGACGACAGCCAGGAACATCCCTAACCTGCGACGGATACATCCTCAAACAGTAATCAACCGGCTGAGAGAATACGGCTTACGTCCTCGAAGACCTGCAATTCGTCCGATTTTGACGTTACGTCATCGTCGTGCTCGACTGCAGTGGTGTAGACAACATCTCAGGCATCCCTTACACTGGTGGCGACGTGTTTTATTCACAGATGAATGTCGTTTCCATCTTTCATCATTAGATGGCCGCCAGAGAGTGTACAGACGTCGAAACGAACGCTACGCAGATCCATGTGTCGTGGAGCGAAACCGTTATGGGGAGGGTCTCTCGTGGTGTGGGGTGGCACTACTGCCCGTAACAGAACTGAGCTGGTCATTATTGATGGCAATCTCAATGCAGCCAGATATCGTGATGAAGTGCTTACACCTGTTGTTGTCCCATTTCTGCAACGTCACGGCCCCGGCGTCATTCTACAGCAGGACAACGCCCGACCCCACGCAGCTCGTGTTGTTCAACAGTATCTGCAGCAACAACAAGTGGATGTTCTTCCCTGGTCCGCAAATTCGCCCGATATCTCACCCATTGAGCACGCATGGGACGAAATGAAACGTCAGCTACGCCGGCTTCCCCATGCACCGTCAACGCTTGTGGAACTCCAAAGACAGCTTATCAGAATATGGAACAACATCCCACAACACTTCCATGCTAACTTGTTCGCTTCCATGAGGCGTAGATGCACAGCAGTAGTCGATGCAGACGGAGGTCATACCAGATATTGAGTGTGTGACTTTTGTGTTTGACCCTTAGTGTCTTTGACTCTCCATGGCACCAAGAGTATTCGTCGTAGCGTTATGAAATTCCTCGTGTTGATCACAAATTGATTCATCTGTGATTGAATAAAATTTCCATGAATGAAAATGATATATATCTTTTTTTAGTGTTATTTTTTAGCATGCACACTTTCTTTTTTGGGAGAGTATATAACGATAAATATTACGGAGAAACAAAATAAAGAAAAACATCTAATATGGAGATAAAAATAGTTAACAGGGAACTATTGTGGTGGACGGTTTGGGTTCCTGACGCTGTGGGGACAATTTCATGTCAAATGTGATCGCGTGCGCCTTGATGCGTGAAAAATCACGGGAGATAACTCGAAATTCTGGCCCTCACTACAGGATGAGAAATAGTTCAATTTGATAAGTCACAATACAAGCGAGAACTCAGCTTGAAAGCCGAGGTGTCCAATCACCTTTATATGATCTCGATCCCAATAACACAAGCGAGAGGATGAACCCTGTCTTCCTTGAGGTTTACAGGGTACCGCAAAACAATTTTACTCTGCGGATCCCACCAAATACAAACTAACAATAAACGATACAAGGAAATCATTGCTAAAACGACGAAACTGAATGATCGTGGTCTCACGATCACATGTACGACTTCCTCTCCTGCACACCAGCCTAGTCTTTAGTATACACTAATCCCCCAGTGAGTATTATAACACAGGTCCCACAAGGGAAACCCCGGGTCAAATACGACAGGACAGACTGGGCCATACAGTCCAACCAGAACCTGCTCACCAAATGTAATCCAAACCATTTCCTAGCTCCCGACAACTGTGGGAATTACCGGGCTTAACCACTTGATATCCCACGCAATCCTTTATGGCATAACTCACCATAAATAGGGACACAGCTGACAATCAATCCTGCTATCGTCCAATGTACTTGTGGACAATAATAGCCTTCCTGTCCAAACAGATGGCGATTCACATTAGCAATCTATGAAAACTTTGACCCTCCACACCAGCTACAAGCACACTAAACACACATACGTCGCCATGTCTACGCAACCTTTGACCCGCCGCAAATAACAGTAACCTGGTGACAGAACAGTTAGGCCTACCTTGGTGAAAATTGGTTACAAACGCCCTTACTTGCTTAATCCAGACATCACGGGTTAGCAATACACCCAGAATATACACGCTACCTCCGATATGACTTCTACACAAATGTACGCTCTAACATAGGGTCAGATATTAACCCATAACTGACTTTTGTACCTGCCTCAAGACCACTTGCCCACAACCATCCCACCTCCAAATCGAAGGATTCTATCAGATCCTCCTGTGGCACTCCCATCGTCTATGAGCTCCCACACTCCAGATAATCTGCACCAGGACCACGTGTTACCAACGTCAAGCTCGAACCTTAATTCCTACGAAGATCCCATAGCAAATAGATATGCAGACCTTTGTATAGCTGCGATACCTGCCCATTTTAATATATACTTGACCAGTTTTGGAAGGTAGAGTGTAATTAAAATTCTTTGAATTATCATAAACCGACTGTGGAGATTTGAATATAACAGGGTCAAACTTTGCAGGTTGTTATATGTTCTGCTTAATTACTCATGCCATGTGCAGTAGCATATGGTTGCTTTTTTCGAAGAATGTCATGAGGAACGAAGCCCTCAGTAATATTTCTTTCACGTTCTACGATATCTTCTTGTAACAAACTTGGTAGGGTTTAGGTGCTACATCAGTAACAACGAATTAATTTCTATAAAATTTGCAAATAAGTATGCACAAATTATTAAAAGTATACTCTAAAATGGAAGTTATGATGTATAAAACACGAATGGTATATCCTTTTAACTAGAACAGTTCATGGCAGGTACAAATGGTTCCTGGAAATATGCTGCTGCATTCGTACCGGAAAGGAAAATCATATTTTATTTCATGAGAACAACTCGTGGACAAATGTGCTTCCGATATAGATGTACAAGAACAAAGCTAGGAATTCAAAACTCTTCCTAGATGCAGCGACGGGGCTACGTGCAGGAAAATGTCAACACTGTCGGCTTTCTGCAGGGAAAAACGCCATGTCTTTTGTTTATATTTCTATGATGGTCACCAGTGGCAAAAAGGCGCCGAGACACAATGCCCTTCAAAATGACTTTGAATGTCCGATCGCCTTCACACTACAGACTCTCACTATATGGTAACTGAGCAGTTATCGTATTACTTAGAAGGTATCACGACACTTGTTTAATAATAAAATTGTGACCGGCTTCTGATATATGTCGCGGAAGGCCTTGGTTACCAACTGCCTCCATATTCCCACGCCTCTTCTCTCCCCCCAACACTCAAATACGAACTGCTTGATGACATCCCGTGCCCCATTCTTCCCAATTTCTCCGATAAGCACACTAACCCTCTCCCTTGTTTCACCCATTAACCACATTTCCCACGCCTCTTCTCTCCTCCCAACACTCAAAGACGAACTGCTTGATGACATCCCGTGCCCCATTCTTCCCAATTTCTCCAATAAGCACACTAACCCTCTCTTTTGTGTCACCCATTAACCACATGTCCTCCATTCTCCCATCCCACTTCCCCCTTATATTTCCAGTGAATCTTATTCTGTAAGACTGGTATTTTTGACATTCTAATATAAAGTGTTTCAAGGTCCACACCACGCCTGAATTAAACATCTGGCACTCCTTTTCACTGTCTTTCCGAATTTCCCCATAAGCTCCAGGGACCGCGCCCTCAACTTAAACAACAATGCCCCCTAAGGGTGCCATTAAGGTACTCTTTAAAACCCAGCTTTCCTATATCGCACAGGCTACCCAAAGACTTCTTTGATTTGCCCCCCCCCCCCCCCACCCCCCTCGCCAATTAAGTCTACCATCCTCCATGACTCTTTCTCTGGCGATTTTTTTACCCTGGCTTATCCCTACTTCCACGTCCGGTGAGTAATTCTCTTTCAACTCCCTCCCTTGGACCATCCACCCTGTCTTTGTATTTGAATTCCAAATATTCTGGAACGTCAGTTTACACCATCGGCTGTCGGAGAGATTTACCAAATAGTTAAGATAACAGAGTTTTATTAAGTCTATCCTGTTCTTAATCCTCATCCACCCAAGCTTACCCGCGATTACTTCCAGTGCTGCGGTATTACTCGACCCCATTATCCATCGGTCAGCAGGGCTTCCAAGCTGTTTAAAGCCGTTTGATTTAGAGGTAGCCCTTCTGTACCATATGTTATACTTGGTACACCCACCATTTCCCAAATAGTTTTCCCCACGAAAACGAAAACCTGATTGAAACTGTTTCTCCCTATAAGTTCCATTTGGTTCGGGATTTGCTTACCCTTCACAATCAGTTTATGCGTGTGGTTTCGGTTGATGCCTCATCCCGTAATGTTTATATTTACCTCCAAATACTCGTAGTCACCTGTCTCTCTTACATTAAGAAGATTTCTGCTACCATCCGGAATGCAGAAACACCCCTCCCCACTCTCCACCTTCGAGTAGGTTCCACTTTACTTTGCGTTTGCTTTCATTTAGTTCGAATCTCCATTTGTTCCCATACATTCAACAATTGCCAGCATTTACGCTAGCCCCTCTTCGTTTTCTGACACTAGTACCATGTCGTCTGCGAAAAATAGCCCTGGGATCTTCAAGTCCCCAACTGCTACCCCCTCGTCGCAATGCAAGAGTTCATCTCCTAAATCTTTGATGCACAATGCCAGAAGAAAATTGGCTGAAGGACACACTCCTGTTTTAGGCCTATCTCTATAGGCACACGTTTTGTTGTTTTGTTACCCAGGTTAAGTTCACTCTGTACATCTGTGTATAATGCTTTCAGAATTCCCCCCCCCTCCCCCAAGCCTAGGGCCTCAAGCTTTCGCCACACACCCTCTCTCCATACCCTAACATATGGCTTTTTCACATCCCGAAAGGCCATAAACTTTTTTTTTACTTTCGTAGATTCTATCATTTGGGTCAGTGTGAAAAGATGGTCAGTGACTCTAGAATTCCAAAATCATTTTCTCGTCAAGTTGCCGGCATCAGGTGGCATAACACACATATTACGGACATGGCGTTCTTCTTCAAGAACAAACGCCGACATTGTTTGCATTTTCCTGCATGGTGCCCAGCTGAAGCATCTTCAAGTCTTTTGAATTCCTAGCTTTATTCTTGGATATCGAAAACAAATTTGGCCGCGAATTGTTCTCATGAAATATTATCAGTTCTGATTCGAATACAGCATCATATTTTCAGGAACAATTCACGCCTACATCAACTACGTCTGTCAAAAGCAATTTTTTTTGTATTCTCTGTACCGCAGCCTTCATTTAGATGTATGCTTTGTGTATAATTATTTGAGTTTTATCGAATTTCAGATTTTCGGAGCAAACTCATTTGTTGATACTCATTTAGCACCTTAATTTAGCCCCAGGCTGCACTGCCTGTGCAAGACCACTTGCTGTCTGAACAAGGCCGCTTTTTTCCTTTCCCATCTGTTCCCATTTTCAAATTCAGCGTTTACATTTCTGTTGTTTTCATTTTCTTCTTCATTTCCCACAATATTATCATCATTCAAAATTCGATCATCACCACAACATCTTAGGTCATGTGGGGTAACAACTTTCATTTTATTGTCTGAGAGGAAGTCCCGAAATGTGGAATTTCAGTTATACATGTAATTTCTACAGTTAAAATTTCCAAACCGTTATCTGTACGTAATGATTTTTTAAAAGTTTTATACCAACTCCTGGTATTTTTAACAACATATGGTATGGTGCACTGTTCGCGGCTATTGGTTGAATCATTTTGATTGTCGATACACTGGGGCCCTGCGAAGCTTCAAGACTGGATTCGGTTTCAAAGCTTAAGTTGCTAACCGGTTCTATTCGAAATTGTCTGTCCGATTTATTTCCTTTCGAATCTTTTCACATGAAGATAGCTTGGTGTCAGTCCTCTGCATTGTCTCTCAAAATGGAAAGCTCATGTGAAAATTATTCATAATAATGCTGAAAATACGGACTGGATGTAATTTCTATAAAATCATAAATAACATCAGCACCCATGTCCCCGCCCATGCGAATTCCAGTCCCACTAGTTACTAGCCGCTAGCACTGTTCAAATCAAGCAGATATGACCCCGGATGTTGAAAGTGTCGTTAAACTCCAATAAATAAAAAAAAGTATCGACTACTGAATCAAAGTTGTACCAGTTGTTGTTATACATCCGATAATATTTATGCACTCATGCACCAATTGATATTACACGAGGCGTTAGTAGAAAACACGAGAAAGAAAGCAAAATTAAAATCCTTTATTACATAATTCAGAGAGATCGTATTAGGATTTCTGATGACAAAATATGTTCTCTTCGTTGTAGGTTTCGACGACCTAGAAGGCTTGATGGCATCTGAAAAAAACTTGCCTTTGGGATAAATTTCTTCTCTCCTTCGCTGTTACTTTCAAATATTCGATGCCGTGACGAGAAACAGGTTTAAATTTTCGAATTACATGTCCATAATTGGCATGTAAAATGCTGCGGGGCAATAATATGCTGTGGGCTTCGGTAATCAACTGTGCAGTTAACCTGTTCTTTACCTATCAAGGGTGAGTAGTACCCACTGCGGTTTAAGTAATGTCACCTCTAGTTTCTTAAACTGCTGTGAGTATGATTCACCTTTTATAGGAAAAGCAGACTGTATTCACCCACACAGCGGATTACTACCTGCGCATAGCACTGCAAGATGACCAGGGTGGTATGCTCGGTTTTTATGTGCACCAACTGTAGGTATTTGCATTGATGTGAAATTTTGAGGACGTTCGGAATGGACGGAACAAGACACCCCATATCGTGGCTTTAGAATTCTCATAATTCTGCAGCTGTGATTTGCACGCATAGTGAATTGTCTCAAAACAAATTCGGCACACAATTAAAGGTTCTCAAAATTGGTTTCAGTTTGCTATTTTCATAGTTCGAACCAAACCCGTCAGAACCGGGTAATTCTTGTGATGGGATGGAGGCTTGTTCCAAATCAAGGTCGGATAGTGAACTCGTTGCATGTGAAAAAGTATGACAACATCACTCATCGAAAGTAACTTCTGTGGACATTCTTTGCACGGGAACACCAGAAATTCAATCATATCGAGCGAATCACTTTCAATGTTTTTTCACACGCATGCCTTTGCATTCTTGATAGTTGTAGCTGACAGGTTGTATACTGCTATGTTACTTAACAACTCAAAAGATATTGATTTACTCGTTCTCATGGTTGGTCATGTCATTTCCACGAATTCCCAACTACTTGAAATGTGTGGTTGGAGCACAGCACATCAAATAACACAATCATGAGGGATGTACTCGCAAATTCTTTCCCGAAGTTATGTGATTGTACTTGCTCTTCATGCGCTCACTGAATCAGATTCCATACCCTCTCCATGGACATTAAAAGCGGTCGGCTTGGTGGAATTTCCAGACCATTACACGTTGTTAAGTAAAATATGATTATGCAAAGGCAAGATGTCAGCTTCAACTATCAAGGATGTAACGGCATTCGTTCGTAAGATGTACAACATTGAATGTGATTCCCTTGATAAGGCTAGATTTTTATTGTTTCCGTGCTCAGAGTGCTCAGAAAAAGTTACCCCCGACGAGTTATGGTTTGAAATTTCAGATGGAACGAGTCCACTATCAGATCTTGAGTTGGATAGAAGTTCCCGCACCTTAACAAAAATTGCCTAGTCCTGACGGGTTAGGCTGGAAATGTGATGTCCGTTGTAGTATGCGTAGTACACTACAGCATTTACTCAGAGAAAGTTACAGTGGTTATTTCTTATACTGCAGCGTGAACTGCTCCTACGTTACGGGAAAAGCACACTGTGTTTGCCCACACCGTTGATTTACTGTCCGCGATGTGTTTTATAGGCTGGTCATTGTGCATCAGCTACCAATAGCCAAACGGGCGTGTATTTTCTAAACCTGCCTTTGTATATTCCTATTCAACTTTGAGGTTTTGTCGTCTACGACAACATCGAATCTGCTTTAGTGGTGTCACCTAATTTCTTGATATAAAGCCACCGTAGTAGTAGTCATATCACGGGCATGACTATTACGATACATACTAGTTTACCACTCTCAAAGTGATGTAGATCGTTTCCGGCGTTGTGCTGCTGGAAAATGTTTTAGAAAGTCACAAAATAATAATTTTCGCGATTTTAGGAGCACATATGGTGGCCGTCGTGAGTAGAAAATGCTGAATATTGATTGCTTGGTCGTTTTTGCAAAACAATGCACACTTATTGTTGGTGTGGCCTTGTTCTTTCTATTAACACCTTAGGTAAAACAAAGGGAGATGTCGGCGGTTGGTGAATGTTTTTCAGTAAGAAAAATTACTTTACTTCTTTACCAAATACTACTTTAATTCAGACCTCAAATATTATATATACTCAAATTACATATGCACAGACTATACATCAAAATGAAGGCCGTGATGTATAGAACATGCAAAATATATGCAATCAACTCACGGGGTTGGCAGCAGGTATCAAAGGATACTGGAAGTCTGTTACCGAATTCGTACCAGAACTGATAAGAAAATAATAGTTTAGGGGAACAACTTGTAGTCAAATGAGCTTCAGATATCCAGGAAAAAAGCTAGGCACAAAACACTTTATGACACAGCGACAGGACTGCATTTGGGGAAAGGCCAACACTCTCACCTTTTTCATTGAAGAAGGATTCCTTGGCAGACGGACTTGTATATGTCACATGATACCACGGATTTTAATCGAAAAATAATCGTGTAATTCTAAAAACTTCAAACAATATGTAATATGGCAACTGTGCAGTCTCCATATAATGTCTGTATTGTGAAGGCGATCAGTCGCATTATTTGATTTAGACTGCATATGTTTAAAAAAAAGACTTCATTTAAGACAACACAAGGTGATTCGGTCTATGCGCCACAGTAAAATATTTAATGGAAATAGGACGCATTTGCGCAGACATTCATATTTGAACTCGGCAAAACAGACTAGTGGAAGAGAAAGGATCCAAACAAAATCCCATGAGTGCCAAAGCGTCGGACAGAAATACACCATTGCCCGAGCCAACGCAACGTACGAGTATAATACAACCATGAGGGAACAACCATCACACCAAGGGAAGAAATAACAAAGAAAGAATCAGAAGAGAAACTGTACACCTTAGTCGAACCCAAACTATTGGAATATTTTCTAGAACGAACAACACCTTACAGTTAGCGGAGACAAAGGCGAAGGAGATGTCATGGACCTGGAGAGAAACATGAGAGAGATACTAGAATCAAGAGCCACGAATAAACACAAGGTTTTTCACAACAACCAGATACTACATAGACAGAGAATCTTTTGGGTGTTTACAGGAGGCGAAAATGGAACCCTTTCCCAATGGCATATTGGCAAGATTTTCCCCAATTTAAACCAAAAATTACCCAATTTCAGTCCTCGTTCAAATAAAAATTTAATTCTTCTTTAATCATTGAAGGCCCAATTTTAACTTAGATCACTTTTTAGTGAAACACAACAGGTGCTTTAATAGGCAGTTTTTACATACATTTGCAAGTTGCGTACCAAGAACATTGTCAGTTGTTTCTTTGCAAGACTTGCCTGGACACAACTGCTAAAAAATATAATGTATACTGTGGGAAATAGAAAAATTCCATAAATATCTTCATAATTTAATAGTATAAGAACAATTCATTTAACAGAGATTTCAGAGACTTTATTTCATGCGACTGTTTATTATTAAACTTACTACATGTACTATACGTGTAGTAGGTTCTATATTAATGTTCACAATTCAATATGCAGGTAGCATTTCTCATTTTTTGTGTGTTTCTGTTCCAAAACAAATTCAAAATTGGCGCCGTCATGACGCGAATTTTCCCAATTATTCCAGCCCCTGACCTTTTCCCAAAGAGGTCAGAAGAATCTCTGATGGAAACAGAAAATTCAATGACAAAGCCTCATAACTAGTAACGATCAAGATACATAACCAAAGAGGGCAGATGGAAAAAAGACTGTACAGAACAGAAGACCAACGAGAACGAAAATCGAGGACTCAACACATTCAAGGTTACAGAAAACGACGATCAACCTAACAAAGATCCAAGAGAACAAAGGACAGATTAAAGTGAACAAAGACAAAACTATAATAACCATCGAACATAGAATTTGTTAAATTTCTGTCACTTCAACAAAGGTGTTCTTGTTTTCTCTTATTAGAGAACAAGAGAATATTATTGGGATATGTCCCGAAGTAATCGACTTGGAATCACACATACAGAATCCCAATTGCGGAATTCATCTAGTATCACATTTTTGTCATATGAGAGATATAAGGAAATACTCCCTAGAGGTCTAACATGAAACCCTCATATGCTCATACGGGGTGGGGTGAGGTGGAGGATACCATCGATCACCAGTCCTACGTTCACATAATTCACATTTATTGAATCGTTTACCATGACCTGACTATGGCCGTGAAATCTCCTTTTCTCGATGAGCCGAAGAGCCATGCAAGTAATACTCCAGTTCTTCCCAGTTCTCATCTGTTAGACAAGTAAACTGCAGGATTACAGAGAAGCAAATCAAGACGTTATAATCTGGACTGGTGGCGTATAATAGCACAAGATTAAGGTCGGGGAATGAATGGGTGACCAGAGCGGGTTACTAGCCAATAGTACTATAAGCAGTAGTGATTTTAACTTGCGAAGGTAATGGTAGGGTCCAACCCAACAATAGTAGTGGTAGAAGACTAAATATGTATTTATGTATTGGTGTTTAACGCAACATGGAGATAAAGTCAGGTTTAGCCAATCGTTTATATACATGTTGCCCATTTTAGAGGAGTTCCCCCCTAAGCATTGGTAAATGCGTTATCTTTTACCGGTAAAACGGAGCTTGTTAACCACAGTAAACAATTACTTCTCCACTTCCCGGGGCTCCCACCGGTGGGTGGGGGTAGAAGACTATAGTAATGAAAGGAGAAGTCGATCGCTGATAGTGGCAGAGCATTAGTCGTAAACGCGAAATGCTATCCCTTTCACATATACCCTTTCAGGCATCTGAGGGCTCTGAGGAAATACCACATTGAGATCTAATTATATTTTCATACGGTGAAATATGGATTTCATCAACCACCAGTCGAACGTTCATAGGAATCCCACTTTTTTAATCTGTTACTACAACCTGGTTATGGCTGCAGATTGCTTTGACGATAATGGCAAGGAATGTAGTGGTGGCCACAGTGGGATTAAAATCCAGTAGCACTATAAGTAGTGGTGATCTGGTAATGGTAGGCTCCAGTAGTTATAGTAGAATTAGTAATGGAAGCGGAAGCCGACTACAGAACTGATATTTGTAACAGACTGGACAGAGAGCTAGTAAACATACTCTCACTGAATGGAAAACATTATCACGACACGTCTTCATACTATCTTATGCCTTAGACAAGCGCGGATCGTGGCATACTCCTCACAAAACGTCCATAACAGCTTGGTTGATGTTATTCCATTCTTCCAGCAGTGCAGCGGGCGGCGAGTTCCTGGACATTGGCAGGGGCTGTTGGCGTTGTCGTAGGCCCCTGCCAAGCATTTCCCAGACGTGCTCGATTGGTGAAAGTGCTGGCCATGGCAATGTAGTGGTGTTCTGCTCCTGGAGGAACTCTGTAGCGACACGGGCCCTGTGTGCTCTTGCATTGTCATCTTGGAAAATGAATCAAAGGCCGGGACGTCGCGCAAATGGCACCTCATGAGCTACTAACGTGTTGTCACGACAGTACTGCCCCTTGACACGCCCTTTGATGACATGTGTTGTTCTGCTTGTCGTGGTTATGTATCCCCACACCATAACCGGTCCACCACCAAAACGATCGTGCTGCCTAAAGGTTATGTCATGGTATCGTTTGTTCCGCCGCCGCCTCTGCCACACTCTGTTTCGCCTGTCGTGGAAGTCGAGAATGAACCTCGATTTATCGGAAAGCATGATGTTGCTCCATCGACGATTGTCCCAGCGCTGTCGTGCTCCACACCAATTACGCCTTGCTGCGATGTGACGTTCAGTCAAACGTGGAACTATTCGAGGTCGTCGAGCGTACAAATTCTAGCTGTGTAGGTGATTTCCGTTAGTCTGACCACTGATTTGCACATCTATCGCCCGGTGCAGCTGCTGTCTAATTTCTGAGGCACCTTGATGGCGGTTACGTAATGCTGTGGTTCGGATGAAACGATCCTGGTTAGCAGTTGTCGCCCTTTGACGACCTGACCGACGTCTGTCATCAACATTCCCTGTCTGACGGTAGCGTGACCACAACCTGCTAATCATCGATTGAGTAATATTGAGAATTTGAGCCACTGCAGTCTGTCTGTTGCCTGCTTCCAACATGCCAACGGCACGTAAACGTTCGTCACGTGTCAGTCTTCGCATACCTCAAAAGTTACGTTTCGACCAGAAACTATTGATGAACGAGTTTATAACAAAAAAGAATGACGAGACCCCCGAAAAAGCACGCCCAGTGCAAATGAAAAAAGGACCCACAGACATTAACGCGGCGCTTGTGAGTAAAACCTGCATGGAGTTTTCGCGGGCCGGTGACATTCATGATCCACACTAAACTTGGTAACATATTGATGTGTCCAATCACGCGTATCCAATACATTTTCCGAAAATATCAACATCAGTTTGGAAATTCCCTACTTTTTTTACTAGTATTGACGCATGGCGCGGGTACATGTAAGTGGATTAATCAGATGAAAACTTTTCCGACAATTCCATTGGAAAAAATGTTTATTACATAGTGCAACTCTTGTGGAGTCAATTTCGTTGCATTTTCTTACAATTATTACATTTTGCAACGTTTTTCCAGTCCATGTAGTTGCATTTTGCATTTTGTAACATTTATTACATTTTGCAACGTTTTTCCTGTCCATGGAGTTGCAGTTTGGAATAAAAGTTCGAAAATCTACGAAACCCGCTCAAATACGCGGAGAAGTGCACATAATATACCCTAAAGCATACGTAGAATCATAGACACAAATTTATTTTAATATTTGTATAATAACATTAATTAGTTTCTGATTGTCCTCTTGAAAAAAAGTTTATTACATTTTGCAACGTTTTTCCTGTCCATGTAGTTGCATTTTGTAATAATTATTACATTTTGCAACGTTTCCCCCGTCCATATAGTTGCACTTTGTAATAATTATTACATTTTGCAACTTTTATTACAAAGAGGGTTTAACCCTTTACCCAAAGTAACGGCCAAAAACCGGCCAGTGCTATTCACAAAAATCGCCAATTAATTTTCATTATTTTTTCATTTTTTGTCTCCAAAACATAGGTTATGACCCCCTCTTTGGAACGAGCTCGTCGAGCTCGTTCCAAAGAGGGGTTATAACCTATGTTTTGGAGACAAAAAATGAAATAAATTAGTTATTCAGGAATTCTGTTTGCAAGTGTCGTCTGCTTTTCATGTTAGGTAAAGGGTTAACACGGCTTCCCCATTAGGGGAGCCGAGACGTTAGAATAGCTGAACTAGAAGAGGAAAGTTCGGACTTTGTGAAAAAGAATCACAAACAATAACACTGTCAGAAAAGTGTCACTGATCTGAAAATATTTTGTAATTATTTGCTTTGGCCCAATAAATAAAGAGCCTAAGAGGTTGTTATTTTCATATCGGCTGAGATATCAGCCCTCGGTAACTTCACATCAGCCTTCGATCTTTGGTCTCAGGCTGACATGAAGTTCCATCGGGTTGATATCTCGGCCGATTTAAAACTAACCAAGCAATAACCTGTTATTATTAGACTGAAGTTCTATTTTAAAAGTATTCCCAGGTTTAATCTAGTTCAATCAATAAAGCAATTAGAAAAACATCGGCATGACAGTAACAGATTTGTTGACCCTAGAATCACTTCATTGAACTCTGTGTCGGGGTTAATGTCACAGTTGGATGTTGTGGTTGATATGTTCTTATCTGTAATGTGTCAAAGATTTGTGTAACCCGAGTTCTTTGACATAAAATTCAGTTCCATGTGTCGTTATCAAGATCCAGTGCATGCGTTTCGACGGTTGGTGGTGACTTTCCCAGATTCGTTAACACGTTCTTGTCGCAATACTGTGCAGATATGACGTTTATTTCAATTCTAAAACGACTTGGAACAACCATAATCAGATATGATAATGCGACTACGTCGCATATTTTGGTGTTCGATAAGGTACGAATAAGTTACATAAGAAAAGCGACTCGTCCCCACTACTACTTTTCCCGAAGAATGTCAACCTTATATACATTATTACCCGATATTCATAAAACTTGTCCATGATCTGTCACACTGATATTTCTGAGGTCAATTTGCTATAGATATTTCTTCCCTTTTTGGACACTTTAGTCTCCAAAAAGTACACAGGGCGTCCCAAATAATATTAATTACCCCTCCCCCGCAGAATACTCCCTGGATTCTCACATGTGGGGTACACAATCTTAATCTAGCATGAGATGAATGACGTGCGGGATAAAATATTTTTCTGCTGCAAATTTTTCCCCATCCCCACCTCCCACACACGCTTCATTTAGCCTGGCCACGCTCCTGCACAAGAAGGCCACGTGGTTAGGGTTTCAAACCTCATCATGTAGTGCAATTATTATGATGTCAGGGGGGCGCGGTGGCGTGACGGTAACCGGTTCTCGTCAGATCACCGAAGTTAAGCAACGTCGAGCCCGGTTTGTCCTTGGATGAGTGACCGTCTGAGCGATCGATTCGGACTCCCGCGTTGTGTCCTTGGGCAAGGCACTTAACCCCGATTGTCCACATGGGGGCACGATGACGCCGTGTACTAAGGCGTACTGCACGTCGATGGTCGGCATGCCTTCAACCAATCTAACTCTGCCTGTGCTGCAGTGTGGAGTTACGATATTGAGGAGCTGGCAGCTGCTCGTCGTTGCTCGGTGATTCTCTCCGGGTACTCCGGTTTCCTCAACCCGTAAAACTGTCACGGTCATGATCAGCCATTGTGCATAAGTATGTGATCTTAAACACCAATAAATAAATAAATAAATAAATTATGATGTCAAGCGTCTAGTTTTTTTATTATTCAGGATCTGGACTTGTAATACGTGCTGTCAGAAGGACAGATAGATCTTAGGGTTTCATTACAGGCTAGATTCAGTTGATTACTGTTGACGTGATGTCAATGTGCACTCCGAAAATACTTTTCTCTTCGGCAATTATCGTTTTTTAGTTGTCGATCGGTATGTTTAATTATCACACCTGGCTCTTAGATTTTTTTTATCAGTAAAGAATGTGACCACGAAGCCCCAAATCAGCATGTCCATCGTAATAATTAATTCATCTTAACACATCTGGAAGAAAAGAACAGTATAAAGGGCGCTTTGTTAGGGTCAAAGAGAGCACTTGTCTGTACCGCCTTCCCCACACACTCTCACACTCTTAAATAATGGGTTGTCCTTTGAGCAAAAGATTCAGTCCCAATTTTGCAAGCATGTATGTAGCGGGATGGGAGGAAAATGCCTTAAGCAAATGTTCTAAGCATCCTCTCGTATATCTCAGATATTTAGATGACATTTTTATTATTTGGAAACATTCAAAAGAAGATTTTGATGAATTTTTAGAAAGTTTGAACAATCATGATTCCAAACATTAAATTAAAAGCTACTATCAGTGAAAATTCTGTTGATTTTCTCGATGTGACCGTGTATCAAGGCAAGCAATTTCAGGCATCCGGTCATTTAGATTATAAAGTATATTTCAAACCAACTGATTCATATCAATTGTTGCACACAAAATCATTTCATCCTCAACATATATTTAAAGGTATCATCAAATCACAGCTCATTCGTTTCCACCGCAATTCAAGTGATAAGGTAAATATCAACGAGGCTTGTTCTACTCTAATTGACGCCCTCAGATCGAGAAGATATTTACTGCGCTTTTTGCTTAGCCTGAAATCTCAAACTTTGAAAAATCTCGAAAGTCCAGCAGAAATTACTGATTTCGAACCACTGAAAATTGAACACAACAAACCGTTGCAGAATAGTAGTGGCGCAGTATTTAATTGCAAAAAGCCTCGTTGTAGATTGCATACTTTTATGCCTGATCAGAAAGAGGAATTTTCCTCCGAACAAACGAAAAATCATTATCAGATCCGCAACCCCCTCCATTGTGATCCACCAAATATTATTTATCTTATCACTTGAAAACGCTGCCGGAAGCATTATGTTGGTCAGAGTCAAAATCTATTCCGAGAACGTGCTACTAGACACAAACAGGATATAAAACACAATGCTGATGCCACAGTAGCACAACATTTTAACCTTCCTGGCCATTCTTTGGACGATTTCGAAATCCATCCTATTGAATAACCACCAATTAAAGACACATTAGAAAAAACGTGGAGCTTTTTGGATCAGTATGCTCCAAACCTTCTGGCCATTTGGTATGAGCATATCAGAGGGAGAATGCGAAAGGAGGTCCATCATTCCTTTCACTTTAACATACAACAGAATGAATATCGAAATAGCAAAAATATTAAAAGATGAATTCAATTTAACCAACTCTAAATTAAATGAACCTTTGAATCTTCAACCTGTCATCGCCTATAAGAAAAACAAAAGCTTGCGTAACATCCCCGTAAGGACTAAATTAGAGACCATCAATGAATAACATCATTTAATGCCAGTCAGTTTAACCAGTTCCTAAGCTCATTACTTAAGTTTAAATCAATTTCATGTATTTTATGTCCTGTTTGAAACCCATCAAGGCTCAGTAAATGAAAATAACCTTTAGGCGGCATATTACAAGAAAAGAAAAAAACGTTTCAGTAGGAAATGTCTGTGCCAGTGCGAATTTTTAACTTTGAACACACGCACGCACGCGCACACACACGCAAGAGAGAGAGAGAGAGAGAGAGAGAGAGAGAGAGAGAGAGAGATTTTGGTGGCAATAAATATTATCGCTTGAGTGCAGATGGTGCTTCATTACACTCAAGGGGCGGCGATGTATGGACGTAACGTATGTGTCATTGTAACATATAATCTATAAGTCTGTGAGGCTGTTATGTCCTTGCTCGAAACTGCTCAGAACTGTCCAAAAGTGTTTTAATTCAATGTTTATTATTATTATTATTTTGAAATATTTGTTTTGTCTTGTTCAGAATTACCTTTGAAACTGAGATTTTGCAGGGCTTTCCCTCTTTAACCGATTTCGTCCATTTCATCACAGCAGGTGTTCTGTAAAAGGTCGCTGATAGCACGCTGATTTTTATGCACAACAGCATCGACGTACTATCTCGGACGCTTGGCGTTAAGGTGATGCTGCCTTTTTAAATATCCACTAGACACGTAAGCATGAGGAAAGGTTTCCGAGCTTTGTACCAGGAGGTAACTACAGGCTACCAGGGTGACAAAGCGTGCCATCTTAACCGTTGTTTGCACGTCAAAATCCTATCTCCGGAATTTTAGCTCACCAAAAAGGGAGGTTTAATAAGATAACTCATCATCCGCCATCGCTTGTTTAAGCTGTTAACATCAAGAGTCCCTTCATAAGCGTTGCCTGCTATTCAATACCAATTACTTCAAGCTGACACAACCTACAGCCCGTAATCCACATTTGATCAATGCATTTTTATACGTTCATTTAGATGATGTTAGTCATTCATTATTATTGCCAAGACTAAAAGCTTGTACACCAGTGACCATCTTGGACTTCACTGTTAATTGCTTCGGCACAGTCTAATAAAGCCCGCATCTCTCAACCGATAATTTTGGGTTTTCTAGTGTATGATTTAAAGCATTGCAAAGCCTTCTTGCACTAAAGGGACAAATTTAACAATTTTTTCAACTTGGGTAAAATATCAGACATAAACCATTTAATTATTATTTTTTTAAAAGTTAACATTGGTTATAAAAAGAGAGCATGCGGCAGCCAATGGGACCAAGCGGGAGGGCTTGAGAAACAGATTTGTAATTTCTTTAGGCCTATTGGATACCGTTTAGAGTCTTGCGAAGCTTCAAGATTTGATTAGATTCGAAAACGTCCCGAAAATTCCATTTGTTTTCTGGCTGCGCTGAATTAGGTATTTTCGAATCGTCGAGATGTTTTTAACATCCTTCAGTGTGTCTCTTCTTGAACTCTTCTTGTATCATCAGGTCTTCTGCACTACGGGAGACCTGATGATAGAAGAAGAGCTCAAGGGGGGTGTCCTCTTCCGAAAGTAATTTGATGTCGTTCTGAAATATTCCGCTTTTTGATTGGTTTGCCTAAACTAAATGCAATAATTGGGTGGTGACTGGCATCTGAGGTTGTAGCAAGTCGTAAAATCGACAAACTGAAGGCCGTGAGATTCTATCCGAGATTTGATTTGATTCGATTCGACCATATATTTGAGATTGGTTCCAAGTACTGTTGTTCCAGAACAAAACAGGTTTACCACAATAAAATCAAGCGCAGCAATACTTCCCACGGGGATTTATGAACAATGACAGTTTAAACTTTCGTTAAAGATATGTTTTTTTAGACTATATTTCATGATATACCTTTCTTATCCATTCCCAAATCCCCAACAATGTTTCATTAGGCCCCTCGACATTTTAAACACTGTCCAATAGTAAAGAACCATGTATAAGGAAGTCAAAACAGGAAGACCAGGACAGATACATGTCTCAACATAGGTAGAACAGGTGTCCACAAAATGGTCGGAGTAAGTCTCAGAACGTCCATAAGACTACCCACCAATATTATACTACGACCCTAGAAGACCAAGCATACCCCAAACAACAATGTCTGATTGAGTCTACGAGAGACGTAGCCGCAAGTAGAGGACGGGGTGGGATCAAAGATGGTTAGCAACCTCACCCTCGTTGTGCTACAAGACGGTAGTAATGGTACAATTCTGCAAGGGCGGTGAAAGAGACAGTGTAATGAGATGCTTGAAGGGTAAGCGCTTGTTTTTCTTCATTTATGATCACAACCTCTGACACCAAGTTAGATTCAGATGCTTTATTCACGGTACACATACATGTAAAATGGTTACAAATAAACATATTGCACAAATGTAATGAGTAGTATACCGTAGGAAGTGGCATAGCCAGATTGGCTGTCTACCTGCCGCCCCTGGAAGCTGGGGTGATTGTAAACAGACTGTGACTAAATGAATGAACTTAGAACCAGTTATTTGACACATGATGGAGAATGGCGATCGAATCATTTCTTTTCTGGGGCTGGAGGTTTGGTGCTTCATATACGCCAGCGAAAAGATGGTGCTTCAAGGTTGGTAAGAAGCAACCTGCTTATAGGACTCCATCCCCTACTCACCATAACACCCGAGGGCGGTAACAAGTCCCATCGTGAGATTCGTATCGTTTAGACTGCGACAAAGAGGTAGGTCATGATGTTTGGGCGTGGAGTCTACGTTAGCTTCATCATCATCGTTGGATGACGAATGTTAGGATTTATTTGTTTAGGTTATTTTTTGCAGGTTCTTAGTTGTGTGCATATAGTATTTTACATAGAACAACTGCAAGGAGGAAGCGCAACAGGTTGCACAAGACGAGGATTCCAGATGAAGACGCAGAGCAAGACTTTGACAATTTCCAAGTTTACGAAGTTAAATCAGGGCAGTAGGGATTAATGCAGCGGACAAAAGTGGAATATGAGGAAATAAATGTGGAAGTTAAGTTGTTTATAAGCATGGTTCTGTCGCTAATATTGCGAGTTGTGTCTTTCAGAGCATTCCATAGTTTCGGGTAGGTGTATAAAGCAATTTTATGCAGAGTTTGGGTCCGTGTTTTTCCTATGTATAGGAGGCCAGACTGTCTGGTTGTCCTACCAGATGGATTGTCAATAATTTTAAATATATCATTGAAAGAAGCCGGTAATCTGCCGTTCTGCCAGTCAAACACGAGCAGTATATAGTGCATGTAGCTTAAACAAATCATCAACCTTGAGTATTTGATTTTCTTTAAACAGGGGATATGTATGAGAATTGTACTTTTTGTTATTGATTATTCGTAATGGTCGCTTTTGAATGACAGCTAGTTTTTTTGATAGCTCTTGAGTTGTCCCATGCCTGGATTCCGTATACCAAATGACTATGTAAGAGGGTGTAATACAATGTTTTCAGAGCTCCGTGAGGGAGGATATTTTTAACTTTGTTGATACTATAGTTTGCGTGTGCTATTTTCGAGATAATCGGGATATGTGAACCTTGTAGGATAAGTGTTCATCAATGCTAATTCCTAAGAATTTCACAGATTTTTCTGTTTCAGTGGCCCCAACCTTGTTAATGTTTTGTTTATTTATTCTTACCTCTTGACAGAGATTATTGTTTCTACCTTTATTTGGATTAAGTATGATATACGAGGTTTTCTTAGTATTCATCATTAACTGGTTCACAGAGTACCATTCGAATAGTTTCGGAAGCTCGTCATTGAAATACGGTGTTATGAGATTATTGTCGGAGCCCGGGCAGCGTGCTTTGGTGTCATCGGCAAATGATAAAAGATTGAGTGATGTTGAGTTACTTATATCATTTATATATAAAAGAAAAAGAACAGGGCCTAAAATCGAGCCCTGTGGTACACCGCAATTCTGTTTGGCTAAGTCCGGTATGTGTTCTCCGCACATAACATATTGAGACTTGTTAGACAAGTAACTTCTAAACCAATTGTTGGCGACACCTCGGATGCTATATTTTTTCAGTTTACCTAATAGTATTTCGTGATTTATGATGTCAAAGGCCTTTGACAAATCCCGGAACAGTGCTAAGGTGCTGTTTTCTTCCTGTTTATTATTTTCTATTGCGATGCTTTTAATGAGCTGAATAACTGGATGAATAGTGCAATATCGTTTTCGGAACCCGTATTGGTGAGAGTATAAAATATTAAACCTATTGAGGAAACTAGTTAGTCTCACTTCCATGAGTTTTTCCATTACTTTTGAGATTACCGGAAATATACTGATAGATCTGTAATTTGTAAAGCTGTGCTCGTCACCCGCTTTAAATATGGGTATCACCTCGCGATCTTCATCCTGTCTGGTACTTTGCCGTTTAGGAAAGAGCTGTTAATTATATGTGTTAGGGGATCCAATACTTCGTTTATCGTATGCTTCAGAAGACAGGTTGTGATATCATCTCAGTCTTTAGATTATTTTGGCTTCATTTTCTTTACTACTCGGTTGACTTCTGTAGGATTTGTGGGTATTAAATAAAGATTGTTGGAGACATTGTTGTCCATGTAGTCTGTGGAGGACTTATTAGGTTTCTGTGTTTTTTTTTTCCAATGTTGATAAAGAAATCGCTGAATTCTTCTGCGATGTCATCGGGCTCACTTAACTCGATGTTGTCCTGGATGAAGAACGATGGTAATCTGGCTTCACGGTTTCCTTTATTTATGGCTTCGTTTAAAATCTGCCACGTTCTTCGCATATTGTTTTTGTTTTCGTTTAAGATATCTCTATAATATGAAGTTTTACATTTTTTTTTACCTTGTTGAAAAATCTACAGTAGTTTTTATAGTTTTGTGAGTCCTTTTCGGTAGGAGCTTTGAGTTTTTTCTTGTAGAATTTTTCTTTATTGTTGGAGCATATTACAAGCCCCCTTGTCATCCAGTATTGTTTTTTTAAATAATTTTTGTTGTTCTGGCGAACACGTTTGAGGGGGAATGCTATTTCATAAGCTTCCATATAGATGCTTAGAAAGGTTTCATATTACTCATTGGGACAATTCGATTGCATTACAGGCTAAAATCATTTTGCGAGATAAGTGTTTTGAATTCAACAATTCTTTCTGCGTTTATAATTCTTTTCAGTGTAAAGTGCGGTGTATCTTTTGGTTTGGGTTTTTCTTCAATATAAAACACACCAAAATGATCTGACACGTCAGATATGACTATTCCAGGTTGTGCTGATTGTGAGACGTTATTATAGAAGATATGATCTATCAGACTAGCAGAACGACAGGTTACTCTAGTTGGCTTGGTGATATAAGGCAGAAAGCCCCGACTGAACATGAGATCAACAAATTCTTCCGTTTTTAAGCGTGTAGTTGCTTTTAGAAGGTCTAGGTTAAGATCTCCCACGATTTAAACTTTTTTATTTTCGGCATTCAGAACATTCGTTATTTCATTTAATTTTGATAAGAAGAGGTTGACGTCGGCTTTAGGAGGAGTGTTGGGTCAACAGATGACGCCAATAGTTCTGCGTTGGTATTTATCTTTAATTTCAATAAATAGAGATTCGAAAACATGGGGAATGAAGAATGAAATATCATTGCGAACTGAAATTCCTTCTTTAATATATAGACCAACCCCTCCTCGACAATCATCATTCTCGGGTCTCATACGTTTAATAATCGGGGCATAACCATCCAAACTGAACGACATATCTGGAGGAAATTGGAATATTTCGGTAAGTCCTATTATGTCGAAGAAGTTCTTTCCCGTTTGTAAGTTATATGGCATGTTTTGGAAGGAATCCCAATAGGCCTTCAGCTTTGGCAATTGAGATGGGATATTGAGAATCCTGCGTCTATTTTACAAGCCATTGACTGAAAGTCACTAGGCGAAAAGCAGTTGCAGTCAGTTGCGCGGTTTTTATATGGGAATTCATCATTTTCTGGCAAGGAACATACTTTCTCATTATAGAGCTTATTAAAGTCATACTCTGCGTCTACCTGCACCTCGTCGAGTGTTATGTTACCCGCCATTATTCACCAACATACTACCATTCTTTCTCGCTGGACAAATATACAAGACATAAATAGAATATATTATTCCAAGATGAAGATAAAAGGATGTTAAGGCCCAGACATTGTTGAACTGTTGGAGAGGTTGAAACGATATTTCTTTTTCATTTCTAGTCACGGGAGCACGGTGGCTCAGTAGGTAAAAGATGCAGGCTGCAAGCCGAGAGGACCTCGGTTCGAATCCCACCTGCGGCAACCGCGTTGTGTCCTTGGGCAAGACACTTCATCTCCAATGCCCGCGTGGGGGCACGATGACGCCGTGTACTAAGGCGTACCGCACGTCGATGGTACAATTCGATTGCTGCAGTGCGGAGTTACGATGTTGGGGAGCTGACAGCTGCTCGTCGTTGCTCGGTGGTTCTCTCCGGGTACTCCGGCTTCCTCCACCCGTAAAACTGTCACGGTCATGATTAGCCATTGTGCATAAATATGTGACCTTAAACATCAATAAAAAAATAAATAATTTCTAGTCACAGTCTGTTGCTGTAATAGTCTGTAATTGGGGGTTTATGTGGAAACAAAATTACTCTGTACAAGCAGGATAAAAACACTAGTTTATATACAAGTACGTTGGGTGCAACATCACCCTACTTAACATTGCAGTGATATGATATCTTGGATGGATGATTGAACAAATAAATTTATAAATAAAGGACTTTACAGTAAAACAATGGATTGAATGAGTGCAGAGAACGCGTGAGTGGATTAGTAAAAGACGAGGTGGAAGAATCAATAGAAACAAGGAGGCAGAAAAGAAAAGAAGTGGAGACATTTGAAGAGGTTGAGATGAAATGAGTGAAACGAAAAGAGACGGGGGGGGGGGGGGGGGGGATGAACGAATTATGAATGGACAAATAATAAGGGGAAACCGATCTTAATTTGTGAACTTCAACAGTGTTATATAGTTACGACTTGGAATGTACACTTCAATTACTGACAGTTATTCCATCGCTTAGTCCTACACGAACGACACGAAACTTGTAAACAAACAGCTTTGGAAAGCTAATTTGTTTTCATCCCCGTCTTGAAAACACATCCCACAACCCCCACCGCAGCCGGAACGAGCTCAGCGAGGCGAGCTAGTTCCTATCGCGGGGGGGGGGGGGGGGGGGATCATACGCCATATTTCCAAGACAAAAAAAAAAGATGAGGAAAAACAAATATATATCATGAAAATTGGGTTGTGATTAGTAGAAGGCGCTGGTCGGTTTTGGACGCTACGTAGGACAGAGGGTTAATAAATAGCCGAGTGAGAAGGACTGAAGTTATCTTTCTAATAATGGAACCAGCGCGGGAGGCTAGATGAGTTATTCAACTATAAGTATACTACAGTGATATGTGTATCACAATATTGTGATGAGAATTTAGAAGCATGTCTGCAACAGGAATAGTGTTGATGCATAATAGAACTTGATAAAAAATGGAGATCACCGATCAAAAATTTTGAACCTAGACCGCAATTCTGTCACTCACACACACACCCCTCCATCAATCCATCCATCCATCCAACCGAGAAGCTGGGTCATTAGTATCCTTAAATACCGAAATGAGGCTAAGAGGGATAGTAAATTAGACCTCAATGGGAGATTTTTTCATGACCCTCTTGGCCTCAAACGAAATGAGGCTAAGAGGGATAGTAAATTAGACCTCATTGAGGGATTTTCTCATGGTCCTCATACAATAAAAAAGGGATTCTCCAGAAGGTGTCCTCGATAGGTATCCTCAAATAATACAATGCCAGATCATAGGTATCCTCAAATACCGAAATGAGGCGAAGAGGGACAGTAAAGTAGACCTCATTGGGGATTTTCTCATGGCACTCATGGCCTCATACGACAAAAAAGGGATTCCCCGAAGGTATCCTCGATAGGTATCCCCAAATAATACAATACCAGGTCATAGGTATCCTCAAATACCGAAATGGGGCTAAGAGGGGTAGTAAATTAGACCTCGTTGAGGGATTTTCTCATGGTCCTCGTGGCCTCATACGACAAAAAGGGATTCCCCAGAAGGTGTCCTCGATAGGTATCCTCAAATAATACAATACCAGGTCATAGGTATCCTCAAATACCGAAATGAGGCTAAGAGGGATAGTAAATTAGACCTCATTGAGAGATTTACTGATGGCCTCCATGGCTTCATACGACAAACGAGGGATTCTCCAGAAGGTGTCCTCGATAGGTATCCTCAAATAATACAATACAGCAGGCCATAGGTACCCTCAAATACCGAAATGAGGCTACGAGGGATAGTAAATTAGACCTCATTGAGAGATTTACTCATGGCCCTCATGGCCTCATACGACAAAAAAGGGATTCTCCAGAAGGTATCCTCGATATGTATCCTCAAATAATACAATACCAGGTCATAGGTATCCTCAAATACTGAAATGAGGCGAGGCTAAGAGGGATAGTAAATTAGACCTCATTGAGAGATTTTCTCATGGCCCTCATGGCCTCATACGACAAAAAGGGATTCTCCAGAAGGTGTCCTCGATAGGTATCCTCAGATAATACAATACCAGGTCATAGATATCCTCAAATACCGAAATGAGGCTAAGAGGGATAGTAAATTAGATCTCATTGAGGGATTTTCTCATGACCCTCATGGCCTCATACGACAAAAAAGGGATTCCCCAGAAGGTATCCTCGATAGGTATCCTCAAATAATACGATACCAGGTCATAGGTATCCTCAAATACCGAAATGAGGCTAAGAGGGATAGTAAATTAGACCTCGTGGGATTTTCTCATGGCCTCATACGATAAAAAGGGATTCTCCAGAAGGTGTCCTCGATAGGTATCCTCAAATAATGCAATACCAGGTCATAGGTATCCTCAAATACCGAAATGAGGCTAAGAGGGATAGTAAATTAGACCTCATTGGGGGATTTTCTCATGGCACTCATGGCCTCATACGACAAAAAAGGGATTCCCCAGAAGGTATCCTCGATAGGTATCCTCAAATAATACAATACCAGGTCATAGGTATCCTCAAATACCGAAATGAGGCTAAGAGGGATAGTAAATTAGACTTCATTGGGGGATTTTGTCATGGTCTTCACGGCCTCATACGACAAAAAAATGGATTCGCTTAGCTTAATATATGAGTAAATCCTCATATGAGTATATGGGGGACTTAAGATTACCTTCATTGCCTTCTTGTTCACATATGAACATACTTGTAATTTGAATAATGCTTAGAAACTACTCTTATAAACCCAAAAAGGCAGAAGCAGAGGATTCTGGGTAATGACTCCTATACAAAGGAACGTGCCTTTTATTGGGGAAAAAATCATGGTATGTTCTAAAAAGAGATTCTGGGGGAATTTGAACTAGAGAAAACTACTCTAGTTCAATCGAACTTACACCCGGGGGCTTCTCAGTACTATAGCATTACGTGTTACTATTAAAATCTACGGTATGGCGGTCCTAAAAGGGATTCTGGGGGAATCAGTATCAAATAAAGTCATTTTTAGTGATTTGGAGGGATTGTTGGGTTCATTTGGGTAATTAGATTTACTCTTATTCAATCGAACTTACCCCCGGTGCCCCCTCGGTACTATAGCACTACGTGCTGCTCTTGTAAGCAGGATTCTTGAAGAATCCGTAGTAAATAAAAGTGGATTTGGGGGATTTGGACGGATTGTCGGGTTGTTTGTGGTAATTACATTTACTCCTATTCAATCGAACATACCCTCAAACATACCCCTATCGTACTGTATACCTTTGGGTAATATAGCAACCACGTGCTACCATAGAAACCAAGATGGCGGCCTCCAGTATACAAAATGGACGACGGAAACACGTATCACCCTGCGCGCACGCGCACTAACACCACGTCTCACTGGGGGGGGGGGGGGGTGTCACAAGATGGCCGCTCACGCGGGTTACCATTACAATACAACATGGCGCCACTGGGTCACGTGTCTACGACGTCACGTGAGATCCGGCATGAGATTCGGCTAATGAGTCCTCAAACCACATCACATACTACTGATGGTGCACTTGTATTCAATCAGTGTTAACCTTGTTTGTGCGGAGTTAGTACGTTGGGAGGCTGGCAGTTTCTTGCCGCTGTTTGTAGTTCTATCCGGGTATTCCGGCTTCCTCCACCCATAAAATTGTCCGAAAACTGCGTGCGTGTATATTGTGGTAATAATTGCCCCAGATCATTGAGTACTGAATTCCCAGGCCGATTCAATTGACTTGGAAAACCCCAAAAAGTGGAATCCTATATATACTGGATCCACTAATATGCGGAATTCGTTTTTACTTTCGTTTTCATTTTTACTCTTATATTCCTTTTACATAAACTGTTTCTGTATTGCGAAAGCAGAATAGGCTGGCATAAACATTTCTAAATTTATGGCGTACTTCGGTATTTTGCAACAATGTCTGCAATACATTCCGTCCAGAAATTCCATCAACACTTTTGGAAAAAAAAATTCTAATACGAAAACATTGCATGAGATACCCACAAAATAAGAGTGTTTCGTGGGCATTTTCTCGCGCGCCTCTGCTTGCACAAAAGGGTTTTTGTATTTCGTTTGGAAGAGATCTCCTCATCTCCAATCAAAGAAATGGTAAGTCCGCGACACGCATAAACTCAAAGTACCGCGATTTTTAATCCAGCTCGACCATGGCATTTGTGTGTAAAACCTCTTTTTGAAAGTAGGAAATGGTGACGGAAAACTTTTGAAAACGTTAAGTAAAATCCAAGTGTTTCGAAACGTGAGAATGAATCACGGCAAGGACTGCGGATGAAAAAAATCGATGGATTCCAATCTCTTCAGAAATGTTCCTCATTAGGCATGTGTTAAATGAAGCAGAGACGGTACGGAAAGTCTCCTGCAAAAATCCATCAAACCATCCAACCAATGACAAGTGAAGCGAAACTCTATTCCAGTTCATTTAACACGTCTTAATGGAGAAAACAGAGAGATTTCCTTGCGTCTGAACATGGGAGAATGATCATCCAGATTTTTGTGACAGATGAATGGAATGCATGGCGGGTGCCCTATCGACAACTGAGGCTCAACCCGGCAGGTGATCAGACTTCCATGACTGTGTGTGATTGTTGAGCATTCGTTCGTGCAAGTGGCCGCGGGCAGGTTTTATTTCGACGAAAATGTTTGGTAGTTGCGAACAATGTCCATTACTGTCATAGTTGGACATCATATTTCAAGACAAGAGAAGAACTGTTTTCATTCCCCGTAAAAGTGATGTCATCCTGAAATTTTAAGTAGCCATTTTCCCCCATAATATAAGAAAGAATTCTACCAATTGAATCTTGTTTGACAGAGCTCGATGAGTTCTGTCAAACAAGACCGAATTGGTTAAATTCTTAGTTGCATTGTCAAAGGGTAACAATTTACATTTCGACTGCAGTGTTTGGGGGAGGTAGAAGATTGATATCAACGTATTTATTCATTTCAGTCGGGTGAGAGCGACGAGAAAAAAATCCAAGGGTGGGTGAGGGATCCGTGCCGGATAACACATATTTTCCCCGTCGTGAATTTTCATATTATGCAATTTTTCATCTGTATTTAAGCATATTTGTTGTTTGTTGTGATTTCTTATCAAAATAGAAGCAAAAATTCAGATTTTATTATGACGATTGCTCTCCCCGGTTGTGTGTGTGTGTGTGTGTGGGGGGGGGGGGGGGGGGGGGATAATTGAGTGGAATTTTCCGGTCGAACTTTTTCTTTCATATTTGTATCCAAAAAGACATTTCAATTGATCGAATGCACCAAGCTGACTACAGATAAGTTGATAAAGGTTAGGTGCAGTATGATAGTATCAATTCGCAAAGGCTGGTCTTCGATTTCGGGAGCACGAGGGTTGTATGTATATCAACAGTCAAAACCATGCCCTCATCTTTGGGCCCTGATCTGTCTGTGATCATGCTGTGAGATCTTTTATCGTCGATGAAGAGAAATGAATAACGTTTTCTTCATATATATTAACCCTTTACCTAACGTAACGGCAAAAACCGGCCATCGCTATTCTCAAAAATCGCCAATTAATTTTCATTATTTTTTTCATTTTTGTCTCTAAAACATAGGTTATGACCCCTCATTGGAACGAGCTCGTTCCAATGAACGAGCTCGTTCCAATGAGGGGTCATAACCTATGTTTTTGAGACAAAAAATGAAACTAATAGTTATTCAAGAATTTTTTTTGCAAGTGTCGTCTGCTTTTTATGTTAGGTAAAGGGTTAAACAAATAAACAAAAAACAATCTCTCTGATCACGCGGTACAATGGCAGCCTTTCGTCCGTACTATATGAACATGACTATGCCAAAACAGACATTCTGACTTATAGCCTATAGGGTGGTTCAGAACTTTTCTGTGTTATCTACCTATCACATTTGGAAATACAACAATATAAATAAATATGTATATGTTTCTTCATAATGAATCCACTGTCTTAACTGCAGCAGTTTTTAAATTTTTAAATTTTCTCCTTCACACACACGCGCACCATCAACTTTGTTTTTAAGAAATGTTGAATGGGGACTGTCATGTAAAACCTACCAATCGGGACAATGATTGTTTGTTCACCTCATCTACAAGCCGTTGGTACTGTCAGCAATATTGCTAGCATCAGGGCTGGGAGCAGTTAACGTTCAAACGTTAACGTGCTAAATTATTCTAACAACGTTAAAAAACTTTAACCAAGTTAATAACGTTTAACCTTGAAGATTATAATTGTATAACATGCAATATTGAGTCGTTACCTTGTGTTTACCCAAGCCGGATCGCGCGTGTCGATGACGAAATTGAAGAACACGAATAATTTCGATGTCCGTCAAGTATTGACGACCCATTGATTTGGTGGAGAGGTTACCAAGCCATCCTACCAATGTTGGCGAAGTTGGCCCGCCGATATTTGGCGATACAGCAATATCAGCTTCACCCGAACGCCTCTTTTCCATGTAAGGACCGGTATTCGAGCAACGGCGGATATCTCTTTCTATGGATACGGCCGCGACGATTGTATTCTTAAATGAAAAACATCGCTGAATGTTAGAATTTACGATAACCTGAGAGAACTATATTAACTTCTCGTCCCCTGAGTTCCAATGTATCCTATGTGCCAGTGAGTAGGCACATAGAACACATTGGAACTCAAGAGGCGAACTGTACGTAAGTTCAATCATATTCAAATTTAAATAAATAAAAATGCCCGAAGTTATTAAAATTTTGTTCATTTTAACATTTAACGTCATTTAACTCGTTAACGCAGAATTATTTAACACGTTAACGGGTTAAAAAATTTTTTTAACTCCTCCCAGCCCTGGCTAGCATGAAATGAAAACTCTAACTATAGATACAAGAACTTGTTTATACTGTGGGGACATATTTCAACATATCTATGAGTCCCAAAAGGGGACACTACTACGACAGTATTCATGTTACAAAATGCGCCGCATTTATTTGATCATGTCACATTCTTGAGCATTCTTGTTAATTTCGAATAACTATACAAACACCAAACCATTTATCTTACCTTCAGTAGAAACGGGACAAATTTGACCTGTTTGTTGCACATTTGTCACCGAGCTAACCGCTGAATATCAAATCTTGCAATTTATCGAAAAGTTATTCTAACAACGACTGAACTTCCCACGTCGATAGACCTGTGTGCTCTCAGCCTATCAAATATAGGCATTCAGTCTGTTATAATTTGTTCACCAAAGCGCTCTGTGACAAGATATAGCAGATTAAAGCTAAGTATACCACATGGATACAGAAAAAATGACCAACTTCGAGATTATTGAATATTCCTGCTAAACCTTCACAAACGCAGACGATATCAAAATCCGTTATTTTAAATATTATTTTTTTAAATTTAAAAAAAAAATCAAACATATCATGTGACCCCCTCATTGGAACGAGCTCGACGAGCTCGTTCCAATGAGGGGTCCCATGATATGGTTTTTGTGTAAGGTTTGGGAAACTTTTTAAAAAGAAATTTCAAGTGATGAATTTTTATATTACGCGGGTGGGTGCAACCGATTCGTTAGATAAAGGGTTAACTGAAAAGCATTTCTGGCTAAGTGGCTATTCAGTTAACATGATTTCACTGTATATATTTGCTTTAGGGTTATCATTTTTCTTTTTCTATATTCAACTGCACAGATACATATAATGACAATGGCAGTTTTCGTACATTTGCACTTACTCCCTTACTTCACAATCCAAATATAATGATATCGGTGACGTTATTATTATATATTTATTTTTTGATGCTTAAGGCCACATACTTATGCACAATGGCTAATCGTGACCGTGACAGGTTTACAGGTGGAGGAAGCCGGAGTACCCGGAGAGAACCACCAAGCATCGACGAGCAACTGCCAGCTTCCCAACATTCTAACTCTGTTCAAGTTCCGCTCAAGCAGGGTTACAGCAGTTGCAGTACGCCTTAGTGCACGGCGTCATTGCGCCCCCATGTAGGCAGCCGGGATAATGTGCCTTGCTCAAGGACACAACGCGGGTCGTCCCGGATGGGGAATATCGGTGACGTAAACAACTCGAGTTTTTGGTGCGTTAGGTCACTAACAGCTTCTAAGACTACATCACGACCGACACACGGACATGAAGTCAAGCATAGCCAATCGTTTATATTTATGCTGCCCAGCAGCCCACTTTAGAGAACTTCCACCCCAGGCGTTGGTTACAGGGTCCCAGTATATTTTATCAGTAAAGCAGGACAAGTTTACAAGGACTGTTCCAGTTTCCTGTGGCAACTGCGTTTTTCAAACGATTTCAACAAGACCATATCAAGTAATCCCTTATTAGAACGGGCGATGCGAGCTTATTCCAATGCGGAGGTGGGTCACATGATATGATTTTGTTAACACTTTTGGAATTTTTTTCTTCAAACTGCTCAATTTGTAAATTACGCGGGCGGTGTGCGGACGATTCGTTAGGTAAAGGGTTAATCGAACCGTGATCTAGTGACTGTATGTCGATGATGTCATCTTGTCCACACAATGAAAACTTAATTTGGAGATAAGATTTTGGTATAAGCACCTTTTTAGAATATGATTGTTTACTTGTTTATTGGAGTTTAACGATACATTCAACACCAAGAGTCACATGGTGTCGGATAGTATCAGTTTTTACGGGTGGAGAAAGCCGGAGTAACCGGACAGAACCAGAGGCGGACTGGTCGTATGGACCACCGGGGAAATTCCCGGTAGGCTCCCTATTGGGTTCCCACCGGGGTCCCCGAAATTGATGCAGCCAAACACCTATTGGTACGTGGGATTTCGCGAAAATGATCGAAAGACGAAATGGAACTGATTGCCTAGACTGTCGATATATCGAAATGTTCTCTGTGTGGACTGCAACATAGCGGACATTTCGATATACCAGCAGTCTAGTCATTGATCGCTCAGATGAAAGGAAACAGCGTTCCCTCAATTTCAAAATTTTCGCCGATTAGGCCGAAATAGGATCTTCCCGGTAGGTCCCCACCACCCCCACCTCCCCCGCCCCGGTAGAACCATTTTTGTTGAATGATCGGTGAAAATGACACAAAAATGTCATCGAAATATCTGTTCTCAATGAAGTCACGTTCGTTCATTTCGCAAAATCAACACGACATCAACGTGCCCCACGTTCAGTGACTTGCTCAAGCATCCAGCGCAATATAATGTTATATGGATCTCCATCCCAATTTGAATTTATTTTATTGTTTGCCTGGAATTATAATGCCTAAGGTAAACCGTAAAGAAGATTATGCCACTAAAGTTCAGTCATTTGGCCAAATGTCGAGAAAACTAGTTGGCCAAATGTCTGAGTGTCTCACTCATTTAGCAAAATGACTGAAACTAACTATCTGGCGAAATTAGTGGTTTGACAAATTAAAGGGTTAATTCCGCGACGGGCCACTTTTCAACAATGTCGGGATACTCATGCAGATGTCGAAGTTCTGGAAGTGAAGAATTCTTGAAGTGATAACACCGTGTCTGGAGCATATGTATATAGAGAAAAGTCTAGTAACCCTTTGTCCAACGTCACGTATCAAACCGGCGAGAGCTATTCACAAAAATTGTCATCCGAATTTAATTATTTTTCTCCTCAAAAACATAGCAGATGACCTCTAATTGGAACGAGCTCGTTGAGTTCGTTCCAATGAGGGGTCATAAGCTATGTTTTTTACGCCACAAAAAAAAAATAGATATTCAATAATTTTGTTTGCAAGTGTCGTCTGCTTTTCGTGTCAAGTAAATGGTTAACAGATTCAGCACCTCCAAGGGGCACTCCCATTCCTTCTTTACACGGGTGGCAACTAGTATTCCAATACGACAGGCAACTTATCTTGCTGTTTCTCGCTCGGGGATCGAGAGGGGGGGGGGGGGGACTCAGGCCTGGCCCAAGAATCCTGGACTCCTGGGCCAACCCCGCCCCCTTCCCTGCCCCAACGTTCCGGGCCCCGGCCTTGTTCACAGAACAGAGTTGAAGAAGACATGATTTGATGATGTAGTTCGAATATTTTACGAATTGAGAGTTCAGCCATAACAGCAGGGACAAATTATGTGTTTCGTCTATCCATATGAAGGTCGCAACAATTATGACATGTACCCGTATCCATCTGGCAATAAATGAAAGTAAATGATGGGCAGTTTAATCATCCAGCTGATAAACTCGAGTTTGTGTCAAAGTATTGAAAAAATTGTAAATTTATTTATCACTTCTGGTGTGTTAATCGGCAACCTGCAACTTATTTGAACCTCCAATTATAAACTCCGATCATTCAGGATGTGGATTTTAACACACCATCTTTTGTAAGACCTCAAAGCGATAATTGAGCCCATTTTCGCTGGTTGCTATTGTTTGTTGGTGTTAAAATAGGTGCGTTATATATACTGAACATGATTTCCTGGTTAACCCTGCACTAAGATAAAATATTTCTCTCCCATTTCTGAGTTGAAAATTCTTTTCGCGCGTATTTGAGTAGTAAACCTGTTTCCACGTACTGTATACACGGCTCTCAAGCCACCAGTCTAATTCTGTCATAGTCTGGAACCAGTTTAGCCCTCAAATAGTCCATCTCCCATCTTTAGATAAAATCGTCTGGAATATTTCAGTTGGTCGAAAAGGCGAACGATTTAATCTAAAAATACCATGAACGTTCATTTTCGTTGAATGAACGCAAGAAATTTGTCTCAATCGAGACTTGATTTGACCGAATTTTTTAAAAGACGTTATCATCATGAATGAACGAAGACTCACTACAGTTGTAGTTTTATGATTACGTCGCGTAATTCCAACAATTGTGTTAATATTTTGATGTTTTGGTGGTGGATTAAATGCTTATTGATTGGAATATGTATAGGTGGAGCAGAACAAATATCTATATTTTTGTGAGGAGAGGGAGGGACATCACATTACACCAACGTGTTCTGTGGGAACACTCCACGAAAAGTGGGGAAATAAACAGCCCATGACAGCATCGAATTCCTTATGGAATTGGACTGGTGGGCTGAGAGATTGACACTGTACGATACATATCAAACTCTCAAGCCACCAATCTAATTCTGCAAGGAATTCGACGCCACAAAACCAATCAAGCGCTGGCATAGTCCATCGTATATATTTAGATTCAATTGGCTGGAATATTTTAGTCAAGTTTACCATACATACAACCAAGCATAACACTGCATGGCCTAGCATTAAGTACTACCCATACCAACCGTAGGACAGAATAACGCCTTTGGTTGATATATAGTACTAAGGACTAACTGTAGACGAATAGAGGTACAGACTGTACATCCCATACTACAATTCTAAACCACCCTGGATTACCTCGCAATACAGCATAGCCTAACATTGCGCACTACCTACACTACCTCCGATCGTAAAATACATTCAATGGGTCAGTAGTACCAAATACTAACTAAGGTACAGACAGTACACCCTATACTACCGAACTAGACAACCTTGCATTACCCCCAACCAGCCCAGAATGCCGCTTGACATAGCATTACGTATGGCTATCCCAACTGTAGGACAGTATAACGCCTTAAATAGATCACCAGTACTACAGGAAGACCAACTGGGGCGAAGACCGTACATTCGATACGAACGCACTGGAAAACCTAGTATTACTTCCACCCACCCATGCCCCACCAACCCATCCACCCACCTACAATTACACTCACCCACCCACTCAACCAACTCACAATACCACCTGACATAGCATAACATACAAACTATACATGCGTAGGACAGTATAACTCCTTGAGTGGATGAAGAGTACAAAGGGTTAAAATAGAACCAGCCGGGTACAGACTATGCATCCTTTACTATCGCACCAAACAACCAAACATATGCCCCCATCCATCCGACAATACCGCCTGGTGTTGCATTACGTATTATCTATAGCAGCCATGGAATAACATAAAGAATTGGGTGGAGTAGAAGTACCAAGGGCTAACCGGGGGCCTACAGGGTATATACCGCCCATACTATACTACCATATCAGCCCAGTACGAGAAGCCCTATACACATCTGATCCAAATAACGTAATGCTGGACTGTACAGTGGACAACAACAGCAGTCAAAGTCTCTATGACGTCGCGTGCGTATCATGACGTCACAAAGTCATAGCAACGACAACCGTTTCGCGGGGAAAACTTTCAACAAACCCACCTTTCCTATCAATACCCATACTATATAACCATAGCCCTGCGTGTACATATATCACTATTATATACCATAGCATATTATATATATATATATATATATATATATATATATATATATATATATATATATATATATATATATATATATATATATATATCTGTAAACCACTTGCCAGCCACAATCGGATGTAGCGTAAGATGTGTCTCATGAGAGCTCCGCCAAACGTCCAGTTCCTATGGCAATTTTACTCTGGCGGCTCTACCAAAAGTACGGGTACAGAGGGTCGAAAACTTCCCGCTATACTACTGATATCGAGTGGGTTAATCACACATCCTCTCGATACGATGCCTGTATCCATCTAAAGTGTAAACCATCGTTCTTGAATAACTAAATATTTTCATTTTGTCTCAGAAACATAGCTTTTGCATAAGCTATGTTTTTGAGACAAAAAATGAAAAAAAATAATGAAAATTGAATGGTGATTTTTGTAAATAGCGCAGGCCGGTTTTGGCCGTTACGTTGGGTAAAGGGGTAAAAGTGATTTCAAAATATCAAAATTCAAGCACCGCGTTTTCTCATAATGCAGATAGGAATTTAACCTTTTGCCCAACCTATGCGGTATCAAAGTGTATTATTTATTACGTGTTTTTCAATTTTTTCACAAAATTTCAACAAAACCATATCATGTGATCCCTCATTGTGAAGGGTGACATGATATGGTTCTGCTGAAATATTTAGGAAAATAATTTTTACTCAGCTGCTGAATTTGTATACTCCGATTCGGTAGGTAAAGGGTTAACCCCTTCAGTCTTGAATGATTTAAACACCTAGTTGCATTTTGGGGGAAGGCTTGCTCCTTGAAATATTGGTATTTTGACATCAGCGTGCAGAGGGTTAATCTTGGACATCACAGAAATTCAAACCGAAACAAAATGTTTGGTACCGGTAGCGATTCTCTCCGGGTACTCCGGCTTCCTCCATCCGTAAAACTGTCACGGTCACGATTAGCTATTGTGCATATGTCTGTGCCCTTAGACACCAATAAATAAATAAATAATACCGGTAGTGATGTTGCAATTAATACTAATTGTCGGTAATTTCAAATTACGTGTGTAATCCCTGTAAACTTATGTTATCCTTTACCTTACACGAATATGGGACGGCACTTCTTAAACAGCTGAACATTTTCATGTTTTTTTACGCAAAAATATGGCTTATGACCCCTCATTAGAATGTGCTCAACCCGCTCGTTCCAATGAGGGGTCGTAAACTATGTTTTGAGGCAGAAACTTTAAAATAATAACCTTTGAATGGCGATTTTTGTGATAGCGCAGCTTGTGCTTACCAGTTATGGCATTTACGTAATATTAGTTATCATTGTCTTTTCCAGGGTGTATGGGAATTTACACCGGTTTGGGAACTCATACACCCTGAGGCGAAGCCGAAGGGTGTATGAGTTCCCAGACCGGTATGAACTCCCATACACCCTGGAAAACACAAGGATAACGGATTAATTTCCAAGAATTTCGGTGGACTTAATACTTTAACCTTGTGGGCAAAAACTGACACAAAATTTGTACTTTGTAAGTTTATTAATAAATAAAACCAGAGAAATATGGATGTCATTGGAACTGGCTCAATGAGCCAGTTCCAATAACATCCATATCTGTAATATTTTATTGCACATAAATATTAAATTTCCAGTATTTTTATTTTTCTTCTAACATAACCAAGCAGAAGGTATGAATTAACAATTAAAAATGGATACTTTTTTTAGCCTACTATTGTATCTTCTTGTTTTTACACCGTGGTTAACCACGGTGTAAAAAAAGCCACTGTGGATTGCAAGTTACACCGTACCTCTCAGCCAATGAAAATGGCAAATGCTGTATTTTGTTTCATTTGGAAATAATATAAAAGCCAACCATGGTCGCCCCAGTAATAATTGTTCTAGCCTGCATCGCGAAGGTAGAGAACAGAAACCCAATAATGTGACCTTATTATGAAGCCTAGTCACATATTTTGCATGAATGAGTCAATTCGGGACATAATCAAACTCTCAATTACCCGAACTAAAATATATTCTTTCTGACCTGTGATGTTTCGTGGATTCAAGCACCATGCATACAGAGACAATGCAGGCCGCACCGGACCGCCTTTGGCAATTGCCTCTACGGCCCTTTCGTTTAACACAGTCTCATCCAATAACAGCAACGATCATTCGACAGAGGTCTTTCAGTTGTCATTCTGCCAACACGATTATCTATCCTCTGATTTTTCACAACGAGCTGAAAAGCTTCTCGAACATTTGCCCCAATGGGTAATTGATCCAACAACTCATTAGCTCATCTGGGGAAAACTGAGTTCGATATCTGGCTGTCAACCAGTTTGGGTGCCGAAAATGATTTGTCGAGAAAGACGGACAATTATTTTGTTTTAAGAAACGGAGAGTTGTCCGAGCATTGCACCTCTGAAAACTGTTACTACCAATTCGGCACGTTCGACTAGTTTAGACCAGGTAGAAGAAGCCCAGGGGCCACTTCGCTGTCAAATTACATTATTAAGATCTATCGAAGAAAAAGTGGTGTTGTCCAATGACAGGCATCCTCCATCCTCATAATCCTCCGACCATGATCCCCCAGAACAACAATTTTGCAAAATGATCCATTGATAAGCAGGCGAGACGAAAAATAGACCGAGCTTTTTCTCCCCAGAAATTGCCCATATGACCATTTGGTTCATCCCAGTATCAAATGGTAACGGCTCAAGTTTTCAGGCTACCAGTCTAATTCCGTTAGGAATCCAACGCTGTTATAGGCTGTTGGATTACCCACTTTTCGCAGAGTTTGCGCGCAGACTATCGTTGATGTAAATGTTCCCCACTCACAAAGATTTTCAGATAATCTTTCGTTCCCTAGTTATAGATATTCCAATCAATAAATTGGCATTTATTTCACCGTGAAATCACCAAGATATTAACTGAACTACATGTAGTGGAACTACGGAGCGTGATCATAAAACTATGGCTGTGGTGCGGAGTCTTCATTTCTCATAGTAATATCATCAAAGATTCGGTAAAATTAAGTCGCGATTAAGCAATATTTTTCTTGTTGATTCAAAGAAAATGAATGTTTATATATAAATAGCATTTTTTAGATTCAATCGTCTGAAATATTTCGGTTGGTCGGAAAAGCGAACCGTGCGTTCGCTTTTCCGGTCAACTGAAATATTCCAGACAATGAATTAGAACATAGGGCTATTTAAGGACTTGGCTGGTTCCACCCCATAACAGCATCGAATCTCTTACGGCACTGACTCGTGGCCTGAGAGCTTGGTGGCGGCCATAATCATCTAATATTGATCCTCCAGTTGGCCTAGTCATCAGGCCGAAACTACATCTTTCAATTTTTGAGACGAGTCGAAGGGTCGGGCGAGCATTTGCCCCTATGAGCAATCGTTCCTACGCATCTTTGCCTCACTGTTAACAAAATGAGTTTCGGTACCCTTCTTCTACCCAGATAAGGAGCCAGAAACGGGGCTCCAAGAAACATGGAAAACGCCCTTTCGAAAGAATCTGAGAGTCGAGTGATCAATTACTCATAGGAACAATTGCTTCAACGACACAATGTCTCGTTTGACTAAATTACAAGAACATGGACTATAAACATTTAAGTTACGAATCATATATAGAAGTCGAATGTTCCCAGAACCGGGATTACCCGATCGTGATCCTAAAACCATTATCTTTCCGAACAATACCGTCCACCAACCAGATTGCAGAAATTGAAATAATCAACAAACCAATTTGTTTCTTTTAAACCGTTCCTAAAACATAAATGCTTAACCTTTTACCCAACGCAGACGATATCAAAATTTATTATTTTAAATATCATTTTTTTTTAATTTTTCACAAAATTTCAACAAAATCATATCATGTGACCCCTCGTTGGGACGAGCTCGACGAGCTCGTTCCAACGATGGGTCACATGATATGGTTTTGTTGAAATTTTTTAAAAAATAATATTTTTTCAACTGCTGAATTTGCATATTACGCGGGCGGATGCGGGCGATTCGTTGGGTAAAGGGTTAAAGAGAACAGTATGCCACACATGTGAACCATGTTGGTTTTGTAGATGAAAATCTCTTCTATCGTACTCCTGTCAAATCGACCCCATCGCCACAAAATGTAACCTCTGTGTTGAGGGTCATGCGTCTCTAGCATTACAGCGAGCAAGTGCCACATACAAAAACCACATGGCGACCTGACCGTTCTGAAGAGTATGAGAAAATGGCCCAGAAGTCTGTACAAACCGGATATTCTAGAAAAATCCATACCTGTATAATGCCCTCCTTCAAGCAATTGCCTCCACCTCTGTTAAGGGGTTTTTGGTCACATAGCTACCACATTCCTCAATGGAATCTGTGGTGGCTACCCATAACTGACAGCGGAAGCAACATGTCTCAATCGAAGGGCAAACGCTGTACTGACACCACGGTCACGTATCACTATAAACCCGTAGTAGTGAATGGTAGAGGGCCGGCGATTCGGCAGTAGGTCTATACAATACAATCGAAATTCCACGGGTTAAAGATAGTGTTTCCAAACTTAAATCAACAGACATCGTTTATTTATTTATTTGTGTCCATTAGTAGGCTATATATAAATTACTTGCGGTATCTTTGTCCTCACTAGCACAAATGTGAGACGGCAAGTTCGAAAGCGAGATTTTATGGGTAAAGGTCAAAATATTATTACCAAACTTCACATGTACACCTGGAACTTAATTAAGCATCCCCTGAAATGTTTCATGACGGTGAAGTTGCTGTTGCTAATTATTATGTTTTAATGATTGCTATGTCTTTCAGTACATTTCATCTCGTGAGACATGATGTTTCTGGTTGATAACATATCCCAAACACATCCCCTTGCCCAAGTGAAGCATGCTACCCATGAATGTCACGAAAACACAATCATCTACATGCAATATCCGGGTATAAAACAAGAAAATTTGTCATTTCTTTTTTATAAGTAAATGTTGACATGGCAATGAAGAGACTATCCGAGGCACTAAGATGGCAAATCGTTGGCATACATCAACAAGCATGTGATTCAAAGCTATTGGACGGCAACTTGGCTAAAGTCATTCTGACATCAGCAGACTTGTCCGACAAAATTAACAAACCAACGATGTTAAGGACCAGCCAAGGCCTGGACAACCCCAAAAGAGCTTTCCTCGGGAAGTTCGAAGTGTGGCACGCCTCGTTAATCCTGAACCCTCTGCTTCAAGAGGGGTTTTGCTTCGCCTTTGGCTCCCCAACAGGCGTTTGTGCAACAGAACTGTCCGAAACCGTCTCAAAGAACTGGGTGTGAGGCCCAAAAGGGTCATGGAGCATCCAGCTCTGTCCGATCAGCGCCAAAGATGACGTTTGGAGTGGTGTATGGCACGCCAACATTGGAATCTCAGGATATGGAAGAGAGTCCATTGGTCAGGCGAGAGTAGGTTCCTGCTTCACGTCACAGATAGTCACATGGGAGTGTGGAGGCATAGAAATACTGCTTACGTGACCGGGAACATCAGACCTACTTTTCCTTATGGTGGAGGATCAGTAATGATCTACGGGTACCTCTCTCGTGATTGTAAACTTGATATGGTGACTGTACGTGGGAATTTCAATGGTCGTCAGTACATCCAGGACATTCTCAATCCGGTTGTCGTGCCTCATTTTGACAACCGCCCATTGGCTACTCGCCCTGTATTCATGGACGACAATGCAAGGCCACGTCGTTCCCATGCTGTGAGAGCATTCCTTCAGAACAACGCTATTACAACACTACCTTGCCCTGCAATGAACGCTGGTTTTAATTCCTAAGAACACATGATCTGGGACTTTCTCGGATGTCGTGTGCAAGCAAGGGATCTGCCTGTACAGAATTTGGCCGATTTGGAAGCTGCATTGCATGAGGAGTGGCAGCAGTTGCCTATGGGCCATATCAGAAGGATTACTGGTAGCATTAAGAGGAGGGTTCAGGCTGTCATTCGGGCACGTGGTGGATACACTCGCTACTGACGTCAGACACTGCTATTGTGTTCAGGAGATAACAAGTTACATTTTTTTGTCACCAATTACCGGCATTGTTTCATCATGGACTGTTCCAGCACCAGGCGCTTAGCCAGGATATCAAAGTTAGGGGGGGGGGGGGCAAGAGAAATATTTAGGGGAGCTAGTTCAGCGATCTGGACATAGAGGCTACCCCCTCCCTATGAAGGGGGGGGGGTAGCCGCTACGTTTAGATCGCTGAACTACTAGGGGGCATACAGAATACGATGCGCAGCATCATCCTAGCCACGTAGCGACGAGATGGTGCGAACACAAGACACCCCCTCTCGTTGGAAGTGGGCCTCCCCGGGAAAAATATGGAAATTCGAGACAAAAAAACCCTGAAATTTTCTTGACTCTGAGTCCGTTTGTGTCATAATTTACAAGTTGTCAAAGACATCAATAACTAGGCCACAACACTTGGGGCATGACTAAAATTGAGGGGGGGGGGGGGGCAAGAGACCCATCAGTCCCCCCCCCCCCTCTCGCTACGCCACTGAGCACCATACTTGTCAAGGGAACACTTTCCATCAAAAACATTAATGACAGATATGTGTAATTATTACCACTAAAGCTATAAGTTACTAGTAGATTAACACGATTTTGGAGGGCTGTTAAAACTCCATAATTTCAGGGACGTCATTCGACGAAGTCGGGCCGCGGGCGGATAATGGTATAAATAGCCATTAGCGGCCCGCGGCACGGCTATTTTTAGATTCCATGGTCTAATGAATTACTCCCATTCGGATGAAGTCCCTTTGTATTTCCGAACGGAAGTCGAACGCGCGATCGAAACAGAAATATCGAACCAACTTACTGATTATTTCTTCCAGCAATTCCCTCGTGCGGTTAGCTGTAACAGGGTTACAGGGAGTGGTAATAATAGTAATAACATAATTGTTGTCAGGCATCATGATTCATTAGCGGCCCTGCAGCAATGATGAACAGCCCTTGGGCTTATTAACGGCCCTCGACTTCATCTCGGGCCTTTAATAAACCCTCGGGCTGTTCATCATTGCTGCAGGGCCGCAAATGAACCATAATGCCCTCCAAAATCATGTTATTGTTATATTATTACCACTAAATCTATAAGTTACTAGTAGATTAACATGATTTTGGAGGGCTGTTAAAACTCCATAATTTCAGGGACGTCATTCGACGAAGCCGGGCCGCGGGCGGATAATGGTATAAATAGCCATTAGCGGCCCGCGGCCCGGCTATTTTTAGATTCCATGGTCTAATGAATTACTCCCATTCGGATGAAGTCCCTTTGTATTTCCGAACGGAAGTCGACCGCGCGATCGAAACAGAAATATCGAACCGACTTACTGATTATTTCTTCCAGCTATTCCCTCGTGCGGTTAGCTGTAACAGGGAGTGGTAATAATAGTAATAACATAATTGTTGTCAGGCATCATGATTCATTAGCGGCCCTGCAGCAATGATGAACAGCCCTTGGGCTTATTAACGGCCCTCGACTTCGTCTCGGGCCTTTAATAAACCCTCGGGCTGTTCATCATTGCTGCAGGACCGCAAATGAACCATAATGCCCTCCAAAATCATGTTATTGTTATATTAGCGCCATTAAAATACTACACATTTTCATCATTGTGTTGTCTTTCATTTGTCAAAAGACCAAGCTTTCCGCAGACAATCACTTTTGGCCATCTTAAAGATAGCATGAAATTAATGACAGTTTATATTAACACCACTGCGAAAAAAAACACAAAAGGTGCTTAATTAAGTTCCAGGTGTATGATCACCAGAGAGAGTTTTTTTTATTTTTCTTTCTTTTTTGGTGGGGGGGGGGGGGGGGGGCGGGGGGGAGTGGGGGGGGGAGGGGTGTCTTGTGCCTATAATTTGTCTGTGGGCTCTTTGCGGTCTCATTTTAGTACAACCATTTTAGTGGTACCTGCACTTATAAAAGGGAGACAATTATTAATCATAACTTCGAAATGGATGTGGTCTTCAGTATCAGTACAGATAATTACGTCTTTGGGTACCTGTTAAATTAATATGCACCCTCAGTAGTATTTTCAGTAGTAGCCATTTCAATAAGGCCATTATAATAAGACGCACTTTGGGCACGCTTTTGATTGACCTTAACTTTTGCGTCTGACAACTTGAGTGGAAGTTGAGATTAAGAGAAAAGAAACAGGTGTTGCTAAAGGGAGATAAACATTCTTTTATGGCATCACGGAACTAAATATTTTCCCACAGGCGACCATTATAACGTCCAGGAGAAACAAATAATTTGATCGCATCACATTAATTTTGGCATTCAAATATCGTTGTCAAGTATAGCCCTTCAGACAACTTTTTCTGATCCGTAAAAACTGACAGGAAGGGAAGTACCAGTCACATGCACATATTTTTCAGGGAATTCCCCACAAAAATGCACCAAAAGTAAATTGTATTTTTTAGGTCCAAAAGTCATCAAATCACCCTCTTTTTTTCAGGAATCTTCAACAATAATGCAAGATGTCCATAGAATGTTTCAAATGTGTATTGAAACAATATATTTTCCCAGCGCTGTTTATTTTCAACATTTCAAGGCAGGTAACTCTGATTCAAATATTTAGTTCAGTGATACCTTATTGATTTGTATATCAGCAGTAAAATTTCAATTTTAACCCGACTCTGGCAAATAAAATTCTTGAATAACTAATTTTTTTCATTTTATGCGTCAAAAACATAGCTTATGACCGCTCATTTGGTATGTGTTCGTTCAGCTCATTCCAGTGAGGGGTCATAAGCTATGTTTAATGAAAATTGGATGGTGATTTTTGTGAATAGCGCTGGCCGGTTTTGTCCAGTAAGTTAGGTAAAGGGTTAAATGGAAGGAAACTTGGTGATGTGCTAGGAAAGTTACTTCCCATTCATCCAAACAATATTGATTATGGACTTGCAACAAAAGACAATTTCAGCAAAATTATAAGTTTGAACTTACCAAGTTGGTCAGTTAACCTTTTCAGACCACTGTCCTGCAGCTTGCAAATTAGCCATTGACCATGACGGAAAACCTCCTCCATGTATCAAAAATTCTTATGTGCTATCCCCCTCCCAGGGAAATTTTTATGGAGTCAGGATAGTCAAGTCGCTTTTACTACAGCACTAATTAATAGTACTGAGCACTAAACAATGTTCAGCAATTGCTTAATGAAACTCAACCTCTTAATTGGCATGGTATTGATCAAGCTGTTTATGACTTTAATGAAATGCTTATCACTGCTGCAAAAAACAGTCTAAAGTTTAGGCAATTCAAAAAGTTCAAAAATAAAAATTACAAATTTAAAGAACTAAGAGAAATATACCAAAAACTGCCATGACCTTGCAAGAGGTGTAAAGAGAATGGCCCACAGTGTTAGTAGGAGCACTTTTGATAGGAAAATGAGAGCAGATTATTATGCTTGTTTTAAGGGCTAGACTGGTTCCATCCCATAACAGCATCAAATTTGAGCCGCACACTTTTCAGTATGTATGTGGATGATACAGCAAAAGTTTTCAGACAGACTGATCATTGCATTGCAAAAGACTCTAAAAAAAAAAATGAATAAACATATACAGTGGAACCCTGTTAATTAAATAGCCACTTTGCCATTGAAAATTATTCAATTAACAGGAGTATTCATTTAACAGGGATTGTGTAACTTTCCTTTATTCTAGAGATAAACTTAGTATTTATTCTATTATATCTTGTTTGACAGAGCTCTATGAGCTCTGTCAAACAAGATATAATAGATTAAATACCTGTATTGGATGTACTGAGGCCAAATATGTCTATAAACAAAGGAAAACTGGGGAGCGTCAGGGTAATTTCTCGACAGGTTACAAGATATTTTATACAATTAACAGGAGTTTACTCTATAACCTATATTCAATTAACAGGTCATATTTGTACTTGAGGTATGGTAAATGGTTTTGTGTTGGGAAATTATATTCAGTTAACAGGGTTATTCAGTTAAGAGATATCCAATTAAGTGGGCTCCGCTGTATAACAAAAAACATAAAAATGGATCAGTTAATAAATTAGTAAATATAACAGAAAAAAGTCCTCACAAATACTGCGATCTGATTTCAAAGTTTCAAGAAAATACACAAAAAGACATGTCTGAGAATATTAATGCCTTAACCTGGGCAATCACTTAAAAAATTTACTGGATAAATCTGACATTGACACAACAGAAATGATTCAAACAACATTCCCCACACTGTTCAATGAGCTGTCTTTCCCATTCAATGATAATGAAATATCGGATGCCAAAAGAAAACTATCTGTATCGAAACACAAAAGTTGTGGAATGGATTATATCTTCATGAAATGCGTAAAACTGCAGAACCTTTAATTCTTCCTATTTTGGTGAAACTATTTAACACACTCTTCATTGCCAGTTGTTTCCCATCTGACTGGAATTTAAGTCTCTTGAAGCCCTTGTTCAAAAATGGAGATGTGTGCAGTCCAAATAACTGTAGGGATCTCTCTAACATAAGTTGTGTTAGTAAATTATTTTCCCCAGTTATTAATAACACTCATTTATTGATAAAAAGAAATCAATATATCAAATTGGATTTGAAAAAGGAACAAGGCCTTCAGATCATGTATATATTGTCAAGTCTTTAATAGACAAATATGTTATGAGGCCACAAGGAACGAAATCAGATCCCCAATATTTGTGTTTCGTAGGCCTAAGTAAGGCTTTTGATAGCATAATCCAAAATGCACTATTCCATAAAATGTATAATATTAACCCTTTTAACACTGGTGGTATCTTCCATGTCAGTTCAGTGGCAACAAATGGTAGGGTCCATACTCATTATATGAGAGTGGACCAATTAATATTTTCACCGTGCAGCCTTGGGGGCAAAACGGTGAAAATATTGATTGGTCTCGCCTCACATTCACTTAGCAGCCATTCTACTTAACCCTTTACTCAACGTAACATCCAAAACTGGCCAGCGCTATTCTAAAAATCGCCAATTAATTTTCATTATTTTTCCTTTCTGTCGCAAAAACATAGGTTATGACCCCTCATTAGAATGAGCTCGTCAAGCTCGTTCCAATGAGGGGTGATAACCCATGTTTTTCAGACAAAAAATGAAAAAAATAGTTATTTAAGAATTTTATTTTTTTTTGCAAGTGTCGTCTGCTTTTCATGTTAGGTAAAGGGTTAATGAAATTATGATGTATCATGTTCCTGGGCTGGAAAAGTGACCTCTTGCATTTAAAGGGTTAATGTATGTACTAAAATGCTGAATATAATTTTAAAAAGCAATGTATGAAAAAACGTGTACAGTCATAAAGATGCCTGGGGGACTGGGTTAATGTATGTACTAAAATGCTGAATATAATTTTAAAAGCAATGTATGAAAAAAACGTGTACAGTCATAAAGATGCCTGGGGGACTCACAAAGACAATATCATGCACAACTGGTTTGAAACAAGGGTGCAGTTTAAGCCCCACACTTTTCAATAAGTATGTGGATGGTATGCCAAAAGTTTTCAGACAGAATGATCATTTTGATGCCCCTAGTCTACATTCAAAAGAAGTCGGTGGATTTACTTTATGCTGAATGGCTGATGACATGGTTTTGATAAGCAAATCATCTGGTGGCTAACAAAATTGTTTAAATTCATTCTATAACAAATCATGATAAAACCAAAGTTGTCAAGTCACTAAAGGTGGACATATTTGCAGAGAAAACTTAACAGTCGGTGACAAGGAAATTACGAGTACAAAGGAATATATCTACCCAGGAATAGCAATTTCTTCCAATGGAACTTTTAAACTGCTATTCAGAATTTGAAAAACAAAACAAGCAGTGCCCAATGCATATTCAATAATGAATTTACCTGTAAAATTGGATCTGGATTTTATTTGACAAAATGATAGTGCCAATTCTAACCTATAACACAGGTTTGGGGAGCTTACTTGACAAATTTACTACACAGATTTTCAAGTAGCACACTTAAAAGCCACTTTGAGAAGGACCCATTTGAAACCTTAGCCATGGCTTTTTATAAAAGTATTCTTGACGTAAATTCAAAATCAACAAATTTGGCAGTTTGTGGTGAACTTGGCCGGTTTCCACTGGCTATTAATGTTTCGAAACAGGTACTGAGGAACTATTTTCGAAAAACTAAATTGTGCGAAGGCTCTCTCCTAAAAGATGCTTATATTTGTAATCTTGAAATGGTGAACATGTGACAAAAATCGGCACTGCATGCTATCAGATCCATTTTTCACTTTTGTAACTGTGAAGATGTATGGTACAATCAATTTGCTAAGTTTCCCCCAAAAGTTAAGAAACACATAATTGGGGATTTTAAACAAAAATTTGAGTGTCAGTGGTTTAAGCAAATATAAAAATCAGAAAAATTAAGAACTTACATAAAAATAAAAGATAATTGTCAATTCGAAAACTACTTAATGGTTGTCAGCTCATCTATACACAAAAAACTGTTACAAAATTCTCTCCATATTGAAACAGGGAGGCACAAAAGATCCAAAGTCACTGATGTAGAAAATTGTGTCTGCGATTTATGTAACATTCTTGTAGATGAGGACCATATCTTAATTTGTGACAAATATAGAGCTGCAGGATAAACTATATTTGAAAAACTTGGCAATTCAATATGTAGCTTCAAATATCTCCAGTTTTATGACAAAATAAAAATAATATTAGGGTTTCCAGATGATGACGTAGTTAAGGCAGTCGAGTCAAAGAGTTGATAGATATCTTAAAAGACAGAGGGCATATTTGAATTTGAGGAAAGCTGATCAATTCAGATGATAATTTTTTTTCTGTTTTTTTTTTAAGGGGTGAGGTTAGGAACATGGGTTAGAGTTTGCTGATTGGTTGTTTCATTATGATTTATTGGAGAGAGTCCAAAGGTCCCCTCAAATAGAGTGTGATGGAATGAAAAGTCAACATCCTTACAAGTGACTCTAGCTGAAAATATAATTTTTATATACAAAGGAAGAACATAACACTAACAAATTTTAAGGAGAGGGGCTGAGGGACAATTTCAATTTATACCATGTTCACCTATGAAAAAACTGTAAGTTAATTTTTATCTTTTAATCTTTTAATCCCACTAACGGTTTAAGGCTTCTACTGTGGTAAAAAAAATTTACACTTATAGTCAGAAGTTCATCCAACTTGACCTTTGGCATGACGCAATTTGCCAACTTTGATACATTCACAGTTCGCGATGTTTCATTCAAACATACAACATTTTGTGGTACTATCTACTATGTGCATTGACTTGTTAAGTTTAAAATACCTACAATTAAATATTTAAAATAAAATTTAACAATTGTTAATAATAATTTGACTGAAAAAGTAAGGTAAATTCAATCAACTTTGACAATGTGCCGTGCTGTCAATCAACCATTCACGTACAGCCAGTAGTAGTTCCCACCAGCGCAGATGTAAACAAAACAAGCCTGTGTGATTGCGGAGGAAAGCGTAGTTTTTTCTCCATTTTAAGAGACAAAGTCGATTTTTTATTAAGAGTATGGTATAAATAAAACAAATAGGTACTGGGGCCAGCAATCAGATTTAAACCACGAGTAGGATAAGGGTTTTAACCACTCGGCTTGCCGAGTGGTTAAAACCCTTATTCTGTGAGTGGTTTAAATCTGATTACTGGCTCTTGTACCTGTTTATTCCATATTTAATCTGTAACCATGTATGTTAATACATTTACATTTTACTATAGTGTCACCATTGGTAACCGCATTGTGTCCTTGGGCAAGACACTTCTCCCCCATTGCCCACGTAGGGGCACTGTGGCGTTGTGTACTAAGGCATATTGCACATTGATGGTGCATCTGTCTTCAACCAATGCTAACCCTGCTTGTGTGGAGTTAGTATTTTGGGGAGCTGACAGTTGCTCGCCGTGGCTTGGTGGTTCTCTCCAGGTACTCCGACTTCCTCCACCCATAAAACTGTCGTGGTCATGATTAATTATCCATTGTGCAGAAATATGTGACCTTAAACACCAATAAATAAATAACTAGTGTCACTGTTACAAATTCTATATAATTTTTCCTTTACTATTTCAGGTTAAATTTCGAATCAAGTCATTTGGTCATCATTTCACCTCATCACCAGCTGAATTCCTCATTTTCTTCTTCATCTTTACATCATTGTCATTTGTAAGTATATCACATTCACCTTTTCACTTTCTCACTCTCACTTTTATTTAACCCTTTACCCAACGAATCGCCCACATCCGACCGCGTAATATGCATTTTCTGTAATTGAAAAAATAATATTTTTCAAATAATTTCAACAAAACCATATCATGTGACCCCTCGTTGGAACGAGCTCGTCGTTTTGTTGAAATTTTTTGAAATATTTCAAAAAATGATATTTAAAATAATAAATTTTGATATCGTCTGCGTTGGATAAAGGGTTAACCATTTGCTTCATAAACCATTTCATATCACTCAATTGTAACTCACGTTGTATTTGTACATTTTATATTTGTAAAGCGAAATACAGTAATTGTTATTATGAGCTCAATAAATCCAAATTCAAATTCAAATTCATTCTCGAATATGAAAGCAAATTTAAGCAGACTGCTTCGGTCATTCTGGCGAAAGTAATCAACCATGCACATTTGTGAAAATGATACTTGCAATTTCTTGAAAAGTAGTTAGGTGGAAATGCCATCATTCTCTTCATTTGGAAGAAGGAGCAATTTTGTCTTCTGCAAGTTTCAACTTGTTCAAAGTTTCATCCATGTCCGTGAATGGCATGGTGATTATGCGATAAAACTGGAATCATGACATGTGCAGCATCTGCAATGGCATAGCCAAGGGAGGAGCTGGGAGTGGTTATTCGCTCCAAAACTTTTCCACATTTGTGAAAATGATGCTTACAATTTCTTGAAAAGTAGTTTGGTGGAAATGCCATCGAAACTCTTCATTTGGAAGAAAGAGCAATTTTGTCTTCTGCAAATTTCAGCTTGTTCAAAGTTTAATCCATGTCCGTGAATGGCATGGTGATTATGCGATAAAACTGGAATGATGACGTGCAGCATCTGCAATGGCATAGCCAAAGGAGGGGCTGGGAGTGGTTATTCGCTCCAAAACTTTTCCTAAAAAATATGTAAATGTTGTATACATTCATGGCTGAACCCCACCAAAACTGGTACATGTATCCTGGCCTTGATATTTATTGGATCATTTTGCTGCAGTACTCAGGATACTCCCGTTGACATGAAACTTATTTTTTCCCTAGGAAGACATTGGGCTTTCATCTACGGGCATACACAATCTTAACCCACCACAAGGTGAAGTGAAAACTGGAGGAACTGCAACCCCCCCCCCCCCCCCCCTGCCACTTCATTTAGCTGGGTAAAAGAACTGAAATGAGGCTGTATTTTCATAAACAAAAAACATTCAATGCCAGTGGGTTCATGTGGTTTACTACATGGAAGAATGTGCAAGCATGTTCAAGACAGTGAGACAACAAGTCATATTACACTGAAAACCAAGAGCTCTTTCCATGACATGAGCATTGAGAAGATGTAGTGTTCAGATTATAGCTGGTGACTGACAGCGGCATGTTAGTCACACAGCAGGGCATTTGAGTTAAATTATAATCCAAAGGAGTGTAACCCAATACTTTCAGTAATCTCTGAACTCTTAATACTTCATGGGATACATTGGTGCAGAAGGTGGTTAGTCTCATTTTTAAAAACTTACTAATATTCCATAATCATCAGTCTGCAAAACTTATAACTGTCAGGCCTTTAAATTCATTTATTTTGGGGACACAATTTGTATTTCAAGAACCGATGGACTGATTTGAACCAAATTTGGCATATAGTATAATTGGGTCATATGTACTTGATGCCAGAAAAATAACTTTCTCAGCCCCCTTGGAGCTAAAAATAAATAAATTCAAACATGCATATTTCAAAAACTGCATGGACCAGAATATTGTTTTTAGGTATGCAGCTTCCTTAGGACCAATGAAATCAGATGGACCAAAAAAATTGCTACCGGTTATGTTATGGGGTGCTGTATGGCGAGGCCCATTTTAACACTGTTGGCAATGGGAAAATGCTGAGTCATCATCTATCTTGTGTTCCATCAACGAAGTATTCTTCTTCAGCCCCTTTGGGGCAAATCTAAACTAATTTAGTACAAAGCATCTATACTCTTCGGAGTTTTCTCCCAAAAAGTTGCTACTCCCCTTGGGGCTTGGGTTAATGCCCAAATGGCCTAAAATCTTTTAAAAATGTTCTTTTCATGAACTACTGCAGAGAATGCTTTGATATTTGGTATGAAACTTCCTTTGTGGAGATTGAAATTTGTTCAAGATAAGTTGGAAGGTCAATATTTGGGCTCTCTGTGGTAGCATGCCCATTTTGGGCTCCACTCAAAATTTCTGTTCTATGAACCAAGGGGATGATTTGAACCAAATTTGGCACGTAGTACAAGTGGGTCATAACTACTTGATTTGTGCCAGAAAATATTTTTTTGCTGCCGATTTTCTCGGATGTTTATAGGTCGATTCCTTTGAAACTCCGTATGGATGTTCACTACCATGGGAACCTGCCCACCAGCGATTATAGTTTTGATTGGCATTTTTTTGCCAGAGTTATGACCCTTTTCATCTTAGAATGCCTGAATTTTGTCCGGAGATTTTCTTGGATGTTTATTGTTCGATTCTGTTGAAACTTGGTATGGATGTTCACTATGTTACGGTGCGGAAATATTAGTGATATTGGTAACAGAAAGAAATCTGAGAATCAGCAACAATAACTATGAATTTAACTATTCTAAAATTTAATTAAAAAAAATTAATATAAAAAAAATTATACAACGATCTTTTACACTAAATGGTTTACAGAAAATAAAAACAGTGGTATTTATCAATTATTGAATTAGTCCAAAGTTCAGCTTGACAGTAATCCAGTGGTGAAGTATCTCGTGAAGAAATTTATCAACTGATAGTGTTAAATCCAAGAATGTCTCTTTAGAAACAGTATCCCATAGATTTGTAATAAAATTTTCTCTTAGAAATTTCAGCAGTCTCCAATAAAATATAATAAAATGCCCCTCAAAATTCAAATGGAGTAAACATCCAAGAAGTATTGGTGCCACAGGTAATTTCCAAATAATCCAGTAGAATCCTGGCTTTTCACAAAATAATATTATTCTGTTTCCCAGAAAGTATAAATTCTCTTTTCCAAGACAAACAAATTCTCTTCAGAATTCTCTTTTTGGAATCAATCTTCCAAATTCACAAAGAAGCACTGCTTCTATAATAAATGCACTGTCCTAGAACGATAATTGTTTCCAATGGATACAACTGCTGTTTTATAGAATAAATCTTTCTGAAAATAAGTTCTTCTGAAATGGCTTTCTACAAATGAATTTTTGAATTCTGTTGACAAACCTTTATATAGTAACCAGATAGAATGTTCCAGAAGATGAAAATTCTACAAAGTTCTAACAGTTTCTTGGTGATTCTGTCATAGTTCAAGTAAACAAGTTCCTTGACCTACTTAAACAATCAACAGCTATATGTACAATATATTAGTGTAACAAAGATGTTAACAACGGTCACTCAGTGCAAATGAGTCAGACCAGTCAGAAAATGCCCCCCCAAAAATATATCAATCTCAATATAATTTGGGGGCTATATAACAACTACCATGGGAACCTGTGCACCAGTGATTATAGTTTTGATCAGACTTTTTTTTGCCCCTTTTTTTCCATCTGTTTGTCTGTCTTTCCATCCATCTGTCTATGTCGCGATGTCAGCACCATAACTTGAACAAAATGTTATCAAAAGCAGGGCTTAAAATTCGTGTGAGAATCAGAATCGATTTGTGCAAATGATTCTCACAAGAAAAACAGTGAGAATCAACTTTGATTCACACAAAAAGTTCACTTGATTCTTGATCTAGATTCTAAAAGTGGCTTTAAAAAGGTAGAAGAATTCTTATTCTTTGCATCCTCCTAATAAGGTAACAAAACTTCACTTAGCAGTGGTGTCTAGCGAAGTCTAATTTCACTAGAAACCACTGCCAAAGTACTGTAATTCCGTCAGCATTTTTCCATGGCATATGTACACTCATAGGTGTAGAACAGTACTCTCAAATACTAAATATTTAAGAATTTAAATTGATTCTCACAAAAGGAATTTGTGAGAATCCAAACTGATTCACGTGAATTGTGACAAATTTTAAGGCTGCAAACTTTACCAGATTTTGGTGTGTGTGTTCTACTTGAGAGTATCTTAGATGAGTTCAAAAACCAGTTCTGCTGAAATTTTATTTCAGGAGTTATGCCCTGTAGCTTGTTTTCTTGTTTGAATTTTTGACTTGTGGGCAGTGTCATCTCGATAACTTGAATAAATATTATCCAGTTTTTACCAAATAAGTTCTGTGGGTTCTACTCAAAAATGTCTGGAATGAGTTCAAATACCAGTCCTGCCTGAATTTTTTTTTCAGGAGCTATGCCCGTTAAATTGTTTTTTTGTTTGAATTTCCAACTTTGGAGCAGTGTCAGCTTGATAACTTGAACAAATGTTATCAAATTTTACCAAATTTGGTCGGTGAGTTCTACTTGAGAACATCTTAGATGAGTTTCGAAAATCAGTCCTGCCCGAATTTCTTCTCAAGAGTTATGCTCCTTAGTAGAGCTGTGCGGTATTTAAATTTCAGATTTGGTATCGGTATCGGTATTTTTGCGGGTAAATACCTTGGTTTTGGTACGGTATTCGGTATATGCATAGAACACTGAAAATAGTCGCAAACTGACCCAATTTCCCAACATTCAGTCATATAATAACAACGGGTTCAGTGCTGACATCTCATGAATTTGACAAGTTACTGTGATTACTGATTAGTCTAGCAACTTATTTAATGAATCACTTGATTCATTGTGAATCATCACATTGCATCGAGTGATTCATTAACCCTTTACCTAACATGAAAAGCAGACGACACTTGCAAAAAAAATTATTGAATAACTATTTTTTTTCATTTTTCGTCTCCAAAACATATGTTATGACCCCTCATTGGAACGAGCTCGACGAGCTCGTTCCAATGAGGTTTCATAACCTATGTTTTTGAGACAAAAAATGAAAAAATAATGAAAATTAATTGGCGATTTTTGAGAATAGCGCTGGCCGGTTTTGGCCGTTACGTTGGGTAAAGGGTTAAATAACTTGCCAAGCTAATCAGTTGGCCTCTCTGTCCTTCGTTCATGAACCATGCCCCCCCACCCCCTCCCCCACCCCCCTCCCCCCACCCCCCTTGAATCAGGTAGAAGAAACATATGTTCTTCTACTTTAGGGCTTTTCAGTAAGTTTTCTCTGGTAGTAACACTCTTGGTCAAGCCCCCCCCCACCCCTGTCCCCCCCCCTCCTTATCTTTCAAAGTGACAACATGATTAATTAATGTCCACTGTCCAGTGAATTCAGTGTCCGATATCCACACAAATATGCAAGTAAACTGAAGTAATTCAACTGTAATTAATCTCTGTATGATAATCCCAGGCCAGCTGTGAAAACATTGTGCAATCATTGCCAACCATGCTATGCGTCAATGACATTGTGCCATCCACCTTTCATTGTTTGGGTTCAACCTTGATAAACGTATAAAATAACATGTTTTATGACATTCACCTAGTTGCAATTATTGGGGATTTTGAGTGGAATCACTATATCAGTGTTCACTAACTTCACTTCTGGTTCTTGGACTCATATACGTTTCTGAAAATTACAAAGAATCCACGATTTTCCTTGATTAATTTGGGGGAATTTTCATTTTCAGTGAAAAAAAAATGTACAAATCGATTATTTACTTGTAACAGCAAATCATTTTCAAAGCATTTGCTGCACCTTGATCAACCAAGTGAACTTCGATAATGCTAACTCTGATGTCGTCTGCTGGTTTCCGTACATTTTTTTTTAATGTGTCTTAAAATTAAGGTCAATCACGTCTTTCCCATGTGAGCGGGTGTGCAGTATAAATTATTTATTCAAAAGAATATAAAGCAGATGATTGGGTGTTAAAGTTTGGGTGATTGTATTTCAATAAAATGATCAGCTGTTAAAAGTATCTGCAACTTAAAATATTAATGCTGAATTGAAAGAAATGCTATAAAAAATCGCTGAGACATCAGTATTAATGTTTGCATGTCAAGTTGTCAACGCATTGAATTTTCAGAACCAGTGGATTATTTCCAACCAAATGTCAACCAGTCAACCACCCACATGACCCCCAATGTCCCCTGTTAATAAATCGCACAGTAATTTCCAGAAAATATATGGAATCAGCCAGAATGTTGGAAACACTGGAACCGGATCGTATTTCTTCAAAAAAGGAAGTACCAAGTTAACAACTCGCCATTTTTTGTTTTTTTGCCATCACTTTTTTATTTCTTTTTCTGACGTATTCACAGTGTCTGCTGCCTACTTGTTGCTTACAAAGTTCACATTTGCGTGTTTTCTTGTCAATTCGATCATAATATGTGGCCCACAGGCTTTTAGATTTACGATTCACCTTGATGAGTTGACTTTCTGTCAATTTCGCAGAAAAATATAAATACCGAAATAAGCAGTATTTTGATTTGGCTTTGGTACGGTTTTTGGTATCCCTATAATACCAAAACGTACTGAATCTTCGGTATACCGCACAGCTCTAGTAATAAGTACTAAACTTAAGGGTAGTGATAATGGCAGAAATAAACAAGTGTTCCATGTTCATAATACATAGTTTCTGCAATACATGTATAAAGTCAAGTTTATCCAGCCGGTATGTAAGTCACACTTTTTCTGTAAAAAAAATTATCACCAAATTAAGGGCACATCTTATACAACAGTAGGATAGGCTATCCAATTTTGGGGTGATGTTCTGGACAGCTGAGTTCATAAACAGTTAACAACACATGTATATTTTGGGCATCTAACAATTAAATAAAATCAAATTTACTGTACTCGCTACCTTATATTCAGCTGAAACCAATATCTTTAACCCTTTACCTAACATGGAAAGCAGACGACACTTGCAAAAAAAATTCTTGAACAACTATATGTTTTTTCATTTTTTGTCTCAAAAACATAGGTTATGACACTTCGTTGGAACGAGCTCAATGAGCCCGTTCCAACAAGGGGTCATAACCTATATTTTTGAGGCAAAAAATGAAAGAAATAATGAAAATTAATTGACGATTTTTTAAAATAGCTCTGGCCGGTTTTGGCCGTTATGTTGGGTAAAGTGTTGATAGAACACTTTTTTTTTTTACAAACATACACAGCATTACTTTATTTGGATTTGAAATCACCAGGGCTTGCCTTGAGTCGGGGCTGATTAGCCCAGGCCCCGAGATCAGCCCCGAGGAGCACTTGCAGGGGGCTTTTTTTCAAGCCCCGACATTCTCCACAAAAAAGCACTAACAATAATGGACAAAATGGAAAATCAGCCCCGAAAAGGCCCTGACCTCAATATGTGGGGCACTTTTTTTAGGCCCCGACCATTTTACTCAAGGCGAGCCCTGAATCACATCACAGAAACAGCTCAGACATGAGAGTTAAGTGCCATGACATTTTTGTTCGAAAAAAATATCCCACAGTTCGTCACTGTAGGGTTTATTTTTCCTTTGTTCATGAATATTAATTAATACAGCTGTTTATGGAGTGTGTGCATTTCGCACCCTGCATTTTCCTCTCCATTGTTTAGTTCTTCTTATGACCTATTGTATTTTAAGTATTGATAGATATGGTCCGTGGTATGGTTGTGTTAGTAATTAATGTTCACGTAAGCGGCTATTATTTAATGTCTGAATGGATTATTATTGTGCAGACTTCCCTTTCCCTTTGTTTCTGTTTCTGCACCCGTTTGCATACATTCCCACAAACCTGCACCGGATGTGATGCGTGTTTAGCACAGTTCTTAAAGGGTTAAGATATAAACACTAGATTTATTTGAATTCATTATTAATTTCGGAGATAACTGTAAAAAAAATATAGATTTGAGTTTACAAAAAAATAGTTACGTTTTAGATGGCTGGTTGTATTTGTTTTAAAACTGGGACGAAAAGTGACAGGGATGTCCAGCCCATGTCTTCATTGCCATTGAACAGCTTATTAATATTCATAAGTTGAAAATTTGCAATGACAGTGTTGATGGAAATGTTGATCAAATTGGCTTCACGTTTTATCTGTTTTTGAGAAGGATAGAATAAATAAAACAAACACTCCCTATAATGATTTTGTTAGTAATTTTATTATAAACACAGGAAAATGTGAGATTACATACACAAATGTGTCAATATATTCATTCCCTGAATTCGCTGTACTCCCAAAATATTAACTTTCAGTTTCAGTTTTAAATTGGAGGTACGTGTATTATTTGTAACTTACGCAGCTCACTCTGCAAACTTTTTTCATTAGTCGATTAAAAAGATTGATTGACATGGACTTCATAACAGGAGTTGTCAGTCTGGGATTAGTTTCAAGTAGTATTCATCTGTTTTCTATGATTGACGTTCAGGGCATGACTGACATGAAAGAATACAGTGACTGTTTTTTTCCCCAATAATATATCAACTTCAACTTCGATAATTTGATTCAGTACTGTTTCTTATGATATACTGGTACTTTTAAAACAATACTGGTATTCACCCGTTATCATTCTCAATACCGGTAATTACCAGTTTACCGGTATATCATGCAGCCCTAATTAACCATCAATAAGCAAACAAACATCTGTATAAATTATTCAAATTAAACTGACATTTAACTGGTAGAGTGCTAAGTTATTTTTGGTCATCAAAATTTGTTCATGTGTCTTTGCCTTGTTAGAATTTATGGGAGAGTGCCAAGGGGCACTCTCCCATAAATTGTAACAAGGCAAACCCATGTAGACTAAGTAATTTCACTTCTGAGATAATATGAAGCACATCCACAGAATATGACACCTTTTGGCTGGGGTACCTACTGTTCATATTCAAGCCCTGAGAGTGACTTCTAGCACTCTACCAGTTAATAAGCAACAATCCATCAGAAATATTTTAGTAAATCCATTTTACCTCAACACAGAAGTGTACATATTCATTCATCTTCAGTTTCAAATCTGTAAGTATAATGACTGTTTGGTAATTTTATGAGATATGATTATTAACTGGTAGCGGTAGAGTGCTAGAAGCCATTACCATGGCTCTGTTGAAAAGTGCTGAAAGCCATGATAGTGGCTTTATGGTGTATGCACCAGTTTGATGTTTGCTTGGCAGTAGGACAAATTTTTTTATAATATAACAATAACATGATTTTGGAGGGCATTGTGGTTCATTAGCAGCCCTGCAGCAATGATGAACAGCCCGAGGGTTTATTAAAGGCCTGAGACGAAGTCGAGGGACATTAATAAGCCCAAGGGCTGTTCATCATTGCTGCAGGGCCACTAAGGAATCATGATGCCTGACAACAATCATGTTATTACTATTATTACCACTCCCTGTTACAGCTAACTGCACGAGGGAATTGCAGGAAGAAATAATCTCTAAAGTCGGTTCGATATTTCTGTTTTGATCGTGCGTTCGACTTCAGTTCAGAAATACAATAGGACGTCATCCGAATGGGAGTAATTCATTAGACCATGGAATCTAAAAATAGCCGGGCCCCAGGCCGTTAATGACTATTTATACCATTATGGCCCGCGGACCGGCTCTGTCGAATGACGTCACTGAAATTATGGAGTTTTAACGGCCCTTCAAAATCATGTTAAACGACTAGTAACTTATAGATTGAGTGGTAATAATAAATTGTAACAAAATTTTGCTAAAGCAAGATTCTCCTTGCTAGGAGCAATAAAATCTTTAAAAAATAGTCATGTTACAAATTACCTTTGAAAACTAATTTCCACTCTACCAGTTAATCGATTAACCATTGATTAAACGTGGTGATTGGTCTATTATAAAAATTGATAGTTGTGACAGCCCTGCTGTCCAACCTACAAACCGACTCTCTCCTACCCCATCATAATTTTTTACTGTTAACTTCCAGCTCAATTTTTTCTTCATCAAACTTAGTTAAGGTGCTCTGAATGAATTGTAAATGACACATCTTCAATGATTAGTGCAAGCCAGAAAATAAGCAGACTGTCATCTGCAAAATGAGTGTGAATTTAGTGATGCTACCATGAACAGAAGGGTAGCATCACCAAATTTACCCTCTGTGAACCTCAATATGAATCAGGGTCTCAAAACTAAAAAGAAAGAGGTACCCAGAGGATAAATTGGCCCACTGTATGGGATAGCATCATCAAAGTCACCCTCTGCAAATGTCAGACTGCATATTTTCAAGCCTGGATTAGTGGGTTCTCATGATCTCCATCCCCTACATATAAACTACCATGCCATTTCAGGCCTACCAGAATTACATGACCTATCACTAAAGTTACGCAGAGGTTGTGGAACTTCCTGATTGTGAGACCTATTTTCACTCTTGCTACAATTTTGGAGGAGTGGATCTGTGGTGGAAAAAATCTTTTTTATCATGGAATTACGGATGTGTTTAATTTACTAGTGTATAAATTAATTGTGTTGAGGCAAAATATATTTATCATGCCTAGCTGTATTTGAAATTATTTGCTTAGTTAAGTGATATATGATATACAACATCCTTACATGCATCATAGGGGATCATATTCAAATTTGTTCAAGTCATGTCTGTGGATTCATATTTGGGCTTCCCGTGGAAGTCTAAATTTGAACTTTGTGTAATATGAGGAATATTCTTAAATAATCTTCTTTAAAAACCTTCTTCAGACCCAACAGTATGAATCTTTTGGTATTTGGTATACAGTATTCTTATGGGAGGTAAGATTCAAGTTTGTTCAATTCATGCCCCTGGGTTCATATTTGGGTTCCTTATGGGAAAACTCAGTAAAAATCAACTTCAGACCCATCATTGTTTTTATATTTGTTATACAGCATCCTCATGGCATTCATATTTAAGTTTGTTCAAATGAAGTTCCTGGGTTCAAATTTGGGCTGCATATAGGAATGCAAATTTCAATTTGGTGCAATATGAGGAATTAAAAGTCTTCTACAGATCCCCCAGTCACAATCTTCTTCTTAACTACCACTCAAATCTTGATATTTGGAATACAGCATTCCTTTGGGTGTAAGATTCAGGTTTGTTTAAATCAAATCCCTGGATTCCCTTTTAGCCCAACTTTGAACTTTGATGTGTCAGTGATTAGATGCTAAAATTTTTCTGTGTTGAGTGGGGTGGAACTGCTCGGTCTCGAGACAAACTTTAAAGTCGCAGATGAAGATTCATGTAAAAAACAAGACAAGCCTCATATCACATTTGTTATGAGAAACTTTAGTTGAAGACATAACTTCTCTTCTGACACACACGCTATATGCTTATACTAATTGGGTCAGCAGGAAGACGGCCAATCTGGCCATGCTGTCTCCCAACAGAATATGATTAATTATACAAACAACCAATGTAAAAACATTCAGAACCACATTGATTGTATTCTGTTGAATAAAATTTAATTACTTATTTATTTATTTATTTATTGGTGTTTAAGGTCACATATTTATGCACAATGGCTAATCATGACCATGACAGTTTTACGGGTGGAGGAAGCCAGAGTACCCGGAGAGAACCACCGAGCAACGGCGAGCAGCTACCAGTTCCCCAACATACTAACTCCACACAAGCAGGGTTAGCATTGGTTGAAGACAAGTGCACCATCGACGTGCAGTACGCCTTAGTACACAATGCCACCGTGCCCTCACGTGGGCAATGGAGATGAAGTGTCTTGCCCAAGGTCACAATGCGGTTGCCGCAGGTGGGATTCGAACCGAGGACCCCTCAGCTTGCAGCCTGCACCTCTACCTACTGAGCCACCGCACTCCCCTTTACTTACTTACTTACTCTGTGCAAAATGAGGAATATTCTTGAAAAATAATCTTTACATCCACCAATAGGAATCTTTTGATACTTGGTATACAGGCATCCCTAGGGTGTTCAAATTCAAGTTTGAATGTTTGGTCAAATGAAGTGCCTAGGTCTCCATTTAGGCCACCTGTGGGGACCCAAATTTTAACTTGGTGCAATATGAAGAATATTCTTTAAAAATCATCTTGAGATCTCCCAGTCTGAACTTTTGGTATTTGGTGTACAGCATCTCTATAATGTGGTTGGTGGTGGGGGGGGGGGGGGGGGGGGGGACAGTTGTGGTGGTGAGGTGGGGGTCAGCATGTCAGAGTTAAGTTTGTTTAAATCTAGTCTCAAGGTTTTTATTTGAGCTTCTTATGAAAGTTGCTATTTTAACTTTGTGTAATATGATAGAAATTTGTTAAAAGGCTTCTTCTACGGATCAACTTTTGAGAATATTTGGTTTTTGGTATACAACATCGGAACGTTCTTACAGGAGCATAAGGGTTCATATTCAAGTCCATGGTTTTATATTTGGGCTTCCTATTGGAACCAAATTTTAACTTGGTGCAGTTATGAAGAATATTAAAAAATTGCTTCTTCAGATCCACCAGCCAGAATCTTTTGATATTTGGTATACAGTATCCTTATGGGAGTGGAAGGGAAGATTAAAGTTTGTTCAGATCTAGTCCCTGGGTTCATACCCTAATTTTAACGTAGTTCAATGTGAGGAAAATTCTTTAAAAACCTTCTTCAGATCTACCATTATTTGATATTTGGTTTGCAGTATCCTTGCAGAGATCATGGGGGATCATATTCAAAATTGTTCAAGTGAAGTCTCTGGGTTCTTTTTTTTCAACCTACTCACAATTGCTTACAATTGGCTGTAACATAAGTGCAAGCCCTACTTTGAGAAACTTTTCCAAACAAGTTGGAAAAGTAATAGAGTGCAAAAGCACGAAAAAGATCGAAAAAGGATCGAGCGAGACCGGCGCTCAAAATTACAGGTACTCTCTTTGCACACCTCTTGCGTTTACCGAGCGCATGCGCAACAACCGTGACATCAATTCCTTTTATTTCCGCCATTGTACTGGTTGGAAATTTTGTGACTTTGTGCTATTATTTAGCTGTTATCTTCGTGAACAACTTATTTGTATGGTGCTATCTTATCTGATTATGTGCAAGTGGATTGTATCCTTTTCAAGCTTCTAAATTATTCACTATTTGATGATATTTTTGATAATTTTTGCTTGCTTTTTCACACATAGTCTTGTTTTTCCCCCCCGCGTGTGAACACAACTATTGTTCTGTTTTCCATCGGCGGGAAGCTTAATTTCAGTTATCATATTCATATTATGCCTAAGACTATTCCTTGTACTTCTTGCTTGCAGGTGAAACATGTGAATGACTCTCATTCCTCATGTGTCACTTGCAACAATTGTACTCAGGCCCAATCATGTGGTATTTGTGGGGTTTGGTCCTCAAAATTCTGGGATTCTGTAAACAAGGTGGTTCTGTCTAGAGCTAGAACCCCTCATTTTCGGAGTAAGGGTAGCCGTGCCTTATCAGACATTTCTGTGAGTGCACATGATGACTCTGTCACACAGGATTCTGATCTGTCTTTTTCTGTAGCGAGTTCCTCTGCAACTGTTGACGGTGCTTGTGCGGTGATACCTGACGTAGAGACCGTGGTCTCTTTGTCTTCTGATGTCACTCTTGAGGCGTCTGTTTTCGTCGAGAGCTTCTCCGAGGTCAGCTCGGTGACACTCTCCAATTTGCCTCCTACGCCGTCAACAGTTGCTGAGGAAGTTGTTACTACAGATCCTATTCTGTATGATGGTGGCTCTTCCATCTCTTCTGGGGATGGTATACAGTCTCGGGGGGTCCGAGACTGTATCTGCTGGTGTGTGTATGAGCTCTCAGCCTCCCCTGGCTTCACGGCGAAGCTGTGTGGGTTTGCTGTCTGCTCCGTCTCATCTGGCTAGGTTTGCTCCTAGTTGGTTCGGCAGCGATTCCTCGCCCCTCCAGCAAATTGTTTATTGTTCCTCCTTCCCTGCTAGTGTGCCAACTAGCAGGATGGGGCTGGGACACTGGCATCCAGCGTCTGCTGTTCAGCAGAGGTAAGTGACAGCCCCGGTTAGCTGTCACTCTCGGAATCTTCCTCCGGTGATTCCTCACTGTTTTCCAAGTCTGGCTGTTGATCGATGCTTGCCGTCGGTCTAGAGGATGGGCAGTTGGGGCCTTCTGCCGCACAGAGGCCAGTGGCAGGTTCCTGTCATTCCTGGGACAATCCTCCGGTGTCTTCTCACCATGTCCCAGGTCCAGCTACCGATCGACGTACATCGTTGGTCTCTTTAGAGGATTTGCAGACAGGGCCTTCTGTTCCGCAGAGGTCAGTGATTGCCCCTGGGCGTCACATCGGGAATCTATCCTCCGGTGTCTTCTCACAATCTCCCTATTCTGTCTGCCGATCAACGTTCGTCGTTGATCCCTTCTGAGGATTTGGGTTCTTCTACCAGAAGGGTCCATTGGGAAGACACTCCGTCGGGCGATGCTGCTGTGACGGATTCTCAGGGTGACCTGTGTCAGGCCATTTTGGCGCTCACCCGGTTGCTTTCTAGCAACCCTCAAGTTGGCTTCCCTGTGCCTTCTGAGGCACAACCTCCTTTGGTCGGTCGCCGAGATGTCTCGCTTGGCCCTTTGGATACTGCACAGTATTTACAGGAGGTTTCTGCTGGTCAGCCCAAGTTGGGCTTCATCTCTTCTGCAACAGAGGATGACGATTTTCTTGAAGGTGATGGGCCCCCTCGTCAGTCTTGGAGCAGGCTTTGGATTTTGTCTTTGGCTTATTGCCGGACATTCAACCTTCAGACCAGCCATCTGTGACCGTCCGTCCGCGGTCCTCTGTGGAGTGCCGTAACCCTGTTGAGCCTTCTAGCTCTGGGGCTTTGCGTCCTCTGCAATCGGCTCAGGTTGTTGAGTCCTTCCAGGGCTTGGACGCCAAAATGCGTTCTAAGGCCCTCAAGGGTTCTTTCTTTTCTAGAGCTGATGCCTTTCTGCCTCCATCGCAGGTTTGTGTTTACGATTCCGTCTGTCCACCAGTCTTCCAAGGGATGACTACTGTGGATGTGGATTCTTCTTCCCTCAGGTTAACTAAGCCTAAGTCAGCAGTTCTCCCGATGTCGGTAGTTGAGTCTATGGTGGGCCTGTCCCGAGAGATGCTGGGTATGTTATCTTTTGCGGACCATGTCGTCGCTGCCCTGGCTGAATATTTTCACCAGGGGAGTTTGATGATGCTCAGGCACCTTTTCGCATTTTGTCACAGGCTCTTATGAACTTGACACATGCTCACGCCTGTAACATGGCTAATTTGGAGCTGGCACACCGGGATGCGGTGTTGGATTCTTCTCCATCCCTTCTTCTGAGCAGGGTGCTGTTCTGAGGTCTGCCTCTTTGGTTGGACCTCTGTTGTTCCATGGTTCCGTGGAAGCTGTCTGTTGCGAGGTTCTTCGTCATTCGAAGGACCAGCTTTTGTTACGTCAGCTGGACCAACCTGCTGCTGTGGGTGGTGGTCATTCCAGGCCAGCCAAGCATCCTGCTGTGTCTGCTTCGTCGGCTTTGCCTTCGGCTGTGTCTGCTCCTTCTGCTCTGAAGAAGCACTGACGCGGCAAGGCTTGCTGGCAGCCTCAGACAGGAAAGTCTCAGGACTCTGTCGCTTCCAGAGGTGGTGGTTTCTCCTCTCGGGGTCCTCGTTGAGGCCGCAAGTGAAGGTCCTCACCTCGATTCACCTCCAGTTGGGGGAAGGCTGTCGCTGTTTTACGACCGTTGGACAGAGATAACGTCGGACACTTGGGTCCCTGTTACATACAACCCGGTCTGCGACTGTCCTTCCATCGGCACCCCAGTTTATCTCGGGTACCCCTCCCGACTCAGGTCCCTTCCGATTCGCTACGTCGGGACCTTCTGGTGCAGGAGATCGACAATCTCCTCTCCAAAGGGGCGATCGAGGTGTCAGGAACACATTTTCACCAGGGTTTTACTCGAAACTTTTCTGCCAGTATCGACCTGAAGGATGCCTACTTCCATGTACCCATTCATCTGGCATCATGGAAATACCTTCGGTTCTCGTTTCGGGATCAAGTCTATCAATTCAGAGCTCTCCCGTTCAGATTGAACCTGGCTCCTTGGGCCTTCACCCGACTGATGTCACATGTGCTTGGTTTTCACCGTACTTAAGTCGGCTGTGACTTCGTCAGCCTACCTGGACAACATCCTCCAACGGCACCACGATGCTGCTGTTCTGGAGTCAGATGTCCGGCAGTTTCTTTGCCTACTACGTCGCTGGGTTTCAGAGTCAATCGAGAGAAGTCGGATCTCCTTCCTTCTCAGCAATTTCATCATTTGGGGATGGATTTCGACACTCTTCACAATGTGGTGTCGGTCCCCAATGCTCGGGCGATGATTCTTTCCGCCTTGACTTGGAACCTGCTTCAATCTTCCTCGGTCTCGACCAGGACTTTCGTTCGGATGCTGGGCCTTTGCGGTTCAGTGAGAGATCTCATTCCGCTCGGTCACTTGTTTGTCCGACCTCTCCAACACTTCCTGTTGGATCATTAGCGTCCGAATGTAGATCCGCTCGACCTGGAACTTCCTATTCCTTGGTCCCTGCTTTGTCACCTCCACTCTTGGGCCGATGTTCCCTGGCTGACACAGGGTGTTCCGTTGGATCTTCCTTTGGCCGATCGCATCCTTACTGTAGATGCCAGTGATTGGGGCTGGGGTGTGGCATTGGATCCTGTCGGTCTGTCCACTCTCCTTGCTCTTCTGTTGAGTTTTCGGCTTTGGATCCCTCACCTGTCGGACCATATTGTCCTACTTCTTTCGAACAATTTGACAGTAGTAGCCTACATACGGAATCAAGGAGGCACACATTCGATTCCCATGTATTGGCTATCTTCATCTGTTGGCGTGGGATGTAAATGCTCGGGTGTCCATTCGACACATTCCCGGTCATCTCAACGGTCTATGCTGTCTGATACTTTCTCTTATGTGGGAATGCGGTGCATCGGTCATAATCTTTTTCTCTCCAAACTCATTCAGCACTTTTCTTTGAAGAGGCCTCGAGTTTTGCGTCTTACACCTGAGTGGAACTTAGCATGGGTGTTGCACTGTTTGGAGGGGCCGCCATTCGAGCCTTTATCTGAGACCGATATGCGTTTTCTCACCTATAAGATGGTTTTCCTTCTAGCATTTGCTTCTACTCGACGTGTCAGTGAGCTTCCTGCACTATCTGTTGATTCTGCTTTCTTCAGAAATGAGGCTAACAGTGTCACCTTCACTACTGATTGCTCTTTTCTGGATAAGAATCAGCTTCCTGATTCGGTACCTCCTTCCATCTGCATTCGGGCTCTCCCTGCTGTCGATGGCCGGAGGCCTCTTCTTTGTCCTGTTCGTGCGATCAAGACTTACATTAATCGCACTCAGTTCATTAGGAGGGGTCAGAAGAGATTCTTTCTGTCTCTCATTCCTAAGAGGCAGTCTATCTCTTCCCATTCTATTTCGAGGTGGATCTGTCTTGCAATCAAGCTGGCATATTCCCGCTTGTCTGCTTCGGATCTTGTTTCAAACCGGTTTAATGTTCATGAGGTTCGTGCCATTTCTACATCCTGGGCGTTCGCCAATTCTGTTTCGCTCCAGGATGTTATGAATGCGGCTTACTGGAGGAATGCTTCTACCTTCTCCTCCTTTTATCTCTGCCACCTACAGCAGCAGTCTGAGGACCTTTATTCTTTAGGCCCTCTCGTTGCTGCTCAGGCTGTTGTGCACCTCATTAAATTTGTTTTTATCGGGTTTGTGCTTTGCTCAGCCTTGTTCTTTTTCTTTTCAGGTGCCTTCTCTCTATCTTCATTACAGGTTTCGCTATTGTTCTCTGCCCTCCTTGCTTTTCTTTCTGCGGCTCTTGTTGGTATTGGTTATATGATTCAGTTCCTCCTATTGTTTATTCAGCCAATTGTAAACAATTGTGAGTAGGTTGAAAAGAAATTAAAATTTTTTAGTAAATTTTGTTTCTTAACATACCTACCACAATTGTTTACTGGAGGCCCACCTTCCTTGGGGATATCTTTGATATCGATGCCTCCCCGCTAAATCACAAACTTCTCGTTGGCGGAAATACGGAATTGACGTCACAGTTGTTGTGCATGTGCTCGGTAAATGCAAGAGGTGTGCAGAGAGAGTACCTGTAATTTTGAGCGCCAGTCTCGCTCAACCCTTTTTCATTCTTTTTTGTGCTTTTGCACTCTATTACTTTTCCAACTTTTTCCAAAAATTTTAATATTTGGGTTCCCCATGGGAACCTGAATTTTAACCTTTGCAAAATGAGGAATGTTCTTTAAATATCTTCTTCGAACCCACCAATCAGAATCCTTTGATATTTGCTAAACAGCAACCTTATGAGGGTTAGCTTCAATTTTTAGCTCAACTTTGGCAAAGCCAAATTTGAGCTTTTGTCATGGCCCGTCGACCGTCTGTCCGTCTATCAACAATTGGATACGGCTCGGGCTAGAGGCCGTATTTATGAACCGATCTTTATGAAACTTCTTGGGTACCTTTGTTATGACCGTGGGACGAGAACGAGTGTTTTGGGGTCTGGTCCGAAATTCAAGATGGCTGCCAGCTGCCATTTTGTACCGACGATGCAGAAATCTGTTTTTTGTACAGAACTTCCATATGAAAGCTCTGATTTGAATATTTTTTTGTATGAATGTTTAGTACCATGGGATACATCACATATAATACGGGTTTTTTTCTCGTGCGTAAATTGTGCAAATTAGACTAATTTTGATGTTTTTTGGGGTTACTTTCAGCACTGTAAGTGCAAATGCCAATACAGCTCAGCCTAGAGGCCGTATTTATGAACCGATCTTTACGAAACTTCTTGGGTACCTTTGGTATCACCGTGGGACGAGAGCAAGTGTTTTTGGGTCCGGTCTGAAATTCAAGATGGCCGATGGCAGCCATTTTCTACAAAATTAGGTGCAATCAGATTTTTGCACAGAACTTCCATATGAAAGCGCTGATTTGAATAATTTTTTGTGTGAATGTTTAGTACCATGGGATACATCACATATAATACGGGTTTTTTTCTCGTGCAGAAATTATGCAAATTAGATGAACTTTGATTTTTTTCAGTGCGACTTACACACAGTAAGTACACATGTCAATACGGCTCAGACTAGAGTCTCAATCTTTACGAAACTTCTTGGGTACCTTTGTTATCACCGTGGGATGAGAGCGAGTGTTTTTGGGTGTGGTCCGAAATTCAAGATGGCCACCAGCAGCCATTTTGTACCAAAATTAGTGCAATCAGTCTTTTGTACAGAACTTCTGTATGAAAGTTCTGATTTGAATAAATTTTTGTATGAATGTTTAGTAACATGGAATACATCACATATTGTAAGGGGTTTTTTTTCGTGCAGAAATTATGCAAATTAGATGAACTTTGATTTATTCAGTGCTACTTACACAATGTAAGCACACATGTCAATACAGCTCAGGGTAGAGGCTGTATTTATGAACCGATCTTCACAAAACTTCTTGGGTACCTTTGTTATCACCTTGGGATGAGAATGAGTGTTTCTGGGTACAGTCCAAAATTCAAGATGGCTGCCAGTGGCCATTTTGTACCGAAATTAGGTCCAATCAGTTTTTTGTCACAAGTTCTATACAGCTCGTATTTATGAACTGATCTTCACAAAACTTCTTGGGTACTTTTGTTTTCACCTTGGGACAGGAGCGAGTGTGTTTTGGGGTGCCTTTGTTATCACTGTGCTATGAGAACAAATATTTTGGGGTTCAATCAGACCCACTCTGGGACTCAAAGATTTTTTTCTAGTTTAGCATCTGACTGTCACCCATCTTTACAATACTTCACCTATACATTTGTTACAGGCAACGGTCAGTATTTATGTACAGACCGTTACAATACTTTATATGTACCTTTGTTATCAGGTCATTACCTAGATGTTTGTCATTGCTGTGTCACATACTATACATGTACATGTCTTTGTCTTGACAAGTTGAGCTACAGTGTCATTGACACTTTCATTTTCAAATCTAGTCCCTGGGTTCTGATGTTGTGGCACATATCAGGCTGCCATTGGTGGTCCGGTCAAAAAAATAGCAGTCTGATATGGTCTGGTACACGGTAAGTGGTTCAGTTTTTTTCCAGCGCTATTCTCAAAAATCACCAATTAATTTTCATTATGTTTTCATTTTTTGTCGCAATAACATAGGTTATGACCCCTCATTGGAACGAGCTCATCGATTTCATTTCAATGAGGGGTCATAACCTATGTTTCTGAGACAAAAAATGAAAAAAAAAAAATTCAAGAATTTTTTTTGCAAGTGTCGTAGGTAAAGGGTTAACTGGTATATAGGGTAATAATTTACTGTAAATGTAACATGTTAAGTGCTGGTAACTTGTTGGTTTATACAGTCAGTAGCTAGCTTCCACTGTATATCCCACAAACACATGACATCAATACAACTTTATGTACTGTTGTCACAATGTCATTGACGTGACAATATTATATAACATTGTATTGTCGTGTATTTGCAGGGTATATGTCCGGGTGGGGATACCGTATGTTTAGGTTGACGTTAAGTGTATACTATGGGAAACATTTCCTGTAGTAATTTTTACCTGTGACACATCTGAGCCACGTTACACCTCACTGTCGATGAGATCTTATCTATTCTGAATGACCCGGCTCCAGATTGAGGTTCCCAAAATGGTAAACGTATTGCCTGCGATGCAGGTACAGAGGTACTCGATAACTTGTCTATCTGACTACCTAGTTAGAGTTGCTAAATTAACCTATTAGGGAGTAAGGACCTCATTCTACAGATGCCCTGCTAATTACATTCAGCCTCGCTTGGCAATTTCTTAAATGAAACCAAAACAATCTTAGTTGAGTTGAACTGAACGTGATTAGCATGAGCGTCAGCAGTCAGCATAGTGACCCCTTTAATCACAGACAGACACATAGATAAGCATAATCAGCACAGATCATGATTTGTGCCCACGGATTGTGTCCCATGTCTGACGATTCAATGTGCCACTATGCCTAGATGACGTGACAGAAACCACTTCTCATAACTGATTTTGTGCTGATCTTTTTTAAGTTGCAAATAAAAGAAAAATATAAACGAGTGTTTTATCCCAAACTAGCAATAAATCAAAAATTGAAATTTCCCTGGGGTGGTTTGGTACATCAGTGTACCAGTGCGATAGGGGTGGACTAGTGCACATCACTACTGGTTTCATATTTGGGCTTCTTTTAGGAGCTCACAAATGATGACAGATTCTACTAAATTTAAAAAAGTCTAAAGATAACCTGAGAACATCTATCTTTGTGCTAAATTTTGCATAAACAGACTCTGCTAAAATACCATTTTGGCAACAGTGAAATATTGGTTATTTTTCCACAACTTTCTAAAAAACCAATTACATCAAAACTTCCCATAACCATAACTCAACGGTGAAAGATATTATGATCAGTGAAAAATACACCCCAATGGAATTTGATGATCTATTCATGTGTACAATTTTTATCCAATCATAGAAGAAGAGTGCCTTTTCCAGGAGGGTGTAAAACAGGCATGAAGGGAGGTATTTTCTAAAAGAAAATTCATATAACTTGTGTGTGGTTAATGATACTGCTCTGACTCAAAAATACATACCTCATCATGGCATGTAATTTGAAGATCTACTCATGTGCAAAATTTTCATGGCAATCAGACTTTGGAAAGCACCCTTTTTTGGGAGGGTGACACTTTTTAACCCCTTTACCTAACACGAAAAGCAGATGACACTTGCAAATAAAATACTTGAATAGCTAATTTTTTCATTTTTTTATCACAAAAACATAGCTTATGTTAGGTAAATAGTTAACTCACCTGAGCAAAGGTCAGGTGGAGCTTTACTGATCTCTTTCTGTTTGTCATCTGTCCATTCCATCCATCTTGCCATTCATCCATCCAACATCCGGCATTAACTTTACATTATCAACTTCTCCTCAGAAACTTCTGGACCAAATTGAACCAAATCTGGTGTGCATGTTCCTTATCATATGTCAAATCAAATTTGTTCAAATGAAGTTGCCATGCCCAAAGGGGGCACCACAAGGGCATAACTCTGAAAATACCCATATATTTGAAAAAATAATTTTAAAAAATTTTCTCTTGCAGAACCATCAATTAGAATATTTTGATATTTGGTATACAACATCTCTTGGGGGGTCAGATTCAAGTTTGTTGAAATCGAGTCCCGGAGTTAATATTTGGACTCACTGTGGTGGCCTGAATTTTAACTTTGTGCAAAATGAAGAAACTTCTTTCAAAATCTTCTTCAGATCCACCAGTCAGATTCAGATCAACCAGTCAGAATGCTTCCATATTTGATATACAATATCTCTAAGAGGGTGAGATTCAAGTTTGTACAAATCGGGTCCTTAGGTTAATATATGGGCTCTCTCTATTGGAGCCTGAATTTTAACTTAGTGCAATATGATCAAATTTCTTTAAAAATCTTCTTCTTCAGATCAACCAGTCAGAATCCTTTCATATTCAATATACAACATCTTGGTGGGGGAAGGGAGGGGGAAGGGAGGGGGAGGAAAGGGGGGGAGGCAGATTCAAGTTTGTTCAACTTGGGCCTTGGATTAATATTTGGGCTTTCTATTAGAGCCCAAAATTTAACTTAGTGAAAAATGAGGGAATTTCTTTAAAACTCTTCTATTCAGATCCACCAGTCTGAATGCTTTCATATTTGGTATACAACATCTCGGGGGAGTTGGAGGGGGGGGGGGGGGGGAGGGTAAGATTCAAATTTGTTTAAATCGAGTCCCTTGATTAGTATTTGGGCTTCCCATGGGAGCCCAAATTTTAACTTCGTCCAATATGGGGAAATTTCTTTAAAATTCTTCTTCTTCAGAGCCACCAGTCAGAATCCTTTCATATTTGATATACAACATCTCTAGGGGGGCAGTTCAAGTTTGTTCAAATCGAGTCCCTGAGTTAATATTTGGGCTCCCTATGGAAGCCCAAATTTTAACTTAATGCAATATGAGGGAATTTCTTTAAAAATTGTCTTCTCCATAACCATCAGTTAGAATCTTATGGTATTTGGTATTGGTATACAACATCATCAGATTCAATTTCATTCAAATCAAGTCTGTGGGTTAGGGAGCCCAAATTTTAACTTACTGCAATATGAGGATATTTTTTTAAAAAAATCTTCTTCAGATCCACCAATGAGAATGCTTTCATATTTGGTATATAACATCTTTTAGAGGACTCAGATTGAAGTTTGTTCAAATCGTGTTCCTGGGTTAATATTTGACCTCTCTATTGGAACCCAAATTTTAACCCAGTGCAATATGAGGAGATTTTTAAAAAATCTTCTTCAGATCCACCAGTCAGAATCCTTTCATATTTGGTATATAACATCCCTAGGGGTATCAGATTCAAGTTTGTTCAATTTTATTCCCTGGCTTAATATTTGGGCTCTCTATGGGGAGGGGGGCAGGTTGGGTGCAGGGTGAGGGAGGGGGCTGGTGGGTACAAGGTTGTTCAAATCTATTCCTTAGTGTTTTACCATAAAATTTTCCTTTCAAACTGTAGTGACATAACAACCCTTGGAAGTTTGGCAGTGCTTGTCTATAGCTGATAGAATTGGAAGCAGTCAGGAAGACCTATAATAATAATCATCTGACATGGACACTAGAGTTATGAATAAATTCATAACTCAATTCATTTCTCTGTGGTGTTGATGAACCATGACTAACTGAATGTGACCCAAAATACTTCATTGAACTACTTTGTCAGGTGAGCGATTAAGGGGCCTCGTTCTGAAAAGTCCTTACTCCAAAATTTGAAGTCCCCACAACTCGGAAACGGTATCTATCTAAAAGATTCTACATTACGTACCACTTACCAAATATATTTTGCATTTCTTATCAACCTACCTCAATTGTTTACAACAGGCTTGCACTACAGTGGAAGAACCTAACTCGGATAAAATACTCTCTATTTTAATCTTTCCCAAGATTTGGGAAAGAAAAGTGGTGTAAAAACACCACGAAAAAATAAGCCAAAACGGGGCCGAGCGCCATCGGCGCACACCCAGTATGGGACGCTCTTCCATAGTACAAATCCACGACTTCCGTAACAGTGCACAATGCATCAGTTCACCATTCTTTTTCTATCCAAAGCACGAGCAGGATGTGTTTCCGCCATATGCATTATGAAACAGTGATAATTCAACTCGTGGATAATGGTTTTCCTGTGACTGGAATTATGGATCTGAAGATCGTATAATAACAGGACTGTGTTTTATATATTCTCGTTTATATTTTCAACCACATTCTCATTGTTTATTAATTACTATTCCATTTTGCGACATCATGTCATCGCGATTCGACAATGAATTTTTTCGGTTGACAAAAAATTTTATTGGAGTAGGTGTCGGCCGTCTGGGTTCTGCAACCTTCTCTCGTAGTTGAGGGTGTTCTTCTACTTTCTGCTTCTGTTGAGTTCACCTTTTTCTTCTACTGCTCTCACCTCTGTTCTTTCCAGTTCGGTTCCTTTAGGGCAATTCCTTTTGCCCTCGCCATTGGTGCGTTCTCGTGTCCGTTTCGTCCACACCCGCGGGTGGTGTGGAATGCAGTCGTTTCGGGAGCCTCCTGACTCGACTACATCTGATGTGAGTTTACCCCCTCCGTGGGGGATGTGCAGCTCCTCCCGCACCCGGGGGGTGGGGGGGGGGGGGGTGAACGCTTTCGTTTCGGGTCGCCCGATTCGACCACGTCTGATGAGAATTGCTCCTCCTCCATGGGGGATGTGCAGCTCCTCCCGCATCAGCGGGGGATGGGGACCGCTGTCGTTTCGGGGCTTCCCGATTCGACCATGTCTGGTGAGAGTTATTCCCCTTCCGTGGGGAATATGCAGTATTTTACCGTGGTGGATACTGCGGGAGCTGTTGGTTTTCTGGTGTAGAGATGCCTGGTTCCGGGACTATGCACCCTCTCCAGTCAACATCTGAGGCTGTCACTAGGGTTGTGACTCCTCCTTTGGAGGCCGAGCTTGGTGGCTCTCTCCGCTTTTCTGCCAGTTCCAACAGCTCCCGTCGTATCTGCTGCTACTGCTGTTCCGTCTACAACGCCATTGGGCACCGTTTTTAGCCGGCCTCGGCATCTCCCTGCCAGGGTCTGCAGGGATGTCTGTAGTGTGGTTGTGGGGTTTCGGCCTCAGCCTTCCCAGACTTCCACTCGGCGAAGTCAAATGGGGCTGCCGACTCAACCCCATACTGTGTCCTCTCAGCCATTGAACACAGTAGTTTTATACCTGCAGTGGTCTGCTGCGGTGTCTGGTTGTGTAGACGTGGGGGTATCAGCCTCAGCCTTCCCTGACTTCAACTCGGCGAAGTTGGAAGTGGCTGCCGGCCGGACCCTCTCCTGTGGTCTCTGCGCCGTCGAGCACCACAGTTGTCATTGGATTCGGTTGTTCTCAGTGGGACACTATGAACTCCGTGGCGTTTCCGTCCACTCATTCTGGCCACACGACCAGTTTTGGGGGTCCAACGTCTTTTGTGCAGCCTGGACCTTCTGCCCTGCAGAGGTCAGCGGTGACTCTCATGAGTTCCTGCTATGTTGATCCTCGGGGTGTGTCACACCCCTATACATGTCTGCCTTCAGACGTTTTCGGCTGCCGCCCGTCGTCCCACGTCGGGTGTTTTGGAGGATCGTGACCCTTCGCTGGTTCAGAGGGTAAGAGGTGAAGCCATTTTGCTGGTTCGTTCCCCTGTCGAACCGGCCAGTACGGGCAGTGAGCTCAGGGAGGCCCTCTCCTTACTCACTCAGGTTCTGTCAACGAGCCTTCCTGTTGCTTCCAGCGAGGCAGCGAGTGGTTTCCAGGCGCCTCCTATGGCGCCGCCTCCCGGGATTGGAAACAGGCCGCTTTCTGATCCCCTGGTGTTCCGACACCATGGGAGGCGTCGGCTGGTTTGCCCACGATGGGCTATGTGTCTTCCGACTCAGGGGAAGAGTCAGACATGCTTGATGTCGAGAGCCAGCAGTCTTCGGACTTGGGGGCAGCTCTTGATTTCGTGTTTGGGTTCCTTCCAGATCTCAAACCATCTAACCAGTCGACAGTGTCAGCCAGGCCGCGATCATCGGTCGTGCGCCAACAGTCTATGGAGCAACCTGCTTCTGGGCGTCTTCGACCGTGCCCTTTGGTACAGTTGGTTGAAGCATTTTCAGCCTTGGACTCCAAGCTAAGTTCCAAGGCTATGAAGGCTCCGTTCTTCACCAGGGTTGACACCTTTTTGCCTCTGGCGCGTTATCGTTCCTACGATTCCGCCAATCCGTCGGTCTACCAGACTTTGACGGTTTTGGATCAGGACTCCAATTCCCTCGGGCTTTCCAAGTCCAAGTCTGCCGTCATTCCGATGACGACTCTGGAGTCCACATTGGGCTTATCGAGAGAGATGCTTGGTATGCTTTCTCTCTCCGATCACGTCGTCTCAGCTTTTGCTGCTTATCTGCCTTCAGATAAGTTTGACGAGGTACAGGCTCCTTTGCGTGTGCTGTCCAAGGCGCTCATGCATCTTACTCACACGCATGCCTGTAACACAGCTAATCTGGAATTAGTTCGAAGGGACTCTGTGCGGGACACAGGCCGATCCCTTCCTGAGGAGCAGTACGCTACTCTTCGATCTGCTTTTTTGGCAGGTCCGCAACTTTTCCATGATTCTGTGTTGACGGTCCGGGATGATGTCCTACGTCATTCCAACGATCAGCTGCTGTTTCTTCAGCTTGATCAGCCTTCTGGGGTAGGCACGGGCCGTTCCAAGCCTAACAAGTACCCTCTGCTTCCTCTGCGAAGCAAAAGGGGCTGATCCTTCTGCCACCGCTTCTACTTCTTACTCAAGGGGTAAGGGTAAGTGTCGGCAGTCTTGAGGGAACTCCCAGGATTCTTCATTCAGTAGAGGTGTTTTCTCCTCTCGCAAGCCTCGTCGGGGTTCGCAATGAAGGTCCTCACCTCGACTCGTCCCAGGTTGGAGAAAGGATAGCAGAGTTCGCAGACCGTGGGCCACCATCACATCCGATCCTTGGATGTTAGATGTTGTTTGGTCTGGGCTGCGAATATCCTTCCGACGGCACTCCACTCTGTCCGGGGTGCCTTTTCCAACCACAGTTCCTTCAGACATTTTACGTCGGGAACTTTTGTCCACGGAGATAGACAATCTCCTGACAAAGGGGGCGATTGAGGTCATCAAGAACATTAGGTCAGTGGGTTTCTATTCCCGCCTGTTCTTGGTGCCGAAGAAGGACGGCCGACTCCGACCGGTTCTCGATCTGAGTTTCCTGGACCAGTCTATCATTGCTCCCAAGTTCAGCATGGAGACTTTCAGGTCGGTCCTCCGTTCAATTCACCAGGGAGATTTCGCTTCCAGCTTCGACCTGCGAGATGCTTACTTTCACGTTCCGATTCATTGGGCGTTACGGAAGTATCTCAGGTTCATTTTTCTGGGGCGAGTTTACCAGTTCAAGGCCATGCCTTTCGGCCTCAACCTGGTTCCTTGGTCCTTCAACAGACTGATGTCGCATGTGATAGCTTTCCATCGCACACAGTCCAGGGTGACTACTTCGGCATATCTGGACGATATCCTCCAGGGGCATTCCAATGCTGCCTTCCTGGAGTCGGATGTCGCCACTCTGTTGAGCTTGCTCACGTCGCTACATTTCAGAGTCAACGAGGAGAAGTCGGACCTGGTCCCTTCTCAGTCGTTTTATCATCTGCGGATGGCTTTCCGCACACAATTCAATTTGATGGCGGTTCCCCAGGCCAAGGCTGTGATTCTCTCAGCTTTTGCTCCAACTCTGTCCCAGTCCACATCCGCAACGGCTCGGAGTTTTCTCCGGCTAATCGGTCTCTGCTGTTCGGTGACGGATCTCATTCCTCTAGGTCGGCTGCGTGTCAGACCTCTCCAACACTTTCTGCTCAGTCGTTGGAGGCCGAATGTAGATTTTCTGGATCTGGTGCTTCAGTTTCCAGACTATCTTTATCCTCACCTTCTCCTCTGGGCGGATGTCCAGTGGCTTTCGCAGGGTGTTCCGTTGGACTTACCCACGTCTGATCGCATTCTGACGGCAGATGCCAGCGATCTCGGATGGGGTGCGACGTTGGATCCTCTAGGTCTTTCCATTCACGGGATGGTGGACCAGGATCATGCAGCTCTACACATCAACCAGAAGGAGCTTCTTGCTCTTCTTCTGCGTTTCAGGCAGTGGATCCCTCACCTGTCGAATCGCCAGGTCCTTCTGTTATCTGACCATTCGACGGTGGTTGCTTACATTCGGAACCAGGGCGCCACGCATTCTGTTCCAATGTACGAATTGGCTTGGGATCCTATACTGCTCGCTCAGGATGTCCACACCGGGGTGGCTGTTCGTCACATTCCCGGTCGCCTGAACGTCCTAGCCGACTCCCTGTCCCGTTGGGGCAGGGTCATTTCCACCAGGTGGATGCTCCACATGGCGGGTTCCATCGATCTCTTGTGACTAGTTGGAACCATCCGGTGGACACTTTCGTGTCCCTGTGTCCAGATGCTCTGGCTTTCGCCGTGGACACTCTGGCCCTCCTTTGGGATGGTCTTGTCGGCTACGCCTTCCTACCGGTTCCGATTCCGCCTCAGATATGAACCTGCAGTCGTCGAATCCTTTCGATCACACCCGTCGCTTCGGTGGGTGTGGATCAATCTGCTCCGCTCTCTGTTAGCGGCGGTTCCGGCATGTCTCCCTCTACCTCGCGACTTTCTTTGCCAAAGTCACCCGGGAGGTTTTCCAGTTGACCCGACTTCATTGTGCCTTCGCACATGTCTTTTATCGGGTCCTGTCTCCTCTGTAGTGGTTTTTCGAGACACGCAGTGGAGTTGCTTTTCTTCAAGGAGGCACTCACTCCACTGGTTTAGCCTCTGTGGCTAAGTGGAAGGTTCTTCTGTCGATGGTGTGCGATCACTCTGTTGCTTCTGTCACTCCTTCGATCACACTGCTTGCAGAGTTTTCTGGTATATGTTTGTTTCTGGGGGTCTCCAGCAATGGGTACTTGTCCATGCTTCGGAGACATTTTTTCCTATGTGATACCGCATTGTTTCGACACTCATCCTTGCCTCTCCAAGCTTGTTCAGCTCTTTTCCTTGAAAAGGCCTAGGACTTTGCAGTTTACTCCAAGATGGTCACTTTCTTGGGCGCTGGGGGGCGTTCACGCCTTTATCCTGGATGAATATGCGTTTTCCCACATGCCAGATCTCTCCTGCATCCATTTCTTGATGGACTTGTCTTGCTATTCGTGCAGCTTCCGCTCGTCTAGCTACTGGTGATTGTATTACCAATTGTTTTTTCTGCCACGAGGTGCATGCATTGTCTTCCTCTTTTAATAACTCTGTCATGTTGTTGGATGACTGATGTTATACTGGCAGCCTTCTGGAGAAATGCTACATTCTCCTTTTCTCTGCGACAGTTGCAGGAGCCGACAGAGACCCTTGGGGCCCTCTTTCTTCGGCTCAGGATGTTGTCTATCCAAGCTTTTCAGCTTTTTTCAGGGTTGGTTCCAGCTTTGTGCTGTTACTGCCCTTTCTGTCTGTGCGTCGCACTTCACCATACGCCTCATCTTTCATTGGCTTTTCTAATGTTTGTGATGCTATGGTTTGATAGGCCTCGGGATCTCTTCCTCTGTCCACGGTCCCAGTGCTATTGAGTTATGTGTGGGTTGGTTATTTGATTCCCTCCAGCCTTTTGTCTATTCAGCCTGTTGTAAACAATTGAGGTAGGTTGATAAGAAGTATAAATTTTATAGTAAATTTCCTTTCTTATTATACCTACCGAAATTGTTTACATGGAGGCCCTCCCGTCTTCTTATTCGGGTAAGAATCCTTCCTCCCCGCTGATCACATAACTCCTGTGTTGTTCGGAATCAAAAGAATGACGAATTGATGCATTGTGCACTGTTATGGAAGTCGTGGATTTGTACTATGGAAGAGCGTCCCATACCGGGTGTGCGCCGATGGCGCTCGGCCCAGTTTTGGCTTATTTTTTCGTGGTGTTTTTACACCACTTTTCTTTCCCAAATCTTGGGAAAGATTAAAATAGAGAGTATTTTGTCCGAGTTAGGTTCTTCCACTGTAGTGCAAGCCTGTTGTAAACAATTTTGGTAGATATAATAAGAAAGGAAATTTACTATAAAATTTATACTTTTCCTCTTTTGGGTGATGACATAAATATTTGATGAACCAAAATCTGGAGTTTTCAAAATTCATTTTTAGTTTATGGTTAAGAGTAGTGTAAAGCTTCAGGTATATCTACATTTCGAATTTCAAAGCAATCAGATCAAAAAGTTCTGAAAATTCTGGTATTTCACATATTCTTTTAGGGTTATTAAAGATGTTTGCACAGATGCATCACATCTGTTACAGAAACTGTTGATAGAGTGTGTCGTTGTGTATTGAGTGACCATGAAGTCCAAACACATGAAGTAAAATGTTTAAACAAAAAAAATTGGCAAGGAGGCAAAAATGCAAAAAACAAGAAAGAGGATATCAAGTACTATAAGTCCCCAAATTGAAATGTTGAGACTTAAAAAAAATGTCCCGCACTCCCAGTCTGCAATTTTGTCATTGTGTAACCAGAAATGAAGTTTATTTTGTTTGAATTTTTCTTCTTTTGACGAATTAAAAGTGAAGTAATATATTGCTGTTCTTTATTTTTTCATGTTCCCTTTCAAGTTTGGTTGTGAGAACTTTGTGCACTGCTTGACAACAGCTCCTTCCCGTCATTGCAGAGTGCCCAGTACAAAAGATAAAAGGGGGGGGGGGGACCAAATTGTTCTCCATGCAACTACGACTCTCAGAAGCCACTGGTAAATCAGTGATAGGCTTGAGGTTTTGTCCTGCACCTCCATTTATCATCAAATAAATAAATCAATAAATAAATAAAAAAAAATAAAATAAAATAAATAACTGGTTTCTGTGAATACTCATTACTCGCAGACACTGCAGGGACCACAAAAGAAATGACGGATGACAGATTTCTTGATACAAAGCCACCAATGAGACCATGAAGCAAATGACACTGAATTGGGCTTGTAAATTTATTTTATTCGTCATTGAGTACACTGACTTGGTAGATAAAAAAAATTTCAAACATAATATACTTTACAAAGAGCCTGCCAATCATTACTGATATTGTGGATACAGAGATTCTTTTACGAGTGTACAGGGGACGAATATGGGACCTTTTCCCAGTGGTGTTTGGGCCTGAGTTTTCCTAATTCATACCCCAAATTTGCCAATCGCACACCCCATTCAAACAAAAATATTTAATTCACAATTGGTGTCATAAAGGTCTAAACTCATAAAGGTGTAATTCCGATTTTCATAACATTTTTCAACAAAAGAACAGAAGCCCCAGTAGCAGTTATCAGATAGAACTTGCAAGTTGCATTCTAAGAACATTATCAGTTGTTTCTAGGCAAGTCTTGGCTGCCTATATAGGCAGCCAAGACCTGCCTAGACACAATTGAAAAGCCACAGAATGTAGACTGTCAAAGTGTTCTCAGTTTAATTTGAAGATAACATTTCTTATTCTTTGTTTCTCCTCCAAGACAAATTCCAACTGGGAACCTTCATGATGCTAATTTCCCCTTGAATGGGGCCTGAACCGATTCCGAAAGAGAGCAGAAGAATCCCTGGGATAATCAGCTGACATCTTCTTCAACCAGTTATGTTCATAACCAGTAGAGAACCAATTATCTGGCTAGACGATTCAGGATTACTGTTTTGCTGGACTTGACTTTATACTTCTCTCAGAGCTGTGATATAGCCATAGCCAATTGAAGCTAAAAGGTGATCTAAAATCCCAATAAATCAAAAATCAAATAAAGTACCATCCTTGTTGAATGTTTTAAAAAAAAAACCTTTAAAAAATCAAAAATGAACATTCTTGCATTAGACTGGTTAACATGTTTGAATTATGGAAAAAAAAATGCACTTGAAGGGGGAAACTGAACAAATATCTCGTTCAATTTATATGGAGTTAACATCTGAAAACCAACAATATTTCATTTGGCCTTGAGAATCAAAAAGCTGAATACAGTTGTAATTGTTCAATCATAATAGAAACTTTTCATGTCCTCACTAAGATTGTTGAAGTGAGTATTTTTGAAGTAGTCTTATGTATTATAATGTGTGATATATCAGACTTAAATTTATTTAACCCATTACGTGTTCCAACCAAATTATGAATTATGTGAGATATGCCCATTTGAAAGTGGCAGAATCCTTTCAGTATAGGCCATGAATTTATTTATATACATATATTTATTGGTGATTAAAGACACTTTCAACAGCCAGAGTCGTACAGTTTTATGGGTGTAAGAATTCAGAGAACCACAGAGCACCAGTGTGTAACTGTCAGACTTTCTAATTTACAGGTCTTGGATAAAAATTGTGAAAAATGCCATCCTGCCTACCCTGCATTATTAAACATTGCAACAGAAATATACAGATAAGAGTTTAACTCAAGAAATCATCGGTAACAAATTCCGATTTTCAATAATTGCCGTTCACATGAACATTAATTACTAACACAAACACACCACTGACCATATCTATCAACACTTAAAATACAATAGGTCATAAGAAGAACCAAACAATGGAGAGGAAAATGCAGGGTGCGAAATGCACACACTCCATAAAACAGCTGTATTAATTAATATTCGTGAACAAAGGAAAAATAAACACTACAGTCAGCTTCAGTGACAAATTGTGGGATATTCTTTTTGAACAGAAAAGTCATGGCACTTCATTGTTTTCCCTCATGTCCGAGCTGTCTCTGTGATGTGATTTTAAATCAAAATAAAATAAAAATAATGCTGTGCACGTTTGTAAAAAAAAATGTTTTCTTAAAGATACTGGTTTCAGATGAACATAAGGTACCGAGTACAGAAAATTTTATTCAATTGTTAACCGCCCAAAACATAACTGTGTTGTCAATTGTTTACGAACTCAGTTCCCCAGAACATCGCCCAAGTTTTTCACCCTCTGAACTAGTCTACAATATACCAAAATTTGAATACCTTGCAGCCCTAAATTAGAATAGTTTCAATCAGTAGCTAGTATATTGCTTTATATCTCAATTTATAGTTTGGGAAGTGGTGAGGTGAAAAATGCACTCTACATAAGGCCTAAAAAAAGTTAAAAATCTGTTTCTCAGGCCCTCCTGCATGGTCATTTTGGCTGTGCATGCTCTTTTTATAACCAATGCCACTTGAAAAAATAAAAATTTAATGGTTTATGTCTGATATTTTACCCAAGTGAATAAAATTTATAAATTTGTTTCTTGAGTGCAACAAGGTTTTGCAATGTTTTAGCATTGCAAAGCCTTCTTGCACTCAAGGGATGAAATACACCAGCAGCCCCCATGCAATTTTGTAGCTTATGAGGCCCAAAGCAAACTAAGAACATGAACTTTTGATAGCAAAGAAATAATTACAAAAATAAAATATAAAATAAAAAAATAAAAAAAACGCCCGCCCGCATGCAATTTTACAAAAAAATGGCCTGAGAAACAGAATATCTACTTTGTGTGGCCTAACTGTGTGTCTTTTTAGCTCACCTGACTGAAAGTCAGTGTGAGCTTTTGGCATCACTTGGCATCCATCGTCCGTAGTCCATTAATTTTCGCGACACGGTCTTCTCCTTCCAAACCACTAGCCCAAACCCAAACAAATTTGACAAACAATATTTTGGGGGTGTCCTCTTTCCAGTTTGTTAAAATGAACTCGGTGCCCCCACTAGGGTGGGGGTGATGCCACAAAAGCATAAATTTTTCCAGAAATCTTCTTCTTATGAACCACCAGTCAGAATGCTGTGATATTTGGTATGTTAGCTTCTTTCGTACTCAAGATTCAAGTTTGTTCAAAGAAATTTTCTCGGTCAATATTTGGGCCTGCTACGGGAGGATCCCCATTTTGTACCCTGCCCAAAATTTATATTTTCCGAACCAAGAGGCCGATTTGAACCAAATTTGCTATGAGGTATTATTGGGTCCTAAGTACTTGATTCATGCCAAAAAAATTTTCCTGCTTCCCCGTGGTAACCTCAGGAGCTAAAATAGAAAAAAATTCAAATGCCCATTGGTGTGAAGCTTTCTTAGGACCAATAGAAAGGAATGGTGAAAAAAAATCGCTATCGGTTTTTGTCCTAAGGTACAGTTTCGGGACTTTGAAAAAATGCTGAGTCAGCATTATTTAACACTGAAGGTAATGGGAAAAATATAAAATAATCTTTTTCTCCCCAACCACTGCTCCAAAAGCTTTCATATTTCACATAAAACATCTATGGAAGATTGATTCACATGGTTGTTGAAATTTAACCCCGGGTCCATATTTGGGCACTCTACAGGAGCCCAAATGTTCAAATTAGTGCAATATGAGGGATATTCTTTAAAAATCTTCTTCTCCAGATCCAACAGTCAGAATCTTTTAATATTTGGTATACAGCATCTTTAGGGAAGGGAGATTTAGGTTTGTTCAAGCCAAGTCCCTGGGATCATATTTGGACTCCCTTTGGGAGCCCAAATTGTAACTTTGTTCAGTATGAGGAATATTCTTTAAAAATCTCTTTCTTCAGATCCAGCAGTCAGAATCTTTTGATATTTGGTGAAAATCATCCTTAGGGAGGTGTGATTCAAGTTTGTTCAGGGAGCATTTTTTTGTGCCCAGTGGGAACCCCAGGAGTATAAAATAGAAACAAATTCAAATACCCATAGCCTTCCCATTCCCCATTTATTCTCAAATCACAGAACACTAAAAAATTATATTCAGTATCCAAAATTATTAGGGTTAACACAAATTGTAACTTTGTTCAGTATGAGGAATATTCTTTAAAAATCTCTTTGTTCAGATCCAGCTGTCAGAATCCTTTGATATTTGGTGTATATCATTCCTAGGGAGGTGTGATTCAAGTTTGTTCAGGGGGCATTTTTTGTGCCCAGTGGGAACCCCAGGAGCAAAAAATAGAAACAAATTCATTACCCATAGCCTTCCCATTCCCCATTTATTCTCAAATCACAGAACACTAAAAAATTATATTTAGTATCCAAAATTATTAGGGTTAACATACAATTTTACTCCCCCTTGGGAACTCCGGGAAGTGCAGCAGTGCTTGTTTACTGTGGTAAACAAGTTCCGTTACACTGGTAAAATAGGACCCAGTCACCAATGCTTGGGGTGGAAGTCCTCTAAAATGGGCAACATGGGTAAAAACGATTTACAAAACTTGACTTTATCTCCATATTGTGGTCACGATTAGCGATTGTGCATAAATATGTGACCTTAAACACCAATAAATAAGTACACTAAAAAATTTTTTGTCTCTGTGGTTCTGATCCCTGATGCCTAAATACCTGCATTCCTTTTGTACAACTTGTTTTCCTTAACCACAGATCAGAGTGCTTTGATATTTGATATACAACCTCTTTTGGTACCCAAAATTCCCATTTATCCAACGAAAGTTTCTAGGTCAATATTTGAACTCACTACGGGATGATCCAAATTTTGTGTCCCACGCAAAATTTTTATTTCCCAAATTGAGAGGCCAATGTGAAAAACAATCTTCTCCTCACAAACCAATGGCCCAAATTGAAACATATATGGGCCACATCATCTTGGGGGTATTCTGTTTTAGTTTTGTTCAAATGGGGTCTCCGCCATTTTTGGGCATGGTCTTATGCCCAAATATGATGAAATTCTTTAAAAATCTTCTTCTCATGAACCACAAGTGGGAATGCTTTGATATTTGGTATGCAGCTTCCTCTGTTGTTCAAGATTAAAAGTTGTTCAAAGAAAGTTTATACGTCCATATTTGGGCTCTCCAGGGGATGGGCTCACTTTTGATCTCCCCTGAAAATTTCTATTTCAAGAACCAGTGAAGCGATATGAACCAAATTTTATTTGTGGCATAAGTTGACCCTAAGTACTTCATTCATGCCCCCAAAACTTTTCGCGTGGGAACATATGGTGCTAAAAATAGAAAAAAAATGAAATTCCAATATTTCCCAAACTGCACGGACTAGAGATTTTGTATTTGGTATGAAGCTTTCTTCTGAGCAGTTGAAACAATTGGACAAAAAAATTTCTGGTTAATCTGTCATATGGTTCATTCAGATTACATTTTCTCCATACCCATAACCATTACAGTTTACGACAACTTGGTCCAGGTGAGCGCTCTTAGGCTCTCTTGAGCCTCTAGTAATAATCAGTGTTATTTTTTCAGAAAAAAAACTTTTCTTTTGATGACGTATCCATTAACTGTGATTTGATTTGAAGTTCGATTCGAAATTCGATTAGAAATTTGATTTATTTTCACCAATTTGATTTCATATTCGATTTGATCAAAATCGGCAATTTTGCAGGTCTCTAAACAAAATATACCCTCATAAATATAAATAAGTCTCTTAACTTTTATGTTTTGATGCACATGAAATTTCCATCAAATCAAGTCATGGTTGCTTCACAGCAGCCATGACCAAATTTTACAAAAGTGATTCAGGAAAGAACTCAGCAGTTTAAGAGTTAACTCTCAACATACTCAGTATTTTCAAAATATTTTTTCATCAAATCTTGTCATGGCTGCTATAACAGGGTTCCCACAGGGCTTGGATTCTAGGAATGGCCTTGAATTTGACTAAGGGTCATTGAAGGCCTTGAAATCCTGGAAAATGAGCATTGAATAATCAGGAAATAAAAATGCTAATGAAACATGTAATCATGACTGTACAGTTTTTTAGCTCACCTGAGCGAAGCTCAGTGGGAGCTTTACTGATCACATTCTGTCCGTCGTCCAGCGTCCGCCATCATCCGGCGTTAACTTTACATTATCGACTTCAAAATCACTAGCCCAATTTTATTCAAATGTTGGGTAAATGTTTATTACCTAATGCCAGTTCAGATTTGTTCAAATGAAGTTGCCCCTCCTCCTGGGTGGTGCCATGCTCCCAAGGGGCACCAAAATCTTTGAAAATCTTCTTCTCATGAACCAGCAGTAGCAGAGACTTGATATATGGTATGCAGCTTCCTTTGAAGGTGTAGACTCAGATTTGTTCAAGAGAAGTTTGATGACCTATATTTGGCATCGTTATGGGAGGGGAACAATTTTGGGCCCCGCCCAAAATTTCTATTTTATGAACCGAGAGGCTGATTTGAACCAAATTTTATGTGAGGGCTATTGGGTCATAAGTACCTAATTTATGCCAAATTTTTTTTTCCTGTAGCCCCGTGGGAACCACAGGAGCGAAAAATAGAAAAAAATTAAAATGCCCATATCTCCAAAACTGCATGGCACTGAGAATTTTTATTTGGTGTGAAGCTTCCTTAGGACCAACAGAAAGGATTGGTAAAAAAAAATTGCCATCAGTTTTATCATAGGGTACAGTTTCGAAACTTTTGAAAAAGTGCTGAGTCAGCACTTTTTAACACTGTAAGCAATGGGAAAAACATTAAAAAATCTTTTCACCAGATCCAGCAGGCAGAATCTTTTGATATTTGGTATGCAACATTTTAGGGTGGATCTGATTCAAGTTTGTTCAAATCGGCCCCCTGGGTTTATATTTGGGCTCAGTATAGGAGCCGGAATTCTAACTTAGTGCATTTCAGGCAAATCTCTTAAAAAATCTTCTTCTCCAGATCCAGCCGGCAGAATCATTTGATATTTGGTATGCAGCTTTGTGGGGGGATCTGATTCAAGTTTGTTCAAATCGGCCCCCTGGATTCATATTGGGCTCACTATAGAAGCTCGAATTCGAACTTAGTGCATTTCAGGCAAATTTCATTAAAAATCTTCTTCTCCAGATTCAGCAGGCAGAATCTTTTGATATTGGGTATGCAACATTGTGGGGTGGATCTGATTCAAGTTTGTTCAAATCGGCCCCCTGGGTTTATATTTGGGCTGAGTATAGGAGCCTGAATTTGAACTTCAGGCAACATTTCAGGCAAATTTCTTTGAAAATCTTCTTCTCAAGATCCAGCAGGCAGAATCTTTTGATATTGGGTTTGCAGCATGCTTAGGGGGGTGAGATTCAAGTTTGTTCAAGCCAAGTCCCTGGGTTCATATTTGGGCTCACTGTGGTAGCCCGAATTATAACTTAGTTCAAAATGAGGAATTTTCTTTAAAAATCTTCTTCAGATCCAGCAGTTGGAATGTTTTGATATTTGGTATGCAGCATCCTTGGGGGGGGGGGGGGGGGGGGCAGATTCAAGTTTGTTCAAGCCATGTCCCTAGGTCCATATTTGGGCTCACTGTGGGAGCTTGAATTGTAACTTAGTTCGAAATGAGGAATTTTCTTAAAAAATCTTTTTCTTCAGATCCAGCAGTCGGAATGTTTTGATATTTGGTGTGCAGAATCCTTGGGGGGGGGGGGGGGGATTCAAGTTTGTTAACGCCAAGTCCCTGGATCCATATTTGGAAAATCTTCTTCTTTAGATTCAGCAGTCGGAATGTTTTGATATTTGGCATGCAGCAACCTTAGGAGGGTGAGATTCAAGTTTGTTCAAGCCAAGTCCCTTGGTTCATATTTGGGCTCACTATGGGAGCCCGAATGACATCTTAGTTCAAAATGAGGAATTTTCTTTAAAAATCTTCAGATCCAGCAGATGAATGCTTTTGATATTTTTTATGCAACATCCTTGGGGGGGGGGGGGGGGGAGGGGTAAGATTCAAGTTTGCAAGCCATGTCCCTAGGTCCATATTTGGGCTCACTGTGCAATCTCGAATTGTAACTTAGTTCAAAATGAGGAATTTTCTTAAAAAATCTTCTTCTTCAGATCCAGCAGTCAGAATGTTTTGATATTTGGTGTGCAGCATCCTTAGGGGTGTGAGATTCAAGTTTGTTCAAGCCAAGTCCCTGGGTTCATATATGGGCTCCCTGTGGGAGCCCGAATTATAACTTAGTTCAATATGAGGAATATTCTTTAAAAATCTTTTTTTTTTAAGAGCCACTGGTCAGAATCTTTGGATATTTGGTATAAGCTTTTCTTAGGAGGAGCAGATGCAACTTGTTGAAATCAATTCTCTGGGTTGATATTTAGGCTACCATGTCAGGTGAGCACCTCAGGCCCCCTGGGGCCTCTTGTTTTTATTACACATCCATTAAACTTTAAACCCTTGTATTCAAAGTAATCGCCCCTATGACATAAATGTTTCTTTATTCAGCTGGTGATGTACAATCCAAAACTTTTTTTCCAGCACCGTTTATAGTAGTAGTTCCTTTTCTGTCGAGTCATTAGTTATGCTTCGAAAAGTTTCCAAATTTCATTATACAATTATCGATTGTCTGTCGCATAGTGTGAAAATGAAAACGTCCAAAGCAAAATAAAGTCGGTTCACAAAAAATTAGTTAACCAAAAATGAGATAATATTTAAAAAACTCCAATCATTTCCAACAACAAGAATAACCCAGTCCTTGTGGCCGTCTCATTTGCAGATCCTGTTATATCTAAATTGGTCCATCTTTACAACATATATAATCATCTCAACTCTATTGTCAAGCTTTCGATCCGAATTGGTCATCTTTATTTCGGTAAATCTTTGGACATCCCGACATGCTTCAAACTTCTTTAAAAAGGTTTCTGTCAGTTGTTTTGCAAATCAGCCAAAATTTGTATTTATATTTTTATTAAAGGTAATAGCCACCAAATGGTTAGGCGTGATGGACACCATCCGTAGAGAAACAACGATACGAATCCTACAAACAGGTCCAATAGAAAAGATAACGAATGTAATTTAGACTGGTTCCCAAAAGGTTGTTTTCATTTTTTTATCGACCCATTTGATCAGTACAGCTTCAAACAAAATAAATGGAGTCTTCACCTTTGAGTTTAAACATGGAAATTAAAATTTGTTTATTTAGATGAAATTTAATGCATGGGATGTGTAATAAACACAGAACGTGATGTGTGTTTGAATTGGTGGGTGTTTTTACATAACTTTTCACAAAATTCATCAAATCAACTCTCTTTTTTATACCCCCACTTTCGAAGAAAAATGGGGGGTATATTGGATTACATGCATCCGTCTGTCTGTCTGTCCGTCCATCCGTCTGTCCCTCCATCCATCTGTCCGTCTGTCCATCTGTCTGTGCATTCGTGTGTGAGTCCATCCGAAAATATTCATAACTTAAGTAAATTATTATTTTTTATAATATTTGTTGGTCATAGGTATGCCCACACTAATTATTTTTTTTTTGATTATTTTTTTTGTTGTTATTTGTTCACTTAGAAATTGTGTCCGTCCGAGCCAAATTTTGTCTGTTCAGCCTGTATCTCGGGTATCAAATGTTCTATTGCAATGAAATTTGCCATGAACACTGTTTGTGGTATAGGCTTTAAAAAAAGGATTCAACGATATTTCTCACATTCTCCCTTTTTAGAGTTATCCGCCTTTT